>JAXCHB010000220.1:0-1366308 GCA_036926305.1 Uropetala carovei | reverse complement strand
ATTTTGAATTCCCGAAAAACCTTTGGAGGGAAAACCGGGCCCCCAGAGCCCTCGGGCCCCGGGGACTTCTCCCCGGTCTCCCCGCCCTCTCGGTGGCCATAAGAGAAAATATTTTTAAGTTACCGTATATTCCGGCGTATAAGTCGACCCGGCATATACATATATCGACCCCAGCATTTTTACATGAAAATACATGATTAGGCATATGTTCGCCGTATAAGTGGACCTCCACTTTTTCATTTACAAATATTTCTCATTAAACCGTTTTCAGACAAAATCAAAGTCATGTACAATCTAAGTTTTAACAAAGCAGAAATAAACAATAATAAAAATTTAAGAATATTGTTTCGAGTCCGTGCTATTCTTCTTGAATATTCCATGTGACAGATGTTTTAATTTCAACCATTAAGAAATTTATTTTTGGAGAGCTTGACCCACAAAATAAAGTTTCCTATAATTCGATTGATTTCATCTGCTAATGATACTATCGAAATGAATTATACCTAGTGATCGATCTCTACGGTGGCGAAATTCAATAAAATATCGCAAATGTGTACCCCGCACACCTTTTCTCCCAAAATGTTGGTCATACATGAAGATTTCTGACCAAGTTTTAAAAATTACGAGTTTAGATAGTAAATTTACTGCAACGCGCTTGCATCTACGTTTATACTCGCAAAAGATGAAGAATTCTACGAAATTTACGCGTATCTACACGACCAAGAAACGTTTAGGGTTTAAATGCGCTGTTTATACTGCCGTTGGTGCATCTTCAACATTGAGATGACGTAATATTTTTATAATATTAAAGTTGTAGCTTTTAATTGAGTTTTAGGTTTATTATTGTTATTCAAGACAAGCAGTTCTGTCATTAAAAATTTGCTATCAGTTTCTATCTATACTTTTTGCCGGAATAAGTTGGCATCGGGTATCTCTGTTCGCCATATTCATCGTGAGCCGCTGATGCTCCTTTAACCCGGGATAGAACCATAGTTCCCTCTAATTGTTTTCATCCATGGGCGGAATGAATATCGCTATGCGCGCCTACATGACGATAGGTCGCGGATATGCGCCGGGGTTGACGCGGTCCTGTTCCGATATATTCTAAAATACACACAATCGTGCTCGCTTGAAAAATTTAGTGCGCGACACTTCAAAAACTGCTGCGCGGCCCAGCTTAGAAAGAACCACGGAGAGAACACACCTACGGGGAATCCCCACATTTTTTTTGATTTTTTATAATTTTCTGCCGCCGTAGACATCAACTTATTAAAAGTACGAATTTATTTTTTTCTCCTCGAACTGGTCCAAAAATAGGGGTGCGCGTGGTAGACGAGGACGCGGATTACGTGAGTAAATACAGTATTAAAATTAATTATTATAAATCTTCTAAAATACCGTATTTACTCATATAACCCATGCACTCGTGTACCCTGCGCACTCCTATTTTTGGGCCGGTTCGAAGGGAAAAGATTAATTTGAGCCAGAATAAGTTTTTTTAAGTCACCGATTCCCACTCCCAGAAACAAGTTCCGCTCATGTTAAGCATTTTCTCCCTTCTACGTGATGCAATTTATTGGATGATCTCTTTATGACGATACTAGCAGAAATATCCTCACCGATAGTCCTCTTTTGTTAACCCCTTAACTGTTTTTGTTGTAATATTACGCAACTTCGTCCCCACTTCACTGTTTTTGACGTAATATTACGCAACTTCGTCCCCACTTCACTGTTTTTGACGTAATATTACGCACCGATGCGGAATTTCACGAAATATTTGTTCATCTATGAACGGGAACTTCCCTACGCGGATGGGGAATTTTTTCGCGTATCGTCTCGTGAGTAAATATTGGAAGGTTAGGAACAAACGAGTCCAAACACTTGAGAAGTGGATTCCTGACTTCCTTTCGAACGATGAAAACTTTCATACGCTACAAAATTTCACCACTCCGAATTCCTTGGAGTGGATGAGGGAAAAGGACCGAAGTTGAACCTACCTATCCTCAAACCGGCAAACCCTCAGTACTCATTGAACTATAGTTAGTAGGCGTATTTTTTCTGCCTACTTTTGCGAGTTTTTGCCTGCAGGGTTTGCTTGGTCGTATAAATACGCGTATACTTCGTAGAATTCGACGTCTTTTACGAATATAAACGTAGATGCAAGCATATTGCAGAGAATTTACTATCTATACTCACAATTTATATAACCTGTTCAGAAATCCTCGTGTAAGACGCGCAACCCATTTTTTCCCCGGCGTTTCAGGAAAAAATATGCGCGGGGTACACGAGTAAATACGGTAAATGCCATAAAATGTAAATACTGGAACAGATGATTCAAAATAGCGATCACCTCCACCCAAAAGTCAACGGTCTTATTAAATATCGATATTATTCATTTTTACTTTCTCATACGAAGTATCGAGAAAGTATTGCTTTCGCGAAAAAATTCGACCTCGAGATCTTTATGGAAATACACGTTTTAGATGTCGCTGAATCCGAAAAAGTGGTTTTCGCAATGCCGTCTGTCTGTCTGTCTGTTACTGACTCTGGAGCCTAGACGGTAGAACGAAAATGAATGAAATCTCATACTTGGCATTTTATCATACATAGAAATGGTTGACATTGATCTACTGACAAGGGAAGGCACCCAAGTGTAAGTGGCGGATCACGACCAAACTTCACAGGATGAAAGGAAACGAAAAATAATTAGACAGGTATTTTCGGAAAGGCGTCTAACGAGCCCGCGTTTTCGAGATATTTGCAATTGAACATTGAAAAACAAGTGGCTTGTCCTCTAATACCATGACGAGCGACACCCTGACAACAGGTGGCGGTAGCCTAGTGATAAAGTGTCGGGCTACGGAAATTGTGTCGCGGGTTCGAACCTCGACGTTTTTTTCTTCTCCAATCAATGTTTTATGACTTTAGTTTTATGTAAGTTGTCCAAATTACATCATTAATAATTTTCTTTCTTTTTTCAGGCCAGTATTTTAATTTTAAATCCATTCCAATGCACTTTTTACGACATACTCGGATTATATAGATACTTGATAAATATATATAACATTTTCTATGCACACTCTCCTCCATATTTCCACTGTAGAGTTGCATAGTTTACGTGCCGAATAAGGAGCACTTTATGCCACGTTCCGACGGTTTCTCGAGTCCTTTCTGTGCGTCCTGGCGATGGGCCCTACCGGGTGGGGTCGCTTTTCGCTCGCTCGCTCTTACCAAATTTCTGTTGACAACAGCTTCCCTGGTGAAACTTTATACCATCTGTTTAAACCCTAAATAAGCATGTCTTTTTATACCTAATAGCATTCAGATTATAGCTATCCTTAATATTTTTATTGACATCACCACAGATAAGCACTTCGTGACCATCAAGACATGGCATCATTGCAGATAATTCATCCGAAAAATTCAAGATACTTAGATGTGGGAGTCTATATATATATAGAAAATCCAGAGTTCCTTGTTTTGATATAAATTTACCAATCAGGATTCACATGAGGTTGTGTGCACATCTAAACAACTGAAAATCCCAGTTTTCAGCACATAAGTCAAAATTCCACCTCCTTTCTTATTATGCCTTAATTTATGAAACATGTCATACCCGTCAATACAATATAAAGGAGCTTCATGTTCAGTTATTGTTTACGTCAGTTAATACCAAATTAGCAAAATATTTAAAAGTTTTGATAATTGATGACTCGAGGTAATATTTCATTCTTTAAAAATTTTCCTTAAACTTCTATGTTAAGAGGTACAAGATAATATTTTTCTTATCTGCTTTAACTACATAAGGTGAGTCATATGTAATGCAGTTCACTTTTTCATCAGTAATACAATCAGGTAGGAACATGGTATAAATGAATTTAGATTACTTTCGATGAACACAAAATATAATTAAGGATACAAGAGCTTAGGCAATCTTGTTCAGATCTTTTGTTATTTTTAATTGTATAGGATCATCCCTTTTGGCAAGTATAATCCCATTCTTAGTCCAAATATATTTTGTACCCTAAATCTCTGCCTTTGCTTTTAGCACTCCAAAGCAGTCTTAAAATATGGTGTTAGGGCCTCATTAATGAAAATTTTACCTAATATATTATTTGTCAAGAATTTTCTTTTCATAGTCTACTCAATTTTTTTTATCTTTACTTATGAACCTAACGATAAGTTTATTTTTTGGCCATAATATTTGTTCTTGACAATAAAGACATCTTAATTAATTTACATTGGAGTTAACAATTTCAGATAAATTCTGACTACTCTGTAGTGTTAACTTCACATTGTACTCCAACTATTTCAATTGTATTCTTTAATTGTTCTTGCTTCAGTAGATTTGTTTTATGTTCAAGATTTTCAATTATCTGGTTCTTTTCTCTCAGCTCTTTTTTCAACAAATTTACAGTATCTATCAACTCAGTAATTAATGAGTTTTGACTATCAAGTTGTGTAATGGCAGAGTCATATTTATCTGACATGAAAGAGATACTTAACATAATTTCATCTAAAGATTGCTCCACAGACTTCTTAGATGGAGTTGATTCACTTGTTAACAGGCTTACAGATGATTCGTTGGCAGCAGAAGTAGCTGAATCTATTGCAGGACTCTGTGATCCATGTAACAGGTCACTAGAAGCCTTTGACTTTGTTCTACAAGGCACAAATCTTTCCATGCCTCCTTTTTAGTATGAGACATTTGTATATGCCCCATCCTTTACACCTGCGCAATGGTAATGTAAGTTGTCTTGGCATCCAGTATATGAAGTTCCCATGGAAGATCTTTGGAACAGCATTGACACAACATATGAGCACAAAAAAAACATTATTACTAATATTATCAATGTTTTCACCTGCTCTTAGAGGTTAATTTAATAAATTAACATTCTTGTGAATCTGCAGCGATTTTGAGCTCTTAAGTCGAACCAATAATACAAACTTTTTATTGTGATAGGCTACTTTTTCTCTTTTCTTCATTTTTATTATATATGAAAATTTATTTTTATAATAAAGGTGAAAGGTGGGGATACAGAATAACAACAGAAAGACTGAATAACCAATAAATCCGACATTTTTAATTCAGACTAAAAAACAACAATGTATTTTCTGAAGAAATATTTCATACAAAACTTGTACAAAATTACACACTCTACATCTTCGATAATGACAAATGTTTAGGTCCTTGTGCAGTATATATCAGCAGTGATTGTTGTTGTTAATATTAGCTTGTTTACATTGTTAAATTATTTACCTTATTAAATCTAATAGACAAATTCATATATATACATTATTTTTTCCATTTTCTGCTGTAGACTCATAATATACACAAGGTCCAAAAATGTTCCCGAGCTAGTGCAATTGCATAGCACGTTGAATGCATCAATAATCCGGGGTTTGAGACCAATCTATCATAAAAAAATTTATGTTATTCAAATAAATGCTAACAATTCCAATCTGCATTTATAACTTATGGTCCACAAGATAACTTATAATGATTCTGCTCTTGGTTCTAAGACAGTCACTTGATATAGAAATCCATACAAAATAGGTTTCATTCTGAAAAAATACATTAATTTTTTATAGGGGCATAGAACATATTACAGAATACATAACTATATGAGCATAACAGAACATAACAGTTCAACTTTTCCAGCAGTAGTTGTATTAACAAATTTGTTTGCGACAACCATACTTCTACAATGGGTGAATTTGGCTTTATTAGTCAATTAAATCTAAGATATTTTAACTGAACTTTTGATGTTAAATTTTATTTTTAATATAATTTAAACATTTTATGTTTTTGTTTCATTGTAAATTATGTTTACATTAACACGACAAATGTTCACGAAACTCAAATGTGAATGTTGTCATTTGAACCAATAGATGAGCGTTGTGCAGTGAGAGGACGAACTGTATTATATTATAGCTCCATTAGTAATCTGACAAATGATAGACTGGATACATATTTTTTTCCAATTTTTGGTGGTGAACATAATGTACATGGTCCAATACTTTCATAAATTGAGTTATAAAGTAGACATTTGAAAAAATGGAACAATGGCAACGATAAACCTTCAATTCTGGTTGACCAGTGTCAGCCAAAACCTACTCAGGCCTTAAATATAAAGTTTTGTGCTTATCTGATTAATAGTATATGAGTTAGAGTGCCCAGAATATTCCTATAACACACACATGTATAATGGAGAAAATATTAAAAACGTATTCAGGGGACCTCAAAACGTGTGTTTCCTATAAAATCCTGAATTACTTTCACAACACCGTATTTCTCCTACTCTACCAATGGAGATGGCAAAAATACGATCTTAACTATTTGTACAACCTATGAAGTAAAAGCATATTTCCACAGGCCGCCCATGAGGCAATGCTTAGGCCTTCGTTGCTCTTTATTTTTAGCATGGCGAGCTCGCCAAGGCATACACCCCAGCCCTACTACCATGACATGTCGGAGCTATTGGCGCTCAACCACAGTGGAATAGGAAAGTGTGGCGCCACATAAGTGCACGACGTAAACCCCAAGTGGTAAACGTCGACACGTGGCTGGCTGTGATGAGTGCCCCTCGAAAGAGACACTCAGTATAAAGTGGCCCTACCTAAAGTAACGACCTACAACCATGCTAAGGCTCAACTAAAATAGCTCAAATCTCTTAATTACACTCAATGAAAACCTATCAATATCCTCAACTGGTCACATCTGAAACCTAGCACTAATAACCTAGCATCTAACTGCTGCGAACTCTGATGGAATAACACTTTCACACATACAGAAACACACACAAACACAACTACACTACACTACATTCGCGCTAGCGCATTCAATCACTCCATCAAGCACACAAACACATTCGCAACCCCTATTACCCACGCGCCTAAAGCCTATTCCCTACTCTTCTGAGATCCCTACGCATTCCTAACTAACATCTGTTCTTCCTCCGGTCCCACGGTGTTGGCCAACCTGTAAAATAATTTAAATAATTGTTTCATGATACCTTCGATGCAATCCATAAGCTTAGCACATCTGATTTTATTACGGAATGGCAATTTTCTTTCACCATGCGTGGTATTATAGGAGAAAGTATTTTATTCGCGAAAAAAATCAATATTTCCATGGAAACACGTTCTGAGGTCCTCTGAGGATATTTTCACTATTATATCTGTGTGATAGGAATATTTTGGGCGTTACAGCTCAAAAACTAATTATCAGACCAGAGCAAAACTTTATGTTTAAGGTATCTATCTATCTATAGTAGAAGATCTGAAAAGATTTGGGCTTAAACTAGTCAAGCGAATGTGTCATTTTTCCGTTTTTTCTAAATTATCTCCTTTAAAATTCAACTCACGTAAATATATGTCATCATCAATGTTACAGACCTTTTATTTCTCCACAAGTTATATTTGAATTTTTTTAAAACAGTTAACTTTGCTATGATAAGATGTTACTTGTTTATTAACAGGTGAATGACAGAAAATTCATATTTTGGCCGCAAGATGTATGTGTCCAACACAGATGTTCTCCATGAAATTGTTAGGATCCGCCTTTGATTACAATACAACGCTATTATTATACAAGTACCAATTTTGTTAGATGATATTAAATATAAACGGATATTAAATATAAACGGAACAAAGGAGCGAATAAATAGCGCTATCCGCGCTATCATTGTGATAGATTTTTTTGAAGCAGTATTTTTGGTTCGAAATACAAACAAAACAATCTTTCATATAGCCTCAATACTGTGCCTTTAAAATTACTGAGAACAAATATTATTAATTATATTAAGTAACTGGTTATGTCCTATTTTCCTCGAAAATTTGAAAGACATATAGATTTAGTATGTATGTAATTAATAGCTATAATATGGCTTACCTGAAAAGTAGAGTGATCTTAACATTGGCCAAAAATGCTTTCCGATGTATCTGGTGCTACATGTACCCTCATTACCTCTTCGGGTTGTCTTCTCCTGTATTGACAGAAAGAGAAAAGAAAATATTAATACGGAGAAATACACAAACGCCCTGCAAAGTACAACACTTACTATTGAATGGTATCCTTGTGTCAGCTTGTTCCAACGCCGTCAAAACCTGTTTTACGCTTAAGTGGAATGAAAACATTTCGAAATACAAATTCATTTATAAATACGAGCGAAAATGTGTGCAAACCTTATAAACTAACGGTTGTTTGTAATTGTGTGCGGGTGTACACCAGGCCTGGTGTTCGGAGTGTTGTGATGCGCACCACTACGAAGTGTAAGACAACGGTAAGATAAACGCACAAATATAATACCTTTGTAAACAATATTAACGAAGTGTATACGTAACTAGGTTTAAGCATGTCCAAATAAATGAAACTATGTCTAAAATACCTTAGCATAAAAACTTACATAGAAAAATACAAGGTAAAAAATTTCACCTGAAAATAAAAAAAGCAATGAAACGCAAACCTTGAGTAACAGAAGCCACGTGAATAAACGAACCTATCACCGACACCTGAAACAAATAGAAATAAAACATTATTAGAAAGAGAAATTCGGGAAAGTAATAGATTTGAAATAATTTTAAAATTTTCGTAAACTTAGAAATTTTCATGTTAAACATTTAATGTAAACAGCACACCAAGAATGGACGACATTTACTTTAAAGTTTCGTATGTCATTAACTATTGGTGGTATAACGTTCAAGTAAAAAAAAAGCATCTTATAGTTAAAAATAATGAAGAATTACACATCACATGTTTGGAGTTCCCCCTTATGGGTTATGTTCATTGCTTTTCGAGTGTAAAAAAGGTGTAGGATGTCTATCTATGTTATCTAGATATCCAGATAAGCATCTGTTTACCTTATGTCTCAGAGGTCTGACCTTCACCAAGCCTTCGACCTTTCCAGCCTGTCTCCTATGGCGCAATTCTTCTGCGATTTTCACATCCGAATATCATAATTCCCCGTCAAATACGACCTCCGTAAGCGGTCTCAGAACTGAACGGAGTTTAAAGTAATATTTCTGACGCGAACGGTTTTGTTCGCTCCGATGACAAGCAAAGCACTTCGCCAAAATTCTCAAATACCTACTTCAAGAAAAACGAAAATGGGCTTCTTAAATGGAAGGAAGGAATTCCAGATTGTTGGAATGTTATAGTCTTTCCAACTAGAGCGGTAGTAGGCTACATGCGAGTGAAATGCTTCTATTAATATAAAACATTCGTAATATATTTTCTGCGTATTTCTTTCCTATAATACACAAGCATGAAATCCTTTATATTCGAACATTTTATCACCAATAGATCATTAGATACGAAGTTTTTCCATAAAATAGACAAAAATATAGTTTAAATACCCGAAAATATCGCCCACGTTTTAAAATTCAAGGCGAATATAAATTTCCGAAGAGATTATCTTTTATATTGGAACGAGCAGCTTTCGTTAGCCTTCAAACTACGACATAAGAACTGAAACAAAATCACACGTCATCCAGTAAATGCATCGACTGCGAAGGGTTTGCGAAAGAAATTTTAAGCTGAAAAGGCCGACGCAAAAATCATACCTTATTCCTTACGATAAAACGGTAACTATGATAAAGACGGAGTATGTATGATCATGGGTTAATAAATGAAATACAGTTAGAAGCATGCCCGTCCCGCGTAGCTGAAACTGGTTTTTCCGCCAGTATGCATGCATGATTATAGTTTTAAGTTTCGTGGACAAACTGAATATGGATTGCAGACAAACAAGATTTCACCCAACTCCTAGGCTAGTTACCATTTAAATGCTTCCGCATACGTCTTGGATAATACACTCATTCCCCCAATTTTAACACTTAAAAACTTAGTTTGGTTGGTAAAAACGCGTAAATGAAAGTAGCGAAGATAAACGCTGTGAACATATTAAAGCGAAACTTAAGACGGATATGAAATTGCGTACATAATACGATCAAATTGGCTCACAAAAACATCAAATAGTTACGAAATACCTGAATAAGTGATCGTACCTACAATACGAGGATAAAGCGAGCCGATGAAATACATTCTAGCACATTCAGAAACGAAATACAGACGAATTTACACCTTCAAAATCAAAAAGTAATGAAATTACTACTTACCTAATAACTACGAACGTGGCTTCTTGAAGACCTATTTCGAACTAAACAGGTTGAACTGCAGAGAGAACGGAAAGGTCTTATCTGCTGGCCTTGACAGGAGATTCTGAGCGACACCTATTTTCGCCTGGCAGGAACTATCAATATTAAAATCATTGGATGAAGCTTGGTGGAATTCCATAATAAATAAATACACTTAAAAACTTTGTAAACCAATTCCACTTTATATAAAGTGGAATTGGTTTACAAATTTTTTAACTTTATTTATTTTTTATCGATATTAACCTAGCTGAACAGGAAGTATACTTTGCGCAATTTTGAATTAAGGTTCGATGGGTACGCTTGATAGCGCGTTGGTTTTCAAACACAATGTTACTGGGTTCGAGCCCAGTATTTGAAAGTCATTTTTTTAAATGAATAATTGTAAATAATTCACCCTTCATATAGAAAGTATGTTCAACAATACATAATAACTACAAAGTATATTTTTATTATTCTAATTAACATTTAATGCACGATTCCGCAATTTTTTCCAAAGAACGTATTTTCCAAAGAAGTATACTTGTCAGAGTTCTTTGCATAACTTAAAACGTTTCAGAAAAATGTCCGAAAAACTTATCGCACGCACCTTCGAAGCTACACTGCATCCGCGGTCAAAAGCTTCGAAGGTACGTGCGATAAGTTTTTCGGACATTTTTCTGAAACGTTTTAAGTTATGCAAAGAACTCTGACAAGTATACTTCTTTGGAAAATACGTTCTTTGGAAAAAATTGCGGAATCGTGCATTAAATGTTAATTAGAATAATAAAAATATACTTTGTAGTTATTATGTATTGTTGAACATACTTTCTATATGAAGGGTGAATTATTTACAATTATTCATTTAAAAAAATGACTTTGAAATACTGGGCTCGAACCCAGTAACATTGTGTTTGAAAACCAACGCGCTATCAAGCGTACCCATCGAACCTTAATTCAAAATTGCGCAAAGTATACTTCCTGTTCAGCTAGGTTAATATCGATAAAAAATAAATAAAGTTAAAAAATTTGTAAACCAATTCCACTTTATATAAAGTGGAATTGGTTTACAAAGTTTTTAAGTGTATTTATTTATTATGGAATTCCACCAAGCTTCATCCAATGATTTTAATATTGATAGTTCCTGCCAGGCGAAAATAGGTGTCGCTCAGAATCTCCTGTCAAGGCCAGCAGATAAGACCTTTCCGTTCTCTCTGCAGTTCAACCTGTTTAGTTCGAAATAGGTCTTCAAGAAGCCACGTTCGTAGTTATTAGGTAAGTAGTAATTTCATTACTTTTTGATTTTGAAGGTGTAAATTCGTCTGTATTTCGTTTCTGAATGTGCTAGAATGTATTTCATCGGCTCGCTTTATCCTCGTATTGTAGGTACGATCACTTATTCAGGTATTTCGTAACTATTTGATGTTTTTGTGAGCCAATTTGATCGTATTATGTACGCAATTTCATATCCGTCTTAAGTTTCGCTTTAATATGTTCACAGCGTTTATCTTCGCTACTTTCATTTACGCGTTTTTACCAACCAAACTAAGTTTTTAAGTGTTAAAATTGGGGGAATGAGTGTATTATCCAAGACGTATGCGGAAGCATTTAAATGGTAACTAGCCTAGGAGTTGGGTGAAATCTTGTTTGTCTGCAATCCATATTCAGTTTGTCCACGAAACTTAAAACTATAATCATGCATGCATACTGGCGGAAAAACCAGTTTCAGCTACGCGGGACGGGCATGCTTCTAACTGTATTTCATTTATTAACCCATGATCATACATACTCCGTCTTTATCATAGTTACCGTTTTATCGTAAGGAATAAGGTATGATTTTTGCGTCGGCCTTTTCAGCTTAAAATTTCTTTCGCAAACCCTTCGCAGTCGATGCATTTACTGGATGACGTGTGATTTTGTTTCAGTTCTTATGTCGTAGTTTGAAGGCTAACGAAAGCTGCTCGTTCCAATATAAAAGATAATCTCTTCGGAAATTTATATTCGCCTTGAATTTTAAAACGTGGGCGATATTTTCGGGTATTTAAACTATATTTTTGTCTATTTTATGGAAAAACTTCGTATCTAATGATCTATTGGTGATAAAATATTCGAATATAAAGGATTTCATGCTTGTGTATTATAGGAAAGAAATACGCAGAAAATATATTACGAATGTTTTATATTAATAGAAGCATTTCACTCGCATGTAGCCTACTACCGCTCTAGTTGGAAAGACTATAACATTCCAACAATCTGGAATTCCTTCCTTCCATTTAAGAAGCCCATTTTCGTTTTTCTTGAAGTAGGTATTTGAGAATTTTGGCGAAGTGCTTTGCTTGTCATCGGAGCGAACAAAACCGTTCGCGTCAGAAATATTACTTTAAACTCCGTTCAGTTCTGAGACCGCTTACGGAGGTCGTATTTGACGGGGAATTATGATATTCGGATGTGAAAATCGCAGAAGAATTGCGCCATAGGAGACAGGCTGGAAAGGTCGAAGGCTTGGTG
This sequence comes from Uropetala carovei, assembly GCA_036926305.1. Classification (NCBI taxonomy): domain Eukaryota; kingdom Metazoa; phylum Arthropoda; class Insecta; order Odonata; family Petaluridae; genus Uropetala; species Uropetala carovei. The sequence goes on along the minus strand of JAXCHB010000220.1, from coordinate 1,353,666 downwards.
AAGGTCAGACCTCTGAGACATACGGTAAACAGATGCTTATCTGGATATCTAGATAACATAGATAGACATCCTACACCTTTTTTACACTCGAAAAGCAATGAACATAACCCATAAGGGGGAACTCCAAACATGTGATGTGTAATTCTTCATTATTTTTAACTATAAGATGCTTTTTTTTTACTTGAACGTTATACCACCAATAGTTAATGACATACGAAACTTTAAAGTAAATGTCGTCCATTCTTGGTGTGCTGTTTACATTAAATGTTTAACATGAAAATTTCTAAGTTTACGAAAATTTTAAAATTATTTCAAATCTATTACTTTCCCGAATTTCTCTTTCTAATAATGTTTTATTTCTATTTGTTTCAGGTGTCGGTGATAGGTTCGTTTATTCACGTGGCTTCTGTTACTCAAGGTTTGCGTTTCATTGCTTTTTTTATTTTCAGGTGAAATTTTTTACCTTGTATTTTTCTATGTAAGTTTTTATGCTAAGGTATTTTAGACATAGTTTCATTTATTTGGACATGCTTAAACCTAGTTACGTATACACTTCGTTAATATTGTTTACAAAGGTATTATATTTGTGCGTTTATCTTACCGTTGTCTTACACTTCGTAGTGGTGCGCATCACAACACTCCGAACACCAGGCCTGGTGTACACCCGCACACAATTACAAACAACCGTTAGTTTATAAGGTTTGCACACATTTTCGCTCGTATTTATAAATGAATTTGTATTTCGAAATGTTTTCATTCCACTTAAGCGTAAAACAGGTTTTGACGGCGTTGGAACAAGCTGACACAAGGATACCATTCAATAGTAAGTGTTGTACTTTGCAGGGCGTTTGTGTATTTCTCCGTATTAATATTTTCTTTTCTCTTTCTGTCAATACAGGAGAAGACAACCCGAAGAGGTAATGAGGGTACATGTAGCACCAGATACATCGGAAAGCATTTTTGGCCAATGTTAAGATCACTCTACTTTTCAGGTAAGCCATATTATAGCTATTAATTACATACATACTAAATCTATATGTCTTTCAAATTTTCGAGGAAAATAGGACATAACCAGTTACTTAATATAATTAATAATATTTGTTCTCAGTAATTTTAAAGGCACAGTATTGAGGCTATATGAAAGATTGTTTTGTTTGTATTTCGAACCAAAAATACTGCTTCAAAAAAATCTATCACAATGATAGCGCGGATAGCGCTATTTATTCGCTCCTTTGTTCCGTTTATATTTAATATCCGTTTATATTTAATATCATCTAACAAAATTGGTACTTGTATAATAATAGCGTTGTATTGTAATCAAAGGCGGATCCTAACAATTTCATGGAGAACATCTGTGTTGGACACATACATCTTGCGGCCAAAATATGAATTTTCTGTCATTCACCTGTTAATAAACAAGTAACATCTTATCATAGCAAAGTTAACTGTTTTAAAAAAATTCAAATATAACTTGTGGAGAAATAAAAGGTCTGTAACATTGATGATGACATATATTTACGTGAGTTGAATTTTAAAGGAGATAATTTAGAAAAAACGGAAAAATGACACATTCGCTTGACTAGTTTAAGCCCAAATCTTTTCAGATCTTCTACTATAGATAGATAGATACCTTAAACATAAAGTTTTGCTCTGGTCTGATAATTAGTTTTTGAGCTGTAACGCCCAAAATATTCCTATCACACAGATATAATAGTGAAAATATCCTCAGAGGACCTCAGAACGTGTTTCCATGGAAATATTGATTTTTTTCGCGAATAAAATACTTTCTCCTATAATACCACGCATGGTGAAAGAAAATTGCCATTCCGTAATAAAATCAGATGTGCTAAGCTTATGGATTGCATCGAAGGTATCATGAAACAATTATTTAAATTATTTTACAGGTTGGCCAACACCGTGGGACCGGAGGAAGAACAGATGTTAGTTAGGAATGCGTAGGGATCTCAGAAGAGTAGGGAATAGGCTTTAGGCGCGTGGGTAATAGGGGTTGCGAATGTGTTTGTGTGCTTGATGGAGTGATTGAATGCGCTAGCGCGAATGTAGTGTAGTGTAGTTGTGTTTGTGTGTGTTTCTGTATCTGTGAAAGTGTTATTCCACCACAGTTCTGTATCGAAGGTATCTTGAAACAATTATTTAAATTATTTTAGAGGTTGGCCAACACCGTGGGACCGGAGGAAGAACAGATGTTAGTTAGGAATGCATAGGGATCTCAGGAGAGTAGGGAATAGGCTTTAGGCGCGTGGGTAATAGGGGTTGCGAATGTGTTTGTGTGCTTGATGGAGTGATTGAATGCGCTAGCGCGAATGTAGTGTAGTGTAGTTGTGTTTGTGTGTGTTTCTGTATGTGTGAAAGTGTTATTCCATCAGAGTTCGCAGCAGTTAGATGCTAGGTTATTAGTGCTAGGTTTCAGATGTGACCAGTTGAGGATATTGATAGGTTTTCATTGAGTGTAATTAAGAGATTTGAGCTATTTTAGTTGAGCCTTAGCATGGTTGTAGGTCGTTACTTTAGGTAGGGCCACTTTATACTGAGTGTCTCTTTCGAGGGGCACTCATCACAGCCAGCCACGTGTCGACGTTTACCACTTGGGGTTTACGTCGTGCACTTATGTGGCGCCACACTTTCCTATTCCACTGTGGTTGAGCGCCAATAGCTCCGACATGTCATGGTAGTAGGGCTGGGGTGTATGCCTTGGCGAGCTCGCCATGCTAAAAATAAAGAGCAACGAAGGCCTAAGCATTGCCTCATGGGCGGCCTGTGGAAATATGCTTTTACTTCATAGGTTGTACAAATAGTTAAGATCGTATTTTTGCCATCTCCATTGGTAGAGTAGGAGAAATACGGTGTTGTGAAAGTAATTCAGGATTTTATAGGAAACACACGTTTTGAGGTCCCCTGAATACGTTTTTAATATTTTCTCCATTATACATGTGTGTGTTATAGGAATATTCTGGGCACTCTAACTCATATACTATTAATCAGATAAGCACAAAACTTTATATTTAAGGCCTGAGTAGGTTTTGGCTGACACTGGTCAACCAGAATTGAAGGTTTATCGTTGCCATTGTTCCATTTTTTCAAATGTCTACTTTATAACTCAATTTATGAAAGTATTGGACCATGTACATTATGTTCACCACCAAAAATTGGAAAAAAATATGTATCCAGTCTATCATTTGTCAGATTACTAATGGAGCTATAATATAATACAGTTCGTCCTCTCACTGCACAACGCTCATCTATTGGTTCAAATGACAACATTCACATTTGAGTTTCGTGAACATTTGTCGTGTTAATGTAAACATAATTTACAATGAAACAAAAACATAAAATGTTTAAATTATATTAAAAATAAAATTTAACATCAAAAGTTCAGTTAAAATATCTTAGATTTAATTGACTAATAAAGCCAAATTCACCCATTGTAGAAGTATGGTTGTCGCAAACAAATTTGTTAATACAACTACTGCTGGAAAAGTTGAACTGTTATGTTCTGTTATGCTCATATAGTTATGTATTCTGTAATATGTTCTATGCCCCTATAAAAAATTAATGTATTTTTTCAGAATGAAACCTATTTTGTATGGATTTCTATATCAAGTGACTGTCTTAGAACCAAGAGCAGAATCATTATAAGTTATCTTGTGGACCATAAGTTATAAATGCAGATTGGAATTGTTAGCATTTATTTGAATAACATAAATTTTTTTATGATAGATTGGTCTCAAACCCCGGATTATTGATGCATTCAACGTGCTATGCAATTGCACTAGCTCGGGAACATTTTTGGACCTTGTGTATATTATGAGTCTACAGCAGAAAATGGAAAAAATAATGTATATATATGAATTTGTCTATTAGATTTAATAAGGTAAATAATTTAACAATGTAAACAAGCTAATATTAACAACAACAATCACTGCTGATATATACTGCACAAGGACCTAAACATTTGTCATTATCGAAGATGTAGAGTGTGTAATTTTGTACAAGTTTTGTATGAAATATTTCTTCAGAAAATACATTGTTGTTTTTTAGTCTGAATTAAAAATGTCGGATTTATTGGTTATTCAGTCTTTCTGTTGTTATTCTGTATCCCCACCTTTCACCTTTATTATAAAAATAAATTTTCATATATAATAAAAATGAAGAAAAGAGAAAAAGTAGCCTATCACAATAAAAAGTTTGTATTATTGGTTCGACTTAAGAGCTCAAAATCGCTGCAGATTCACAAGAATGTTAATTTATTAAATTAACCTCTAAGAGCAGGTGAAAACATTGATAATATTAGTAATAATGTTTTTTTTGTGCTCATATGTTGTGTCAATGCTGTTCCAAAGATCTTCCATGGGAACTTCATATACTGGATGCCAAGACAACTTACATTACCATTGCGCAGGTGTAAAGGATGGGGCATATACAAATGTCTCATACTAAAAAGGAGGCATGGAAAGATTTGTGCCTTGTAGAACAAAGTCAAAGGCTTCTAGTGACCTGTTACATGGATCACAGAGTCCTGCAATAGATTCAGCTACTTCTGCTGCCAACGAATCATCTGTAAGCCTGTTAACAAGTGAATCAACTCCATCTAAGAAGTCTGTGGAGCAATCTTTAGATGAAATTATGTTAAGTATCTCTTTCATGTCAGATAAATATGACTCTGCCATTACACAACTTGATAGTCAAAACTCATTAATTACTGAGTTGATAGATACTGTAAATTTGTTGAAAAAAGAGCTGAGAGAAAAGAACCAGATAATTGAAAATCTTGAACATAAAACAAATCTACTGAAGCAAGAACAATTAAAGAATACAATTGAAATAGTTGGAGTACAATGTGAAGTTAACACTACAGAGTAGTCAGAATTTATCTGAAATTGTTAACTCCAATGTAAATTAATTAAGATGTCTTTATTGTCAAGAACAAATATTATGGCCAAAAAATAAACTTATCGTTAGGTTCATAAGTAAAGATAAAAAAAATTGAGTAGACTATGAAAAGAAAATTCTTGACAAATAATATATTAGGTAAAATTTTCATTAATGAGGCCCTAACACCATATTTTAAGACTGCTTTGGAGTGCTAAAAGCAAAGGCAGAGATTTAGGGTACAAAATATATTTGGACTAAGAATGGGATTATACTTGCCAAAAGGGATGATCCTATACAATTAAAAATAACAAAAGATCTGAACAAGATTGCCTAAGCTCTTGTATCCTTAATTATATTTTGTGTTCATCGAAAGTAATCTAAATTCATTTATACCATGTTCCTACCTGATTGTATTACTGATGAAAAAGTGAACTGCATTACATATGACTCACCTTATGTAGTTAAAGCAGATAAGAAAAATATTATCTTGTACCTCTTAACATAGAAGTTTAAGGAAAATTTTTAAAGAATGAAATATTACCTCGAGTCATCAATTATCAAAACTTTTAAATATTTTGCTAATTTGGTATTAACTGACGTAAACAATAACTGAACATGAAGCTCCTTTATATTGTATTGACGGGTATGACATGTTTCATAAATTAAGGCATAATAAGAAAGGAGGTGGAATTTTGACTTATGTGCTGAAAACTGGGATTTTCAGTTGTTTAGATGTGCACACAACCTCATGTGAATCCTGATTGGTAAATTTATATCAAAACAAGGAACTCTGGATTTTCTATATATATATAGACTCCCACATCTAAGTATCTTGAATTTTTCGGATGAATTATCTGCAATGATGCCATGTCTTGATGGTCACGAAGTGCTTATCTGTGGTGATGTCAATAAAAATATTAAGGATAGCTATAATCTGAATGCTATTAGGTATAAAAAGACATGCTTATTTAGGGTTTAAACAGATGGTATAAAGTTTCACCAGGGAAGCTGTTGTCAACAGAAATTTGGTAAGAGCGAGCGAGCGAAAAGCGACCCCACCCGGTAGGGCCCATCGCCAGGACGCACAGAAAGGACTCGAGAAACTGTCGGAACGTGGCATAAAGTGCTCCTTATTCGGCACGTAAACTATGCAACTCTACAGTGGAAATATGGAGGAGAGTGTGCATAGAAAATGTTATATATATTTATCAAGTATCTATATAATCCGAGTATGTCGTAAAAAGTGCATTGGAATGGATTTAAAATTAAAATACTGGCCTGAAAAAAGAAAGAAAACTATTAATGATGTAATTTGGACAACTTACATAAAACTAAAGTCATAAAACATTGATTGGAGAAGAAAAAAACGTCGAGGTTCGAACCCGCGACACAATTTCCGTAGCCCGACACTTTATCACTAGGCTACCGCCACCTGTTGTCAGGGTGTCGCTCGTCATGGTATTAGAGGACAAGCCACTTGTTTTTCAATTTTCAATTGCAAATATCTCGAAAACGCGGGCTCGTTAGACGCCTTTCCGAAAATACGTGTCTAATTATTTTTCGTTTTCTTTCATTCTGTGAAGTTTGGTCGTGATCCGCCACTTACACTTGGGTGCCTTCCCTTGTGAGTAGTTTATTCTACGCATTTTTAACAACAATCCGATTTTCTCAAAAACGACTCTAACGATTTTGATCAAATTTCGTACTGTTACTTGAGTATGCATCTACAATAATACTACGGATTTCGTTTTTCTTAATGAATGAATATAAGGCTAGTTTATTCTTGGGCAGCTTTAACGAAATTTTTTTCTAAAAACAAGCTCATAAGATTTTCATTTTCCAATGATAACTAAACGACGCATTAGTACGTATATGAGAAAGATTTTACAATGTCTGTTGTACCGATTTTTAATTTAAGTTTCACATTTTTATGTTCAGCGTATAAGTCGACATTAAGTTTTAGGAAATTTTTTTTAGACTTCCAAGGTCGACTTATACGCCGGAATATACGGTACTTAAAAGGCAACCTTTACCAGAAAATATTTGCAACGCGTCGAAAACACGCTTAAAATGGCCTGAAAAGACAGGGGACTATAAATCGGTTAAGTTAGTGTCCTAAATAAGAAAAGATTTACAAATAATTTTGCGAGGTAAGTTATAGATGCATTACAATAACACTGAGGATAATCTTAGATATACTGTGGTTAAAGTAAGGGAAGAAGAAGGAGATAGGTGTGGGGGAGATACAGGTAAATAGAGGAAGAATGGTAGGAATGGCAGAGAAGAGATGAGTGAGAGGCGGGCAACTCCGCTTTTCTTTGTAAACACATGTAAACGCAAATCGAGAAAAATTTCTACGAACAATGGTATTTTTATCCTTGATCTTATGCAACCCTTTCAGCACTATTCATTAGAGCAGAGCTCCTCAAGCGGTGCACCGAGAGAAAGAAGACCTTGGTGTGCAGCAAATTCCGAGGTTTGTAATTTTCGCTAAAGCGTGTCCAAACAAAGAAAGTTCACTTATATCCTATTTCGCCAATCATGTTATTAGTGTAATTACCATTAGAAAGACGTGCATAGTGAAATCAGTTATATACGATTATATTGTATCGTATTCACCGAGAATCTCTATACTCTTGGTTTTTCTTATCAGAAAACTGATAACTTCCCTTTCCCTTCGAAGTATTATTTTCTCACGTTGCGCCGAGTACATTTTTCATTACAGGTTGACGAATCTACAGATAATAGTGGTCAAGCGCAACTTATTATCATTGCGCGCTTTGCTGATGGGGATTACATAAAATATCACTGTTTGTTTTACAAAACATTTCCTCACCGAATAACAGGTGATGAAATATTCCGAATCACTGATTAGTACATGAGTATCAACAGCACACAGTGGCAAAAATGCGTGTCTCTACCGATGGTGCTGCAGCGATGACAGAAATTGCAAAAGGATTCATAACGAAATTGAAAATGCTGAGCCCGAATGTGCAAATGATCCATTGTTTTCTGCGTCGCGAGGACCTTATGGCAAATAATTTGCCGGATGAACTGATGCCAGTTTTAGATGATGCGGTAAAAATAGTAAATTTTATCGCGAAAAAATTCGACAACAAGATTTTTGCGGAAATATACGTTTTAGGTGTCGCTGAATCCGAAGAAGTGGTTTTCGCAATGCCGTCTGTCTGTCTGTGTGTTACTGGCACTGGAGCCTAAACGGTAGAGCGAAAATGAATGAAATCTCGTACTTAGGCATTTTATCAAACTGAGCAGAGTATATGAAAAAATGGTTGACATTGCTCAATAATTAAGGAAAGTTTATTCTACGCATTTTTACCAATAATTTGATTTTCTCAAAAACGGCTATAACGATTTTGATCAAATTTCGCAGGAATACTTGAGTTCACGTCTTTAATAATACCAAATAGTTCATATTTCTCAAAAATTGAATATAAGGCTAGTTTATTCTAGACATCTTTAACAATAATTCGATTTTCTCAAAAACGGCTCTAACGACTATGATCAAATTTCGTACTGTTACTTGAGTACCTATACATCTACAATAATACCACATATTTTATTTTTCTCAATGAATGAATACAAGGCTAGTTTATTCTTGGGCAACTTTAACAAAAATAGGATTTTCTAAAAACAGACTCATACGATTTTCTTTTTCTAAAGATAACTAAACGACGCATTAGTACATACGTATATGAGAAAGTTCGTACAATGTACGTTGTACCGATTTTTTTCTAATACATAATCACGAATTTGGTCTTCATCTGCAACATAATCACCCCATAAGTAATGGTCCTCAGTTCCATCCAGTGAATTAGAAATTCCAGTCACTTTAAAGCCTTTGTTTCTTCACTTACGCCGCGCCATGCTGCGAGCAGCCATCGTCACGCCTCGGAGCGCGTTTCAGCCTGCCCGTTGCTGTTGTGTTCTTCAAATGTAAGCACGAATCACGTAAAATTAAAGACAAAATCCGCGGTGTACGGCACTTCCCAGGAAACACGTGGAATTCATTCTTTGCCGCGAAACACTGCATGCGTTTCGCGGGTGGCCTACCGTCGAAAGGTAAAGGGGCATATCTCGTGTAATGTCCGCACCCCCTTTTTCTGGGTCCAGTTTTAGGGAAATAAGTGCGGGTATTACTCGAGTAAATAGCCGAAGTGGATAGTGAGGATGATGATTACGTTCTCGGCGACGCCATTTACGTAGACGATGAGAGAGAACAAAATCGCCGACGAACTATTTGAGGACAGCAATAATGAATTCAGAGGCAAAGATTCGGACAGCTAAAACTAAATAAATAATTATTATTATTTTTGTTTTGAAAAACAATATTTAAAGGAATGTTATCGAAATGCATTGAAATGTATGATTTACCTGTAAAAATAAGTCCGAAAATATAAATTAGTTCCTTACTAAAAAAAGTTGTATGCGCTTGTTACCATATATAATACGCATCCTAACTTTTTGTCAATTTTTTGTGAAAAAAATGCGTATTATAATCAGAAAATTACGGCAATAAAACTCTGAATATTTCAAATGGATGGAGCTAAAAATTGGATAACTCAAATCTTCCAGTTTCAGATATCATTATTATGTGCAATACTAGTCATGGGAGATGCAAGAACACCAGCATTCTTTCAAAACCCTATGTTGATCTGAATTAGGCAAGAGCAAATGATAGAAACAAGAAAAAGCATCTGTGTCTTCCATATTCTAAATAAATGCTATGTCACTACATTATCTAGACTTTCTGAATTTCCCTTTCACTTCTCCTTAGCCTGCTGCATTTCTTATTCCTCCAGCTTCCAAGTACATATGTAAAGGATAGCAGAATATCATAAATTTTAAAGAAAGTTAAGCTCGAAGCATGTGTGAGCTTCATTAATGGACAATTAAATCTAAACAGGCAATCATAATTGAACTAAAATAATATATAGCAGGGGTTCTCAATCCTGTTTTGTAAGCGTACCACTTTAAAAAATTTGGGATGTTATTGTACCACCACAGTAATCAACATATATATTAATTGAGTAAGGGAAGGTCATGTCAGTCACAACCCAAATCGAAGCGAAGTGGAAGTTGATGCGCAAGGAGGGTCTGCGGGTACCTGCAATTGGGATCCGAGTCTCACTCACTGAGCGGCGACGGCAGCGACTTAAATGATTATTATATAAGTTAAAGTATTGGCTAAAACAGTTCAATCTGAATACCGAAATCGTACTAATTTCGAAAGAAAAATCTTCTCTTCCATTTTACTTTCTCATACGAAGTTTCGAGAAAATATTGTTTTCGCGAAAAAATTCGACCTCGAGATTTTTACGGAAATATACATTTTAGGTGTCGCTGAATCCGAAAGAAGTACATTTAGATAAACAGGATAAGCATTTGGAAAAAGAATGTTTGATTTCTGCCCTGCAATGATTCAAAATATTTTTGATAATTGAATAGCTTTCATGGCATCATCAGGTTACCAGTGACATGAGTTTTAATAACATAATTGGTTGAGAACAAAGATGCAGGATTAGGTCAGTATTTGTTACAGTGCAGTTAATGTCAAATGAGTAAGAAAGGGTATGAAAAGGAAAAAATCGGTACAATATACACTGTAAAAACTTTCTCATATATAGGTAATAATGCGTCGTTTAGTTATCTTTAGAAAATGAAAATCGTATGAGCCTGTTTTTAGAGAATCTAACTTTTGTTAAAGTTGCCAAGAATAAACTAGCCTTATATTGATTCATTGAGAAAAATGAAATACGTAGTATTATTGTAGATGTACACTCAAGTAACTGTACGAAATTTGATCAAAATCGTTAGAGCCGTTTTCGAGAAAATCGGATTGTTGTTAAAAATGCGTAGAATAAACTACTCTTATTTATTGAGCAATGTCAACCATTTCTATGTATACTCTGCTCAGTATGAGAAAATGCCTAAGTACGAGATTTCATTCATTTTCGCTCTACCGTTTAGGCTCTAGATCCAGAAATAGACAGACAGACGGCATTGCGAAAACCACTTTTTCTGATGCAGCGACACCTAAAACGTATATTTCCGTAAAAATCTCGAGGTCGAATTTTTTGAGAAAACAATACTTTCTCGGCACTTCGTATGATAAAGTAAAAAGAATTCCATAAAAGTGATAGTGGTGGATAATATATGGAAGGGTAGAGAGACGAAATTGATGAACAGAGGAAGTGACAAGATAAATACATGTATACAATAAATTTGTGTGTGCAAAAAGCATAAAGTTATTTCAATTTGTTCATTAGTCCATAACTAGAGGCTCTTGATTCTGAAATTGAGAGACTCCTTTTAAAATTAAATAAATATATTACACCGCTTCCCGGTTACAACGCCGTCTACCATGGAACCGTGGGTTTTCCACCTTATTTCTTGGAAAGAAAGTCCTGTCTTTTTTACTTTCTCATATACGAAGTATATCGAGAAAGTAAAGTAATAGCGAAAAAATTCGACCTCGAGATTTTTTATGGAAATATATGTTTAAGTGTCGCTGAATCCGAAAAAGTGGTTTTCGCTATGCCGTCTGTCTGGCTGTCTGTTACTGGCTCTGGAGCCTAAATGGTGGAGCGAAAATGAATGAAATCTCGTACTTAGGCATTTTGTCATACAGAGCAGAGTGTATGAAGAAATGGTTGACATTGCTCAATAATTAAGAGAAGTTTATTCTACGAATTTTTAACATCAATTTGATTTTCTCAAAAACGGCTAAAATGGTTTTTATCAAATTTCCTACAGTTACTTGAGTTTACGTCTGAAATAATACTATATATTTCATTTTTCACAAAGAATGAATATAAGGCTAGTTTATTCTCGGGCAAACTTAATATCAATTGGATTTTAGAATAAACGGCTCACACGATTTTCATAAAATTTTGTATTGCTATTTAAGTTGATGTTTATAACGATTCTACATAGTTCATATTTTCAAAAGATAATTTACGACGCATTAGTATATGATAAATTTTGTACAGTGTATGTTGTACCGATTTTTGACGAAGAGGTCGGCATGATGTTCTTTGAGAACAATTCAACATGCACCTTACAATACGTTTTTGAATTAGGAGTACTTTGTTTAGTGTTGATGTTGAGGCATCTCAGAACATTATGCTATGACAGGCACAAGCATAGAAATATCCATAATATACAGATAGTAAAACCCTGAGAGAAACTGAAGTCATTATGAAACGTATATATTATAAAGGGAAGAAATTAATTTTGGTATGAGGGAGATTTCATTCATTTTCGCTCTACCGTTCAGGCTCTACAGACAGACAGACAGCATTGCGAAAAACACTTTTTCGGCCTCGGCGACACCTACAACGTATATTTCCGTGAAAATCTCGTGGTCGAATTTTTTCACGATTATAATACTTTCTGAATATACCGTGAAATCTCGTTACAACGTACTTCACAATTACGTTTGTTTCGAATTAACGTACCTTTATTGAATCTCCGTAATTTCCCCGTATAAATGCTGAATAAATATTTCAAAGTAACGTACTTCAACCTTACGTACTTTTTAATACTACGTATGATATTCTGAGGTTCCGAAAAAAGATTTCTGTGGTTTTAACGTAGTCTTTCATCCGTAATCATAACCATTTCTTTCTCATTCAATTCGTTTACATCAATTTTGAAGGCATATTTTGTCTTCGCCAAAATCCTAAAAGAAGGGATTTTCCGAAATGAAAAAATTTAGAACCCATGATCATCAATTATCCCTATCGTATTTTCACAATAGCATTGAATTAAAAATCTTAACTTCTAGGAATTGTATCTCTCTTTTTAGAGACTCTCTCATTCTTGCCAATTTCGGTTTGCGCTGGATCTGCGAGAATGCCTATCTCCCACTGACCGTGAGATGCTTTCAGAGTTAATATACTGTACTCCTTATGGGTATATCCAATATACCGTACTTTCAGTATAAAGTATAAAAATTCATGCTCCGTAGAGATACGTTGTATCGAGATTTTACTGTACTTCGTATATGAGAAAGTAAAAAGAGGATTGGCATATGTTAATTAACCTTTAACCGCCGAAAGGGACACCGGTGTCCCGGCAAATTTTTGGGTAAGCCTGCCGAAAGGGACACCGGTGTCCCGCTTAGCTCCGAGGCCGCTCACAGATGTCGTTTTTGTCATAGAATCAAAATTTTTGGAAGAGAAGAAAGATGAGGCATCCTTCTTTTCCATCTGCTCTCCCAAGGCCGAAGGTCTTGCGTATTGGGGAAGGGGAGAGTAAACAAACAATCGAGAGTGCCTCACTCAAAGTGTACGTCTCAGCTGAGTTGAGACTCTCTCGCAACACAAAGAGATGCAATTAGCTGAACCCCAAACGTCCCTTCCCTTTGTTAGTCTTCCTTTTCCGCATTTCTGTTTTACTACGTTGCAACCCAAAGAGATGCAATAAACTGAACCCCAGGACTAAGCCCTACCCCAAAGCTTCCTTCCCTTTCTTATTTTCTTCTTCCATTTCCACATATATGCATATACCTATGTTTTACTACGTTTACGTTCATTCATTTGCAGACTACGAAGTAGAGCGGATGTAGACTTGTGCGTTCAAAATATCTGTAGCTGTTCGTCTGTTTATTTTTGAGTGATTCCTTTATTTTTATATAACTAGTTGAGATAGGATGGCTAACAGCTACACCATCGGTCGCCGCACTTGGAAATGGACAAAGAAATTATTTTTTCATTTAGTCGATCTAACTATCCTAAATAGTTGGATTCTCCTTCCCTCGTGCGGTGGCGCATTTTCACATCGGCAATTCCGACTGTCCCTTGTGCGGCAAATGGTTGAAGAGGGCGCTAGAACTCTTCCTTCCCAGACTCTCTCAAGGGGGCGACCTAGTGCTAGTGGAATGCAAATAAAGTGCTTAGAGGCCAAGGACAATAAGCATTGGCCCATTTCGGGGACCCTTATCTGTTGCCATGTGTGTTCCTCAAAGAGCAATAACTCAAGGACGAAATATAGGTGCAAGACATGTGACGTGGGACTATGTGTTGAGCCCTGCTTCGAGGAATACCACACTAGCTCGACTCTATAGGGAAGTGTAAATACTGGGGTTGTGTCAGCTGCAGACTGAGCAGGAACCACATTGCCAAAAAGTGACTAAATGCAGTATTTTTGCACTTTATTTTGATTTATATCACCAATAAGTTATTTCGGCATCGTAATTTAGTCTATTAGGGTTATATAACCCTTTTTATTTCTATAAATAGGCAGAACGATGTAATTCTCTGATAGTTTGACCACAAAATGCTTTTTATTTGAACATTTTATCACCAATAGTTCACGAGATATGCGATTTTTGCAAAAGACGTACACAAAATATTTAAATGTCCAAAATTAAATCCGGCAGCGGGACCCCGCCAGAGGGTATTTAAATCCGGCGGATAAAGGTTAAACAAGAATTTACAGTTATTTATATGGCAGTAAATAATGTTATCAACATGTTCCATACCTCTTTATAAATAGATTCATTATCATGTACAATGAAAATTTTCATTAATATCCAGATATTTTCTTGAACCCAAAATTTTTATTTTATTTTTTCAGTACGCTTTAGAAAAAGTTTATTTTGAAAAAGTTTATATACATATATATTTTTGTTATATAGGAGAAAATCTATCCCTCGCGTGTAAGTGAATTCCTTTCCAACTTCATTATTCTTTATCGCTAAACCTAATATACCGTAAGCCATCCGCCTCGTCTTTGCGGCGCGGCTCTCCTCGTGCGACTCGCCTTTTCAACTGACAAATCAGGTCGCGTCCTACTATGAATTTCAAATTCGTCGAAACGCCACGTTCCAGACTCGATGTCCTCGACTTATCTTCGTCTACGCTTTCGCGACTGCGAGGACGTCGGAAAATGAGTTTTAAAATTAATTGAGTGCAAAAATGGAAGTATTTTGTCACCTTATGATCGGCATATGAGGGAATAAGAGCCGCGCAATGCGGTCCATCGATGCGGGAAAGGCCACCGATGTACTTTCGCTAAGGAAAGGTTTTAGAGAAAGGCAGAAGAAAGGTCTTTTTCTAGCGACGACGTGCCCATAACTTCTGGGGCGAAGAACCTTCTAGAGGCTCTCGCTGCATTCGAAGGGATGCACTTTTCGATCGCCTCCAAAAGTGGACGTATTTGTTTCGCACCCCGAGTGACGCATTGAAGCGTCCGCCGCACGGCGCTTTCAAAACGATCTGCTTAAGAAGGGAGTTGAAGGCGGATTATTAGGAATTGCAACTTCTCGAATGTCAGTATTAAGCTTAATTTACTAACAACGATAACTGTGCGCTATCTGAGGTAGCAAGCAGGATGAAGCTTGCACACGCTCATGGAGTACACCGAGAAAGCTAAAGTTTTGTACTGTTTTCTTCGCCTTTTTGACAACAAGGATTTTCTCAGAAGTACCGACATGTGAAGTCATCACTTCGCTTGCTGGATTTCCGTGTAAAATACATAAAAATATTTTTGTTGCACTCCTAACACTATTAACAACAGATTTAAAGATTATAATGTTTTGCTTGTTTGACCACCTATATTCCTGAAGCATTGGAATAACCAGGAATGAAACGAAGAGTTATCTCCATTTATTTTCCTAAGAACGTTTCTGCCTTGCAAGTGAACTTTCTTTCTCTCTTTGCTTTATTTCATTGTATTACAAGCAGAGCTGTTACGAGTAATTTTAATTTCTCCTTTTCATTTCCTATTTGTATTTATTGACCTAACTGCATGCTACTGGTAATTAACCTTTGTATTAATGACCTGAAATAAAGAATAAGTTACTCTTCGATATTTTTTGTTTCTCACATTTCAGATTATGTACTATAAATTGCTATATGTGAGAATATGATTGGTATGGAAATACGACAACAACAGACCACATCTATCTGATTCAATCAGAGGAAAGTTGAAAAAATAACACATGGACGATCATTCAAATCCGTTATTTGATGAATATGACTTACTGTTATTGAAAACTTATTCTAGCATTTCTAGTAAAGATAGATAATATACTTTTATGGATGCACCATAGTCAATTATTCGCATTTTATCTAAAATTTCCTTTACAACAAACAATAAACTAAAAAGAATTCAAGGAGAACAGTACGTGAAAATAAAATTAAAACTAATTCCTGTTTATTCCATCCCAACGAAAACTTACCAGTCAATCAAGTGCAGGCTAGATGCAGCGCCTCTAATGTAAGAATAGGAGTCGCTTGACTTTGCCGTCTGTTCGAATAGGAAGAAAGTCTTACAAAGAGGAGCCAAGTGAAACGAACGCAAGTCAATCGAGTATGTGGAGCGGTCGCCCGAACCTACGATTTTAAACAGTTTTGCGAATAAATCTTCGATGTTTTCTTTTGATCATGGACGATATCTCGTAGTTTCCACTCTTTATACCTCTAAAAATATCAGCTAAAGAAAAAAACGCTCAAACGTAAAGTTGAAAGTCGAGTTTCATTCACCTTCATGAGGCCGCCAATAGATGGAATAAGCGGTCAGGCGTGACTTTTAAGATGAGACGGGATGAGAAAGAGGAATACTGGAGAAACAGACCAAAAGCGCGTTTCCAATCCATGATTAAGTGGAGCAGTAGGTGAAGGAGGCGGACATGCGTGCAATGAAGAGGGAAGAACGGCTACGTGAGACGTCCTGAAAGAGCGCTGCTCTCACTCAGAGGAATATATACGGACAGCGAGTCTCACATTGTCCCGAAGGTGCTATATTTCGGAATTACATATTTTAATTAGTCGACGCTTTTCTTCTTCTTATTTGAGAAATTTTCGTTACTCTTAAGATTCGTTGATTGATAACGGTTGCTAAGAGACTGCCGCAGCTTTTCTTGGCGAGATTGTCTGAACCAGACCTGTGAAATATCAACATGCAGTGCAGTATAAACAGGTTAGGAGGCCACCGGTGCATATCTGGCTGCTTAGAATTAATTTCAATTTCATAGCCTAAATGGCGTTTCATTTCATCATCAAGAAAATTTAATATTTCGATTGGATAATATATCAATCATTGACCATTATTTTAATTAAAAATAAAAGTTTCGTCTGGTTGAATGCATTAATTTCAACAAAAGGGTCAACTGAAAAGCAAAGATTATAATTCTCATTTGTTAAACAGAATCTAATTTCGGCAATAAAAGTCATCAGTTATTTTTCGTATAAGACGTCGTACTTTCTCACGATTGGCCGCCATAGCCACCGTACAGTTTCCACGAGTGTGTAACTTTCTATAACCGCAAATAAGAGACGAAGTAAACAAATCGAGAATAGATAGGAGAGTAGTTTCTGTCGCTGCGCTAACTTAAAATGAAAGACATTTTTCATCTTACGTTAGTGTAGAAATCATTCTACGATATTATCCTATTGCGAAGATACCGTATATAACTTACGTGAGGATGGAAGACACATTAAAACCTTACCTTCCGCTCTTCCAACTTTGTTTCGATAATATTTCGCTCTCGAGTTAAATATTAAACGGATCTTTCAAATATGCCGGTCTTGCACTTTCAGACCAAGTTTATAAGTAACGAGAGAGAACTCGAAATCGGAGAAAGTAAAATATTAACGGCACGAAATGTTTCGTGGCACGCATGAAGTCGCAGTGGCGCTTACGATGGCCCCCGGGATACCTCGGGTCTTTGACCACGGACCTTTGCTCAGCCTCTCTCTCTCTCTCTACAGCTCACTGCTGCTGCTGACCACGTGCAACTGGATGCGAGTGACCCACTTGGCGAGAGTGCATATTGCTTCGTTCTCAGCGCCACGAGTGTCTCGTTCCACCTCCAGTACGAAAGGAATACCGCTGAGGGTGCGAGGGAGGGAGAGCGGAATAAGGGACGAGGTATGAAGCGTTCCAATGGCGATGATCCGGTCGGTTGAGTCCTCGCGCGGGCAAAAAAGACCAAATCTATCCATCCGAGATGTAGCCAACTCTTATTTCTTCCCAAGCCAAAGCCAGTCTCTATTTCAAGGCACAGGATTACCGCGGCTAACAAACAAAGAAGACGTTTAAATATTCAACAATATGAAACTAAAGCTCGTGAGATTATATTATGGAAAAATCAAGATGCAATAATAAAGAACCGTGTGTTTTGTTGACTAATTTTTCATAAATATATCCTTACTAGCAGAATTTCCCGTTGAATTTCAACGGATTTAGTGAAGCTACTACAGCACAACATACAAACTCTTTAAAATACCTATATAGTAGATACTTTTTAAATTACAATTACCTTTTGTTAACAATTAATCATATTTGCTTGTAACAATCCGTTTACCCGAACGTCTTGCATTCAAATAAAACGATAATTGTATTTCCTATCATATATATCACTTTTGTCAAATCCAGTTTCATTTCTTGTGTAATTATGCCTCGCTGAAATATTTACTTTTATGTCTTGTAAGCAAGAAACCCGTGAAAAAGCAACGTACACTGACTCTGATAAATGTACACCAGATACGTGAGCTTATTTACGTTAATAAACATTATAATGTAGGATATAATGATTTTAATTACAAAAAATGTAAGATTCCATTATTCAATAGACGAAAGAAGGTTCAATTACTTTCATCAATCGTTATAAACGCTTCCTGAATAATAATCAGTATCTATTTACGTTGCTATCCATAAACATCGATCGTTTCGTTGCTTAAACAAAAGTGCGAAGCGAATAACGCTAAACTTTCGTCTATTTATAAACTTCATTGAAGCTAATTGAATCGGAGGTAACAATGAAAGACTCCTTGGCAACGCCCGGAAAGAGTACGAAAAATCCACAAAAATTCGAAACAAATAACGTATTTCTGAAAACTTCGACCGTGTAACATGTACACTTCGCAGGAATAAGATAGTATAGAGTTTTCTTCGTCGAATAAAGCAAAAACGAAAAAAATCGGTCCATATTTACGTATTTTAATGCTTGAAGGAAGAATACCTTGCAGGTCAAGAAATGGATTCATACGTGTTATCTCATGGAAAAATGTTAATCCCTTATATTGGCAGCAATGGTTAACCAAGGTTGAGCAAACCTTGACCAATCACCAAGTTAGGATGTAAGGAATAATCGTACCAAATTTGGTTATTCTAGCTTTTACCGTTTAGGAGGAGTTCCATGAACAAACACACAAATATACAAACACAAAAATACACAAACACACGCTTCAAATATATTATTTACTTTGTTGTCGCAAATCAGGCGGTATCTCTTACAATGTAAGACATTGTGTGTCGCCACCGCGGCCACAAGCTTTCACCTGTCACAGTCGATCTCCAGCTTCTGAGCATTTAATATGTATTGGATTTGTTTTTGTGTATTCGTAAAGCATTTTTTGCGTTTTCATAAAATTCAGTGTGCGAGAATAACTGTCAAATTTTGTAGTGATTATTTGATTGTATATGTCGGGTGAGTTTTTTAGTTTATTTTTAATTATATTTAATTAATAACTTATATTTTGTTTGAGATTGGAATTATTTATTTTAGGAATTTAATATCAGCCCTATACTGAACAACATGGATAAGTGGCTTAAAACAGGATTTTTGAAATGTAAACCCAATACTAGTTGTGAAGCAGATCTTAGTGAAGAAACCTGTAGTAGTAGTAATTAGGTTTTTAAGTGCGTCAACAGCTAAGGTTATTTTGCACCGTTAAATTCTGTTTGATAAAATCAACATACATCACAACATCCATTCCCGAAGCGGGATTCGAACTCGCGACCTTTGGGTTAGAAGGCAGTCCCACTGCCTACCAGTCTAACCCGGCCGGCAGGAAACTTGTAATGATGAAGTACTTCGACCTAGTACTAGTCCTGAAAAAGGAAAGACAATGAAGAAAAATAAGATAATGAGGAAATATGATGAATCATATATAAAATTAGGCTTTACATGGAATGGAACTGAAAGTGAACCAAAGCCCTTATGTCTTTTGTGTTACGAAGAATTGGCGAATGAAAGTTTAAAACTCGCAAATTTGCGTCGTCATTTAGAAACAAAACATCCTAATTTCAAAAATAAGCCGGAAGATTTTTTAAAAAGAAAATTAAATGAACTTCAAATAGAGAAAAAAATCATTTCCTCATGTGGTAATATTTAGTGAGTCTGCGAATCACAAAATCAGGGAAAGCCCATTCAATTGGTGAAAATTTAGTGCTTCCTGCAGCGAAAGATATCGTGAGAACAATGATCGGTGAAAAAGCAACAAAAGACTTGGACCTTATTCCGCTTTCAAATGATAGTTTCTCGGCGTATTTGTGATATGGCTTGGGATGTAGAAACTCAGTTAATAAATAGGGTGCGAGCTAGTGACGTCTTTTCATTACAACTTGACGAGTCAACAGATATTGCACGTTTAGCACACCTGTTGTGTTTTGTAAAATACATTTTTGAAGGAAGTGTTCAAGAAGATTTTTTCTTTTGCAAGTCATTGCCCTTAAGAACCACTGCAAAAATATTTTTACGTCTCTCGACTCTTACATAACTGAAAATAAAATTGACTGGAAACGATGCGTTACTGTTTGTTCCGATGGTGGCAGAACAATGAATGGAAAGCACAGTGGTGTGATGGCTCAAATCTGAGAAATTGTTCCTAATATTACTTGGGTACATTGTAATATTCACAGACAAGCCTTGGCTTGTAAAGGTATGCCAAGTGAATTTAAAGACGTTTTAGATGCAGCGATAAAAATTATAAACTTCATTAAATCAAGACCAACGAACAGTCGGTTATTTGTTCCTCTTTGTGATGAAATGAGAAGTGAATTCAAACAACTTCTTTTGCACACAGAAGTTCGTTGGCTATCCCGAGGTAAAATACTCACAAGATTGTTTCATCTTCACCAAGAAATAATGTTATATTTAAAAAATTCAAAATTTGATCATTGTGACTGCCTTACCGATGAAAAATGGCTCATTAAATTAGCATATCTCTCTGATATATTTTTTAAATTAAATTAAATGAATCGACAGCTTCAAGAGTCAGCAGTAAATTTATTTATTTAGTGCAAATGATACAGTTCAGGGTTTTATTAAAAAACTTGATTTATGGATTCACAGCATCAAAAAACAGAATTTTGAATCATTTTCTAAAATGGAATCCTTTTTGGAAGAAAATAATTTAACTCTTCAGTTAGATATATCTGAACATATCTATTCCCATTTGTCTTCATTGAAACAAAAATTCCAAAATTACTATCCTGAAAATTATGACTTGTACAATTGGATCCGCAATCCATTTGCATCCAATTTAAAAACAAAACATTTATCAATTAAATTACAAGAAGATTTGATTGATATTTATTCAGATGGAGCACTTAAGTTGAAAGTCGAAAATACACTGTTGACAGATTTCTGGATTCAAATTCAAAAGGAATATCCTGAATTATCAAACATTGCACTAAAATGTTGATGCCATATTCATCTTCGTATTTGTGCGAAACCTGATTTTCGGCTTTAGTAGCAATGAAAACTAAGTATAGGAATCGACTGAATATAACGTCAGACATTCGATTGAAGCTAACAAAAAATGTAGACCCAAATATAAACGAACTTTGTAAAAGAAATCAGGCACAACCATCACTTAAACATTTTGAAGCCTTTTTATATTTCTATTTTTTCAATAAAAAATATTACAACACATACATTTTGCTTTCTTTTAAAATTTCCCTTACCATTCGTACGTCATTACCTCCGATTTATTTCTTAGCAGAGCTGATAATAAAGGAAAAAAATTGTAAATTTGCCAGGAAAATTCATAGACACAAAACGACCCCAACCTAGTGGTCCGCGGTAAGTAAAGGAATGCTTGAAGTGGTCCGTGAATGACAAAAGGTTGAGAAACACTGCCCTAGAGTAAATAACAGACAGAAGGCATTCCGAAAACCACTTTTTCGGTCTCATTGTCAGCTATAACTAAAACCTATATTTCTGTCAGAATCTCGAGGTCGAATTTTTTCGCGATTACAATAATTTCTCAATATACTTCGTATATGAGAAATTTAAAAAATCGGTACAACATACATTGTACAAACTTTCTCATATATTAATGCGTCATTTAGTTATCTTTAGAAAATGGAAATCCTATGAGCCGGTTTCTAGAAAATCCAATTTTTGTTAAAGTTGACCAAGAATAAACCGGCCCATATTCATTCTTTTAGAAAAATGAAATATGTGGTATTATTGCAGACGTATACTCAAGTAAAGGTACGAAACTTGATCGAAATCGTTGGAACCGTTTTTGAGAAAATCAAATTATTGTTAAAGTTGCCTAGAATAAACTAACCTTACATTCATTATTGAGAAAAATGAAATATTTAGTATTATTGCAGACGTATACTCAAGTAATTGTACGAACCTTTATCAAAATCGTTCTAGCCGTTTTTCAGAAAATCGAATTATTGTTAAAGTTGCCTAGAATAAACTAGCCTTATATTCATTTTTTGAGAAATATGAATTATTTGGTATTATTGAAGACGTAAACTCAAGTAACAGTACGAAATTTTTCCTCTACCGTTTAGCCCCTAGAGCAGGGGTCAGCAAGCTAGTGCTCGGGAGCACCTCGGTGCTCTTCAGCAGCATTTGCTTGCATTTCTACGAGGATAAAAATCGTCTTTTCTAGTGCAATTAATTTGATTTGTTCGCCCGTTTTCATTCTAAACGTACGAAAGGATCACTTTGACATTGATTTTATAATATTTTTGATTATTCCCACTTTTACAAAAGTAAAGTGGTGCTCGCTGGATGCTCTAGAACGGTGATGTCCAACCGGTAGCTCGCGGACGCCTGGTATGTAGCCCGCGAAGCTTTTTTTAGGCGCCCGCTGAGCAAATGTTGATCAATACAAAGTATTATTTACTCACGTTGTATGTATGAGTGTGTACAAAGTCCACGATGCTGTTATATGATAAAAACGATAAATGTAGCAAACAGTGGCACACCCAGGGGTGTGGCAACCGGGCATTTGCCCCAAAAGGCGAGTATTCCGACCCTTGCGCGCCCAGATCCTTGGTGGTCGGGATAAGGAGCGGTCACAAGGATATCCCAATGAGCCGAATGTTTTACTCCTTGTAAAGGGCGACTCTTGCCAACCCCACTTCGGTACTCCCCGAGTCCTCGTTCCAGACTGAGTATTTTTATCCAAAGAAGTAGGTTTGTGTTTTAAATACCATCATATCTCGTAAAGTATTGCTCATATGAAAATATATTTCAAATAAAAGTTGTAGAACTGGTAAAGAAGAGTATTTTCTTTCCTATATATTTTTATTGTAGAAGTAGCCATTATCGAGAAAATCAAACAAATCGAGTTGAACTTGAAAATTTCTTGAATGGTTACTTCTTCATTGTTGCTAACATAAACAATCTCACAAACAAACGTTTAATTTCCTTAAGTGTGCATGCAATATTTTTAAACCGGAAGAAAATGGATTATTTATGATGAAGAAAAGAACTTTAAAACGTTATTTCCCTTACGTACAAGTATATAATTTCTTTCTAATACTCAATTGCACGAAACGCGCCCATTTGTGATACGTTGTACACTTTCCTAACTTGTTTTAAATTGGTTTGGTGCCCATTAGGTTGTGGCTTCCTAGGTACGTGCCTAATCCGCCCCTGTATACAAACTCAACTGTCTTACGCTCCGCTTCGCGCGCAGTGCTGCCCTCACTGAAAGTTATATCGACGCAGTGGTATTCAACCATTTTTGCGGGCGTATTCCTTGAAATATTTAATAAAAAATACCCACTCAATACTAGAAACAAGCGATGAAAAAGTGCCGAGTAATAAGTATAAGGCGTACTTTTTTCTAAAATTTAATTAGAGGCGTTCATTTATTATAAAAAACCAAAAACTAATCAGTTATTTGTGCTCATGCTACAGTGTTATATATGAAGTTTGGTAACGATATGGAAAGTACTTTTTGAGTTAGAGCGCTCACAGTCACATACAGACATCATTCCGAAAATAGTCTAAACGTGTTCTAGGGACCTCAAAACGTGTATTTCCGTTGAAATCTCGAAGTCGATTTTTTTCATGAACACAATGCTTTCCCATTACTACGTATGGAGAAAGTAAAAAGGAAATTTTTCCGAAATGGATGGTTCTACGAAAATTTGTTTTAAACAAAACTTGGAAGAAATATTATTCTCTACAACTTTGGTCCTCACGAAGATGACAAATTGCGACGATTTTAAGGAGATATTTGACGGAAACCGAAAAAACCGATTATTTATAAGTAATTCCTAAACAATAACTGCTATGGAAAATTGTTTCAAATGAAGGTTGTACATTCTCTATTACCTTTGTATATAATTGTGTATACAATAATGATGTTTTAACGGAGAAATATTGCAAAAACCGAATCGGGTTTCTAATAAACCTCGACTTCCGGTTAACCGTTATTGTCCAAAAACTAATCAGTTCTTTGTGCTCTTGCAACAGTGTTATATATGAAATTTGGTAACGATATGGCAAGTATTTTTTGAGTTAGAGCGCCCACATTCACATACACGCACAGATATTCCGAAAATAGTCTAAACGTGTTCTATACCCGTTTTCTACTCTTACGAAGCTTGACCTTGAAAAACCTAGTTGTATGCTTACTGCTGCAGCCAATGAAAGCTGGAGAGATTGTCGATGGGGAGTGGAGAAAGTCAGTCGGTCTCTCGCCATCGTGCTGTTCGCATCGCTCCGAGCTCGACTGTGTTGCCAGATCTACCGCGTTTACGCCTTAGCGTTCGCATGAGACTTTCTTCAAGAGCGGATATCGGGCAAGAGCGTACTACTTTCCCGCGCCTCTCGAAAACTTCAAATGGTGGTGGAAGGGGAAAACGCCCTGATTGGCTATTCGCTGCGCCACAGTCAAGCTTCATAAGAGTAGAAAACGGGTATAGGAACCTCATAACGTGTATTTCCGTTGAAATCTGGAAGTCGATTTTTTTCGTGAACACAATACTTTCCCATTACTACGTATGGAGAAAGTAAAAATGAATGGTAAATGAGAATGAAGTCCCGACTTTCAATTGAGCTATTTGTACGAACCGAATAAAAGTTTAGAGTATGGTTTGAAAAATATCCGAGCCCGAAGGCGCCTCAAAAATATGGCGCCTGGTGCGGACCCTCCGCCGCTTAATGCCACCGCACGGCCTCGGGAAGAGGAGAATGAGGTCCGAAAGAAGGGAGAGGTGGAGAAAGAAGGAGGAGGAGAGGTAGGGGAGGGGTTGAGAAAGGTGGTATAAGGAGAACGCCGCCACGATCCGTCACGCCTTCGACATGCTTTCGAAATATACGAACGCGAGAAAAAGTGGATTTGGCTTGGTTCTTTATAAAGAGATATTTACAGTCCGTGGTGAATCTAACAAGAGAGGGAGAGAGAGAGAAAGGAGGGAGAGAGAGAGAGGGGGGAAGGTGAGGGGGGGGGGGGGTGAGAGTGGTGATCGCCTCAAAAGTGATCCGTGAAAAAAAATCAATTAGTGTTCGGAGAGCAAACTCGGGTATTTTTTGAGAAAAACAAAACTCCGTCTTTGTTGTTGACAAGTTTTAATTAGGAAAAGGTAAGATTGCATATTTTAAACCATTTTCAACTAATTCGCATGAGTCGGTGCAGTTTACAGGAATGGATCGGTGTCTTTTAGTACACCTAGTCATCCGAGTTAAATAAATTTTTAAGAGCTTGCGTTTTTACGGCTGTATTTAGAACAGGATTTATTATTTTGTAGATTAAAATAAACGGTTCCTCGAAGAAAATTACGAATTACGAGTTATCCCTTCTTCTCTCGTATTCAGCGTTTCACGGGGACTGTTTTGTTCGCGAACATAAACACATCGCACTGCGGTAAACATTGGAAAAGGTCCGAGAGAAAGGCGCGCTCGTCTCTTCTCGTGGATTTTTTTACTTCCGTCTTTCCAAAGGGGGAAATAGAAACAAAAACTCGATAAAAAATTGAAAGGGAACATTTTACACCGCAATGTGGGATGCCAAGAAAGCGTCTCTCAAACAGGTAGAAAGAAAAGCCAACGACTCGGCGGCGACGCGGTCGGTGGGAAGAGTCGTTAAGCCTTGTACACATATGCGCATTTCCCTGCAACAAAACAACGAACCTAGCAAAGTAGCGCAACATTTCCGCGCAACTAACAGGCGATCCATGCGTAGTCGGTATTTCAGCGAACCATCAAAGGATGTTGCAACCTGTCTGGACGGGCTTGCAACATTTAAGCGAGCGTAGACGTGGTTACACTCAGTTATCATCTTACCACCAACCCAACACGCATCGTTGTTCGCCTGTGGATATCGTTCAGTTGTAGAGTGTATTATTAAAATGGAGTGGCCCAATGAAACGGTGTTGAAATTTATTGATATCTATAGGAGCGAAGAGTTTCTTTGGGATGCAAAAAACAAGAACCTTTTTAATAAATTAATTAAGAATGATGCTTGGGAGGAGATCGCAACTGAAGTCGGCTTCTCAGCTGATGAATGTCGGAAAAAGATGACAAGTTTGTTATCATCATCCCGGCGGGAAAGAGCAAAAATTTGTAAAAGCCGTGGAACAGAAAAATGTATGTATTTTTAGAAACAGATACATAATTTATTTATTAAACGAAACCAATTTTCCTTTTATTCTTCTTGGAAGCGTATTTATGAATAAAAGTATAAGCTGCAGCAGCTACTTGAAGAGAAGTTATGTCTACTCGGAAACCGAATGGATACTGACGGAAAACAACGATTTGCAACACCGTGCCGCGCGTCCTCTTGTTTCAGGTTTGGTTCCCTGCTTGGTTCGTTGGTTGGTTCGCTGCGCGGTTCGCTGTTCTGTTGCCGGGAAATGCGCATATGTGTACATACCTTTAGGTCATCAGCCGCCTCGCAGACCCTTCTCATGACGTCACACTGGCCGAGGGCGCAAACACCAACTGATTATGGAACGTGCCTCAGGATAGAAATGGAACACAACACACACACACACGCTCCTTTTCTAGTGTTCTGTTTGCCCGAAATGTGCTCGAGATGGTCTTTCTCCTGCGACTCCCCGACTACGGAATTCTTCCTTCGGAAAGTACTCAAGTGATGTCTTTTTCTTGCATAAACTAAAAGGAGAGCGAGACGAGGGTGAAAATTTGCCTTCATCTTTGATTTGCTACTCTTTATTTCTCATAGGCATGCACACACACACGGGTGTAATGCAGGATTTAGTTGGGACAATCAAACTTTCTCCAAGAGTTTCTTCCTTCCCGTGAACATCTTGAAATCCAGTTTCTCTCCAAATAAAAAATAAACACCTTTCGGTTACATTCCTTTTCCCGCCGGATATTAATTTCGAACTCGAAAACTTGACAGAAAGGTCAGTTTTAGTTAATTTGAGTTCGGATCATTCAGAACTAAATGAAATATCGGTCGCATACGGCGAATTATTATATTTTATAAATAAATATCTTATGAATGAGAAAATAGTCGATAAAAATTGCGGTTTCATTGTTAACTGTTGTCATTTCACAAATTATTACTCATTTCCAATGCGGAATCACAATGCCAACACTCAGTTGTGGTTTCTGTAATTCAGTTGTTCAGAAAACTCATATGAGTTAATAAATGGTATTATAACAGCGCATAAAACTGATTGAATATTTGCAAAACTGAAATATCCTGAAAAATATCACAGAAATATTATTTAATCGTTCTCAGCATACAAGATTCGAAGCAGGTTCAGGCGGTGTGCAACCTTAGCGGTATATCGGAACTTAACTCCAGTAATACGAAAGAGAGTCACTTTTTTAGCCTTAATATTCCTCCAGTTTAGTTTTTGTTATGAAAATTTTAATCAGAAAATGTAATATTGTCATCTTAAATATCACACGCTGCTTATCAATAGAGACTAGGGGCGTATTTCTCCTTGGGTCTCTCTACTCCGCACAGTGATTTCCCTTCTTGGATGCGCGCGCGCCTTCAAAGCCCATCTTTTCTAATGGAATTTGCTTCCTCCACTCTACATATTCCCTCCATCCCCGAGGCGTATGGTAGCTTCTAGTAATTTTCAATCGCTACGTTAGGGGGAACTACTTGTACTCTACATGCACGCTCTACCGGGAACTTAGAGAACGAAATCTACCTGACAAAAAGCGTCACCTCACCTTGTCTAATAATATAAAGGTTAATAGAGATTTCTCGGCAGCACAAAATGTTCTCGTTGGCCGAATGTGGATGCCATTTTATCAGCGGCAGTGTCTAAAAGCATA
Organism: Uropetala carovei; assembly: GCA_036926305.1. NCBI lineage: Eukaryota > Metazoa > Arthropoda > Insecta > Odonata > Petaluridae > Uropetala > Uropetala carovei. Next base: position 1,325,495 of record JAXCHB010000220.1, on the reverse strand, counting down.
CACTTGCTTACAGGGTTTTACAATAGATGCAGAGTTACTTTGTAGGTGCTAATTAATATTATCTTTCATTTTTATTCAATAAAAATTAGTTAACATTATTTTTAAGAAACATTTTTCATTTAAATCACGCTAAGATAGTATTTGTTTTAAGATATATTTTGCTGATATCACAAATTTTTAAAGCCTTTAAAGGAACGTCGATTTTATTAAGTATTTTTCGAACATTGTAACTGCCCGTACTTTTAATTGCATACCAGCCAATATAAAGAAACATTTGAAGGTCACCGAAAAATGTGACAGAAAGACCACATTTTGTTTTTCGACTTTCATTTATGTTCGTCGTAATAACGTTTAATTAGTTTGCATAGGCTGAGAAATGCTCTCCCGCTCCGAAAATAAAACGATTTCCTCTGAAGGTAAAAATGCAATCTTCTCTCGTATGACTACGAATAGGAAGAGATCACGAAAATTCTGGACCGCGGGTCATGCTTTTAGTCAATGCGCCAACTGGGGCACGCACGCACGCACGCTTAGATTGCACGCGGAATCGATGGTTCGAGAAATTGTAGTGGATGCTATCCTAAATTCGAAAGTAGGATGGGCCAGAAGCAAAGCACGCAATACTCAATTTTAATAACGGAAATCATTTAACGTTACACAAAATACGTAACCTTAAATGAGAGGGGGCATTTTGTGAATGACCAAAATTATACTTTCTGTTGTTGGAATGCAACTGGAATTCTTAATTTACAGCGAATACGAAAAATGCTAATGCAAAAACTATTAAAAGATCTATAAGGTGACCAGACGTCCTCCTTTTTCAATCATTGCCCTTCCTAAACATTTTGTCCTTCCATGTCCTTTTTTGAAATTTTTCTGTCTTTGTCCTTTCTTTTACTTAACTTTGTGTATCCATGGAACATTTATACCTACATACTTTGAGAACTCAGACTTATGCTAACCAATATCATGTGATTTTTGTGGATTGGCTGGCTTTGCTCCTGTCTGTTACATTGTTATACGCGCAGGGAGTTCATCTTTCTCCCAAGTCACGATTCTCGGAGTACAGTAAGCTTTCCGACAAGCTGCTTGTTATATGATCTTTGTCCAGCTCGCTGATTATATTTTCTTAGCGATAAAGGACAATTTGTCTGCTAGAAAAATGTTTTATTTCCTCCTTGATTATATTTGTTTGGTTTCTGGTTTATTAAAATCCTGGTTTATACGGCGTACAACGTATCCCATATCCCATCCTATTTCTCAAAATATTTCTTTCATAAAACAAAGTCGATTCACTCCTGTTCACTTAGTTGCTATTGGCAATAGAGTTGAGTGATTTTAGTAGGTTGTTGTTTCTGTGCGTTTAACTCTTAGTCTCTCCTATTGCTTGTTTTGTTTTTCCCCTATCAGTGAATTGTGAAAAATAGTTATATACTGTGTCCTGCCTGAGTGAAATTTGAATAGCTGCGTTTACTTCATTATTATGGCAAATATAATTTTCTCATTTTAATTTACAATGTAATCTACCATTTTATTATATTGATTTGTAAATCTTTGCTCTAATGCCATACGAATTGTCTTCAGCCAAGAAAAGAAAATGTCACTTAAATGTAACGTTAATTATGGAATTTCCATATTTAAGACCTTTTTGAAATGATGATGCTGTTGTGTGTGTTCAGCAGTATCTAGTATCGCAGTTGATGGGCGTTTAAGTATTACGAAGCACAATCCTTCACAATAGCACCAAAACGCTCTTAATATAGCATCCCCTCATATAAAAACCCTTATTTTATTTTTTTAATGTGAAATAAATCATATAAACAGTTTTTTGATAGTGAAATGTGCCCTTCCTTTTTATATTTTAAAAAATCGGTATTTGTCCTCCCTTTCGGTCAAAAAAATCTGGTCACCTTAGTATCTACGACTTTCATTGACTTTTTCATCAAAGGACTGATTGTCTTTGACGATTTAGGTCTTTCCCGCCCTCCCTCTCTCCTCTCCCACCTCTCCCTCTCCCTCTCCCCCTCCCCTCCCCCTGTCTCTCCCTCTCCCCCTCCCTTTCCCTCTCCCCCTCCCTCCTCTCTCTCTCGGTTTTGTATTTAAGTCGGTTGGGGAATTTAAAAATAGAAATTCATAATTTCGATAGATTAAGTAATTTAATCAACTGATACAACACATTTTAAAACTGTGAGATTTGCTTACTATAAAGTACACATTCCTCGTATCCACGAGCATAAACACATTTTATTTAGATAAACTTATTAAATCTATGTAGCGTTCTCGCAAAAAATTACCATCATTGTAAAGTTTTTAATCCATATATTTTGTTTCTCTTTATTCCAAAAGCCTTATTCATAAACCTTCCGTTTGTATCTACGGAAACTTTTTCTTCTACTTGGTAACTTTCTCATGCTGCGGTCTGCAACTGCTACATCGCAATCCACGCCGCATTCCCACCAGAAAATCTGTTACCAACACTTCATCTACTATATCATACCCATTCTGAACCTGTTCATCGAAACACCAAAGCCAGTTTTTTTTGCGAAAGCAACTCCCTCTCGGATCCTGACCTCATCGATTGGCATTTCACTCAGCGTAAATGACAGATACACAGTCAGGCAGGTTTTCATGGGCAATTATGTATTTTCCAGATTATTATTTCGCTCTTATTCGATAACGTTTTCTAAGTAAGAAATCGTTACAACATACATTGTAGAAACTTTCTCATATATTAATGCGTCGTTTAGTTATCTTTAAAAAATAAAAATCCTATCAGTCAGTTAGTAACTCCTATTTTTGTTAAAGTTGAGCAAGAATAAAATAGTCTTATATTCATTCATTGAGAAAAATAATATATGTAGTATTATTGCAGATTTATACTCAAGTAACGGTACGAAATTTGATCGAAATCGTTTTAGCCGTTTTTGAGAAAATCAAATTGTTAAAGTTGCCTAGAATAAACTAGCCTTATATTCATTTTTTGAGAAATATGAACTATACAGTATTATTGAAGACGTAAACTCAAGTAACTGTACGAAATTTAATCAAAATCGTTATAGCCGTTTTCGAGAAAATCGGATTGTTGTTAAAAATGCGTAGAATAAACTACTCTTAATTATTGATCAATGTCAACCATTTCTATGTATACTTTGCTCAGTATGATAAAATGCCTAAGTACGAGATTTCATTCCTTTTACTTTCTCATACGTAGTATAGAGAAAGTATTGTTTTCGCGAAAATATTCGACCACGAGATTTTTACGGAAATACACGTATTAGGTGTCGCTGAATCCGAAAAAGTGTTTTTCGCAATGCCGTCTGTCTGTCTGTTACTGGCTCTGGAGCCTAGACGGTAGAGCGAAAATGAATGTAATCTCGTACTTAGACATTTATCACACTAAGCAGAGTGTATATAGAAATGGCTGACATTGCTCAATAATTAAGATTAGTTTATTCTACGCATTTTTAACAACAATCCGATTTTCCCGAAAACGGCTCTAACGATTTTGATCAAATTTCGTACAGTTACTTGAGTTTACGTCTTCAATAATGCTGTATAGCAGTGCTTCTCAGACTTTTTGTTGTGGCGGACCGGCAATTTTTTTTTAAGTTCCAGGGACCGTTAGAGAAAATAATACTGTTATAATAAATATATAAAAAATGAAATCTGCAAAGTATTTTCAGAAATATATTACAAAAATGTATATTTAAATATTAGAATAAACAATTTTACTAAATTGAGTAGGATGAAAATTTTATTTATTTATTTTAAACGTAACCTTTTCTAATTTGAAAGATGACTCTGCTTATTTTTTGCCACCTTATCCAGTCGTGGTTCGATGGAAGACAGTACCATGCGTAATGGAGGATGAATATCCTGACTATTCCTGTACTTGTTCTTAATAACACTCATGGCTGAAAAGCCAATCTCGCACAGGTATGTTGAAGGAAATGGGAGAAGAGTCTTCAGAGAAATCTCAGCAAGCTCTGGGTATTCTGCTTTCACTTTTATCTAAAAGGAAGCTAGTGAGTTTGTAGTCTCAAAACTCATCTTCAAACCTCCGTCAGCAGCCAGCTCCAACAATTTTTCCTCCATAGTGACAGTTAATTCATCTTTCAATGGGATAAATGGATTTCGGATCCATCCATTCCCTTTCCGTGGATCTTCTTCTGTTGGAAAGTAAAACTCAAAATGTTCTGCCAAATTCCTCAAGTGTTCAGTGATAACGTTTCTTAGAGATGTAATATTAATCTCTTCGCTTGCATCGGAGATGACTGTTGCTAAATTGTGAAACACGTCATAGCAATCTCTTGAAACTCGACTATTCCATGCTTCTAGCTTTCGTTTCTGTCCATCGATCTTGTTAGCCATCGTAAAGCATGAAGCCATCCTTCCCTGCATGGAGGTGTTGAGATCATTCATGACGGCAAAGATGTCAGCCAAATAAGCCAGCTTGGCTATCCAATCCACATCTCTGAATAACTGGGACCAATTTGGTTCTTTGTCTTGAAAAAACAGCGCAAGCTCGTTTCGTAACTCAAATACTCTTGACAAAACTTTTCCCCTCGATAACCAACGTACATCGGCATGCAACAGGAGCTGTTTATGATCAGCTCCCATAGCATCACATAATGCAGAGAATAGTCTCGAATTTAAAGAATTCGCCTTTACATTGTTAACAATTTTCACAACTTCGTTGACCACACTATTTAGTTCTGGTGACAATGTTTTTGTTGCAAGACTTTCTCGGTGAAGAAAGCAATGCGTCGACTTGCAACTTGGAGCAAGCGCTTTAATCTGGGTAACAACTCCTGAATGTCCTGTCATTGCGGCAGCGCCATCAGAACATACGCCTACACAAAATTTGAAGTCCAACCCACATTTATTAACGATGTAGTCGTTCAAAGTGTTGAAAATTTCAGAACTAGTTGTTTTTGTCGGTAGTGAAGCAGAAAAAAAGAACTCTTCCTTCAAATCACCATTAAATTCAAAGCGCACATACACCATCAGAATAGCCGCATTTGAAACGTCTGTACACTCATCAAGCTGTAAAGAGAAGTACTTTGCTAATTTAATCTGTTCGATGAGCTGATCTTCCATATCTTGAGACAGAACTAAAATTCGGCTAGCAATAGTGTCATTTGAAAGTGTCGCCTGACTCACTTCGACAGTTGTTTACAAAAACTCAGTTCGATGGATCACTCTTGGTCTCATGGAGAAATATAACAAGAAAATAAATCCACGTGAGAATGAGAAACTACGGGACTCTCATGATCGATTTGTTTCATAAAAGGCGAGAACGGATATTTGACTCTGAAAGCAAACATTTTGAAGCGTCGTGACATTTGAAATGACATTCGGGATAAATTTAATCTGTTTACGATTTGGATTGACCCAAACGGTTGGCCATAGAGCACCCCCGTTCCTCTGTTAGTCGCAGGTGTAGGTATCATTAGCTTAAGTATATGTCTGTTAAAATTCTTGCGGCACTATCCAATTTAAATCTGCTTAGAAAAGAGAGGTTTAATAAACGGGAAGGACAACACGTCGTCCCACGAAAAGAAAAAAAGCCTGCATTTTGCATTAAATGTATATAAAGACATTTATTAATCCAGGTCCGGGTCTCACTCTCATTAGTCTATCTCGAGGCAATGCTTCGTTAACATCTGTACCTACATTACCCTAAGAAATTGTCGCGGACCGGTGCCGCTCCGAGGACCACCACTTGAGTAGCATTGCTGTATAGGTCATATTTCTCAAAAAATGAATATAAGGCTAGTTTATTCTAGGCAACTTTAACAACAATTCGATTTTCTAAAAAATGGCTATAACGATTTGGTCAAATTTCGTACACTTATCTGAGTATACATCTACAATGATATTACGTATTTCATTTTTCTCAATCAATGAATATAAGGCTAGTTTATTCTTGGGCAACTTTAACAAAAATTGGATTTTCTAAAAACAGGCTCATAGATTCTCATTTTCTAAAGTTAACTAAACGACGCATTAGTACCCATATATGAGAAAGTTTGTACAATATATGTTGTACGGATTTTTGCTCTAGCGTTTAGGCTCCAGAGCCAGTAACCGACTTTAGGTTTACATTCATTAAAAGATATTTACTTCAATAAATACGATCAAAAATAAGAATTTTCACTATTTTCTTAGTTCAGTTTTAGTTAATAATTTTAGTTAAGTTCAAAGAGAAAGTTAATTTTAGCTGATCAGCTAGGTACAATATTATATGTGATATTGTACAATGGAATATATGTACCTATATACAATTCTTTAAAATAGGCTTTACTCAAGAGTAATATCGATTTTCTCTCTTCATATAATTTCATTCTTAGAGATCTTAAATAGTAAATTTCTATTCCTGTTAAAACTCTAAGGAGCCATATATAATCGCAATGCTTTGCGTATCCGAAGTATAATAAACATTGGTGATCGTTTGCCAAAAAAATACGAAATCCTCACGTTATAATTAATATTTTCAATCTATAGGCTTAATCACAATGAACTACTAATGGTATAGGACATTTTTGCAAAGAACTATTGGCAATTATTTGATGTGGAGTTAATTCTTTCCTTAGACACTTCGAGCCTTTTCAACTGAAAACCCGAGGATCGGGTATCTGGATAGACCAAAATGGCGGAAGCGGAGTGGATGGCGCTACTTTCTCTATCTAGAGCTTTAATTGTTACAAGCAATCTTTCATGAGGTACAACAAAAAATTGTCCTTTTTTGATCAATAGAAGCCGAGATAAGACGTTTTATGCTAAAGAGAAATAAAAACGCAGATAGCGAAAGGTTTTATGAGTAAAGTTAATAATTTTTCAAAGGCGTTTGATTGATAATGAGTATTTTTGATTTCTACAGTTGTAATATGCAATCTTTAAAGAGGCATAATAAAAATAATTGTCCCTATTGGAGTAATAGAAGCCGAGATATGACGTTTAATGTTTAAAGAAGTGTAAGTGCCCGCTGAATTTCAACGGATTTTCTGAATGAACTTTCGCCGCCAATTCTAGGGCGGATGCGGAATATACAAAAACATTTTCTTCTAAGAAAAACTGAAAACCACCTACAAAGAATACGTTTTCACTTAGCTTTCCTTCAAATATAACGATAATTTGATTTCCTATCATATCACTTTCGCCAAATCCAGCTCCATTTCTTGTGTGATTATGCTTTTCTGAAATGTATACTTTTATGTTTTGTAAGCATGAAACTCGTGAATAGGCAACGTTGTCCATCACTGAACACTGGCTTCGATTGAACTTTTTTCGATAATTATATTCTCTATAATAAAAAAGTTGTTCTGTAAGGTACGCAAGATGGCCGACAGCGAAATGTAGTTCTCTTTCTGCCCGATAGGTCGGCGCCACATGTACGTCAACAACTCACTTTTCTTTCGGCGAAAACGAAGGGAATCTCCTATAATAAAACGCTTAATATCTTTGTCGGTGTGCCTCCATGCAGCCTCATCAGTTAGTTATAATTATCTCAGCATATCTCGGCCATTTCTTCAGCCAGTCCAGCCAAATTCGGTACGATTGCTATGAATACGTTCAAAAAGCGAATGCTATAAAAAAATTTTCAAATAAGTCCCGGGTTCGACGCCAGGAGATGTTTTACATTCCATATGAATCTCATATCTCGACCCATAAGTTTACACGCTAAAATGTAATTTTCGACGTGCAGAGTTTTATTCTTTTGGAAATTAAAATTAGAAAGAATTGACCTACGACCTTCAAATTAGGACCTTTTTAAAGGAAAACAAACGGGCCGTTTAATTTTGTTCGTCTTTTCTTACCTAAAGGTAAAACTTTAGCAAATTTTATGTTTAAATTCGCCGATGTAAGAAAAATCGTTCATTTTCATCAATGATCGCCTTGTAAAAGGGCATTGTTGTTTCAAGCCATATATGCTCATATAAACCTATATTCGTTTACGTAAATTGGATGGATAAATGCGGTAAATTACGTATTTTAAAACATGCTAATGTTTGAAATAATTCGACGATGTTTTAACGTGCCTTCGTTGTCTTATCTAAGTCTTTCTGCATATTAAAGACAGTTGCTTGCGCTGGGCCTTCGCATTATCTGAATAGAACAGATATTATGAAAATAATTTTTTTCGTGCTGTTTATTTTTAAATCGCGTCAATCCAATTATAGGGTAACCAACCAAACAACAATTACATTGTTATCTAAATAAATAAGGTATATGCGTGTGTATTGAGATATCTATTGAGATTGTTCTTAACTGCTGCTTAGTGAAATTGAACGATTGATTGTGATTATTTACTAAATATTGCTTTTCACATGGACAGCTGTATGTTGCCATAATTAGAACACGTGACAAACATAATTTAAAATTTTGGGTTAAGGATAAAGATAATCAAGGGCAATTGCTGTTAAACGAAAGAGTATTTACAAGGAACGTCGTTATAAGAGAGCTAATGAATAGCTAACATAGTATTATTGAGGTATAAGACTGTTTTCCTCTTAATTTTTTAAAACTATCCCTTTGTTTTCATTTGTAGCCGTTTCCAATCTTATTCAAATATTATAATTTTATCATTTGTTTCTTGGTTTTATTTTTATATTGTTTGTTTTCAAAGGCCGTTTTAAAGGGGTCATTCGCGTAGTCATTATAATAAAAAGCAATTCTCTGTCTATAACGCTAACTTAAACGCTAATAACTCGAGAAGTAATGAAGAAATTTGGCAGGGCTGCTTGATTAACACTTTTTCAAGTGATGACGAATTTAAATCGCGAAAAAATTCCTTGGTTCGACTCCAATGGAGGTATTTTCATTTCCCATTACTTAACATGTAAAACGCGATTTTTCGACGTGCAGCCTCTTATTCATTTGGAAATTAAAATTAGAAGGAATTAACCTACGACCTTCGGATTTGAACCATTTTGAAGAAAAAATTATAAGTTTCTTATTCTGTTTAACTTTTTTCGCCCACAGTTCGAAATATTCCATGTTAAACGTTTAATATTTTGTGGAAATCTCGCCATTTTAACGTGATGTTGCTATGTCGACCATTATCATTGTTAGGTTAAATACGAGAGAGAGAGAGGAAGGAAGGGGAGAGATAGGCGTGTTTTGTGGAAAATAAGTATATTAACGTAAATATAAAAAATTTTAAGTATCAACAGTGTCATTTTAGAAAAATTGGAAATAAAAAGCATTCTTAAATTAAATTCTTCGTAAACCATACGTGCTTACGAATTTATATTGTTATTCCTCGAATTAATTTCGTAACAATGGCCGAAGTTTGGAAACGAAAATAAATTAAAATTCAATTAAAATTAAATAGACATTTAAAACTGTTAACAGGCAATTTTCGAAGAAACAACAGTGGATCTTTTAATGAACTGAATTTTTTTTATAAAAGGAATTTTTGTGCTTATTTATTACAGAGTAAGTTCTAAGGCTTATAATCCATTTAAATCTATTATAGTTTAAAGGAAGAACTTTGTTTATTCACTTTACAGAATTAATTAATTTTAGGCTAGCATTGCCTATTATAAAAGGAGTTACTTTGGAATTTACAGTATGTAAAGTGGAAGTTGTACTGAATTGACTCAAGTATATTTCAAAACAAAACTCAATTTAAAACTATTGAATGTTGTTGTTTCGGAAACCGAGAAGTCCAGAGTGGTGAGCGGACGCTAAACGATATTAAGGTACATTTTATTCCAAAGTCTATTAAAAGCATTATCAGAGGCAATTGAAGACTGAACAAATTTTTTTGTTACCGAAATTCTGCTTATTTCATGAAATTGAAATGCTAATGCATTAATCCATTAAAATCTGTTAAGAGTTATTTTTGTTGAAAGAAATATATGTACCTACACGGTACTTTTATTCACTTTTCAGAGTGAATGAATTCTAGGTTAACATTGCCTATTATAAAAGGATTTTCATTGGAATAAGAAGTTTATTATGTGGTTATTTTAACTGAATTTAATCAAGTTCTCTTCTAAGTTTGAAATCCATTTAAAACAAGTGAAAGTGGTTGTTTCGGAAAATGAGAAGGCAAGAGTGCTGAGCAGACGAAAAGCGATATTGAGGTACATTATATTCCAAAATCTATTTATCAGGGGCAATTGAAGATTGAACAAATTTTTGGAATCGGAATTCTGCTTATTTAATGAAATTGAAATCCTAATGCTATAATCAATTTAAAACTAATAACAATGGCTACTTTAGTAGAAAGAAAGGTACTATTTTATTCACAAGGAATTTCTGTGAGATTTTAGTTCATTAATTAAAGCAGACTTATAATATAGAAATATTCGATGGTTATTAAAACAGTGCACAATTTTATTCTTGCTATTTTAACATGTTGCATTAATGAAATTTTAGATTCATTAAACCCGCTGAAATTCAACGGGCACTTGTGCTAGTTTAAATATAAACGCTTTAAGGAAACGGTCCTGCTCTACGTATAGCATTTTGTAAACACCGCAGGCGTGAGTCGTCTGTGTTTATTCGTCGCCGTAATTACTAACAGACCAAACGGCTCTTCCTCTAGCGAGCAGCATTATCAATTGGTTTTGTTCATAGGAGGAAAAACAAAGGTAGTGTCCCTATACTCTCGTACCGAGGTTGCCCAAAACATCCCAAATTCTTTATCAGACCCCAAAATCACCATAGCCCAAAACATGTCACTTTTGAGAGAGCCCAAAACATATTCTGACCGCGAGAAGAGTTGGGTTGGGTAGCGCGATGGGGGAATGAGGGTCGGATTTCAGTTGTAAATTCCCCATTCATGCAGTTTTAGTTTTAAAGGTGATATAACGAAACTAAAAAGTAAAGTATAATAGTATATAACTAAAATAATACATGCAATGTTAAATATGTTTCACTGCATTAAAGCTCTTTACCATAAAATAATAACAATTTAACAAAGCAATTAATTTGAACATGGAGCATCAATAACGAGGGATGTAGATTCATTCCATATTTTTAAGGAATTTCCACATTCTGATATAGAATTCCAAACACGTCACAAGAGGGAAATAATAACCTCTTCTACGGCCATGAATGGTGTATTGCTGGTAGAAGTGCTTTGGACGGTAAGTGAATGTTCCATCAGCCATATACTCCTCACAATTTAAAAAAAGTTTAATTTACAGGTGGTCACTATTATTTGAGATTGCACGTTTACGAAGGTAAACTTTTCCCATTATTTGTTTTCGTTTCGAGTGCAATCACCGAATTCAAAGCTTCCTGAATACATTACAGAAGAGAAGGAAGAATTTTCCGCCGTTCCCTATAGCTACATTGATTTCCTAATAGCGGCAATGTCTTTCACAACTATCTCACTGTTTTCCATAGATAATAACTCCTTTCTAATTAACTTTAATGGTCGAGCACAACTCTCTTCAGTAGTTTTTCTCTTACAAATGCCCCAAGTTCCTATGCTCTCCACACTGTCGTGACCATGGTCGGGCTTATACATCCCAGTTATCGCAGTTTTCTCCGCGTCAGTCCTGATCGTAGCGTAACAGCCCTTAGTGCAACAGCGCCAGACAATATTGCCAATCTTCTTATTAGTGCGAATGTTTTGGCATTTATAATTATCAAACGCTAAAGAGTCACCATCCTTGTTACTAGATATCACTTTAAAATCCATGTCTTTCTTGGAGTGAAAATAACTAAAAATGTAGAGATTTACGTTCAAAACAACCTCGATGCACTGTTAAGTGAACTCACAAGAACACTGTGTGTAAATACTGAAGCGAATAAATATTGTATTTGTCAGAGAGCATATCACCCAAACTCAGGTCTCTCCACAGGTGGCGCCCCCTAACTTTTAACCCTCAACCCTCAAATCCTCCCCATCTCATCCACATTGAAAAGTAGGATGTTTTGGGCTATAACGATTGAGGGACCTTCGTAGTATACATGTATAAATGTGGGATGTTTTGGGCTATGAAAATTGGGATGTTTTAGGCTACGAATTTCCATAAAGTAGGATGTTTTGGGATACTTTCCTCTCGTACAATTCAAGCATCTTTTTTTCATCTCACTCTTAGCATTTCTCTTTCTTGGCCCCTCTTGTCCGTGGGGCCGTTTAGCCCTGGTTCGCTTTGTGCCCCCTTCGGCCTTGCCCCCCTCGCCCCGAGGGGGCTGCGGGGTTGTCTGCTACGCCACTGGTGATAGGGGATGCCATGTAGGTACCAATTGTGGTGAAAAAAATCTACTTCTTCCAACTAATATACAAGTATATTTACAGTTCAGCGTCTCACAATGAAATTGGGTGTTTCAATTATTCCCACAAATTCTCCCATAAACCTATGTCTCTACAGAAGTTTCACATTAAGATGAAGGATAAGCTAAGGAAAGAGCAAATAACACCACAACATCGTCAAGTGTTGATTGACGAGAACAAAAGATAAACTGAACATGGCATGATAAAATTATTACGTCATTAATGATTTTTCTCTGTTGGTAAAGATGCTTTTTCTAAATCGAGATTGCAAATAACAAAGGAGATTCATCTAAAAAAAAGAGCAATGAGAGCATGAGTTCAAACAGCGAGCTTTTTTCCTCCCGTCGATTTCTGTTTTCCAATTTCAACACGGTAACCAAAAAAACCTTGAAAAAATAACTGCGAGCTGGTGTAACCGGGGCTAATTTCCTTTGTCGTGGTGGGGACTAAGAGCGACAACGTTGCGCAATTACAGTAAAACACTCAAACGAAAAACTTATCGCTTTTGGACACGCAACAGTAACTATAATAAGTGCCACGATAAGCAATTCTCTTTTAGTTTTTATATTGGATTTTCCCTTACAATGTGAAAACCTCTCCGGATAGCAAAATCGCTGACGCCGATTTCTCTTTTCCAACGATAAAATTCTCAAGAATGCTCCACATCTTAACCATTCTGAGGTTTGACAGGAGACATTCGCACCTTACAAAAACGTTTCCAGTGAAATAGGCGAAAAAGTTGCCCTCTGGAAAAATAGTGGCGCTCGCTCGATAGATCGGAGTTGATAAATAAATAAAATGACATCCAACGTCGGTTTAGAGAAAAATCAAAGATATCAATGGGATCTCCTCTCTCTCCATCGTTATTTATACGCGTCCAGATTTTGGAGCCTACTTTTGAGGCCGAACGATTTTCGTAACACGAATGACTATTTTCCAAAGCCAATATGAAAGTCACAATCATTTCCACAGGCTGCCAAGCACTCTCTTACTTTGGAGCATATAGAACAGGTTTCAAGAATATTCATCAGGTAGCGAATTAAGCTTAGGAAGAGGTAAATGGAGGGGTTTTAAGAGGATGAGAGGGGGATCGCCACCACTCCCCATTCTTAACCGTTATGATTTTTAACGGTATGCGAACCTCTCTCTCTGCCCCTCTGAAGGCGAGGCTATATGATGGGCGCTCTCAGAGCTGACGGATTCAATCTCGAGGGCGTTTTTTAGCGGAAGGTCACACAAGTACGAAGGATACTCCGAACCGTGCTAAGTCGGTTTTTCGTTTCGGTTAATAACACGGTCGGATAGATGTTTTCTCCGATTTGCTGAGATCGTAAGAATTGCCGATTAATAATTATGAAAAAAATGATCGTCTCGACAAATGTTTTTGAACGGATATGAAGTCGAACAAATACGCCCTTCGACGATTTCTAGCATGGAAAATTCGAGACAAAATTAAACCCAAGAAAAGGCGATTAATTAATTAAAATGAAAAACGCTAAATTAACATTAATTAGTGAATTGTTAGGTCACCAGCGCATCGCGGACACCTCAGATCGTGCCTTTCGGAAATATCCGTGACACGTGTTATGTTTCATTACATCTACATCTACATGATACCCTGCAAATCACCAGACAGGTGGGTGGCAGGGAGTGCAGCACACCAAAACCTACCTAATAACGTCTCTTGTGGGAATCACTCTCCTGTTATGATCCCGTATGGTCCTTAGGAAAAACGAGCTCCGATATCGCTCGGTCCTACAGTCGATCTCACGTATTTTATTCTCGTGATCGTGCCTGCCCATGTACGTAGGTGCCTCTAATATTCCTGACACCTCCTCTAAGAGAACATCCGACATAAATTTCTCCAGAAGCCTTAACCTAGCGTTAATTCTGCGATCCTCTAGCGATATCCAATTCAACTCCTTCAAGAGTGATGTGACGCTTAATTTTTGCTTAACGAATCTGGCTGCTCTGCGTTGGATTCTTTCTAACTCAAGTACCTGTACCTTTTCGTACAGAAGCGTATTCCACCTGAGGTCTGACCAACAATAAATAACACGTTTCTCGTACCTGTTCCGTGCTACTTCTTACTATTCTGCCTACGAAGCCCAAGTTCTTATTAGCTGCGCCTACGATCCTTCGAATATGCATATTCCATGATAGATCACGACAAATGGTGACTCCTAAATATTTAACGTACTCTGCAGATTGGATATTCAATCTATCAATTCTGTACTCCGAGTCTAATTCATTGTTCTTACTCTTCCAGAAACTCAATAGGGAACATTTGCTGTGATTAACTTCGATTTTCCAATCTTGACACCATGCTGAAAGGGCGATTAAATCTTCTTGGAGCGACTTCTGGTCATCCTGACTCGTTATCTCCTTATATAAAACGGTGTCATCTGCGAAAATCATTTTGCAGCGAACTACCCAGCAGATATCGTTTATATATATCAGGAATAGTAGTGGGCCTATGACATTTCCCTGTGGAACACCTGATGCGACTTTTACCTGGCCTGAAGATTTCCCATCAATAACTACTATCTGTTTTCTGTTTGAGAGGAAGTCTTTTACCCAACTCAGGATATTAGGGTTTATGCCGTACTTTCCTAGTTTTCCTATTAATTTATTATGGGGTACTTTGTCAAACGCTTTTTTAAAATCAATGAAAATGGCATCAACCTGAGTGTTTTTCTCTCCGCATTGTAACAAATCGTTTACGAACAGGGCGAGCTGCGTTTCGCATGACCTACCTATCCGAAACCCGTGTTGGTTTTTGCATAGGGAAGGACGACCATCTAAATAACGCAAATCAGAGATAACGATTATATGTTCTAGAATCTTACACGATAATGACGTCAAGGAAAGCGGTCTATAATTTTCGGGGTTCACTTTATCACCGCCTTTGTGGATGGGTGTTACGTATGCTAGCTTCCAGTCTTTTGGAACGGTACCATGCGCAACGGATTTTTCGAATATTATTTTCAAGTAAGGTGCGATTACTTTCAACACACGCGCGGGTATGCCCTCCGGTCCGGGAGACTTATTTTGCTTAATCGACTCTAGCTGGTGCGCGATACCTATTTCAGAGAATATCAAATCTTCCATCGAATTTCCCTCATCATTCAAAGCCGGTTCCTCATATTCGTTGCTCACTGAAGTAAACGCTTTCTGAAAGTGTTCATTTAACAAGTTCGCTTTTTCCGCGCTATCGTGTACTACAGCACCTGCCTCCGTTCTCAATGACGCTATGGTGGGGCCTCTACCATGAACCTCTCTAACGTATGACCAAAATGCTTTCGGATTTTCTTTCAAATTACTATGCAGAACTTTCTTTTTGTAATCATTAAATGCTTCTCGCGTTATTCGCTTCGCACTTTTGTTTAAGCAACGAAACGATCGATGTTTATGGATAGCAACGTAAATAGATACTGATTATTATTCAGGAAGCGTTTATAACGATTGATAAAAGTAATTGAACCTTTTTTCGTCTATTGAATACTGGAGTCTTACATTTTTTGTAAGTAAAATCATTTTATCCTACATTATAATGTTTATTAACGTAAATAAGCTCACGTATCTGGTGTACATTTATCAGAGTCAGTGTACGTTGCTTTTTCACGGGTTTCTTGCTTACAAGATATAAAAGTAAATATTTCAGCGAGGCATAATTACACAAGAAATGAAGCTGGATTTGGCAAAAGTGATATATATGATAGGAAATACAATTATCGTTATATTTGAATGCAAGACGTTCGGGTAAACGGATTGTTACAAGCAAATATGATTAGTTGTTAAGAAAAGGTAATTGTAATTTAAAAAGTATTTACTATATAGGTATTTTAAAGAGTTTGTATGTTGTGCTGTAGTAGCTTCACTAAATCCGTTGAAATTCAACGGGAAATTCTGCTAGTAGTATTTATGAAAAAGTAGTCAACAAAACACACGGTTCTTTATTATTGCATCTTGATTTTTCCATAATATAATCTCACGAGCTTTAGTTTCATATTGTTGAATATTTAAACGTCTTCTTTGTTTGTTAGCCGCGGTAACTCTGTGCCTTGAAATAGAGACTGGCTTTGGCTTGGGAAGAAATAAGAGTTAGCTTAATGTAACAGGGGCCCGCCAAATACGATTTCTCAAAGGGCTGATTCTCTGTGTACATTTAAATGAGTTGGTATTAAGAATCTCTTTTCATTGAGTAATATGTCATTTACATTTACATTAATACCCTAGGAGTCGCCAGGAGTGCTTGGCAGGGGGTGTCACAGCACCAATGAACTCTAACAATTCCTCGGTTGGACTGTCTTATCACATCTGGGAAAATGGATCTGTAGTATTTCTCTATTCTATCGATTGTTTCGACATATTTTCTCCTGCACTCTGATCTAACATTACGGTTACTAACACGGATGGGGACGACTATGCCGCGTAAGTCTTCAACGAATTCGGAGTTTTCGAATTTTTGAAATAGTTTCCTTTTGTATTCAATTCTTCTATACTTCGTCTGCCATTTCATGTCCCTCAAGATCTCTGATACACTCGCATCATACCGATATTCTCTAACATTATTGCTCCATACGAGGAATAAGATGATAAGGCACTTCAAAATGAGCTACAAACTTGAAATTTCACATGGTTATTACTTTTTCCATACATAGTATGGGGAAAATATTGTGATCGCGAAAAATATCGACTACGAGATTTCAATGGAAATACACGTTTTGAGGTCCCTAGAACACGTTTAGACTATTTTCTGAATGATGTATGTGTGTGTATGTCTGTGTGTATGTTTGTGTCTGTGTGGATGGATCAATGTGAATTTGGGCGCTCTAAATCAAGAAGTAATTGCCGTATCGTTACCAAATTTCATATATAACAGTTTAGCATGAGCACAAAGAACTGATTAGATTTTGGACAGTATCAGTTAACCGGATGTCGAGGTTTATTCGAAACCCGATTCGGTTTTTGCGATATTTCTCCGTTAAAACATCATTACTGTATATACAATTCTATACAAAGGTTATAGAGAATGTAATTTCCATAGCAGTTATTGTTTAGGAATTATTTATAAATAATCGGTGTTTTCAGTTTCCGTCAAATATCTCAGTAAAAACGTCGTTACTGGTAATCTTCGTGAGGATCAAAGTTGTAGAGAATAATATTTCTTCCGGGTTTTGTTTGAAACAAATTTTCGTAGAACCATCCATTTCGGAGATATTTAACTTTTTCGTAATTTTTCGTATTTCCAGTATACATTAAAGAACTATACAACAAGCAAGCAGGATCGGTACAAATGGAACTGGAAGAAGAGAATTGCATTGAAGAAGACAATTTGGGACCAAGTGTTATGAAAAGCAAAGTAGAAAAGACTATACTGGAACTAAAGAAAGGAAAAGCTACAGTCAGCGATGGAATACCGGCAGAGGTACTTAAAGTCATGGGATCGGAAGGACTAAAAGTGATTAGGAAACTAATTAACAAGATTTACGACTCGGGAGATTGGCCTCAGGATTTCTTAGATGTAACAATGATCCCTCTAAAGAAGAAGCCAAAGGCAATGCAGTGTAAAGACCACAGAACGATATCCCTACTGTCACACACTTCGAAGATCATCACGAGGATTCTTAATAAAAGACTACAGAAAAAGGCCGAAGGGGAAGATAAATTCGGCTTCAGAAAAGGATGAGGAACCAGAGATGCTATCGGTGTTGTGAGAATCATATCAGAAAGGGCAACAGAGTACAGCCAAGATTGTTGCTTATGTTTCGTCGACTGGCAGAAGGCCTTTGATAGAGTAAATTGGGTACTGCTGATGAGGATATTAAAGGATATAGGTGTACACTGGAAAGACAGGAGACTGATCAGGAATCTATATGTGAATCAAGTTGTAAAGGTCAGGTTGGAGAATTCGGACACAAGCGGAGTACATATCGGTAGAGGAGTAAGACAGGGCTGTTGTCTATCGCCGATTCTATTCAATATATATGGAGAGAGGCTAATGCAGGAAGCGTTAGAAGGCACGGGAGATTTCAAAATCGGAGGAAGGATTATAAGACCAGTGAAATACGCGGATGATCAAGTACTTCTAGCAGGAAAGGAAAAGAAACTCCAGAAAATGATAAATAGACTAGTGATAACAGGTAGAAAATACGGTACGGAAATTAATACAGAAAAATCCAAGGTTATGCGAATATCAAGTAAAGAAGAAGAAAATTTGAACATAAGTACTGGAGGAAAGCCATTAGAACAAGTTTCAGCTTATAAATACCTTGGAAGCATCATAACGAGAGAAGCAAATTGCACCGAGGTAATCAAGACTAGAATAACAAAAGCAAAAGCCGCTTTCAGAAGAAAGAAACTACTACTAACGGGAAATATAAAGCAGGAAATCCGCAAGAGGTTGATAAAATGCTATGTATGGAGTATAGCTTTGTACGGAGCAGAAACATGGACGCTAAGGAAAGATGATATTAAATACTTGCAAAGTTTCGAAATGTGGACATGGAGAAGAATGCTGAAGATAAAATGGGCAGATAGGGTGAAAAACGAGGAAGTACTACGAAGAATAGGAGAGAAGCGAACGATTATACAGACTATCAGAAACAGGAAGGCGAACTGGATTGGGCATTACCTGAGGAGAGAGTGCATGATTAAAGAAGTGCTAAAAGGAAAACTGGATTGAAAAAGAGAAAGAGGTAGGAAAAGGTTTCAGCTGATAGACGACGTGAAAGGGAAAGAGAGCTATCAAGTCATGAAGAAAACTGCGGAAAATAGGAGTATATGGAGAACCAAGTTTAACCATGAAAAGTCACGGACCTGTCAACGGACAAACTACCTATGATGATATATATATATATATATATATATATATATATATATATATATATATATAGGCGATACGGGCGGTGCCCGTCGGGCGCACGCCTGCTTAAGGTGCACGCAGGCGTGCAGGACACGCGCTTAATGGATAAACCGTTCCGTGACCCAGTACGGGAGGGAAAGCGAACGCGAGAGGGCGTGCACGCCTTCGACCTCCGTTAAGGAATGCGTGACGACACAAGCCGAATTAACGGGCGCGAACTCAGACCTCCAAGATTGAGTGGAGTGGGGAAGGAGGGGGAAGGGTTTGATGAATGGATGGGAGAGGGGGGACGGAGTGATGGAAAGGGGGGATGGGAAGAGGGGGGGAGGGGGGTGGGAAGAGGGGGGGAGGGGGGGATGGGAAGAGGGGGGGAGGGGGGGATGGGAAGGGGATTAAGAAGGAGGAGAGGTTATCTCGTGTAGTGGCGGACCGAGTTAATACTTACGAAAATGTTTTAATAAAGATGAGAAAACGTCAATGTTATTGATTATGTTCTTTGAAAAGTTCATAAAGAAAACATGCGATCATATTAAATCACTGGTGCACGGGAAAGCGATTTTAAGCATCTTAGAAGAGCTCGGTCAGGCTGCATGACAGTGCTCGCGAGCACCAGGTTGGGAGCCTATGCTCTACTTCATGGGTGGGGAATTAACCTCCGACGCGCGGGCCGCGTGCGGCCTCCGAGAGCATTTTGTGTGGCCCGCGAGGCAGTGATGAAAACGGGATCCGTAAAATTTAACACATAATAAAGCATTTTATACTGAAATGTTAATCCTAAATACTCTAATTTAGAACAGATTTCCACTTATATGAGACCTTATAATCTCTCAGTAACTTCAATTTATACTATAATCAGCCCCGCCAAAGTATTTGCAACATCCAGTGCGACCCCCCCTCCCCCCAATGATTCGCCGCCACGCGGAAAAGGAGGCTCCCCACCCTCGCTCTATATCAGCGATTTCCAAACTTTTTTGTCTTGAGGACCCCCGTTCATAAAATTTTCTTGCTTGAAATAAACGGTATATATTTTATTAGTTAATATTAAAGCACAAAGTATTCTAACTTGAAATTGGCAATGACTACCTGAAACTCCCGGCTTCGCTCGGAAAAGAGTTTTCTTTTAAGTTGCAAACGATTTTGATTGCTTTATACTTTAAAAGTAATCATAGACTATATTTAGACATGAATCCATTTGCACCCTTTATCTTGGCGTTAGCTATTCTTCCTCTATAGCGCGCCACGGAGTGGATTTTCCTTGCATTAATCTTTACATGGCTATCTTCATTTGAAGAGGACAACAATTAAGAAATTTAGCTTTGTTGCTGCCTGGAAAAAACCGATAAATTTTGAGCTTAAAGGAAAATTTTGAACGATTTATCATGTAATACGACAAAACATGAAGAGAATTAAAATACTGAAGTCTTTCGTGCGTAAAATAAGGCATTTCACGTGATCGTAAGTTGATATTTAGGTATATTGATATCCACATCAGTGAAGGGCTGCATGGCATTTTGGGGTTTCTCCACACCATTTCCCATACATTCTTATGGAAATAGTGTTTTGTTGACCCCATGGGGTATAAGAGACTCCACAGTCTGCAAACCTAGACCACGTACTTCTTTTGGTCCATAGGATGGCCCATGAAACTTTTGAATTCTATAGCTTCAACGGTGTAAAAACGTATAAAGAACAGACATACACACTAAAATAATTATAAGATATCAAAAATAGACTTGTTGTGAGATGTATAATGTTATTTGATGATGACAGAGCTGAAGTATTTCGTTTAATTTTACTCAGTTGAAGTCTCGCATTTGATTCTAGATCGAGCCTGTTTCTGCTTTTGTTTTTTTGCATTTAACAAACATAGTGAAGATCCTAGAAAGGAAGAGTTCTGGGGACGCCAAATTAACAAAATGAATAAGGCTTGTTCTTGTTGGGATGGAACCTAACCCTGTATTTTACATTGCCTGAATTACTTCTCTTTCGCGATTTCGGCTTTCGTAGTGTTTTCCGGGAACGTACCTACCCCGCCAAAGACGAGGTTTACCTGTAACTTTTTTTTTTAAATACCTTCGCGCAGACCCCTGAAAATATGCTTGCGGACCCCGAGAGGTCCGGGGACCTCGGTTTGAGAAACATTGCTCTATTTGAGCGACACAAAGACGTAAGGCCTCAATTATGGTAATTATATTAATGACTTAAGATGATGAAAAGGCAATCTTTCGGAATTTTCACAGCATAAAGACAATAATTCGTATCCACTCACATTAACTTCGTATCGGAATTAAATTTCAATTGCAGTCTCAACTCTGACAAAACAATATATCGTGACATTGTTTGTCGTGGGTTTTCTCGTGATATTCACCGCTATTATTAACCTCATATATTTTTTTGGATTTTTCTGCAACAGGAGAAAAAAATCGGTACAGCATACATTGTACAAACTTTCTCATATACGTACTAATGCGTCGTTTAGTTATCTTTATAAAATGAAAATCGTGTGAGCCTGTTTTTAGAAAATCCAATTTTTGTTAAAGTTGCCCAAGAAGTAAACTAGCCTTATATTCATTCATTGCGAAATATGAAATATGTAGTATTATTGAAGACGTATACTCAAGTAACTGTATGAAATTTGATCAAAATCGTTATAGCCTTTTTTTGGAAAATCCAATTTTTGTTAAAGTTGCCTAGAATAAACTAGCCTTATATTCACATTTTGAGAAATATGAACTACATAGTATTATTTAAGATGTAAACTTAACTGTACGAAATTTGATCAAAATCGTTATAGCCGTTTCTGAGAAAATCGAATTATTGTTAAAGTTGCCTAGAATAAATTAGCCTTAAATTCATTTTTTGAGAAATATGAACTACATAGTATTATTTAAGACGTAAACTCAAGTAACTGTACGAAATTTGATCAAAATCGTTAGAGCCGTTTTTGAGAAAATCGAATTGTTGTTAATAATGCGTAGAATAAACTACTCTTAATTATTGTGCAATGTCAACCATTTCTACGTATACTCTGCTCAGTATGATAAAATGCCAAGTACGAGATTTCATTCATTTTCGCTCTACCGTTTAGGCTCCAGAGCCAGTAACAAACAGACAGAGAGACAGACAGACAGTCAGACGGCATTGCAAAAACCACCTTTTCGGATTCAGCGACACCTAAAACGTATATTTCCGTAAAAAGCTCGAGGTCGAATTTTTTCGTGATAACAATAGATACTTTCTCGATACTTCGTACGAGAAAGTAAAAATGAAGCAAATACAGACAGAATGCCGCCTCTAAAGAAGAAACTATTTTAAATTCTGAGATGCACTTTCATGTTATTTATATTGTTATATCTTAAACTGGCATCGCTACTTCTTGCGTGATCTTTGACCCTTAGGCTTTCTTTGTGACCGCAGTCATCTGTCAGGTGTCTCGAAGGGAACGCGAAATGATTATCGAGTGGAATTTTTGCAATCGTATATTTCACCTCCGTATCAAACGTAAGAGCGTTTTCGTCTTATTTTTATTCTCTGCTTCAATCTTAATGGTTAATTCAAAGCGTTTTTCACATGCGAGAAAAAAATTAAATTCCTACTGTCGGATATTCCCTAGGCGTTAATAATGGCCGATCACATTACAAATCGGTATACCCAATCCAGAGATATAATAACGATGTAAGAATATACACATGAATTTCCTCTTAAAAGGCCATGAAAATAGTTTGCGTAATTACTCCTTATTATCGAGTTATCTTAATGAATTGCTCGTTCGCGTGTACATAAGTTTCAACAGGTGTCAGTCAACTAACAAGCTGTGTTAACATAAATGTTACAAATTGCCAGGGGAACAAAGGGATTTAATCTGTCACCGCGGGAACGGAGTCGCAACAATGGTCTGCCTTATTCCGCGAGAAAGAGAGGGAGATGAGTATTCTTCCTCCCGCTTTGTGGGGGACAGCGCGGCCGTCGCCGAGTGCCTCTGGAGAAAACCGCTCTCGGGAGGAAACCTTGATCACGTTTCGATTCGTTGGCGCGTGCATTATAAACGCCACGGTTTCCGTGAAGATGAAACTTATGGATGACTTTTCCATATTACTCTCTTGGACTCAATTTTAAGAGACGCCTTCCTCGAAGTGGAATCAACGAATTGCATTTTCTCCATTAACGTCCTCGCCTCCGTCGGTTCTTATTTGCTTCTACCGTAAATCTCGAGTGATTTCACTGCGCTAGTTGCAATGTATTCGTGGCAATGAACCATATTCTCTCTTCAATATTTTAATTAGGGACCACATTTGCGGCCAGAATACGAAAGACGCCAAATTCAAAACATTTGTTGAAATTATAAAGTCTGAATTTCAAATTTTAATCGTGTGAAATGAGTATAGGTGTAATATATCTAGAACTATGAAGGCGATGCAACAACAGTTTTATCCATGGCGAAACCGTGGCAGTTGTCAATGGGAACCACCCCATACGCGCAACAAGAGTGAGTCGAGAGCAGATTTTGTCGCGCATTGTGTTTTGGAGGCTTATGCAATAGAATTTTCCTTAAACTAACGAATAACCTATTTCAATGCTCGAGCAGATAGAGTACGAGATTTTTATTCCCTTCTGTTTATGCCTCATTTCTATCTTTATAAGAATTTGTATCGCATGTTGGCGAGAATGTATTCAGCTGAAAAATATCGAGTGAGGTTAATATACAAGTTGAGGCTAATATAAAAGTTATTAACGACGTGAGTTTTCCGGGAATAAAAATTAAATCGGATCACGGTCTCCTATATAAAAAAAAGCGATTCAATACAAGTAAATACCGCAAAACGGTTGGCAAATACAAAAGCGTTTTTTAATTTTCGTAGAAACAAGTCAGGACGTTTTATTTTGTGGTCCGCATTTATGCTGCTGCGACTTTCTCAATCCGAGATATCGTCTAGATTTATCTCCTTGATTAGCATTAAGCGACGTATTTCGACCCCGGGTACAACCTATGGTCGAGCTCAGGTCACTGTTTCGTGGCGGAAAGGAATGCTAACGACACGAGAGGGCAGCAGAGGGCGCGATATCATGACCCAAATGGATTAAAGCAACTCTTCCGACATAGGTTTCGACCTTCAGCTTCCCTATGATGCATTATATGAGGCAGAGACGAGAAGACTTCGAATGCATCAGAATTGAAGTTTTCCTTCGTGACGAGGTATCTGCAATTTCAAATTAACTCTCAGAAAGCAAAAAGTATCAAAGAATAAGAGAATATGTAAAATAATAAACATGGATAAAGATGCGAATCCCTTTATTAAAGCAATAGATTGATAATTTATCCGGAAAAGACCCGGTGAACTGGATACATGTCGTTTAGGAAACAAACCATGAACCATCCTAAGACGGCCGTTGCGATTTTCCCAAGTTTTCGGTCTTATAGTGGCTATAGGTATAAGAATAAATTTGATTACAGCAATAAGGTGAACGTTCTATTATGAAGCAACACAGCACGAACATACATTTCGCCGAGCACGTTAATTAATTTAAAATTAGACTTTCATTCTTTAAACCGCTCTTCTCGCAGGCGTAACAGTAGGGATTTCAATTCTCTTCCAGCGAACGCAAAAACTATCAGCTCAAGAGAGTATAATCCATTTATATGCGGACGCAAGTGTCAGATTTCGCAGGAGCTAATTAAAGAGACGACGCTCTCTCTCCCCCTCCACGGAACCCTACCCTCGACGCCGGTCTCTCTACGCGGACGCATCGCGGAAAAACTCTCTCATCGAAATCCATCTCGCTTTGGGAACAGTCCAGCTCCTCCGCTCCCTCATCGCCCTCTCTCCTCTCTACATTATAACTACTAATTAAGGCGAAACGAGAGAAGTGTCTGCTAGATATCCCAAAGGTTTAGGGATCCGCTGGCTTAACGAGGATTAGTGCCACGTTTTACGCTGCCCTATGAAAACGACTTTTTAATCGTTTTCCCTCCCTCTTTCTCTCTTCTCCCTCTCCCCATCTCCCTCTTACTCTCTCCTCTTTCCCTCTTCTCCCTCTCTCTCCCCCTCTCTCCCCACCCGAAGTTCTTCTCCGTTTCGCGCGGTCCTTTCGCCGACTGAATGGCTCCAATTTATCTCGAGCGTTAGACGCGAATTGATGCACTTTACTGCAACAATGGGATTCCTTTGTGAGCAGCATCTATCTCTCTATCTATCTCTCTTTCTCTCTCTCACTCTCTTTCGACTGCAACGAAATTGATATGCCACGCTTCAGTTGACCTTAATGTGATGCCTCATGGAAAAGGGGCAATTGATTGATTTTGGCAAACGCCTCAGTAGCTGGTGTCCTACGGCATCATCTTTCGCGGTTTAAACAAATGTAATTGATTTAAACCGTGTCAAGATGAGTAATATGATTGTTTAAATCATAATGTCTTAATATGACTTTCGCAATAATTTTATTTGAGCACTTATATTTAGAATAACTTTTAAGTAGCTTAAGATAGCATGTGATAGATTTTCAAAAGTTTAACTGGGATTTCGTCCTTTTCGGATTGGTCATGAATCTATGTGGAGATTTAGTGTCATACTGGTTCAGCCGCTTGCAAACAATAATTCGAATTACTTTCGAATGAACGGTCGCGAAAAGATTAAGAGAAAGTTCTACGACGCGAGGACACCGGAGAAAATATTTCGATGTGCGTCAAATTATTTTAATAACTGGAGATGCAATTTAATTTTCATTGTAGAAATTCTAAATTCCGTTTAATTTAGAAAATTTGCTTCGATTTTCCTCACTGCAGATAAAACGGAATAAAAAATTCTCTCAAATCTCAGGCATTAATCAGCTATTACAAAATATCCAAACTCCCAATCAAATCAATCTCGCCGGTATATCTCTTTGGTCCGATCGGAATGCGACCAGCCATTAAAGACAGCGGAATGTTTTCGATTTCGGCTAAACATCAACTTCGCGACATTTTCCCCCAAGAGAGAGAGAGAGGTCGTGGAAGGATTCTTGTCGTGACGGCTGCCGCAGGAGTGCGTCATCGCGGGAGTCTAGTGGGCACCTCTCGCCTCGATCGCGCACTTGGACCACATGCTCGTCCACTTTCGACGGTCCACATCCTCTCGACAACGAGTATGACGCACGTATAGTTAAGGAGAGCGCTCGGAGAACCTTAAAAGAGTCTTCAGACAGTCCAGAAGGAGGCTGTCACGTCCTCTGCTGCAGCATTAGGAGCGGATGAAATCCAGTGGCCATCAACCGACAACTGGGCGCTCGATCGGAATCGATTCGAGGAAGTGGATTAGACTAAATTTAATTGAGTAAAAGACATGACGGCGGGGAAAAAGTGGCGCAGGATAGCTATTTTGGTCTCGGAAACGATCGAAGCACCACCGTACGTAGGGACGCAGTGACGCATAACTCAGATATTCGCCATCTTCGACCGCACCACGACGCATAATTAAGCTCCGGCCGCCTGACGCTATGACCTGCCCTTTGAAGGAAGCACCTTCGATATATTATGGAGCATTCCTTCCCTCGGGATATCACCATTCACTACCGTTCCAATCCACGTTTAAACGGCGACGCGATTGGGCGATACGTCGTCCGTGGCAACCTTCACCTCCACCCCTCCTCCTCCTCCTACCGGGACTGTGACGTCGGATTGCAATCACGGTTATCTTCACCCTTGGCATTGAAATGAATCATAGAACGAAGATGAGACCCTTAACGGGCTGTTCACGTGGGACGGAAGGAAGGAGATGAAACGCTGCTTCAAAAAGCATTCGAACAGAAAATCTACGTAATACCATGCAAATTGACAAGGAGTGAAGCGCACCAAAGCCTACCTAATAACTTCTCTAACGGGAATCACTCTCCTGTTATGATCCCGTATGGTCCCTGGGAAAAATAAATCCTGCAATCGCTCGGTTCTACAGTCGAGCTCTCGTATTTTATCCTCGTGATCGTGCCCACACATTAAGTAGGTGCCTCTAATATTCCTGAAACCTCCTCTAATAGAACTTCCGACATAAATTTCTCCGGAAGCCTTAACCTAGCGTTAATTCTGCGGTCCTCTAGCGATATCCAATTCAACTCCTTCAAGAGTGATGTGACGCTTAATTTTTGCTTTACGAATCTGGCTGCTCTGCGTTGGATTCTTTCTAACTCAAGTATCTGTCCCTTTTCGTACTGATCCCATATGCTGGAAGCGTATTCGACCTGAGATCTGACCAATGATAAATAACACGTTTCTCGTACCTGTTCTGTGCTACTTCTTACTATTCTGCCTACGAAGCCCAGTTTCATATTGGCTGCGCCTACGATCCTTCGAATATGCATATTCCACGATAGATCGCGACAAATGGTGACTCCTAAATATTTAACGTACTCTGCAGATTGGATATTCAATCTATCAGTTCTGTACTCCGAGTCTAATTCATTGTTCTTACTCTTCCAGAAACTCAATAGGGAACATTTGTTGTGATTAATTACGATTTTCCAATCTTGACACCATGTTGAAATGGCGTAGGAGCGAGTCGGGCAGCGCCGGACGGCTTTAGTTTCACTAAAATGCCCCGAGTTGGAGGCGTCTCTCGGTGTGAGTTTTGAAGATTCACTCGTGTATACTGCACTGCCGGTAGTGTGAGTTGATATCCCACTGTGTCAAGAAGCTACGGCGTTCTTTGTGATTTTATTCGTGTCTGTGCTTGTCTCAAGTAATATTCAGGCCATCACAACTCTGTAACAGGTTAGTGGATTATGTCTGTCGTATACAGAAGTATATATTGTTGTGTGAACGAAATAATTACAGAAGTTTAATCGAAGCTTTTGTTTTTCTTGGAAATGGCGGGAATTATCTCACGAGCATGTGTGTCGGCTAAGACCGGACACTGTCTGGAAGCACTGGACACATGGATATTTTATTTTTTTTGTTGCAGGTTGCAACAGAGAAAACTATTATGCCGAAATTAAAAAGAAAAGAGATCGAAAAGGGTTCTTGGGCTGCAGAAAACATGAAGTTGGCGCTGAATTCTGTATTATCGTCAGAGGAGCAGCACGACGGTTTGACGTCCCAAAAAGTTCTTTGCAAGATAGGATAGGTATTCTCTATGCCCGTTCGCACCATGTTCACATGCTGTCGATACCACCGCATACATCGCACAAACTGCAGCCACTGGACAAATCTTTTATGAAGTCATTCAAGGGTGCATATTCAGAAGTCTGTTCTTCATGGATGAGAAAAAATCCGGGATTGCGAATAACCGAATATGACATCGCACAGATTGTATGCAGTGCCTATAGAAAAGTATGTCGCATGGAAACCGCAATGAAAGGTTTTTCTTGCACGGACATACATCCATTCAACCCCGATGTGTTCTCGGATCTCGATTTCCTACCCTCACAAATCACGGAAGTTAGGTTTTCTGCTGATGCAAGCGAAACTGTAGTTTGATGCAAGCGAAACTGTAGTTGAAACTCCATTAACAAGAGACCTCGCCAAAAACCCACATGACAATACGACAGCCAATCCTGGACCAAGTGGGTCTCGGTCTACAGCTTCTGTTTTGCAGAAGATTTCACCATTGCCCGACGCCAGTAAACAAAGGCTTGTAAGCAGAAGAAGAAAGGCAGAGAAGAGTGAGATTCTCACTGCAACTGCATACAAAGAGAGGTTACAAGAAAAACAAATCGTTAAAACAGGGAAAGAAGGGAAGAAACGTCGCAAATGCGCTAAAACACTGAATTTAGATGAGCCTTCGACTTCAGCAAGCGCTACTAAGGATGCAGGTCAGAAGTCCGGTTCACGTGAAACGTTCTGTATTTTTTGCAGAGAAAATTCTGAAGAAGACTGGGTTCAGTGTGAACTGTGTAGTGGCTGGGAGCATGAGGCATGCGCAAATTTGGAAACTGCAGCTTTGCACTATAAGTGTGACGTGTGCATTCAGTTATAGACATTTGACACCATTACTATTAAAATAAACTCAGAAAATTGAAGTCATTACAAAAATATCTGACTGTCCGGTACTACCCGCCCATTTGTGAAATAGTGGAAAAGAAGGCATATTTTCAGATATTTTTTTCCCTGTGTTTGAGTTGTATTTTGTAAACGTTTACTCCTTTACAGTAGCCTTGTAGGAATATTACCTATAATTTTATTTTTCTGATTAAAATAATAATAAAGCAAAATATAAAAAAACCGTAAGTGTCCGGCGCTGCCCGACTCTCCCCTATAAATATTCCTGGAGCAATTTATGGTCATCCTGGCTCTTTATCTCCTTATATAAGACGGTGTCATCTGCGAAAAGTCTGATTTTGCAGCGAACTACCCATCAGATATCATTTATATATATTAGGAATAGTAGTTGGCCTATGACACTTCCCTGTGGAACACCTGATGCGTCTTTAACTGGTTAGGAAGATTACCCAGCAGTGACTACTAGTTGTTCTCTATTGGAGAGGAAGTTTTTTATCCAACTGACGATATTAGGTTTTATGCCGTAATTTCCTAGTTTTCCTATTAATTTCTTATGGGGTACTTCATCGAACGCCTGTTTAAAGTCAATCAAAACGACGTCAACCTGAGTGTTTTTCTCTCCGCATTGCAGCAAATCATTACGAACAGGACGAGCTGCGTTCCACATGACACTAGCTGAGCCCGCGCAAAATTTGCGCGTTTAATTTTAAATTGATTCATAAAAAAATAATAAGTTTGTAAAATAAGTTGATGTTAATAATTCATATTTTACTCTAGCAATGAATTTACACAGTATAGGATACTTAGATATTTGACTCCCAATGTAAGGTTTGCGTGTTGGAATCTCACTGAGGGAAAGGCAGTGTGCGAATATTTAAAAAAATGTTGATGACCAAAAACTAATCAGTTCTTTGTGCTCATGCTAAAGTGTTATATATGAAATTTGGTATTAATATGACAAGTACTTTTTGAGTTAGAGCGCCCACAATCACATACATCCACACACACATCATTCCGAAAATAGTCTAAACGTGTTCTAGGGCCCTCAAAACGTGCATTTCCGTTGAAATATCGAAGTCGATTCTTTTCGTGATCACAATACTTTCCCTATACTACGTATGGAGAAAGTAAAAAGGATTAATGACCCAATCGGGTACGTTAAACTCATGAAGATCCTGGAATCTTGCTAACATATCATCCTTAAGCGTCTCAATATCATTATCCTCCAATATTAATGTACCGTCGCACAGTGGTCCGGATCGCGAAAAACATGGACAAGAGTCTTATTTTTGTCCCAGGACAACAAAAATGACACATTTTATGTTTTTTGGTACGCTGAGTTCAATTTTGATGTTATTTTCACCGAAAATCGAAGCATTAGCGATGTAGAGGGGGGAGAAGGTTTTGACAAAAATTCAGATGTGCGATATGGATAAGGCGAAACGGTAATAATTTAATTGTTGTTGTGCCAGGAAATGCACATCCATATTATAGTTATATTTGCTTGGTAAATAAAGCCATTTTGTTTTCTTTTGTGCTTTGATCCTAAATTATAAGCCAAAAATAGCGTTCAACACAAAAATAACTGAAATTCTTAATGAATGGAATGTATCTCTCTATATTATGGGACGGTTAAAACTTTAAAAAAGAAACAGGTTAATAATTATAGGAATATATTAGCATATTTAACACATATATTACACTAACAAAATGGCGTTCACTCTTGGAATGATTATACACAACAAAACAACAAATAAATAAAAAATTATAAATTAAATATTAGACAAATACATATTTATATGGTGAGTGTTTATATATGATATATATTTATCATATTAAACACATCGAATTAGGTACATACACAAAATGGCGTTCATTGTTGGAACTACTATACACAACAAAATCCCTACCTCCCAAAGGCCTGACACGTGGGCGGTGTACCCCTTCCACTCCCCCCCCCCCCCCCTTGTACACATCATATAGTGAGTCATATTCGTTTCCATAATTTTGAAGAAAATTTCGTTAAAATAAAACCGGAATCTCAGAGTCAGTAGTAGAGATGTTTATTTTTTCTGCGTAAGTTTTTACAAAATATGATAAATTTAATTTCAAATTTCTCAGAACTTTTTCTGAGAAGAGTCAAGAAAAG
Organism: Uropetala carovei; assembly: GCA_036926305.1. Classification (NCBI taxonomy): domain Eukaryota; kingdom Metazoa; phylum Arthropoda; class Insecta; order Odonata; family Petaluridae; genus Uropetala; species Uropetala carovei. The sequence continues at coordinate 1,294,273 of JAXCHB010000220.1, read as the reverse complement.
ATTTCTTAATGTATATTAACAAAAATAATAATGCACTTAGCAAGGAGACATACATTTTCCCACTGTATGCCTTTCTGTGATTCACACGCGGCGCGGATCGCGTCTCCACGTATGCGCTACGGAGACAATTAAATCCATCTCAAATGAGAAGTCGCAAGTAGTCGCAGATGATTTCTGCGTTACCGTCTACGAACAGTAAAACGTATTTTTTACAAAAAATAAAAAAAATCGCCTAGGTACGTGGAATTTTACTTAACTTTGAAGTTCTGCACGCAGCTTAATAATAGTTTTTATGCAAAACTAAATGTTATGCATGATGCCCCAGACCTTCTACGATATAACCAGGGTACCGAAGAAATTTTTTTTAAAAGTCGAAAAATCGACTTTTGTCCGCCTTTTTCTGGATCCGGACCGCTGTGCGTCGTCTCCTTTCACAAATTTTTGAAGACTTGGGAACTGATGAAATTCACGATGGCTAAGGTCAGCTTTAATATATTCTAATTTTGTTTAAAATGCCATTATGATTCCTTTAGCTTTGACGAAATTCATTTTATCTCCTTGGAGTATCATTTTTAACTCGTTTAACTCGGTTTATTTCAAATTAATTGTGATAGATCAATGTTTCCAAAACAAAATTTTACTTCAGACCACTAAAAATTCTAAATTGCCTGTCGCAGACGTTAACATTAAGTTTTTTGTACATAGGATCTTCGGTGGTAAATTTTTAACGGATCGGAGCTTGGGAGACACTAGAGTAGGTAATTAAACGAGTTGCATACTAACAAGGAAACCATCCAAGGCGAAGTCGGCCATTTGAATTGAAAGCTCGTAGGGTGATTGTGCATGATAAGTTGTGGATAATGGCATTTTCGCAGGTCCAACTTCGCATCATTTTTAATAAAATCACGATTAAAATATGGCGCATGCCAAGTGGTGCAATGAATTTATTTCCGAGCAGAGTGTTTACAACAGGACTGATGGAGTAGTTGTAATGGTGCTTACATACTATTATGTTGTGCCGTAGTTCGAGACTGATCACATCCAATTTTTTATCTCTTTAACCCCTCAACGCCGAGCGACGTGTCCTGCACGTCCGAGGTAGTGCTTGCTTTCTTTGCTGTTTAACTCACTTAATATTTCATACATCTATAAAATCATCATATATTTTGAAAGAGGAAACTTTGTGATTTCGTGTAACATATGTCAAACAATTTTACTATTGTTTCTATATTTTATAATCTACGTCAAAGTTTGCGATGAAATTTTCATTTTTGCGCAGAAAATACGGAGCGCCACCACCCTCTTTTGTCTACCGACGCAAGGGATATTCGTAAATCTTAATAATCTTTATATATTTTGAAAGAGGAAGCATTGACCTTTCTAGTAATGCATTCTTGTAATTTTAATATAGTTTTTATAATCTACGTGAAAGTTTTCAATGAAATTTTCATTTTTGCCCTGAAAAATCGGTGCGCCACCACTTTTATTTTCTATTGATGCAAGGGATATTCGTAAATCTTAATAATCTTTATATATTTTGAAAGAGGAAGCTTTGACCTTTCTAGTAATGCATATCTTGCAATTTTAATACAGTTTTTATATTCTACTTGAAAGTTTGCGGTGAAATTTTCGTTTTTGCCCCGAAAATTCGCTAATTACGCAAGGCAGATTCGACAATCTGAATAATGTATACGTATTTTGATAGAGGAAGCTTTGGCCTCTTCAGTAATGTACGTCCTGTAATTTTACTATTGTTATTGTATTTTATAATCTAGGGGAAATTTGCGTTGAAATTCTCATTTTCCCACAATATTACCGTGTTTCCGCTTCTAAAAATCGCTTTTCAATGCACGAGGAATGATTTCTTTGGCTTTTGAAGTTGGGCCTTCTCACAGAAGACATATAAGCTTTTCCCTACCACATCTTTTTATCTTTGTTGAGTCTTGCGAGAAAAGTCTTCGCTGCTTGAGTTACGAAGGAAAAAAGTCTCCTATATACTATATACACACAGCCTACCTGGGATGCTTCTAAAACGAGTATTTAATATACAGAAACAGTCGTAAATCTGCAAGAGACGAAGCGCGTAAGGAATTTGACGCCTACCGATCCACGACACTCTCGGATTCACTCAAAAACTACTCGAAAGAATTTTGGTCGTACGTGCGAGAAATGCGAGGTCAGTCCACAGTACCTCTTCTACGTAGAGACAACGGTGAAAGTGTTCACGATTCATTTACTAAGGCCAGTCAGTTTTCCTGAAGATGGCGCATGTGACTTACGCCGAAACGTCGAATTCTACTCTAGACATCACCCGGTGTGAAACCCGAGAAAGCTTCACCAAGGCTAGTATGTTAAATCGGTTCTTCGAAAATTGCTTCACAATAGACAGCGGTGATTTCATTGATTTCCCTACTCGTATAGACTCAAATATGAGCGACATTGAAATATCCGATAGTGATATCGTTAAATTACTAAGTCAGGTCCATAAAAGAAAATCGCCAGGGCCTGAAGCCATACCTGCATTCATTATAAACTCGCTAGCAAACGAATTAGCTCCGTACCTTAAGATTCTATTCAGAAAATCTTTAGATGAGGGTGTAGTTCCCTTGATATGGAAAACAGCCCACGTTACACCAATACATAAAACGGGAAGTAAATTAAAAGTGGAAAACTACCGCCCTATATCGTTGAAGTCAATCTTCTGTAAGGTTTTTGAGCACATTATCGGTAGCTCAATAATGCGATTTCTCGAAAGCAAAGAAGCGCTTAACAGTAACCAGCATGGTTTCCGGAGAGGCAGGTCATGCGAGACTCAGTTAGCTCTACTCACACAAGATATTGTGAAAGAAGCGGATAAAGAAATAGGAGTTGATGCAGTATTTTTAGACTTTAGGAAAGCCTTTGACACCGTTTCTCACGTGAAAATAGTGCAAATATTAAGGGCTTATTCAAGTAACGAGAAAATTGTAAATTGGATCGCCTCGTTTCTTTCCGATAGAACCCAGAGAGTAGTCCTCGATGGAGTTGCATCAGACGTCGTCAAAGTGACTTCCGGCGTGCCTCAGGGAAGTGTAATCGGACCTGTGTTATTCTTGATATATATAAATGATTTAGCGGATAACGCAAAGTGTAAAGTTAGACTCTTCGCGGATGACACACTTGTGTATGGAGAAATCAACACAATACACGATCAGGAGAATTTGCAAAAGGACCTTCAGGCTATTACGAAATGGTGTAAAGATTGGCAACTCGATCTGAATGTAAAGAAATGCGCCGCAATGAACTTCACGCGCTCCACGAATTTCAACCGTTACCCGTACCAAATATCTGAACTAAAGCTAAAATACGTCAATAGCTACAAATACCTAGGAGTAATTCTCAGTAGCAATTTGTCTAGTAGAGAGCATATCAAATCCGTTATAGCATCGCAAACAGAATTCAAGGGCTTTCCTCTAGAGTCCTGCGGGGATGCCCCTCGAATGTGAAGGAAATCGCATACTTTTCCCTAATACGACCCATCGTGGAATACTGTTGCGCCGTCTGGGACCCTTTCCAGGAGGGCCTAACTAGAGAGCTCGAAATGGTTCAGCGTAGAGCGGCTAGATTTGTAAAAGGAGAATATCGGTATGATGCAAGTGTATCAGAGATATTGAGGGATCTGAAATGGCAGACGTTGAAGAGTAGAAGAATTGAATACAAAAGGAAACTATTTGAAAAATTGGAAAGCTCCGAATTCGTTGAAGACGTACGCGGCATAGTCGTCCCCATCGGTGTTAGTGACCGTAATGTTAGATCAGAGTACAGGAGAAGTATGTCGAAACAATCGCTAGAACAGAGAAATACTACAGATCCTTTTTCCCAGACGCGATAGGACAGACCAACAGAGGAATTAGTTAGAGTTGACCTGGTGTTGTGAGACCCCCTGCCAAACGCTTCTAGCGGCTTGCAGGGTATTGATGTAAATGTAAATGTAAATAGCATTTAATTCGAATATTTTATCTCTTTAGAACAGTTTACCAGCATTGCTCCAGAACAGAATTGAATACTTATTTCCCTCTGATAGTAACATTAAAATTGCATCGGCGTGCAGGATAAGAGTTTATATCGAAAGTTACTGAAACATGGTGTGATATTCGGTAAAATCAAATCTTCACAGTTTTTAGGGGTTAAGCCATAAAATAAACACCCATTCAGTCGTGTTTCTACGAGTGTGGTAGCCATCTAAGTTACAGTCGATTTCACGCCATAAGATAAAGCTCTATGATTCCTTTTTTAAAGGATATTTAAATATCAAATATTAAACTACTCGACGTAGATTTCCTTCTCTTCGATTTAAATATAAATGGAATTACGCTAAATAGAACTTCCTTCTTCGGAATCTTTAAACTATTTAATTTATTCGTAAATACGAATAAATAATGAATTGTATAAATGTTTGTTGAGATATGGAACTAATCCTCCATATGTGCAGGATGTATAGTGAACACGGGTCCACGATTCCATAGGTACCTACATGTTACTTTCGGCACATGGAGTGCATGCACAAAGAACGCTTTGCGCCATTAAAGTGGGAAGAGGGGCCCAGGCCCACCCGCCCACTGCATCCGGGATACGCCCCTGGTTGAGATATAGGTACCTTTTTCACAGAAAATAAAATAAAATATTGAAAATCTTGCTTTCTCTTCTGATGCTCTTTGGTGAAAAAAACAATTATCTGAAAACGACTGGCGAAATTACCGCTGAAATACGATAGCATTTTTGAAAGGAAAAAATACTCCTTCAAGGCCCGCGATTTGCAGACCGCACCCTCCTTAAATATTTTTTAGCGCGACGCGTTAGCAATCTAACCTCTGGAGCGGAGAAAGGACTCATTTGCGAAAACCTTCACTATTACCGAAACTTGCCGGCCATGAAAAATGACAATAGCGTAGCTCCGAATCTCAATTCGTTCCAATTGAGTAATGATCCTGCCTCTAGGTTTTCTTTTTTCCTTATCTCGAATTACCGCCCGGCAGCTATTTTTTGTGCAACTATTTAGAATGGATGAAATTACCTTTGAAATACATCGCCTTTTATAGCTGAAAAATGAAAACCTTTAGACGTGACCGTAAAACGTTTCGGTTGAATTGCTCAAGAAGTTCACTCAATTATGCAATTATAAAATAGCAAATATATGCGCATTTTAAAGGCCTCCCCATGCAAGTTTAGAAATTACTCATAACCTCGAGAAACAAGTAGCAACGCTAATATCCAAAAATAAATAGGGGGCCATTATAATTGGAGGAGACTTCAACCTACCTTCGATAGACTGGAATCATAATTGCTTTGATCCTGGTGGTAGAGACCGTGAATCATGCGATGCCCTGATAGAAACCTTCGTTAAACACTCGTTGTGTCAGCTAGTAAAATGTCCCACAAGATCGAACAATATATTAGATTTATTTGTAACGAACTACCCTGAGCGTATGAACAAGCTTTCCATAGAGGAAGGAATAAGCGATCATAATGCCGTGTAAGTAGAATTTCAGCTAAAAGTGAAGAAACAGGCTAGAAAACGCGTATATATGTATGCCAGAGGCGATTTCTCGAAATTTAGGTTTTTTTATTTTCTCCATACGTAGTAATGGGAAAGTATTGTGATCACGAAAAAAATCGACTTCGAGATATCAACGGAAATAGACGTTTTGAGGTCCCTAGAACACGCTTAGACTATTTTTGGAATGGGTCTGTATGTGTATGTGATTGTGGGCGCTCTAACGCAAAATATACTTGTCATATTAACACCAAATTTCATATATATCACTTTAACATGAGCACAAAGAACTGATTAGATTTTGGACAATAACGGTTAACCGGAAGTCGACGTTTATCCGAAACCCGATTCTGTTTTTGCAATATTTCTCCGATAATACGTCATTATTGTAAACATTTACCATTACAAAAAATGTAGAAAATATAATTTCCTACATCTTTTATTTCAAACAATTTTCCATAACAGCTATTGTTTAGGAATTATTTATAAATAATCGGTTTTTTGGTTTCCGTCAAATATCTCCTTAAAAACATCGATATTGGTAATCTTCGTGAGGACCAAAATTGTAGAGAATAATATTTCTTCCAAGTTTTGTTTGAAACTAATTTTCGTAGAACCATCCATTTCGGATATATTCAACTTTTTCTTAATACCAGTATACAGCGCCACCACCATGTAGCGGTGAATTCTGTAAACATTCGAAATATACGTAATTTACGGCAGTAAGGACGACTGTATTCTTTTACGATACGAAATGATAATTTTGCCTCATAATGCTATTCATAATAATTTAAATATCTATACCCCAAATATGGAGAAAGTCATGTGTTGGCCACATTAGATTTTTTACAGAAACAATTCCATAATTTCTGCTAGACATCTATCGACGCTAGTACAGAGGAATTATGGTGCGTGTTCAGGGATATGATGCGAGAGGGTACGGATAAATTCATTCCACATAAACTTAAACGTGATGGTGCGGAACCAAGATGGTACAACCAGCAAGTTTGATGCGCTCTTAGACTGCAAAGAAAACTTCACGCTCGCTTAAATACCAATTCTTCAAAAGTCACAGAGGAACAGAGGTCAATGATACGGCATCAATACAGAGAGGCGCGGTCAAGAGCTAGAGTAACAATGCGAGAAGCATTTAATGATTACAAAAAGAAAGTTTTGCATAGTAATTTGAAAGAAAATCCGAAAGCATTTTGGTCGTACGTTAGGGAGGTTCATGGTAGAGGCCCCACCATAGCGTCATTGAAAACGGAGGCAGGTGATGTAGTACACGATAGCGCGGAAAAAGCGAATTTGTTAAATGGACACTTTCAGAAAGCGTTTACTTCGGAGAGCAACGAATTTGAGGAACCAGCTTTGAATGATGAGGGAAATTCGATGGAAGATTTGATATTCTCTGAAACAGGTATCGCGCACCAACAAGAGTCGATGAAGCAAAATAAGTCTCCCGGACCGGAGGGCATATATATATATAGGACGCACGCAAAAGGTGAGAATAGGAGACAAAGTATCCAAGGAATCAGTTGCTAACTCAGATGTTCCGCAAGGAAGTGTGCTTGGGCCCCTGCTTTTCCTAATCTTAATCAACGATTTGCCGAAAAACCTCAAATCTAACGTTAGATTTTTCGCTGATGATTGCTTAATATACAGTCTTATCGAAAACGGAGACGAGCGCAACACTCTGCAAGCTGATATAAACCAGCTTGCAGACTGGTCTACTAGGAATAAGATGTTAATAAACGTAGACAAAACCAAATTTCTACACTTCAGTCGCGGTAAAAGTAGAGTGGATTACATTTATATATTAGATGGTAGGAGATCAACAGAAGATTGTTTGTGTAAAGACCTGGGGTAACCTTCGCGAGAGACTTGCAATGGGGGGCTCAGATCGACAGAGCTGTTGCGAAAGCTTATAGAGCTTTACATTTCATAATGAGAGTTCTAGGAATAAGCACACCTAGGGCGAAGGAAGTGGCATACAAATCATTAGTTAGGCCAATACTTGAATATGGAGCCATGGTATGGGATCCTCACCATGTAGGACAAGTGAAAAAGTTGGAAATGGTACAGAGGACTGCAGCACGATTCGTTCAAGGTAATTTCAAAAGAGGAGAGAGCATTTCGAAAATGATCAGTAATTTAGGATGAGAGACGCTGGAGCAAAGGAGAGATTTAGCAAGACTGAGCGGAATTTATAATGCTTACGTTGGGAAACATTCGTGGATGGATATAACCGTTAGAATGGGCGAACCGAAACATTATGGACCTAGGGATCATAAATACAAAATAGAACGCTTAGGACAGAAGACAGACTTGGGAAATATTCTAATTTGGACTTACTATTGTCAATGACTTTGCTGGTGGTCCAACCAAATTGAGAGAATCATCTAAGGAGGGTGGAAAAATAGTCTAGAGGGCATTGTGTTCTCTTTTCATCATTTTTGAGGAGGTGGATGTGACATTATTCCCTGCCCTCGGGACTTTGTCCCCAATCCCGAGGGATTCACTGTGTGGTTCAGGACTATTGACTTCACTGGAAAGTTCAGGCGACGTTAGCCTATCTCATGCAGTGAGGGGTTGTTCTCCTGCTGCCGTTAGGAAGAGAGTCAGAGAAAGCGATAGCCCGCTCACTGCCTCGAACAGAGTTCCAGGGGAAGAGGGGAGGGGTTCACAGGTGACTCTGGAATTTTGAAGTGGTGAGTCGTGATTGGCGAACATTTGAAGGTGAGTATTTGGATTTGCGGTTCCAGTCTTAAAGTTCGTTGAGCTGGAAGGGGACTGGAGGGAGGACACCCCTTTTTGGGTATATATTTAGACACCCAGAAAAGTCCGCGGAATCTCAGCGGAGCGGCGTCCAGCGGAGGGGCGATTAGTTCGGGCTTGGTTTCTCTCGGCGGCAGAGTGCAGGGAAAAATGTCACACCTGAATAGGGGGATTGAGAGATGGAACAGTTTACCGTTGGATATTTTTGAGCCTTTTCCCTCAAAATTGGGTCTCTTCAAGACGAAGGTCAGAAGACATATATTATAAATCATAATTATTGTATATAATATCCGTAGTTAACGACCAAGAGAGGGAGAAGTAGGGGAATTCTTGGCAGGGTGATGTACGGTGGGGACTTCGTGGGCCCCGTGACCGCTACGGTAGTTGTGAAGGCCTGTTATGAACCCGCGAAAATCCACCACTGGAATGTGTTTATATATGTATGTATATAGGTATTTGTTTGTATTTATGCTTTTCTTTTAACCACTAAAAATTCAGTGTATTATTCAATTATTGTGTGGGGAATATTTGTTACTTTTTATTGAATTATACTGTAGCCACCTGGCCTTATGGCCACCTTGTAACAATTTGCTTAATAATAATAATAATAATATACGCGCGTGTTAAAAGAGCTAGCCTCGGTAATCGCACCTTACTTGAAAATAATATTCGAAAAATCCGTTGCACATGGTACCGTTCCGAAAGACTAGAAACTAGCATACGTAACGCCCATCCACAAAGGAGGTGATAAAGAGAAGCCCGAAAATTATAGACCGATTTCCTTGACGTCATTATTGTGTAAGATTCTAGAACATATAATCGTTAGCTCTGTTCTGCGTTATTTAGATGGTCATTCTTCGCTAAGCAAAAACCAACACGGGTTTCGGGAAGGTTGGTCATGCGAAACGCAGCTCGCTCTGTTCGTAAACGATTTGTTGCAATGCGGAGAGAAAAACACTAAGGTTGATGCCATTTTCATTGATTTTAAAAAAGCATTTGATAAAGTACTCCATAATAAATTAATAGGAAAACTAGGAAAGTACGGCATAAACCTAAATATCGTGAGTTTGGTAAAAGACTTCCTCTCAAACAGAAAACAGAGAGTAGTTATTGATGGGAAATCTTCAGGTCAGGTAAAAGTCGCATTAGGTGTTCCACAGGGAAGTGTCATAGGCCCACGACTATTCCTGATATATATATAAACGACATCTGCTCGGTAGTTCGCCACAAAATAAGACTTTTCGCAGATGACACCGTTTTATATAAGGAGATAATGAACCAGAATGACCAAAAATCGCTCCAGGAAGATTTAATCGCCCTTTCAGCATGGTGTCAAGATTGGAAAATCGAAATTAATCACATAAAATGGTCCCTGTTGAGTTTCTGGAAGAGTAAGAACAGTGAATTAGACTCAGAGTACAGAATTGATTGTTTGAATATCCAATCTGCGGAGTACGTTAAATATTTAGGAGTCACCATTTGTCGTGATCTATCGTGGAATATGCATATTCGAAGGATCGTAGGCGCAGTTAATAAGAAATTGGGCTTCATAGGCAGAATAGTAAGAAGTAGCACGGAACAGTTACGAGAAACGTATTATTTATCGTTTGTCAGTTCTCAGGTCGAATACGCTTCCAGCATATGGGATCCGTACGAAAAGGGACAGATACTTGAGTTAGATAGAATCGATCGCAGAGCAGCCGAATTCGTAAAGCAAAAATATGTGCAAAAATTAAGCGTCACATCACTCTTGAAGGAACGCAGAATTAACGCTAGGTTAAGGCTTCTGAAGAAATTTATGTCGGATGTTCTCTTAGAGGAGGTCTCAGGAATATTAGAGGCACCTACGTATGTACATGGGCAGGCACGATCGCGAGGATAAAATACGAGAGATCGACTGTAGGACCGAGCGATATCAGGGCTCGTTTTTCCCAAGGACAATACGGGATCATAATAGGAGAGTGATTCCCACGAGGGACGTTATTAGGTAGGTTTTGGTGAGCTGCACCCCCTGCCACCCACCAGTGTGGTGATTTGCAGGGTATCATATAGATGTAATGTATTTTATTTATTAATAATAATTCTGCGATAACCATAATCATGATTGGGTAGATCAGATGTGTATTCCAACAGATTAAAAAAAAACTAATTTAGAATCTACTGGTATTAGCCACTGAATGCGGCTGATTTGAAACCTAAATACGTATCTGATTCTCCCAATCATTTTATGGCAATTGTAAATGTTTTTGTTACCAAATGGATTGAGGCCTAGCCATTGTATTTAATCAATCATTTTAGGATGGCCATGAATCGTTAATTTATATAGAGAGGGTTCATTATTCCGAGTTTATTTTTTTGAATATCGAGAATTAAAAAATAATTTCACACATACATATTTTTATATTTCAACATCTATCTTTCATATGATAACTATTGTTTTATCAGTATATTGGTTGTTTCTTAAATTTATATACATATTCATGAATTTCACTTTGACCAGTCGCTCTAAATAGTGACTTCTTGGCGTCGTTCATAAAAAGGCAGCATACATATCTGCTTTACCTATACGAATACCTTTCTTTCCTAAGTAGACTTCCGTCGCTACAAATAAAATCCTAGGATTCCTTCGCAACGGGGGGCCCAAGGAAAGATGACCGGCCCATTAAACGCAAATCGCACCCTCCTCCTTTTACGAACAAAAATTTCAATTACTTAATGACTCGGCGGAAGCAAGGTGCGATCATCTACTCTTATCTACCGCTCGCTGACCTAAAATCCAAACAGCCGTGCGCCCATTAATGCTGGTAGAGGCGGAAAATACGCAGAAGCAGCAACTAAAGAGAGATGACACTATATAGAAATCTATTTTCTTTTGGTGAATGAGAAATGACCTTGCCAATGGGCATAGAGCAGCTCTAGTGGTATTCCTTCCATCACGATGCACCCCCCCCTTCCTCCCCTTCTCCCCCCTCCCCTTCTTCCCCCCCCCGCCTCTCCTGCACTGGCCTCCTTTCCAGACACCACTTCCTCTTCCCCTCCCCGCCATACCGTTAAGCCCCAGTCTCGAGTGGGTTCGCCCTCTCCCCGCTTCTCTGGTGCCCACCGGGTGACTGGGTCCCTTCGGAATAAGCACGCAAGAAGAGGTCCCGTAAGGTCGCCCAAGGCTACCTGGTTCTGCCTCCTTCCCCCACACCCTCCCTCACCCTCTCCCTCTCCCTGTCTCCCACCTGTTCCATCCGTTCGCGCACGCGCTGAATGCTCATTCGCGCGCACTGTTCGGATCCAATCAAAAAGGGATTCCGGTGTTTAGGAGTTTCCGTTCAAATTTGATTGGAATTTCCTATCGCGGCCACCGACAGTCTCTAGTTTAGGGATTCCCAGTCTGGTACTCGCGAGCACCACTGTGCTATTTGAAAGCTATTATGGTACTCTTTGGTCGCTCCGTAGAATAAGTCATGTTCTTCTACGGTTCTTAATGTCTCATTTATTACAACCAATGATTTAATTTTCTCGGTTGATTCCTTTCTAAACGCTTTCGAGATCATTAAGACTAACTGTGATGTTGGTTTGATTTTATGATAATTCCTATTTTTTCAGCAATATACTGGTGATCGCTTGATCTACATCTACATAATACCCTGCAAATCACCAGACTGGTGGGTGGCAGCGGGTGCAGCGCACCAAAACCTACCTAATAATGTCCCTCGTGGGAATCACTCTCCTATTATGATCCCGTATGGTCCCTGGGAAAAACAAATCCTGCAACCGCTCGGTTCTACAGTCGAGTTCTCGTATTTTATCCTCGTGATCGTGCCTACACATTAAGTAGGTGCCTCTAATATTCCTGAAACCTCCTCTAATAGAACTTCCGACATAAATTTCTCCGGAAGCCTTAACCTAGCGTTAATTTTGCGGTCCTCTAGCGATATCCAATTCAACTTCTTCAAGAGTGATGTGACGCTTAATTTTTGCTCATATTTTTGCTTTACGAATCTCGCTGCTCTGCGTTGGATTCTTTCTAGCTCAAGTATTTGTCCCTTTTCGTACGGATCCCATATGCTGGAAGCGTATTCGACCTGAGATCTGACGAATGATAAATAACATGTTTCTCGTACCTGTTCTGTGCTACTTCTTACTATTCTGCCTACGAATCCCAATTTCTTATTAGCTGCGCCTACGATCCTTCGAATATGCATATTCCACGATAGATCACGACAAATGGTGACTCCTAAATATTTAACGTACTCTGCAGATTGGATATTCAATCTATCAATTCTGTACTCCGAGTCTAATTCATTGTTCTTACTCTACCAGAAACTCAATAGAGAACATTTGCTGTGATTAATTTCGATTTTCCAATCTTGACACCACGCTGAAAGGGTGTTTACATCTTCCTGGAGCGATTTTTTGATGTTCTAGGGCACAACTTGGTGCTCGCCACATCCAAAATGCTAGAAACTCCGGCCCTATTTTATATTTTTTCGCTGCTTGGGGTAGCTCTGTAGGAGTGCTAGCAAGACACCATGGAAATATTCCGATCGATTCGAATGGAGGATAATGCCACATTATGTGTACGTTGTGTTTCTCCGGCGCATGAAGCGATTGCACATACTATATTAATCTTAAAATGTAGTTTTCTCTGGAGAAACGTCTACACTCGAAGCTGTAAATCATCGGTATTAAATCTGCCGGAAATGCATTCGTATGTAATAGACGCGCTTCGAATTATCCATAGAACAAGATCTCGCTACGTGACATTTCGCTCGAGGTACATTTTTTACACCATAATAACTTTGACCCAATTTTTCGCTTTTCGCCCTACGCATCAACTTTCATCATAAATCTCATTCTACGGATAAACGCTCGCGAGAACGCCTCTCGCTGGAGAGTTTGCTGAATTAAATCTGGGACACGTGAGTTATTATTTTAGATAATCTAGTCTCTCGCTACTTAAACGATAAACTTCGAAAAGAACACATCCTACTTAAGCGGAGAGAGCGTCTGCCAGACGGTGGGTACTGAAAACCCCTTCCTGACAAGGCGTAATTAACTTGATTTGTGGACAGCTTAAATCGTAATTTAAGACACATGCGGACGTGAATGCGCTTATATCAATCGCTAGAGGGCGAGCGTGTCCTCGCTGATGTTTATGAGCAGCCCTGAAGAATGGTCAGGGGCGATGGATTCATCCGTGAGGTGAATACTCTCCGGGTTTCGAATGAGAGTTGCCAAGGCGGACGTCGATGTTGTCTGCCACAGGAACGATTCTCCTTTATTTATATACAGCCTCGTAACTAGATATTTTAGCACCCGGGGCAAATTACTAATTATGCGCCCGCTCCCCATTAAAGAAATCATTTCCTCTAGTTTATTTAGTTACTACATATTTGGATTTTTTGCGCCCCTTGCTTAATTGAGCCCGAGGCAGATTCCCCGCTTGCCCCGCCCTTGTTACGGCAGTGTTTATGTAATATAGGTAGTTATATTTAACCTTCTGGATAGCCTCGCTAAATTTCATCGTCCGTTTCCTATCTAAAACGAATGGACGAGATATTATTAATTTCATTTATTTATTCATTCGTAACCAATCGTCATAAATCACGAGACCAACAAGGCTAATTGGTAGTAAAATAAAAATTAAGCATAAGAAGAAACAAAAATAACGGTAAAATAAACAAAACTACCACCATGTCAGTATATCATATTGAGTGGAGAAGTTATTAAACAAAATCAGGACCACGAATAAAAGAGAACGTTAGATGAGAGATAAACGTGCATTTTCTACAGAACATAGGACAGAAATTCGAGTTTATCTATGAGGAATTCCTGGAAATTCCCGTTCTTGATCGCGTCGTGCATCGAAGCAAATTTCGATTTTTTTAACTACACAAGTTTTTGCGAGTTAACTCCGGTTTCAGCAAAAAAAACAGGTAGAAACCACGAACACAAGAGGCGAGAAAACTGGCCCTGTTGATGACGCAATACTACCTCCGCACCACACCGTGGCTATGTTTTCGAGAATCTTTTATGACCCCTTCCCAGAGGAACTGGTTTCGAAACGTCGAGCGCTTTTTCTTGGTTAAAAATGTTGTTCTCTCCATCTCTGATTCTCATAAACACTTCGCATTCCATTCGAGGGGGCGAATACTCTTCAATACAATTCTCGGTCGCAACCTTTGCGTTTCCGAGGGAGATTCTGGTCGCAGCGCCTTTTGTCCATTCGAAAAATTCTAATTAGTCGAACTTTAGTCGTAAATGCATGGATCGGATGGACATAGATGGCCGAAGATATATTCTTGACCGCGCCTTGGGATATTCGCAGTTTAAAATCGAACGGTTCCCTCGATTTTTACGCCACGCATACAGTTAACTAGACGCTAGGAAAAAAAGTTAGCCTTAACTCGGAGTCAACGTGATCAGATATTTGCCTCCGTAACGAGGCGGCGGACATTCAACCTCTCGAGCGTCGAAATCTCTCTCTCTCTCTCTCTCTCTAGATCCGTTTATTTGTTTAACACTTGGAGAATGTGGAGAAGACGAATGAACAACCCTTTTTGGAATATTAAAAATTATATTGACCCGAGGAATACATTTCGCAGCATATCTCGGCGAAGATATCCCGATTGCCCAATATTTTATCAAATCCACAGTTTATATAAGTCATTTTACAAACATCGCCATTTCGGTTTATTTCAGTCCCCCGATAATGAATATGCAAACGCATTTCTGGTTTTGCGTTCTACAGATGCGACATTTGTAATCCCCTAAGTTGCGCACGAATGAGCCGAAATCCCTACGACGATTCTTTTTAATTGACCAGAACGTATTCCCGAAAATATATAATACTCCGTCGTCCACTCGCGATTTTGAAGAGCCAGCCAAAGGTGAACGTGGGATTCGGAATTCGAGCTTAAATTTAGTTACATTCTCCAAAGGCGAGGCTTGTTCACAGTTATTCTATCGGCGATGAGATAAACCATGAGAAAGAGGGAGAGAGAGAGATGGAGAGAGAGTCGACGGAAACGGAGTCACTGAGCAAAGGAATACAATATAAGCGACTCGATGGAACGCTTTCTTCATAAGCTCACCTTTAACTGGCGCAGAAATTGTTTAATTTTGCCCAATATTTTATCAAGATGGCCGAAAACGCAACTGTGATCGATAACGATTCGGAGGACTTTGACGCCAGTGTAAGAAAAGAGCATTTATTGAAAAAATCCAGTATTTTTATTGAATATCGAGGTGGATTAAGTTTGTATTTCGTAATGCAATTGGAAAATTTTTTGAAGTAGCCAATGCATAAATTCTCATCGAGCATTGCCTACCGTTGTATTTTGTGAGCATATAAAACAACCGAGTCAAAATTTGGCCACCTGTTAGGAAAGAGGCTGAAAAACTGTGCGCGTTATGAAAGATTTATAAACATTAGAGTATCTCAATGTTTTCTTTGATAAATGGTAACTGTTTTATTATGAGGTTCCTTTGATTAATTACAAACAAATGGGATTAGCGAACCAAGAATATTACATTAAAATTGGAAGTGGAATAGGAGAGAGGAGGAGGAGTGGAATAGGAGTGAAGAGATGGGAGGGGCAGAGGAGGGGTGGAATGGGAGAGAGAGGCCGCCGATGCAAATGAGGCGAACGTGGTCGGTCGAGATCGACTTTCCTTCGTCGCCCCGAAAAGGAATCGAACGGAAGGAGGCGTTTTTAAACCGCATATCTCTCTCTCTCTCTCTCTCTCTCTCTCTCTCTCTCTCTCTCTCTCTCTCTCTCTCTCTCTCTCTCTCTCTCTCTTTTCCGTGGTCTGAAAGACAACGAGTGGCGATTTTGTGACTGCATGTAAATTCGCCGCCGAGGACAGGTAGATGAGAGGAAGGAAGAAATTAAGTCGCTCTTAGTTATGACGGCGATGAGAATATTAACGGTTCTCGCACGCTATCGGTCGATAGTGCAATGTTTGGTTCGAGATTGCCTCATCTTCGACCAGGGCTTATGTACCAGAGGATATCTTAACGACGATGTCTCTCGAGTGTTTCTATTTCAATTTATCTATCCAAAAAATCTCAAAAATTAATTATCTCGACTTTGGAAATCAAATTACAATCAACATAAACCCTACAGCAGCCATGAATGCTCGAGGTCATTTCAGAAATAAACATTCTTTCGAATTCCTTTAGGAAAAATCCGAATTATCGTTAACACAGCAATTCATTTTTCGAGCACCGGGCGATATCAACGTGGTAACACCGTCCGCGATCTCAGAGAGCCCAAATTAATTTCCGGTCTGGTACGATTCATCGCTGCCGATTCATGACCGCCGGTTCGTGGCCGCCGATTCATTGCCGGGCCCAGTTCATCGCGGCCGTTCATGATCGGCCGTTTCTAGTTTTTTTTAAAAACTGGTATAGGCTAATATTATTTTAACAATAGTGCAGACTGTATTGTAAAACGGCGTATATTGCCTATATTGACCTTTAAACTGAATTTTATAATTGTTATTAATTTATTGCTTATACTACCCTATAAAAATACAAAGGCATAAATCTAATATTTCAAAGAACGCCTAAAAAGGACGGCCAATCAGTGACTTGTACAGGGGCGGCCGAGAGGCACGGCGTTCTCCTCGTCATATCTTAAAGTCAATCTTTAGCCTCTCTCAAGCCGGCGATGCCGTGCGAAGGTCTCCCTATATGTCATTCAGGAATGCCTATCTCCATGGAGCTTTTCCCCTAGGTGCTGCTTTTCACTATTTGCTCATCGAAAGGGTTTATCGGCGCAGTACTACTAATGTGGAGACCCTAACGTAGCAGCTCTCCCTCTCGAGCGTTCGCATCCTCTTCGACTCATCGCATCCTCTTCGACTCATCGATCGACACGGATATTCGATATCAAGTACTTCGGCAGAGTCGCCGGGGCCTTCCTATCTAATTCATTTTCACGAGCACTTCCTCATTACGCCCGCTAGCTGACGTGAAGTACGTGTCAAAACGTGTCTCGGAATGTAATTCCAGCTCAGTGAGCACAGCGTCCCTACATTTGGCGCCCTCACTTTTTAATTCTTAATAAAAAGGGAGCCGTCAATGGAACTTTTTGCCTTAGGACCCAGTGGAAGCTTCATTCCCTAAACGGTCTCTAATGGCCTTGTACCCAGAATTGCTCGCGCGCGGCGTAACAGCTAGTATGCACGCATTTTCCCCTCACGGCCAGCAGAAACGAAGAAGCGAAATTTCGAAACGATCGACCTAAGTAACAAAATGATAGTTCTTAAGAGCATCCATCTTTCGTGCAAATATCGTTTTCGTTCTCTATTTTCCCCCAATGTTTTACGGTTTCCCCCAATAAGACCCACGTCGACCCCGTTAACTTTTTTTAAAAACCGCCTTTGATTGCGCAACCAACGGAATCTAGAGGATAAACGGATTGGAGGAAGAGTGAATGGGCGCAGTTCTTAACGTGGCATTTGCGGAATGTGTTTTAAGGAGCGCGGATTCCTTGATGGTGAATAAGGAAGAGGCATCGCGCCGGAGGCGGGTCGTGGGAATCAGCCTGCTGATCGGAGGGAGCGGATGTTCGCTCTCTGGAGTAGTGCGCTGCCGAACGGCGGGAAAGAGGATCAAGAGGGCAGGAGAGGTTGACGGCCTGCTGATCATGCGTCCTCCCAATTGAAGGACTCCAATTGGGAGGAATACGGGGAGGCGGGCGAGGAATTCACACTTTTTCCCACCCTTTACCCGTTTCGCTTTCGCCAAAGTGCGTGGATATTTGCGATGTCTGTAGTGAGAGTCGCACGCTGCTCTTCAGTCTTTTGAAAAGATGCCATCTATCGAATTTCGCTGTTGAGCTGCTGGCCTTCCATTGAATTCTAGGTCATCTATGATAATTTTGCGAGAAATTCGTTCTTCGCTATAGAACTAATTACCATTTAATAAATTTTAAAAATTGAAAATAATGTGAGTTGTGGATATTTCATATTAATCATCATTATTTTGAAGATTTTAACGGAAAGTAGGTATATTACATTCATGGAGGAAAATTTATCGATGTCAAATTCATTAAATATGCATAATTTCATTGTGAATTGTACTCATTCTAACGTGTCGGGACAATTTGTGAATTATGATACATATATTTAATGGGAGGAAAAGTATTCAAAATATAATGACGGGAAAAATTTTAATTCATCAAAATACATACTATTATATTAAAACGTAGGAAGTTCTAATTTTGCCATGACCGCTACAGTCGCGCAAGACAACTAATGTTCAATAACATTTTATATACCAATGAAGAAACAAAAAGTCTTTACTTATTTTTACGACCATATTTACGCGTAAACGACTTTAAATAAGCCAAAACTTTTGGAAACAATGCATTGCGTCTTCAGAATTAAAAACGCGCACAATACGCGTAATTTTTTGAAATTCCCCTTTGCTAAGCTGACTCGTGCCAGTGAAACTGAAACCGTGAGACTCGCCACAAAGGAATGGGTCCCACTTTCTTCTCATTTCCGACCCAGAACGGAACTGCGGACAGAGGTCAAGTTCACAGGGCCAACGGGGCACCCAGACGCAGATCATTAAAACAACTTATCGTAGACAATTCGCGACTCGCCGATATTTTCTTCCGAAATACTAATCGACGGTGGAATCTGTTTCATTCATAGCTTCCGCGAGCGCGAGACGACCGGAGTGCCCTCGGGCGATGGCGTCGAGGTGAGACAAGCTTCGCTTGGCGCGCATTGTGCTTCGTCTGCCTTTTTGACCGAAGATGAAAGGGTCGGGATGACTAAGGGACTTCGATCTTAGGTCAATTCTGCGATCCGATTAAAATAACGCGAACTGTTGCAATGGTGATAATTACAGAAGTGAAAGGCAGCGGTTGTCGAAACGTACTTATCTACCGAATATCATCGCAGGCAAATTGTAACGTAAATCCCGCAAAACTAACGCCAAGATGAGAGATACAGAGTCGGAGGTGAACTCGAAATGGGCGTAATGTGAATTTCAAGGACCCCGGGATTATTTCCTTCACGTGGGAATCTAACACCCACAATAAGACACGAAAAAACAGATCGTGTAAATAGTAGTTACGTATAAACTCTGAGCACAAACAACAAAATAATAAATTCGTCCATGAATAGAATGAACTGAAAGACTGAAAAAGGTTTCCTTTAAAAAGGATACAGACAATATAGGAAGATAAACATAAAGTCATCAAAATAAATTTAAGCATGCATAGATAACATAAAATGATTGAATGATTTATCGGTTCGTTTAAGATTTAAAATTCCGCGAGCGAGAATCCGACTTTGGCGCCCCGAGCAGGCGACCGCGACCTGTACTTGAGGCAGGCCATGATCTCTACCTACACAAATCACTAAGTAAACATACATATGGCGATGAAAAATTCCAAGTTATGACGTTTTGGTCGACTTCGTCGTGGTAAAGTATCAAGTAATGTTGGTTTATAACTAAAGAGCCGTATGTAGAAATTGTAAGATTAAAAGGTTTTCATTTTACATCATTTCGTTGCATTGAAAAATCTATTTATATGAGGAATTCGGGTTGAGCTACAATGATTGGCGACTAGAATTATTTTTATTGCGTCAGTTTGAGAATCTAATTCATTACAACTTCGCCATTTGTGCGAAACACTATTCGGAGACAAATATTTCGCACGGATACAAGTGGGAATCCTTGAAATCATTTCTATGCCAGTTTTTTATGTCATCATCATAAACAAACAAAACTTCAACTTCAGATTAAGAAAGTGCAAACAGCTCAATTAAGAACCTTTCAGTTTGAATTCCGGGAATAGCGAGGAAAAGAAAAAAATTAACGTAAGTATTAAATACAAGTATTTGTGTAAATTTCTTTCAGAGAATTCGCGAAAATGAAACGACCGTCAGCTTAGAGGAAATAATCGAGTTACCATCTTGTACCGAATTTTTTAATTGGGCGCTCATTTCGGTTAACTAAATTACAAGATTTCACTTTTTTCCACGGCCTCTGTGATGTGGCCCAAAGCTATTAATCTGTTCGCCTTGCCACAGAATCGGAACAAACCGCCAAGTAGGACACGCACGCCGTGCGTAGCACGGTCATCAAATACGGTGAAACCTCTCAACGATAAACCACGGAAGAACGCAAGGGCGAAATTTACCACTTTTTAACATTTTTAAGGGTGATTGTTCACGTAAGAACTCGGGACACCCATTTTACGTTTCACGCATGCGATTCGCAGTCCCTATAAACCATATAATGTTGCGACGAAACTGTTTGGTCCGAGGGATGGTAAAAATCTTAATTAAGCCCTCGAAGGAAACAGAGAATGAATTCCTCGCGATTTTAAGGGAACAACGCCTTTGCAAAGAATATGTTTCATATAAATGATGAAGAAAGTATCCATTTCTAATTTTCATCTCAAAGTAACAAGCGATTGTCCTCTACAATTTAACATCTTCGGACCTACTTCTTACAGGATAACTCATACATGCAGCGAGACGGCAAAGAGACAAACGAAGCTTCAAGAGTGTTATTTAATCAATTACTCCGAAAACTTTTTTTTCGCAGTTTCGAGGTTCCTATAGCTGACTGAAAACGCATCTAAGAGAACGGATCAAATCCGCTCGCGATCGAGTGACATAACGACAGTGGCTTCTATTTTTCGTCTCGCGACGGTCGCTATGGAGTTTTGCAAGCGCTCGAAATCGTGAGAGAAAGAGGGAGTAAAGAGAGCGTCGCCGTGTCTTATGAGAAAGTGGCCGGCGCAATATGGGATCGCGGAGAGTTCCCGTGCGAGTAGAGGGGAATCCATTTCAGAGGGTCGACCCAGAACGCCTCGAAAGCGGAGAAACTGACCGGAATCCAAGTCGAGGAATGAGAGAGGTAGGACTGAAGAGAGGGAAAAACGGTTGAACTGCGGAGTATATGCTTGATTCGATTATTTAAAGGTGAAAATTTCCAGATTGGACCCATACAAAAGTGGCAAACCGCAGTAAGTTAGGCGGATACCTAGACCGCTCAAAATCAGCCTGTTTAGGCTCAACTTTGTGGAATGGTTCCATAATAAATTTGTTCTGCGGAAAATACAATATTTCTTTAATTTTTTATATGGAATGTCGCCTGGAATAGACGTTGGGGTGCATACAACTAGAAGATCGAGTGTCTAATGTCCGCCGGTCCAAATCTCAGATATTGCCGCAAAAATGGGAGAAATTTATATTTTTCGAATATGTAGTACTTTAAGGCGGTAATATCTTAAGAAATTCGTTATAGTACAGCGTACGATAAAATATTTGAGGTGAAATTCTTATAACGCTCAACGAAAACTGAATTAGAACTTCAATTAATTCTGGAATATTCATTCGGTGAAAGCTACTTAATCGTAATATTTTTCACGATAACTTGAAAGTCAACGATTCGAATATTAAAGTATATATAAAAGAATAATGTACATATGTATTAATGAATACTATCGCCGAATGCAAAAAATTATTTTCTTTACTTGGCGGTCAGAAAAAAATCGGAATCTTCGAATCCACGATTGCGTATCCTATTTAGATAGCGAAAAACGTAAAAGCGTATCTGTAACTATCTCTTGCAATTCGACTTGTTCCATTTCCCTCTCCCGCCCCAAATTCTCCCTATCTGTCTTTTATGCCCATCCGAACTTCTCTTTCTATGTAAAAGCGAATTCGCCAAATGGAATTCGTTCTTAAAAACATATGACCACTCGTACACATCTGCGCAGCAATACCGATCTAAATCCGTTGGGGAATGGATTTGCTTATCGGAGGGAACAGAGGCTCTCCATCGAGTTCCGAAAAAAAAAGCGAAGCATTCCCTTGCGCAGAATACTAATTCTGCCATCCTGAATAAAATGTCTGAGAAATTAGCTTGATAGACACATCATTAATTTCCATAAATAGTGTTCACTGATAAGTTTCAATGAACATTTATGTATGTTCCTGTTTGTGAAGGTTCTCAGTGATGCTTGAGAGAAATAAATAGTATTTTCATAAGTCATTTTACACTATCCCTTTTCCGATATTAGGAGAAATATTTTCAAAAAACGTGTACGATAAAAAATAAAGACGATTCACAGATTATGAATGCATATTATTTATAAATATTATATTACTCTATAAGCATTCAGAGCATACCATGAAACACTTATTCCGCTTATAGGCAATCGAATAGATTCCATGTTTTTTTAATCGAGAAGGAATGGGTGGACGGACATCGAATCTTCGCAATCGGCTTAACGTGAATTGCGCGGATAAACAGAGGAGTCAATCAACAATTCCCCCTAACATTGAAAATTTTAGAAATATTTATTATTGTGGCTGTTAAAAATTAATAAAATTTAAACAATTGAATTTATATAAATGCACTTCCAGAGGTGTTACATCGACGAAATTTTGCACAAATGTGAGGTATTCGAAAAGAATGATGAAAACCTATAAAATTTTTATAATAATACATTTTAGGGGTTGTTTTACCCATAATTTTCCACAAATAAAAACGTAATTCGGCGCAGATGTGCAAAATTTTGGGTTTAACTATTATTTGCATTTCTTTTATTCTTTACATTTATGTGAGAAAAAATGCTTGCAGAATAAAAGTACATATTCACTAGTCTACACTATAAGCTCAGATCTTACAGAGGAGGATATAGGATACTAATGAAGGTGTGCTTGCATTCTGCAAGCATTTTCTCTCACCTTACATAAAATATAAAATCAGAAAAATAATTTTCAAACGCAACAGTTTGCATCTCGGCTCCTAAATACGAGTTTTTCGGTTTTGAAAATATTGGGGTATAAACAAACTGTAAAATTTATAATTACAAAACATTAATAGGTTTTTAGCATTTGTTACGAATACCTCACATTTATCCAATAATTTCAGCTCTCCATCTATTGTAGTTTGGGCCAGACATTAGTATCCTCCTTTATATATCATTCTAAAAGCACCCTTCCTACAGAGGAGGATATACTATCACTATATATCGACTCTTCTTACAGAGGATATAGGATACTAGTGAATGTGTGCATGCATTCTGCAAGCACTTTCTCTCACCTTAAAGTAAAAATAAAAGCCAAAAAATAATTTCAACGCATAAGTTCGCATATCGGCTCCGAATTACGTGTTTTTCTGTTTTGAAAATATTGCGGTATAAACAACACCTAAAATTTATAATTATAAAACATTTATAGGTTTTTAGCAAATTTTTACGAATACCTCACAGTTACGCAAGATTTAATCAATATAGGAGCTATAGAAGTGCATTTATATGAATTTCATTGTTTAAAATTTATGAATTTTTAGCATGCACAACAACAAATATTTATAAAATTTTCAATGTTATTTATCACCGGAACATTATTTCCTAACTCTGTTAAAATTTTTATGTTCCTGGATGTTCAGAAAGTACATAATCATTAGTCAAATTGTTAAACATTTAAGAATTTATTACATCCGAACGGATAAACATTTTCAAATTTCTTTATGCAAGGTTTCATTATTTGGCAAATTATACATGCAGAAAAAATTTCAGTTTTATAGGGCATTTAGAAGTACTTAAACCATGAAATGTTAGTAAAATAGTTTATAATTTTTACCGGCCAAGAAAATAAACAGCGTTGCAATATTCCAATTACTCCTCCGATTAATTTTTTCGGTTCACGTATGTATTAAATTTCAGCTCTCCAGCTATTGTAGTTTGGGCCAGACATTAGTATCTTCCTATATCCTATATATATCCTAATATCATTCTATAAGCACTCTTCTTACAGAGGAGGATATATATAGGATACTAGTGAAGGTGTGCTTGCATTCTGCAAGCATTTCCTCTCACCCTAAAGTAAAGAGTATGAACTGACAAATAATTTTTAAATGCCACAGTTTGCCAAAGTGTTATATATGAAGTTTGGTAACGATATGGCAATTACTTTTTGAGTTAGAGCGCCCACAATCACATACACACAGACCCATTCCGAAAATAGTCTAAACGTGTTCTAGGGACCTCAAAACGTCTATTTCCGTTGAAATCTCGAAGTCGAATTTTTTCGTGACCACAATACTTTCCCATTACTACGTATGGAGAAAGTAATAAGAATATTTTCTATGTCTATATGTAAGTACGTTGGTATTTTTTTTTCCCGAAATCAATTATTTTTGACGTAAAAATTGTATGAACCCATTTCCAAAGCAAGGTTTCAACAGTAAAGGTCTATTTTGTCTGAACGACACATATAGAGGGAGTGTAAACACATAAAGAGGCACGGTAAGAAACTCTAGAGGAATGCGTGAGTGAATTTATGATCGCTTAAATGAAAACGGAATCGGAGTATAAAGTGGCTGTGTCACGTGCAGAAAGCAATCGATGGAGCGAGAAGTATATGTAAGGATTTTTAAATTTGAAAGAGTAACATTCATGAGTTTTTTAGCTACACATAACAGAGATGAATAAAAATTGTAAGAATCACACTGAAATTTCAGGCAAGACAATCTCTTTCGCCTATGACGACTCTTAGTGAAAGTCATCAGATACGAACTAATTGGAACATTCCATACTCCCCAGTTACATAAATCTCAAATTATATTTAATATAATCTCCCTTCAAGAATTATGCATTGAATAGGAAATATATTTTTCATCACATAGATTGAGACAGCAACTTTATCCCAGTCATTAGAAGTTGATTATTTTCGTGATCACAATACTTTTCCCATACTACGTATGGAGAAAGCAAAAACCATTTTTTATTAAACATAAAAATTACAAAGTAGCGAGCTGACTTGTTTATTCGAGGACCTTAAAAAAAATCGCTATATCTTAGAATACAAAACGGAGAGAATTGCTAAAATTTCGATGAACATTGTTTGATGTTATTTAAAAAACTTTCCCAGCAAATGTCGAAAATGAGCACCACATTGCTGATTACATATACATATACATATTGTTTAGGAATTATTTATAAATAATCGTTGTTTTCGGTTTCCATACAATACCTCCCTACAAACGTCGTTATTGGTAATCTTCGTGAGGATCAAAGTTGTAGAGAATAATATTTATTCCAAGTTTTGTATCAAACAAATTTTCGTAGAACCATCCATTTCGGAGACATTTTGCTTATTCGTAAATTTCCATTATGTATACAGCGCCACCACCATGTAACGGTGAATTCTGTAAACATATTCAAAATATGCCTAATTTACGGCAATTAAGACGACTGTATTCTTTTACGATACGAAATAATACTTTTGCTTTATAATGCTATTCATAATAATTTAAATATCTCTAACCCAAATATGGAGAAAGTCATGTGTAGGCCACATCAGATGTTTTTCTTTTTATGAACCGAGTCTTCCACTACTTCGAACCAAATATTATGCGGCGAGGTGCAGCAACTTATAGGTGGCCATGTTTGAAAGCGAAGGTACATTAGAAATCTTTTTATATTTTCCCCTCATCTTATATTTATTGTCATGTCAAGATCTGGCCGTACTGGGAACTGGCAGCATTACTTCGCGAATGGGAAGGACTCGTCCGTGGGCCGGATTGCAATGCGGGGAGTTAACACCTTTACTAAAATGCATTCAGTCCTCTTTCGGTGTGGGGAAAAATTATAAAAAATTTTAAAAACATGAAAAATCATAAATTAAAATAAAAATATAAAAAATACAGAAATATAGAAACCTATATTTAAAGCTGCCAATGGAGATCCAAAGCCCTCATAAGAAAAGCACGATAGTAGCTATGTGGATAATACAATAAAATAGTATTGTTTTTGTTCGTTACATCATATTATTAGGATGGCAACAGCTGGCAACAACGCGCCTGCGACCACGGTGAAAGTGACCCCAGGAAGGCGTTCGCACCCGCCCACCGCAGCGTTAACTGCTTCTTAAAATGAAACTCAAATAAAAATCGATATAAAATAAATAACGCTACTTACAGTTAAGACAATATGGCGATCATACAAAGACGATGGCATGACGCGCGTCTTTCTCGGACCTCTGGTTGCGGAGAAATAGTTACTTTACATAATTAATAACCGCTCTTCATAGAACAAAGATACGGATTTTAAATTTTACATGGTCATTTAGATATGTGTGTTCTATGTTCATTTAAAATTTGCTAAGAATCGGAGAATCCGTTTTGGTTTAAGAAGGCACTATAATTAGGTATCGGGTCTTGAGGGCCGAAAAAAGGGCACTTTTTTTGTTCTCCCCTCAAAATCACAATTATAAAAAAATCTTTAAAATATCACTCGTTCACCGCAGATTGGAACAAGCTAAATTTTGGTGTAAAATACGTTGTAATCGTGCAGGCCGTTATCAATCTACTTTGCCTCAAACTCGGGTATACATACTTTTTGGAACCGATAGTAGTGAAGGTGTGCTTGCATTCTGCAAGCATTTTCTCTCACCCTAAAGTATATAACGTTTGAGCCGACAAATAATTTTTAAACGCAACAGTTTGCACCTTTTTGCCGATTCACGTGTTTTTCCTTATGGTTAATATTGAGGTAAAAACGACCCCTAAAATTTATAATTATAAAACATTTATGTGTTTAGCATTTGTTATCAATCCCTCACCTTTTTGTAGAATTTCTGCGATACGGCACCTCTAGAAATGCATTTATATGAATTTCATTGTTTAAATTGTACGAATTTTTAACAGCCACAATATAAAACTTTTATGGAATTTTCAATGTTATTTATCACCGGAACATTGTTTCGTAACTATGTTAAAAATTTCAGCTTCCTGGCTCTACCGAAAGTACATAAACGTTTGTCAATTTTATTTAAAATTTAAAAATTTATTAAGGCCGAACGAAAAAAAAAAATATATATATATGGAAAATAACATTCGAAATTTCATGAAAGTTTTATATTGTGGCTGTTAAAAATTCATAAATTTTAAACAATGATATTCTTATAAATGCACTTCTAGAAGACATGAAAATTTTCATAAATGTGAGGTATTCCCAAGAAATGCTAAAAACCTATAAATGTTTTATAATTATAAATTTTAGGGGTTGTTTATACCCCAATATTTTCAAAAGAGAAAAACACGTAATTCAGAGCCGAGATGCGAACTTATGCATTGAAAATTATTTTTCGGTTTTTATTTTTAGTTTAAGGTGAGAGAAAATGCTTGCAGAATGCATGCACACATTAACTAGTATATATATATATATATATATATATATATCCTATCATTCTATAAGCACTCTTCTTACAGAGGAGGATATACTATACTAGTGCAGGTGTGTTTGCATTCTGCAAGCATTTATTTCATCTTATTGTAAAGAGTAAGAGTCGACAAATAAATTATAAAGGCAAAACTGCCCTGCACCAATTTCATCGCTTTTCTTATGGGAAATAATCTCAAATTTAAGGCTGCCTGGAGTCGAACCGATGACACCTACGCAGAAGTTCTCAAATAATATGGAGATAATCTCATGACACCTACAAACCTTGAAAATATCAGCTCTTAATTACTCTTATTTTCGTCTAGATGAAGGAATTTATTTTTTCCATGCTCTCGTATGGTAGATATACCGGGTCGTCTGGAGTCGAACCCAGGGCGGTTGCGGAAAAAGTGATAAGGGTTACCAATAGATCTCGTGGATATCTAACAACTGTCAACGTTTCAATTCTCTGTCTTATCCGAAAGTGCCTAAATTAATTTTCAAATATGCCGCAATGCTTTTCTTATGGGAAAAAACGCAAATTTCGGAATTTCTGGAGTCGAAGCCATGACAGTAAGGTGTGATATCTCAATTTTTCTGGCGTTTCTTCATGCCATCTAGAATTTTTGAAAATTTCAGCTCTCCAACTATTGTAGTTTGGGCTGGACATTTGTAGATATTTCCATGTAAAAATCAACTTTTGGATGT
The DNA here is from genome assembly GCA_036926305.1 of Uropetala carovei. Lineage (NCBI taxonomy): Eukaryota > Metazoa > Arthropoda > Insecta > Odonata > Petaluridae > Uropetala > Uropetala carovei. Next base: position 1,266,046 of record JAXCHB010000220.1, on the reverse strand, counting down.
GCAGGTTTTTATTGTTTTGGAAATTAAAATTAGAAGGAATTAACCTACGATCTTCGGATCTGAACCATTTTGAAGAAAAATTACAGTTTCTTATTCTGTTCGTCTTTTTCCGCATACAATTCGAAATCGCTCATGTTATACATTTAATTCACATATTTTGTGGAAATATAGCCATTTTAACGGGATGTTGCCTTGGCTACCAATTCCATTGTTAGACCTCAAAATCATATTTTTATATCAATCCTTGTGGGCGTAACCGTGCTCTGAATGCTTTTAATAGGAGATAGAGAGGGAGAGAGTGGGACGGTAACGCAGGGGGAGAGAGGGAGTGAGGGGGAGGAAGGGAGAGGGGCGGGAGGGTGAAAAGGGAAGGAGAGGGTGGGAGGGAGGAGGAGACAGGGAATGAGGGGGAAGGGGTGGAGAGAGGGAGGGGGAGTGAGGGGAAGAAGGTAGGGATAGAGAGGGAAGGAGACAGACAGACATATGACTTTATTGAGGATAAAATTGAGACTATATAGTCCCTTCTTACATTTAAGAGAGAGAGGGAGAGGGAGTGAGGGGGAGAAGGGAAGGAGAGAGTGGGAGAGAGGGGGAGGGAGGAGATAGAGAGAGGGAGAAAGAGGGAGAGGGAGGCAACTATTTTAAGGCTAACTAAAGATATCCCGTCATATTGACGGGCAATTATGCTAGTTTTTTCTAATGGTAGAATTTGCCAAATAATGAAAACGGGATTATAGAAATTTGACAAATTGTAGTCGTTCGGCCGTAATAAATTCTCAAATGTTAAACAAAATGACTAATGCTTATGTACTTTCTGAAGAAGCAGAAAGCTGAAAATTTTAAACAAGGTAGAGAATGATGCTCCGGTATTAACTAACATTGAAAATTTTAGAAATATTTATTATTGTGGCTATTAAAAATTCATAAAATTTAAACAATTGAATTTATATAAATGCACTTCTAGAGGTGCTACACCGATGATATTTTGCACAAATGTGAGGTATTCGTAATGAATGTTGAAAACCTAAAAAAATGTTATAATTATGCATTTCAGGGGTTGTTTTCACCCAAATACATTAAAAACAGAAAAACAGATAATTCGGCGTTTGAAAATTATTTTTCTGCTTTTATTTTTACTTTAAGGTGGGAGAAAATGCTTGCAGAATCCACCAGTCTAATATATCTTATATCCTCCTCAGTAAGTTGAGAGCTTATAGAACAGTGGTTCTTAACCTTTTTTGGCTGCGACCCAAATTCCGGTCGCGGCGACCCATTTCCTCTAATAGCCCACTTGTAATAAGTAATAAAATAAATAGGAATTTAATACATAAATGAGAATAAGCTCTCAGGTCATTAGCATTGAACGGGCTGCTAGGAGGAATGATATATATGGATATAGAAAGCAATGGAAGATCTTTGACGCTTCACTCCAAATGGTTTGGCGACCCAATTTTGGGTCGCGGCCCAGGGGTTAAGAACCACTGTTATAGATTGATAGGATATAGGAGGATATTAATGTCTGGCCCAAACTACAATAGCTGGAGAGCTGAAATTTAATACATATGTGAACCGAAAAAAATAATCGGAGAAATAATTGGAAAATTGCAACAATGTTTATTTTGTTGGCCGATAAAAATTATAAACTATTTTACTAACATTTCATCGTTTAGGTACTTCAAAATGTGCTATGAATCTGAAATTTTTTCTAATGATAGAATTTTCCAATTGATGAAAACGGGATTATAGAAATTATAAAATTTTTATTCGTTCAGCCGTAATAAATTCTCAAATGTTAAACAAATTGACTAATGTTTATGTAGAGCCAGAAAGCTGAAAATTTTCACAAAGTTAGGAAGTGATGTTCCGGTGGTAAATAACGTTCAAAATTTCAGTAAAGTTTCATATTTTTGCTGTTAAACATTCATAAATTTAAACAATGAAATTCATATAAATGCACTTCTACAGGTGCTATATCGATGAAATTTTGTATAAATGTGAAGTATTCGTAACAAATGCTAAAAACCTATAAATGTTTAGTAATTATAAATTTTAGGGGTTGTTTTTACCCCAATATTGACCATAAGGAAAAACACCTAAATCGGCAAGAAGGTGCAAACTGTTGCGTTTAAAAATTATTTGTCGGCTCATACTCTTTACCTTAGAGTGAGAAAAATGCTTGCAGAATGCAAGCAGACCTTCAATTGTATCCTATATCATATATCCTATATCCTTCTTTGTAAGAAGGGCGCTTATAGAATGATATTTTTATATATTTCCAAGTTTTCCCGCTACCAAAAAATTCTATCCATACAAATGTTGTTGGTCTGGATGTTACTTCGCTATTCCCAAAGTTATTTGATGGCTTCTCTATCGCACGCGATTCGAGTGGGAACCGAGGCGCGTCTTTCTCTTTGAATTGAATTGGGACTCTGACTTCAAACAACGACCAGCGCTAGTAGGCTTCTCAGTCTAAATCACAGGGCAAGTGAAGAAAGAAACCCGGTGGCGTCATTAGCCTACTGTTAACGAGAAGCACCAAGGGGGCCAACGGCTTTATGTCTCTTCCGAAGGACTGAGCGCTGATTCGCATGGTCTCCTCTAAACACGAAAATATGGGGCCGCAAGATCTCTTTAAAAAATCCTGCTTTCGCAGGATTCGTACCCGGTTCGCACCGGGTATGCTCGGCGTAGCAGGCCAACGCCCTCGCCATTACGCCACGATACCCCCGTGTTTGACATTCTGACCCATTATATCTCGACGCAGTTTTAAGCCGCGCCATCTGCGTTGCCGTCAAATGTTATTCGAGTTGCTTTACTCAAAGCATGCTTTTAAATTATGCGCTTTGGTTAGTGAAAATAAAGTGGCTGAGAATTGTTGCCGGAAAGAAGTCCATCGGATGAATATTTGTAATTAGTCCTCAAAATAACGTAAAATTGTTACGGAAACATTTATTCAAACTTTTATTATTCAAGTGACCTAAGAGAAAATTTATCTACTTTTACTGATGTTACTTAATTTTTTCCTAGCAAATCCTTTTTCTAAACAGAAATGCAAGAGAAAAAAAGGAGAAAACGTGAAAAGAACGATTGAAAGACAAAGAAGAATTTCGCTTACCGTTGTGGAAAAAGTCCAGCAAGAGGATGTTTCTCTCCTCCCGAAATTCCTTTAGAAAATCCCTTCCAATGGAATCCGTCGGCTGTGTCACGCCAAAAGCGCCTACTTTGAATTAAGACGTCCTCTTCGAATTGAACGACCCAACTACACGATCTCCTTTATTTCCTCGCTGCGAAGAAAGTCGATTCCTACGTTCCGGAATCTCCAGATGGAATATCCGTAAAAAAAAGACCAAAGGAAGAAAACTAGCGTAAAAATAGGTATTCCAGGAGATCCGACGTCACTCAGCACCAGAAGTTGCCCTCTTCTTCATTTTCGGCGCTTCCGGAAAGGCCGACGATACAACAGCTATCGACGACACTTGCACACTCCTCAATTCGAGGAGCGTCTTCTCGCTAGCGGCAGTCTTCTTTCTGGAGCAATGCGGTAGGCGACCCTAAAGGGCTCTTTCTCTCTTCTTGGGTCGAAGAATCAGGCTGCCGATTCGAGAGGGGGAAAAGGGTCTCGTCTTTGTTTAGGATCTTAACGGGGAATACACCAGCTATTGCGGCCTAGGATGGAGAACGGTCCAAGTACCAAAATATGGCATATTTATATCCACTTTTTTCTCTTTCGAAGGCTTCCCGCAGTCAAAGGTGCTTTGTCTAATTCTTCAGAAATAGAAAAAGGTTTTCGAATGTCTGTCGAGCGTGCGGATCCCCCACTGGGGCGGCGTCGCGTCTCTCGTCTTTCGCTTCCGCCCTCTCGGCCTCCTGAGGACACCTCTCGGATGCACCGCTTCGTCGACCGCTTGGAGACCGACTGAGTGACTGCCGTCGAACGGGAGAGAGAAGGCAGAGGAGTGGGAAGGGGTTAGTCCGAATGAGGGGAGATGAGAGAGAGGTGTGAGGGCTTCGAGAGAGTTGGCGGGGGCCATGGAGTTAGCAGGGCAATCACTTGCAGTGCCCCATGTGGAGCGGAGAGATCCCATTATGATTCCTCCCTTCCTCTGAAACCTCCTTCTCTCTTCTCTCTTCTTTATCTCCCATACCCTTTCGCTTTGCTCTAGCATTCGCCTCCATTTCGTCCCTGTACAAATAAACCTTTCGGCTACGTTCATCAAACATTTTGCGCATTTGTATATCGTTTTTACTTTCTCCATACGTAGTAATGGGAAAGTATTGTGATCACGAAAAAAATCGACTTCGATATTTCAACGGAAATACACGTTTTGAGGTCCCTAGAACACGTTTAGACCATTTTCGGAATGATGTCTGTGTGTGTGCGTGTGTATGTGATTGTGGGCGCTCTTAACTCAAAAAGTACTTGCCATATCGTTACCAAACTTCATATATATAACACTTTAGCATGAGCATAAAGAACTGATTAGTTTTTGGAAAATATCGGTTAAACGGAAGTTGAGGTTTATTCGAAACCCGATTCGGTTTTTACGATATTTCTCCGTTAAAACATCATTATTGTATTTACAATTCTATACAAATGTTATAGAGAATATAATTTTCTACAACTTTTATTTGAAACAATTTTCCATAGCAGTTATTGTTTAGGAATTATTTATAAATAATCGTTTTTTTCGGTTTCCGTCAAATATCTCCTTAAAAACGTCGTAATTAGCCATCTTCGTGAGGATCAAAGTTGTAGATAATAATATTTCTTACAACTTTTTTGTATGAAACAAATTTTCGTAGAACCATCCATTTCGGAGAGATTTTGCTTTTTCCTAATTTCCAGTATGTATACAGCGCCACCACCATGTAGCGGTGAATTCTGTAAACATTCTAAATATAAGTACCTAATTAACGGCAATAAGGACGACTGTATTCTTTTACGATACGAAATGATAATTTGCCTTATAATGCTATTCATAGTAATTTAAATAACTATCCCCAAATATGGAGAAAGTCATGTGTTGGCCACATCAGATTTTTTACTAATCACAACGAATGAAATTTGATTCTTACAGAATGAAAGAACCTTAACGAACTAAACCTCTCTTTTTCATTTTTAGTCTTCTTCTCTAAAAAGGGGTGAAAAGTAGTTCGTTTTTCCATCAATTCCTCCCTCTTCGCTTCCCTTTCATCAGACTCACTTCTCTCCCTCCTCCTTCCCTCTCGATCCCGCAACCTGCCTTCCCTTCCCTGCACTCTCCTCCCTCCCCTCCCCTCCCCTCCCCACCTCTCTGCGCTCTCCCTCCTCCTCATCCCCTCCGCCTGTATGAACAAGTTCGTATAACCAACCAGTCCACCAGTTCTTTAAGTGGAACACGACCTCCCCTCCCCGCTCTCCCCCATCCCATCCTCAACCTCCCTTCAGTCACCCCCCCCCACCCCCCTCTCCGTCTTCTTCACTCTTCTTCCTGGTAATCTTCCGAGCGTGGTATTTTGATTGTAAGGAGATTTGTACGCGCGATTTGCCACCGAAGTTCCTCGTGTCCCGCTAATACTTGGCAAGCACTCTTAAATCTTTATAGCTTAAAATTTTCGATTATTCCGTTCCATTTCCGCATAAAAAATGATTTTAATTCTTGATACGGATCACACACACACACACACACATCCAAATAAGACGGAGCGATGAACGCTGAGAACACTGAATGAATTAGACGCGTTTCCCTTCCCGTATATAGTAGTTACAATTTTAATTTTAGTTTCCGGTTAGGAAGAAAGTTCCGCTATGGCTCCAAGATACAAATACGCTATTATATTATTGACTATTTAAACAAACTCAAATTCCAATGTTTATGGAATTCTATCGCAGTATTTAGGAATCGAAATTTAAAATTTAATTTCGAGCATCATGGCGACCATGGCGATTTGATCGGACCCAAATACTAAGTAATTTTCTCCCTATATTTGTTGCTCTACGAATTAAATGATCTTGTTTCAATAGCGTCATGTGGGATTTAAAAAAAGAACCTGATTCCTTTGTTTTTTAACTTTCGTGATCACACTTTCATACATAATTTAGATGAAATTTTCAGGTGAATACACCGAAAACCTGCTCGCGTCACTTCATTCTGGGGCACAATATTCCTAGAAACAATTTTCTATTTTTTTAAAAAGAGGCCTACGGCCACGTGATTTTTACTTTCTCGTGTACGAGGTATATTCAGAAAGTATTGTTATATATATTTAGAGCAACTAGGCAAGTATATATCATTCTATAAGCACTCTTCTTACAGAGGAGGACATAGGATACTAGTGAAGGTGTAGACGGTAGGAAGCTTTAAGTATCGAACCGAGAGCACCTAAGTAAGCTTTCTCTACGATTCACGGTAGAGGCGCGCCATATCTACTACCCTACCAAACGTTTCGTTAGTTAGAATTTCGATGACTTTAAACATCGGGCCAGCTAACACAGAAACATGATAGGTGGAGGAGGGAGGGCAAATGCTTCGATTCACGAGTAAAATGAAACATTGTGTTGGCTCCTTACGCATACGAGCGCTATTGCTGCGTTCTTTAAGACTTTGACGCACCACGTATTATTTACATAATTTATTTCTTCGTAGGTGTTCAGTCAATTTGATTCTCTTTTGTTTACTCGTGAATCGAAGCATTTGCATTTCCAACACCCCTCCCCTGGCCTCTCTCCTCCACCTGTCATGTTTCAGTGTGTCAATAGTGCTTTTCAAATATCTTTGAGGTTGAGGAAGAGGGGAAAGAGAAAGAGTCCCAAAACGTGACCGTGCCAGAACCAATAGGAATGAAGGAGGCGGAGCGTCACTGGGATCCACTTCATTCTCTCTCAGGTTCTCTATAAAAAAAATAGATATTGATACCGTGAATCGTAGAGAAAGCTTACTTATAGTCTGGCCGGTGAGAGTTGATCGCTTAGGTTGCAGTGGAAGGGATGCAGTGTTGCCGCTTTGAACGCCCCTCCCCTCCGCCCGACTGACTCGTAACCGCCCTGATCCCCAAGCGTGAAATAGTAAATTTTCGAGCAGCATAAACGGGTCTATAGATTTATTCTTGGAAAGAAAATTTTTCAAGGACGAATTGATCGAACGATTAACTTTTCGAGATTTATGCTTCGTTTTAAAAATTAATCAATCATTGCTTTAACTGATTCAACCGTTTAGAAATACTTTGACCTATCACTTGATCATTCTAATGAAACATTAGGTCATAAAGATTAAATTAATGAACAATTATTTTACTACTGATATTCTATTTATTCATAATTATACATTGGTTGGCCATATTATTAGACTCGGTCACCAAATTTCGTATTTTCTGAATTCAAGGACTCGTACCAAATTATCGGTTCATGGACTGTAAATTCACAAACAAAAAGTAAAATCTGCGCGGTAAAGTTCAGGAAATACTATAGTAGTATTACGTGCAGTAGATGTACAGTACAGGAATCCTTCGTTTAATGCTGTTGATGCGTTCCTGAAAAATACCCCGTTACTTAAACACACGACAAATGAAAACGAATTTCCAATAAGATTAGATGAATGATAGGATACATTTCTGGCAAAACATCACTGCGCATATAAATTTTAAAACGTGTTTTATGGTTTTAATAAATGAAAATCTTCAAATACGCGTTACTATAACGTACCTTAACTCCCGCGACTGGTCTAAATAAATGAAAACTTCCGTTATGAAAACGGTTCTAATATGTAACGCGCTATTCGGGTTTTCATTTCTTGTAAAAATATGAAAATTAAAATTAAGAAAGGAATTAAAATAAAATATAAACATGGCACTGACCTAATCAAGTTGAGACTTTGGACTTGCAAATCCTGCTGACACAATTTCATCCTCTGCTTGAAACTCACCGACGGGAGGCCACGGTGAACTTTTAAAGAACAACTGCATTGAAGTGTTTACATTTTTTTCCAAACGTGTTTTTCAAGTGTCAATATGTAAGCATCCTTTGTAAGGGGAAGAACGGGGGAAATCTCCTCCGGTTTTCACTGCTATGTTTAGAAATGCCCCCTGGGAGTTTTTATCTTGAATGGTGCGAAGTTTTTCTCCAGTGTCGTGACCGCGAAAGTAGACATGTCCTAAGTGCGAAAAAGGGTCATAATGTTATGGCATCCTAATCGTCAAACGTCTTTGTGCGAAGCGTAGTTTTGCGAAGGATGCCTGTTCTTTATTTTTTCACAATAAATTTTGATTTTTTATTCATTCGAAGGGGCGAACACCCAATTCTTCCCAAGTTTTATCAGTTAATAGTCCACTCTCCCAGTCACTTTCCTTTGGATCACTCTCCCAATTGTCACACCCCTCACTATCACTGTCCCCACTATCACTTGAACTCACTCTCAAATTGATAATTAGTTCTTCCACACCTTCCTCTACCTCCCCGTCCAATTTCCAAGCTGCTTCTGTCAGTTTCTTAACATGCCTCACTGCTGTCTCCCATTCTTCGCTTCCAATTTTTTCAATTCCATCTCTGACCATCTACTCTACCTCTCCTAATTTAAACGTTTTATTATTTTTTGCTATATATCCCTTCACCTGCGCCCAAATCAATTCTATCGGGTTAAAATGGCAGTGATAGGGGGGAAGTCTAATAACCCTATGCCCATGTCACTTAGCCAATTCGTCAATTTTATAGATAGGAAACAGAGGTCTATGGTTTCGGATCAACTCAAATCTTCTTCATGTTATCTGTAAATGATATCTGCTTCTTGTTTAACCAATCCGCTAATTCAGACTTCCTGTTTGCCATGGTTGGGAGTTTATCAATTTGTTTGGAATGGTAGGGAGCATTGTCCATAAGAATTACAGAGTTTCGCTTTTCTTCAAACCATGACGTGAATTTATCAGCCGTCATCTCCTCGTGGTAATCTACTGTTTTCTTTGATTAAAATAGGCAGAAGCAGTTGGAAACGAATCCCTCTGCTGCCCCAGCATGCCCTAGGATGAGTCGCTGACCCTTTCCTATAGGTGCTGGCATTGTGCCTTCAGAAGACTCATCCGTCCAAATTCGTGAAACAGAATGCCCAGCGTTAACCCACGTTTCGTCCAACCAAACAACGTTTTTAATATATATTTTTGCGATTTCTCGTAGGAATCTGGTCCTCCATGCTACTATTTCCTCTCTCTCCATCAAAATTCTTCTTCCAGAATATTCAATGAAGTCTTTCCTCCCTCAAATAACTGATTCTCCTTCAATGTTGCCAATAAGATTTTTATTGTTGGAATTTCCTTCTTCTTATAAAAACCATAAATATGTCGCCTTATGGCATCCAGTTGAAATAAATCCAAATGCGTTTTGCATTTGGAGCGATTCCTCTTCTTTCCTGGTGTTTCTAAGGCTTTTCCTTCCTCTTCTAAGCCAATAGGAAACTTTTCCCGGCCAATCCTCACCACAGAAGATTCTCCAACTTTGGTTGCGGCCGCAGTCCTCTTCACCACCTTTGACAGCGGAATCAAAGGTCCTTCGCTGTCTCGTTCTCTTTCGAAGTACTCCCTAACATTACATACAATCTTCCGGGAATGATTCGTAGAGGAACTCCTTTCCCTTGCCGAGAATAAGACATAACGAAACAACAAAACCACAAATATAACAATAACACAAACGCAAACCACGAAACAACAAACTGTGCGAAACAAACCAACGACGAATCAATAAAGTAACGATAAACACACGAGACGTAAAATACAGTAGGACGCAGTGGATAGATTAAGGCGATACTAAAAGGCGGAAAAGCGAGAATTGAAAACTGGGTACAGCGCCTTAAGTAAAGGCTCACGATAGATTCATTCCCTTCCCTCCCCTCCAGCGACGCCTACTTGTTAGAGACGAACTCTCGCCGGCCCGACTATAGTATGTAACGCAGAATTCGGGTGTTCATTTCTTGTGAAAATATGAAAATGAAAATTAAGAAAGGAATTAAAATATAAAAAATAAACATGGAATTTGGCCTAATCAAGTTGAGACTTTGGACTTGCTGAAGAGTTGAGCTGGACACAATTTCATTCTCTGCTTGAAGGGCCTGGTTGAGACTCACTGATGGGATGCTCCGGTAAACTTTTAAAGAACTGCATTAAAGTGTTTACATTTTTTTCCAAACGTGTTTTTCAAGTGTCAATATATAAGCATCCTGCGTAAGAGGAAGAATGGGGGAAGTCCCCCTAGGTTTTTTACTGCTACGTTTAGAATTGCGGGAGACGGGAAAGTGAGAATTAAAAACTGGCAACCGAGCTTTAAATAAAGGCTCACGATTGGCCCATTCCACTCCCTCCTCTCCAGCTCTCATAGGCCCGACTATAGGTGCTCTCGGTTCGATCCCAGATGGTCTGAAATGTATGTCATAAGAACGCACGGGAAAATACTTAAAGCTTCCTACCGTCTATACCATAGGGCAGTGTTTCCCAAACTTACGATAATCGCGTACCCCTTTTGAGACTTAAGTCTTCCCGACGTACCCCTTCTTACGCGAAGATAATTTGAGGATAGTAATACTACGAGCTAGACTAGAGTAAATAAATGTATGGTATCCATTTACATATTAATAGGTATAAAAGTTATACATACATATCATATATATATATATGTATATGGTCAACTCATCACTATTGATGGTTCGCTTCTTGGAGAAATCAACCGGAGAGTGAAGATGGCATGGAGTGCTTTCGGCAAGAATGCGAACATCTTTAAATCAAATATTCCAGTCTTCCTAAAAAGGAGACTGTATGACAAATGTGTTCTGCCTGTTCTGACATATGGTTGTGAAACATGGACCATGAATGCCAGAATGATACAGCGCCTGCAAACAACACAGAGGGGCATGGAGAGATGCATGTTAGGGATCACCCGAAGAGACCGCAAGAGGAACGACTGGGTAAGAAACAAGACGGGAGTCTGTGACGTGACTACAAGAGTGAAGGTGTTAAAATGGCAGTGGGCGGGCCACATTGCTAGAAGAAATGACCAGCGTTGGACGTCCATTGTCATCGAATGGATCCCAAGAAACATCAAGAGACCGAAAAGAAGACCAAAAGACAGGTGGGACAGAGAGCTTGTTAAGTTCTTGGGGCAAACTTGGAGGAAGGAGGCAGTTGACAGGGAAAACTGGAAGAGTCTGGGGGAGGCCTTCGTCCGTCAGTGGACTGAAAAAGGCTGATGATGATGATGATGATATATATATATATATAAAATTAAAAAATAACAATTAAAATAACAGAAGTAATAATAAAAATCAACAAATATTCTTAAAGGGTTGTTTATGTTGGATTTATACCGGTCTGAAATTGAAGCACGCATGTTAACAAATGAATAAAAGCACGTTTTTAATTGTTACCATTTTGGTATTGAAGCTGTTTAGTGCGAGGGATGGAACTGCATTTGATCAGACACCAACGCAAGGATATCCGGGTCGATGTTTGTGATTCTCAGACGAAGATGGGGTTCCACGTCAATGCGACGGTTTCGTTTTTTTGTTTTTATGCCAACCAGCGCAGAGAATCCGATTTCGCATAAATACGAAGTGGGGAAGGGTAGAAGATACTTAATAGCTTTGTCAGATACATATAGTTGAATATTCAGAACTAACGCTCAACCAAAATGATGACAGTGTATTTTGCTCAAATTTTCTTTTCAAGAAGCCATCTGCAGCCAATTCCAAGTGCTGTTCTTCTTCTGAATTTGTCAAGTTGTTTGGCAATGTTTGAACAGTGATAATGAAAGGGTTTACATTTACATTTACATCAATACCCTGCAAGCCGCTAGAAGCGTTTGGCAGGGGGTGTCACAACACCAAGTGAAGTCTAGCTAATTCCTCTGTTGGATTGTCTTATCGCGTCTGGGAAAAAGGATCGGTAGTATTTCTCTGTTCTAGCGGTAATTTCGACATATTTTCTCCTGCACTGTGATCTAACATTACGTTCACTAACACCGATGGGGACGACTATGCCGCGCACGTCTTCAACGAATTCGGAGCTTTCAAATTTTTCAAATAGTTTCCTTTTGTATTCAATTCTTCTACTCTTCAACGTCTGTCATTTCAGATCCCTCAATAACTCTGATACACTCGCATCATACCGATATTCTCCTTTTACAAATCTAGCCGCTCTACGTTGAACCATTTCGAGCTCTCTAGTTAGGCCCTCCTCGAAAGGGTCCCAGACGGCGCAACAGTATTCCACGATGGGTCGTATTAGGGAAAAGTGCGATTTCCTTCACATTCGAGGGGCATCCCCGCAGGACTCTAGAGGAAAGCCATTGAATTCTGTTTGCCGATGCTATAACGGTTTTGATATGCTCTCTACTATACTACGTACCAAACTTAATGATCGCTGACATGGCCGCCAAATATGAGGGCGTTCCCTTCGTCAACTAATCAAAGGCATCCGGCGTTGCCGTCTGTTTGGTTTCTATCGTTTCTACGGTTTCTACGCAGGGGAATCAGGGACCCTTAGTTGCGTAGCATATTTTGGCTGAGGCGGCTGGGTTTATTGTGTGAGAGATGTCTGAGCGAAAATCTACGGGACGGGTTCTTCAGAGTTCCGCGCGGAATTTAGTTTTAAGTGTACGAAATTACTTCGTGAGGGAGAAAAGTAATGGTGGACCGTTACTGGCTATTTCGAAGGTTGTAGAAAGATCAGCTGCTGCCCTTAACTTGGGAACGGCTACATTCAGAAGAATAACCAACGAGAAGTATTCTCAGGAAAACCGTAGTAGAACACACAAAGAAAGTTATCAAGGAGGCTTGGATTAAAGAAGGAATATTGGAAGAGGGAATTCAAGAAATTATAATAGCATTGACCTCAAGTTCGGATTCGAATACTAGCAGTGATGTCAATATTGGCGAAGATAACGTTGTAATGGAAGAATTAGGAGTTTCATCTTTGTAGAAGGTAACTATAATAGTATTAAAAATTATAGATATTATTTATTTGTTTCATTCTGTTTAAATACTAAGAAAGGTAGGTATTGATTGAATAATTACTCTTTGTTTAAAAATTAAGTGTAAAATTAGATAATTACTAATATGCTGTATTGTTTTGCCATTTAGTCATACAAGTATCTCCTTTTTTGAACAGCTTCAATTGAACATTGTCAGTCAGCCAACAATTTGTCTCCTGATTTAAATATATCTTAATGTTTTAATAGGTAAGTAGGTGGAGTGAATGATGAGTTATAATTTCCTCTTGACTTCGTATTAATAAGTTAAATTTTCAGTCTATGCCAAGTTGATCAGATCCTCCATGGTGCCTTTGCCCAAATTTCGAGCTGCTAATTAATTTCCACAAGGTAAGTATATTGGAGTATTACATTACCACACTATTAAATGAGTGTTTTGAAATTCATTATGCTATTCCTCTTTTTTGCAGAACCAGTTAATTCCAACCAATGTTCATACTTAAGTTTGATTATAAGTATTAATTCATAAGTTGTAAGTTAAGGCAATGCTAATAATAAAAATAATCTGTAATGATATAACTAAAACCTTCATCAATTAATTAAGACATATTAATTACTTTTTTTTTGGTGAAAAGCCTTTAATTTTTTAAAAAATTTTCATTCTTTTCTGCAAGAAAAGTATATGATTCTGTTACATTCCTTAGTTATCTCTTAGGTGCAGTTTTGAATTCTTCCATGGCTTGCTGCAATCCCTACACTTCAAATGTGCATCAACCTATTTGCATGTGTCAGTGCCTACTTAAAATCCCTGTAGTGTGTGTTCATCCATCTATCCCACAGTGCTTTTACTCCCATTTTTAGTTCTATAGTCTTGCCCTTTCATGCTTTATAATGGTTTACTTATTCAGTACCTTTTCTACCAAATGTGGTTCTCCCTATTAACCTTATTAAAGTGTAAATTGTAATTTATTTGTATAGGGTCAGTGTCTACTTGAAATCCCTGAAGTGTGAATGTGTTTCTCCCTCTATCCCACAGTGCTTTTCCCGTTTTAGTGCTATAGTTTTTATATTTCATGCTCAAAGCATGTAAGTGCTCTGCTTATTGAGTATTATTTATAAGGACTTACCTTATTAAAGTTTAAATTGCAATCTATTTGTATAGCATCAGTTTCAGCACCTGTGTGTACATGATAATGACGGATTTAAATAACTTTAAGGCAAGTGAAGATAAGTGATTATTTCAAAAGTATTTTTATCTTAACTTTTCTCATTATTATACATTTCCACTTTATTTTATTACTTACTGTTCATGCTTAGTATATAATTCCATTTCTGTTTATTTTATATCCTAAAATTGATTCTCTTATTTTTATTTCATCTATTTACAAATAATCTAATTTTATATGTAGCTACTCTATTTTTAATTCACCCTGTCTCTCTACCTATCATTATATTTCAATAGTGACATTGATGTGGTTATGATTAATCTAATGTCATATGCTTTCTCAGGATAAATTTAATATCAGAATATTTGAAAAAGAGATAATTTTATAACTTTTGCGAAGCGAATAATTTATTTTGAATGATCTGGGACTTGAAATACTTTTCATCCTAATGTAATGACGACAGTAAATGTTTTAACCCAGTTTGTTCATAATAAAGTTTCGGTTTTCAGGAAGTTATATTACTTTCTTTTTTTTATGAAATTCAGCAATAATAATATGCTGACAAAAACGGTTATTTTATTCTAGTGTTGATCTTACTATTTATGTGCACAATTTAATCGTGTTTATTGTTATGTTTTCTAATCATTGCTTCTTCTACAGCTCTCTATATCTTAGTTTACCTCAGTAGGTTTCGCAGTTTTTTGACGTCTCTCTTCTTGTGGCCGTTTTTCTGCAAATGGGGTTTTTGCCTTACTGGTTTTTCCCTGTAAAAATGTTCGATTTTTGTGCAGTTTTAAGTATATTAAGTAATTTTACTACTTTGAATTTCTTTAATATTCCCATATTCGTGCAAACGTTTACTCTGAATCACTGTGTATATAATATGTAATGGTTTATTGTCTTTGGAATAAGTAAAAGTACCTACTCAATGAGAAGCGTTATTTTTATTCTTTTATCCAATCATGATTTCCTAATAATATGATAATTATTAACTTATGTGTTTGCTTTAATCCGTGTAATGCATTTGTTATATTAAAAATATTAGTAACAATAGAAGTAAGAAAATACTAGAAATGTAATTCTTCTGTAATCCAACTGCTACCTTTAAGAATATTTTGCTCTTCTTCTTGATGTGATCTATTAACTATTTGCAATTATATAGAGTTGATTGTCTTTATAAAAATAAATAGATGAAATTAAATATTGTGTATTTATTCCTACTCCGCACCCTCTTCCCTTTCATGATGCATATTGTACTACTTTTTTTAAAATTAATAGTTCAATAAGATTTTGACCTAAACTTTTAGACTGCTGCATCTTTACAGCATATTACTAAAATTTCCGTATTTTCGGCAATACGAGATAGGATAAGGAAAACATCGCAGTATCTTCATTTGGCAGAAATGTTACGAGATGGTTCTACGCAGTTCTACCGTTATATACTTAACAGCTGCTTGAAAGCAGAAGCAAATAACTGTGTGAAAGGAACATATGTTGTGGTCATACATGTGGTCCCTTAGAAACCCCACACCATTCTTTTCCCTCGTCCTTCCCTCCTTGTGTTTATTATACTACCTGCTCCGACCTTCGCCATTCGCGTACGAAATAGTCTTCCTGCTTCCTTTTCTCTACGCATTCTGAAAAATATAAAATATAACATCCTTTTCTCTTATTTGCCATTTAAGCAGAGAGTATATTGTTTAAAAGACAATCATATGAAATAGGTACACTATAACGTGGAAAATGTTTTATATCTACTTATGAAAGATAAAGGAGGAAGTAATATATTCGTAGTTACTACGATAATATTACCAAACGTAAATACTCGTAATTTCGTTTTATGTAGCTTTAAAAATTAAAGTTTTCAACATTTTCATAATTTCGTTTACTGATGTTCGCCTGTCGCTCCCGTATCTGACCCCACTCCTACAAAGTCTCTTAACCATCCAGCGTCTCTGCCCACTTGCGAAGCACTATAATTGGTACACGTTATTGGACTGTTTCGGCAACAAGGTTCCCTTTCCACACATTTTAAGCCCGCCTCCCAGCGATCATTAAGTTTGGTACAGACCATAGACAAATTGCTACTGAGAATTACTGCTAGGTATTTGTAGCTATTGACGTATTTTAGCTTTAGTTCAGATATTTGGTACGGGTAACGGTTGAAATTCGTGGAGCGCGTGAAGTTCATTGCGGCGCATTTCTTTATATTCAGATCGAGTTGCCAATCTTTACACCATTTCGTAATAGCCTGAAGGTCCTTTTGTAAATTCTCCTGATCATGTATTTTGTTGATTTCTCCATACACAAGTGTGTCTAACTTTACACTTTATATTATCCGCTAAATCATTTATATATATCAAGAATAACAGAGGTCCGATTACACTTCCCTGAGGCACGCCGGAAGTCACTTTGACGACGTCTGATGCAACTCCATCGAGAACTACTCTCTGGGTTCTATCGGAAAGAAACGAGGCGATCCAATTTACAATTTTCTCGTTAATTGAATAAACCCTTAATTTTTGCACTATTTTCAAGTGAGAAACGGTGTCGAAGGCTTTCCTAAAGTCTAAAAATACGGCATCAACTCCTATTCCTTTATCCGCTGCTTTCACAATATCTTGTGCGAGTAGAGCTAACTGAGTCTCGCATGACCTGCCTCTCCGGAAACCATGCTGGTTACTGTTAAGCGCTTCTTTGCTTTCGAGAAATCGCATTATTGAGCTACCGATATTGTGCTCAAAAACCTTACAGAAGATTCGTTATCCATTCAAAATTGTTTTCCAATTCAGGGAAATATTTATGTACATTTTTCTGCAAACTTTCCAAATGTTGGTTTGGCTTGTGTCGACTAACTGGGACCACATTTTAAACTGACGGCGAAGCTGACCCCTCGACCGTCATTAACTCGGGTTAGACGCCCACACCTGGAGACCCATCCTCAAATCCGAGCTCAGGTGTCTTCACCCTCTCACCAGGGGAGCATTAGCCGACCACGTCTTTTGCAATAAAATTTTAACTATTTTATGTTGTTAACATAGTGCGATTGTGACTCAAGCAGCATATTCGGGTGAATGCGCTGATCAAGAGCGTCTTTTTAATGGTATTCTAGGGTAAATAATAACATATTTACGCTCACATCTAATCTTTACGCCATGGAATACCAACCTCTTAAGAATTTTCGGAAGGGAGTGTAATAAAGCAGTCATTTGCGAGAGGGTGGGGAGGGTGTAATGCTTTTATCTAGTTAATCCCATTTTTCTATGATCACCAACCAACCAACAAAAAATTGTCTATTATTATAAGTGACTAGCGTAATCTTCAGTGAAATATGACGGGTAGGCGTGAATTGAGTATTACGTTAAAATAAAATCCTATATATTATTACAGTAATGTCTCTTTGCGCCATCATGATCTGCTGAACTACCGAATGGATTTTTTCAAAAAAGGCTGTTTCAGAAAGCTTATGCTTTGGCATTGACGCGAATGTCCATTTTTTTTACTTAACCCGTCTCAAAGGATTGTTTTTAACATTTTTATTACTCCGAAATTTCACATTTTTTGTGTATTATTTATGCGTCGCTAACAACAAACGCTGGTATTATTGAGCTCTTGAGATTTGGTTGATTTGGTGGAAATAAATGATCGGCATTGATGCGAATGCCTTTTTCTCTATTTTAACCCGTTTCAAATGATTGTTTTAACATTTTAATTACCCCGAACTTTCAAATGTTTTGTTTGTTAACAACTAACTCAGATTCTGTTGAGCTCTGAGATTATGCTGATTAGATGGAAATCCTTGGCTTGAAGCCTTAGTAAGTACCGAAAGTAGTCTGAACGTGTTCTAGGGATCTCAAAACTTGGATTTCCGTTGAATTTCGAAGTAGATTTTTTCGTGATCAAAATACTTTCCTATTACTACGTTGGAGAAAGTAAAACATCCTATAATAAAACGCTTGATGTCTTTGTCGGTGGTTGCCCGGACAGTCTCATCAGTTAGTTATACAAACTGGCAGGAGAAGGCAGCACTTACCACTATGTACAATTAGTGCTGACCTCCTGCCTCTTTCTATAACTATTTGCGGTAGCACCTATATTCATTTACGTAAATTGGATTGATGGTACTTACGTACATATTAACGGGGAGCCCTTCTTAAAAATATAAATACGGAAAAAATACCATTTAAATCATGTTTTAATTTTGAAGAAAATTAAAAGAAATCAATTAAATTTAAATGTTTGTTATAGTTAACAATTAAAAACAATCACATTTTAATTTATGGTGGCAAATATTTAGTAATTTCTTCTAAAATGGTATCAAAAGCGTCCCGACTGATCGCTTTGCTATAGATAACGATAGAAAAAACAATCACATTTTAATTTCTGGTGGCCAATATTTAGCAATTTCTTCTAAAATGCTATCAAAAGCGTCTGAACTGATCGGCCTGTCGCGACATTTACAAACCCGATCACCGGACAACGGGGAGGGAAAGTTTGGTTCCAGCGAGGCGAAGGCCGCGGCAGCGCCCACAGATGACAACTAAAATAAAACAAAGCGAGCCGAAGGCTCGCCAATATCCTCTCCATTTGCGGCGCAACAGTCAAGCGAGATATAATTCCTTTGTAGACTACAGATATCTTGGTAGAAATCATTCGGTACTTACGTATCGTTGATACGTTAAGTGGATAAATGCGGCATATCTTTATTTTAGGGGAATAGGTGTAATTAAGAGGGTAATAGAAAACAATATTGCGAGAAATCCGGCCGATACCGCAAATAAATTAGAGTTACCGAGCGATGAAGGCGCTGACATCCGTGATGTCAATAGTGTTAACGTTTGGGATTTCGATAAAAATGGTGAAATAAAACGCGATCAGAAAGAAAATGCTATATCAACCAATTGGCGGAATAATAGTATGAAGAACGCATGTAGATGTATTCCTAGAACGATTACGAATGGTGAGGCTGAGGTTTATCTGAGAAGCGATAGTGAGAAATTAAATGTCGTCGTATTGAACTGCCGCAGCATCCGTAAGAAAATTGCCGATTTTGAGCATATTATTCGTAGTCTAGAAGCCGATGTCGTGATCGGTACAGAGAGTTGGCTCACTGACGAGATTGCAAGTCAGGAGGTATTCCCTCAAGACTATAGAATTTTTAGAAAGGATCGTAGTATCCGGACGGGAGGTGGAGTATTTATAGCAGTCAGCAAGGCATACGAAAGTTTTCCACTACCGATTAATGACACCGAAATAGAAAGTGTTTGGTGTGGAGTTAGAGGAAGCGATTGCACTATAGCAAATATATGCGCATTTTATAGGCCTCCCAATGCAAGTTTAGAAATTATTCATAATCTCGAGAAACAAGTAGCAACGCTAATATCGAAAAATAAAGAGAGGGCTATTATAATAGGAGGAGATTTCAACTTACCTTCAGTAGACTGGAATCATAATTGCTTTGATCCCGGTGGTAGAGAGCGTGAATCATGCGAAGCACTTATAGAAACCTTCGTTAAACACTCGTTGTGTCAGCTAGTAAGATGTCCCACGAGATCGAACAATATATTAGATTTACTCGTAACGAATTACCCCGAGCGTATGAACAAGCTTTCCATAGAGGAAGGAATAAGCGATCATAATGCTGTGTACGTAGAATTTAAGCTAAAAGTGGAGAAACAGGTTAAGGCTAGAAGACGCGTATATCAGTAGGTGCCTGGCCTCCGTCTTGAGCAGACGTGCTTTGACTTTTGCTCCCGCTGCTGCGCTCTTACCTGCCGTATCCCGTAGTATACCTGTCTTTGGCTTGCTGTAGCTTTAGTTAGATTATAATTTTAGTTTTATTATTATTATTTTTGCATACCTTAGATTAATCGTCTTAATTGTAATCTTCATTCGGAGAATATCCCGAGTCCACGTCTTTATTTGTAGTTTATTCTTAGTGTTCCTACTTATAATATATGTACGCCAAAGGCGATTTCTCGAAATTTAGGTCTTTTTTACAGACACAATTCCCTTATTTCTGCGGGGCATCTATCGACGCTAGTACAGAGGAATTATGGTGCGTGTTCAGGGATATGATGCGAGAGGGTACGGATAAATTTATTCCACATAAACTTAAACGTGATGGTGCGGAACCAAGATGGTACAACCAGAAAGTTAGATGCGCTCTTAGACGGCAAAGAAAACTTCACGCTCGCTTAAATAGTAATTCTTCAAAAGTCACAGAGGAACAGAGGTCAATGATACGGCAACAATACAGAGAGGCGCGGTCAAGAGCTAGAGTAACAATGCGAGAAGCATTAAATGATTACAAAAAGAAAGTTCTGCATAGTAATTTGAAAGAAAATCCGAAAGCATTTTGGTCGTACGTTAGAGAGGTTCATGGTAGAGGCCCCACCATAGCGTCTTTGAGAACGGAGGCAGGTGATGTAGTACATGACAGCGCGGAAAAAGCGAACTTGTTAAATGAACACTTTCAGAAAGCGTTTACTTCAGTGAGCAACGAATTTGAGGAACCAGCTTTGAATGATGAGGGAAATTCGATGGAAGATATGATATTCTCGGAAACAGGTATCGCGCACCAGCTAGAGTCGATTAAGCTAAATAAGTCTCCCGGGCCGGAGGGCATACCCGCGCGTGTGTTGAAAGAGCTAGCCTCGGTAATCGCACCTTACTTGAAAATAATATTCGAAAAATCCGTTGCACATGGTACCGTTCCAAAAGACTGGAAGCTAGCATACGTAACGCCCATCCACAAAGGCGGTGATAAAGAGAACCCCGAAAATTATAGACCGATTTCCTTGACGTCATTATCGTGTAAGATTCTAGAACATATAATTGTTAGCTCTGTTCTGCGTTATTTAGACGGTCGTTCTTCACTAAGCAAAAACCAACACGGGTTTCGGAAAGGTAGGTCATGCGAAACGCAGCTCGCCCTGTTCGTAAACGAATTGTTACAATGCGGAGAGAAAAACACTCAGGTTGATGCCATTTTCATTGATTTTAAAAAAGCGTTTGACAAAGTACCCCATAATAAATTAATAGGAAAACTAGGAAAGTACGGCATAAACCCTAATATCGTGAGTTGGGTAAAAGACTTCCTCTCAGACAGAAAACAGATAGTAGTTATTGATGGGAAATCTTCATACCCGGTAAAAGTCGCATCAGGTGTTCCACAGGGAAGTGTCATAGGCCCACTACTATTCCTGATATATATAAACGATATCTGCTCGGTAGTTCGCTGCAAAATAAGACTTTTCGCAGATGACACCGTTTTATATAAGGAGATAACGAGTCAGGATGACCAAAAATCGCTCCAGGAAGATTTAAACGCCCTTTCAGCATGGTGTCAAGATTGGAAAATCGAAGTTAATCACAGCAAATGTTCCCTATTGAGTTTCTGGAAGAGTAAGAACAATGAATTAGACTCGGAGTACAGAATTGATAGATTGAATATCCAATCTGCAGAGTACGTTAAATATTTAGGAGTCACCATTTGTCGTGATCTATCATGGAATATGCATATTCGAAGGATCGGAGGCGCAACTAATAAGAAATTGGGCTTCGTAGGCAGAATAGTAAGAAGTAGCACAGAACAGGTACGAGAAACGTGTTATTTATCATTGGTCAGATCTCAGGTCGAATACGCTTCCAGCATATGGGATCCGTACGAAAAGGGACAAATACTTGAGTTAGAAAGAATCCAACGCAGAGCAGCCAGATTCGTAAAGCAAAAATATGAACAAAAACTAAGCGTCACATCACTCTTGAAGGAGTTGAATTGGATATCGCTAGAGGATCGCAGAATTAGCGCTAGGTTAAGGCTTCTGGAGAAATTTAGGTCGGAAGTCCTCTTAGAGGAGGTCTCAGGAATATTAGAGGCACCTACGTACATGGGCAGGCACGATCACGAGAATAAAATACGAGAGATCGACTGTAGGACCGAGCGATATCAGAGCTCGTTTTTCCCAAGGACCATACGGGATCATAACAGGAGAGTGATTCCCACGAGGGACGTGTTTAGGTAGGTTTCGGTGTGCTGCACCCCCTGCCACCCACCAGTCTGGTGATTTGCAGGGTATCATGTAGATGTATATGTAGATGTATCTATATCTGCAGTTCACCCAGCAAGCCACAGCAATGGTGTGTGGCAGGGGGTGCAATTACGTATTTTAAAACATGCTAATGTTTGAAATAATTCGACGATGTTTTAAAGTGCCTTCGTTGTCTTATCGAAGTCTTTCTGCATATCAAAGGCAGTTGCTTGCGCTGTGCCTTCGCATTATCTGAATAGAACAGATATTATGAAAATAATTTTTTTCGTGCTGTTTATTTTTAAATCGCGTCAATCCAATTATAGGGTAACCAACCAAACAACGATTACATTGTTAATTAAATAAATAAGGTATATGCGCTTATTGCGTGTATATTGAGATTGTTCTTAACTGCTGTTTAGTGGAATTGAACGATTGATAGTGATTACTTACTAAATATTGCTTTTCACATGGACAGCTGTATGTAGCCATAACTAGAACACGTGACAAACATAATTTGAAATTTTGGGTTAAGGATAAAGATAATCAAGGGCAATTGCTGTTAAACGAAAGAGAATTTACAAGGAACGTCATTATAAGAGAGCTAATACAATAATATTATTGAGGTATAAGACTGTTTTCCTCTTAATTTTTTAAAACTATTCCTTTGTTTTCATGTGTAGCCCTTTCCAATCTTATTCAAATATTATAATTTTATCATTTATTTGTTGGTTTTAGTTTTATATTGTTTGTTTTCAAAGGCCGTTTTAAACGGGCACATTCGCCTAGTTTATAAATAATTCCTAAACAATAGCTGCTATGGAAAATTCTTTCAAATGAAAGTTGTAAGAAATTACATTTTCTATAACCTTTGTATAGAATTGTATATACAACAATCATGTTTTAACAGAGAAATATCGCAAAAACCGAATCGGGTTCCGAATAAACCTCGACTTCCTGTTAACCGTTATTGTCGAAAAACTAACCAATTCCTTGTGCTCATGCTAAAGTGTTATATATGAGGTTTGGTAACGATATGGCAAGTACTTTTTGAGTTAGAGCGCCCACAATCACATAGACGCGCGCACACACACACGCGCACACACACACGCGCACACGCACGCACGCACGCACACACACAGAGGCATCATTCCGAAAATATTCTAAACGTGCTCTAGGGACCTCAAAACGTGTATTTCCGTTGAAATCTCGAAGTCGATCTTTTTCGTGATCACAATACTTTCCCATACGTAGTAATCGGATAGTATTGTGATCACGGAAAGAATCGACTTCGAAATTTCAACGGATATACACGTATTCAGGTCCCTAGAACACGTTTAGACTATTTTTGGAAGGATGTGTGTGTGTATGTGATTTTGGGCGCTCTAACTCAAAAAGTACTTGCCAAATCGTTACCAAATTTCAAATATAACACTTTCGTATGGACAGAAAGGACTGGTTAGTTTTTGGACAGTACCGGTCAACCGGAAGTCGAGGTTTATTCGGAAAACGATTCGGTTTTTGCGAAATTTCTCCGTTAAAACCTCATTATTGTATTTACAATTCTGTACAATGGTTATAGACAATCTAATTTACAACAACTTTCATTTGAAACAATTTTCCATATCAGATATTGTTTAGGAATCACTTAGAAATAATCGGTTTTTTCTGTTTCCGTCAAATATCTCCTTAAAAACGTCGTAATTGGTCATCTTCGTGAGGACCATAGTTTTAGAGAATAATATTTATTCCAAGTTTTGTTTGAAACAAATTTTCGCAGAACCATCCATTTCGGAGATATATTGCTTTTTCTTAATTTCCAGTATAAAGCGCCACCACCATGTAGCGGTGAATTCTGTAAAGACATTCAAAATATACCTAATTAACGGCAATAAGGGCGACTGTATTCTTTTACGATACGAAATGATAATTTTGCCTTATAATGCTATACATAATATTTTAAATATCTATACCCCAAATATGGAGAAAGTCATGTGTTGGCCACATCAGATTTTTTGCGTTTTTTTAACCCGCTCAAATGTTTGTAAGTGGACATAATTGACTCTCACAATAATTAAAATATTATGCAGATGAAATAATGATTATCGTTGATCGCTAACATGAGAATGGACTTCAATCACCAGGAAGAGAAAACCTCAAACTCAGTTAGCTTTTTGCAAAGCAGTATCATGCTATGGGAAGTGAACCAATCATCAGAAGCAAATCAAGTGTTTCTTTGCTGCGATTCTAAGTGGTCGAAACCGTCTGTTATATGATAACCGAAACAGCATCGTATGCAAGGCTTATGAGACGCTTGTTTCTAAGGAATCTCTTTGTAAACAGTCTATTCATCCTATACCACATGGATTCAGGATTAAGGGCATTGTAGACACCCTTTGTGAAATTAAAGCTAATATTAAACTATAGACCATGGTGAACAGGAATCTACAGGTGAATAGCTGTGGTGAAATAAAAACCCTCGCCGAAAACCTAATTTCTCCCCGACACAAAATATTCTATTCAGTAGATTAACAACATGTGGCTGTGGAGGTAAACGGTTTCAACATCTCAAAACAATGGCAGGCAAAATAAAATTGGTACGCTTACAAGCAATCTCCCTTAATGAAATTCTAGTGCACGGCGGACGAACGCTGCCAGCATTTCCGATTACAAAGCAGAAATAGGGCTTCCCCGCAAGGATCCAATGACTTGGTGGTCGGTCGAGGGACGATGGCTCTCATGACCCCCCCATGGGCGAAGAGGGCAGGAGGAGGTGAAATGGCGTATCTTATTTGGAGGTGCTTCGCATGCGAGGCGTACAGTGAGAGCTGTTGCTCATCGAGGCTTTTATTTCAAACAGTTCATGAGATTATGCAACAGGCTTGATGATAATGGCGCGCACGCTGAATGTGGAAAAGGACTTTAAATGGAGAAACATTTCTCTCTCCTTCATTGCTATTCAGTTGCTCCCAAGGCAATCACCAAATTTCGGGAGGCCTTCATTTTTTTATTTAGTTCCTAAAATTTATAACGTCCTTTGGCTTCTGGGATGTTAACTAAGGATTACTGACAGTAAAATTGAGTAATATATAAATGGTTATATCACTTGGTGAAGGTGAAAGATTGGACGTCATATAATCTTTAAAGTTTTTTCGCTCGCGAACTGTTTTTGACTTGCTTTGAGAACGGCATTCTCCCATCGCGACGCGTCTATTGAATAATGAATCCAAACGAAAGAATTAAAGGTAATCTCTGAATACTCGATCGTGTGAGTCCTTTGAGAACTCGGAGGGGAGAATAGTCTAAAGGCAAAACCATTTCGTATATTTTATCCGCATTTTTAAATGGCGACTTTCAATCGATTAGGAATAATTCGTTATTCAATCGATATAATAAGTCTGAAAATTTTCAATTCTACGCAGATTACGCCAATAGAGACAATCACCGAAAAGACGAACTTCATTTCGGAAGTACTTATATCAAAGCAATTTTGCACCTTGCACTTTCAAGAATTAGTTCTCACTATATTGAGAAAGATTGTTTGATATAAACGTATTATATGAATTGTTTGAATAGAACAGTAAACGACCAGGAGACTTTGCAAAGCGACCTTCAGGTTATTACAAAGTGGTGTAAAGAATGGCAACTCGACCTGAATATGGAGAAATGCGCCGGAATGAATTTCACGGGTTCCATGAATTTCATCCGTTACCCGTACGAAATATCTTAATTAAAGCTAAAATACGTCAATAGCTACAAATACCTAGGAGTCACACTAACAAGGGGAGGCCATAACATTAACCCGTCACTGTTTAAATTTTATGTATCTGTCAGCGAAAGAATTTGCTTTCATACAATATGATTAGTTTCTGTCGACTAACAATAAGTGTATTCTTGTGATACACTATAGAGCGTTCAAGAGGACCATAGATATTACAGCTGCCGCATGAGTGTGGTTGACTTATTCGCTTCTCACTCGAACTGAAATTATGGATCCGCGGCTTAGGTTAGTTTTAAATTTCACACTATTTATTTGTTTTATTCATTAGTGTTTGTTGTTATTCTCATCTATGAAGATGTAGTTGTCTTGTAAAATAACATTTATTAAATAACTATTCATTATTACTGAGATTTATGGAAGAATTTCCCTCCATTACTTCTAGGTAATGCTGGGCGGTAGTAATATCAGTTCTGTTAGCTTTGATTTTCTTCCTGTCTGCATACAAAGAACAGCAAATTGTTATTCAGAAGTGAAGTATTTAAATTAAAATAATGTTAGACATTATATATAAGTTAAATGTTTCATTTCCCATTATATCTTGTTGTTTGAAATTATTTCGTTTGATTATCATATTCATTGTATTTATCTTATTCGTATTCTGGCTTGACGCTTCAGAAGAGTCTGAATATTTTAGAGGAGAATGAGCCTGAATATATCGATAAAATTTATATTGAGCCTCCTGAAGCAAACGTGCTTTCTGACGAGGACTCGGGAGGTGAGGACGGAGGCACCATTGACAATCTCTCCGGTCGTCAATTGCGGGCTAACGCTGAGGCTGTTCTTGATAAAAATACCAGGATTTGTGTATCCGATAATGAAGACATGCCAGAACAGAAAGATTGTGGTCGTTTGATTCAACAATGTCACAGAGGAAAACATCCAAAAAGAATACTACGAAAATCAAGATGTCATTTTCTTGGAGGAGTAACACAGGCCTTCCATCAAAAAATCTTAGTTTTCCCGAGCCAGATTATTCCTCCCTACGAGGAATGTCTTTCGTAGAAATGTTTGAGCTCTTTTTTGATGAGGAAGTGATTACTTTCTTAGTTTCGGAAACAAATAAGTATGCCTTATTCAAAAATGATCGATCAGTCTGCAAATGTCACAAAAGAGGAAATTAGAGTTTTCTTGGGTATACTGATATTATCAGGATATTTTACGGCACCCGATAAATGCTTGTATTGGGAGGATTCTCCAGATACACATCATGTCCTCGTCGCAGGAGCTATGCGAAGAAACCGATTTTTGGAAATAATCCGCTATTTCCACTGCGCTGATAACAACATACCAGATCTAAATGACAAATTGTGGAAACTATGCCCATTAATTGATCTTATCAAGAAAAGGCTGAAACTTCATCATAGAGCTGAAAGAAGGGTTATGACGAAAGTATGATTGCGTATTATGGACGACATCAATGCAAGCAGTTTATTCGTGGAAAACCCTCTCAACCCAAACTTCTCGCCGAGTATAACAGGAGCATGGGTGGCACTGGCCTAATGGATCGAGATACATACCAATATAGGATAGGTATTCGTGCCAAGAAATGGTGGTGGCCTATATTTACATGGTTGGTAGACGTCTGCGTTTTCAATGCGTGGATTTTGGCTAAGAAGAGAGGAACAGAGGTCTCCCAGCTTGAAGTAAGAAGGCAGATAGTACAGAGCTATCTTATCAGGTATAAAACAGCACCAGCTTCAGGTCGCAGAGCAGTTGTACCCAGACATGATGAGGAATTACTTCGATATGACGGAGTAAATCATTTTCTTATCCCCTCAAAGAAAAGGCGTCGCTGTGCAGGTGAATTCTGTGAAAGTCACATAAGCACACAGTGCTCAAAGTGTGACAAGGGACTCTGCAATGTCATACACACTAACTATTTCGTAACAAGAATGTTATTAAAAAAATGCTATTCTAATTCCATGATACTTCGTAAATGTCGCTTTTCTTGATTGTGTTACAGAATGTTCATCACTTCCGTATACTGTTCTGCTTATTTGAATTGATATTTTTGAAGTCCTTACACTGATAGAAAAATCTTTGAAATAACTATAAAATAATTTGAAAATTATGGTAAATAAAAGCATAGTGTACGAAATAGTTTTATAATCTTATTTCGATGGAATTATATTACAGAAGCAATGCGATAATTACTTACAAAAGCTGTGAAGTAGAGTGCAGAAACGATATATTTATAAATAAAACTGGATTCTTTATTTACCATAAGGTAACGGCCTGTATCTCGAAATATATAAATCGTACATTGAAAATATTTTATATTTAGTTTATCTGTCTACTAAAAGACTGAATGTACGAAAATGAAAGTCATCCGCAGAAAATAAAACTTTGGGCGCTGACGGGTTAATATTGGAATTCGTAAAACCCTTTAGGAGGTGAAACTAGAACTAAAATATTAAATATATCTCTCGGCGTTTTTGCCAATGGGCCTTTGCTTAAAAGATATTAACAATTTAAAATTCAGGTTTAAGCACGGATGCGTCGTATAAAGTCAACGTTATGGTTTACATCAGAAGCGTCGATAGCCGAACGGGTAGAGTGAATGTCTAGTAATTGGGGGCTTAATCCAAGTTGCCAGCATTTTTACTTTCTCATACGAAGTATCGAGAAAGTAATTGCTTTCGCGAAAAAATTCGACCTCGAGATTTTTACGGAAATACACGTTTTAGGTGTAGCAGAATCCGAAAAAGTGGTTTTTGCAATGCCGTCTGTCTGTCTGTCTGCCTGTTACTGGCTCTGAAGCCTAGACGGTAGAACGAAAATGAATGAAATCTCGTACTTAGGCATTTTATCATACTGAGCAGAGTATACATAGAAGAAAACCACGCGTATATTAGCATGTCCTTAAAGACCGGAGCGCCCAACATATAATGTACTAGGGAATGCATTCTAATAGCAACTTCTCTTCCTGTAGAAGTAAGTGAGATAGAAGAGGAACACTCCGATCGGAATTAACCATAGTAATTGCAAATTATAATTCTATGTGGAATATGCAATAAATCAAGTACGAAAAAGTACGGGAAAAAAGACAGAAAAAGTACAAAAAATACGCAAAAGAAACCAAAAATGCAATAAAAACATTATAAATACATATTCAGACTATTTCTGATAAGTGCATTATGGACTAAAAATTCTGCCAACTGGTATTGTACCCCGGCTCATCCAACTACCTCATCCAACTACCATACATTCTATACTTTCACGCTACCCGCTCGGCCATCGCCGAATCTGATCGAAAGTTTAACGTTGGCGGTATATGACCTCCATGCTTAAACCTGAAATTCAAATTGTTAATATCTTTAAAACAAAGACCTATTGGCAAAAACGCCGAGAGATATATTTTATATTTTAGTTTCACCTCCTAAAAGGGTTTTACGAATTCCAATATTAATGTTATGGCCTCCCCTTGTGAGTAGCAATTTGTCTAGTGGGGAGAATATCAAAACCATCATAGCATGGGCAAACAGGTTTCAAGGGCTTTCCTCTAGAGTCCTGCGGGGATGCCCCTCGAATGTGAAGGAAATCGCATACTTTTCTCTAATCCGACCCGTAGTAAAATACGATTGCGCCGTCTGGGACCCTTTCGAGGAGGGCCTAACTAGAGAGCTCGAAATGGTTCAGCGTAGAGCGGCTAGATTTGTAAAGGGAGAATATCGGTATGATGCGAGTGTATCAGAGATATTGAGGGATCTGAAATGGCAGACGTTGTAGAGTAGAAGAATGGATTACAAAAGGAAATTATTCGAAAAGCTTAAAAGCTCCTAATTCGTTGAAGACGTACGCGGCATAGTTGTACCCATCGGTGTTAGCCAACGTAATGTTAGATCAAAGCGTAGGAGAAAAATTGTCGAAACAATCGCTAGAACCAAAAAATACTACAGATCCTTTTTCACAGACGCGATAAGACAGTAAAGCAAAATATCTCCGAAATGGATAGTTATACGAAAATTTGTTTCAAACAAAACTTGGAAGAAATATTATTCACTACAGCTTTGGTTCTTACGAAGATGACCAATTACGACGTTTTTAAGGAGATATTTGACGGAAACAGAAAAAAACGATTATTTATAAATAATTCCTAAACAATAACTGCTAGGAAAAATTGTTTCAAATAAAAGTTGTAGGAAATTAGATTCTCTATAATCTTTTTATAGAATTGTATATACGATAATGATGTTTTAACGGAGAAATTTTGTAAAAACCGAATCGGTTTCGAATAAACCTCTACTTCCGGTTAACCGATATTATTAAAAACTAATCAGTTCTTTGTGCCCATACCAAAATGTTATATATGAAATTAGGTAACGATATGGCAAGTACTTTTTGAGTTAGAGCGCCCACAATCACAAACACACACGCACACACACACATCATTCCGAAAATAGTCTAAACGTGTTCTAGGGATCTCAAAACGTGTATTTCCGTTGAAATCTCTGTCGATTTTTTCGTGATCACATCACTTTCCCATTACTACGTATGGAGAAAGTAAAAAGGAAACTGAAATGTGAAAAACTGACTTTTGTCCTGCTAGATTGAGCATCCGACCCACTGTTCGGCGGGCTGCATAAGAGTTTACATCTGAAGTCGCTCATAAAATTATATATTCTTCAAAAAATGAAACTCGGTTATGACCAATTTTAAGGGTAAAACTTCACCAGAAAGGTTTTAAGACAATGATTTATTTTAAAACTTTTATATATCCGCCGGGGAAGTGGTTAAAGTGGCGTGGCACATAGCAGGTGAAAAGAGTGACTACAATATATTCGTCGTACCTTAATGATTTTCGGTCAAGTCTTTCGTAAACCAACGAGAGTATATTTTGCGAAACCGCAAATCGTTTTGATTGACGTTGAGCTGCGTTTCGTAAGAAGTATCCCTATAATATTTCCATCTCACGTAGTTTCATTCAACTCTTCTAAAAAAACTGTACTGTTGTATTCTGCAGCGCTTTATGCAGTTGCTGCAGCATCTCTCCTTTTACCGAATGCCGCGCACCATTTCGTAGTGTTCTTCAATAGCACTATCACCATTTGGTAGTATCAGCAGCCGA
The DNA here is from genome assembly GCA_036926305.1 of Uropetala carovei. Lineage (NCBI taxonomy): Eukaryota > Metazoa > Arthropoda > Insecta > Odonata > Petaluridae > Uropetala > Uropetala carovei. The sequence goes on along the minus strand of JAXCHB010000220.1, from coordinate 1,235,058 downwards.
CGCAATTTTCTTTCTGTGCGAATGACGTCAGCGACTCCTACACGCGCACCACCTCGAATGGCCACCTTGACCTGACATTTCACCCACCGCAATATGGCGACCTACTCGAATGGACTGATATGATAGCGTCCACGAATGACGAAATTCTCAAGCACTCAGTTTCAAGCCGAGTTGCTTTGTTCGTGCGATATAAACCTACTTTTTGACCGACTCGTCCTTCCCTTGAAGCGACAATTAAAACGTCGAAGCCATGAAGACCTCCCCAGACGACAGAAGAGATGTAAAACAACAGTCACAATCCAAAAAATACAACTGAACATTTATGTTCAATACCCTATCTCCATATTTTCAAAAGAGCTTCTTTTGCAACCGCTTCACATAAAGTACAATACATTTCACTAATGTCTCTTAGCAAATCTTCCTCAGTAAATCAAGCTGCAGACATTCTTGTATAAAAGCGTCCCATTACGACGAACGTTATGTAAATATCAGCAATAAACTTTAACTTTACTTACCAGTTACACCTTCAGTAACTTATCTTAAGATTTTTTATTATTAATGTCAGGACTGAAGTTAAAGCATAAGACACAAATTCACAAGTTCGATTACTTCAGGTTGCAAGTGAATACGATATTCTATACGATTAATAAACATATTTACTTACATGTAGTTTTTCACACCGATTAAATAATTCCCAATATAGCGGAATAATTTAAAATGAAAACTAATATAATTTTCAACATTTTAGAAGTTGAATATTTATTCCGATATTGCTCGATATTTTATTTAGATTCTAATAATTTCGACATTCTATTTATCAGATAAACAATAAAAATAGGAACTTAAAATTAAAAAAACAATTTAATAACAGCTCCTCATAGCTTCAACAGCTGTGGAAATACGAGTCCATTACATTTCCTTTGTAAGCTCTCGTGCAATATTACTCTAAAATGTTATCATGAATCCATATCAAAATCAAATATAATATTATGGATTTGAATACATTTACCCTCTTAAATGTATTACTTTTGAATTAGGGAAGCCGTAACATGGTGAAATATATTTAATCGTTTTCTTATTTACTCTCGATATTTTGTATTGTTTCTAATCAAAAGTATATTGCAGTTTCTTGTTTCACTTTTCTTTCTATCATGTTGAAAAATTGAGGCACAAACAGAGGAAAAGAACTGATTCGCCGGGACATTTAGCCCTATTTTGTGTTTAGAAACATTTAGCCTGGGGATATTACGTCTGGGTACGTTTTGACCGGTGACATTTTGTCCAAGTCCTAGTGTTTGGTGTATGAACGTTTGGAAAACTTAAGAGCACTTGCCAAAAATAATAATATGTAAATATGAATGCAATAAATTTTTGTGGGATCATCATTAATTAAATTAATATAGTGATTTTTTACATTTATATACCCCTCACTTTTCATTTTCGCCCTTCATATTCGTAATTGTTTAAAAATTCCTAGTCGATAGGTACCAATGTCCACTGTTTCCTTCGGATTCCTTCCGCACCCCCTTTCCCTCCCCCTCCTTCTATCCCCCATCCATTTTCATTTTTTCGCTTCATATTCGTAATTGTTTTAAAATTCCAAGTCGATCGATACCAATGTCCGCAGTGTTTCCCTCGGATTTCTTCCGCACCGCCTTTTCCCTCCCCCTCCTTCTACCTCACCTCCATTTTTATTGCTTGACGAAGAAGTGAAGTTTGCTGACAAAGTGTATAATGTCCGAAAAATGTGTCGGATAGCAGAAGAGCCTGTCCCTTCCACTTCCAGGATTGGAAGGCCCCCCAAAGCCTTCAACGAAGGAGGAAGGAGGACAAAGCGGAGACTTACAACCACTCATTGAGGAGCGGTCTGAAGAGGTTGTATTAGCCACACAAGCTACACTAAGAGCTTCTGGTAAAAGAGATGCCGCAGAGATCTTGAAAGAGATGACACAGACAACATTCCACAGAGCCACAAAATATAAGAAGGCATATAAGTCAGCCATTTCAGATCAGGTGCCCTATACCGTAGAAGAAGCATTGGCATTTTTTGTTGATAACAACTTAACAAAAGCCCAGTATGTAAATATCCGTAAAGGAGCTAAAAGGAGACGAAGTAATATTTATCCCTCATATTATATGTTGATAAAAGCAAAATTGTCATGCTATCCACCAAGAGAAAGCATAAAATTAACAGATATGTCAGCTGAAATACATTCGCAGGCAATATTTAATAACACAATTGGGCGCCTCGTGTCATCACAAAATGATGTGATTAAACTAAATATTAGTGATGATCAAATTTTAACTGTGGTATTGAAGTGGGGCTGTGACGGCAGTAGCGAACATAGTCAATACAAGCAGAAATTCAAAGTTGGCAACAAAGAACAAACTTACAGTGATTCGGGTAATTTTTTATTTCTTTTGTACCTTTGCAATTATACTCCGCCAAGCAAGGGGATTCCAACAGAATGATCTTGTGGAAAAATCGTAGACCTTCCTCGACACGATTTTCTAGACCGATCAAGTTGATATTTGAAAAAGACACACCATATATGTCTAATTGTAAGAGGGAAATACGTTCAACTGAGAAGCAAATAAAAACCCTAATTCATACACAAGTTCTTGTAGATGGAAGGGAAATTAATATCTTTCATAAACTACTCATGACGATGGTTGACGGCAAAATATGCAATGCTGTGACAAATACCTCAGCCCAAACATGTTATGTATGTGGTGCTACACCTAAAAACATGAACGATGTTCAGTTGAGATCAGAAAGAGATGTTGACACAAGTACTTATACTTTTGGACTGTCCACGCTTCATGCATGGATTCGATTTTTCGAATGTTTCCTGCACATCGCCTATCGGCTTGATGTCTAAATATGTCGACTGTAGGACCGAGCGATATCAGAGCTCGTTTTTCCCAAGGACCATACGGGATCATAACAGGAGAGTGATTCCCACGAGGGACGTTATTAGGTAGGTTTTGGTGTGCTGCACCCCCTGCCACCCACCAGTCTGGTGATTTGCAGGGTATCATGTAGATGTAGATGTAGATGGCAAGTGAGAAATAATGGGGGAAAAACATAGTCGCCGCAAAGAAGCAGGAAATAGCGAAGAGATTCCGCTCTCAAATGGGCTTAATCGTCGATCAACCGAAGGCAGCGGTAATTCTAATGACGGAAACATGGCTAGACGTTTCTTCCAAAACTATGCCCTTTCCGCTTCTATTACAGGAATCAAACGCTTCTCTACAATTTTGCGGGCTATTTCATGTGGTTTTCCCATAAATATAGACAACTTCGATAAATATACTTTCGATACAACCAATCTTTTCATTGATCTCTATCCGTGGTACTACATGCCTGTTAGTGTGCATGGCGGAAGGATAATAGAATCGGCAATCTTACCAATTGGTATGCTATCGGAAGAAGCACAAGAAGCCAGGATTAAAAACATAAGGAGATACAGGGAAGGCCATGCAAGAAAATTTTCTTGGCAAGATAACATTCTGGGCATACTAAACCTCCTGCTTTTAAGTTCAGATCCGGTGATTTCACAAAACAAGAAAAATTCCTTACCCCGAGAATTTCGAGATTTGGCTATAGAACCGAAAAGAGAAATATATGAAGACGTAATGGAAGACGAAACTGAAGCAGAAGAAGAGGGTTATGATGATAATGATACTTCTTCAATAGATTCCTGGACACTTTTAAATAATAATATAATGTGGATTAGGCCTACTGGAGATACCACGTTTAAAAAAGCACCAAAAACTCTACCTCAATAGGTGGTGCAGAAACGAGAAATGGGCATATAGATACACAGGCAGATACAAATAAACAAACTCACAGATGCACGGAGAGTATTGTGATCTCTTAAGCTTATTACCATTAAAAAATAAATAAATACAAAGGTAAAAATAATTTCGTCCTCCTAGATTGAGCATCCGGCCCACTGTGCGCCGGCGCGCTATCAACTTCTAATACGGCTCGGCAAGTTGTTTGCAACCACAAATGCGGCACACAGAGTAAAAAGGTCGCTTTAAACGCAATATCGTCCGCAGATTCCAAAGCGGGACACTTTAGAACAGCCTGCTTATTCTCTTCACCTTACCCCAAACATTTGTTTACAGCGCAGAAAGAGCATCTTAAGAGAACGCCTATTTCGAAAATATGACGATGTGAAAATAAGAGTTCAGGGGTGTCTGAAAGCGCTCACAGCTGATTCCTTTGCTGAATATTCGGGAAAGTTAATCCTGAGATGGTTTAATTTCCAAATTTTAAAATTTAAATTTAAAAGTTTACAAAATACTTCCATGATCAATCATTTGAATATACACGCCCTGCCATCCACCATCAATGGAAAAGTTGTTCAATCCAAACCTATGCTAATGATTTTAAATTCGTCCAAGTTATGTTTATAGTCAAGGCGAACATTTAACTCCAGCCACGCTTTTGGAACTGCGAAATATTTAACGCCTCATTAAGACGATACGGAATCCAAATCCTCCGAATGTTGAAATCGCCCATCCTAGATATTTAGATTTTTGTGCCACCGCGGTAATAGTAAACGAAATGGAAAAACTCAGCCCCTGCTAGGAACAACGGATCTTGGAAAGCTTTTTTTTTAAACAGCCATGTAATTGGAACGAGTCTATCAATGTTAGAGTTTTTAATTTAGAGAACAATAAGCAATGAGATTATTGTGATTGATTGAAAAATCTCATAATGTTATGCTCGTAGGTGGGTTCTAGAAAAGAATAAAGGGATAGAAAATGAAAACCTCGATTTTATTGCTGTATCTAGAAGGAGAGTTTGACTCACAAAGAGTCATTGCATATAAAAACATAACTTAAGTATTTCGCATGGGTTTTAGCGTTTTAAAAAAATCCATGTGTTCGATTTGTCGGTCTGCCTGACGCGCTAACTCTTCCTAAGCGAAATCAGATAGAGACCGTTTTTTCACCTATGTAATTCGTATTCCGTCTCGTTATAATATTACTTCAGACTAATCATACTAGTATGTATAAATTTTAACATTCTGTATTAGCAAAAAGATTTTTAAATACAATTAAAAATTAAACTCAAAGACTGGTTACTAGGGAAGATATGAAATATTTAACTAATTGTATTATATAAGTATGTGTATTAACTTATACTTTGGCTATGTATAGTGTATTGTTTTCTTCATTACTGATTTTATGTTGCAATTATAAGTGAAACTTAAATATTTAAACCTGATATATTCTGGATCTGTTATTCTTATGGTTTTATGTACAAATAACTTGTATTTTTGAATTGTATACTCTCGAGCAATAATTTATATTGGCACCTTCTGACAAGCCGAATGGCTTATGTTAGAAGGACCAATTAATTGTAACAAACTACATCGATGATGATAACTATCAACAAATAATTCATTTTTATTTTTTTATTTAAAGGTTTTGTAAAACTTACACATTTATGCACACTTTTGTATTTAACAAATGATAGTAAAATATGTACACCTAACAATGTCTCTGGAAAGATGTGCTCTTCAAACAATTTAAGTATTTTTAAGAGTTAATAAGTACGTTTGCATATCAATTTCAATTGTAAATTTATTCTGGTTAAATTATGTAAAGTCAAGTATTTTTCATGGTATTTTCTAATTTAAATGTATAATTTTATACTCTTTTTTTATTAGTTTATAGTCGATATTGTTTGTAATTGTATTAAAATAAAATAAATAAAATAAAAAGACCATTTACTCTCTGTTTCAGCAGCTCTTTCCCTACTTGTTACTTTTTGGCCTTCATTTTCTTAAAAAGTAATTCAATAAAATACGAATAACATAAACTTAAACTTGTTTTTCCCTTCGCTTCCATGTGAAATTGAGAATGTTCTTCTAGTTCTATTATTGGGTTTTAAGTTAGCAGCATTCCTAATGAACCAGGACATTTGAAAGATTGTTCTTCTACTTGAGAAAGGGTTCCACACTGAAAATTCCACAGAAATCTCCCCGAAGAAAGCATTAATATGCATGTTATTTCCTCAGAGAGAACCGGAGCCATCCGTCCATTTTGGAACCAATTCGAATTCGTTCTATGGATCTTAGGAACCACCTGCACTACTTAATGTCATCGAATTCCGTCTTTGGCGTCCGAAACGAAATCGAAGTGTATATCAGGGAATCGTACGTTCGACAGCAAAAGGTCGGGACGTGGAGGCGAAGAGAATGATCTCGGAGAGTGGGGTGAAATAAGGAGGCAGCCGAACCTTGTCAATGAGGGTGGAAATAACCCTTCTACGTGCCTCCTCCCAACACCATCACTCCTCTTCCTCATCCCCTCCCGCTCCTTCCTCCCCCGCTGCTCCCTCCCATCGTGGGTGTTTTCCTGCGTGGTCTTTTACTAGGATGGCCAAGTCAGGGCTTTCCTAGGTTTTTACCACCATTTCTGTCTTTTATAGAAGTTTTCCGACTTTGTAATTTACTATTTTGCTTGTATGTTCTTTTCTGTGAAAGTATTATTATTCACCTTTGCAATTGGTGACGCAGGGTTAAATAATAAAGTCGTTTCTCTGTCTGTCCTATGAGAATTCCGCGCGCTTGGTCAGTTTGGTGCTCGCGAGCCGAGGTGCGGGGACGGTGATGCGACAGCTGGTGATAGTGCTATCTAACGGAGGAGAGAAAAGGGAGGGGAAAAGGAGGGAGGGGGAGGAAAGGGTAGGGAGGACAGGACGGAGAGAATCACTTCACATCCGCCAATCAAAAGTCATTATCCCCAGTTGAACGCCAAATGATCTCATTCCCTTTCTCCCTATACTATCTCCCCTCCTCCTATCCCCTTCCTTCCAGTTCTCCCTTTTACTCTGCCTTCTTGTTAGCCTTCTTTCGCTCTAACCCATCCACATATCCTTTCTACATCTTAACTTCTCCTCTCTTCAAACCTTCCCCTCTCTATTCCCCTCTTATCCTTTGAATTTCATTTCACTCTCATTCTATCGCTGCATTAGCCTGTCTGTTTATCTGTATATACCTATCACGATCTACCTCTGCACGTATGCGTCTGTTTTCAATTTTATCCTACATTCTAGCTCTCTCTTTACCTAAACATCAATCGCTGGTAATTCCGCTCCGATTCCCTGTTTTTTATTATCCCGGATGACCCACGCGTTTTCTCTTCCACGCTCAATTCCAAGAATGAAACTGTCGTTCGCGGAACAAGTTTTCTCTTCCATTTCGCTTTCAAACGCCTTTCGGGCCTTTCGCTGGAAGTGAAGGGGTATCCGCCTCAGATTATTCTGAATCGAGAGTTTTGCACATATTTCGAGTTTAAGAATCTCGGTATATCGATATAATAGAGCAATGCTTAGAAATCGAGTTTAATCAGGATACAATTGTAACGAGTGTGGTTATGGTCAACTTGGTCGCCAAATTTGAATTTGGCGGTGACCAAAGATAGCGCCGCTGTTTCCGAAAGATAACTGGAGTGGCGGACGGGAAGAGGGGAAGGCAGAATACGGGGAGATCCCGGGAGAAAAGGTCGTGGAGGCTCGTAAGAGGACTGTAGGGCTTGGTGAAAGAGCTAGGGGTGGAGAGCTAGCGATCGGCGGTTCAAGATGCAGCGTCTCTTCCATTTTGTGTTAATTCTGGTTTTCTTGTTTTTTGTTGCCATTAAAACCTTGTTCTGATTGTACCCACGTCCGTTATGTTTTTTTTGTTTTTCCAGAACGTTTGCCGGCCGGGTTAGACTGGTAGGCAGTGCGCCTGCCTTCTAACCCAAAGGTCGCGGGTTCGAATCCCGCTTCGGGCATGGATGTTGTGATGTATGTTGATTTTCTCTAAGAGAATTCGACGGTGCAAAATAACCTTAGCTGTTGACGCACCTCAAAAACCTAATTACTACTACTACTACTCAGAACGTTGCATGGCGCCCAACGTGGGGCACGTTCGAGGCTTGGTGTCAATCTAGGTTAACTTGTCGCTACTTCCAAACCCATTGCCATCCTGTCCAAGGTCCGCCCTGATACCTATAGCTAAAAGCCACGACGGACCTCGGGGAGATAGGAGTTAGTTCCCTTTTCCTATCCCGTTGTTTAGGTATAGATTAGGTTAAGCATATGGAGGTGCCTGCAGGAACGAGCTGGATTAATGATCTCTCAAAAGACGAGATCATACAATGGTGCCACCCTCTTCGATTGGGCTATTCAGAGGCATTAGATGAGCTCCGGAAACGGTAAAGACACCACGTTATGGAAATGGCGGCGGAGGAGACTGCAATCGGCGGCGATATGTCTACAGGTATGGGTCCGACTACGTCGTTTTCGACGGACGCCTTATCTTACTTAATGCAGACTTTAGCTAGCCTCTCCACTCGAGGGGCTTACTCCCTCGAGATACGTATTAGACAGCTCGCGAACGATCTGTGTCGTTGGAATTTAATGTGTAATGGTCGTGAAGGTGAAAGCGTTGCTCTTTGCCTAGAACAAGCCGATACTTTTAAAGAGTGTAAGGGAGTATCGGATGAGGAGATGTGGGACCTAGTTCCAGAAATGTTGGGAAAAAGCCAATTCAATGGTTTTGCGCGAATAGGTTTACTATTTCGTAATGGAATGACTTCAGGGCAGGGATTAGGCGAACGTATCTCCCCGTCGGATATGATATTCGCCTAAAGAAAGATGTTTAGACGCACGCAAGGAGAACATGAGCGTCTGAATGGGTTCATCACCGTGCTAAAAGCGATGAACGCCAAATTAGAAAGACTTTTAGCCGAGGGGGATCTTTTATCGTTAACTTTAGACAATCTTCACCCTTATTATTTAGAAAAAATCGTACCGCAGGAAATTCATAGTTTCGCGGACCTCGCCCGTGTTGGGGGTGAGATTGAGAGCCGGCGAGAGCGGTGTAAGTCCTCCTTCTCAGCCGAAGAAATGATTGACCGCGAATTTAGCTATTGTTCGGTATCGGGCCGCGGGTACCTTCGAGAAGATGGTGCCGTGAGCGAACGCCTTGGCCGCGAATCATGTTGGAAATGTGGTCAAAAGGGTCTATTTCTCGCCAATGTACGTCTCAACGCAGGCCGACACAGACGGAGAGCCGAATGACTGCTGCGACGGCGGATTTGGAACGAGAAAGCCTCCCTTTCGTTGACGAGCGCGGAATTGGCGACCGCTTCCCAACGTCCAGAAGTGATGAGTGGCAAAGGTGGGTAGTAACGGTGCGAAAATTTATGAGCCCAACTAAGCAAAAGCGCAACTTTGGCCGACCCATTGACAGATTTTTCGTGCTAGTTATAGTCGATCCAACATCGGAAGACTTATGGCCTCGAAAACGGGGCGTACACGAGTTAGCAGCAGCCAATAGGAGACTGTTTGTTTGGGAAGGTAGTGGGGAGGAAACCAGTCTCACTCCTACTCTCGAAGAGATCGCATCGGACTGCGTTGCCGTTTCTACCGCCGTTTCCTTGCTGTGGATCAAAAAGAAGGATGGGAAGTATTTTATTTAGAAACTGCGTAGTATATCAGCTGAGCAAGAGCTGGCAGCGCGCACCGATATCTGCTCTCCCGCACGAAAGTTGAGAGGGGCGATGGAAGGGGAAACGTTCGTGATTGGCTACTTGCTCTAAGTAGGCCAAGAGACTGCCGAAGTGGGATCGACTATAAAGTCGGAGGGCACAATGTAAGGGCCCTTTTAGACACAGGAGCATCTATATCACTAATTAGTAGGGATATGGCATATACGCCCGAAGGTCTTACTGCAGCCAAGCGAGTCGAGGTCGCGGACGGTCTGTTGATAGAATTGGACCCACCGGCGGTAGCTGTCGTACAGATCGGGCAATTCTTATGGGAGGGCCACTTTCACGTTTTACCTGGCCTGGCTAGCCCCGTGTTACTCGGAGCAAATTTTTTTCTCAATGTCGCCTAATATTAAATTTCGAACAGAAACTAATGTCTTTTCCTAATGGATCTTCCGTACCGCTTTTGACTAAAGATAGCGATTCGCTTAATACCGGAATAACGACAGAGGTCGGCTCGGGCATTACAGGGAAAGGAGATCAGCTGGAAAACTTCGACGAGTTTTTAGACATGGAAATCCAGTTGTTTAAGCAAGTCAGGGGAAAGACTAACTTAATCCGCCATTGCATAGACACGGGTGACGCGGCCCCTATCAAGCAAAGGTATTATCCAGTTTCTCCGAGAATACAGGAGGAAATTAACGCTCAAGTAGACGAGATGCTCGAAAATGGGGTAATATGACCGTCAAAGAGCTCGTGGTCAACGCCTATTATATTGGTTCCGAAGAAAGACGGCAGCCGAAGGTTCGTGGTAGACTTCCGTAAAGTGAATGCCGTCAGCCGAAAGGACGCATATCCGCTACCATACATATCGGCAATCTTAGACAAATTAAAGTGTGCTAGGTTTGTTAGCACCATCGACTTGGAAAGGGGATTCTGGCAAGTTGAATTAGATCCCAGCAGTAGAGATAAAACAGCTTTCACCGTGCCGGGAAAGGGGCTTTTCCAATTCTGCGTGATGCCATTTGGACTGCATAGCGCGGGAGCTACATTTCAACGGTTAATGGATTGCGTTATTGGACCCGAACTCGAGCCGTATTGTTTTACGTATTTGGATGATATAATAATCGTTAGTGAAACGTATCAGGAGCACTTAAAATTGCTCCGCTAGGTTTTCACCTTGTTGCGAGAGGCCGGATTAAAAATAAATGGTGACAAATGTAACTTTTTAAAACAGAAAATTAAGTTTCTAGGCTATGTAGTTGGAAACGGAGAATAAGAGGTCGACCCAGAACGGGTTGAGGCCGTTAAGAATTACCCTACACCCAGGAACGTTTCAGAGCTAAAACGATTTTTAGGGTTCGTCAGCTGGTATTGGAGATTCGTTCCTAGATTCGCGTCGATGGTCGAGCCATTAACAAGCTTGTTAAGGAAGCGGTCGGTGTGAAAATGGCACGAAGATCAAATGGTTGCCTTTAATAAACTGAAAGAATGTTGACAAAGGCGCCAATTCTAAGCTGCCCAGACTTCGATATTCCATTCGTCATACAATGTGACGCATCAGAGGTGGGGATCGGCGCCGTTTTGTGCCAAGAAACCCGTGATGGCGAGAAAGTGATTGCGTACGCTTCCCGTACCTTGAATAAGGCTGAGCGGAATTATAGCGTTACGGAGCGGGAGTGCCTCGCCGTTCTATTCGCGTTAAATAAGTTTAAATGTTATGTTGAGGGCTTTAAAGTAATAACTGACCACGCGTCGCTGGTTTGGCTTTTTAATATTAAAAATCTCAAGGGTCGTCTCGCGAGATGGTTAACCCAACTCCAGCAGTTCAATTTTTAAGTTGTACATCGCAAAGGGGAATGCCACGTAGTCCCAGACGCCCTCTCAAGAATATACTTTGTGGGAACGCCAGAATGGCAAGGTATAAAAATTACGGATCCATGGTACCTAGAAACTTAAAAAGGGGTCGAAAGCCATCCTGAAATTTTTAAGCAGTGCGTCCTCGTGGACAACCAACGATACCGAGTTGGGGATAAGAATGCTGATGGTGACTCGCAGGTTAAATTGGTGGTGCCTAAAGAACAACGTGAAGCACTTCTAATAAAGAACCACGATAGTCCGTGTGCTGGGCATTTAGGTTTCTATAAAACTTACAACCGTCTACGTAGATTTTATTTTTGGCCGTCTTTGAGGAAGGACGTTTTGCGCCATGTAAAATGTTGTAAAGAGTGCCAACAGTACAAAGTGGTACAATCTCCCCTAGCCGGGAAAATGCGTCCAATATAATTGGACCCTTACCGAGGTCGAAGTCCGGAAAACGGTACGCGTTAATATTTGTAGATACCGCCACTCGTTGGCCAATTGCTATTCTACTAAAATCCGTAAGGGCAGAGGATGTGAGAAAACACTTAATGGATAGCGTAATAAGCCAGTGGGGGTGCACGGAGATCTTATTAACGGATAATGGACCCCAGTTGAGGTCAAAAGTCCTTCAACGGGCTTGAGGCGCATATCAAATTCAGCTCGCGTACATCGCCCCATACCATCCGAGGGCTAATCCGGCTGAGAGATGCATCCGAACTCTAAAGGCAATGCTATCAATGTACTGCCAAGGCTCGCAAAGAACCTGGGACGAAAGTATTTCCCATATTATTTTCGCCCTAAGAACTGCGCGCAATGAATCCACCGGATTCTCCCCCTCATCGCTTAATCTTGGTCGGGAATTGCGAGGGCCCAATGAATCCTCCGGCAATTTGGGACACGGAGATAAGATGCCATTCCATCCAAACGAGTACCATCGCTCTCTGAGGACGATGCTTAATAAATTTCACGAACTGGCTAGTAACTTAATGAGAAGGGCGAGCGAGCGCCAACACGGTATTTTAACCTGCGCAGGAGGGATGTGACCTTTAGGATTTGGGGATTTGGTTTGGAAAAAGAACCGCGTCCTGTCCGACGCGGGAAAGTATCTGACTGCCAAGTTGGAGCCGAAGTTTATCGGTCCTTTTAAAATCCTTAAAAAGGCGTCGCCAACGGTGTACGAGTTGGAAAATCTGAGAGGCCGAGCTGCGGGGATGGTTCACGTCGAAGCCCTTCGTCCTTACAACTATTAATTGCCTTTTCATTTCAGGGGAGGAGCTGTGTATCGCGTGTGGTTATGGTCACCTTGGTCGCCAAATTTGAATTTGGCGGTGAGCAAAGGTAGCGCCACTGTTCCCGAAAGATAACTGTAGAGGCGGACGGGAAGAGGGGAGAGCAGAATACGGGGAGATCCCGGGAGAAAAGGTCGTGGAGGGGACTGTGGGGCTTGGTGAAAGAGCTAGGGGTGGAGAGCTAGCGATCGGCGGCTCCATTTTGTGTCAATTCTGGTTTTCTTGTTTTTTGTTGCCATTAAAACCTTTTTCTGATTGTACCCACGTCCGTTATTTTTTTTTCTTGTTCCAGAACGTTACACATTTACATTCATTTCTACGTGAGTAATAGCGTTGGTATTTCAGGTTTCGTTATAAATTCCAATTTTGAGCAACCATATCTGTAGTAATCTCTGAGAGTTCGAAGTTTGTCTAATCGCTTTTACCAGTTTTTTTGAAAAACTTATCCTTCGAACATCGAACTTCGCTTCATCACTCTTAACAATTAACCCAAATGTCCATCACCGGTGACGGAAGAGAGAAACAAACCCTCGAGTCTGCCTGCGATGCGCAGACTTAGCAATGTCTAATTCACTCGCCGTGTAAATCTTTTCTGACCAATGCGAGGAATAAACTTCATGCACGATACACATATTTGAAATGATAAAAAAAACTAAAAGTCTATAGTGTAAAATAACAATCGGACTAGCAAGCGTCAGCACTAAGGATGTCATTTTGTACTCTTTTTGAGACTAAGATTATCTTCATCATAATGTTTTCACTTTTTTGCTAATCTACGCATGACATATTCAACCAAGACATTTTTCCTGCGATGTTTGTCGCCTTTTAGAATAAATTACTCTTCATTGCAGTTGGCAGAGGAACAAATAACCATTTTCTAAATTACGTTCGTGATTTGACATTCGTAGTGATTTTCGAGAACGCGACGAAGTTATTAAAATTGAAGCCATTCACTCACAACGTGTCTTACATTACACAAAGATTATATTAATTTTAGCAGGTTAACAAATGTAAAACTATTACAATTTCTGTTTCTGTCATGAAAAGTAATCTATAAATCCATGAAGTAAATGGCTATCTCATTCAAAATCATGGCATGTAATGAGGCGATAGATTTTTGAAACAGCTTAACTTGAAACGATAAAATTTCCTAGTTGAAGTGAATAACGTAATACGTTGTTGGTGCGAGACACGGTAAATAAAAAAATATTAAACAAAACGCTCATTCGCCATAAAAAGAAAGAGAACGCCTTTTGAATTTGTCTCTGCGGCGATATTACCAGCAACTTTTTATATTTACATCACATTTACATTAATACCCTGCGAACCGCCAGCAGCATTTAGCAGGGGGTATCACGGCACCAAATGAACTCTAGCTAATTCCTCTGTTGGACTGTCTTATCGCAACTCGGAAAAAGGATCTGTAGTATTTCTCTGTTCTAGCGATTGTTTCGACATATTATCTCCTGTACTCTGATCTAACATTACGTTCACTAACACCGATAGGGACGACTATGCCGCGCACGTCTTCAACGAATTCGGAGCTTTCGAATTTTTCAAATAGTTTCCTTTTGTAATCAATTCTTCTACTCTTCAACGTCTGCCATTTCAGATCTCTCAATAACTCTGATACACTCGCATCATACCGATATTCTCCTTTTACAAATCTAGCCGCTCTACGCTGAACCATTTCGAGTTCTCTAGTTAGGCCGTCCTCGAAAAGGTCCCAGACGGCGCTACAGTATTCCACGACGGGTCGTATTAGGGAAAAGTATGCGATTTCCTTCACGTTCGAGGGACATCCCCGCAGGACTCTAGATGAAAGCCCCTGAACCCTGTTTGCCTAAGCTATGACGGTTTTGATATGCTCCTTACTAGACAAGTTTCAACTGACTGTGACTCCTATGTATTTGTAGCTATTGACGTATTTTAGCTTTAATCCAGATATTTCGTACGGGTAACGGATGAAATTTATGAAACGCGTGAAATTCATTGGGGCGTATTTCTCTACATTCAGGTCGAGTTGCCAAACTTTACACCACTTCGTAATGACCTGAAGGTCCCTTTGTAAAGTCTCCTGGTCCAGTATTGCGTTGATTTCACCATACAAAAGCGTGTCATCTGCGAGGTGTCTGATTTTACACTTTATATTATCCGCTATATCATTTAATATATACATAGAATAACAGAGGTCCGATTACCCTTCCCTGAGGCACACCGGAGGTCACTTTGACGACGTCTGATACAACTCCATCGAGAACTACTCTCTGGGTGCTATCCGAAAGGATCGAGGTGATCTAATTTACAATTTTCTCGTTAATTGAATAAGCCCTTAATTTTTGCACTATTTTCGCGTGGGAAACGGTGTCGAAGGCTTTCCTAAAGTCTAACAATACTCCATCTACTTCTATTCCTTCGTCAGCTGCTTTCACGATATCATGCGTGAGTAGAGCTAACTGTGTCCCGCATGGCCTGCCTCTCCAGAAGCCATGTTGCTTTCTATTCAGAGAACCTTTACTTTCGAGGAATCGCATTATTGAGCTGTCGATAATATGTTCAAAAACATTACAAAAGATTGATGTCAATGATATAGGGCGGTAGGTCTGCACTTTTAATTTACTTCTCGTTTTATGTATTGGTGTAACGTGGGCTGTTTTCCATATTAAAGGATCTACTCCCTCATCTAAAGATTTTTTTAATACGATCTTAAGGTACGAAGTTCATTCGTTCGCTAGCGAGTTTATAATGAATGCAGGTGTGGCTTTCGGCCCTGCCGATTTTCATTTATGGACCTGATTTAGCAATTTAAGGATACCGCTTTCGGATATTTCTATCTCGCTCATATTTGAATCTATACGAGTAGGTAAATGAATGACATGACCGCTGTCGATTGTGAAGAAATTTTTGAAGAACCGATTTAACATAGTAGCCTTAATAAAAGAATCGTGCACAATTTCATCGTTGTCTGTAAGTAGATGAAATAATGTGGATTGACCTCCTCGAACTTCTCGAACGTATGACCACAATTCTTTCGAGTCGTTTTCGAGTGAATCTGAGAGTATCATGGATCGGTAGGCGTCAAATTCCTTCGCGCTTCGTCTCTTTCAGACTTTCGACTGTTTCTGTATATTAAATACTCGTTCGCTAGATCCCTACGAACTTGTTTGAGGTGCTTTATGAGCGTGTGATGCCGTCTTTGTTTCTTGAGCAAGGCGCGGAGCTTCGGCTTCATCCACCGCGGATCCTTGCGATCACGAACGGTTTTGGTTCAGACAGACGTTTTCAACCTTTCGCTAATGATTCGCAAAATTTCCGTCCAAGAACTCTCTACGCTGTTATTAATCGCAAAATTTATAAACGTCTTTATTTGATTTGTAACATCAGTTGTGAAACCTGAGAGTTTCGCTTTGCTGAAGATATAGACTAATCGCGTTGGCTTATCTATTGTCGCAGGGGTATATTTGAAGTCGGAAATTGCTATTTCAGGATCACCTATGCCATCGTCGATATGTAGGTTTCCAGTCAATAGCGGATTGGTCGCTGCTAGCAGATTTAATATATTTCCGTTTCCGTTATTGTCGTATCGCGTCTGCTCGTTGATGATTTGCTCTAGCGAGTTCAGGGTAAACGCCTCAATTAATTCACGACAGGTTTCTCTATTTTTCCGCCACTAACATAGGTTACGGATTTCCAATCGATCGATGGAAGATTAAAATCTCCTCCTAGAATTATTACTGGATCGTTCATTCTCCTGGCAATCACCTGCAATGTACAACTGGGTTCTCTAATATTCTCGACTCTTGAGCCAGGTGGGCGGTAAAATGAGCAAAAACATAACTTTTTAACATTTCTCGTACGAACTGAGCACCATATCATTTCGCTGTGTTCTCTGACGTTAAACTCCTCTATATAGTTGGCTTGATATACTGTTTCTGACGGCGATAAAAAGTCCACCTCCTGTCATTGCGATATACCACGTAATCTGGTGGGAAAATCTCGTTAGAATTAATGCCGTCTGACAGCCAGCTCTCTGTTCCCAATACAACGTCTGCACAATGACTTTTAAGTAAGTGACAAAAATCAGCCTGTTTCCTTCGAATGCTTTGGCAGTTCGTAATAATAATTTTGATTGTGTTTTCTACGGGTATTTTCGCTTCGGTTTCCTTACTACCACGGTTATCGGTCTAAGTTTGCTTGCTAGTGATATTCCCCGCCACTTGATCTAGCGGTTTTATTTTTCTCCTTCTCGATCTACCGCTCTTCGTGGATTCCCTATAGTTAATATTGGGGGACTCTAATCTAACTCCTTGCAGCGCATAAGTGAGTACATATTCTCTTCCTTTTACGACGAAGCAGTGTTTTGTTTGAAATGTATTAATAAATTCTTTAAGTCTAACTTCGGCGATTGCGCAGAACGGGGGACCGATTCGTGCAGAGTATGAGTGGTCGAACACCAAACATGCGAAGGGCCGCTTTCATGAGAGTTGACAGTACTTCGTCAAACCGATTTACAACCACGACGAAGGTTTCGTAAGAGATTCCGTGCTATCATAACTTCGATTATCATCAACTTCTAACGCTTAAAATTCACCATACAAGCGCACTCGTAACCCCATCTTGTGGTTCAAATCCTGCAACGTAAACGTTTTCCTAAAGAATTTGATAAATACTATTTGTCTGTATTTTTGGAAAATGACTTCGGTGTGTAGGAAGTGAAAGTAACGCCATCGATGCGCCAAGCATGTTTGATGCTCAGGTTTAGGATATTTCTGCAGTCCCTTTATGTAGAGAAGAAACTTTTGCTGTCGATTTCCGGAGGTATCCGCACCCCAATGAACCCCGAATTGGAAAAGATCCTGAGATTTAAACAGCGAACCACCGAACAAAAACTAATAGGATTACTCGGAGGCTATCTAAAAGTGATTTAATGACTTTAAATCGTGAATTGGAATCGCTTCTACGTTGTTGTATATCGGGAAGCAAACAAAACGGTCAGTTGACCTCGTAGCTCATTTCAGCTACGAATTATTCATTGGCATGGCTGATTATAATTACAGCCGAATCTAGTCCATTTAATTTAGGCTATAAGCTGAACTCGACACTTAATTGGGGATTTTTGAGTCTATGAACAGACTCTTGGAATAATTCGTTTCAAATGGGAATTCAATTATCCTCACCGTTGATTGAAAATCGCTGAATTCCGCATATTTCGGCTCTTTAGTATCAGGAATCGGGTTGAGAACAATTGGTGCAAATAGGTGATTGAAAAAGGTTGCCGACCTCATCTCAATGGAGATAGAGAGAATAAACAACCGCGCCGCGTCCCTTGCACTGTCGAGAGGGAGATTGGTACCAAATCGCTCATTTCCCTCTTGAAGATTGATTTCGTTGAACGTTTAACCCAAGGCCGCTGCTCCACCCAAAACTCATTTTGGTAATCCCGATCCAATCACCTGCAATTATTATTTTATGTGCCAACAAATTGGCCGTGCAGTCGGTAATATTGGAAATAATTTGCAATCTATTTTTACGTAACCTTCGTTGAAAATTAAACTTGCAATTTAAGTATAAGACGGCGTTTCCTTCATTAGTAATGACTTTCCTTTCGGATGGAGTTGCTTCCGACGTCGTCAAAGTGACTTACGGCGTGCCTCAGGGAAGTGTAATCGGATCTCTGTTATTCTTTATATATATATATATATATATATATATATATATATATATATATATATATGTACATTTAAAACCCTCCAACCGCCTTCAAAATCTCCACTTACACAGCTGCCACCCCCTCCACACCAAAGCCGCAATCCCCCTAGCCAGTCGGAGAATCTGCTCGGAGAGAGACTCACTCTCCGAGTACTGCTCCGTCCTCGAAAATGCATTCCTCCAACGCGGATACCCGCTGGACCCGATCCGGGACCAAATCCGACGGGCAGTGGCACCAAGCAGCCCTAACCTACACTCCATCCGCCCCGCAACCCCCGACTTTACCCCCCAACTCACCCGAATCACCAAATTTTTCCCGGCATCCACGATAACCTAAAGAGCATCTTAAAGGCAGCCCACCCAATCCTCACTTCCTCCCGCAACCAGGTCTCCTTCCCCACACCCCCAATCCTCTCCTTCCGCAGATCTCCCAACCAAGCCAACATCTTGTGGAGAAAAGAACCCCCATTACCCACTCCTCTGCACCCTGCAGGGTCCCACCCCTGCCGCAGACCCCGATGCCTAACATGTCCTATAAACTCACCCTTCAACTCATTCTCAAAACCTAACACTACATCACCTACCCCATAACATCCCCTACCAACTGTACCACCCGCAACGTCATCTACCTACTAACCTGCACCCAATGACCCGCCTTTTACGTCGGCCTCACCAGCAATTCCCTCAACATTCGCATGAACGGACATCGCAACAGCGTTAGTCTTAAACGACAGCTACCCGTGGCTGTTCATGCAAATAATCATAATCTTTGTTTCAATGTTTGTTTCACGGTGAGGGCCTTACGCGCCCCCCCGGACGACGTTTCCACCCCCAACTCCGTCAATGGGAACTGGCCCTCAAATACAACTCCTAAACTCTTTCTCTCCTCCCGCCCTCAATATCCGTTAATCTTTCCTTCTTTCCACCCTCTCAATCCCCTTTCCCCCTCTGCATCCTCCAATCCCCGACTTTTCCACGCTTCCTTCCCTTCCACCCCAACACCTTCACCCCAGTGTCACCGCCAAATCAGTTGTGTCTCTCTTGTGCTGAAGAAGGGATCATCCCGAAAGCTCCAATAACTTCTACAAATGTGTCTCTCCAACACCCCAACGGCTCCCCTTACGCTAAGTGCTCACTGGGTTTCTTCAACACCTAGTTGCCCTAAATATCCTCATTTACCTTTCCTCTTCCGTAAGTTTATATATATATATCCCTTCCAACTTCCTCAAAGTCGGTGGAAGGGTGTAAACGAAGGCTAAAGGGAGAAGAACAGTGGTGTCCTCGGACACCGGTAAGTTCAACCATGCTGTGAAGTCTTTCCGCAATATCTCCGGCCAAAGTGAAAGAGGTACTCACCAACCCGCTCTGGGCCAACGTGGTGTTTTAAGGCCCACAATCCCCCCATGACATGTACACCCATAAAAAACGGCCCTCATTCTCCGGAGGACGGATTGCCTCTGACCGTGGCAGTGGTCAGGAACAAGGCATTAAGGCAGAGGGTGCTACGAATCCCCAGAGGTTAAACGCCCACTGCCCCTCTTTCTCATCCTTACCCAATTCCTTTAACCTCAACCTTTAACTGCTGGACTTTGTCCAGTGATGATAAACTTCAAGAGATCCAAGAACAACTGCAGAAGATCAAGTGGCACATTTTAGGGCTTAGTGAGGTGAGAAGAAAAGGTGAAGGCCTATTGGAGTTGAAGAGTGGACATATTTTTTATTACAGGGGAAGAAAAGGATGAGCTGGATTCATCATCAACAAAAAATTGAAGAATAATATCGTTCATCCGATCAGGCAGCTAGACTAGTGCTTCAAATAAATAAAAGATATCAACTTCAAATAGTCCAAGTTTATGCGCCAACGTCATCATACTCGGATGAGGAAGTGGAAGATTTCTACCAAGAAGTTGGAGAACTGCACGACAAAGGAAGCTGCCATCTAAAAGTGGTCATGGGTGATTTCAATGCCAAGGTATGAGAACAAAAGGAAGATGACAGTGCAGTTGGAAAATGGGGCTATGGAGACAGAAATGAACGAGGGTACCGACTTGTAGACTTTGCTGAATGTACTAGTCTATATATAATCAACACTTTCTTCAAAAAGAGTCCCAAAAGAAAATGGATATGGAAAGAACCCAATGGTACCAAAAACGAAATTGACTACATACTATGCAATAAGAAGCAATTGGCTGAAGACTGTTTCGTCCTCAACCAGTTTAATACTGGAAGCGACCATCGCTTGGTAAGATGCAGAATAAAAATCAACTCAAAGTTAGAAAGACAGAAGCTTATAAAAAAAGTCTAAGTCTATTATCAACACGCAGGTGCTAAAAGTACGAAAAGAAGAATTTCAGCTCCAACTGAAAAATCGATTCATTGCACTGGAAGACCAAGAAGTTGAATCCCAATTTATAGAGATACTCAAGGAAACCGCTGAAGAAATAGGCAGAACAGTTAAAGCAAAGTCAGAGAAAAAGTTGACCGAAAAACAAGACTGCTGATGGAAAAAAGAAGAAAAATGATAATTACTAAAGATCCTAAAGAAATGATCCATTTTGCAGAAGTAACAAAACTATAAGGAAGTGCATCAAGTAAGATGTGAAGAAATATAATTATTAGCTAATCGAGAAAACCATAGAAAACAATATAGGTTACAAGAAAATGAAGCAACATCTCTCCATCGGAAAGAGACAGCTGATGACCTTGATGCTAGAAGACGGCTCCATAACCCATAGTAGGAAACTAATCCTGAAACAGGTACAAGAATTTTACACCAAGCTGTATGAGGATCCTCTAGGAAATGACGAAGTAAATGATGATGGAAACATGCCCACCGAAGAGGTCCCAGATATCCTTCTGGAAGAGGTGAGACACGCAATCAGAAGTATGAAGAATGGAAAAGCATCTGGAATGGATGGTATCACAGCGGAAGTATTCAAAACAATGGGTAATCATACGGAAGCAATTCTCGCTAAAATTTTTAATTCCTGTCTCAGGAAGAAAAAGATACCAGAAACATGGAACCACGCATGTAATATCCTTCTGCACAGGAAAGGTTCCAAAGAAGACTTGAATAACTACAGACCGATCAGCCTACTCCTAACAGTCTACAAAATATTCACCAAAATACACACTATGCGCCTCCAAAACAATCCTCATTTTGCCCGACCCAGAGAGCAAGCTGGATTTCGCAGTAGGTATAATGCGATGGACCATATCCAAGTAAGAGAGGTAATCAGGCGGACTAACGAGTACGAATTACCTCTGTGTATGTGCTTTATCGACTATGAGAAAGCATTCGACTCTGTCCGAACTTCGTCGGTGTTACGTGCACTATAGAATCAAGGAATAGAAGAAACGTACATAAAATTGATCAAGAATATCTACGAAAATGCGACAATATCTGTCCAGCTGCATGAAGAAACGAGTGCCTTTAAGGCCGAAAAGGGAGTGAGACAAGGAGATACTATGTCCCCTAAGTTATTTACAGCAGCTCTAGAGGAAGTATTCAAAACGCTAGACTGGGAAGAAAAAGGCATAAAGGTAAATGGAGAACATCTGAGTCATCTGCGCTTTGCAGATGATATCATACTGTTCGCAGGGAGCCCAGAAGAGCTCCTTAGAAGAACTGAAGAGCTTGAGCAAGCAAGCCGAGAAGATGAATCTTAATAAAACAAAGGTTATCTACAACTCCTTCACAAATTCTGAGAAGATACATATCAACGGAGCATAACTCGGAGAAGTAACCAGCTATGTTTACTTAGGTCAACTCATCACTACTGATGGTTCGCTTCTTGAGGAAATCAACCGGAGAGTGAAGATGGCATGGAGTGCTTTTGGCAAGAATGCGAACATCTTTAAATCAAATATTCAAGTTTTCCTAAAAAGGAGACTGTATGACCAATGTGTTCTGCCTGTTCTGACATATGGTTGTGAAACATGGACCATTCAATTCCAGAATGATACAGCGCCTGCAAACAACACAGAGGGGCAT
The DNA here is from genome assembly GCA_036926305.1 of Uropetala carovei. Lineage (NCBI taxonomy): Eukaryota > Metazoa > Arthropoda > Insecta > Odonata > Petaluridae > Uropetala > Uropetala carovei. The sequence continues at coordinate 1,212,702 of JAXCHB010000220.1, read as the reverse complement.
GGAGAGATGCATGTTAGGGATCACCCGAAGAGACCGCAAGAGGAACGACTGGGTAAGAAAGAAGACGGGAGTCTGTGGCGTGATTAGAAGAGTGAAGGTGCTAAAATGGCAGAGGGCGGGCCACATTGCTAGAAGAAATGACCAGCGTTGGACGTCCAGTGTCATCGAATGGATCCCAAGAAACATCAAGAGACCAAAAAGAAGACCGAAAGACAGGTGGGACAGAGAGCTTGTGAAGTTCTTGGGGCAAACTAGGAGGAGGGAGGCAGTTGACAGGGAAAACTGGAAGAGTCTGGGGGAGGCCTTCATCCGTCAGTGGACTGAAAAAGGCTGATGATGATGATGATATATATATGGGTGATTCACGAAGATATGGAATAACTTCAGGGGCGGATTTCTGAGGTCATTATGAACAAAAATGTTCATATGAACATGTGTCCGATTCCGAATAATTAAAGAGTTATGGCTGTTTGAAAATTAGAAAAAGGCAAGGCAAAATCCGGAACTCGGGAGACAATTGCCGACCAATACGCGATGCGTTCTCTGCTACATTGTTTATTTGCTTGTTTATTTACTTATTTACAGTCTGTATTGTCATATACGAATTTGCAGAGTTATGGCTGCTCGTAGATTTTCAGCATCGCACCACTCTGAATCTCACTCATAACTCATGCACCTGCGCGACCATGACCTTGTCCGAACGTAACCTGTCGAAACATGCGCACACAAAAATCGACATTAGCATTGTTAGTTGTTACTGTGTTAGTGTTACTTTCAAGATGCCTTTTACATTTACAAGTGCTGAATATGCCGATATTGTGTATGTTTATGGATTTTTCGATGGAAATGCTGTCGCTGAATACCAGCGACCTTTTCCAAACTGCAGAGTTCCAAATCAAAAAGTAATTAGCAGAGTGTTCCATACTTTGCGAGATACCGGCTCACTTCCCAGCGTTAACACTCCATATGAGCGTGTGGTTCAACAAGACGTGGCTAAGCAAAAGAACATCCTTGAGGCGGTACAGCGTAGCCCTCGTACTAGTACAATAAGGATATCCACACGTCTCGGTGTTTCGCAGTCAAGAGTATGGAGAACATTGAATGAAGAAGGAATGTACCCTTACCACTTGCAACGTGTCCAACACCTCGAACCTGGGAATCCTGCCCGACGACTGGAATTTTGTAATTGGCTTAATGAGAATCGGAGTCTGCATCGGTACATCTTATTCACTGATGAAGCTCAATTCACCCGCAACGGTGTTAACAACACACACAATTCCCGTGTTTGGTCAGAAATTAATCCCCGTGCCACTGTGGACAGTAACTTTCAACATCGATTCAGTATTAATGTGAGGTGTGGAATGTTGTGTGATCAGGTAATTGGTCCATTCATTTCTGAGGGTCGTCTTACTGGACAGATTTATTTACAATTTTTGCAAAACGAATTTCCGCAACTGTTAGAAGATGTGCCCTTGGCTACAAGACTTTGAATGTACTTCCAACACGACGGAGCACCACCTCATTGTTTCCGTGCAGTGGTTACTTACCTCAATGAGCAGTTCCCTAGGCGATGGATCGGTCGCAATGGTCCACAAAATTGGCCAACTAGGTTCCCAGACCTAAACCCATTGGATTTCTGCGTGTGCGGGTGGATGAAAGATCTTGTGTACCATACTAAAGTGCAAACACGGGATGCATTACTTCATCGCGTATTGAATGCTGTGGCTCGCATAAAAGACAGTCATGATGAACTTCGGTGTGCAACGAGCGCGATTCACACACGAGCGGCGAAATGCATTGATGTCGAAGGTGGTGTTTTTTTAAACCTACTTTAATAATACGCGCGTTCGTATTTGACAATACAGACTGTAAATAAGTAAATAAACAAGCAAATAAACACAGTAGTGGAGAACGCATCGCCTATTGGTCGGCAATTGTCTCCCGAGTTCCGGATTTTGCCTTGCCTTTTTCTAATTTTCAAACAGCCATAACTCTTTAATTATTCGGAATCGGACACATGTTCATATGAACTTTTTTGTTCATAATGACCTCAGAAATCAGCTCCTGAAGTTATTCCATATCTTCGTGAATCACCCTACATATATACAGGGTGATTCATGAAGATATGGAATAACTTCAGGAGCTGATTTCTGAGGTCATTAAGAACAAAAACGTTCATATGAACATGTGTCCAATTCTGAATATTTGCGGAGTTATGGCTGCTCATAGCTTTTCAGCATCACGCCACTGTGAATTGCACTCATAACTCATGCGCCTGTGAGACCATGACCCTGTCCAAACATAGCCTGTCGAAACATGCTCATGCAAGAACTGACATTAGCATTGTTAGTTGTTACTGTGTTAGTGTTACTTTCAAGATGTTTTTTACATTTACAAGTGCTGAATATGCCAATATGGTGTATGTTTATGGATTTTGCGATGGAAATGCTGTTGCTGAATACCAGCGACATTTTCCAAACCGCAGAGTTCCAAATGGAAAAGTTATTAGCAGAGTGTTCCAAACTTTGCGAGATACCGGCTCACTTCCCAGCGTTAACATTCCATATGAGGGTGTTGTTCAACAAGACGTGGCTGAGCAAGAGAACATCCTTGAGGAGGTACAGCATAGCCCTCGTACTAGTACACGAAGGATATCCACACATCTCGGCGTTTCACAGTCAAGAGTATGGAGAACATTGAATGAAGAAGGAATGTACCCGTACCACTTGCAACATGTCCAACACCTCGAACCTGGGGATCCTGCCCGACGACTGGAATTTTGTAATTGGCATAATGAGAATTGGCATCTGCATCTGTACATCATATTCACTGATGAAGCTCAATTCACCTGCAACGGTATTAACAACACACACAATTTCCATGTTTGGTCGGAAATTAATCTCCATGCCACTGTGGACAATAACTTTAAACACCGATTCAGTATTAATGTGTGGTGTGGAATGTTTTGTGATCAGGTAATTGGTCCATTCATTTTTGAGGGTCGTCTTACTGGACAGATTTATTTACAATTTTTGCAAAACGAATTGCCGCAACTGTTAGAAGATGTGCCCATGGCTACAAGACTTTGAATGTACTTCCAACATGATGGAGCTCCACCTCATTGTTTCTATGCAGTGGTGACTCACCTCAATGAGCAGTTCCCTGGGCGATGGATCGGTCGCAATGGTCCACAAAATTGGCCAGCTAGGTCCTCAGACCTAAACCCCTTGGATTTCTGCTTGTGGTGGTGGATGAAAGATCTTGTGTACCATACTAAAGTGCAAACACGGGATGCATTACTTCATCGCGTATTGAATTCTGTGGCTCTCATAAAAGACAGTCATGGTGAACTTCGGCATGCAACGAGCACGATTCACACACAAGCAGCAAAATGCATTGAAGTCGAAGGTGGGGTTTTTGAAAACCTACTTTAATAATATGCGTATTCATATTTGACAATGTAAATAAGTAAATAAACAAGCAAATAAACACTGTAGCGGAGAACGCATCGTGTATTGGTCAGCAATTGTTTCCTGAGTTCCGGATTATGCCTTGCCTTTTTCTAATTTTCAAACAGCCATAACTCTTTAATTATTCGGAATCGGACACATGTTCATATGAACTTTTCTGTTCATAATGACCTCAGAAATCAGCTCCTGAAGTTATTCCATATCTTCGCGAATCACCCTATATATATATAATTTAGCGGAAAATATGAAGTGTAAAGTCAGACTCTTCGCGGACAACACACTTGTGTATGGTGAAATCAACACAACACACGACGAGGAGACTGAAAAAAGAGACCTTCAGGCTATTGCGAAGTGGCGTAAAGATTTCCAGCTCGGCCTGAATATACAGAAATACGCCCCAATGAATTTCACGCGTTTCATAAATTTCATCCGTTACCCGGACGAAATATCTGGATTAAAGCTAAAATACGTCAATAGCTACAAATACAAGAGGAGACACAGTCAGTAGAAACTTTTCTAGTAAGGAGCATATCAAAACCGTCATAGCTTAGGCAAACAGGGTTCAGGGGCTTTCATCTAGAGTCCTGCGGGGATGGCCCTCGAATGTGAAGGAAATCGCATACTTTTCCCTAATACGACCCGTCGTGGAATACTGTAGCGCCGTCTGGGACCCTTTCGAGGAGGGCATAAATAATGGAGCTCGGAATGGTTCAGCGTAGAACGGTCAGATATGTAAAGGGAGAATATCGGTATGATGCGAGTGTATCAGAGATGTAGAGGGATTTGAAATGGCAGACGTTGATGAGTAAAAGAATTGAGTACAAAAGGAAATTATTTGAAAAGTTTAAAAGCTCCGAATTCGTTGAAGACGTACGCGAAATAGTTGTCCCCATCGGTGTTAGTGAACATAATGTTAGATCAGAGTGTAGGATAAAATATGTTGAAAAAATCGCTAGAACCGAGAAATACTACAGATCTTTTTTCCGAGTTGCGATAAGACAGTCCAACATAAGAATTAGTTAGAGTTCATTTGGTGCTGTGACACCTCCTGCCAAACGCTTCTGGCGGCTTGCAGAGTATTAATGTAAATGTAAAATATAAACAATAAATTCGTTTTCAGAAAAGCGGTTCGAACTATTTTGGTCAAATGTCGTACATTACTTGAGCAACGTCTGCAATAAAACTTCATATTTCAATTTTTTCAATGAATAAGTATAAGGCTAGTTTATTCTTGGTCAACTTTAACAAAAATTGGATTTTCTAAAAACCGGCTGATACGATTTTCATTTTCTAAAGATAACTAAACGACGCATTAGTATATGAGAAAGTTTGTACAATGTATGTTGTACCGTTTTTTTGCTGTGATATTACATTCGGCCGAGTTAATGATGTTTATCCTCGATTATGTTCAGACTAGAATTGGAGCTTTGACAAAAATTATCACAAATTTACATTCTAATAAGAATTAACTATTTCTCAGAGGAGATCTCCCGATTATTTAGTTTTGTTGCTGCCATAAATATTGCTTAATCCATGTGGATCAAAACTAAGGGACTTATATTTATTTATTCCTCCTCGAACACACGATATTAACTCCGATATATGAACCAGGACACCATCCATTCAAGGAAGAGAATATTCCGTATTTGCCATATATTACACGATCAATCTAAAAGATTTAAAATGCGACGTAATTGAAAGCCCTGACCCCTGACGCACTTAGCGACGGTTGCTATCGTGAGGAAGCATCGTCGTTGAAATTTATGAATATAGTACAAGATAGAATTAATAAAATTATTACCCAGTTAAGCTTATTGCAATCATAAATGATCGCTGTAAGCGAATAATTGCGAATTGCCGAAAAAGTCGGATGCTTTATGACTGAATTCTCATAGGATTTAACGTCTCATGGACAATGTAGCTGGATATGCCAGTCATTTTTTCAGTCCTCAATAATTCAGGCTATTTCTGAGACGTAACATGGCTCGAAAATTTTGGCGATTTTTTTGGTCCAAGGTAAACGATACGCAGATCTTGTAGAATGTTTATTTCATCAAAGCCAAATACCAGGAAAAGAGAAATCGTTCCGTCGCGAGTATTTAATTCTCCATTTGATGGCTCTTAGTAGCACTCATTACAACTATCGCATTTACATCTGTTTTCTCAAATTAAATGCCCTCGCAAATGGAGCTGATGGAAAATCATCGGCGAATCTCGGAAAAGGCCTCGACGAGTAATTGCTTCCGTTTAGGGAAAGCATTGAGAACCGAAGCAGTGGCCTCCAAGAGTGACAACTCCTCCGCGTGTCCTCATTAGTGCGGGCCACCAACAGCGACGCCGGATTTCCCTCCCGAGGATATTCTCTCGGGGTGGAGCGCGAAGCGACCGACCTTTAGGGGTCTCGAACCGCGATCTCCCTAAAGGAGGACCCTTTTACAGCCTGCCGTCCTCGATTCAGATTCTCGTCGCAAGAGGCGCCCACCTGAGGCAGGATGAGGGAACGTCCAAGGGCGAAAAACGAACGCTCGTTGTGCAATCGCTAAACCTGTATAGGCGGCGAAAGAGTCGGACACGGCGCAAGCGTCCTTGTCCCTTCGACAACTCGCTTGCAAAATTCGAAATGAGGAGGGCAAGTCCCGAACATAATCACGTCCCGCGGAAGCTACAAGAGAAGAGCGGAGGATGACCCTAGGGTATGCGCCTCAAGAAGAGGCGTTCATTTTGTAAATTCTCTCGAGGAATCGAGCGTTCGCATGCGCACTTGTTGGTATTGATGAAAATGCGTTCGTTTCGCTCGTCGGCGAATTCGTTTGAGTGGGCGTGGTTTGAATGCATTGCGCTCTCGGAAAGCGAAATTCGTTTTCTGCATATCAGAGGATATGCGAATGAAAACGATAATTTGGGCTCAATTAAAAGATATTAGTGAGTGTAGAAGCGCTAATGGATTGAAAAAAGGCAATTAGCAAGAGTTTTCAGAAACAATCGAAAGATATGAAGGTGAAAACATGAATTGATCTTTTCTTTTTACTTTCTCCATACTACGTAGTAATGGGAAAGTAATGAGTTCACGAAAAAAATTGACTTCCAGATATCAACGAAAATACACGTTTTGAGGTCCTTAGAATACGTTTAGACTATTTTCGGAATGATGTCAGTGTGTGTATGTGATTGTGTGCGCTCTAACTCAAAAAGTACTTGTCATATCCTTACAAAACATCATATGTAACACTTTAGCATGAGCACAAAGAAATGATTAGTTTTTGGACAATAACAGGTAACCGGAAGTCCTCCTTATCTCTCTCCCCCCCTCTCCCTCCCTCTCCCTCCCTCTCTCCCTCTCTCTCTCTCTCTCGTATTGAAGCTAACAATGATAATGGTCGACATAGCAACATCACGTTAAAATGGCGAGATTTCCACAAAATATGCAAATTAAACGTTTAACATGGAATATTTCGAACTGTGGGCGAAAAAAGACGAAAGGGATAAGAAACTTTATAACTTTTTCTTCAAAATGGTTCAAATCCGAAGGTCGTCTGTTAATTTCTTCTAATTTTAATTTCCAAATGAATAAAAGACTGCACGTCGAAAAATCGCGTTTTACATGTAAAGTAATGGGAAATAGAAATGCCTCTCTTATAGACGAACCAAGGAATTTTTTCGCGATTTAAATTTGTCATTCTCTGAAGAAGTGTTAATCAAGCATCCCTACCAAATTTCGAGTTTCTATCATTATTATTTCTCGAGTTATTAGCGTTTGCATAGCGTGACCAACCAACCAACGGACAACGGCTATTATTATATAAGAATCGTTTTTTTCGGTTTCCGTCAAATATCTCCTTAAAAACGTCTTTATTGGTGATCTTGGTGAGGACCAAAGTTGTAGAGAATAATATTTCTCCCAGGTTTTGTTTGAAACAAATTTTCGTAGTACCATCCATTTCGGAGATATTTTGCTTTTTCTTATTACCAGTATACAGCGCCACCACCATATAGCGGTGAATTCTGTAAACATATTCAAAATTATACGTATTTACGGCAATAAGGACGACTGTATTCTTTGACGGTACGAAATGTTAATTTTGCCTCATAATGCTATTCATAATAATTTAAGTATCTATACCCCAAATACGCAGAAAGTCATGTGTTGGCCACATCAGATTTTTTTTCTTTACGCCCGTTAAAATAGCTACGCATTTTTAGATTTCATATCATATATTATTATTGTCATAACAAAAAATCAAGTGGAATACTTAGTGCAGAGACACGTTCCAATCTGTTAAAATAAAATTATGAATTAACGGGAATAGATTTTTTATCCGAGATATCTTTTAGGCGACCATCGGGTTTCATTCCATAGTTATTTATCATTCTCCATTTCTTCTCTCTTTCGCGCTTACGGTGTTGTGATGGTAATGATCCGCAGCCTTAATTTTATTACCCGTGAAATAAATCATTCACTGAGCCACTATGCCTGAATGATGGTCGGAGTGACAGAAGAGATAAAAAATTGATTTAATATTGATATAGGGGTGATTAGCTCACAATGCCAGGGTCGCAGGTTCGAGTTATGCCGAGGGCATGTGTTCGTCTTTGCTTTAGTAAAATACCGTAAATCTCTGTTTATGGGATAGTTTAAAATAAATAAATCTCTTATAGTCATCGTAGCGAGCAAGCCTCTGCGTTCGTCAGTGGATTTTCATTGCCTTCATAGCAAGCAAGGCAACGGGTTTTATAATCGAAGAGAACAAACAGAGCACGATAAATATCTCTTTATCACGATATGTCGTCAGGATTACATCGCAATGGAGGCTGACCTGTTGGGGCTTAAGCCTTGACCCAGCGGCGGAGCGACAGAGGGAGAGGGGATGTCGCCCCCTAACAGGTGGAAGTGAAGCATAACAGCGCAATATGCAGTCGACCTCGAGGAACAATATTCCAGAAAGGAGGAAACGTTGTACTCGCGGCCTTCTGAGTCTTAAGGGCCCCATATAATATTCTCCGCGCCAAAGGGTTTTCGATCGAACTCTCGCCTTCCTCATTCCTGTGCCTTTTAAGCTGAAAAATATAATGGATTCAATTAAGAGATACATGGCGATGACTTGTGGAATTCACAAACGAATTCTATTTAACGAATTTCCCTATCAAAGCCTTACTATTAATCAGAGAGCACATAAAATGCACTCGGAATAATAGTTAAAACTCCCGCGCCATATTCTCTTCCCTCATCCCATCTGCAACAGCCTTTCTTTTAGAGCAGGAGTCTCCAAACTTTTTCACAAGTGTCCGTGTTCAGTAAATTTTATGCTCGCGGGCCAGAGTATCAACATGAAAACCTTTTTGAAAATATAGGCGCACAATATATTACAAATGTAGGCTATTTCTGTATTAAAAGTTGGTTTAGTGAATTAGGTAAATTACAATTTTTCCGGTAAATTAAATTAAAAGTGGAGAACTACCGCCCTATATCGTTGACGTCAATCTTCTGTAAGGTTTTTGAGCACATTATCGGTAGCTCAATAATGCGATTTCTCGAAAGCAAAGAAGCGCTTAATAGAAACCAGCATGGTTTCCGGAGAGGCAGGTCATGCGAGACTCAGTTAGCTCTGCCCACACAAGCAGCGGATAAAGGAATAGGAGTTGATGCAGTATTCTTAGACCTTAGGAAAGCCTTCGACACCGTTTCTCACTTGAAAATAGTTCAAAAATTAAGGACTTAATCAATGAACGAGAAAATTGTAAATTGCATAGGCTCGTTTCTTTCCGATAGAACCCAGAGAGTAGTCCTCGATGGAGTTGCATCAGACGTCGTCAAAGTGACTTCCGACGTGCCTCAGGGAAGTGTAATCGGCCCTCTGTTAATCTTGATATATATAAATGATTTAGCGGATAATATAAAGTGTAAAGTTAGACTCTTCGCGGATGACATACTTGTGTATGGAGAAATCAACACAATACACGACCAGGAGAATTTGCTAAGGGACCTTCAGGCTATTACGAAATGGTGTAAAGATTGGCAACTCGACCTGAATATAGAGAAATGCGCCACAATGAATTTCGTCCGCTCCATGAATTTCAACCGTTACCCGTACCAAATATCTGAACTGAAGCTGAAATACGTCAGTAACTACAAATACCTAGGAGTAACTCTCAGTAGCAATTTGTCTAGTAGAGAGCATATCAAAACCGTTATAGCATCGGCAAACAGAGTTCAAGGGCTTTCCTCTAGAGTCCTGAGGGGATGCACCTCGAATATAAAGGAAATCGCATACTTTTCTCTAATCCGACCCGTCGTGGAATACTGTCGCGCCGTCTGGGACCCTTTCGAGGAGGGCCTAAATAATGGAACTCGAAATGGTTCAGCGTAGAGCGGCTAGATTTGTAAAAGGAGAATATCGGTATGATGCGAGTGTATCAGAGATATTGAGGGATCTGAAATGGCAGACGTTGAAGAGTAGAAGAATGGAATACAAAAGGAAACTATTTGAAAAATTCGAAAGCTCCGAATTCGTTGAAGACGTGCGCGGCATAGTCGTCCCCATCGGTGTTAGTGAACGTAATGTTAGATCAGAGCGCAGGAGAAAATATGTCGAAACAATCGCTAGAACAGAGAAATACTACAGATCCTTTTCCCCAGACGCGATAAGACAATCCAACAGAGGAATTAGCTAGACTTCACTTGGTGTTGTGACACCCCCTGCCAAACGCTTCTGGCGGCTTGCAGGATATTGATGTAAAAATAAATGTAATCAGTGGGAGAAACGGCGGGTTTAGCTTTTGCCAGGTTGCACAACGAGTAAGCATTTTCCAGACGTAAATGATTCAACTGGATTTATTTCAGATTATGTGGAAATAATAACAATTAAGAAGTCCACGCTACAAAAAAGTATAGAAATAAAAAGAAAACGAAGAACTTGTAAGCCGATACAAAAACTTTTACAAAAGTAGCTATACGTGTTTCGACAACAAAATAACAAACGCAGCACAGACTTTGTAGTTTAAATAAGTATTGACGAATTTGTAAAAAGATTTTGATCTCCGATGCTATAGTTGCAATATCATATTAGTACAGATTTACTTGAACCTCCTGTATTTCATAAGTAATTTGTCAATGAATGTGCCTTTGGGAGCTGTGTGAAGTTCTTCGATGAATAAATATACATTTACTGGAGTATTTTAGTGCGTCGCATTGTTTTTTTTATTTCCGCAAAGGATGTAGGTGTAAATACTACCATTTAAATACAATGGAACTCATATAATTCGAACCTCAAGGGAAACAAAAAAATATTCAACTTATAGAAAATTGGAGTTTTAGAAGAAAAATAAGATGAAAAAGGTATTGTCCTGTGAAATGAATTCACTTCGAGTTATGAAAAATTCCAGTTATAGATGTTCGACTTATAGAAGTTGACTAATTTTATTTTGAAATAACGGGTCATATTATAGGTTGTAGTCATATGATAACGAAAAAGTATTTGTATATAATACGTCAAGAAAAAAGGAAATAAGATCGATAGTCGTTTTTGATTTAAATATATTTTATATTTACAACTAAAATGGAAAAAGTATACATTCAACGGAACATATCGCGGATTTTCTTGATAAAATTTGTTTGATAGCAATGTTGTTCGAATATCTCTTTCCTAAAATGTCTAAAATTCTCTTATCGACAGTTTTACTTTTACGAGAGAAACCAAAAATTGTTTGAAAGAAGAGTATTTTAAATATGAGGGGACAAGTTATAAAATCAGCGGCAAAGTTCCATCGCCATGTAACAAAACGCCTGTTCGTACATATTTACCCTACGACTTTTGTAACTTTGAAATTTTCTCCTTAAATTTCAAATTCCATCGAGTCATATAATATTATTGGACTTCGTTTCCTTGTTCACTTGTGGCGGAGGGACGTGCTTCGATCACCTTCACGGGTCGCCTCTTTCATCCATACGATAGGGCCAGCACAAAGGAAAATTTTGTTTCCTGGAAATAATTAGGTCCATATATTCATAGGCCTTTTCATTTAATTTCCAAAAGTGTCTTCCCTACGAGTTGACGAATTCCCACGTAACAATTCCATCCGACGGTTGTTTTGACCAGCGACTGGGTTACGTGCGCGAGTCCGTTATTCGGCCGAATTCTGCCTATCGCAGAGTGAAAGTAAGGCTACCACAGTTAATGAAAAGTGACTCTTGTAAGAGATTAAAGATAACTACAGAAGACACGAAAGCTTTTCGTAAATCGATCATCGATGGATGATTTAATAAAATGAATTCTTATGTTGACAAATTACAACTGAGGACGGCTGCTATGTATCTGGCATTTGTTTCGGCTTTTCCGAAAAGTTTCGCGGGTATTAGAGTATTAGAGTTATCGATCGTATACCAAGCCACAGTTAGTAGTCATCGACGGGAAATCTTCCTACCCAGTTAAAGTCGCATCAGGTGTTCCACAGCGAAGTGCCATAGGCCCACTACTATTCCTGATATATACAAACGATATCTGCTCGGTAGTTTGCTGCAAAATCAGACTTTTCGCAGATGACATCGTCTTATATAAGGAGGTAAAGAGCCAGAATGACCAAAAATCGCTCCAGGAAGATTTAAGCGCCCATTCGGCATGGTGTCAAGATTGGTAAATCGAAATTAATCACGGCAAATGTTCCCTTATGAGTTTCGGGAAGGGCGAGAACAATGAATTAGACTCGGAGTGCAGAATTGATAGATCGAATATCCAATCTGCGGAATACGTTAAATATTTAGGAGTAACCATTTATCGTGATCTATCGTGGAATATGCATATTCGAAGGGTCGTAGGCGCAGCCAATAAGAATTTGGGCTTCGTAGGCAGAATAGTAAGAAGTAGCATGGAACAGGTACGAGAAACGTGTTATTTATCTTTGTTGAGATCTCATGTCGAATACGCTTCCAGCATATGGGATCCGTAAGAAAACGGACAGATATTTGAGTTAAAAAGAGTCCAACGCATAGCAGCCACATTCGTAAAGCAAAAATATGTGCAAAAATTAAGCGACACACCATTCTTGAAGGAGTTGAATTGGATATCGCTAGAGGACCGCAGAATTAGCGCTAGGTTAAGGCTTCTGGAGAAATTTAGGTCAGAAGTTCTCTTAGAGGAGGTGTCAGGAATATTAGAGGCACCTACGTACATGGGCAGGCACGTTCACGAGGATAAAATACGAGAGATCGACTGTAGGACCGAGCGATATCAGGGCTCGTTTTTCCCAAGGACCAAACGGGAACATAATAGGGGGGTGATTCCCACGAGAGTTGTTATGTAGGCTTTGGTGCGATGCACCTCCTGCCAACCACCAATCTAGTGATTTGCAGGGTATTATGTAGATGCAGAGGAAGCCACGAGGTATGTTGGATATCCCATTTTTGAAAGCATCTTTCTAGAAAAACGCTAAAGTGACGAGATGCCCAACGCATGCGATCTACAGCAGCGATTCCCAAACTTTTTTTTTCGCGTACCACCGAAAACATGACAAAATTTCCTCGTACCACATAGTAGGTACTAGTAAGTATGAATGTAGTAGTGAATGTGGCACCAAAGTCACGTACCACAATCGATCTGTCCCTGCTTCTTCCTATTCGAAGCAGGTATTCTGCTGATTTTCACTCTGCTCGCGTACCACTGGCAAAAGCTTCACGTACCACTACATAGTGGTACGCGTAGCATAGTTTGGGAACCGCTGATCTACCGCACTGTCTTCAACGCATCCACAGTCCGATTCCTCAGCTCTCCTCATGCGTAAATGGCGCCACTATTTCCATAACTAGTCCCATCCTCCTTTAGTCACTCGTTTCCCACTCCACTTCCCCCTAACTCCCCTCCTCCCTTTCATACCTGTCTCCGTCCCACTTCCTACGCCGTTTTCACGTTGATGGGCCCTCGGGTGCGGTCTGCCCCTCCCTTTCTCCGTTCTCTCACTCCATAGGTGGGTCAAGGAGAAGCGAGGGCAAGAGAAGAGAGGCCCTCGGGGGACAGGACCGGTGCTTTCCTCCTTTTGTTGTTTTGCGCGTTGGGGGCAGGAGAGGAGACAGTTAACCGCGTGATTTTTGGGGTGACTGCCCCGTAGAATGGGGTGTCCACACGTTCCGGTTTTCCGGGATTTATCCCGGATTTTAGTCATCTGTCCCGGTGTACCGAAAATTTTTTCGGGACGCCCTATTGTCCCGGTTTATAGGAGCACTCTCCGTAATTGTTTGCAATGATCGAGATTTTCAATGCATACGTTTTATTATTAATTAATTGCGTGTTTTCTCAGTTTCACACGTTCACTGTTCGAACGGAACGTTTAAAGGAGTTCTGTGATTGTGTTGACGTAGAATATAGTAAGTTGCTATGTCATTTGAAAACTCGTTGGTTATTACTATGTACTGCAATTGAACGAATTTTAAAAATTTTTGAAGGTTTAAAATATAATTTCATGCCTGATGAAAAGGCTCCTATTTTCATTTTGAATTTTTTAATTAATGCTTTGGGAGAAGCATATTTGTGACCGTACACAACTTTTTGCAATTCATGAATGGCCAGATATTAAAGATTGAGAAAACAAACATCACTATTATAGAAGTAAAAGCATTCTTGAAGAAACAATTGAAATGATTGCTAGTAGAATGTCTGATAAATTTTCGCCTATTAAAACTAAAGAAATATTGCAACAATGTAAAGATGAAGAAAAAAATACATTTAGGAATGAAGTCATCGAATTTTATTCAACAGCAAGGGAGTATTTACGAAATTGGACTGAACCATTGAAGCAGTATGTATACATTTTTGAAATGGTTGAATTTAAAATCTATTTCAAAGTAGGATGATGTTGCATATTCTTGTGTATCGCTTGAAAGAAATGGAATTAAATTTACGGAAAATATTCTGTACAAACAATTTGTATTTTTGAAGGAAGTGATTAGCAATGAAATTGAAAACAATGTAAATTTGAAAACTATTAATTGCAACGAGAAGTGGATGACTATCTTTATGAACATATTTATGGAACAAAAAAGTGAATTCATTAGAATTTGTTCATATCTGTTTGCAAATCCGTGTCACAATGCAGGCTGCGAAAGAATTTTTTCTTTATTAGACGCTCAATCGACTGATGAATGGAACAGATTAGAAATCAGTACAGTTAACGCAATAGTCATATATGTCTTTAATTTAAAAGATCTGTGTTGTGAAGATTTTATGAATTCCATAAAAGAAAACGAGGAAATATTAAAAGCTGCGCAAGGATCAGCCAAATACACATGTAAAATTAAATTTCAAGATTATCGTTTGATGTATGGAATTTATTTTTTAAAATTCATAACTCAATAATTAAATCATCTTCATTTAATGATGAATGTTTTCTTAGGTGTTAATGGTTCATATATGGACCTAGTATTTGATTTTTTGTTGATTACGTAATGAAGATTTAAATTTGTGACATTTCATTCGTTCATGTAACTTTAAATTGATTTTTGTTTAATGATAATCGTGCTTTTTCATGCTTAATGACTTAAAATTCAAATATCTCTTGTAATTTTGAGTTTATAATATAATAGTGATCAGTATTTTTATGTTAATACGGTTTATACATTACAATTTGTTTAATTTGTAATTATGGTAGGTGATGACATTTTGGATGTTTCAAATCTACTATTATATATTTTGAAGCGTGTGTTTGTGTATTTGTTTGTTCATGGAACTCTTCCTAAACGGTAAAAGCTAGAATAACCAAATTTGGTACGATTCTTCCTTACATCCTAACTTAGTGAATGGTCATGGTTCGTCAACCGGGATTAATCAGTGCTGCCAATATAGGGGATTAACATTTTTCCATAAGATAACACGTATGAATCCATTTCTTGACTTGCAAGGTATTTTTCCTTCAAGCATTAAAATACGTAAATGTGGCCCGATTTTTTTCGTTTTTGCTTTATTCGACGAATAAAACTCTACACTATACCGACTGATGAAGGCGCCGACAACCGTCATATCAATAGTGATAACGTTTGGAATTTCGATAAAAATGGTGAAATAAAACGCGATCAGAAAGAAAATGCTATATATCAACCAATTGGCGGAATAATAGTATGAAGAACGCATGTATTCCTAAAACGATTACGAATGGTAAGGCTGAGGTTTATCTGAGAAGCGATAGTGAGAAATTAAATGTCGTCGTATTGAACTGCCGCAGCATCCGTAAGAAAATTGCCGAGTTTGAGCATTTTATTCGCAGTCTAGAAGCCGATGTCGTGATCGGTACAGAGAGTTGGCTCACTGACGAGATTGCAAGTCAGGAGGTATTCCCTCAAGACTATAGAATTTTTAGAAAGGATCGTAGTATCCGGACGGGGGGTGGAGTATTTATAGCAGTCAGCAAGGCATACGAAAGTTTTCCACTACCGATTAATGACGCCGAAATAGAAAGTGTTTGGTGTGGAGTTAGAGGAAGCGATTACACTATAGCAAATATATGCGCATTTTATAGGCCTCCCAATGCAAGTTTAGAAATTATTCATAATCTCGAGAAACAAGTAGCAACGCTAATATCGAAAAATAAAGAGAGGGCCATTATAATTGGAGGAGACTTCAACTTACCTTCAATAGACTGGAATCATAATTGCTTTGATCCCGGTGGTAGAGAGCGTGAATCATGCGAATCACTGATAGAAACCTTCGTTAAACACTCGTTGTGTCAGCTAGTAAGATGTCCCACGAGATCGAACAATATATTAGATTTACCCGTAACGGACTACCCTGAGCGTATGAACAAGCTTTCCATAGAGGAAGGAATAAGCGATCATAATGCTGTGTACGTGGAATTTAAGCTAAAAGTGGAGAGACAGGTTAAGGCTAGAAGACGCGTATATCAGTAGGTGCCTGGCCTCCGTCTTGAGCAGACGTGCTTTGACTTTTGCTCCCGCTGCTGCGCTCTTACCTGCCGTATCCCGTAGTATACCTGTCTTTGGCTTGCTGTAGCTTTAGTTAGATTATAATTTTAGTTTTATTATTATTATTTTTGCATACCTTAGATTAATCGTCTTAATTGTAATCTTCATTCGGAGAATATCCCGAGTCCACGTCTTTATTTGTAGTTTATTCTTAGTGTTCCTACTTATAATATCTCCATTACCAAATTCGAATAGATACTTTCATATTTTTAACTAATATTTAACTAACCTGGTTAATTTAAGGCTAATTTAGTTTCAACTTTGTTGTTTATATATTATATGTAGTTCTGTTTATTCACTTTTCCCTTCTCAATTTTATACAAGATCTTTATTGTACTGTAGGACTTCTGTAGGGGCAATGGAGTGGACTTCGTTGACCTGAGGCCGGTGCTGGACTCATGTAGGGTACCCCTAAACGATTCCAGTGTCCACTATACGGCCGAGGCAGCGGATGCGGTAGCGCGTACCGTGTTTGAACACGCTAGGGTTTTTATAGGTTAGACGAGGATAAAACCAATAGATCTGCTAGAAAAGAGTCCGCCAACATTAACGCTAGGGAGTACAAGAATAGCGGCAGAGTGAGAAGTAGAAAAATAAAATTGTTAGATCAAGTGGCGGGGAAATCCAGAACGAAAATACCCGTAGAAAACGCAATACAAATTATTATTATGAACTGCCGAAACATTCGAAGGAAACAGGCCGGTTTTTTGCCACTTAGCTAAAAGCCATCGTGCAGACGTTGTATTGGGAACAGAGAGCTGGCTATCAGGCGACATTAATTCTAACGAGATTTTCCCACCAGATTACGGGGTATATCGCAAAGACAGGAGGTAAAGAGTCGGAGGTGGAGATTTCATCGCCGTCAGAAACAATATATCAAGCCAATTAGAGGAGTTTAACGACAGCGAACACTGACAAATGATATGGTGCTCCCTTCGTACGAGAAACGGTAAAAAATTATTTTTTTGCTCATTTTACCGCACACCTGACTCAGGAGTCGAGAACATTGGAGAACTCAGTCGTACATTGCAGGTGACAGCTAGGAGAAAGAACGATCCAGTAATCATTCTTGGAGGAGACTTTAATCTAAATCTACATCTACATGATACCCTGCAAATCACCAGAATGGTGGGTGACAGGGGGTGCAGCACACCAAGACCTACCTAATAACGTCCCTCGTGGGAATCACTCTCCTGTTATGATCCCGTATAGTCCTTGGAAGAAACGAGCTCTGATATCGCTCGGTCCTACAGTCGATCTCTCGTATTTTATCCTCGTGATCGTGCCTGCCCATGTACGTAGGTGCCTCTAATATTTCTGAGACCTCCTCTAAGAGAACTTCCGACCTAAATTTCTCCAGAAGCCTTAACCTAGCGCTAATTCTGCGATCCTCCAGCGATATCCAATTCAACTCCTTCAAGAGTGATGTGACGCTTAATTTTTGCTCATATTTTTGCTTTACGAATGTGGCTGCTCTGCGTTGGATTCTTTCTAACTCAAGTATCTGTCCCTTTTCGTGCGGATCCCATATGCTGGAAGCGTATTCGACCTGAGATCTGACCAATGATAAATAACACGTTTCTCTTACCTGTTCTGTGCTACTTCTTACTATTCTGCCTACGAAGCCCAATTTCTTATCAGCTCCGCCTACGATCCTTCGAATATGCATATTCCACGATAGATCACGACAAATGGTGACTCCTAAATATTTACGTACTCTGCAGATTGGATATTCAATCTATCAATCTATCAAAAAGAGCTAACGATTATATGTTCTAAAATCTTACAAGATAATGACGTAGAGGAAATCGGTCTATAATTTTCGGGGTTCTCTTTATCACCGCCTTTGTGGATGGGCGTTACGTATGCTAGCTTCCAGTCTTTTGGAACGGTACCATGGGCAACGGATTTTTCGAATATTATGTTCAAGTAAGGTGCGATTACCGAGGCTAACTCTTTCAACACACGCGCGGGTATGCCCTCCGGCCCGGGAGACTTATTTTGCTTAATCGACTCTAGCTGGCGCGCGATACCTGTTTCAGAGAATATCAAATCTTCCATCGAATTACCTTCATCATTCAAAGCTGGTTCCTCAAATTCGTTGCTCACCGAAGTAAACGCTTTCCGAAAGTGTTCATTTAACGAGTTCGGTTTTTCCGCGCTATCGTTTACGACATCACCTGCCTCCGTTCTCAATGACGCTATGGTGGGGTCTCTACCACGAACCTCCCTAACGTACGACCAAAATGCTTTCGGATTTTCTTTCAAATTATTATGCAAAATTTTCTTTTTGTAATCATTAAATGCTTCTCGCATTCTTATTCTAGCTCTTGACCGCGCCTCTCTGTATTGATGCAGTATCATTGACCTCTGTTCCTCTGTGACTTTTGGAGAATTGGTATTTAAATGAGCGTGAAGTTTTCTTTGCCGTGTAAGAGGGCATCTAACTTTCTGGTTGTACCATCTTGGTTCCGCACCATCACGTTGAAGTTTATGTGGAATGAATTTATCCGTACCCTCTCGCATCATATCCCTGAACACGCACCATAATTCCTCTGTACTAGCGTCGATAGATGCCTCGCAGAAATTAGGAATTGTGTCCCTTCCATCGATTGATTGGAAATCCGTAACCTATGTTAGTGCTGGAAAAAATAGAGAAGCTTGTCATGAATTAATTGAAGCGTACACTCTACACTCGCTAGAGCAAATCGTCAACGAGCCGACGCGATAAGACAACAACGGAAACATATTAGATCTTTTAGTCACTACCCACCCATTATCGACTAGAAACCTTTAAAACGACGACGGCAGTGGTAATCATAAAATAGTAATTGCCGACTTCAAATACACCCCTGCGACAATAGATAAGCCAAAGCGATTAGTCTATATCTTCAGTAAAGCAGATCTCTCAGATTTAAAAAATTATGTTACAAACCAAATAGCACATTTATCATTTTTGCGAATAGTAACAGCGTAGATGACTCTTGGACGGAAATTTTGCGAATCATTCGCGAAGGGCTTAAAACGTTTGTCCCAACTAAAGCTATTCGTCATCGCAAGGACCCGCGGTGCTCAAGAAACAAAGACGGCTTCACGCGCGCGTAAATCACCTTAAACAAGTTGGTAGAGATCACGCGAACGAGTATTTAATATACAGAAATAGTCGTAAATCTGCAACAGACGAAGCGCGTAAGGAATTTCACGCCTACCGATCCACGACACTCTCGGATTCACTCAAAAACGACTCAAAAGAATTTTTGTCGTACGTGCGAGAAATTCGAGGTCAGTCCACAGTACCTCTTCTACGTACAGACAACGGTGAAAGTGTACACGATTCATTTACTAAGGCTAATATGTTAAATCGCGTCTTCGAAAATTGCTTCACAATAGACAGCGGTGATTTCATTGATTTCCCTATTCGCATAGACTCAAATATGACCGACATAGAAATATCCGAAAGCGGTATCGTTAAATTACTAAGTCAGGTCCATAAAAGAAAATCGCCAGGGCCTGAAGCCATCCTTGCATTCATTATAAACTCGTTAGCAAACGAATTAGCTCCGTACCTAAAGCTTCTATTCAGAAAATCTTCAGATGAGGGTGTAGTTCCTTTGATATGGAAAACAGCCCAGGTTACACCAATACATAAAACGAGATAAATTAAAAGTGGAGAACTACCGCCCTATATCGTTGACGTCAATCTTCTGTAAGGGTTTTGAGCACATTATCGATAGCTCAATAATGCGATTTCTCGAAAGCAAAGAAGCGCTTAATAGAAAGGTTTCCGGCGAGACAGTTCATGCGAGACTCAGTTAGCTCTACCCATGATATTGTGAAAGCAGCGGATAAAGGAATAGGAGTTGAAGCAGTATTCTTAGACCTTAGGAAAGCCTTCGACACCGTTTCTCACTTGAAAATAGTTCAAAAATTAAGGACTTAATAAATGAACGAGAAAATTGTAAATTGCATAGGCTCGTTTCTTTCCGATAGAACCCAGAGTAGTCCTCGATGGAGTTGCATCAGACGTCGTCAAAGTGACTTCCGACGTGCCTCAGGGAAGTGTAATCGGCCCTCTGTTAATCTTGATATATATAAATGATTTAGCGGATAATATAAAGTGTAAAGTTAGACTCTTCGCGGATGACATACTTGTGTATGGAGAAATCAACACAATACACGACCAGGAGAATTTGCTAAGGGACCTTCAGGCTATTACGAAATGGTGTAAAGATTGGCAACTCGACCTGAATATAGAGAAATGCGCCACAATGAATTTCGTCCGCTCCATGAATTTCAACCGTTACCCGTACCAAATATCTGAACTGAAGCTGAAATACGTCAGTAACTACAAATACCTAGGAGTAACTCTCAGTAGCAATTTGTCTAGTAGAGAGCATATCAAAACCGTTATAGCATCGGCAAACAGAGTTCAAGGGCTTTCCTCTAGAGTCCTGAGGGGATGCACCTCGAATGTAAAGGAAATCGCATACTTTTCTCTAATCCGACCCGTCGTGGAATACTGTCGCGCCGTCTGGGACCCTTTCGAGGAGGGCCTAAATAATGGAACTCGAAATGGTTCAGCGTAGAGCGGCTAGATTTGTAAAAGGAGAATATCGGTATGATGCGAGTGTATCAGAGATATTGAGGGATCTGAAATGGCAGACGTTGTAGAGTAGAAGAATGGAATACAAAAGGAAACTATTTGAAAAATTCGAAAGCTCCGAATTCGTTGAAGACGTGCGCGGCATAGTCGTCCCCATCGGTGTTAGTGAACGTAATGTTAGATCAGAGCGCAGGAGAAAATATGTCGAAACAATCGCTAGAACAGAGAAATACTACAGATCCTTTTTCCCAGACGCGATAAGACAATCCAACAGAGGAATTAGTTATAGTTCACTTGGTGTTGTGACCCCCCTCTGCCAAACGCTTCTGGCGGCTTGCGGGGTATTGATGTAAATGTATATAGGTTAAGGCGAGAAGACGCGTATATATGTACGCCAAAGGCGATTTCTCGAAATTTAGGTCTTTTTTACAGACACAATTACCTAATTTCTGCGAGGCATCTATCGACGCTAGTACAGAGGAATTATGGTGCGTGTTCAGTAGAGATTGTGCTCGAGAATTCTCGAGAAATTCCTATTCTTTCAATTTCTAATTTCTCGAAAAAATTTTTTCCCAATATTCGAGAATCTCGAGTCTCGAAAAAAATTTCTCGAGATTTCGAGATTCTCTGTAAGACATAGCAATGAGACCTCCATTCGGTAAGTCTATGTAATAGATACAAGACAGAAGTACTTCCTACATTGTAAACGCATTAGACATGAGTGTTTCGTTGTTACATTGTACTCGAAAAGCGTCGGAGAATTTCCTTTAGCGCTCAGAAGTAATAGTTGCCACCCAGTAGGCCGCTTTTAGAGGAAGCAAATATTACCACACAACTGTTTTCAATCCTCTTCTCCTTCCCTTGTATTCCGTATTGGTGACAAAGTATTAGAATCCGCTTCAGTTCCAATTCGTCGAGCGTAGTGAAATCATCAGTTTAATAATCTAACGTAGTGAAACCATCCGAGCGTAGTGAAACCAGTGCCTGAAGAGTATTTTACCAGTTTTTGCAGGTTAGCCTTCCTTGGGAATGATTTATTCTTACCTTTACTCAAGAAATGGCATCAAAATTTAATATACGTGAATATTATTCTTTTTTATTGATAAAAGGAAGTTGTTCAAGCCGTTTCCATCAAGAAAATTCATCAACTAGGAAAGTACGTACGTATGTACATTTTTTGATTTATTGATTTACCTCATTTGTTTGGTGGAGTTCCATTTTAGTTTTATTCAAATAATTATGTTACGATGGAAATTGCTTAAGCAAACCTTGGCTACCTAAATAGTGTAGTATCATTTTCTATAAGATTTGAGGTCTCTGTTATGCTCCTTCTAAACTCTCTCGATTAAGAGATACAAAATAGAAATACTTGCTACATTGTAAATGCGTTAAGCGTGCATGTTATGTTACCACATCGTCCTTGAAAAGCGGCTATTGTTCTAGGCCAGGGGTCCCCAAACTAGGGCCCGCGGGCCACATCCGGCCCGCGCACTGATTTAATCCGGCCCGCCTGCCTTACCTCATATATTTCTTTAAGTTCCTTGTATTCACCAACAGCAATTTTCATCAAGTATCATTCGATCGCCAACTCGTTTTTTAAGTAGATACCTGAAACTTTTCTCTTTTCTCGATAACTACACCCTCCTCCGCTTCCCCCCTCCCTACCCCCCCCCCATTCCCCCGCGCTCGGAATAATTTTTAACGGTGAAGTTGGGCGGTCGAAACCTGCTCTTTTAAGTTTTCACACGGCCCGATCAGTCATTTGAAAAGTCTTAAGTTGCCCGCGCTGTCGTACATAAAGCCTAATGTGGCTCTTTCAATAAAAAGTTTGGGGACTCCTGTTCTAGAGCAATGTTTCCCAACCGTTTTATATCGGTGGCACCCGTAAGCAACGTTTCAGAATTCGGCGGCACCCCCTCTATCTCCAATCAGAACTACTCGTATCCCTACATTGCCAAATATGAGGCGAGAAATCAAGAATTTATCTATATTTATGCTAATATTTGGCAAATTTTCTTACTTTCAACAGTTTATTGTATTTAATTTATCCACAAATAAATTTAGTGAGGCAATCACAGTAAGTATTTCATTGGCAATAATAGTAGTCATTATTATCTAAAAGTTACATAATATGTGTTCCTTGATTAGTGTATACAGTAAAACCTGGTTAATTCGAACCTCTATATTTCGAAATTCGACGTAATTCGAAATTTTTTAACACTTAAAAGACTGAAAAAGCCAATTTCATACAAATGTGTTTCAATAATTCGAAAATCTCTATAATTCGTAATTCGAAAAAAAATTTTGCCCGATTCTCGGAATATCAACGTATTTTTGTTGACATAATTCGATATAAAATTTACAAAAAAGAAACTAAATGAAAGTTACTAAAATATTCCTGGCCCTATGCCGACTTAATTACAAACGTGCGATCGTGATCATACCGACTGGGCGTTGGGTATTGTCACAAGATTCGGTCCATCCCCTCAATTTATCTACTGTTTTGCGAGTTTTGTATGGAAAACGCGTTCCAATATTCCTTTGGTTCGTTGCTTGTTTCGTATTAGATTGTATTTTTCATCATTGTTAGTTACTAGTTTAAATAATATTCTTAGTTTAATAACTGCAAGAGAGACTATATTTAAATTTATTGCAATAAAATAGTTTTTTAAATATACCCTCCAATGGCTCCGGTTCGTGGTGCATATAAGACTCTTACTCTTCCTGAAAAAATGTCTTTGCTGCAAGACACTGACAAGAAGTTAGAATCGAAAGGAAAGCTGGCCTCAAAGTATGGGATTCCGAACTCGTCTTTATCTACAATTTCAAAGAATCGGGCGAAGATTGAAGAAAGTTTTTATAAATTTAAAGGGAGCGTTCACGGCCTGCGAAAAACGAAGACCTCGAAGAAGAACTGTCCGATTTTTTTCACAAGTACGAGCGGCGAATTTACCTGTGACAAGCCCGATGCTCATTGAAAAATCAAGAAGTCTTGCGAACGCTTTGAACATTGAAGATTTTAAAGCGTCCAACGGGTGGTTGGATGGTTTTAAAGACGCCACAATATTGTTTGTCTCGCAGTATGTGGTGATGCCCAAAAAATTAGCGAAGAGGAAGTGACGACCTGGCTGCAAATTAATAAACATGTTTTGGAGAAGTACGCGCTCAAGGACATTTTAAATATGGACGAAACGCATTTTTTTTCAACATGTTCCCCGATCGTACTTTGGCTCTCCGAGGCGAAAAATGTCACGGTGGCAAACGTAGTAAGGAGCGTCTCACCGCCGCGCCGTGCTCTGCACAAATATGGATGGGTCGAATAAAGAAAAACTTGTAATCATCGGAAAATATGGCAACCCACGCTGTTTCAAAGGTATTAATCGTGATTATTTGCCGTTAATTTACGAGCATAACAAAAAGGTGTGGATGACAACAGACATATTCAAAAGTTTTTTTTAATAAGAATGCAAAGACGTGTGGCGGTGCAAAATCGTAAAATTTTGTTGACACTAGACAACTGTTTTGCTCACCATGTGGCTCAGATAAATACGCCCAATGTTGAGTTGCTGTATTTTCCGCCGAACACAACCAGCGTTCTGCGGCCACTCGACCAGGGCATCATTCAAAATTTAAAGTCATTACAGAAAAGAAACTATTGTCGTCATACTTGGTGCAAATTACAAATGGATGTTCGCAGGATGATTTACGAAAATGGACGATTTTAGACGCGTGCCGGGCCTTGTCATCGGCGTGGCAATTGGTGACTCCTCAAACCATCGCCAACTCTTTTAAGAAAGAAGTGTTCCAAGGTTCAGAAGTGGAGGAAGTAATCGACAGTAATGTATTGGGACCTGTCAGTTTCGGAAACTTTGTTTCCTTTGAAAATGACTACGTTTCCTTTGATAATGACTACGTCAGTTGTCTATGACCCCACGATCGACGAATCGAAAACCGTTGCGAGTGATAGCGACGAAGAAGACGATGTGGATAACGTCGATGCTAGGTTGGATGTGCCATTACCATCTAAGGAGGATGTTTTAAAAGCTTAAGATACCCTTCAAAGATACGTGTCTGGGATGCCAGATGTGCCGATGAATATCTGTGAAAAAGTTGATGCCATTATGCAACACATTGCGCTATGGAGTGCCCTGAAATTGAAACGGGAAAATAACCAACTTTTTAAAATAAATTTAAATTAATATTTTATTACACACTTTTATTTATTTACTTTTAAGTTGAAATAAGTGAAAGACATTATTAACATTTTAGTGGTTTAATTATATGTTCATATATGTTTCAATGTTTAAATGAGTAATCCTAAATTTAACTTTTATTCATCGACATCATATTTTGAGGTATGCATGTGTAGTACATCCTTTTTTTCTGTATTTTAATATGGTGTCATATTCTTTTGTTTTTCTGTAATTTATATTTGCATTTTTTAAATTTGGTAAATCACGCTTTTTTGTAAATTTCGAATTATAGAGGTTCTTCGTAATTCGAAATGTTTTTTCTTTGGTCCCGTGAATTTCGAATTAACCAGGTTTTACTGTATTACGTAGTAATTTTTCCCAAGATATTTTTTCTTACCTAAATCATATGTTTTGTACTATGTAATAACAGACGAACAAATTAAATTAAGAAGTTAGAAACAATAATTTTCAATGTAGGATTTGCGTATTTATTTATTTTTTATTTTTGAACGGCAAGTGGAATCTCTCGTCAGATAGTTTTTACTTTCTCATACGTAGTAATGGGAAAGTATTGTATTCATGAAAAAAATCGACTTCCAGATTTCAACGGATATACATGTTTTGAGGTCCCTAGAACACGTTTAGACTATTTTCGGAATGATGTCTGTGTGTGTGTGTGTGTGTGTGTACGTGTGTGTGTGTATGTTAATGTGGGCGCTCTAACTCAAAAAGTACGTGCCATATCGTTACCAAACTTCATACTAACGCTCTTACATGAGAACAAAGAACTGATTAGTTTTTGGACAATAACGGATAACCGGAAGTCGAGGTTTATTCGAAACCCGATTCGGTTTTTGCGATATTTCTTGGTTAAAATATCATTTTTGTATTTACAATTCTATACAAAAGTTATATAGAATGTAATTTCCTACAACTTTCATTTGAAACAATTTTCTATAGGAGTTATTGTTTAGGAGTTATTTATAAATAACCGGTTTTTCGGTTTCCGTCAAATATCTCCTTAAAAACAGCGTTATTGTAATCTTCGTAAGGACCAAAGTTGTAGACAATAATATTTCTTCCAAGTTTCGTTTGAAACTAATTTTCGTAGAACCATCCATTTCGGATATATTTCGCTTTTTCTTAATACCAGCCTACAGCGCCAACACCGTGTAGCGGTGAATTCTGTAAACATTCAAAATATACGTAATATACGGCAACGACGTGTCTTCTTTTAGGATACGAAATAATAATTTTGCCTTATAATGCTACTCATAATAATTTAAATATCTATACCCCAAATATGGAGAAAGTCATGTGTTGGCCACATCAGATTTTTTCTCATTTCTCCTGTGCAGTCTTCTTTTAACGGGAAACTAAAGCTCACTTTCGTAGGAGAAATATTAATTAAAATTAATTTTAAAAAATTCAGAATTATTATCTCCCATTGCCTCTTTTTAAGAAAAAATATTTTAAGAAAATTTTCAAGAGAAATTGCATTCGCACTCGAGATTTCTCGAGAATTCTCGAGTGCGAAAGTGAATTCTCGAATTCTCGAGAAAAAAGATATTGGGAAAAAAAGAGAAATCTCGAATCTCGAGAATGAAAAAAAGTCGAGTAATCACAATCTCTAGTGTTCAGGAATATGATGCGAGAGCGTACGGTTAAATTCATTCCACATAAACTAAAACGTGATGGTGCGGAACCAGGATGGTACATACATCCAGGGAGTTAGATGCGCCCCTAGAGTGAGAGAGAGAGAGGAATAATGAATAATAGATGCAGAGCATTTTTCTAATAAATTATGAGACGTTCTCGGCCAGCTGTTAAAGTCAATTAAACTTACCTTTGTATATGTTACGCCAAGAGACCGAAATCGCTCAGTGAGCGGAAAAAACAGCCACAACGCGTTGTGGATGCAACTAAACGACCAAATACCGACATTAAGGGCCGGTGCACACGAGCGGTAAAGGACGTTTGTGAGAGCGGTAACGTTTGTGAGAAGTGCACACACAGCGGCAAAACGACGCTCAGTCTCGCCTGAGCTCCATCAGTGCATGATTTGATAATGGAAAATTACAGGAGAAAACGCGTAGCTTTTGCTTATTTAGTTTATAAACTATTTATTAAGAAGAAGAGGAATTACTGGGTTCACCCTTTGGGTATTTAACGACTTCTCAAAGGTGCTTTTTCTTCGATGTTCACAGACTTGAGAAATGACGGAGAAAAGTTTTTCAATTATTTCCGCATGAGTATTAACACTAGAACGGCGGGCGAGGTCATTTTGACCGCTGGGCTTTGCATTTTATCTCGATGTGGTCTTGTTTTTTCTCCGATCTCTTTCCCTTTTGCTGACTTTTATTATATTAATGTCAAGCACAATTCAGCTTGTTTTTACGCTGATCCCTGTAATACTTTTTATTTACAAGCCTTACCTTACCTGGCGGCAGCGGTCATTTTGATCGCTGCTCGTTTTTTCTCACCCGTCTTTAGATTATTACAGCAGATCTTCATTTGTCTCTCATTTTTTTGTCATCGGCAGTTATGTTCGTCGTATCTACATTGTATCTAACTTATTATCTGATTCCACACTAATGATGCTGACGAATATTAGTACGCTCACCGGTTAGTGCTCTGCGACTCCTTATTGATAATTCCATGATCGCGCACATAAAGAAATGTACTGAAGCTGAGGCAAAAAGGCAAACAAATAACAAATCGCTAATTAATTAAGTTGATTTCAATCTTTGTGTAAATTTTCCCGCTTAAAAACTACGGATAAATAACGAGCGGTCAAAATGACCGCCTCCGCCGTTCACAGGGCGTCGTCCGGTCCCGCCGTCCTCGTGTTAAGTCATTCGTTGGCACGTATTTACTTTCTCCATACGTAGTAATGGGAAAGTATTGTGTTCATGAAAAAAATCGACTTCGAGATTTCAACGGAAATACACGTTTTGAGGACCCCAGAACACGTTTAGACTATTTTCGGAATGATGTCTGTGTGTGTGTGTGTCTGTGTGTGTATGTGATTGTGGGCGCTCTAACTCAAAAAGTACTTGTCATATCTTTACCAAACTTCATATGTAACACTTTAGCATGAGCACAAAGAAATGATTAGTTTTTGGACAATAACGGTTAAACGGAAGTCTAGGTTTATTCAAAACCCGATTCGGTTTTTGCGATATTTCTCCGTTAAAACATCATTATGATATACAGAATTCTCTACAAATGTTATAAATAATGTAATTTTCTACAACTTTTATTTGAAACAATTTTCCATAGCAGTTATTGTTTAGGAATTATTTATGAATAATCGGTTTTTTCGGTATATGTCAAATATCTCCTTAATAACGTCGTTATTCGTAATCTTCGTGAGAGCCAAAGTTGTAGAGAATAATATTTCTTCCAACTTTTGTATGAAACAAATTTTCGTGGAACCATCCACTTCGGATATTTTCAACTTTTTTCGTAATTTCCAGTATACAGCGCCAACACCATGTAGCGGTGAATTCTGTAAACATATTCAAAATATACCTAATGTACGGCAATAAGGACGACTGTATTCCTTTACGATTTGAAATAATAATTTTGCCTCATAATGCTATTCGTCGTTATTTAAATAACTATACCCCAAATATGGAGAAAGTCATGTGTTGGCCACATCAGATTTTTTATTCTTGTGGCGATATTCTTCTCATGAAATATTCCATATTTTTGGATATTTTCTGACCTTTTCGATGAAAAATTCAACGTCAAGTTCATCAGCTGCCATTACTATGTTGCGGTAGCTACATAGACGCACGTGTGCATTCACCAATGCCTACTGCGGCGACGCTGCGTTCGGGCAAGTCAACTTTTGGACGGTCGTGTGCATCCACCAATATAAATCTTAGTACTTCGGTTGTGCGTGGACGTGCGGCAAATGGACGCAACGTCCTTTATCGCTCGTGTGCACCGGGCCTAAGATTGATTTCGCTTCATGGCCGTTTTAAACTGACCACAACGCGTTGTGGACGAATCAGAAATTACACAACGCGTTGTGGACGGTTTGAACCGACCACGAAGCGAAATGATGCATGTTGAGACTTGTCAGCGCGTTTTTAGTATCGTACCTCAGTGACTCTGACTCACGCTCAGTTTGACCATGACTGCCAGCGAGCGCGTATGCATTTCGGACAGCAAGAAATGAAAGAGGTTTTTGAAGAAAAATTTAAGCTTATTATTGAAAGCAGCAATGAGTGTAGCGATTATTTTACGTGTGAACGGTATAATAAAATCCTATCTGAGGGTAAAGGTGCAAGACGTATGCAGAAAAGTAATACACCTTTGTCGTCCAAGCAATATAGAAGACTGAAGAGATACGGCGTAATTACTATTGGAGAAAATTAGAATTTGACTGAAAAAAAAATGGGGGTGAACGAAAATAATATGTAATAAGCCACTTAAAAAACAGCAGAAGAACGCCTATCATATAATTGATATTTTCTACATTTTTGGAGAAGCATTCATTCTTCAAAGTGACAACGGGAGGGAATTTTCCAACAGAATAATTCAGAATTTAACAGCAGTGTGGCCAGGCCTGAAACTTGTGTATGGGAAACCCAGACATTCCCAAAGCCAAGTGCAGCGATTTTCCCCGCACCTCCGCAATTAACGAAGCACTTGTGTCTTTCGTAATCGGCGAACAGAAAGGCAAAAACCTCTCCGCCAAATGGCTGGTCCCCTGACCCCTGATCCTCCTGGCTTGCGCGGAAGTTGCCGCGCAGATATTTCCTGAGTCGTTCCGGGCGAGATTCCTCCGCCCCTTGCGACTTTAATGGCTCTGCAAACTTTATGTGTGGGTGCGAATTAATTGTCTATACTACGTACCAAACTTAATGATCGCTGGCCAAGCCTCCAAAGATTAGGGCGTTCCCTTCGTCAACAAATCAGAGGCATCCGGCGTTGCCGTCTGTTTGTTTCCTACTCAGGGAATTTGCCGCGCTCTCTCTCTCTCTCACACACAGCAGATGCGTAGCGTCTTTTGCTTTCGGCGGATGAGTATTGTGTGAAAGATGTCTGAGCGAAAATCTGTGAGACATGTTCTTCAGAGTTCCGCGCGGAATTTAGTTTTAAGTGTACGAAATTACTTTGAGAGGGAGAAAAGTAATGGTGGATCATTACTTGCTATTTCGAAGGTTGTAAAACGATCAGCTGTTGCCCTTAACTTGGGAACGGTTACAGTCAGAAGAATAACCAACGAGAAGTATTCTCAGGAAAACCGTAGTAGAACACAGAAAGAAAGTTATCGAGGAGGCTTGGATTAAAGAAGGAATATTGGAAGAGGGAATTCAAGAAATTATAATAGCATTGACCTCAAGTTCGGATTCGAATACTAGCAGTGATGTCAATATTAGCGAAGATAACGTTGGACTGGAAGAATTAGGAGTTTCACCTTTGTAGAAGGTAACTATAGAAATTATTTATATTTGTTTCATTCTGTTTAAATACTAAGGAAGGTAGGTATTGATTGAATAATTACTCTTTGTTTAAAAAATTAAGTGTAAAATTAGATAATTACTAATATGCTGTATTGTTTTGCCATTTACTCATACAAATATATCTCTTTTTTTGAACAGCTTCAATTGAACACTGTCAATCAGTCAACAATTTGTCTCCTGATTTAAATATCTTAATGTTTTACTAGGTAAAAAGGTGAGGTGAATGATGAGGTATAATTTCCTCTTGACTATTTATTAACAAGTTAAATTTTCAGTCTATGCCAAGTTGATCAGTTCCTCCATGGTGCCTTTGCCCAAATTTCCAGCTGCTAATTAATTTCCACAAGATAAGTATATTGGAGTATTACATTACCACACTATTGAATGAGTGTTTTGAAATTCATTATGCTATTCCTCTCGTTTTTGCAGAACCAGTTAATTCCAACCAATGTTCATACTTAAGTTTGATTATAAGTATTAATTCATAAGTTATAAGTTAAGGCAATGCTAATAATAAAAATAATCTGTAATGATATAACTAAAACCTTCATCAATTAATTTTATATGGTGAAAAGCCTTTCATTTTTTAAAAAATTTTCATTCTTTTCTATGATTCTGTTACATTCCTTAGTTATCTCTTAGGTGCAGTTTTAAATTCTTCCATGGCTTGCTGTAATCCCTACACTTCAAATGTGCATCAATCTATTTTCATGTGTCAGTGCTTACTTAAAATCCCTGTAGTGTGTGTTCATCCATCTATCCCACAGTGCTTTTACTCCCATTTTTAGTGCTATAGTCTTGCCATTTCACGCTCAAATCGTGTGTGCTTCAGCTTTGGATATTCTTTATAATGGTTAACTTATTCAGTGCCTTTTCTACCAAATGTGGTTCTCCCTATTATCCTAATTAAAGTGTAAATTGTAATTTATTTGTATAGGGTCAGTGTCTACTTGAAATCCCTGAAGTGTGAATGTGTTTCTCCCTCTATCCCACAGTGCTTTTCCCTTTTTAGTGCTATAGTTTTTATATTTCATGCTCAGAGCATGTAAGTGCTTCTTCTTCTTTATGACTTAGCTTATTAAAGTTTAAATTGCAATCTATTTGTATAGTGTCAGTGTCAGCGCCTGTGTGTACATGATAATGACGGATTTAAATAACTTGAAGGCAGGTGAAGATAAGTGATTATTTCAAAAGTATTTTTGTCTTAACTTTTCTCATTATTATACATTTCCACTTTATTACTTACTGTTCATGCTTAGTATATAATTCCATTTCTGTTTATTTTATATCCTAAAATTGCTTCTCTTATTTTTACTTCATCTACTTACAAATAACCTAAATTTTATATGTAGCTACTCTATTTTTAATTCACTCTGTCTCTGTACCTATCATTATATTTCAATAGTGACATTGATGTGGCTATGATTAATCTAATGTCATATGTTTTCTCAGGATAAATTTAATAATAGAATATTTGAAAAAGAGATAATTTCATAACTTTTGAGAAGCCAATAATTTATTTTGAATGATCTGGGATTTGAAATACTTTTCATCCTAATGTAATGACGACAGTAAATGTTTTAACCCAGTTTGTTCATAATAAAGTTTTGGTTTTCAGGAAGTTATATTACTTACTTCTTTTTATGAAATTCAGTAATAATAATATGCTGACAAAAACGGTTATTTTATTCTAGTGTTGATCTTACTATTTATGTGCACAATTTAATCGTGTTTATTGTTATGTTTTCTAATCATTGCTTCTTTTACAGCTCTCTATATCTTAGTTTACCTCAGTAGGTTTCGCAGTTTTTTCACGTCTCTTCTTGTGGCCGTTTTTCTGCAAATGGGGTTTTTGCCTTACTGGTTTTTCCCTGTAAAAATGTTCAATTTGTGTGCAGTTTTAAATATATTAAGTAATTTTACTACTTTGAATTTCTTTAATATTCCCATATTCATGCAAACGTTTACTCTGAATCACAGTGTATATAATATGTAATGGTTTATTGTCTTTGGAATAAGTAAAAGTACCTACTCAATGAGAAGCGTTATTTTTATTCTTTTATCCAATCATGATTTCCTAATAATATGATAATTATTAACTTATGTGTTTGCTTTAATCCGTGTAATGCATTTGTTATATTTAAAATATTAGTAACAATAGAAGTAAGAAAGTACTCGAAATGTAATTCTTCCGTAATCCAACTGTTACCTTTAAGAATATTTTGCTCTTCTTCTTGATGTGATCTATTAACTATTTGCAATTATATAGAGTTGATTGTTAATAATGAAAATAAATAGATGAAATTAAATATTGTGTATTTATTCCTACTCCGCACCCTCTTCCCTTTCATGATGCATATTGTACTACTTGGTTTTTTTAAATTAATAGTTCAATAAGACCTAAACTTTTAGAATGCTGCGTCTTTACAACCTATGGCTAAAATTTCTGTATTTTCGGCAATACGAGATAGGATACGGAAAATATGGCAGTATTTTCATCTGGCTGAAATGTTACGAGATGGTTCTACGCAGTTCTACCGTTATATACTTAACAGCTGCTTGAAAGCAGAAGCAAATAACTGTGAGAACGGAACATATGTTGTGGTTATACATGTGGTCCCTTAGAAATCCCACACCATTCTTTTCCCTCGTCCTTCCCTCCTTGTGTTTATTATACTACCTGCTCCGACATTTGCCATTCGCATACCAAATAGTCTCATCTTCCTGCTAACTTTTTTCTACGTATTCTCAAAAATGTAAAATATAACATCCTTTTCTCTTATTTGTCATATAAGCAGAGAATATTCTATATTGTTTAAATGACAATCATCTAAAATAGGTACCCTATAACGTGGAAAATGTTTTATATCTACTTATGAAAGACAAAGGAGGAAGTAATATATTCGTAGTTACTACGATAATATTACCAAACGTAAATACTCGTAATTTCATTTTATGTAGCTTTAAATATTAAAGTTTTCAACATTTTTATAATTTCGTTTACTGATGTTCGCCTGTCTGACCCCACTCCTACAAAGAGTCTTATCCATCCAGCGTCTCTGCCAACTTGCGAAGCACTATAATTGGTCCACGTTTGTGGACTGATTCGGCAACAAGGTTCCCTTTCCACACATTTTAACCCCGCCTCCCAGCGATCATTAAGTTTGGTACAGACCATAAATACCGTATTACCTAGAAGGTGTCGATAGCGAAGCAAGTAGACGAAAGACTCCGCGAGCGGAGTGTATTGTGAGGGATGGCTGGTCCCACACCAACGCGCTTTATATAGGGCGAATATTACCCCTATTTCCCATTTCCTCCTTTTCTCATGGTTATATAACGTAGTCAAGAAATTAACCAATACGAAGTCAAGGAGTCGGCCGTTTAAGCTACCCGCCGAATCTCCCCTCAACCGCTCCATCACATGACCGTGGCTTTCGAGAGAACGAGTGGGCAGATATCCCGAGAGAGCGTCAGCCGAGGGTCGCCGCGGTAAGGAATAAGATTCCGAGTGACGGAGAGAGAGGAGCGGATCCTGGAAGTCGAGAAGATTTTCCTCGCAAGTCGCGTGTGCTGAAAGTTTCCTGAGGACAGAGTGTAACTATAATTTGACATTCATGAAGTGTTTTATGTTGCGAGACTAGTTTTATGTCTCAAGAGGTTTGTTTGCTGTTATGTTATAATTTCATATTCACGAAGTGTTTAAGTTGCGAGACTATTGTTACGTCTCAAGAGCATTTGTTTTGCTGTTACGTTGTTATTTCTTGTACAATATAGCATTTAGTTAGAGGATTATGTGGCTTTGTTTTTTGGTCGCCACACAAGAATCGGTAGAACGGTTAAACCAGGGTATTATAGATATGCTGGTAGCTTGGATGGTGGATGAAGGCACTAAGAAGTGGTCAGAGGGATTAAAATTCATCCAAAGCAAGAAGAATCGTTCATTGCATGAAGAGATTAAGAAAAGTCCTTATGATGCCATGTTTGGATGCAAACAAAGAATTGGATTGGCAGATTCTTCCTTGGAGAAGGAAATATGAGTCGCTGGAAACAGAAGAGGATTTGGGAAACATCTTGAGTGACTTAAACGCACTCGAATCAGACGAAGAAGTAGAAGATGATACAGCCATCACAGTTTCATGTGCTATATGTGAAGAATCCGGAGTTCTCAAAATTTGTGGAAAATGTGATCATAAACTTAAATTTAATAGTTTCTCACTTAATTCCTGAAATGTTACGTTTTTCGTAGCTTTCTATACTTTGTTATTTTTTAAAATTGCTTATCTAAGTGCTAGGCATCCCGTCATATAACTGACCAAAATCCTCCTCCTATGTAAATGAATAAAGATATTGTTCAAATTCAACTTATAGCATTCATAAACAGATATTGGGCGTCGAAGCAATGAAATAATACGTGAAGTAGTCGCAACTAAACATTTCTCATTGTTAAGGCGTTGAAATGTGTATTCCTTTCGACTCCTAATAAATATTTCTGCTAACTCGGAATTTAATTAATTTAATCTTGAATGGAAAAATAAACATCGTTCTTTTTGACGTCCGTATGTTAAACTCCGGAGTTCGTGTCTCGATTCTAACTAATTTTGAAATGAAAAGAATTATATCTGACACTCATTCACGTGTTACCGTGTTGAGAGAAAATATCCGATCCTTAAGAGCTAGGAGAGAACCGTAAAGTGGGGGGGGGGGGGGGAGGGAGAGGAAGAAGACCCTTCACGCCCTCCTCTACCATCTCTGTTGCCATATCGCGTGACAGCTCGTTCGAGACTAGTAGTTCACTGAAATTTCGGTGGAGCGCTCGCAAGGGTGTGCAGTTTTTATGTCCACCACTGTACATGCGAAGTGCGGAATCGAAACTGAAGATAAAGGCATATGTAACCGTTGTAAGAGAGTTGACTTAATCGACGATGAACATCAAAGTGTCAAAACAAGATTGGAAAAGCAAGCAGAAAAACTGATAACTTTGTCAGGCAAAAAACTACCTCCTGCCGAGTTAGGACAGAATATCATTGATAAAGTTCCGGATGTTGATAGGAGAAGACTTGCTGCAATGAATGTGTTGACCGTGGTTCTAAGTGTGAACGAATCTGGTTTGTAACAATTGGGTACCAAACAAGGGACATTGGAAAGACTTTATGCCGGCAATGAGTTCACCTTCGCAGATTCCCAACATTATCAATCAAACAGATGTTCCAAGTACATCATCTGCGGTGTGCTTCAGCTCTCTCATCTGAGTCCAAACGAGGATTTGTTATGTGTATACGCGCTCGCTGGCAGTCATGGTCAAACTGAGCCTGAGTCAGAGTCACTGAGGTACGATACTGAAAACGCGCTGACAAGTCTCAACATGCATCATTTCGCTTCGTGGTCGGTTCAAACCGTCCACAACGCGTTGTGTAATTTCTGATTCGTCCACAACGCGTTGTGGTCGGTTTAAAACGGCCATGAAGCGTAAACAATCTTAATGTCGTTATTTGGTCGTTTAGTTGCATCCACAACGCGTTGTGGCTGTTTTTTCCGCTCACTGAGCGATTTCGGTCTCTGGGCGTAACATATACAAAGGAAAGTTTAATTGACTTTAACAGCTGGCCGAGAAAGTCTCATAATTTATTAGAAAAATGCTCTGGATCTATTCGTTATTCCTCTCTCTGTCTCTCTCTCTCTCTCTCTCACTCTAGGGGCGGCAATATGAAGTTCGGTCCTTCTAGAAAACAAACGAATGTTTTACTCACTAAGCTAGAGGAATGAATGTAGGGAAATCATTTGTAAACGAGCACATCTGAAAGTAGGAAGTACGTTCGCCTCACTTTTGGATAACTCTGTGTTTTTCGCTGAGAGCTTCGTTTTCATAGTTTTCACTCATTTTATCGTAAATATTTGATTAACTAGCCAGTGCGTCTATATGGTGATAATAATGTGATAATAAGTGTGATAATAAAAGCCAAAATTCAGTTAAATAAATCGCCAGCTACAGCAATCAGGCTTAACCATAGTTGATGCTGTTTATATCACTGAGAAATTTCAAACCACGATATTAGATATTAGTTTACATATGAAAGAAGATGATGTGTGAAAGAACATTTAGTGCACTTCATTTCCTCAAAAGTAAATACCGAAAGAAACAGAAGGACGAGCATCTTGAAGCTACTCTCCAGTTACCTGTAGAAGACCGGGGTGTGGATGAATTTCCTTTTAATAAACTTCTTTGACTCTAAGAGGTATGTACATTAATGAGACATTTCATATTTATAAAAAAATTGTTAATATATGAGTTTGAAGATTTATATACTAAAAATTTAAAAAATACAATAGAGGCCACCGGACATTCACTGTGGTCGCACGCGCGGTCACGACCATTTTTTTCGTAAGAACTCCTGATATAGCAGAACAGTGAATCTGATTACTCTCAGAAATATTTATCAGCGATTACACTCGAGAATAATTTCAAAACATTTTGAATAATACTAAGTAAAGAAAATTGTTAACTTTTCCTATGGATAAGAAAATATCTGTGAGTAATTAAAATCACCCTTGGCAGCATACCCATTGTTATAAACAATTAGAAAGTTTTATCATACCAGCGGAAACAATGGTAGGTATCACTTAGCGACGTATTTAAAATAAATTTAGAAGAAAAATCAAAATATCTCTTAATTCGTATTGTAATAAATATTTCAAACAAAAATAATAGAAAATTACATTATCTACATTTTAATATTAAAAACTATTTATAAAAATAGAGTTTCAAAGGATATATTTGATAAAAACGGAAAAATGAATAGAATAAACATCCACTTCCGGTGGACCAGTTTCAACCTTTACAAATCCTCAGTTGCTAATTAAAGTTTTAAGTGCTGATTTGATAATTAGTTTTCGAGTTAGGCCGCCCACAATATTTCTATCACATACACACACAGATATCATCGAGAAAATTGTCAAAATGTGTTTGTTCTAAGAACCGCAAATGTGTATTTCCGTTGAGATCTCGAAATCGATTTTTTCATGAAAACAATACTTTTTCTATACCACGCATATGAAAAATCGGTACAACATAACACTGAACAAACTTTCTCATATGCTAATGCGACGTTTAGTTATTTTTAGAAAATGACAATCGTATCAGCCGTTTTTTAGAAAATCCAATTTTTGCTAAAGTTGACCAAGAATAAACTAGCCTTATATTCATTCATTGAGAAAAATGAAATATGTAGTATTATTGAAGACGTATACTCAAGTAACTGTATGAAATTTGATCAAAATCGATAAAGTTTTGAGAAAACCAAATTATTCTGAAATTATAAATGTTTTTTTGGGTTATCCCGCGTAAATTTTTTTTCTGCGTTAAAGGCCAACGTTTCTTCTCTTTTGCCGGTAACTTCTTCGGGATGATTTGGCCGCGTGTCCTCATGTAGACTTTATATACACTACGGTAGCAGAGGAGGGGTGGGTGGATTATAGGAAGGGGAGGGTTGCTGGTGGGGTGAATTTTGTTGTGGCATTCGTCTTATCATATTGTTTACTATCACTGGGGTCCAAGTGTTTCTCAACTTATAGCCACTGCCTCTGTTGAAATTCATACCATGCTTCCTTATTTCTAATGCCTCCTGTATTACTCGTTTTTCGTAAAGTTCTTCTTTCTCGAGAATTCTTGTGTTTTCGAAATCTATTTCGTGTCCCCCTGCGGCGTGTTCTGCGACTGCTGATTTGTCGGCATGTTTGAGTCGAATAATGGCTCTTTTGTGTTCTTCGACTCGTGTCTTGACCGTTCTCCCTGTTTCCCCTATATAAACTTGATCGCAAGTTCTGTATGGTATCCTATATCCGGAAAATGAGAGGAAACGGCGTTTAATGCATAAAATTTACGCGGGATAACCCGAAAAATCATTTATAATTTCAGCATGACAAGCACCCGCGGAGGGTGATGGAAAAAAACGGATTGCGGATTTGTTTTCAGCGTGCCGAAATAAAAAATAATCACCCTTCAAAGTTCAGGAAACAAAAATACTGTCGAACAGTGTAATCAGTATCTATTTACGTTGCTATCCATAAAAATCGATCGTTTCGTTGCTTAAACAAAAGTGCGGAGCGAATAACGCTAAACTTTCGTCTATTTGTAAGCTTCATTGAAGTAACTGCGCGAAATTCGATCAAAATCGTTATAGCCGTTTTTGATCAAATCGAATTGTTGTTAAAAATGCGTAGAATAAACTTCCCTCAATTATTGAGCAATGTCAACCATTTCTTCATATACTCTGCTCTGTATGATAAAATGACTAAGCAAGAGGTTTCATACATTTTCGCTCTACCGTTTAGGCCCTAGAGCCAATAACAGACAGATGGCATTGCGAAAACTACTTTTTCGGTCTCAGCTACACCTAAAACGTATATTTCCGTAAAAAACTCGAGGTCAAATTTTTTCGCGATTGCAATACTTTCTCAATATACTTCGTATATGAGAAAGTTGAAAACGGTAGAATCCCCTTCTTAGTTATCACTCTGCTTAAGTATAGCTATTGCAATTAGCGGATAAGGGCGTCACAGTCCGATGATCGCCCCATAAAGAACCATGGAGGCGACCGTCGTCTTCTCTCTTGGTTTTCCGTTTCGTAGTTCGCACGTATCTCACTGTTTCTGCTGCTGGGGATTACCCAACGCAAGAGCCTTTCTCCGTCGCCGCTGCGCATCACTCAATCGCTCACCTGGAGAAAGTCGGCGTCGAAGGGGGAGAGCGAGAGGGAGAGAGAGAGGGAAAGGAGGAATAGGAAGTGAAAGGGAGTTATCGTAGGTGGGGAGGGGGTGAGATGAGGTGAGGAGGGGTAGAGAGAGAGAGAGAAAGTTAGGGGTTTGATAAGAGTGGGTAGGATGGCTTCAAAGAAAGAGGGAGAGAGGAAGGGTTCTTCTACGGGAGAGGGTGGAGGGGGAAGGGGAGAGACCAGAATTTCCCGTCGGCCAGATCTCTTTTTTCCTCAAATGAAACCTTTCCGGACTCTTAACCGGACCCGTGCTCCTCATCGGAGGCGGTCGTGTGAACAAACTGTGGCCATTTTCGTGTTTCGATATCAGATAATAAAATAATCTTAATATGCGAGGGTGGACATAATGCGAAATCCTTCTTAATTGCCTCTATCGTTGCGAATGCATCGAGAGCCACATCATTTCAAACTGAATGATATTCGATCCGTTATCTCGGTTTCTTCCTTTATCCCAAACCGACTGGAATATGTTGTAGGGAAGACCTCGAAACGTCTTTTAAAGCTAACGATGTGAGGAAGCCAATAATAACCGTTTCACCGAATTTAAATGCATATCCATGCCCAGAGCCGTAGTGAGGGCGGGGTAACCGGAGCACGTGCCCAGGGCGCAGCTTCGTAAGGGGGCACCAAGTAGAAGTCTTATTATACACGTGATAAAATGTGGTTACAGTATTGTTTTATTGATCTCTTCCAAACTTATAACGGCCAACCAGAGGTCCAGCTGAAGGGCCATGACTGTACCAAGTCATAGGTGAACGTGTGCAAACTTAATTGGCCTCTTTTAGGCTGCCTCTACTCTTTACTCTCTCAATGTATTTTCCTTCATTTATCCCCTCGTTCCCGAAACTGTTTGCGCATTGCATTAGCCGAACAGAATTTTGGCCAAGTTGTCGATAAAAAAGTAATTATAGAGGAGGCCCTTATTGATTTTTTTGCTGTCAAATCGAAAAAGAGAGACGAAATCACGTCAGAAATAATGCAAAAGTTGGAACAGGATGGACTAGATTTACAAAATATGAGAGCTCAACCATATGAAAATGCTCCTAATATGACCAGTAAATTAAACGGTTGCAAACATAACCCTCTTGCACGTTCCATACCAGTACAGAGGAATTATGGTGCGTGTTCAGGGATATGATGCGGCAGGGTACGGATAAATTCATTCCACATAAACTTAAACGTGATGGTGCGGAACCAAGATGGTACAACCAGGAAGTCAGATGCGCTCTTACACGGCAAAGAAAACTTCACGCTCGCTTAAATACCAATTCTTTAAAAGTCACAGAGGAACAGAGGTCAATAATACGGCATCAATATAGAGAGGCGCGGTCTAGAGCTAGAGTAACAATGCGAGAAGCATTTAATGATTACAAAAAGAAAGTTCTGCATAGTAATTTGAAAGAAAATCCGAAAGCATTTTGGTCGAACGTTAGAGAGGTTCATGGTAGAGGCCCCACCATAGAGTCATTGAGAACGGAGGCAGGTGATGTAGTACAGTGCTTCTCAGACTTTTTGTTGTGGCGGAACGGCAATTTTTTCTTAAGTTCCAGGGACCGGTAGAGAAAATAATACTGTTATAATAAATATATAAAAAATGAAATCTGCAAAGTATTTTCAGAAATATATTACAAAAATGTATATTTAAATATTAGAATAAACAATTTTACTAAATTGAGTAGGATGAAAATGTTGTTTATTTATTTTAAACGTAAGCTTTTCTAATTTGAAAGATGACTCTGCTTATTTTTTGCCAGCTTATCCAGTCGTGGTTCGATGGAAGACAGTACCACGCGTAATGGAGGATGAATATCCTGACTATTCCTGTACTTGTTCTTAATAACACTCATGGCTGAAAAGCCAATCTCGCACAGGTATGTTGAAGGAAATGGGAGAAGAGTCTTCAGA
The DNA here is from genome assembly GCA_036926305.1 of Uropetala carovei. Lineage (NCBI taxonomy): Eukaryota > Metazoa > Arthropoda > Insecta > Odonata > Petaluridae > Uropetala > Uropetala carovei. The sequence continues at coordinate 1,171,322 of JAXCHB010000220.1, read as the reverse complement.
GAAATCTCAGCAAGCTCTGGGTATTCTGCTTTCACTTTTATCTAAAAGGAAGCTAGTGAGTTTGTAGTCTCAAAATTCATCTTCGAAACTACGTCAGCAGCCAGCTCCAACAATTTTTCCTCCATAGTGACAGTTAATTCATCTTTCAATGGGATAAATGGATTTCGGATCCATCCATTCCCTTTCCGTGGATCTTCTTCTGTTGGAAAGTAAAACTCAAAACGTTCTGCCAAATTCCTCAAGTGTTCAGTGATAACGTTTCTTAGAGATGTAATATTAATCTCTTCGCTTGCATCGGAGATGACTGTTGCTAAATTGTGAAACATGTCATAGCAATCTCTTGAACCTCGACCTCTGCTTCTAGATTTCGTTTCTGTCCATCGATCTTGTCAGCCATCGTAAAGCATGAAGCCATCCTTCCCTGCATGGATGTGTTGAGATCATTCATGACGGCAAAGATGTCAGCCAAATAAGCCAGCTTGGCTATCCAATCCACATCTCTGAATAACTGGGACCAATTTGGTTTTTTCTCTTGAAAAAACAGGGAAAGCTCGTTTCGTAACTCAAATACTCTTGACAAAACTTTTCCCCTCGATAACCAACGTACATCGGCATGCAACAGGAGCTGTTTATGATCAGTTCCCATAGCATCACATAATGCAGAGAATAGTCTCGAATTTAAAGAATTCGCCTTTACATTGTTAACAATTTTCACAACTTCGTTGAGCACACTATTTAGTTCTGGTGACAATGTTTTTGTTGCAAGACTTTCTCGGTGAAGAAAGCAATGCGTCGACTTGCAACTTGGAGCAAGCGTCTTAATCTGGGTAACAACTCCTGAATGTCCTGTCATTGCGGCAGCGCCATCAGAACATACGCCTACACAAAATTTGAAGTCCAACCCACATTTATTAACGATGTAGTCGTTCAAAGTGTTGAAAATTTCAGAACTAGTTGTTTTTGTCGGTAGTGAAGCAGAAAAAAAGAACTCTTCCTTCAAATCACCATTAAATTCAAAGCGCACATACACCATCAGAATAGCCGCATTTGAAACGTCTGTACACTCATCAAGCTGTAAAGAGAAGTACTTTGCTAATTTAATCTGTTCGATGAGCTGATCTTCCATATCTTGAGACAGAACTAAAATTCGGCTAGCAATAGTGTCATTTGAAAGTGTCGCCTGACTCACTTCGACAGTTGTTTACAAAAACTCAGTTCGATGGATCACTCTTGGTCTCATGGAGAAATATAACAAGAAAATAAATCCACGTGAGAATGAGAAACTACGGGACTCTCATGATCGATTTGTTTCATAAAAGACGAGAACGGATATTTGACTCTGTAAGCAAACATTTTGAAGCGTCGTGACATTTGAAATGACATTCGGGATAAATTTAATCTGTTTACGATTTGGATTGACCCAAACGGTTGGCCATAGAGCACCCCCGTTCCTCTGTTAGTCGCAGGTGTAGGTATCATTAGCTTAAGTATATGTCTGTTAAAATTCTTGCGGCACTATCCAATTTAAATCTGCTTAGAAAAGAGAGGTTTAATAAACGGGAAGGACAACACGTCGTCCCACGAAAAGAAAAAAAGCCTGCATTTTGCATTAAATGTATATAAAGACATTTATTAATCCAGGTCCGGGTCTCACTCTCATTAGTCTATGTCGAGGCAATGCTTCGTTAACATCTGTACATTACCCTAAGAAATTGTCGCGGACCGGCAGCCGATGGCTCGCGGACCGGTGCCGGTCCGAGAACCACCACTTGAGTAGCACTGATGTAGTACACGATAGCGCGGAAAAAGCGAACTTGTTAAATGAACACTTTCAGAAAGCGTTTACTTCGGTGAGCAACGAATTTGAGGAACCAGCTTTGAATGATGAGGGAAATTCGATGGAAAATTTGATATTCTCTGAAACAGGTATCGCGCACCAACTACAGTCGATTATGCAAAATAAGTCTCCCGGGGCGGAGGGCATACCCGCGCCTGTGTAATGGCACCTTACTTGAAAATAATATTCGAAAAATCCGTTGCACATGGTACCGTTCCGAAAGACTGGAAACTAGCATACGTAACGCCCATCCACAAAGGCGGTGATAAAGAGAACCCCGAAAATTATAGACCGATTTCCTTGACGTCATTATCGTGTAAGATGCTAGAACATATAATCGTTAGCTCTGTTCTACGTTATTTAGATGGTCGTTCTTCGCTAGAAAAACCAACACGGGTTTTGGAAAGGTAGATCATGCGAAACGCAGCTCGCTCTGTTCGTAAACGATTTGTTGCAATGCGGAGTTGGGTAAAAGACTTCCTCTCAAACAGAAAACAGATAGTAGTTATTGATGGGAAATCTTCATACCCGGTAAAAGTCGCATCAGGTGTTCCACAGGGAAATGTCATAGGCCCACTACTATTCCTGATATATATAAACGATATCTGCTGGGTAGTTCGCTGCAAAATGATTTTCGCAGATGACACCGTTTTATATAAGGGGATAACGAGTCAGGATGACCAGAATTCGCTCCAAGAAGATTTAATCGCCCTTTCAGCATGGTGTCAAGATTGGAAAATCGAAGTTAATCACAGCAAATGTTCCCTATTGAGTTTCTGGAAGAGTAAGAACAAAGAATTAGACTCGGAGTACAGAATTGATAGATTGAATATCCAATCTGCAGAGTACGTTAAATATGTAGGAGTAACCATTTGTCGTGATCTATCATGGAATATGCATATTCGAAGGATCGTAGGCGCAGCTAATAAGAACTTGGGCTTCGTAGGCAGAATAGTAAGAAGTAGCACGGAACAGGTACGAGAAACGTGTTATTTATTGTTGGTCAGACCTCAGGTGGAATACGCTTCTGTACGAAAAGGTACAGGTACTTGAGTTAGAAAGAATCCAACGCAGAGCAGCCAGATTCGTTAAGCAAAAATTAAGCGTCACATCACTCTTGAAGGAGTTGAATTGGATATCGCTAGAGGATCGCAGAATTAGCGCTAGGTTAAGGCTTCTGGAGAAATTTAGGTCGGAAGTTCTCTTAGAGGAAGTCTCAGGAATATTAGAGGCACCTACGTACATGGGCAGGCACGATCACGAGGATAAAATACGACAGATCGACTGTAGGACCGAGCGATATCAGAGCTCGTTTTTCCCAAGGACCATACGGGATCATAACAGGAGAGTGATTCCCATGAGAGACGTTATTAGATAGGTTTTGGTGCGCTGCACCCCCTGCCACCCACCAGTCTGGTGATTTGCAGGGTATCATGTAGATACCACGTACAGAGCATTCGCTTAATTTAGCTTGTTATCATTCCACTGAAAAAACTAACCGCCAAATTAATGAATTTTTTGCAAAGGTATAGAAACTGTTCCGTTATTTCCCTGGTTCCACAACGAGATGGGTTGTACTAATAAAGGTCATAAAGGTGACGTTGGAAAAACGTGGCACAACACATCAAGAGAAAATTCTCTGAATTCATTGGGGTTACAATTGAAGGAAGTTTATACGGTGGTAATAAAATTAAAGAATGAACATAAATGCAGAGATGCTGAAACTTTGCTAAAACAGATGTTTATATTTTTCTAGTTGTTTTGGGACGATTGTCTCCAGAAGATCAACCACCTCACAAAATCTCTTCAGGGAGCCGAAGTAACTGTGGATAGAGCCATTGACATGATCTGCGATTTGGTACCAGACATAAAAAGTTCAACGTCAAGACTGGAAGAGTACTAGATGGAAGAGGCAAAGAAATTTTTTGATGAAAAAGGAATACCTGATGTGCTCTCGAAAATAAGAAAAAGAAAAAGGAAATTTCATGAAACGATAGAAACTGAAGCACCCTCAATACCTGAAACAACAGAAAATTTTAAGCTGTGCTTTATATAATATGACCGAAGATAAAATGATAAATTCCTGTGAAAATGCTGCTAGTAGGTAATAAAAACAATGTGGATGAACGCGAGTTAATCGAAGAAGTTTGCAGTGTGAAACACCACCAGCCTTCGAAAAAAGTGTATAAATTACTCAGAAAGAAGTATTGGAATTTATTCCTAATATGCAAAATTTCCTGATAATTTTCTTGACAATCGTCACATCAATTTCAACTGGAGAGCTTTCTTTTAGTAAACTGAAATTGATCAAAAATTACATACGGTCACCAATGAACTAAGAAAGCCTTTTTGGTCTACACATCTTATCTATTGAATAAACTGTTAAAAATATAGATTTCAATGGCATAATCAATGTTTGCCGCAAGTAAAGCCTGAAAAATAACTCTTAAAAGAAATGATGGTTTATTTCAGTTAAATACCTCTTTAAAAATATGCACATCATTTTATTAGATCATTTTGGGGCGCCAAAAAATCCTCTGCCCAAGGCGCCAAAATTGGTAACTACGGCACTGCCCATACCGATGAATAAACAGCGTTTTGGACTCCAAGAATTGGGATTTAGTGCAACGTACCGAGTATCCAATTTCCATATGTATCACTGTCACAGATTTCTGGATTAGCGGCAGAAAATGGCGTGCGTTGCAACCGTAATTGTGATATAGATAAAATATTACAGTAAATTCTACTACAAACTGAGAATTGTATACTGGAATCGTAGTTGGTGAAGAAGAGTCGCTTAAATTATTCAAGCGATTCAATTCTTGAATATTCTTATAATTCCTTATTTAAAAAGAATTCATAATATGTACATATTCATTTTCAACTTGAAGTCGCGTAGAAAATACATAAAGAGCGTTTCTCTGACTCTCGGTAATGGATGGAAAGCGGTTTTCCTGGAATGGCGCCGGTCTATCATAGCCTCGCTCGAGTCCTTAAATTGGAAAGCTTCGGCAGAAGATTGGCAAATTAAAAGAAAAATAGAGCCTTAGTCAAAATGGAAATAATCACGTATTAAAAATCGCCAGACATTGGCTGGCGAAGGATTGCGTTATGCACGAATCCATGAAAAAGAGTACTTATTATGACGAAAATGAGCAAAAAGAAAAACTAACATTCGGGATGAAGTCTAAAATTATTAAATATTTTAATGATATATTTTACTTAAATACTAAATAAAAGCTATCAATAGATTCATCCTTTTATATAATACCGGTAATAGTTTATATAATACCGCACATTGTAACCAACCGAAAGGAAATGATTGTTATTAGGCTGAAATATCTCATTACGAATAACTGTAAAAATTAATCAAAAAAGTATTCTAAACATGAAAAGAATAAACCACTTTAAGGAAATGGGAAATCTAATATAAACGCATGCAGAATGGTTGCTGCAAAACAAACGGACGATGCTCAGCTGCTAGTGTGATGGAGATAAGAGGGAGATGCGAGAGTGTGTGCGGTTATCCCTTCGTAGGCCAACGAACTCTCTCTCTCTCTCTCTCTCTCTCTCTCCCCCCATCTCTCTTTAATCAACCCCCGTCCAATTGCAGAGAGAAGATAGTGCAACCACAAAGAGCATCCTTTCTCTCCCTCTCTCTCTGCGAAATATTGCGAGTAGCAGTCAGGCCCGCGCAACAGGACCTGAAATGACGTTACAAGTTACACTCTAGACCACGGGTCACCAATTGGCGGTCCGCATCCGGACCGCCAACGATTTTTCACGGACCGCGTGCGACCTGAACCTGTCAATAATTTGTACATAAAGTAATTATTTTAGTTTTGTAAGTTCTCTTAATTTGACGTATGACATTTAAATCATCGATCATACGTTATAATGAATGACACTTTCTTCGCCTTACTGATGCCATTAAACTTCTGAAATATACGTAATTTTATTTTATAATACAATTAATTAATTAAAATAATCGCAACAAATACAAGAATATTTCGGTAAAGCTTTACCAATTCTTTTCACAATTATCCACTTTTTCCTCAATTCAGCCTCGGCACTTGTGCCATCGGTTCAACATATATATGTGAATCAACATTTTTGAAAATTAACTTCATAACAAACAAGTTTCGGTCTCGGATAACCGACAAACTTCTTCGAAGTTTGCTACAAATATGAAGTACAAATCTGATTCCAAATTTTGGAAAAATTATTGTCGAAAAGAAGTGTAATTTTTATCATTCATGTAGGTATACATATGCAATATAGTTACAAATGTTATCTCTAAGTGTTCTGTAATAATTAATAAAAGGAAATAAAAATATGTTCTTATAACATTTATTTGACGTTTTATTAATGTTATGTCAGTAAGGGATCCGGACCGCTATAAGTTACATTTTTACTTTCTCACACGAAGTATAGAGCAAGTATTGTTATCGCGAAAAAATTCGACCTCGAAATTTTTACGGAAATATAAGTTTTAGATGTCACTGAATCCGAAAAAGTGGTTTTTGCAATGCCGTCTGTATGTCTGTCTGTTACTGGCTCTGGAGCCTAAACGGTAGAGCGAAAATGACTGAAATCTCGTACTTAGGCATTTCATCATACTGAGCATAGTATATGTAGAAATGGTTGGCATTGCTCAATAATTAACAGTAGTTTGTTTACGCATTTTTAACAACAATCCGATTTTCTCAAAGACGGCTTTAACGTTTTTGATCAAATTTCGTACAGTTACTTAAGTTTACATCTACAATAATACTACGCATTTCATTTTTCTCAATAAATGAGTATAAGGCTAGTTTATTCTTGGGCAACTTTAACAAAAATTGGATTTTCTAACAGGCTCATACGATTTCCATTTTCTTAAGATAACTAAAGGACGCATTATACCCATATATGAGAAAGTTTGTACAATGTATGTTGTACCGATTTTTACTTTCTCATACGAAGTATCGAGAAAGTATTGTTATCCCGAAAAAATTCGACCTCGAGATTTTTACGGAAATATACGTTTTAGGTGTCGCTGAATCCGAAAAAGTGGTTTTCGCAATGCCGTCTGTCTGTCTGTTTCGGTACGTGTGCCATAGGTTGCCGACCCTTGATCTAACATAAGCAATAAAAGCAACATGATTCGCCTTCAAACCGGACGATGGCCATTCATGCATGGTAGAGGAAAATACCGGACGTAAATTGAAATAAGAAAGCTTGAACGAGAATTTCTCCCGAGAGAGACTGCCTCCTCATAGTATGCTATAACAGGCGTGAGCGGTCTCAAGAGTATCCGGAAGCAGAACTCAATGGAAGAAGGGAGGAGTGGGGCAGAGGAGAAAAAAATGTTGGGAGGAGGGAGTGAAAGGGGGGGGGGGAGGAAGGAAAGGAAGGAGCGGTCACAGGAAGAGAGGGAGGAGAGAGGAAGAGAACAAGTGAGTGTGTGCGCCCATTTGAAGACTTGCGTAAGCAAAGCTTTCTCTACGTTGCGTAAATTCTCCCATTTCGGTGCTCGTGAATCGCATTGTCGCATTCTAATATTTTTAGTACACGCTTAAGGCAGTCCTTTTTTAGAAAGTATTTGGGCAAATGGGTTTATTGTGTAGTGCGTGTTTAAATTAGTTGTTTTCTTCGCAACCTATCCGCGTGCGGCCATTTCTATTTTTGTCTCTTTTTGTAATATTCAAGAATTCACTTTGCCACGTGATTGACTTCTTAATTCTTCATAATGATTTTCTTTTCCGGACAGCGAGAGAGATATTTTTTTGTTAAGTATTGTGTAAAGTGTTAGAAAACTTTTCTATCCAGCATATTGTTAACCAATACATTTACGTCTATATATTGAGACGGACTGTCTCATTAGTCTTTTTATAACCCATAAAATGTCTACACAAGAAGCAATTAAATTTTCCACGCAGGATATGCGCGACACGCAAGGACCGCTTTTATGTTACGCTAATATAATATACAAGTGAATGTGTTTCTTGCATTCTGTAAGCATTTTCTCTCACCCTAAAGTAAAGTGTATGAGCCGACTAATAATTTTCAACGCTTAAGGTTGCATCTTGGCTCCGAATTACGTGTTTTTCTGTTTTGAAAATATTGGGGTAAAAACAACCCCTAAAATTTATAATTATAAAACATTTAAAGGTTTTTATCATTTGTTACGAATACCTCACATTTACGCGAAATTTCATCAATGTAGCACCTCTAGAAGGTCATTTATATGAATTTAATTGTTTAAACTTTATTAATTTTTAACAGCCACAGCAATAAATATTTCTAAAATCTTCAATGTTATTTACCACCGGGACATTATTTCCTAACTCTGTTAAAATTTTCAGCTTCCTGCATCTACAGAAAGTACATAAACATTAGTCAATTTGTTAAACATTTGAGAATTTATTACGCCCGAACGAATAAAAACTTTCAAATTTCCATATTCCCGTTTTCATTATTTGGCAAACTCTTGAAAAAATTTCAGCTTCATAGCCCATTTGGAAGTACCTAAACCATAAAATGTTAGTAAAATAGTTTATAATTTTTTACGGCCAAGAAAATAAACATTGTTGCAATTTAGCATTTATTCCTCCGATATTTTTTTTGCTTCACCTGTGTATTAAATTTCAGCTCTCCAACTATAGTAGTTGGGCCAGACATTAGTATCCTCCTATATCCTATATATATCCTATATCCTCCACTGTAAGAAGAGTGCTTATAGAACGATTAGGTGGTGTGTGTCATTCCACCGAAAATCCCTTTATAATTCCAAATTTAAACCTCGTTTCCCTTTAAGAGTATCTTAATAGAAAGAAGAAAAACGACCCACTGCGTGTATTCCTTTATCTTAACAATCGTGTCTTTTTAATTGTTTATATATTCAATACTAGTTCATATGTGCTTGCATTCTGCAAGCATTTTTAAATTTTAGCATTTTTTCAATTTCGAATTTTTCCAATGGATTTTGTACAAAATCATATAACCGTACCAAAAATCAAGTTTGTAGGTCATTTAGAAGTGCCTTATAATTTTAATCCTCGTATGGGGCAAGACAGCACCTAAGATTTCGCATTTTTACAATATCGGATTTCTTCCTTCTATTGTAACTGAAAAGTCATAATTCTACCGAATTTCAAGTTTGTATCTCATAAAGAGTTGCCATATAATTTCACACCCGTATGAGAGAGAAATGGGGCAAAACCGCCCCTAAAAATTGGAATTTTTTCAATATTTTATTTTATCTTCGTTTGCAAGGAAATTTCTATAATCATATCAAACTTTAAGTCTCTAGGTCATATGCAGCCGCCTCGCCGTTTTTGTTCTCGAATAGGGCAATACTGAGGCAAAACAGCCCAAAAAATGAGGATTATATCAATATCGGATTTCCTTCATTAGTCGTAGTTTAACATTAATTGCATTAAAATATAAGCCTCTGCGATGAAGTTTTCTCGGGTTTCCCGAGAAAACTTCATCGCTAACGTTCGCCAGAAAAGCCTGAAATCCTTTTTTTATAAGCCTCTGATTCCCATTAAAAGCTTACCCATATGAAAGGATTTAGGTTGTTGCCTAGGCAGCCAATTGTTGGACTGACAACAATTACCAATTTGTTTCAGATAAATTTACGCTAATTCTACTCGGATAGAAATTCTGTCTTCAAAAATAAGAAAATACAATTAATATCACATCCGATAGTTTGTCTCGAGTTCGTATCTTGAAGGTAAATAATCTTAAATGCAAATATGAAACCTCTACACCAATTTACGTGTTTTCTTATGGGTCAAAAATGAAGAAACAATAGGCCAAAATAGCCCCTCAGAATTGGAATTTCAAAAGTTTTGGATTTTTTCCTCTGGTTATGACTAAAAACCTATAATCCTACCAAATTTCAAGTACCTAGCACATCTGGAAGTGCCTCATAATTTTGTATCCTCCTATATATCTATAATATATAGACGCTTCTTACACATGATATCTATAATATATAGACGCTTATTACACAAGATATATATCTATATCATACTGGTGAAGGTGTGCTTGCATTCTGCAAGCATTTTTCTCACTTTTTCAACGCAAAAGTTTGCACCTCTTCGCCGATTTACGTTTTTCCTTATTGGCAAATTTTGGGGTAAAAACAACCCCTAAAATGTATAATTATAAACATTTTATAGGCTTTCATCATTATTTTCGAATACTTCACATTTCACCAAAATTTCATCGATGTAGCTCCTCTATAAGTGCATTTATATGAATTTTATTGTTTTAAATTTATGAATTTTTATCAGTCACAATATAAAACTTTTATGAAATTTGCAATGTAATTTCCAACCGGAATATTATTTCCTAACTTTGTTAAAAATTTCAGCTTCCTTGCTCTTCCAAAAGTACATAACCATTAGTATTTTTGTTTAACATTTAAGAATTTATTACGGCCGAACGAATAAAATTTTCAAATTTACATAGTCCCGTTTTCATTATTTGGCAAATTCTATCACCAGAAAAACTTTCACCTTCACAGGATATTTAGAAGTAGCTAAACCATGAAATGTTAGTAAAATTGTTTATAATTTTTTACGGCCAAGAAAATAAACATTGTTGCAATTTAGCATTTATTCCTCCGATAATTTTTTTTGTTTCACCTGTGTATTAAATTTCAGCTCTCCAACTATAGTAGTTTGGGCCAGACATTAATATCCTCCTATATCCTATATATATCGTATATCCTCCTCTGTAAGAAGAGTGCTTATAGAATGATATATATATATATATATATATATATATATATATACTAGTTAATATGTGCTTGCATTCTGCAAGCATTAGTAGCGGAAAAATAATTTTTAAATGCAAAAGTTTGGACCTCCTCACCGATTTACGTGTCATCCTTATTGAAAATTTTTGGGGTAAAAACAACCCCTAAATTTATAATTACAAATATTTATAGGTTTTTAACATTTGTTACGAATACCTCATATTTATGCGAAATTTCATCGATGTAGCATCTCTAGATGTGCATCTATATAAATTTCATTGTTTAAAATTTTTGAATTTTTAACAGCCACTATAATAAACTTTAGGGAAATTTTCAATGTTATTTGTCACCGGAACATTATTCCCTAACTTTCATAAAATGTTCAGCTTCCTGGCTCTTCAGAATGTACATAAACTTTAGTCAGTTTATTTAACATTTAAGAGATTATTACGGTCGAACGAATAAAAATTTACAAATTTCTATAATCCCGTTTTCATTATATGGCAAATTCTACCAATGGAAAAAATTTCAGCTTCATAACTCATTTAGAAGTACCTACCATGAAAAGTTAGTCAATAGTTTATAATTTTTAACGGCCAAGAAAATATATATTGTTGCAATTTTTCCTCTGATTATTTTTTTCGGTTCACCTATGTATTAAATTTCAGCTCTCAAACTATTGTAGAGTGCGCTGGAAATTTGTATGCTCTTATATACTGAGTAATGCCCATCAATATATAATGAAGAAGCATTTTTAAATTTTAGGATTTATACAATTTCGAATTATTCCCTGTCGACTAAAAAAAATCATGTAAGGGTGTCAAATTTCAAGTTTGTAGATCATTTAGAGGTGCCTTATAATTTTATTCCTCGCATGGGGCAATAATGGGACAAAACAGCCATAACGTTACGAATTTTTACAATATCGGATTTCGTCCTTCTGTGGTAACTAAAAACCCATAATTCTGCCAAATTTCCAGTTTGTATCTCATGAAGAAGTGCCTTAGAATGTTCACACTCGTATTGGGTAGAAATGGGGCAAAACCGCACCCAAAAATTTGAATTTTTGCGAGTTTTTTATTTTTTCTTCGGTTCCGATGAAATTTCTATAATGGTGTTCTCATATGGAGCAATACTGGGGCAAAAGAGCTCCAAAAATGAGGATTATTACAATATAGGATTTCGTCCATTAGCCATAGATTCACATTAAAGGCATTAAAATATAAGCCTCTGATTCCCATTAAAAGCTTACCCATATGAAAGCATTAAGACTGTTGCCTAGGAAGCCTATTGTTAGACCCAGAAAAATTACCACTTTTTTGCGATAAAAACTATAAATTTACGCTAATTCTATTCGGATTTGAATTCTGTCTTCAAAACGAAGAAACTACAATTTATATCCTATACGACAGTTTAAGTCTTGAGTTCCTATCTTGATGCGAAGTAATTTTAAAATGCAAATATAAAAACCTCTACACCCATTTACATGTTTTCTTATGGGCAAAAAATGGGCCAAAAGGGGCCAAAATTGCCCCTCAAAATAGGAATTTCGCCAGTTTTGGATTTTTTCCTTTGGTTGTGACCAAAAACCTATAATTCTACCAAATTTCAAGTTTATGGCACATCTGGAAGTGCCTCATAATTTTGAATCCCCCTATATATATATACTAGATAATATGCGCTTGCATTCTGCAAGCATTTTCAAATTTTAGCATTTTTACAAATTCAAATTATTCCCAATCGATGTTGTACATAATCATATAACCATGTCAAAATTGGAGTTAGTTGCTCATTTAGCAGTGCCTTATAATTTTAATCCTCGTATGGGGCAATAATGGGGCAAAACAGCCCCTAACATTAAGAATTATTACACTCTCAGATTTTTTCCATCTGTTGTAATTAAAACCCCATAATTCTGACAAATTTCAAGTTTGTATCTCATTAAGAAGTGCCTTATAATTATCACACTCGTATGGGGCCGAAAAAGGGCAAAACCACACATTAAAAATAGAAATTTTTGCAATTTTACAATTTTATCTTAGTTTGCCATGAAAATTCTATAATTGTGCAAAATTTCAAGTCTCTAGATCCTATGCAGCTGCCTCGCATTTTTTGTTCTCGCATGGGGCCGAAAAGGGGCAAAACCGCCCTTAAAAAAATAAGAGAATTTTTGTAATTTATAATTTTATCTTAGGTTGCAATGAAATTTCTATAACCGTGGCAAATTTCAAGTCTCTGGGTCCTATGCAGCTGCATCGCCTTTTTTGTTCTCGAATTGGGCAATAATGGGGCAAAACAGCCCCAAAAATGAGGATTATATCCGTATCGGAATTCCTTCATTAGGTGTAGTTAAACATTAACAGCATTAAAATATAAGCCTCTGATTCCCATTAAAAGCTTACCCATATGAAAGGATAGAGCTTATTACCAAGGAAGCCTATTGTTAGACCCAGAAAAATTAGCAATTTTTTGTGATAAAAACTATAAATTTACGTTAATTCTACTCGGATTTGAATTCTGTCTTCAAAAATAAGAAACTACAATTTATATGCTATCTGACAGATTGTCTCGAGTTCGTATCTTGAAGGGAAGTAATTTTAAAATGCAAATATAAAAACCTCTACACCAATTTACATGTTCTCTTATGGGGAAAAAATGGGGCAAAAAGGGGCCAAAATAGCCCCTCAAAATAGTAATTTCGACAGTTTAGGATTTTCTCCTTCGGTTGTGACCAAGAACCTATATTCCTACAAAATTTCAAGTTTCTAGCACATCTGGAAGTGCCTCATAATTTTGTATCCTCCTATATATATATCTATATATATATATATATCATGTGTAAGAAGCGTCTATATATTGTAGATATATATCATGTGTAAGAAGCGTCTATATATTATAGATATACTAGTGAATGTGTGCTTGCATTCTGCAAGCATTTATCTCATCTTATTATAAAGAGTAAGAGCAGACAACTAAATTTTAAATGCAAAAGTGTCCTGCACCAATTTCAATTCTTTTCTTATGGGAAATAATCTCAATTATAAGGCTGTCTGGAGTCGAACCGATGACACCTATGCAGGAGCTCTAAAATAATATGGATATATGCTCATTACATCTACAAACCCTGAAAATATCTGCTCTTTATTCCTCATAGTTTCCTCTATATTATGCAGGAATTAATTTCTTCCATGCTTTCTTATGGGAGATATACTGGGTCGTCTGGAGTCGAACCCAGGAAAGTTACGGTAAAAGTGTCAACGGTTCCCATTAGATCTTGTGGATATATAACATCCCTCCAAGTTTCAATTCTCTGTCATATCCGAAAGTGCTCTAAATTAATTTTCAAAAATGCCGCAATGCTTTTCTTATGGGAAAAAACGCAAATTTCGGAATTTCTGGAGTCGAACCCAGGGTATTTAGGTGGGAGTTCTCAATTTTTCTGGCGGTTTCTCCATTCCATCTACAACCTCTGAAAATTTCAGTTCTCCATCTATTGTAGTTTTGGCCAGACATTAGTATCCTCCTATATCCTCCTCTGTAAGAAGAGAGCTTATAGTATAGATATGATATATATATATGTATACGAGGTCTGACAATAAAGTAATGAGACTGATTTTTTTCCTGCTGTATTGGCAATGCTGCGGCCTGCTACCACAGACCATGTTTGACCTTGATCCTTCCCCCACCCTTACTCCAAGTGGCACCGCCTTGCGTTCCTTCAGTCTTGAGTAGTTGCTTGACGAATAAGGACATGTTTGTGCACCTTGTCACGAAAATGGAAACGCGGAACATCGCGCAGCGGTATGCCATCATGTTTTGTGTTAAACTCAGTGAAGGAGTCACCACAATGTATGGATAGCTTCAGCAGGCTTTTGGGGAAGAGGCAATGTGAAGAGCACAAGCTTTCCGCAGTGGTGTTCATCGGGATCACCAAGGCCCAAGAAAGCACGCATGTCCAAGTCAAAAGTGAAATGCATGCTTGCGTGCTTCTTTGATTCCAAGGGCATTGTTCACAAAGAGTGGGTACCTCCTGGACAGACAGTTAATCAACATTACTATGCAGAAATTCTCGAAAGATTGCAAAAGCGAGTCATTCAGGCTGGTACAAACATTGCGAAAAACTGGATTCTCCATCATGACAATACCCCAGCCAATGCGGCACTGTCAGTAGGGAAGTTTTTGGTCTTCAAAGACATTACGGTGCTGCTCCAGCCCCCTTATTCATCGATCTCGCACCCTGCGACCTTTTCTTATTCCCACAAGTCAAATCGGTGGTGAAAGGACGTCCTTTTGAATCAACAGAAGTCATCCAAACGGCCGTGACCAAGGCCTTAAACAACATTCCACAAGATGCGTTCCAGAAATGCTACAAGTAATGGCAGGACCGTTGGCGTAAGTCTGTGCAGTCACAAGGGAACTACTTTGAAGGAGACCACAATATAATTGATCAACAGACAGAATAAAAATTTTTTTCGAATCAGTGTCATTACTTTATTGTCAGACCTCGTATATCATGTGTGGAGCCATAGTAGGAAACTGATCCTGAAACGGGTACAAGAATTTTACACCAAGCTGTATGAGGATCCTCTAGGAAATGATGAAGTAAATGATGATGCAAACGATGATGCAAACATGCCCACCGAAGAGGTCCCAGGTATCCTTCCGGAAGAGGTGAGACACGCAATCAGAAGTATGAAGAATGGAAAAGCATCTGGAATGGATGGTATCACAGCGGAAGTATTCAAAGCAATGGGGAATCATACGGAAACAATTCTCGCTAAGATTTTTAATTCCTGTCTGAGGAAGAAAAAGATACCAGAAACATGGAATCACGCATGTATTATCCTTCTGCACAAGAAAGGTTCCAAAGAAGACTTGAATAACTACAGACCGATCAGCCTACTCCTAACAGTCTACAAAATATTCACCAAAATACACACTATGCGCCTCCAAAACAATCTTCATTTTGCCCGACCCAGAGAGCAAGCTGGATTTCGCAGTAGGTATAATGCGATGGACCATATCCAAGTAAGAGAGGTAATCAGGCGGACTAACGAGTACGAATTACCTCTGTGTATGTGCTTTATCGACTATGAGAAAGCATTCGACTCTGTCCGAACTTCGTCGGTGTTACGTGCACTAAAGAATCAAGGAATAGAAGAAACGTACATAAAATTGATCAAGAATATCTACGAAAATGCGACAATATCTGTCCAGCTGCATGAAGAAACGAGTGCCTTTAAGGCCGAAAAGGGAGTGAGACAAGGAGATACTATGTCCCCTAAGTTATTTACAGCAGCTCTAGAGGAAGTATTCAAAAGGCTAGACTGGGAGGAAAAAGGCATAAAGGTAAATGGAGAACATCTGAGTCATCTGCGCTTTGCAGATGATATCATACTGTTCGCAGGGAGCCCAGAAGAGCTCCTTAGAAGAACTGAAGAGCTTGAGCAAGCAAGCCGAGAAGATGAATCTTAATAAAACAAAGGTTATCTACAACTCCTTCACAAATTCTGAGAAGATACATATCAACGGAGCATAACTCGGAGAAGTAACCAGCTATGTTTACTTAGAGGGGCATGGAGAGATGCATGTTAGGGATCACCCGAAGAGACCGCAAGAGGAACGACTGGGTAAGAAAGAAGACGGGAGTCTGTGACGTGATTAGAAGAGTGAAGGTGTTAAAATGGCAGTGGGCAGGCCACATTGCTAGAAGAAATGACCAGCGTTGGACGTCCAGTGTCATCGAATGGATCCCAAGAAACATCAAGAGACCAAAAAGAAGACCGAAAGACAGGTGGGACAGAGAGCTTGTTAAGTTCTTGGGGAAAACTTGGAGGAGGGAGGCAGTTGACAGGGAAAACTGGAAGAGTCTGGGGGAGGCCTTCGTCCGTCAGTGGACTGAAAAAGGCTGATGATGATGATGATGATATCATGTGTAAGAAGCATCTATATATACTACTAGTTAATGTGTGCTTGCATTCTGCAAGCATTTTTGAAGTTTAGCATATTTGCAATTTCAAATTATTCCCAATCAATTTTGTACAAAATCATATAACTCTATCAAATTTCAACTTTGTAGCTCATTTAGAAGTGCATTTTAATTTTATTCGTCGCATAGCACAATTATTTGGCAAAACGGTCGCTAAGATTTCCAATTTTAACGATATTGGATTTCGTCTTTCTGTTGTAACTAAAAACCCATAATTCTGCCAAATTTCAAGTTTTTATCTCATTAAGAATGGCCGTATCATTTTCACACTGGTATGGATCATATATAGGGCAAAACCGCCCTTAAAATTTGGAAGTTTCGCAGTGTTTTATTTTATCTTCGGTTGCAATAAAATTTTTATACCAGGCCAAATTTCAAGTCTCTACGTACATATGGAGCAGCCTCATAATTTTCATTCTCTTATGGATCAATACTGGGGTGAAACAGCCCCAAAAATAGGGATTATTACATTATCGGAATACCTTCATTAGGCATAGTTTAACATTAAAGGCATTAAAATATAAGCCTCTGATTCCCATTAAAAGCTTATCCATATGACAGCATTAAGCCTGTTGCTATGAAGCCTATTGTTAGACCAAGAAAAATTATCACTTTTTTGCGATAAAAACTATAAATTTACGTTAATTCTACTCGGATTTGAATTCTGTCTTCAAAAATAAGAAACTACAATTTATATGCTATCCGACAGATTGTCTCGAGTTCGTATCTTGAAGGGAAGTAATTTTAAAATGCAAATATAAAAACCTCTACACCAATATACGTTTTCTTATGGGCAAAAATTGGGCCATATGAATTGTAGTTTAATTCTTTATGCCGATTCCTTGCGCTCTCTCTCTCCCACGTCGTCCAGAGCCGAAGGACAAAAGTGGTCGTGGACTGAAGAATCCCTCGTTCTGTTAGTGGGAGTTGGGAATAGTATAGACTCTATACCATGGATCTCCAACCTTTCAGCACCCAAGATCTACTATTCATTTGTAAATTTACCGTGGACCGACCCAGCACCGGAATGAGCCTTGATACGAGAAATGCTGTTGAGCAGAGGGGAAGGGGGATCCTCGCAAATTTCTCCCAAACATGAAGAGACATCAAAACCAATAAATATACAGACGGAAGAAATCAACCAAAACATAACTTGAATTAGTTAATCAAGTTACACATAAATTCGCATTTTAACCTCAAACTTTTGCAGTAATTCGCGATTGAAACACCACGTATCGAGCAACACTTAAGCATGCCCAGGGTCGATAAACATCGATAGGTTCGTGTCTCGCTGAGAAAACTGATATAGAGAGATATCTGTATTATTTGATTAATGCATTCCAATTGCTCTTAATTTTTGAACGATTATAAAATCACCAGCATAGCTAGATAAAAAAGTTCCAACTGTAAGTTCGAAATCTATATCGGCTCAACATTTCTCACTTGATTCAATAAAAAGTAATATCGTTGAGGTAAGATTCAGCGATCGACTTTAAAAGGGCCAAAGATCGACCGGTCGATCGCGATCGACTGGTTGGAGACCACTGCTCTATACTATTCCCTATTTTCCTGTATGCCATAGAGCAGTGGTCTTCGAACTTTTTCGCTCGCGTACCACCTAAAAGAATTTTGAAATGTACCCCCTGGTATGTACATTTTGAAGTTAACTTCCAACATTGTTCTCATTAACAGGTACCTATGTAGTTATAGGTATCTTATGGTTTTGTGCACTTTTATATTATGATTATCCTTCAATGAGTATGTTTATTTATACATTCATAATAAGTTAAAATAATTATAAAGGATATAATTTCCGGCATATTATAAATATTCACATATTTTTTAATAAAAGAAATGCTTTAGAAGGGCCTGCTACTTGGCCATCAAATGATGTATCCTGGAAACAGATCTTTCATTCTACGATGCACTTCTACATACAGCAAAAGCTTTGTTATCTGGCATTTTATTATATGGCATGAAAACAATATTAATATAATACAAATTTGGTTAAACAATTATTTTTTTAAAAAATCCAAGTTTTATTTGAAATACGTGTACATCCCTTAATGAGATGGATGTGGCTGTTTTTTAAGGCGCGTTTCTCTTCTAGTGTGAGCGCCTATTATCGCCATCTGAGAATTTTCGAGAAAAAATTGACTGAAAAAATAGATTTTTGCAATTTAAAAAAAAATGGAGGGTGATGGGAAAAAACGGATTGCGGATTTGTTTTCAGCGTGGCGAAATCATAAAGAATCACCCTTCAAAGTTCAGGAAACAAAAATGCTGTCGAACAGTGTTATTGTCGGTCTGTCCGTCCGTCCGCATGTTCGTTCTCCGCTTCTACAGAACGGATTTTCATGAAATTTGATATTAAGGACTTACTATCAAAGATAATAAGAAAATCGCTAACATAAATCACGTAAGCCAATCAGGGGTACCACTTTACGTGTGCATGTAATATTATTAAATACGAAGAAAATGGATTATTTATGACGAAAAAAAGAACTTTAAAACGCAATTTCCCTTACATACAGGTATATAATTTCTTTCTAATATTCCATTGCACGAAACGCGCCAATTTGTGATACGTTGTACACTTTCCTAACTTGTTTTCAATTAGTTCCTGTATCCGTGGATGAATGTTACTTATTGCTAGAATGAGACAGCGTCAATTCTATTTCTATTTATTTACCAAGACATCAAATGACTATTAATTATACCTGTTACTCTTTCACTTAGAGCCACTTTGTTTAACACGATATATTCAGAAGGGGATTGGAAAATCGAAATATTGTTGATTTCAACACACCTTTGCCAATACAATATTTTTTATAAAATGCATTTATCTTATCACGTGCTTTAAATATATTTCTGTCAAAACCTTGGAGCTGCAGATTTAGCTCTTTCAATTTATGGAAAATTATTACCCTTAAAACTATCAGCGCCCGCGTACCCCTTGGAAAGTCCTGGCGTACCCCAGTTTGAAGTCCGCTGCCATAGAGGAGCGACTTTCAAAATAGGGCGACAGTCGCAAATATCGCCTTCCGTATGCCCTCGATGCACTTCGCAACGACAGCTGCAAAACAGTCGAGAAGCGCGCGTCCCCATTCTCTTGTGTTTTCATCGGCGTTTTTCGTCTTCGCAGGCCTTATTATGGCGTTCGCCTCGTTGGACTGATGCTGGACACGCGCGCGGCTAGGCTAAGGAAAGGATTAGGGCGTGATTTACTTGAGCACGCTACGCTCGCTTATATGACCGAATCACGCCCACTTCAAAAATGAGATTCTACTTAGGAATCTGTTTGATTTGTAAACTGAAAACATTATGCTCCAGGGGATCTTAATTAGGCCATGGTGTTCGATCATTCAGTATTCATTAATTATTTTTATGCCGCTTGCTTGGATATTTCATAGAATGACGAACCGGTCTGAATAATATAAATTCGTGGAATTATAATGTTATATACACATCGAGTTTCAGAAAGAAAGAAAACGATTCTGACCTAAAAAATTGCCTTATTGAAAACAACTTTTAGCTGGAACAGATGCAAAATAATCAAATGACAACTCGACTGATTCTTATCTTTGCTGAAGATATTCATTTCTACCTTTGACGCATGTCATTCTATATTTGATTTGTATGTTTAAACGTCTCTGTCGCAAGTCTTAAAAGAAAATCGGACACTTTACCACCAAAAACTAGGTATTTGGTACGTCATGGTGCCTGTGAAATTGTTAAATTCATCAGTGCCATCGTAAACCTTTCGTCTTCACTATAAGCATAAACTTGGCTTGAATTCCCAAAGTGACCGACTGATGGCGTGGACGGCCGAGGGATTAAATGGACGCACTTTCCATCTATTTACTTCATAGCGATTGTCGCTGCCGCGTACTCGATCCGCGCGCGCCCTCTATCCCTTCATTTTTCGCCCTCATTCGCTCTCAACCCTTTCGGCCTTGAGACATTCTCTTCGTCGCTTAATTGACATAGCAACAGAGACAATGCTTCTATTTGCTGAACAATGTGACAATCGACATCCGTAAAAACCAATTGATAACTTTTTTCATGGAGAGATCAAAAGGGTCTCGATAAAAAGGATGGAAAGAATTGATACAGTTGTTACGAAAATGACCGCATTTAACCAAGTTTTTTGCCTTTATTTTTTCTGCCTCAGTTGAATTATAATGCCTACGCGCTATTAGAGTTCGACGGGGTCAAATTTATTCCTAAAGCATCCCTCTCAATAAAAAAATAAAGCTTCCTAAGTGGTCTTACGCAGCAGTTAGCGAGTCTTTTTTAATTTGAGAGTTTTTATTGATAAAAAATGTAGCGGAATGTTTCTACGTGTCTTTAATTTCGTTAAAATACGCGAAATAACTCCAACAAACCACTCGATTCCTAGACCTAGATCGGTGTTTTTCAAACTGTTAGGCGCGCCTCCCTTGTGAGGCGCGACAAATTTGTAAATTTCACCCTAAAAATTACGTAATCCAGATTTATAAAAGTGTTGGTGAATGGCAGATATACTTTCACACAGCCAATAGAGAAATTAACCTATGAAATTGGATTACACACATATTTCTACGAAGCTGGGTTTTTCTGCAGTCTATTAAGACGAAATATAGGTCGATGATAAATAGTGAACGACACATAAGAGTGGCACTATCTAAATTTATGCCACGTTTCGATAAAATGCTCAGCGCTAAAAAGCCTCATCCTTCTCATTAGTTAGACAAGTCAGCTGTACAATTTAAAATAAATTTTTCCATTTAGTCATCACCAGATGTTCATAATAGAAATGCTGTCTTTGATTAAAATTACTATTTGTTATCCCCCTATATACCTAGTTCTCTTGGTGTGTGCGTGCGTCGGGTAGCGCTTGGTGCGTCCCCCCTCCCCCCTCTATCTCAAGAGCCCTTTGTCGTAGAGCTATGCGGTAAACGGCGTATTCTTTATACTGGCTGGT
Organism: Uropetala carovei; assembly: GCA_036926305.1. Taxonomy (NCBI): domain Eukaryota; kingdom Metazoa; phylum Arthropoda; class Insecta; order Odonata; family Petaluridae; genus Uropetala; species Uropetala carovei. Next base: position 1,149,778 of record JAXCHB010000220.1, on the reverse strand, counting down.
TGGTCCCTAGAAAACTATATTCATTTTCATTAAGTCCCGGATTCGAATCCAGGAGACAATTATATTTTCCCATAAGTTTACACGGGATTTTCGATTTTTTCAGTACAAGGCTTTTTTCCTTCATTTATGAAAATATGGACCAATTTTCTTCGATTTTACTTTATTCAACGGATAAAACTCTATATTATCTTATTCTTGCAATTTTTACATGCTACACGGTCTATGTTTTCAGAAATACGCATTCTTTTTTGAAATTTTTCGGATTTTTCGTACTCAATCCGGCCATTGCCAAGGAGACATTCTCGTTGTTGTCTCCGAGTCAATTAACATCGTTTAAGCCCTCGAATAGGTGAAAGAATAGCGTTATTCACTTCGTACTTTTGTTTAAGCATCAAAATTATTGCAGTAGCAACCTCAAACTTTATACATAGAAACGTAATTTGAACAAGTTAGGAAAGTGTACAACGTATCACAAATGGGCGCGTTTCGTGCAATGGAGTATTATACCTTGACCGCGTAGAAAACGACCTTCTTGGCGACCAATGGGCGGAGCTAAGGCTACCTACCCCACCTCCACACCTTCCCGCCCCTGCTATCCCTTCTCCTAACTCTCGAGCGGAGAGTCCCTTGTAAGCAGCTCGGTGTTGTCAGTTTCCCTCAAACGTGGGCCGTAGGCCTGTTTTCCACTTATGAAAAGTCGCGGCGTTTTTAATTTTTCGGAAAAAATAACAAACAGCAAAAGCTGGCAACCGCGAGGGACGTTCACGAGTGAGGGAGTAATAGCGGGAGTCTCCTCGGAGGGGATGCGCGGCGATTTCCGCGCAGGACGTTTTCTACGCGGTCAAGCTATAGAAGGAAATTATATAACTGTACGTAAGGGAAATTCCGTTTAAAGTTCTTTTCTTCATCATAAATAATCCATTTTCTTCCCATTTAATAATACTGCAATCACACGTAAGGAAATTAAACGTTTGTTTGTTAGATTGTTTATGTTAGCAACAATGAAGAAGTAACCATGCAAGAAATTTTCCAAGTTCAACTCGAATTAAGATATTCTGGTTTGATATTGTTGATAACGGCTACTCCCACGATGAAAATGTATAGCAAAAGAAACGGTACTGGTCTGTTATCCTCCCGCCATGTTTTCATTAACTTAGCAACCGAGGATATTGGCGAGCCTTCGGCTCGCTTTCTTTTTAGTTTAAAATGCATTTTATATCGGGTGTAGCCGTCTCCGGGAGCTATCGCGCTCTTCGCCTCTCTGGAACGAAGCTTTCGTTTCGAGTGAAAGTTATTAAATCTAAGTAATTAGCAAATATCAGATACAGCAAAAATAGTATATTTAGTTTAAGATATTCATTTCATTTCACGCACTATTAAAGTGGTAATTGGGATAATTAACATGGCGGGGGGATAACAGACCAGTACGAAATCCTATTATAAAATCTCGTATTTATAAAGTGTATTGCCAGGAATAGAAGTTTGTATTAAATGAACCATTTGGTGCGGCATCGAAGGGCAGTCTGTTATTTCTGATTCTCACAAAATCTCGATTTATTCTAAGGGTTTATAAATATAATACATCGGGATATGGAGCATTTTGCCCTGAAATATAAAGCATAGGCAACAGGGCTCAAAATACAATGCTCATAGCGAAATTATAACACATCGAGTTTTAAACCCAGCTGGCCTCACGTTATGAGCACAATGATGGCATTGATTTTATCATCCTGGGAGCCGGCAAGGAAAATCGCAGTGTCAAGTGTCAAGTGTGCGCGCGAGACCTTTTACGTGTCAAAAATTTTTAATAGTAAATTTGAATAACTAAAGTATCTCTCTCACTTTGACACATCGATATTTTTTAGCTTTTTTTAAAAAATGCGTGTACTTTATAAGTACGACAAATAATTTTTAAGAGAGCGCGGGGCCCGGCGCAGTCGCACGCCATCAATCCAGCTCTGCCTGGGATTAAAAGTAATCGTGTAAACACTGAGTAGATAATTTCACTAATATCTGGCTTAATTTAAGAAGTGTTGTCTGGTTGCGTTTGAATATCTTCAGTCGACACCATTGACACTTTAGTAGAAGTCTGCATTAGGTTTCCCTATCCCTTAACTCTCAAGCCATGCAAAGTTTTGAAATAGTTTTGAATTGATATTTAAATAGATAGTTGGAAGAAAACTATTCACTGATAACGCGAATGCTATCCTTTTTCTGTTGACATTTTGATATATTTAGCCAATTCTATTTGTTGTACGCTAATAATCGAAATAAAATCGAATATTTTAAGACAATATGGGAATACAGAGTCTTATGTGAACTTAACGACTGCACAAATTCTGAGTCTAATAAAAATAGGCTATTTTAGATCATGGGCTTATAAGGTATCACTTTGCATATTAATTCAGATGCTGGAAGTTTCCCCTCATAATTTGCTTTCTTTTATCTATATAGTTTCAACGGAAATAAAAGGATATTTGAATAATTTTTGCTTTGTGGACTTTTGCCGCAAGAACTGAGTGAACAAATATACCACGAGTGAAAACGTAGGAAATATCGAGCAATGACTTTTGATATTTGATGATTCCACGAGAAAATTCCATCTTTCCCAATGTATGTAAGTCACGTGTCACTTTAATGGCGCCGATTTTCTTCTTCCCAATTCGAGTTAAGTTAGGCCAGATTTTTATGATAAGGGGAGACATTTTTAAGCATCAGTTAACCTAGAAATGTTATCTTCGTTGTGGTAACTAGCGTAACTACTATACCGCAAAACCCGCAGCGCGGGGGAGCCCGAAGGGTCTGGGGGTCACAATAAGTGTGGGGGCTCCGATAAGTGTGGGGCCCGGCGCCGGCCTCAGTATTGTTTACGTCATTTCTGACATTCTTATTTTTCCCACTCACTTTAAACAAAGCCTATCCGACCGCTCTCCCTCCCCCTCCTCACGATTCATCACAAAATTCTCAACTCCCTCCCCTCTACAGCTTGACGTAATTTATGGATGGTTCCTAAAATGCTACAGCAGCCATACAATGTATAAACTATTATTCATCAGCTCATTTCATGTTACTGCGGTAATCTATATTGCTAATTTTGGTGTTGTAAGATCGATAAAATAACATTTTCTAAGTGTTGACAAAATAGGTACCTTAATGTGTAAGGAGAAAGAAGTGTATACATTTGGGATTAATTTTCGAAACCCTATAAAGTGAATACAAATCATTGTAAACTAAATACAAGACGTTCTAGATCGGACAGGAATAACGCTGTTTCGAAGCCTCTCTGCTTAGTTTACATTTACATTTACATCAATACCCTGCAAGCCGCTAGAAGCGTTTCGCAGGGGGTGTCACAACACCAAGTGAAGTCTAGCTAATTCCTCTGTTGGATTGTCTTATCGCGTCTGGGAAAAAGGATCGGTAGTATTTCTCTGTTCTAGCGATTGTTTCGACATATTTTCTCCTGCACTCTGATCTAACATTACGTTCACTAACACCGATGGGGACGACTATGCCGCGTACGTCTTCAACGAATTCGGAGATTTCGAATTTTTCAAATAGTTTCCTTTTGTATTCAATTCTTCTACTCTTCAACGTCTGCCATTTCAGATCCCTCAATAACTCTGATACACTCGCATCATACCGATATTCTCCTTTTACAAATCTAGCCGCTCTACGCTGAACCATTTCGAGTTCCATTATTTAGGCCCTCCTCGAAAGGGTCCCAGACGGCGCAACAGTATTCCACGATGGGTCGTATTAGGGAAAAGTATGCGATTTCCTTCACATTCGAGGGGCATCCCCGCAGGACTCTAGAGGAAAGCCCTTGAATTCTGCTTGCCGATGCTATAACGGTTTTGATATGCTCTCTACTAGACAAATTGCTACTGAGAATTACTCCTAGGTATTTGTAGTTACTGACGTATTTCAGCTTCAGTTCAGATATTTGGTACGGGTAACGGTTGACATTCGCTGCAATACTTTGGAGGTATTCCATTTTCCTGTTAAAGAGTGATCTGCCTCTCAGCGTCTAAATCGATTTGAGTTGGGATCGCTCACTGCACTGCTGTACAACGATGGCTGATTCCGAGAATTTACAAATCGGGGAGTACTGCCAGAGAGCCAATGAAATGCAAAGAGATTCTTGAAAAGGAGAAATCTCATTCGCTGTAATTAGACAGACAGACTGGAATTAGTGAAGAGGCGAGGCACCTTTTTCTAAAATGCATGTTGTAAAAACATGAATTTATAGAAGAACTCGAATTTCAAAGCGATATGGTGATCCACAGAAAACTGCATTCATACTTTCAGCGCATATCTGTGCCTTTATTGAATCACTTGAATTGTGTCTGGTGAAAAACTCGTATTTTTTGCGTTTGAGACTGTTTTCATTTCATTCGTTGCTTTCTCTCTTATATATTTTGAAGGGTGTGTTTGTTGGTTTGTTCATGGAAGTCCTAAAAGGTAAAAGCTGGAACAACCAAATTTGGTACGATTCCTCCTTACATCTTAACTTAGTGAATGGTCAAGGTTTGGTTAACCTAAAATTTTTTTATTGGGTTATTTTTGAGGCCATTGTCCAATTTCAATAGGCCATAAGAGTAGCATGGATTTCTGTGCAAGCCAGACAAAAATACTTTTTTAAATTACTTGAAATTAACATACGAACTCGGGACAAAAACTGTTATGTAGAAAAAAGAATGGAGTTACATAATCTTGAAAGCAGAATTGAAATCTGTACCGAATTAGCTTCAATAATTGACTGTAATCACATGAAAAGGCTTTTTATTCTCGCGCAGTTTTTATTTAACCCGGCTAGAAACCAGAGAAAATTTCAGCACGATCATCCGCCGGGAATGTTTCAAATCTTTATTTTCCTATAAGTTTACAGGTAATGTTCGTATTCGATTAAAATATGATTGTTTTCATTGTCATTAGTCTGTGTTACATGATTTCCTCGGGATTTCAAATTTTCTTCTTTGGAAGAAATAGGAGCAGGGTCTGATAAACGTTTCTCTTGCTCTTTTCTCAGAAGATAAAGTACAGCTTGAGGAGATGCGAAATGAAAAAAGTCTCATATGCGCAAAATATGAGTGTTTTGCACCAGACATAATTCAAGTGATTCAGTAAAGGCACAGATATACGCTGAAAATATTAATGCAGTTTTCTTTGGATCACCATATCGCTTTGAAATGAGGAAATTCGAGAGCTTTTATAAGTTCACGTTATTACAACATTCAGTAAAACTTGGTCCCAGTTTTTTTTTGTTTTTACTCAAAAAGAAATCAAAAATTAATAATTTGAGACTTAGAAAATCGCAACAAAAACATTTAGCAAACCCTGTTCCTATTTATTCCAAAGAAGAAAATTTGAAATCCCGAGAAAATCATGTAACATAGACCAATGACAATGAAAACAATCATATTTCCATCGTCGTTAATTTATGTTTAATATTTTATGGGCTCTGTAGACTATTTGAAAGGGGTAGCTGAAAGGACAGAGTCGCTGTACGTGTTGTAATTCGGAAAGCTAATGTCGATTTCAAATTTCCCTCCTAAAAAGCTCAAGGCAAGTCGAAGCGCATAAGTTGGTACCTCTCACTCTCCCTTCAGTTTCCTTCCTCCCCCACCCTCTACTTCGCTCGTTCCCTAACTCCGTTGATATGCATCGTAGAATTTCGTTTAAAAAACGCCAATAATCGTTTTATTTGCAAAACGTATTGCAATTTTGCAATGATAGATCGGTAATTTCACCACCCGCTGTTAGGGTAGACTACACCGAGCTAGGGGCCGGGACTCGAGTCCGAGTGAAGGTCGCTAATCCTATCTAATGAGGGTCGAAAGGGAAGAGCAGGTAGTCTTCCAAAACATGGCCCCGGATCTGAGACATGAACCCAAAATAAATATCGAAATGTTAAAAGTAACAAAGTGGTTTATTAACAAGCAAAATGTAATTTATTAAAAGTACAATAAACGACCTATAAAGTAAAAGAGCTCAATTTTTCATTACCTTTCTCTCCTGTTTTGCACCGCTGCAGCTGTAAAGCGTATATTCCTTGGGAGTGATTACGAATTACTCGATTTACTCAAAATTGGAGCGCGACAGGAAGAGCGACTGTAAAGCAGGGTACACACTTGTTACGTTGCAGCGTATCGTATCGCCGTAGCGTTGCAAGTGACTGATACGCTACGGTGCCATGAGCTAGACTTGCATCCCGTTGCCTCACGACGTTACCGTATCCTCCAAGCGTTACATCATGGGGTTCCCCCCAGTTTGATACGGGAGCCCGAATGAGGAACGTCTTTGCAGCAAGCAGCAGCTTCGTACATTTATATACATTATCAGATAGTGTAAGATAAGCTTTACTTTGTGTATATCTCTCTCTCCAAGTGGTTCCTTTAATGATTTTCTCTCTGCTTTCAATGAAGTTGTTCAATATATACTTGGTAAAAATGTGGACAAATTATTAATTAAATTAAAAGAATGGAGAATAATTAATTAAATAAAGGAAACTGAAATTACAAATATTATAAAAGTGATAAAAAGACGACAAATTAAAGGGAGATTAAATTTTTTCCATTTTGTTTATTGATATTTTGAGTTTGATTTCGAACGTTCTTCAAGAACTAATTTGTTATGTTATGGGTCAGTTCTGTCGTCCTTCTCATTTTATAACATTTCAAACAAATTGACGAACAATAAAAATGTTTTGTAATTAGTGTCTAAATGAAAAGTAATACATGCGAAGCAGATAACTAGCTCTCTAACAATTTCTAATGCTTTCCTTTTCGTATAAACTAGAATTTCTACGTGCGACGTATATGTCACGTTTAAGCAAATGGCGAGAATTTTGAAATAAACTGAATTTCAGACAATGATATCTCAAAAACGAGTTCGGGTAGAAGCGTGTATTTTTCCATAAAGCAAATTAAATAGCACTGATTATTTTAATGAAGTATTTTTAAAGGCGGCGTTGGGTTCCCTTCACCCTCAAATAAATATTTTTACACTTGTCGGTGAGGATCTACTCATTAGGGGCCATGTTAAATATGTAATTTTTAAGGACGATTTACGAAAATTTACCTCGGTAAGATAAGGTTTTTTTTAATGCAATGGATAAACCGAGCGTTCAGGAATGCATAACGTGATTTTCAGAATTTTCTTGGATAATTTACTTTATGGAGGAACCACGGTGGCGTACGTGACACGATGAACGTCCACACTTGCTCAAGCCGTTACCGTATCATCTCTTCGATGCGACGGCCAAATACCGACATCCGCGTGACCAACTTTTGATACGCGACAATGCAACGCGTCCCGTCCACACTGCCATGATACGGTGATACGATACGAGGATACGCAGCAACAAGTGTGTACCCAACTTAACGTTATAACCACAACTACAGGACCCAAATACAGCCGTTTCACGAGATCGAACAATATATTAGATTTACTCGTAACGAACTACCCCGAGCGTATGAACAAGCTTTTCATAGAGGAAGGAATAAGCGATCATAATGCCGTGTACGTAGAATTTAATCTAAAAGTGGAGAAACAGGTTAAGGCGAGAAGACGCGTATATATGTACGCCAAAGGCGATTTCTCGAAATTTAGGTCCTTTTTACAGACACAATTCCCTAATTTCTGCGAAGCATCTATCGACGCTAGTACAGAGGAATTATGGTGCGTGTTCAGGGATATGATGCGAGAGGGTACGGATAAATTCGTTCCACATAAACTTAAACGTGATGGTGCGGAACCAAGATGGTACAACCAGAAAGTTAGATGCGCTCTTAGACGGCAAAGAAAAATTCACGCTCGCTTAAATACCAATTCTTCAAAAGTTACAGAGGAACAGACGTCAATGATACGGCATCAATATAGAGAGGCGCGGTAAAGAGCTAGAATAAGAATGCGAGAAGCATTTAATGATTACAAAAAGAAAGTTCTGCATAGTAATTTGAAAGAAAATCCGAAAGCATTTCGGTCGTACGTTAGGGAGGTTCATGGTAGAGGCCCCACCATAGCGTCATTGAGAACGGAGGCAGGTGATGTAGTACACGATAGCGCGGAAAAAGCGAACTTGTTAAATGAACACTTTCAGAAAGCGTTTACTTCGGTGAGCAACGAATTTTAGGAACCTGCTTCGAATGGTAAGGGAAATTCGATGGAAGATTTGTTATTCTCTGAAACAGGTATCGCGCACCAGCTACAGTCGATTAAGCAAAATAAGTCTCCCGGGCCGGAGGGCATACCCGCGCGTGTGTTGAAAGAGCTAGCCTCGGTAATCGCGCCTTACTTGAAAATAATATTCGAAAAATCCGTTGCACATGGTACCGTTCCAAAAGACTGGAAGCTAGCATACGTAACGCCCATCCACAAAGGCGGTGATAAAGAGAACCCCGAAAATTATAGACCGATTTCCTTGACGTCATTATCGTGTAAGATTCTAGAACATATAATCGTTAGCTCTGTTCTACGTTATTTAGATGGTCGTTCTTCGCTAGAAAAACCAACATGGGTTTCGGAATGGTAGATCATGCGAAACGCAGCTCGCTCTGTTCGTAAACGATTTGTTGCAATGCGGAGAGAAAAACACTAAAGTTGATGCCATTTTCATAGATTTTAAAAAAGCGTTTGATAAAGTACCCCATAATAGATTAATAGGAAAACTAGGAAAGTACGGCATAAACCCTAATATCGTGAGTTGGGTAAAAGACTTCCTCTCAAACAGAAAACAGATAGTAGTTATTGATGGGAAATCTTCATACCCGGTAAAAGTCGGATCAGGTGTTCCACAGGGAAGTGTCATAGGCCCACTACTATTCCTGATATATATAAACGATATCTGCTGGGTAGTTCTCTGCAAAATAAGACTTTTCGCAGATGACACCGTTTTATATAAGGAGATAACGAGTCAGGATGACCAGAAATCGCTCCAAGAAGATTTAAACGCCCTTTCAGCATGGTGTCACGATTGGAAAATCGAAGTTAATCACGTACAGAAATAATTGTGATTTTATGCTAAATCTACGTGCATGCGTGTGTATATATTATATTATTTATCATTTTAATTACTGGTTGAAAAATAGTGTTATCCTCAGATTTGTTGTTGTGCGAAGATTTTTAAACGAAGTATGATTTGTAGCTGACTAACTCCATCATATGGTAGTGCTTGAAACATTAAGAGGTTTCTGTAGGACGTTTATTAATAAGGCAGTACAATAATTTAATCAGCTAACAGAAATTAAGACGTTTCCCATGTGCAGATTTCGAGATGAAATCATCATAATTTCACGGAGAATGGTCCTGCAGAGGTTGCAAATCGGACATGGCTGTTCATTCTCTCAGGTGGTTTCATCGTCTCCTTAATTAAACCCTCTTCCCAAAGAGATTTACGCTCAAGAGTTTCGCCAATCCATCGAGGGTGACCACGATCTAGCCTTGATTATGTTAACTCTCCATGAGAAACTACTGCCACCAAACAAATATTCATCAGCACGGTTGACCGTTGACCCTGTTTTCGCTTCGTGAGTTCGCTCGGTTAAGTGACCTAATTCTGAAGGCTGAGGGCGATCCTCAAATCGCCAGCAATTTGGACAACTGCGGCCCAAAGGCTCGTCACCACCTTGTTTAGCCATGCACAAAATAATTTAAACGAGCGAGCGAGGAAATTGGTGACCCACATACGAATGAAGTCATACGCTGCGTCCTCAAGCCAATAAGAATATTTCCTCAAGATCTGCATTTTTTTCATTTTGTGTATCCGTAATTAGGAAGCTTTTTTGAGCAATATCGAGTAGCAAAGGCGAAAAATTAAAAAAATTGGCAAACAAGTGCAAGTTATAATAATCGAAGAAAACACATTAATATCTTGTAAAAATATATTAGAATTAATTCACGATGAACTATTTTTTGGATACAGCATTGTTCATTTCGGATCAGGGTCAAAGGGCCGACTGACAGTGGGCCAACATGACAAAATATAGGGCCGAAAATACAGAAATGCTCACATTGGTCCGACAATGCGAAAAGACCGAAATATTTACTCAGAACTTGAGTTACTTCTCATTTTAAGCTATTATTATTAAAGCACGCGTTTCAGTTTCCTAGCATTGTTATTGCTGTATTCTAGATTTGAATGAAGGAAGTTATACCGTGGAGTCAAACCTGAAACGTAATTTGGATTTTTTCTGTGGTCTTTTAATATTTAAATCAAGAATGTCTGCCAAATTTCAATTTTATTTTGGATGTTTGTTTAATTTCATTAAAAAATAATTAATTTCTGTAAATTAATACTGTCGGTTAAAAATTAATCTATTTCTGTAAAGTGACTGGAGGCCCTTTGACCGGGTCCCGTTCATCTCAATTCACTAACAAATATGAATACTCTAACCTCAGACACTTTAAAGTACTTTCCTATTGATGCAATCAAGAAAATACTAGAATACACGTTGCGTAGTTGCATGCAATTTGGGTAGAACAGTGAAAGCACATAGGAAACGGGTCTAAAAAAATTAATTTTTACAGGTGGTATTTTTTAAAAACAAATTATAAGAACTGTATTTTTTATTATTAAAACATGCAAAAAAATAGTAATTAAAATCATTCAATCTGTATTCTCATTCTGCTGTTCAAAATACGATTTTTTATCCCATCTCCTATATATTTCTGGAAGTTTGTTTGTTTGTGCATCTATACATTTCCACACCGTTAAAGCTAGAGTAACCAAACTTTCAACAGATACTTTCTTCACAAATAGGAAGGCCGTAGGCTACTTTTTAATCCCAAATGTTTTATATTAATTATACAAAAAGAAAATAACTTTGTATGCTAATGCTAAATGGTGGAGATGGGTCAGAAAGAACGGAAGTTCTTTTCTAACCGTTCTGATGCCTAAACTGTTCAATAAAATAACTGTTCTCACAAACTTCCTGTTCTCAAAAAACATGTAACTCTACATTTTATACACAGTGAGAAAGGTGGGAAACGACTACTTCCTTATCCGTAATTGGACGGCGGGGACTGATTAAACTACGCGTATTTTCCCGAGTCTTACTACTGATTTTAATCAAATTTGGTACGACTGTGGAGGGCTCCCAGAAATAATTCATACGTGGTTTTTGTTTCTCTCTGACAGTTTTATTCAAAACGGCGACCGAGTGAAGTCTTAAATACCATGTATTATCTAGAATTCCGATCGGATTTTAACCAAATTTCCCCGGGCAACGCCGGGTATTTCTGCTAGTCTCCTATATATTTATGAAAGTTTGTTTGTTTATCTGTGCATCTATACATTTCCACACCGTTAATGCTACAGTAATAAAACTTTTAACAGATACTTTCTTCACAAATAGGAAGGCCGTAGGCTACTTTTTAATCCCAAATATTATATTAATTGTACAAAATAACTTTGTATGATAATGGCAACGAGTGAATTCTCGGCGCCTACCTTTGGCCGCTGACCGACCGCGCGCGACGATCGCTTTCCCTGCTACTATAGTCTGTTCACTATCTAAAGTCTCTTGACCTTGAAGATGGGGCGTATGCCACTTAGCAGCAGCCAATAGGAGACAGTTCGTTTGGGAAGGTAGTGGGCGGAACTCAGTGTTACTCTTGATTTCGAAGCGTTCACATTGGTCTGCGTTGCCATTTCTACCGCCGTTTCCTTGCTGTTGCTGTTCGTGATTGGGTATATGTCCTCCCACGCGAAAGTTGTGAGGGGCGATGGAAGGGGAAACGTTCGTGATTGGCTACTTGCTCTATGAAGGCCAAGAGGCTTTAGATAGTGAACAGACTATATACGTCTTTAAGTTAATCTTTGCGACTGAGGAGGAGGAAAAGAGACTGACACAATGAGACTTCGTTCATACTCGGGCTGCTCGGAAGTCTTCGCCTCTGAGAGAGGGGCGGAGAGGGAAAGGGTGTGAGGGGTCGTCCCATGGTGTGAGGGAGTCAAGCATCAACGCTGCCACATGCACGACGCGCTCCGCTCATCTAGCATCTCAATTACGTACTCTCATATAGGAAGAAAACGGAGGGCTATACACTTGACACAACTGCACTCAAACAACGGACGCTACAGAGAGAATGAGGCCCTCGGTCAAGGCGGTTCTTTCTCCTTCTTTCTGATTGGTTCCTCCACATCCCCGCTTCAGGGGCCTTTCGCTTTTCCTCCCCCTCATTCGCCAAGAGAAACCTAAAGACGTATAGACGAGCCGTTCCGAAGGGAGACATCCCCAACCCAGAGGTTAACCTGCGATACTAGCGCCAAATGCGGCCGTATTACAAATTAAAGATGGTGAATAATTCAGTGGTCACCGACTACGTCGGCAAAACATACTTAAAAAATAACCGCTTTAATAATTATTATCCATAATTATTACCCATATTTTTACTATAAACTGAATTAGGCGTTTATAAAACTTTTAAAAAATTGACTGATTTTGGCGTTCAAACTTCAAAAACTTAAATCTGACATGCACATTGCACTATAAGGTGGATAATTCCGAATATTCATTTTAACAAATTACCATATTAATAATTTAAATACGCATAAATTGATTTTAATTGATTTTGGCGTTTACAAAACTTCTAAAACTTAAATCTGACATGCACAACGGTTTTGGTAAACCTTTGACAAGTATATGTACAGACATCAGATTTTCATGAAATGCACTACAAAACAATTAATTCCGACACTATATATTTTAACAAATCACCATCTTAATAATTTAACCACGCATAAATTGATTTTGGCGTTTGCAAAACTTCAAAAACTTAAATCTGACATGCAGTGGCGCCCTTTGACCCGGGCAAGCGGGGCCTCAGCCCCGGGCCCCGCGCTTTGGCGGTTCGAACATGTCACAAACAAAAAATACGTGTATTAAATAAGAGATAAAATAAAATATGCAGAATCAAATAAAATAATTATATGAACGATATTCACAACCAAGCGTATATTACTGTATCTTGTATGAAACACAGGAATGAAACGTATAACGTCTGAATACACCTAATTATTACAGTTTATTACACAAAATAAGCAACCTATGTAAACATAAGGAGTACTTTCCTGAAGAACGGAGTTATCTTCCGGATTAGGCGGAACAGTCCCGGATTTCGATAGTTTGTCCCGCATGGTGAGGAGTCCCGGAAAATGTTTCGCATTCGTACAATTTGTTTCGCTTGCCCCGAATTTTCACAAATAATCACACTTGAAAATTGAGCGAATCGCTAAGCGCTCTTACATTGACATCGTAGACAAGTAAAATATTTCGTTCTTCTTATCTGACGTAAATACCAAAATATCGTTGCTGAATTTAATGTTTTTCTTTTGATATCTCGAATGCGTTCTACGTCTATAATACGGAAATATACATATCTAATATAATAATATCTATAATACGGGAATATACATATAATAATAATATCTAAAATACGGGAATATACATATCTAAAAATATGAAATATGTTTACAATAATTTTTTAGTGCGCGAATTATACCTAGATAATTTTAGATTGTTAAGGGGCCCCGCAAATGCTGATCGCCCCGGGCCCCGCACCTCCCTAGGGGCGGCCCTGCTGACATGCACAACGGTTTTGGTAAACCTTTGACAAGTATAAGTATAGACATAAGATTTTCATGAAATTCACTATAAAACAAATAATTCCGATACTGTATATTTTAACAAATCACCATCTTCATAATTTAACTACGCATAAATTAATTTCGGCGTTTGTAAGGTCCGTGAGTCATTTCATTCAAGAGAAGTGTCGGAATAATCCGTTTTTACAAATTTTGGCGCTAGTATGGCAGGTTAACCTCTGGGTTGGGATTTCCAGGATTGGAAGAGCTGGTGCCTTATGTGGTAGTTGCTGATGATGCATTTCCTGTTATGAGAAATTTGGTCAAACCATTTAAAAATAGAGGGTTAACCTACACCCAAAGAATTTTTAATTATCGTTTGAGTAGGGCACGCAGGTGCGTGGAAAATCCTTTTGGTATCCTAAGTAACAGGTTTAGGATCCTCCTTACACCTGTAAATTTAGGAGTGAGGAAGGTGGAAATTATAGTCCTAGCAGTTTGTGCTTTGCATAATTTCCTACTTGATAGGGGCAGTTCCTTTGAATTTAGTGAAGGGGAAAAACTTTTATGCCAAGGCTTAAATTGCCAACAGGCTGGAAATAGGCCATCAAATGAAGGCCTTCAAACGAGGTTATTACTGGAGCAATATTTTAATAGCCCGGTTGGCCAGGTGGATTGGCAGCATTCTGCTACATAATTTTATTATATTTTTGTATTTGTAAAATTTAAATATGGAAATGCAATTTAGAATTTTCATTTTGTGATATTATTATTAGTGTTATTGTTCCACCATTTCTTACAAAGCTTAAAAACGAAAATTTAGAATAAATAAATTAAAATTATTACAGTAAACATTATCATTGTTTCATTGCTGTAACTTCATCTCAGCCTCCATAACTTTAATTAGAATTTCATGTTGGAGTTCCAGCCTCAACTCATCATCATCTATGTTAGCCAGTCTGCTGGCTATGAACTCCCCAAACTGCTCATACTGGCTTCTTCTTTCAGAAAAGGAGTCCTTTATAGCAGTCAGAGCAGCAGATGCTGCCTCTGCTAAACTACTGTCATCCTTCCTTTTTTTAGGAGTTGGCAGGAATTTTCGAGTGTTTGCAACAGCCGGTATTTCCTTCATTAAATTTCCATCGGGATGTATTTCATCCTCATTGGTATTAGAGGATTGAGAGAGAGAGATTTCCTAAAAACAAGTAAAAGGAATTACTATAAACTATAACCATGAACACTAAATCAAATTACAACAAAGTTAAAAAATAGATATTAAGAAGAATTGTATTCCAAATGATTGTTTTAATGAATATTTTTGCAATATTAGCATAAATCTGGCCAAGACAATTTTGAATGACAATCACCTGGAAATTGAATTCTTTACTTGCAACCATAACCTTTATGTTTATACTAGTTCCTACTAATCTATTGGCATAGAACCAGTTTGGATTTAAGGAAAACTATAACAAATGTTGCTGTGTGTTTACTAGGTAACACTGTAAATAAGAAATCAGAGATGGGGTCAAAATATCCTTGGCATATTCCTTGCAGCAAACTTTATTTTAAACATTGTAAAGTCTTGGATGAACGGAAATATTGTCTTTAAATATTGCAAAAAAAACTTATATGCCATTCTGCAACAATGATTATGGAATATCTGATAATGACTTTAAACTTACCATCAATAGAAAAAATTGAAATCTAATTATTTGTAATTGCCATCCACTAAAAATAATCTCAGATGCACTATACCTATGTATAGATGTTGATTCGAAATTGAAATAAGAACAACAAATTATTAACCTTTATTGCAGGTAAATGAAAGCATCTTTTAAACTTGTTTTAAAAAGGAATTTAAAATATGACAAATTTGAAATGTACATTTTGCCTGTGTGCAATCAATTATTGAATAAGGGATCAGTGCGATGAGCAGTTACTAAATCATGCATTTAAAAAACAAAATTATATTCTTATAAAATATTAGTTAAGCTAATTTTGTACACTAACGTGCATTTATTTGAACATTTTGATGTTATAACAGTAATACAACTTTATAATAGACTTTCACTACTTGTGTACAAATTAAGTATTTGTAAACCCCAGACTCTGCCATAAATACAGTTCAAGAGATTATGTAAATAAAAATTGCATAGTAAAGAGAATTATTCTTACCTCAACACCTGGTTCATATGAGGATATTGTCTTTCTGGTGATTATATTCCTGTCCAGAAAATTTAGATACTTGAAGTACCACAGTGAAGACTGGTACACCTATATTTTTTAAATAGTTAAACACGACTTTTAGAATGTAATAAATATTAAATTTCATAATATCATATTATACTTGTACTAATAATACTTACTTCATTGGTTCTTGCATCACTTCTTTTAACTATCTTCCTTCATTCGGCCAGATAAGCAGCCCTTTTCCTCTCCATCTTCACCTTAACTTCCTTTTCCCCTACTCCAGAAATCACTTCTTGCAGTCCCTCAGCAATTCCTTTTAATGCCTGGTTGCATGCTGCTTTATTGTGATAAATTGGCGAACTCACCTCGTACAAACACGGATGTGCTTCGTACAATTCTATCAATGTCTTGACGGAATCTTTACACCACGTCTTTTCTGCCATGACGATTTGTTTACTATATACGCAATATACTCTTATATAATATTTTACTTATAAAAATGTATTTATATATTATTATATATATATTATTATATATATATATATAGCTTTTCTTGTATTTAACAATAGTCAATCTATCCACACACCGTATGATCATCAAACACTGAATGGCTTGCAGCGCTAGTGTTTGTGTACATACGTGTTGAAATGAATATGCAGTTTTACCTTCAACAAACTTTAATTAGTTTCCGCTACATTTTTTTTATTAATAATTATATATAGACCAATGAACAATATTTTAATTATTTTACATAATATTTCCAACTGAAGCGAAAAAATCGAAAAGCAGACGATACGCCATATTGGAATTGGAGGTCGCTCCTGATTGGTGATGCGAAGAAAAATGTTAGCAAAAATCGGACCTGTTCTATCTGCCTTTCATGCGATCAAAAATGCGAAGGAAAATGCGATGACGTCAAAATGCCATGGCATTTTCGTTTGACACGACCACATTTCCAGAATAGCATTTTTCCTAACATTTATGCTAGCTAATATGCGACCGTGTCAAACGGGCTTAAAACTGCTACTAGACGGGGCATGGAAGGACCGGGCTTCCAGGGCGCGAATCGATCAGTGACGCCGAGTCATCAATGCACGAGCAGGAGCTTCCGAGCGTAGCTGCGAGCACGAACTTATTCTGTTTTCTTCCTCTTGTTATATTACTCGTTGTTACTAAAATGTCATAAAACCCAGTTGTTATTCGTTATATTATTCACGCCCCTATAACTGGTGACCCCGACGTGATCTGGGAAGACAGCGGGTTTTCTTTTTCGTCGCGTGCGAGAGAGTGACGGAATGTGAAACAAAACATTAACTTTTTGTTAAACACATTTTTTTGTTTTTCCCCGAGCTACGCCGGGTACTGTAGCTAGTCTCCTATATACTATATTATATAAATGTATCTCATTCCCCCCCCCCCCCCACCTTTCTCCCTCTCTTTCTCATACACGTCCCACCAGGGCACAGAGTAGGTACACCTACTCTGTGACCAGGGTCTGCGACCTTTTCTGCATGGCGGCCAACATTCGTAGTTGTGAATGCTTCGGAGGCCCCCATGAAGTTGCCTCGAAATATTTTAGTCTCATATGAGTGAAAATCAAGTCTACATTATTTATTATTATTAATACAACCAGAAAGGTTTTTGAGATCATAATTTAACTATATATTATGAAAATGTTTATGTTAAATGTTATATACCTACCACTACTTCCTCAAAGCTTCGTGGTCCGCATGAAGCGCCCTCGGGGGCCGCATGCACCCCATGATCCGTAGGTCTCCGACCACTGAATAATACCATTTAAGAGCGAGCATTTTATAAGACCTCTTTATTTAGGTCGATATTTAAACATTAATGTCCATTCTTACATATACACCTGACAAACACAAACATCATGTCCTAGGCGGAATTCGAACCTGCGACCTTAGTAACCGTTGCCATAAACTCTAACCATCCGTCAACCAAGGCCGACTAATTTTCAATCAGAATTTTCCATTGTTAAAATACTGCAGAATTGCCATATTTATGACAATAAACGAAATATTATGAATTCATAAATATACAACTTTTCAAGGTTTTTATATTCTTCCTGTTTTCACGATTATTTCTACACAATGTAATTACCCATCAGGAATAGTAATGGAGTTTAATATTTCAAGAGATAATATCTCTTTGATAAATCATATATAGTAGAATAATGAATTCGAGTTGTGTTACACTTCAAAGCTTTGGGTCCCAAATTTAATCTTATAAATGATAGTTAAACATTTTTTACATGTACAAAATAAAGTATCATCATATTAATCAAACATTATCATAATTCTGCACTAAAGGTATTATAACATAAGAACTCCTTGACTAATGCAGACCCTTTAAATCCAAGGTAGTTAGTAAATAAAGTTTAATCCTTTTCAAATTTGTTTTTACTAGAGTAGAACCTCATCGACATCGAGATTTCAACGGAAATACACGTTTTGAGGTCCCTAGAACACGTTTAGACTATTTTCGGAATGATGTCTGTGTGCGCGTGTGATTGTGGGCGCTCTAACTCAAAAAGTACTTGCCACATCGTTACCGAACTTCATATATAACACTTTAGTGTGAGCACAAAGAACTGATGTTTTTGGACAATAACGGTTACCGGAAGTCGAGGTTTATTCGAAACCCGCTTCGGTTTTTGCGATATTTCTTCGTTAAAACGTCATTATTGTATATACAATTCTATACAAAGGTTATAGAGAATGTGATTTCCTACAACTTTCATTTGAAACAATTTTCCATAGCAGTTATTGTTTAGAATTTATTTATAAATAATCGTTTTTTTCGGTTTCCGTCAAATATCTCCTTAAAAACGTCGTAATTGGTCATCGTAGTGAGGACCAAAATTGTATATTTCTTCCAGGTTTTGTTTGAAAAAATTTTCGTAGAACCATCCATTTTGGAGATATTCAACTTTTTTCGTAATTTCCAGTATACAGCGCCACCACCATGTAGCGGTGAATTCTGTAAACATATTCAAAATACACCTAATTTACGGCAATAAAACTGTATTCTTTTACAATACGAAATAATAATTTTGCCTCATAATGCTAGTCATAATAATTTAAATATCTATTCCCCAAATATGGAGAAAGTCATGTGTTGGCCACATCAGATTTTTTTAAAGTCATGTCAAAAAAAAATTAAACAAATGTACTAATTGCATTAACGAAAAACAATTGCTATCACCACGAATCTAAACATGTGGTTCTAATGAGGTAAACCAAACAATGAAAAAAGATAAGCGTACATCATTTAAAGTAATTTCTATTTTTTTGTACATATAACTTTCAAAAAAGTGCGGAGTTTTTGAGATTCTACTGTATTTAGAAAGAAAAGTAAATTAAACCAGATAAGGTATGTGGGTATGGATGTAATTTGCAAAAAAATGAAACACTATGCACTCTGTTCATAAAAACTTTGTACTCTTTTCACATAATAAAATGCAAAACCAGTTTCAACGATTCATCACCATATAGGTCTCATCAGTGAATTATAAGATAGCCTTCAATTTTACTTTAGCTTAGATCATTGATTCAAATGTAATGTGTTTGCTGTGCTTATCTCTAAGAGTAAACCAACATAGAAAACATTGGTAATCCAAAAACATTCTAGGAGAAAGGAAGATCATCTCCCTCTTTAATCATTCTCCACTGAGAAACCTATATTTTTAAAATCTCTGCTCCTATCAGAACTTTTCTTTCACTTGAAATAAAGACATAATATGTGGAGTAGTTTAAGGAAATTTATATGGAATAAATTTAAGAATGTATCCAGTGGAGGGTAATGGAGACATCCCTTCTTGAATCTTCCACTGCTAGAAAATTATATCTATAATATATTGATGCTTCTTACACATAATATACGCATATATAACATGATGATCAGACTTTTTCAATCCACTGACAGATGAAGGCCTCCCCCAGACTCTTCCAGTTTTCCCTGTCAACTGCCTCCCTCCTCCAAGTTTGCCCTAAGAACTTAACAAGCTCTCTGTCCCACCTGTCTTTCGGTCTTCTTTTTGGTCTCTTGATGTTTCTTGGGATCCATATGTATGACACTGGACGTCCAACGCTGGTCAATTCTTCTAGCAATATGGCACATCCACCGCCATTTAAGAGCCTTCACTCTTTTCATCACGTCACAGACTCACGTCTTCTTTCTTACCAGTTGTTCCTCTTGCGGTCTCTTCGGGTGATCCCTAACATGCATCTCTCCATGCCCCTCTGTGTTGTTTGCAGGTGCTGCATCATTCTGGCATTCATGGTCCATGTTTCACATCCATATGTCAGAACAGGCAGAACACATTGGTCATTCCTGCCAAAAGCACTCCATGCCATCTTCATTGTCCGGTTGATATCTTCAAGAAGCGAACCATCAATAGTGAATATATATATATATATAAACATATATATATATTGTTGGTGAAAGGGACAATCGCCCTTTGTCGCTCATTTGTTTGGGACCAGCAGACGACGCTAAAACTCCAACGAAAGCGCCGCGTGGGGGCGTTGACTTCCAGCTAGCAGCCGAGGTGGAAGGTCGGGGGCAGAACGTGAAAAGGAACCTCGGAGAGGAGAAGTGAAAAGGAGCCTCGGGGAGTGCTGAAAATCGGACCATTGGAGTTTCGCCAATCCTGGTCCTTCCCGTCACATTTATTGGTCCTTCGGGCCGGATATACCTTGATTGCTGAATCGCCCGGATTTCCCGGATCGCCTTGATTTCCGGATCGTCCGGACTTCCCAGATCGCCGTGATTGCAGGATCGCCCGGATTTCCCGGAACGCCGGACTGCCCGGATCGCCGGATTGCTTGTATTTCATATTTTTCGGATTGGCGAGCACATGGTCGTCTTTGCTCTTCACCGGAAGTAACCTTGGCTCCTTTCCTTTTCGACGATACAGTAAGTCTTTTACTAATTGAATTTACACATGCATCTATTTCTGGTCGATTACTCTTCGACTTTATTCTCTGGAAATTCGATTGCTTGTCGAATTTATATTGCTGGGTTGTAGTGCATGTTTTCCGTCTCCGGAAAATTCAAACTACATAATTCGCTGGGTTATTCTCTGGAAATTCGATTGCTCGTCGAATTTATATTGCTGGGTTGTAGTGCATGTTTTCCCTCTCCGGAAAATTCAAATAAACATATTTCGCTGGTTTATTCTCTGGAAATTCGATTGCTCGTCGAATTTATATTTCTGGGTTTTGATAAGTTTCTCCTCTGGTAAATTTAAAGCAAGCATATTTCGCTAGGTGTCGTCATTATCAAAGGTTAATTTCTGTTTCTAAGTGGATAATCAACGTGTATTGGTCTTTAGGGCATTGTGACTTGGTTCTGAATTACATTTTCTTTTGAATTTTCTAATTCCGCTATTATCACGATGGACAAACTAATTGCTCGTCAGAACAACTTGTTCGGTCGAATTGATCGTTCCTTTAGGAATTTTAAAAAGGAAGGAGCAGTCAAAATGACGCGGATTGGTTGTGAGACTCGGTTAGAAGGTCTTGAGAAAGCTTGGAAATCCTTCGAGGATAATCACGAGAAAATGCTTGAGACTCAGGGGGTCGATCTCACGGCTGAATACTTTACAACGGACTTCTTCTCGAGCACCGAAGAAACCTATTATGATAGGAAGAGTGAGTTTAAAGAATTTTTGTTTAAACTGAGTGGTGTGTCGCATTCCAATCCTGTGAGCGAGACCCAAAACATTCCTCGGCTGCCTCGCTTAAATATTCCAACTTTCTCTGGTGAGTTTCGTGATTGGGAATCCTATCGCGACCTCTTCACTTCGCTAGTTATATCTCGGACGGAGCTTTCAAATATTTCGAAGTTGCACTATCTCCAAACTAGTCTTGCTGGTGAAGCGTCTCAAATTACGAGGTCCCTTCCTCTCACGGGTGATAATTTCGAAAGAGCTTGGAGGAAATTGACAGAAACTTATGAGAATAAACGGCGGTTAGTGAATTCTCACGTTGCTACTTTGTTTTCATTGAAGGCTGTTCAATCGGAGACCTCGGCTGAACTGAAAAGATTACTCCACGCCACAATTAATCCACTACTAGCGTTAGAAGCTCTTGAGCGCCCTACCGAGCAATGGGACGATTTAATCGTGTATTTGACTGTCAGTCGTCTAGATGATCAATCTCGGAAGGAGTGGGAGACGTCCTTGGGAGGATCTCAGGAGCCGCCGAAATTTGAAAAGTTGAGAACATTCCTGGAAACTAGATCCATGACCTTGGAAGCTATTGAGCATAGTTGCAGGAAAAATATTTCGCATCCTCGTTTTTCAAGAAAATTACATAACTTTTCCGGTGCTAAAAAGCAGATCCATCAATGTTCAGGCTCTTCAGATGTGAAAGTCCACCACCTGACGCAACAAGCTCCTACATCCGCTAGGAAATGTTCTTTATGCCGTAAACCACATTTTATATTACGCTGCGACGTCTTTCGCTCTAAAACGCCGCAACAGCGAAAGGAGTTCGTTGCTGTTAAAAGACTTTGCTACAATTGTCTAGGTGTACATTCTGTAAAGGAATGCAGTTCAACCAAGCGCTGTCGGCAATGTCAAGGCAAACACCATACCATGCTTCATCTTGCCCCATGTTATTCTCCTATTTTTGAGGAAACATCAGTAGATAATGTAACCCAAACGGATGAGGCGAAGGACACTCCTCAGTCAATAATAGCTGGAACCGCAGCTACATCGGTCAACTCTACAAGGACTGTTTCTGGAAGGGAAGACACCGTTCTATTGGCCACGGCTTGGATCTACGTCACTGGCGCTACTGGGGAAAGAACCTTAGCTAGAGCACTTATTGATCGGTGCGCACAGTCTTCGTTCATATCCGAATCTCTTTGTCAACGATTACGTTTAAAGAGACGTCCCGTGCTGGTGCCAGTCACGGGAATCAGAAGCAGTCATCAGACTACTTGCAAGGGAGCTGTTGGCTTTACTATACAGCCACGATTACTGTCCACCTTTTCTTGCCATGTCGACGCCTTTGTACTGCCGAAAGTGACGTCATACACACCGGTTCTTGAGACATTGCAGTCCAACTGGACACATTTAAGGGGATTAACTTTGGCCGATCCTCGTTATATGGATCCTGGTACGATCGACGTGCTGCTAGGGGCAGCAGTACATGCGCAGGTGGTCGAAGGCCAAGTTATGAAAGGTCATGAGCATGAGCCAATTGCTACTTTGACATCACTGGGCTGGATTCTCTCAGGAGAGACTAAATATGGCTTTACTAATGCCTTTTCTTCTCCTAAGGTACTACATTGTGTTGCTGAGCAAGGGCTGGATAAACTCATGCAGCGTTTCTGGGAACAGGAGGAACTGCAGTCACGACCAAGACATCTCAAGCCTGATGAGCAATCATGTGAGGATCACTATGTTGCAACTCATACACGTACGTCCACTGGCCGTTATGTCGTAAGGATTCCATTTAAATCAAGCCCTGGTAGTAGCTTTCCTCGATTTGGGAATTCCTACTCGTCGGCGGTGAAAATGCTGCTCCAGATGGAACGCAGGTTTCTTAAGGATGTTGGACTTCAAACTGCCTATTCAGATTTCATGCGCGAGTATGAAAGTTTAGGTCATATGAAACCTGTTTATTCGACTCTAGAGTGCAAGGACCAGGATACTTGTTTCTATTTGCCTCATCACGGGGTCATAAAAGAAGGCAGCACGACTACTAAATTAAGGGTAGTTTTCAATGGTTCCTTGAAAACTGATGGCAGCATTTCACTCAATGAGCTACTTCATACAGGTCCGAATTTACTGCCTGATCTTTCGGACTTAATACTTCGGTGGCAGAAATATAGATTTGCCTTTTCTGCTGACGTTGAGAAGATGTTTCGGCAAATTCTGATTCACGAAGAGGATCAGCACTTGCAATCAATTGTATGGCGATACAATGTTAATGATCTCATTGTCTCCTATAGGCTGACTACTGTGACCTACGGTCTAGCTTGTGCTCCGTTTCTTGCTTCTCGGACGCTTAAGCAACTGGCTCAAGATGGTGGAGCGGTTCATCCTCTTGGGGCGCAAATTCTACAAGAAGAAGTCTATATGGATGACATACTTTCTGGTGGACACTGCCTAGATACTGCACTTGCGAAACAAATGGATCTCATCAATTTGCTCAAGGTGGGCGGTTTTCCCTTACGTAAATGGTTGTCAAACGCCCTGGAGTTACTTTCTTGGTTAGCACGTGATCTTCTAGCTGTCGATTCATCGTTGACATTAGGTTCATGTCCTTCATTTGCTGTTTTAGGCTTATCTTGGCAACCTACATTAGACTGTTTCCATTTCAATATAACCGTAGAGCCGACTATGTATCCACCTACCAAAAGGTCTGTCCTTTCTAAGATCGCAAGACTTTTCGATCCACTAGGATGGTTAGCTCCGGTCTTCATCACAGCTAAAATCTTTATACAGTCGCTGTGGCTACTCAGGTTGGAATGGGATGAAGAACTGCCTTCTGCAGAATCAAATCATTGGGTCAATTGGTATTCAGAGTTACCTAAGCTGGCTGATTTGAAAATACCTCGTTGGTTAGGGTTCTCTCCAAACGCTTGTTTCTATGAGATGCATGGCTTCGCTGATGCCTCGATGAGGGCATACGGTGCAGTACTTTATCTTCGAACTGTTACTGAATCTGGTTCCAAAATCTCTTTGCTTTTATCTAAAACTAAGGTGGCTCCAGTGAAAACAATCAGCATTCCCAGGTTGGAATTATGCGCAGCTCATTTGTTGGCTCGCATCACTAATCATTGCTTGAAAATTCTGCAGCTTGAGGCTTCATCTGTGCATCTCTGGTCTGACTCACTTGATGTTCTCTACTGGTTAAGAGACCATCCTTCACGCTGGAAGACCTTTGTTGCTCGGAGATTCTAACACTGATGCCTCATGCATACTGGCATCATGTCAAGTCGAGTGACAATCCTGCAGATGCTGCTTCTCGTGGCGTATCACCGACTCTCTTTGGAGAACTCTCCATATGGTGGCGAGGTCCTCCTTGGCTATCTAAGAGCCAAGAGCCTTGGTCCTTGCCTCAAATACTGAGAGAGCCTGATAAGCTTAACGAAATAAGAGTCACCACACATGTTGCTACCCCATCTATTCCGGAAATTTGGGAACTTCTCTTCAGATTCTCAAGGTTACCTAAACTACTTATAGTAACTGGATATTGTTTACGCTTCATTTCAAAGCTTATTACAAATCTCTCTATCGGGAAACACTTAAATTCTTCCTTATTCAATCTTGACATATTTAAACTGGTGGGAATTAAAAGCGAATCAAATTTGTCTGCTGATGAGCTAGAGCGTGCACGACTGGTATGGGTGTACTTGGTTCAGCGGGTCTTCTTTAATGCAGAAATCAGGGCCTTATCTGCTAACTCGGTTGTACCAAGGGGCAGTCATTGTCTTATCTGAATCCTTTTTTAGATAAGGGACTGCTACGAGTAGGGGGCAGATTACGGCATTCCTTGCTCAGCGATGACGAGAAACATCCGTTGATCCTGCCTCATGCTTGTCAGCTTACTACACTCATTATCGAACGCTGCCATCACCTAACACTTCATGGCGGTACTCAACTCACGCTGAGTAAGCTTAGGAGGCAGTACTGGGTACTTCGAGGGCGATTATGCTGGACCCATCCAAATAAGGACCTCTCATGGTAGAGGGCGCATTTCTTTTAAAGGTTACATTGCTGTGTTTGTGTGTCTCAGCACGAGAGCAGTTCATCTGGAGGTGGTATCCAGCTACTCAACAGAGGCTTTTCTGGCGGCCTTCCGACGCTTCACTTCTCGTCGGGGTCATTGCGCTACGCTCACCAGCGATCGGGGTACCAACTTCGTTGGGGCTGATGCAGAACTACGTCAACTCTACAACCTGGCGTCCAAGCACTCACGAGACATCGCACACTCGCTGGCCAAGGATGGTACATCTTGGAGATACAACCCTCCAGCGGCACCACATTTCGGTGGCATCTGGGAGGCTGCGGTTAAATCGATGAAACATCATCTACGACGAGTCATCGGCGATCATCATCTCACCTTTGAAGAGCTCGCTACTCTACTGTGTCAAGTAGAAGCCTGCTTAAATTCAAGACCACTCTTCGCAGATTCTGATGATCCTACGGATCTTCAGCCCATTACACCAGCTCATTTTTTAATCGGGACATCCTCCTTTTTAATTCCAGAACCTGACTTGTCTAATGAGCAAATACCTATCAGCAGACGCTGGAAACTTCTGACCCAGATGACCCAACATGTCTGGAATCGCTGGTCTTCGGAGTATCTACAGGCGCTGCAGACTCGCAGTAAATGGACTGCAGCAATGCGCTCCATACAACGGGGCGATCTGGTGCTTATAAGGAATGAGCTCACGCCACCAGCTAAGTGGCCGCTGGCTCGCGTCTTGGAGACACATCCTGGGGACGATGGCCTTGTTCGAGTGGTCACACTGAGGACGGCCACATCTACGTTCAAACGGCCGATCGTCAAGCTCATTCTTCTCCGACAGTCAGAGTCAGCTGACTAAGCTAAGCTGCTCTTTTTCGGCACCTCTTCTTTACTCCCTCAAAACCCGATTAAGAATGCTGGATCGATCGTTTCTGGAAACGAGGTGGGCGGAATGTTGGTGAAAGGGACAATCGCCCTTTGTCGCTCATTTGTTTGGGACCAGCAGACGACGCTAAAACTCCAACGAAAGCGCCGCGTGGGGGCGTTGACTTCCAGCTAGCAGCCGAGGTGGAAGGTCGGAGGCAGAACGTGCGAAGGAACCTCGGAGAGGAGAAGTGAAAAGGAGCCTCGGGGAGTGCTGAAAATCGGCCCATTGGAGTTTCGCCAATCCTGGTCCTTCCCGTCACATATATGTTTATATATATATATATATATAAACATATATATATATTCACTATTGATGTTTATATATATATAAACATATATATATATCCCTTCCAACTGCCTCAGTTCACTGCCTCAAAGTCGGCGGAAGGGTGTAAACGAAGGCTAAAGGGAGAAGAACAGTGGTGTCCTCGGACACTGGTAGGTTCAACCATTCTGTGAAGTCTTTCTGCAATATCTCCGGCCAATGTGAAAGAGATACTCACCAACCCGCTCTGGGCCAGCGTGGTGTTTTAAGGCCCACAATCCCCCAATGACATGTACACCCATAAAAAACGGCCCTCATTCTCCGGACGCTGGATTGCCTCTGACCGTGGCAGTGGTCAGGAACAAGGCATGAAGGCAGAGGGTGCTAAGAATCCCCAGAGGTTAAACGCCCACTGCCACTCTTTCACATCCTTACCCAATTACTTTAACCTCAACCTTTAACTGCCGGACTTTGTCCAGTGAAGATAAAGATCCAAGAACAACTGCAGAAGATCAAGTGGCACATTTTAGGGCTTAGTGAGGTGAGAAGAAATGGTGAAGGCCTATTGGAGTTGAAGAGTGGACATCTTTTTATTACAGGGGAACTGACACAGGAAGAACAGGAGGAGTTGGATTCATCATCCACAAAACATTGAAGAAATGGAAAGTTCATCCGAGCGGGCAGCTAGACTAGTGCTTCAAATAAATAAAAGATATCAACTTCAAATAGTCCCAAGTTTATGCGCGAACGTCATCATACTCGGATGAGGAAGTGGAAGATTTCTACCAAGAAGTTGGAGAACTGCATGACAAAGGAAGCTGCCATCTAAAAGTGGTCATGGGTGATTTCAATGCCAAGGTAGGAAAACAAAAGGAAGACGTCAGCACAGTTGGAAAATGGGGCTATGGAGACAGAAATGAATGAGAGGACCGACTAGTAGACTTTGCTGAATGTACTAGTCTATATATAATGAACAATTTCTTCAAAAAGAGTCCCAATAGAAAATGGATATGGAAAGGACCCAATGGTACCAAAAACGAAATTGACTACATACTAGTCAATAAGAAGCAATTGGCTGAAGACTGTTCCATCCTCAACCAGTTTAAAACTGGAAGCGACCATCGCTTGGTAAGATGCAGAATAAAATTCAACTTAAAGTTAGAAAGACAGAAGCTTATGAAGAAGAAGCCAAAGTCTATTATCAACACGCAGGTTCTAAAAGAACGAAAAGAAGAATATCAGCTCTAACTGAAAAATCGATTCAGTGCACTGGAAGACCAAGAAGTTGAATCCCAATTTACAGAGATACTCAAGGAAACTGCTGAAGAAATAGGCGGAACTGTTAAAACAAAGCCAGAGAAAAAGTTAACCGAAAAAACAAGACTGCTGATGGAAAAAAGAAGGAAAATGATAATTACTAAAGATCCTAAAGAAATGATCCATTTTGCAGAACTAAACAAAACTATAAGGAAGTGCATCAAGGAAGATGTGAAAAAATATAATTATGAGCTAATCGAGAAAGCCATAGAAAACAATAGAAGTTACAAGAAAATGAAGCAACATCTCTCGATCGGAAAGAGACAGCTGGTGGCCCTGATGCTAGAAGACGGCTCCATAACCCATAGTAGGAAACTAATCCTGAAACAGGTACAAGAATTTTACACCAAGCTGTATGAGGATCCTCTAGGAAATGACGAAGTAAATGATGATAGAAACATGCCCACCGAAGAGGTCCCAGATATCCTTCTGGAAGAGGTGAGACACGCAATCAGAAGTATGAAGAATGGAAAAGCATCTGGAATGGATGGTATCACAGCGGAAGTATTGAAAGCATTGGGTAATCATACGGAAACAATTCTTGCTAAGATTTTTAATTCCTGTTGAGAAAGAAGAAGATACCAGAAACATGGAACCACGCATGTATTATCCTTCTGCACAAGAAAGGTTCCAAAGAAGATTTGAATAACTACAGACCGATCAGTCTACTCCCAACAGTCTACAAAATATTCACCAAAATACACACTATGCGCCTCCAAAACCATCTTCATTTTGCCCAACCCAGAGAGCAAGCTGGATTTCGCAGTGGGTATAGCATGATGGACCACATCCAAGTCGTGAGAGAGGTAATCAGTCGCACTAACGAGTATGAATTACCTCTTATGTATGTGTTTTATCGACTACGAGAAAGCATTCGACTCTGTCCGAACTTCGTCGCTTTTACGTGTGCTAAAGGAACAAGGAGTAGAAGAAACGTACATAATCTTGATGAAGAATATCTACGAAAATGCGACAACATCTGTACAGCTGCATGAAGAGACGAGTGCCTTTAAGGCCGAAAAGGGAGTGAGACAAGGAGATACTATGTCTCCTAAGTTATTTACAGCAGCTCTAGAGGAAGTATTCAAAACGTTAGACTGGGAGGAAAAAGGCATAAAGGTAAATGGAGAATATCTGAGTCACCTGCGCTTTGCAGATGATATCATACTGTTGGCAGGGAGCCCAGAATAGCTCTGTAGAAGAACTGAAGAGCTTGAGCAAGCAAGCCGAGAAGCTGGACTTAAGATGAATCTTAATAAAACAAAGGTTATGTACAACTCCTTCACAAATTCTGAGAAGATACATATCAACGGAGCAGAACTCGGAGAAGTAACCAGTTATGTTTACTTAGGTCAACTCATCACTACTGATGGCTCGCTTCTTGGAGAAATCAACAGGAGAGTGAAGATAGCATGGAGTGCCTTTGGCAAGAATGCGAACATCTTTAAATCAAACATTCCAGTCTTCCTAAAAAGGAGACTCTATGACCAATGTGTTTTGCCTGTTCTGACATATGGTTGTGAAACATGGACCATGAATGCCAGAATGATACAGCGCCTGCAAACAACACAGAGGGGCATGGAGAGATGCATGTTAGGGATCACCCGAAGAGACCGCAAGAGGAACGCCTGAGTAAGAAACAAGACTGGAATCTGTGACGTGATTAGAAGAGTGAAGGTGCTAAAATGGCAGTGGGCGGGCCACATTACTAGAAGAAATGACCAGCGTTGGACGTCTAGTGTCATCGAATGGATCCCAAGAAACATCAAGAGACCGAAAAGAAGACCGAAAGACAGGTGGGACAGAGAGCTTGTTAAGTTCTTGGGGCAAACTTGGAGGAGGGAGGCAGTTGACAGGGAAAACTGGAAGAGTCTGGGGGAGGCCTTCATCCGTCAGTGGACTGAAAAAGGCTGATGATGATGATGATGATATATATATATATAAACTTACGGAAGAGGAAAGGTAAATGAGGATATTTAGGGCAACAAGGTGTTGAAGGAAACCAAGTGAGCACTTACCGGAAGGAGAGCCGCTTGGGTGTTGGAGAGAGACATTTGTAGAAGTTATTGGAGCTTTCGGGATGATCCCTTCTTCAGCACAAGAGAGACACAACTGATTTGGCGGTGACACTGGGGTGAAGGTGTGTAGGTGGAAGGAAAGGAAGCGTAGAAAAGTCAGGGATTGGAGGATGCAGAGGGGAGAAAGGGGAAAGAGAGGGTGGAAAGAAGGAAATATTAACGGATACTGAGGCCGGGAGGAGAGAAAGAGTTTACGATTTGCATATGGGCCGTTCATGCAAATAATCATAATCTTAGTTTCAACGTTTGTTTCACAGTGAGGGCCATTCGTGCCCTCCTGGACGACATTTCCACCCCAACTCCGTCAATGGGAACTGGCCCTCATATCCAAATCTTAAACTCTTTCTCTCCTCCCGGCCTCTATATCCGTTAATCTTTCCTTCTTTCCACCCTCTCTTTCCCCTTTCTCCCCTCTGCATCCTCCAATCCCCGACTTTTCCACACTTCCTTCCTTTCCACCCCAACACCTTCACCCAAGTGTCACTTCCAAATCAGTTGTCTCTGTCTTGTGCTGACGAAGGGATCATCCCGAAAGCTCCAATAACTTCTACATATGTGTCTCTCCAACACCCCAGCGGCTCTCCTTCCGGTAAGTGCTCACTTGGTTT
Organism: Uropetala carovei; assembly: GCA_036926305.1. NCBI lineage: Eukaryota > Metazoa > Arthropoda > Insecta > Odonata > Petaluridae > Uropetala > Uropetala carovei. Next base: position 1,119,074 of record JAXCHB010000220.1, on the reverse strand, counting down.
CCTTCAACACCTAGTTGCCCTAAATATATATACAGGGTGATTCACGAAGATATGGAATAATTTCAGGAGCTGATTTCTGAGGTCATTATGAACAAAAAAGTTCATATGAACATGTGTCAGATTCCGAATAATTAAAGAGTTATGGCTGTTTGAAAATTAGAAAAAGGCAAGGCAATATCCGGAACTCGGGAGACAATTGCCGACCAGTACGCGATGCGTTCTCCGCTACATTGTTTATTTACTTGTTTATTTACTTGTTTATTTACTTGTTTATTTACTTATTTACAGTCTGTATTGTCAAATACGAACGTGTGTATTATTAAAGTAGGTTTTCAAAAACACCACCTTCGACTTCAATGCATTTCACCGCTCGTGTGTGAATCGCGCTCGTTGCCTGCCGAAGTTCATCATGACTGTCTTTTATGCGAGCCACAGCATTCAATACGCGATGAAGTAATGCATCCCATGTTTGCACTTTAGTATGGTACACAAAGTCTTTCATCCACCACCACAAGCAGAAATCAAGGGGTTTAGGTCTGGGGACCTAGCTGGCCAATTTTGTGGACCATGGCGACCGATCCATCGCCCAGGGAACTGCTCATTGAGGTAAGTAACCACTGCACGGAAACAATGAGGTGGTGCTCCGTCGTGTTGGAAGTGCATTCAAAGTCTTGTAGCCAGGGGCACATCTTCTAACAGTTGCGGCAATTCGTTTTGCAAAAATTGTAAATAAATGTCCAGTAAGACGACCCTCAAAAATGAATGGACCAATTACCTGATCACACAACATTCCACACCACACATTGACACTGAATCAGTGTTGAAAGTTACTGTCCACAGTGGCACGGGGATTAATTTCTCACCAAACATGGGAATTGTGTGTGTTGTTAACACCGTTGCGGGTGAATTAAGCTTCATCAGTGAATAAGATGTAACGATGCAGACGCCGATTCTCATTAAGCGAATTACAAAATTCCAGTCGTCGGGCAGGATCCCCAGGTTCGAGGTGTTGGACACGTTGCAAGTGGTACGGGTACATTCCTTCTTCATTCAATGTTCTCCATACTTTTGATTGCGAAACACCGAGATGTGTGGATATCCTTCGCGTACTAGTACAAGGGCTATGCTGTACCGCCTCAAGGATGTTCTCTTGCTCAGCCACGTCTTGTCGAACCACACGCTCATATGGAGTGTTAACGCTGGTAAGTGAGCCGGTATCTCGCAAAGTTTGGAACACACTGCTAATAACTTTTTGATTTAGAACGTCGCTGGTATTCAGCGACAGCAGCAACAGCATTTCCATCGCAAAATCCATAAACATACACCATATCTGCATATTCAGCACTTGTAAATGTAAAAGGCATCTTGAAAGTAATACTAACACAGTAACAACTAACAATGCTATTGTCGATTTTTGCGTGCGCATGTTTCGACAGGCTACGTTCGGACATGGTCATGGTCGTGCAGGCGAATGAGTTATGAGTGAGATTCACAGTGCTGAAAATCTACGAGCAGCCATAACTCCGCAAATTCGTATTTGACAATACAGACTGTAAATAAGTAAATAAACAAGTAAATAAACAATGTAGCGGAGAACGCATCGCGTACTGGTCGGCAATTGTCTCCCGAGTTCCGGATATTGCCTTGCCTTTTTCTAATTTTCAAACAGCCATAACTCTTTAATTATTCGGAATCGGACACATGTTCATATGAACTTTTTTGTTCATAATGACCTCAGAAATCATCCCCTGAAGTTATTCCATATCTTCGTGAACCACCCTGTATATATATATGTATATATATACATAATGTATATAGATACGTATATATGTGTATATATATATGTGTGTGTGTATATATATATATATATATGTGTGTGTATATACACACGGTGTGCCCAGACATTTTGCCGCCTGAGGCGAGATACAATATGGAGCCCCCTTAATTTTTTTACTAAGTAATTTTATTATATGTTAGTCGAAAAGGATAGGGAAGAAGAAAAATCTATTTATTCAAATCCATAACTTTATTTTAGATCGAACTCAACTTTTAAAAAATTTATTATGAAGTATACTTCAAGAAGATGATTTATTTATGTACCACATTTTCACTTGTTCCGGATTCTCTCCATCAATAGATCTTCTTTTAGGAATTTATGTAAAGATCCGGACTGATTTTTCTGTTCTAATTGAGTCTTACAATTAGCCTTTCTTTTGCGATATTCAGCACCAGATAATTTTTTATGGCCGCTTTAAAAACTGTAAAATAGTAAGGTATGGCCTCTTAATTTTTTATAAGAGTAATATCAAAAATATGCTAACACTAATAATTATTTATAGTATTAATTGATATTTGTACAACAAAATGCATTTAATCCGTATTTTTGTGAACTGTCTTAATTAAAACGGGAAGCGATAATTTTGAAGTTATAAATCAGAGTATCTACAACTAATATATTTTACAATCTACTATTTTCAACAATAAAATAACAAAATATTAACACCTCGCACTATAAAGGCTTCCAATTAGCCCATAATCAAGAAAACCGAAACTCTAAAATAATCTATATACCGTATTCACCCGAATCCAAGACGACCCTGAATCTAAGACGACCCCCCATTTTGATGATTCCAAAAGAGAAAAAAGCTCAAATTGACCTTCATGACTACAAAAATTATAAATCTTGTGAAATATTTATTTTCTCTTATACTTTTCATGAATGTCATTGTCTTTTAACATTTTAAAATCATAAGATCACATCACAAATAGAACCATTCAGGTTTTCAAACAAATTAAATGGTAGCATTCATTTTAAGATAACATTAAAAATAAAGTAAATACATTGAAAGAATACACTCATTTCAGGACAACAAAAAAACATTTCAATCCAAGTGCTGCATAAAATCATTTTATTGTGTTAGTCATCATCACTGTCTATGCAACCTTCACTATTTTCCTCACGCTCACTATCTTTATCACTCTCAAGTTCATCATCAGTCTCCCACAAAACATCATCCTCACTCCGATCCATGGCATTAGATAAGCAGCATTTCTTAAATCCTTTCACTATTACTTTTGCATTTATTTGTTGCCACGATGCCTTGATCCATTGGCAGAGCATTGCAACTTCAGGTTTCTTAAGATTTCCTTTTGGTGTTAAAGTGTGAGTTCCACTCTGTAACCACTCAGAATACAAAACCTTTAAATTATTTTTAAAACACTTATTGACAGCAACATCTAAAACTTGAAGTTGCGATGTCATTCCTCCAGGTATTACAATAAGATCAATATTCATCGCACTCATTATGTTTTTAATTTCAGGAGATAAGTGTCCTTGAATGCATCCAGTGAAAGCATTGCTCTTTGTTTCAGTAAAGCTCCTGGCCGTCTATTCCACACCACATGTAATTAATCTCTCATTAGTTCTTTAGTCATCCACCCCTTTTCTTGACACCTATTATTCCACTTGGCAAATGTTTCTTAGGCATTGTTTTCCGCTTTAGAATCACATATGGTGGTAATTTAGTCCCATCTGCTAAAACCGCCAACATTACCGTGACTTGCATTTTTTCGTTGCCTGTAGTTTTAATTAGGACGGACTTCGCACCTTTTTCGTTCACAGTATAATTAGATGGCATGTAGAAGAAAATCGGCATTTCCTATTTGGCTCAAAAGGTAATTATTGGTTTTTCTAAGTCCAATTACGTATTTCTGGTAAGCGAGAAGTTTTTCAATATAGTCTTTGACAATTTCTGACACAGCGAAGTTCGTCGCCGTAAAGAAAAATTATTTCGTCGCCGTAAAGAAAAATTATTTCGTCGCATCATTCTCACGCACCAACTTCTGCTGGCCTTGAATTCTTGCAATGATATATTAAGTCCTCTAGTAATTTCATTAGCTTTAAGTATAATACTTTCAGTCGAAACAGGCATACCGTTCTTCCTCATGGTGCGCACGAACTTGACTACTTCTTCTTCAATGCCATGAAATCGGCCTAATTTTGGACCACTGAGCGACTTCCTTGTGGCTTTGGCTTTTTCTAGTTCCTGTTTTGAGAGTTTCCATCGACGCATATTTGCCTCAGATACACCGAACTTTCTACTCGCATCACAGTTATTAGTTTTTTCGGCGTAATTTATCACGATCAGCTTAAAATTTGTATCTTAGCTCCGTCTAATTCCTTTGTTAACTTTCCCTTTGCACTCGTGCCACGTACTTCAACATGATCTGTCATTTTAACTTAAGGGTTGTGCATTTAAATCAAGAATGCACAACTCAAAGTTACTGTCACACTTAGTGAATCACGGTGCGTCGTTTGAAAGGGGAATCCCAATGATTTCCGCTCTCATTTGTTTTGACATTGCGGTTGCCATTACGTGCAAGATGAAAGTACGCCATCTGTGTTATGATCGTCGACGATGATTATTAGTCTAAATAATTATTATTCCCGTCATGTTTTTCTTATTGTTATTACTATTTGTTTATTTCACGTCTTTATGTACGTACTTGAATTTGCTGTTGTGAATTGTTTACTCTAATATACCATTTGTTGTAAAAACCACTGATTAAATGCTTAAATATACTTCGTATTCGAATGTAAGACGACTCTTGATATTTACAGCTGAAAATTTGGAAAAAAAGGTCGTCTTAGATTCAGGTGAATACGGTAATTAAAATTCAGTTTAGATCATAAAATAATGCAAGTTGACAGGACTCTGATCTTCTGTTCAATTTATAAACATAAAAAACATTGTTAATCAGTCGCGCATTAAAAATTACTCTTTACACCACCACCTATCAAGCAAAATTGTTTCATTTTTTTAGTTTTTATCATGATTTTACTGAAAATAAAATTAATAAATATGGATTTAAAGTATACATGATTTTACTGCAAAAATAAATGAAAATGGTTTTTCTACGTCTCTCAATAAATGTTTAAGATAATATGAAATACTGACTTACCTTTATAAACCTTGTTCCTTTCAGTAAAAGGTATTTCGTTGATCTGCTAGTAGAAAACTTATAAGGTATCACTTTCCTTCCTTCTTGAAATCGCACAAAATATTTATATCCAACTAATTTAAGACACAGGCCAACAGAGTGTCACCTAACTCTTTCATATTACTAAGTGAGAATGGTGAGAATGCGGCATAGTGCACACTTCATAGCAGATTGATATTCCCCAGAATGGTTAAGCATTTTGAATATTCCAGGAAAAAACAATGAAACAGAAATATAAGACACAGAGGGATGCGAAGCCCTGCCAGGGGTCTTTGCCCCCTTGATGAAAGTAGACTTCGCCGTCACCAAAATTTCTTGCAGATGGTCTCTTTGTTTTGCGCCCCAGGGGATATTCCCCCGGGGGCAATGCACTCTTTGACCATAGTTAGGCATGGGATGGATAAGAGGCATGCATTCCCTTGGAGGGTGGGAGAAAGGTGATTAAGAAAGGAGAGGCGGGAAAGGAAAATGGGCATCACCCCCGCCGCCCTCGCCCTAAAACTCGAAAGTTGATCAGTGGGAAACTTTTTCAAGTGTTTCCAAGATCAAGGAGTCTTTGGAACCTGGTCAGATTTTCCAATCCCTTCTCCGCGAGTAAGGCTTTGTTTTTCTTCATTGTTACCCGCTGAACAGTGATTTGAGGTCGCATTTTTACTTATATTTTCCAGAAGAAAACACTAATCATATCTATCGAAAACAAAATTAGATATTTTCCAAATATTTGTGTCAAAATTTCCGCCTCCAAAAATTCGGCGCTCCAAGAGGTCGCTTGGTCTGTTTGTGTGGTTGAGCCGGCCCTGGGCTTAGAAAGTAAATTAAAGACGAGTCGTACCAGCAAAATGATGGGTATATCGTATGATAGAAAGGTAATGAATCTAAATTACCACATATGAAGGATAACCAAAGCCCATGTCACAACAAAGCAGGGCATCGAACTGTAATTTATATTTAATAAAATCAGTAAAACCATAAAACAGTAAAACCATAAAAACAGTAAAACCATAAAAACAGTAAAATCATAAAATGGTAGAAACTATAAAAACAATTGGTAAAAGTCAAAAGGTAAAAGTTACGACATGTTTTGACTAGTCATAGCCATCATCAGGTGAGGGAAGCAGCAAAATATATAGACAAGCAGAAGGGGGGGGAACAACGGAGTTGGAGGGGGATGGTAGGGCGTAAGAGATGAATGTGCTAACAAGGAAGAGGGGATGTTAGGAATTCGAATTTGAGGTAGCTGCCGGTAAATAGAGGCTAGTAATGAAGAGTGGCTTAAAAACAAGTGGTCATTAGTGAGAGTATGTTGGTTGTTTTTCACATGTAAAAGAATTTCCAACCGTAATTTTTTTCATTCCAGTTTTCGTTCCGGTTCACTCAAAACACAAAATTTCGGTTCGGTTCCGGTTTCGCTCCGGCAATCATCAGTGAACCGGTTCGAACCCTTTTTTTTCGCTCCGACCTTAAAATATTTTAGGAAACTTTCAATAACTGATTTATTAATCTAGGTAATTTTCTAATTAAATCAAATACATCTTCACTATAACAATAGTGATATTTAAAAAACTAATAATCAAAACACGAGAATAAATTATTTAAATGTGAATATTTAGTATGTATTTTATTCATTTAAGATTATATTTAGAATTGAATATTTACAAACCATACATGCATCGCATATGATTTCAAGGATTTCAAGGTTTGTCGTGAATTGTCGTGGGGTATGCATAAAGCTGCTTAGTTGGATGCTGTCTTTGCTTTGTCGGAAAGATGGTAGAAATACGTTAACTTTCTTTGATTTTCTCCGATTCGAATACACGCCGCGTGCATGGAATCAGGAAAAGGAAACACCACAGTTTAGAGATATAGAAATATATTCGTACAGAATCAAGATGCTAGAAAACGCGTTATGTTATATGCAAAGCGTTACTTCTTAGGCGAGTTTTGCTTCCAGCATGAGCACCTAATATCATCGGTCTGTCCGTCCATCCTCATGTTTGTTCTCGGCTTCTACCAAACCGATTTTCATGAAATTTGATAGTAAGGACTTACAATCAAATATAATAAGAAAATCGCCAAAATGAATCACGTATGACAAACAGGGGTACCACTTCAGTGGTGACAAAAAATAAAATTTTCGTCATATCTCGTAAAGTGTTGCTCATATAAAAATATTTCTCAAATAAAACTTGTAGAACATGTTTATCATAGGAGTAGTCATTATTGAGAAAATCAAACAAAAATGTCTTAATTTGAGTTGAACTTCAAAAATTTCTTGCATGGTTACTTCTTCATTGTTGCTAACATAATCTCACAAACAAATGTTTAATTTCCTTACGTGTGAATGCAGTATTATTAAATAGGAAGAAAATGGATTATTTATGATGAAGAAAAGAACTTTAAAATGTAATATCCCTTACGTACAGGTATATAATTTCTTTCTAATACTCCATTGCACAAAACGTGCCCATTTGTGATATGTTGTAGACTTTCCTAACTTGTTTAATCAATAATACGGAGGGAATGTTTATTGGTATGATGGATATAGGTACGTCCTATACATTATTAATAGCACCAGAGGACTAATTGCCTTTTGCATATGAAATATATTAAAGTCTTTAGGGCCAAAAAAATGGTTTAAAAAACACTAAAAAATGCTACGGAGAAACTCAAATTCAGCTGTTGGTTCGAAGGGCAAGCTGAAGTAATGAGAATAATGTTAGCATGCATCCGTATCAAAAGATACCACCAGGATGATAAAATATTTACATTTTATCAATTGTAGCCAAGATATTGTGGTTATTTCAATTGAGGGTTTGCTTCGACGGTTGTGGCGGCTGTGAAGTGGATGCACGATCATGTTCCAGCGATTTTGGTTTGTTCAGGGAGACCGTTCTTAAACCAACAAGTAAAATCTATTCTTTAAATGATTGTAATATATTTGACATTAGGAAGCTGCGAATTAAGAACTCCAATCCCTCACTTCAGAAATATATCCACTTTCAATGCGAACAAATTACACATAACACCCGACATTCATTCCACCTAGGGAAAATCTGCTATATGAGTTCATTTTCACTCCCATCCTATGCCTTATGTATAACGAATCTATTGTGAGTTGATGGGAAGCTCACTCCAATGTCGTTTTTTTCGATGAATATTTAGGGATCACAATTTGAAATCAAAATTAATTACTTTTTCCAACGAAGTGCATACCTCTCGTTGCTCCGTCCTCTGATCCTTTTTCTGCCGTCCCTACAGCAATAGACACCAAACGTACGTTTCTCTCCGTCACTGACAAAGGGCTTCTGCTGAAAAGCTTCCAAATTTGTGTTATTTTCGTGTTTCTGTTTTTCGTGTGTCTTTAGCACTCCCAGCGGCTCTCCAATTTTGGTATGGATCTTCTGGGCTTCTTCTAACACATTGTTGCCACCTTTATTATTACCCTTCCTTTTCCTTAACCATATATATACGGATATCGGATGCAACTAGATGTTGAGTGAAGGAAACCCAGCGAACAATTACCAAAAGGAGAGCCGCTGGTGTGTCAGAGAGACATTTACACACCTCAATAGAAGCTTTGGGGGTGATCCCTTCGTCAGCACAAGAGATATACAACTGCTTCCAGTGACACTGGGGTGAAGGGTAGCATAGAATTGCCCCACGAGCACACTTTGCACCAGGTTCCGTGATTTTCCTAGGTGGCTCTGATATTTGTCTGTTTGATTCAATAGTAGTTTCAGAAGAATTTATTATCCAAAATTACGCACACAAACACACATGAAAATAAGACATGAAAAAGTATCAATAATAATATCACATTTTGGCGCTTTGTTTGTTTTTCACAACACCAAATATTACAAGGAAAATGCCGATGCACAAGAGTCCAATGCCAAATCCTATCAAAACCCACTTCACTATTTCAAGAGCATCCAACGTATTGATGAGCTGATCCTTCAGCTTGTTCACATTTTCTTCATCCAAATTCAAACCCTGCAAAAAAGATAAAAAGAGATGAATTTATGTTTGGATTAGTGTGTTCTTCACAACACTGCTAACTGTCGACTATGTATGGGAGTAGATTTCATAATCAAATCCAGCCATGCGATAAGGACGATATTTTTTAACATCTTATCACTAACCATAATTGAAGTGAAAATATTTGCTTTAAAAGATTTTATCTCGACTATGGTAAATATAAAAAATGGAGCCAACATATTGACAATGTTAATATCTTTAAGAATCATGATAATTTTGCAATAGAATTGATTTTAAAGGGTTTCCTGTAATTTTACAAATATTGAGGCAATGAGGAAGCTATTGGCTCTAAAAGGGAGAACATGCATGAAAGAAAGTGGTGAAGACTAATGCAAACCAATAAAGAACTTCTTAGAAGTGAACAATTTCAAAGGAAAATGAAGAGTGATGATGGAAAAACACAGAGTAAAAGATATAAAAAAAGTAGCTAGTTGTCTTTTCCATCAAAAATTCGATTGCTATGAAAAGAAAGAATGGATGATTCAAAATTCCTTATATGACAAGCACAAGCTGGATTGATGGAAAATGTGGAAACAGGCGAAAAAATCTGCTATGACCAGGAGTTGATACAAAGGTTTTCCACTTTCCGGGCAGATATTCTACCACTGAACTACCACAGAAGGTTAATTCTCATGTTTCATGAATGGGAATATCTATTAGGTTGGGACCAGGCTAGCTATGCTAATATCAACCAGCCCCAACAGATGTCCCCAAGGAGGTACATCGAAGAAACCCTTACCCTCTCAAATGGTGAGAATGCCATGATATAAACTGATGGAATGAATGATCCTTATGCGACAGGCATAAGCTGGATTGATGGGAAATGTGGAAAAGACCAATTCTCCTGTTTCAGAATGGGAATATTTTCTTAGGTTGGAACTGGTTGGGGCTGGTTGATACTAGCATAGTTAGCCCAGTCCCAACCTAAGAAAATATAGATGACTTAGAAAAGGAAAGTCAAATAAGCACAGCTCTATAGAAGGGGATCACAAAGATGAATCTGAAAAGAGGCATTTGGAATATGCATCTGGATGCAAAAGTTTGGAAGCCATCTTATATACAGTGAAACCTCGATTTTACACCATTGAAGGGACTGCCTGAAATAAACGTAAAATCGAGGAAGGTGTAAAATCGGGGAAATGAAGATTATGTAACATAAAGTAAAATGTGGGTTGCTTTATATCGTAACTTTGGTAAAATATACATATTTGAACACAATAACAATGAACTTGCAAATAAACTAACTTATATAACATTTTATTTCTTTAACCAGTCAAAAAGTTTGATGTGTTCAACATGCGCATCAAGTTGAGCTAAGATATTAATTTTATCACGTATTGTAAATACTTTCCGTTTTGTTTTATTATCCATATTTCATGCCAAAAATTAATTAATGGATTGCCCCGTTTATAAAAAATGCCAAGCGTCGTGTAGATGTCGTCGACTTCCTACTAAAATGACCGATACATAAATGGATTAACACGTTAACCGTATTTATTCGCGTACCCTGCGCACATTTCTTCCCGGAAACGCCAGGGAAAAGGGGGGTGCGCGTCTTACACGAGGATTTCTGTACAGGGTATATAAATTGTATCGATAGTAAATTCTCTGCAATATGCTTGCGTCTAAGTTTATATTCGTAAAAGATGTCGAATTCTACGAAGTATACGCATATTTATGAGACCAAGCAAACGTGTAAGTTATGCCAGCACTGCAGGCAAAAACTCGCAAAAGCAGGCGGAAAGAATACGCCGACTAACTGATAACTATAGGGTTTTCCGACTTGAGAATAGGTAGGTTCAAGTTTGGTCCTTATCCCACATCCACTTCAAAGAATTCTGAGAGGTGAAGTTATGCTGCGAATGAAAGATTTAATCGCTCGAAAGGAAGGCGGAAATCCCCATCTCTCAAGTGTTTGGACTTGTTTGTACCTAACTTTCCAATATTTACTCAGGAGACGATACGCGAAAAACTCGCCATCCGCGTAGGGAAGTTCCCGTTCATAGATGAACATATAGTTCGTGAAACTCCGCATCGATGCGTTAATTACGTCAAAAACAGTGAAGCGGGGACGAAGTTGCGTAATATTACAACAAAAACATTTAAGGGGTTAACAAAAGAGGACTATCGATGAGGAGATTTCTGCTAGTATTGTCATAAAGAGATCATCCAATAAATTGCATCACGTAGAAGGGAGAAAATGCTTAACCTGAGCGGAACTTGTTTCAGGGAGTGCGAATCGGTAACTTAAAAAAAAACTTATTATGGCTCAAATTATTTTTTTCCCTCCGAACCGGCCCAAAAATAGGAGTGTGCGGGTTATATACATGAGTAAATACGGTATATACAACGTCTAGCGTCGTGTTTATATGAACTTCCTACAAAAACAAATGGCTGCAACTACGCAAGCGTAACGGTGAGCAAGAAGTGTGTTCGTTTATTCGATTGGCCGATGAATGTATTGCCACGTGGGGTTGCAAACATTTCTTATGTAAACATATGCCTATTTAAATATGAGTTTGGCAAAGTTACGACTAAAACTATTGAATAAAGCCTATTTTTAACCTCGAATATGAACGGAACACCGCCGGTGCTTCTTCGCATTTTCCGAAACAGAAAATTGAAAACTTAAAATCCGGTGAATTTCCGTTGTCAGGACACGAAAAATGTGATGCAGATTCGGGGGAAATGTAAATTCGAGGAAACGTAAAATCGGAAAAAATTTTACATTGTTCTTATGAGCGTTTAGCCGGGACCAGACAAAAAGTGCGCAAAATCGGAGAAAATGTAAAATCGGAGAGTGCAGAATCGAGGTTTCACTGTATAATTTTGGAAGTGTCTGTTCACCCCTCCCTGTATCTTGAAAGCCAGTCGTCGTAGAGATATGCGGTAAACTGTGTTTTGTTTCTACGAGCTAGGAGGTCCCTAGAAAACTATTCTCACTTTTATAAAGTCCCAGGTTCGAATCCAGGAGAAAATTATATGTTCCCATAAGTTTACACGGGATTTTTGATTTTTCAGAGTGCTAGGTTTTTTTCCTTCATTCACTAAAACATGTAAATATGAACCGATTTTCTTTGTTTTTACTTTATTCGACAGTTAAAAATCTATATTATCTTATTCTTGCGATGTTTACATATTACATGGCCGATATTTTTAGAAATGTGCATTCTTTTTCGAAATTTTGCGGATTTTTCGTACTCTTTCCAGACGTTGTGAAGGCGACCGTCATTGTTGCCTCCGACTCAATTAATGCCAATTAAACCTTCAGATACGTGAAAGAAAAGCGATATTCACTTTGCACTTTTGTTCAATCATCGAAATTAATTATGCATAGCAACATACACATTTATGGATAAATATTCTGTTGACTGCAAATGGGAAACGTTTCTAACGATTCAATCGAAGCAATTGAATATTCATTTCATCGTTTGAATGCTGAAATCTTACCTTTTTGTAAGTAAAATTATTGTATTATACAACTGTAATGCTTATTAACACAAATAGGCTCACGCATAAATTTAAAATTAGATGAGAATAGGGACGTAAGATATTTTTTTAAACATATTGAAAGTTACACGGTTATCTAATCTTATCTAATCTAAATAAATGGTTGCATGGATTGTTATATAAAAAAGGAAGGACATATTATTCAATAATAAGAAACAAAGAAAATTATAAACAAATGTTCGTGATCAATTACTGTATAGTATTAATATCCTCTCTAATATGACTTAAAATGCAGATTTCTGACTTATGGGTTATTCTCCCGAATGGACGTGGAAAAGAGACGGAAGATTTAACACACAAGCTCTTAAACAGAGCTAGAAAGGTACGCTCTATGTTTGCCACCAATCTCATGGGTTTAAACTGGACAGTGGAAAGGGGCTGAGCTCCTTTACTTAAAGGAACCTCTAGTGGAAGGAATTGAATTGAACTATATGATCATACGATTTGAGTGCATAGTCTGATAATATTAGTTACTAAAAAGAAAACTTCAAAGTTTAGTATACAGAGGAATGTAAATATTTACGGATAAGTATTCAGTAAACTGCGTATGGGAAGCATTTCTAACAATTTTTTCAAAGCAGGTGAATCTTCATTTTGTTTGAATGCTGGAATCTTACATTTTAGTATGTAGAACCATTATATTATACATCTATAATGCTTATTAACGCAAATAGTCTCACACATAAATTTCAAATTAGATGAGAATATGCTATTTTTTTGACACATTACGTTTATCTTCTCTTCTCTTCTCTACAAGTAAAAAAATATAGTTCTACAGAGTTGTCTAATCCATTGTTTACATTCCTCTATAAACTGATCTTGCCATTTCTATCACCCTTTTTTTTCTCACTTGAATTCCAGTATTACATGCATCAAATGTTTAAATTGATCTATTTCAAACTGTAGGCGGAAAATGATGAACAGAATAAGAAACTTTATAATGTTTTATTCAAAATGTTTGATAAACGAAGACTGTAGGTCAATACTTTATTATTTTTATGTCAAAAGGAACGAAAGCCTGCAGGTCGAGAATTCCACTTTTACGTGTCATTTTATGAAACATAGGAAAGTTCGCAATTAATTACTGCGTAGCATTAATTTTCTCTCTAATATGAAATTTAAAATGCAAATTCTGACTGACTTTGCATAATAAATTGTCAATACGCGCACACAGCTGTGCCCTCAGCGAGATTCGAACTCACAAACCTTACCAATACCTGGAAAATACATTAGTACAGGCAGTCCTCGACTTTTTTACATTCAACTTTTGTATAATTCGCTCTTTCATACATTGTAAATTCTCACCCCTAAACTGCCTTTTCGAATTCGGACTTTCGTTCATCAGCTGACAATCAAACATTTCGAGTTATCGCATAATGGCGCTGTCTGTCAGCCAACCCAACACTTTTAATAAATTAAAGTATGCTACATAATAATATAAGTATTGTATGTAATGTAAGATTTGTGTGTACTGTTTTTTATTAATGTACTGATATTTGACAAGATTAATGCCACTGTAAAGTCGGTTAATAATCAATAAATTATTATTATTATTCAGTCTCGGCAACGTTACTGTCTTTGTTTGTACGTACAGCAGTGTTTCTTTGTACATTTTACACGTATTATTTTATAAACATGAGTGATAAACGGAAAACTGAAAGTGCTAATACAAGTGGAAAGAAACGTAGGGCTCATAAAGTGAACACAATTAAGACAAATATATTAGGCGTGCCGAAAGCGGCGAATCTTTAGCTTCAATTGGACGCTCATTGGACTTATGCCGGTCGAGTGTGTGTTTAATTGTGAAGGAGAAGAACAAATATAATAATACAATACGTACTGTGGCATTCTGAATAAACGCCACATTTCATTTAAGAGCAATGAACCGATCTACACACTCTTCGATGACGTTGGCGATATCCCGTTAGCAGACCGTGAAACAATTTGAGACATAATGCTTGTGCAGTAGCTTGGCTTTCTCGTGAATGACAATTGAACTCAGCGGGACTTTCTTGATCGCTTCTTCACTTTTCTTAATCGATCTTATTGTGGACTCGTTCACACCAAGTAATTTACCAACTGATGAAGCAAATTCATTACGCGCAAGCCTATCTAAAACTTCAATTTTCTTCTCCAAACTCATCACTTTTTTTGCCCTTTTTACCGACTTATCTTTCATTTCAATCATCACTCTCTTTGGGGTCAAGATTAGGCAATATTACAAAAAAGTATGAAAATAGCAAATGCTTTAATGAAAAAAGAGGGATTTCGTATGTGCACTTCAGGCGGTCCTCGACTTTCTTGCATTTGATATTTATACAAATCGCACATTAAAATAATAATATTCATTTACAGCCGGTAATCACATTGTAGTCACAAATCACAGAATAAGTTTCATTAATCACAAAGTAATTTATTATCCAACTCATAGCCTGTAAAACAGTATTGGGGTTCAGCAACAGCTGGTCTTCCACCTCTTCCAGAAAAGACACTGCCATAAACAAAGATAATTTCACCAAAAATACAAAAAATAAAGACATAAACAAGAAAAAGGGAAGTTAATACCAAGATATAATAACTATAGTCCACAACTAGATTATGGTAAGGATGGAAGCACTGTGTTACAAACAGTATGAATAAATGTAACTCTTACAGTAATAAAAATTTCTTGAGAAAAAAGAATGAAAAACAAATAATGATAAATTATAAAAAGATAATAATCCATTATACTATGTGTGTGATAACCTTAGGATAATACAAGGGAACAAGAACCCAAGATAGCATAGACTGACAGCCCTGATCCGCCTTTTGTGTGCCGATCAGACTTTCGCTCGTCAGCTAAATGACGAACGAATATTTCGAGTGGTGCTGGTTGCCGGCCATCAGTTTCCACCGTGTCGCCATCTTTGTCCGTACAGCAGTGTTTATTTGTGCAATTATTTAAACATTTTATTGCATTTTGCCCTATCTCTCTATATTATAAAATCGACAATTGTGTCTAAAAGGCCCCTGCACAAAAAACTACACATTTATACCATAATTAGAGATTTTATAATATTTTTTGGCTCTCCGGGAACAGAACTCCCTATAACATGTAAATCTATGTTCGACTTTCGGACACGTTTTTAGGAATGCATTATATACGAAAGTCATGGACTGCCTGTATAGTTAAATGTGAATTATTGAGATTAACTTTTTTGATAAATTAATTGAAAAAAATGCGCAAATATTGCGCGGGTTCAGCTATTAATACATAAAAACATGTAATATAACATGAGAGAGAATATTTATAGGAGAAAGTAATGGAATAAGTATAAAAGGATATGCAATCTGACAGGAAAATATGCAAATAAGATGTAAATAATGAAGCAGCAGTACAACAGTGAAATAATTGTGGAATCTAATAAGTCCTCTCCAGGAAAAATTTAAAGGTAAAATTAACAAGGCCACAAATGAAACATATTTTTACAACATTTGAAGACAAAGAACAATCTAAAATAAAATAGAACAGATGACTGACATGGTAAAGAAGATGCTTAATCAGCAATATACTTCGAATAGCATTAGTCTAAGGCCTCTTTCACACGAGCCGTTTTTTCAACGGGCCGTCCAAATGATGGGATGTCACAAAAAAATGGTTCTCTTTTCACGCAACACCCGTTTTTCTATGGGCCGTTAAAATGATGGGCAGTAGTAGTCTGACAGCCGTGACCGTCGCAGCGTGGATCAGAGAAGACATCTTTTAATAATTGCCCTGCACATTCGCCATCGTCGACGAAGGATAAGGGAAAGGCTTCATTGGGTGCACCCATTACTCCTTAAAAGGGACGCATATGGTGCGGTCAATATATTGTTTGGAGACCTGAGAAAGGAGAGTACGAAATTTTTCAATTATTTTCGTATATCTATTTCTTCTTTTGATGAATTGCATCACCACATGAAGGATTATTTACAGCGGCAGCAAATCAACATGTGGAACCTATCGAAATGATTATAACAACATTGACAAAGCGCGGCGTTCAGATATGGTGTCTCTTCGAATGCTGAGGACCAACTGGCTCCCTATGTTTTTAACCGTCAAAAGACAGCGCGTGTGAAATGACAAGCCCAAACCTGCACTCAACTGAACAAAGGACCGTTATTTCGACGGCCCGTCGATGGTTGAAGTAGTCGACAATCCGTCCTATACCCGTCAACGGGCTGTTGATTTTGACGGGGATGGGTCATGTGAATGGGCACGTACTATGTAACACTCGACTGCATTAACCCATCAATATGTCTAGCCGTCGATTTTAATGGCCCGTAGAAAATATGGCTCGTGTGAAAGAGGCCTAAGGTGGATGAGAGAAAATTGGTGACAGTTTAGCAGATATCACAAACATGAATCGCTTGAGACATCAAGGAGCAGGAGCATGGACTTGTAAATAGAGAACATGTGAAGAGCTACTGTTGTATACTGGAGGAGCTTTTGACTGGGCTCAAGCCATAAGGCAAATACAATAATTCAGTTTTGAATGAAGCCAGTAAATAAATAAGCAGGAAATTTAGTCCGAGAAGATAGAACACATAAATGGGATACAAATTAGGCATAAACATGGCTGGAAGATATTTTGAGAAGGATGGGAAAGCTAAAGAAAACATTTGAAGAACCTTGCTCCATATCTTATCCATCTGTATTCAAGAAAAAGACTGCCTGCACAATGATCGGGTGATTGCTTATGTTCTGAAGTTAGGTTAATGCTGACAAAATATTTCTATTAAGGGTTAGCAATCCAAAATATTCCAAGAGTGAAATATCAAGCTCATCTTCTGGCTGGAATCCAGTTGATGATTAATTTAAATTTGTAATGATCACAAATAGTTTTTAGGAACATGAAGCCTCTTCAGGCTACAAAGTGAGCATGGATGGAAACACTCTTAGAAGAATATGAAGTAAACCACCATTGTGGTAGGAATTAAGAAGCACTGCCAAATGCTATTGATGACAATTTTGAATTTGTTAAGTATGAACATAAATAACTAAATGCATTAAAAAGGCTGTACATTAAAAATGTTTCATGTACCTTTTAAATTGCAATTTTTTCCAACTACCACATTCTTTGTAATTTATAACCTTATAAAATTTGGATAATTGTAAAATTCTTAAGCAATGTCCCATAACTTTTCTAATATGCTCTGCAATAAACTATTTGTTCCTAAATGTTTCCAAATGATCTCAAAATTCACCTCCACACCTAATGCCTTTTCTTGCTATGACCACATACATGACTACCTCTCATCTCCTTGTATAAATAAAAAGGCAAAAACACATAACGCACATGTTCCTTTTTTAGAACTAAAAATCTTTCCACCATAACTGAGGATGGCTTCCTTGCAGCCATGATGCACATATTGTTTAACCAACCATTCTGTGGCTGTTAAAATTAACTTCATCATCAAAGTTATGAGGATTTAGAGATTTCTCCTAATGTCACAAAAGCCTTCACACCAAATTAATTTAATGATTTACTAAAATCAGATTCTTCCCATCACAGAATTATTTTTTCAGAAAAGTATATAAATACAAACAGTGTACCAAGGAGAGAATAGCAGAAAAAAGGTTATCAAAAGCACAGAAATGAAGCTGAATAGATACTTTCCCTCTTATTCTTAACTAAAATTGTTGAAAGATGGAATTGCTGATTGAAATGAATTACACAGATAAAAGCAAGCCAAAACTTTTTTAGGGTTGAATACAGCTTAATTATTGATTAATCTGGATTATCAACAATAAAAATGAGTAACTCACTTCATCTATCCAAAGGAAAGGAAACAGCACCGAGGGTACGTTGTGGGTGATTTGCATCCCATCAAGTTTCCTCATCATCATGTTAAACTGTATTCTTTTTCCTCCACTTAGGGGTATTCCTGTAGTCTGAGGAAAAATAATGGCACTTGTAGAAAGTTGCTCACAGAATTAGAAATGCTGAATAATTAAAAATATGACTTTCACCCTTGAGTATTTAATGGTGAAGTTAAAAAAAATATTGAATGTCATTGATTGCTTACATACTGACATGCAGGTAAATTCCTGTAAATATTGTTAAACAAAAGAAAAGTATTTTAGACAGATTGGATTAAAACGAAAACGTTATGATTAAGATATTAAATTAATGAATTACACAAAATATTCTTTTACAGTTCAATTCTGTATGTGCTCTGATTTTAATATTTCAGCATGCACCTACAAGCAAAATTATTATTCTGGAGAATTTGTATAGTACAGTGAAACCTCTCTAAGTGGACACCTCTTTTGCGGACACTTACTCTAGAGTTCCGGCCAGAAGTATTAGAAATTACACTGTAAGCAACCTCTCTAAAATGGACATTATCCAGTATGAACGAGGACACTTTGAAAGGCATCCCTTTTGTATTTTCAACCTCCCTATAAATACCTGTATAGTTATGTGCAGTGCACCTATCCAAAAACAAAATAATTTTTCTATTTCTCATGCCCATCTTTGAATCCATCATGGCCAACCATTCTCTAAAAATCGATGTTGTCATCCATGAATTTTTTGAATGCCTGTAAAGGCATGGGAGTTTCTTTACATTTTTAAAGCATCTAGGATTTTTGTATTTACCAATTACGAGTGGTTCTAATTTTTCGCTACCATCTGCATTGCAGCAGAAAAGAACTGTACCTCTTTCTTTACTTTTCTTTCCACCATGGCAGGAATCTCCTTTCACAGCCAGAGTTTTATCTGGTAATAGATTAAAAAAGAATCCAGACTCATCAGCATTGAGAATGTCTCTTTTATCATATCCAGTTAAAAATGCCTCTAACGTTACTTGCCATCCATCTAAGATACAAGGACTTACAGAAGCTTCTTCCCCTGACATTTTTAATGTCTGTCTGTCTAGCTCTTCTCGTTTTCCTTATTTGTTTAAGCTTTGTAGTTACATCGCCTATTAGAAGGATGTGATATGAATCAATGTCTGCTCCTGGTAATGTCTTAGCATTTTTTATGCTGTTCCTGAATCTTTCTTTTACTAGTCTAGTTACATCTATATAAAGCACAGTTTCTCTATGTATGTATGTTCACTTATAACTCAAAAATTACTGAACCTATTTGGATGTGGTTTTTTTATTAAGATTCCGCATCTTTCTGGGAAGGTTTTAAGCAGCGTACCATCATGCTATCTCTTCAGGGGGCTGAGCAGTAACCGTACAAACGAACGAAGTGCAAATTTTTTCAATGTCAGAGTTTGCCACTTATTGCACCATCTACTTTGCCTCCTTTGGAACTATCCTATCCCTGCCCTCCCCTCTCGCGCTCTCCTCTCCAACGGGAAGGAAGGGGTCGATTCGTGCACGCGCGGTGCGGGGCAGTGGTAGGCCTATTTAAGCAGATGCAGGGTCACTCGCACGTCCATAGAGCGACAGTTACTTTGCTGCAATGCACGCGGGATGGGGTGGTGGTAGACCTATTTAAGCAGACGCAGGGTCGCGCTCGTGCCCACAGAGTGACAGTTACTTTGTTGCGACGCACGCCTGCCTAGCGACTTTAGCGAATAATATTCAGTTTCATTTGTTTTTTTCATTTTGGTTATATTTCAATTGCCTATCTGCGTTTATTTTTTCCTAATACACATAAGCGCTTCTATAAATATGCCTGCGGCCAAACGGATGCATTTACACCAGCAGAACGAAGCCTCGGAAGAGAGAGAGGAATGCCTTTCTCTTACCAGAGAGCGTAATACTTTACAAAGAGATAACGAAACATCCCAACAATGACGCGCCCATCTCATCCAACTAAGAGAGCATAGCTCATCTCGCAGAGATTCTGAAACGCCTCAGGAAGGAGAGGTGTGTCTCTCTCAACTGAGAGAACATGCTGCCACTCGCAGGGCATCTGAAATGCCTCAGGAAACAGAAGTTCATCGTAATCTTGACAGACACAGATATTTACAGCGTACGGCACTGCGTTGGACGAACAAGGAATGGTCCGCTTTAGCTTATGATTTTAATACTGATTACATGCATGACCTGACAGTACTTTTAGGACCAATGACAGAAGTCTGCCAGCACTGTTCTGCCTTTGAGTGGAAAGATGAGTCCGCAGGAATTTGCTGCATGAATGGAAACTTAAGTTGAGCGAAATTACTGTTCCCCCAGAACCGCTGAATTCACTTCTTTTAGGGCAACACTCCATGTTGAGTCAGTTTCTTGGCGACACCAGAGCTTACAACAGCACATTTCAAATGACGTTTTTCGGGCTAAACAGATCACTGAAGGTGGGTTTATGCCAACGTTTAAAGTGCAAGGACAAGTTTATCACCACTGTCCCTGATAACCACAAGTTTTTACAAATATATTTTATCGCAGATTTGCAAGCACAAGCTTCCATACGTTGTGATAGAATACCAAATCTCAATTTGCAAATAGTGTCCGAGTTACAAAACATGTTACACGAGCATAACAGTTACCTTAGGTCATTCAAATCTGCAATTGAAAGTGGACCGCAAAACCTGGAACATCTCAGAGTGGTTATTCACGCAGACAGAAAAGCAGCAAAACAACAGATGTGCCCACAGTGAACGAAGTCGCTGTTTTGATAGCTGGTCAGGAGTTTGAATGAGGAGACATTATTCTGCACGGTAGTGATGAAACTTTGCGTCGTACTGCAGAAACACATAGGTCGTATGATGCCTTACAATACCCACTTATGTTTTGTAGAGGCAAAGACGGTTACTCTATCGACATTCCACAGGTAGATCCGTGTACTGGTCGCCCGGTGACTAGAAAAAGTCTCCGCTATTAACTCCTACGCCTACCGCATAATGACGAGAACAGGTCAGTTTAATCTGTTGCACCGATTTCATCAATTATTGAATCAGTTCTGGGTCAATATGTATGCCAAGATAGAAACTGAGCGTCTAATGTTTATACGTTCCAACCAAAGGCAACTGAGAGCCGACAACTATACTCACCTTCAAGACGCCATAAGAGCCGATGAGAATGCTGCTGATGTGGGTCAGTTGGTCATCCTGCCATCATCATTCATAGGGAGTCCAAGATATATGCATGAAAGGACCCAGGATGCCATGACCTACATGAGAAACTATGGGCGGCCTGATCTCTTTGTAACTTTTACATGCAATCCCTCATGGGAAGACATTATGGAAAACTTGCTACTGGGCAATGGACCGGCACGATATTGTGGCTAGGACGTTCCGCTTAAAAGTTCAAAAACAAATGAACCTTATTACGAAAGGTAAGGTTTTTGGCACATGTCGCTGTTTTATGTACACGATAGAATGGCAAAAGCAGGGACTGCCCCACGTACATATACTAGTTTGGCTTAAGGATAAAATTAGAAGTGACGAAATTGATTCTCTCATAAGTGCAGAAATTCCGGATCCACATGAAGACAAACAGTTGTATGACGTCGTGACCAAACACGATTCATGGTCCTTGCGGTTCTTTCAATCCTGAATCACTCTGTATGAAACAGAACATATGCAACAAAAAATATCCCAAACATTTCCTTAATGATAATGTAACCGGAGAAGACGGTTATCCAAAATATCGGCCCAGGGCTACAGAGGACGGTGGGACGACTGCCAACATCAATACAAGACAAGGATCCGTTCAAGTCGACAACTGATGGGTCATCCCATACAATGCACTCTTGCTACGCACTTTTAATGCACACATAAATGTGGAATTTTGCAGTTCTATTAAGTCCATAAAATACGTCTGTAAATACGTGAACAAAGGGAGCGATCAAGCAACGTTCTCAGTTGAAAGTTCCCGCAACGAAATAGATATTTATCAAACTGGTCGATATATCAGTACGTCCGAGGCCATTTGGCAAATTTTGTCCTTCAATATTCACTGTTTTTCACCTAGCAGTACATCTTGAAAACGGCCAGCGCATGTACTTTACCGAAAGTAACGCACAAGATGTTGCCCAGTCGCCTCGAGAAACCAGCTTAACTGCATTTTTTAAACTCTGTCAAGAAGACGAATTCGCAAGGACACTGCCTTACAACACTGTACTGTCCTATTATACTTGGAACAGGAACAAGTTCGAGCGCCGAAAGCAAGGGGAAAATGTGGAGGGTTATCAGGGAGTGAAGAGGACCGATGCTCTCGGTCGTATTTACACTGTGCACCCCAACAACACAAGAGTGCTATTACTTGCGCATGCTACTGCATGTCGTCCACGGACCAACATCTTTCCACAGTTTAAAGGCAGTTAATGGAGTAACGCATCCTAATTATTAGTCTGCGTGTAAGGCCTTGGGTATGTTAGAAGATGACTCGCACTGGAACGACTGCCTCTCAGAAGCTGCAGTCTCTGATTCACTGTCGTCGCGACGAAATTTATTTGCGGTCATGTTAATTTTTTGCCATATTTGAGAACCACTTGCACTGTGGACAAGTCATTGAAATAGCTTGGCTGAAAATATTTTACGCTGCCTGCAAGTGATGTGCCCACAGGCTGATTACAATGACCAGATATTTGACGAAGTTCTGAGTCAATTAGAAAATATCGTGCGATCGATGTCGGACAAAAGCATTAAAGATTTTGGTCTTCCACTGCCTAATAGTCATTCGGAAGTTGCATCGTATGACAGGGAATACTTAAGGGAAACTTCATACAACACCGAAGAACTGTTAGCACTCTTGAGCAGATATGAACAGTGCTTGACATCCAATCAAGAATTAGTTCACCAAAATGTTTACGTCAGTTGCATAAATGAGTCCAGTAAGATTTATATCTTAGACGCTCCTGGCAGAACCGGCAAAACGTTTGTAATTAATCTGCTACTGGCCAAACTGAGATCACAGGGCAAGACTGTGCTTGCGGTGGCATCGTCCGGTATCGCCGCAACACTTTTACAAGGTGGCAGAACAGCTCACGCTGCTTTCAAATTGCCCCTCAGTTCTGTATATACAGACGCTCCCGTCTGCAATATATCAAAACAAAGTGCTGCGTCCAAACTGTTGCAGAAGTGTTCTTTGATTGTTTGGGATGAAAGTACAATGTCCCACAAAATATCAATAGAAGTCCTCAACAGAACCCTCAAGGATCTGAGATTTAATAACCGAGTGATGGGTGGCGTAACCGTTTTATTTGCCGGCGACTTCTGACAGACTTTGCCAGTTATTCCTCAAGGTACCCGAGCAGATGAGGTAAATTCATGTTTGAACAGATCGTTCATTTGGCACCACGTAGAGAAAATGTCTCTCACCACCAACATGCGCATTTCATTACATGGGGATAATAACACAGGTGCATTTGCTAATACATTATTGCAAGTTGGAAATGGCGAAGTTCCAGAGCTTGATGGCAAAATATGTCTCCAGAAGCTAGAGTTTTGTAATATCGTAGAAACTATTCAAGAGTTAATTGAACACACTTTTCCTAATGTAGATAACATTGACAACAAACCTCTGTCTTGGTTCCGGGAAAGAGCTCTTCTGGCACCTCTGCCATAAATGATTTAGTACTGGAAAAAATTGTGGCACACCTTCAACTCTGTGGACTCCGTCGTCGATCCGGACGAAACAGTTCATTACCTGGTGGAGTTTCTGAATTCGTTGAATCCCCCAGGCCTTCCCAGTCACGTCCTTAAACTGAAGGTCGGGCTCCTATAATTTTGCTTAGAAATTTAAGTCCGCCAAAATTCTGCAACGGAACCAGACTGCAGGTGAAATCATTACAACATCACGTCATAGAAGCTGTTACTTTTACCGGATGTGCTACAGGAGAGACAGTACAGTCATGCCTTGTTTAGCGCATGTTCGTCTAGCGCAATTTTGATATAGCGCAACTGGAATCCCGTGCAATACATTTTTATTTATTTTTTAATAAAAATATATTGTATGTATGGTACGTACTGCAAAATGACATACTGTTCACGGTGCACATTTTTCCTGGCTTTTGTTTGATTAAATAAATAAAGGAAAGCTGTTTTCACGTAATCAGTTCCAATGACATATTTGCAGTGTTTTGCTTAATACCGTATTTACTCATGTAACCTGTGAACTCCTATTTTTGGGCCAGTTTGGAGGGAAAAAATTAATTTGAGCCAGATGTTTTTTTTTATGTCACAGATTCTCACTCCCTGAAATAAGTTCCGCTCAAGTTAAGCATCTTCTCCCTTCTACGTGACGCAATTTATTGGATGATCTCTTTTAGACGATACTAGCAGAAATCTCATCACATATAGGCCTCTTTTGTTAACCCTATTAAGTTTTTGTTGTATTATTATGCAAATTTGCCCTCACTTCTGTTTTGGATGTAATATTATGAACAGATGCGGAGCTTCCCGAACTATTTGTTCATATATGAATGGGAACTTCCTGAGGTGGATGGGGAGTTTTTTCGCGTATCGTCTCGTAAATATTGGAAGGTTATGAACAAACTAATCCAAACACATGAGATGTGGATTTCTGTCTTCCTTTCGAACAACGAAATCTTTCATTCACTACAAAATTTCACCACTCCAAATCCCTTGAAGTGGATGAGGGAAAAGGACCAAACTTGCGCCCACCTATTCTCAAGCCGGCAGACCCTCAGCAGTCATTAAACTATAGTTATCAGTTAGTCGGCGTATTCTTTCTGCCTACTTTTGCGAGTTTTTGCCTGCAGTGCGGGCGTAACTTACGTTTGCTTGGTCGCAAAAATACGCATATACTTCGTAGAATTCGACATCTTTTACGAATATAAAAGTAGACGAAAGCATATTGCA
Source organism: Uropetala carovei (assembly GCA_036926305.1). NCBI lineage: Eukaryota > Metazoa > Arthropoda > Insecta > Odonata > Petaluridae > Uropetala > Uropetala carovei. Next base: position 1,093,781 of record JAXCHB010000220.1, on the reverse strand, counting down.
GAGAATTTACTATCGATATTCACAATTTATATAACCTGTTCAGAAATGCTCGTGTAAGATGCGCACCCCCTTTTTTCCCCGGCGTTTCGGGAAAAAATGTGCGTGGGGTACATGAGTAAATATGGTATCTATGGCAAAATAACATTTTAACAGTAAATAGGGGGAAATAATTCCAGTAAATCATGGTGATCATGGCAGAAAAGAGAAAATTAAGTAAAGGCAGTCAAAGTGTAGAAAATAATCCTAAATTATCAAGTAAAAGCATAAATCTTGAGGAAAAACTTAAAGTGATTCAGTGTCTTGAACAAGGTGAGCATCAGAGCAATATTGCACATAAGTTTAACTTTACAACTTCTACAATTCATACAATTTTGTTAAATAAAGAAAAAATAAAAAGTTTCATTGAAGCAGCCGGTGCAGTAACTGCGAAGAAATTCACACAATCACTTATTGTTTGTAATATGTTTGAAAAAATTGAGAAATTGCTAGTGTTGTGGATTGATTCTAAGCGTTCTAATGAACACATGCCCCTTAATCAAGCAATCATTTGCAGTAAAGTACTTTCCCTGTTTGAATGTGTAAAGCAAGAAGAGGGTGGAGATTCTTCAGAAACATTTCATGCCAGTTCCAGTTGGTTTCAAAATTTTAAACGCCGCGCAAATATACATAGCGTTCATTTTACAGGGGAATCAGCAAACGCTGATAAAGATGCAGCTATAAAGTTTCCTGACGAATTTCAAGCAATTATTGAAAATGGTCAATACCCCCCCACATACAAACAATAAGTAATTTACGCGTAGATTTTAGCACTGCAGTGACGAAAATGATAACCCTCAGAACCTAGCAATCTATACATAAATGCGAGCACCGCTGCCAGTAAGATTTAAAATTGTATTAATACTGATTTTTAATAATTAATATTAAATAAATGAAAAAGCCACATTAGCAAACCTTGCAATTTCGCGAACTGATCACTACCAAGTACATGTTATAATCGGTTTGTTTAGCGCAAATTTGGTTAGCGTAAAGACCGTCCACAACGTATCCTTTGCGCTGAACGAGGCATGACTGTATTCATCCCCAGGATTCCGATGATCCCATCTGATTTCCCTTTTCAATTTAAAAGGATACAATTTCCTGTAAAACCATGCTTTGCAATAACAATAAATAAAGCCTCTCCAAATAGCTGGGGTGGATTTACGAAGAGAATGTTTCTCCCACGGCCAGCTGTACGTCGCCTGCTCCCGTGTTAGCAAACCCACCAATCTATTCATTCTGGCTCCAGCTGCAAAAACATCCAATATCGTGTATAAAGAGGCACTGAATTAAATCGCACCATTGCATACACGAAAAATCGTAGCAGCCTGAACTGTTTAAGTTCATAATTTGGCCATGCCTTCACGAAACTTACCTATGACCTCGCAACTTTTGTCAGCTGAAAGAATATTGTTTTACTTTTAAGTTTTTCATGGGTATATTTTTGTGTTTCATCTAAGCTGCAATGGTTGAGTAATGACACGGCAAAGACGGGTAACACAGCTAGTAATTAATAAACTGGATGTCGCCATTGTCATCGAAGTGTGTGTAGATCGGTTCCTTGCTATTTAATAAAATGTGGCGTTTACTCAGAACTGCACAGTACGTATTGTATTATTATATTTTGAAGGGTAAAAATGCAAGTTACATGCTGGAATAGAGACTAAGAACCAAACCCTATTTTTTCCATATTCCCAATTACCGTTTGCGAATTTGCCATTCGCGAGGGTTTTCAGGAACCTAACCCACGTGAATGGCAAGGGACTACTGTACATTCATTTCCTATCATAAAAGCATTTTATACAACGTTAGTAACAAAGACATAGCTAGGAATATTGGCGCCTATGGCCAATTTATCAAAATTTGCCTTTTTATAACACAAGTATTTCTATAGTAGCATTTACGTATTATTTCTAAAAATGATCAAGCGAATTACCTTTGAATGTATAATGTATGATTAAAATATAAAATATCTTGTATGCTTGGTTGATGTAACGTCAGTAATAAATATAAACTTAAGCTATAAAAATTAATTTATGTAAATTTTCATCTTAAGGATTCTGGAAAATACTAACAATAAGTCACAGTTATTTATCCGAGACATTTAAATTTTTAGTTTAAAAACTCATTGCTACCAATACTGTTATTAAAATATGAAATATAAAATTCTATATAACGTTACTAGATGCATTAAATTTTATAACTCCCATTCAGGGCCGTCGCATCAACAAATGCCATCTGAGGCGAGTGTACTTTATGCCACCTTTTTGCACAGTAACAGCATTTATATTTTTTAGACCCAATGAATTTTTTTAATTCCGAAAAATCTTGATATATTTCAAAAGAGGAACCTTTGGCCTTTACTTTTTCAGCTCCATTCTACAATTTAGTGCATATAATGTACATTAATTTTTGTTTTTTTATTTTCATGCAAGTAGTGAAATGTGGAACTCGTCTGCATAAAAACCCCATATAATTCTGAGACAAATCTTATCTCGGCACAAAAGGAAGGAGCCATCTTCCACACGTATCTTATGTCAGTTACAATGAAACCCCTCAAAGAAATTTACGATGTTTATCTCTTGACCGAGAGTGAGTCCGAGATGCGAGGGAAAGATTCTCGCATTCAAGTTGCATAGAAAACCCTCTCCTGTTGCCATATCACTGGTTCTATTGAACAAAATGCAATAGTTTTTTGTGTATGACTTGTGTAATGTTAATGAATAATGATTTTCTAACTATAACTTGATATTATTAATGAGCTGTCTTTAAAAAAATCATAAACGCAACATTTTCTTGAAAATTTCCAGTCGAAACATCAAAATATTGACCTGTGGTAAACTTTTCCCCTATTTGTTTTAGAGAGGTACACCCAGCGGAGAAATGTTTATAAATGTTCACATGTTTCTTTGAATAAGATTGCATATCAATAGATTCAGTAGTGTTCACAATACTGTAAGCTATATGAATACCGCGAACGCACCGATCTTGACCAATGGTGGACCTTCGGTAGTTTTTTCGATTTGAAAATTAATTACTATTATTTAATTTATATTATGATTAAAATTCCGCGTTTCTACGATGATTATTAGTATTTTAGAATTCCTGTTTCCTACAAAATACGATATCATATATACCAATTTACTGATAAAAATGCTGCCATTATATTTATGAGCGATTACATACCTAGATGTAAAGATGATCCAGCAAGAAGATGTCAGTGTTACTGGCTGAAACAGTGGTAAGGAAGCACTTAGGATCCCTCTGCATAAATTGAGTGTAACCATGAAACTACACTCGGACAGGCTGCCCTATATTAGACGATACCTGCAGACTTGTACTTTTTGGAGAGTTATCTTCTAACATGACTGAGTCCGGTGATCCCGTAATTCTGACTGGGAACTAAGATGCAGTAAGCGAAGAAATGCATGCTAGATTCTAAGAATTTAGTTAAGCGGAACATGAAACAGAAGCCAACGAAAGATAAAGAGAAGGGAAAGGAAACTCTAATCTAAACATCCCAAGTCCAAGGGCTAGCTCTAAACGTCACAGAGAGATATTTAAAAAATTCAAATTATTTTTTTTAATGCTCTGAGTGCAAAGTCATGTACGCTTAGTTGATGTTGACGTGGTGAACAACAATGTATGGGCACCCTTTTCTTTTTCGCAAATCCACCATGGCGGTTGATTTTTGTCTCAATATGCATCTGAAAATGCCACCCCAAGCTAAACGCCGCCTGAGGCGGTCGCCTCACCCCTGCTCCCATTTTTACCTTCAAAAATGTGTACAGTAGACAAAAATAATCCATAAATAGCAAAAATAAATCAAGAATCAGCATTCCGTAATAATTTCACACACAAGGTTGTATGCGCTTCAAGTGCGGCACTTGTTTCACTTTGAAGTATAGATGATCAGCTCGCTGTTTTTGTCTCATATTTACATGACATTCTTTGTTACTATTTCGTTAATTATTTTTACTAATAAGTTTAATTTTTTCACTGGATGACATAGTTGTAATAAAAACAGGCAAAAAATAATAATAACAAATAATTTTTTGATTTTCTCATGGGGGGTTTGAACCCCATAAACCCCCCCCCCCCCTTTGGCTACGCCCCTGGATTGGGGAATATTTATTTTACCTGCACACTTTATTCTTTCCCACTGTTGTCCACTTTAAAGAGGTTTCACTGTATCTGATTATACCAACCAGTTACTTCAACTTTTCTTATGAAAGTTACCATAAATTACATAAGACCTACTGGTTCAATCTCCAAATATGTTTGATGTTTTTCTGTTTCAGGATTTAGCCCAATGGTTTTAGCTAGATACTCTTCACTGGCCATGTAAAAATGTGGCAATGTAGCAATCACAGGTGCTTCTGTAATAAAAGAAACACTTTCATTGTAGTATACCAGTAATTTAGTAGTTTTTATTTAACACGTTCAACACAGCAATAAAAATAAAATTTTTTACTGGTGGCTGAAATTTTTCTTTTTGTGTCATAATGGAAACAGTCTATATAATGGCCTTTTGCATTATTTTTCAATTTAGTAACAAGATAAATGTTCATAAACATAATAATTAACTTGGACGTCAATTGACATCCGCTGCCACCGGTGATCCAAATAGCGTGAAGATGCGCAGTGGCTTATCTCATCCTACTTGGCTGTCACCATATATTACTCTTTTAGTTGTTTTGCATAACATAACTTTTTCTTACCTATGAATATTTACGAATTCTACAGGTCGTAGTCGTAAGTTTCAATTATTTTTTTGTCAAGTAATAATTATAGAATAGGAAATTTTTCAAAAAATTCCTTGTTTTTAGGAAAAGAAATGCTTTTCACGTACTATTGTTCGCTTACTAAATATAAAAATTTATTTACTACACCCGGTTTGCCATACATTCAACGTCAGAATAGAGCAAGAGTGAATACTAATTATTGAATGAATTGAATGAAGTAATTTATGAATGAATTATTTATTTACCCATTTACAAATATAGCGTGGGTTGGTCGCGGGGTTGACCGAGAGAAATGAAACGCCTCAGTTCTTTTTGCACTCCCACACACAACCTTTATTTTTATTGTACACACAATGTATAGGGCCAAATGGCCAGAATGCTTGTGTGCTTCCTAGAATCCCAAGGGATTGAAGGTTTAGGAGAGAGGTGAATGCTCTAAACCTTTGGCATCTCCTATTCCCCTTTATATTAACCCCCTGCTGTAAAAATACTGCGCCCTCAGGGTCAGTCATCGGAACTATAACCCTGCCCTCCTTCCGCTCGAGCGAAGCCGGCCGAGCGGGGAGATACGTTCGGCAAAGTCACCTGCTCCCCTTCCCTCTTACCCTTCCCGTTATGTTTTTGTTTACGCTTGCCTTGGTTTCTATCACTCGGCCCCATAACAACAACTCGTTCGCGAGTTCTTTCCTCAAACTTGTTTCGCTAACTACACCTTCGAGGTAACACACTATCGACACCAACTAAACTACAACTAGACAAAAAGTTTGCAAATTCATTGTCGGAGAGGGTAGAGAGATCTCACCCGGAATGACAGTAAGTAAAATGTGTGGCAAATTCTGCATTGCTAAAAGAGTCGCAGAGTCCAACAGGTGCTCTCCATGTCCTCCGCGGATACCTCGCTTCCACTGGACTTGTCTTGTTAGATATGAAACACCGTAATGAAATGTTTCAAGGATGCTTATTTTCGTTATGGTATTCCATAAAACATTTTGCTAAACAAAGCGCTGGAGACCCCTCGCAGGCAGGACAGAAAACTGTAGTGTCTTTTCGGATACCCTTCGCACTACACACTCAGCACTTCTTTTGTGGAGTCTGTTTTTGTCCTGATTGTCTGGGGATCGTCTCGGGGAAGTGTGTTCCAGGAAATAGGCAGAAACAACACACAGAAAATGTATTTCCGCTCCACAAAAAAACTCCGTAGAAGGAAAACGATCGCTGAAAATAGGAAATAACAGAATAAATCTTTACGCAAAAATAAAACAGAATTTATGAGAACTTAAAAATTTTCCATCCAACGGAGTCGAATACGATCAAAATGATTCATAAAAACACTACAACAAATAAAAAGAAACTCACCTCTCAACTTCCAGGAAAGATGCAGAAAACGCACAGGAAAAAATGGTGAAACGGGATGAACCACGGCAGCGAATCACACTCGAGGAAAGGGTAAAACTCACTACGATGGTCGGACGCTAAGTGATGGCTGAATAGCAAGAAATTTTGGAGAAGTCTTACCCCCTCCCATTTACCTCTATTTCTGAGAATAGTCGCATTCTTTTTCTGCTTCTGAGAATTATCGCCAGTCATCACTAAAGTTTGAAGGGTTGGAAGGCTAGGGTTTTCAGAAACGAGGGATAACGGGATCTATCGGCATTCCATGTGTAGTGTTTGTCCAGTTTCAAATATAAGGGCTGTTGCCAGCACGAATATACTTACCAACCAATTTACCAGGGCAAAAAAATCATTAATTTTTATTTTCATCTAAAGATGTGTATTTTATAATAGTTATAACATATAGACATCTTATTTACCTTTTCAACTATTATGTAAACACTTTCTATTGTTCCTCTGCAGGTCGTAAAATGAAACCACTCATACACACACAATTGATTATAATGTAAATTACCCATTGAAAAAAATACGGTCGAAACATTCACACAAACCCTTCATCTAACTGGAATAAATATATAACTTACTACTATAGAAAAAAGCCTTGAATTACTCAAAAATGTATGTACCTCTCTTATTTAAACATACAGCCACAAAAAAAACGAAAAAAAAATCGAAATATTAAAAAAATCATGGAAAAATTCTTAATAGCGCTATTTTGAAACGGTAAAGATGTGTATCAAGATAGGATGCTAAGCAATGACAGTGCTGAAAGAAATGACGGCGGGAGATGGCTTAGAGTCTCAAACATCCCTTGGAAAATGAAGCGACCTTGGACGTCAATTGACGTCCTTAGTGTTGAACATGTTAAAGGCCAGAGCCAACAATAACAAAAAATAACTTTTATTTTATCATATATAGATGCCCCAGAGCAGGGCAGATACGTTGCACACGTGCCAGAAGTGGCACACATGGAATTTTATCTGGCACGTGAAAGCTTTTATTTTCTATATAAAATACATATGAAGGATCTTACAATTAGAGAAGGAGAAAACTAGTGGCACGCGACAAAAAATTCTGATGGTTCACACTACATTCTTGGCATGTGACTCTAAAATCATTTGCCATCCCTGCCCTAGTGGAATGTAATAATTACTTATAAATTAATATTGTCATTGAATATTTCAACTATATTTTCTTTTCTGTTAAGAGGTAATAGGAAGAGCACTGTAATTAAGGGAAGAGAGCCCATTAAGATATTATATAAAAACTAAATCTACAGCAAAAGAGATTCATACCAAAATAGTACATGTACACCCGAATTACGTCAATCCACTTGATAACTGTGTAGAACGACATAAATTGGTACGAGGGCCGGTTTCAGTTGAAAAATATGTGTAAGCAAAGTAAAAATTTGCCGTCCCTCTGGATATCAAAGGCATGAAATAATATTAATGATATAATAAAAAAAAGAAAAAACTTATTTTACTCAAGTTCTTTTTTTTTTTCAGAAACATATTCAGCTAAATATTTTCAGAAAATAGAAATAAAACATTCATTGACCTTATAAAAAAATTATTATGTAATGATTATATTACTGAATATTTTTACATTGCAAACTTTACAAACCCACTTTTCGAAAAGGACGAGATTAAGTTTTTTCGGGTTTTTTTTGCAAAGTCATTTATCAGGGATTAGACAGGGAAGCCAGGCCTGGCCCTAGAAATTGCGGGGCCCAATCAGAAAACTTTTGGTGGGGCCCCTACATCTAAAAGGCATAGTTTCCTGCATCCTGAGAGCATCAGATGGCCTCTCATGAGACCACTTGGGTATGGATGGGACTATGGATAAATCTAAAAAGAATCATCACCAATAGATAGTTTGGAGCCCCTACACCATTGTGGGGCCCCCTTAGACGCGGGGTTCGATTGGGTCCAACAGGTACAATTGGCCTAAGGCCGGCCCTGAGGGAAGCCACGTGCAAAAGGTAAAGATCCCGAATGTTAAATAGTTGCACAAAGAGACAAACCCCAAGTAATCAAAATCTCCAGTATTTAAGGTTCACTGTATTTGGGACGGGAAGGTTATTTGAAATTACAATGCTTAATCCCTAAAAGCACATGAAACTTAACAGTATAGTTATTGCTCTTGCATGTATATATTCTGCTAAAGAGGTTAAGGAAAGTGCAGTGTATCGGTGTGTTTTAGTCAATGTAAAACTTTAAAATGTTCATCTTGCCGGCCTTCTTAGGTGACACCAGTAAGCAGTAGGTTACGTTGCTTACACCTTGAACCGACCTTGAAATGTAAATGACATATCTTGGCGTAAAATATAATTTTTTTTGTGATGTTTCCAAGTTCTGTGCAATAAACCTTAAGAAAAAAATCTGATGTGGCCAACACATGACTTTTTCCATATTTGGGGTATAGATATTTAAATTATTATTAATAGCATTATGAGGCAAAATTATTATTTCGTATCGTAAAAGAATTCAGTTGTCCTTATTGCCGTAAATTAAGTATATTTTGAATATGTTTACAGAATTCACCGCTACATGGTGCTGGCGCTGTACACTGGAAGATTACCAAAAAGGACATTTTTAAGGAGATATTTGATGGAAACCGAAAAAACCGATTATTTTATATAATAATAGCCGTCATCCATTGGTTGGTTGATTGATCACGCTATGCAAACGCTAATAACTCGATAAATAATAATGATAGAAACTCAAAATTTGGTAGAGATGCTTGATTAACACTTTTTCAGGTGATGACGAATTTAAATTGCGAAAAAATTCCATGGTTCGTCTCCAAGAGAGGCATTTCCATTTCCCATTACTTAACATGTTAAACGCGATTTTTCGACATGCAGCCTCTTATTCATTTGGAAATTAAAATTAGAAGGAATTAACCTACGACCTTCGGATTTAAACCATTTCGAAGAAAAAGTTATAAAGTTTTTTATTCCGTTCGTCTTTTTTCGCCCACAGTTCGAAATATTCCATGTTAAACGTTTAATTTGCATATTTTGTGGAAATCTCGCCATTTTAACGTGATGTTGCTATGTCGACCATTATCATTGTTACACCTAAAATTACGATTATTGTATACATCCGTCTGGGAATAAGCGTGCCTTGAGTGCTTCAATACGAGAGAGAGGAAGAAAGGGGAGAGATTGGCGTGTTTTGTGGAAAATATGTATATTAACGTAAATATAAAAAATTTTAAGTATCAACAGTGTCATTTTAGAAAAATTGGAAATAAAAAGCATTCTTAAATTATATTCTTTGTAAACCATACGTGCTTACGAATTTATATTGTTATTCCTCCAATTAATTTCGTAACAATGGCCGAAGTTTGAAAATGAATAATAATTAAAATTCAATTAAAATTAAAAGGACATTTAAAACTGTTAACAGGCAATTTTCGAAGAAACAACAGTGGATCTTTTAATGAATTGATTTGTTTTTATAAAAGGAATTTTGGTGCTTATTTAATACAGAGTAAGTTCTAAGGCTTATAATCCATTTAAATCTAATAACAGTGGCTATTATAGTTTAAAGAAAGAACTTTATTTATTCACTTTACAGAATAAATTAATTTTAGGCTAGCATTGTCTATTATAAAAGGAGTTACTTTGGAATTTACAGTATGTAAAGTGGAAATTGTACTGAATTGACTCAAGTATTTTGGGTACTTTCCTGTTAACGGGAATACCTCAAAAAATAAACACGTATTGTTGTGATATGTTACGACGTATTTGTTTATTAACAACGCGTAACAACGGGGGAATTACTTAAAAATCACACTTTTTTGAAAGTTATTTATTTATAAAAGTAACATAATTACTAATACAATCTAAATTTATGTTACTAGGGGGCCAATATGTCTTTATGGCATTTAAAATAGCTGGAAATATGTCGATTTCTTTATGTTGTCGCCGCATGAATTATTCTGCTGACAGGCTTTCGCGTTGCATTTCCAAAATATTCTGTCGCAGAAGTAAAGTTTCATAATATGATCCTTCTTGCACATTCACCCTTTAGATAAAATATCATGATCTTGAAGCAAAGATACAGCTTCTTCTTCACTCCTCGGCAAGCTCCACAAATTCATTAAGGGATCAACGTAAATATCTTAACGAGATTTGTTACGCATTGTTAACAAACAAAATTTCAAAACATATCATAACAATACGTGTTTATTTTTTGAGGTATTCCCATTAACAGGAAAGTACCATTTCAAAGCAAAAATCAATTTAAAACTATTGAAAGTTGTTGTTTCAAAAGCTGAGAAGTCCAGAGTGGTGAGCGGACCCTAAACAATATTAAGGTACATTTTATTCCAAAATCTATTTAAAGTATTATCAGAGGCAGTTGAAGATTGAACAAATTTTTTTGTTACCCAAATTCTGCTTATTTCATGAAAGTGAAATGCTAATTCATTAATCCATTAAAATCTGTTAAGAGTGGCTATTTTAGTTGAAAGAAATATATGTACGTACATGGTACTTTTATTCACTTTTCAGAATGAATGAATTCTAGGTTAACATTGCATATTATAAAAGGATTTTCTTTGGAATACGAAGTTTGTTGTGGTTATTTTAACTGAATTGAATCAAGTTCTCTTCTAAGTATGAAATCCATTTAAAACTGGTGAAAGTGGTTGTTTCGGAAAATGAGAAGGCAAGAGTGCTGAGCAGACGATAAACGACATTATATTCCAAAATCTATTTAAAGTATTATCAGAGGCAATTGAAGATTGAACCAATTTTGTGGAACCGGAATTCTGCTTATTTAATAAAATTGAAATCCTAATGCTATAATCAATTTAAAACTAATAACAATGGGTATTTTAGTAGAAAGAAAGGTACTATTTTATTCACAAGGAATTTCTGTGAGATTTTAGTTAATTAATTAAAACACACAATGTAGGAATATTGGATGGTTAAAACAGTGTACAATTTTATTCTTGCGATTTTTACGTTGCATTGAAGAAAATTTAGATTCATTAAACCCGTTGAATTTCAACGGGCACTTATGCTAGTTTATAAATAATTCCTAAACAATAACTGCTATGGAAAATTGTTTCAAATATATGTAGGAAATTACATTCTCTATAATCTTTGTATAGAATTGTATATACAATAATGATGTTTTAAGGGAGAAATATCGCAAAAACTGAATCGGGTTTCTAATAAACCTCGACTTGTGGTTAACCGGTAATGTCCAAAAACTAAACAATTCTTTGTGCTCATGCTCAAGTGTTATATATGAAGTTTGGTAACGATATGGTATGTACTTTTTCAGTTAGAGCGCCCAAACTAACATACACACACACACACACAGACATCATTCCAAAATTAGTCTAAACATGTTCTAGGGACCTCAAAATGTGTATTTCCGTTGAAATCTGGAAGTCGATTTTTTTCATAAACACACTACTTTCCCATTACTACGTATGGAGAAAGTAAAAAAGAAAATGTAAAAATCTGAAATATCGATTTTGCTGCCCCTCTGAAGTGACGCCTGTAAGCGACCGCTTACGCCCGAAATCGGCCCTGATTGGTACACAGTGTGTACCACTTTATGTAGCTCTGTGGAGGGTAGAGGGGGAGAGGAAAGAGGGGAGGGGGAGAGGGGAGCAGGTGGCAGAGGAAGGAAGGGGAAAGGAGAGGAAGAAGACGGGGGAATAGAACAGGAGAGGAAGTAGGAGGAAATTAAAAGGGAGGAGGGGAAGAAAAGAGGAAGGAGGGAGAAAGAAGTGGAAAGAAGGGGAGAGTAGAGGAAAGAGGAGGAAATGAAAAGGGAGGAGGGGAAGAAAAGAGGAAGGAGGGAGAAAGGAGTGGAAAGGGGAGAATAGAGGAAAGAGGAGGAAATTAAAAGGGAGGAGGGGAAGAAAAGAGGAAGGAGGGAGAAAGAAGTGGAAAGAAGGGGAGAATAGAGGAAAGAGGAGGAAATGAAAAGGGAGGAGGGGAAGAAAGGAGGAAGGAGGGAGAAAGAAGTGGAAAGAAGGGGAGAATAGAGGAAAGAGGAGGAAATGAAAAGGGAGGAGGGGAAGAAAAGAGGAAGGAGGGAGAAAGGAGTGGAAAGGGGAGAATAGAGGAAAGAGGAGGAAATTAAAAGGGAGGAGGGGAAGAAAAGAGGAAGGAGGGAGAAAGAAGTGGAAAGAAGGGGAGAATAGAGGAAAGAGGAGGAAATGAAAAGGGAGGAGGGGAAGAAAGGAGGAAGGAGGGAGAAAGAAGTGGAAAGAAGGGGAGAATAGAGGAAAGAGGAGGAAATGAAAAGGGAGGAGGGGAAGAAAAGAGGAAGGAGGGAGAAAGAAGTGGAAAGAAGGGGAGAATAGAGGAAAGAGGAGGAAATGAAAGTAGAAAAAGGGGAAATAAAGAGAGGGAGATCTATAGGGAACAGTTATCAATTTTAGTGCAAGTGCAACATATGGGAATTTAGGCTACAAAGAAGCCATTAGATAGAGTAATTTGGAGACATTTGATTAAAAAACCTAGAGTCCACTGAGTCCATAAATTATCAATAAAAAGCTTCTCTATTGTAAAAACGTACCACTGATTTTTTCATAATTTTTATAAATAATGTATCAAATGTTAGGCATCAACAAAATCATAACAATATTTTTCATTGGAAACTAATGTTCTCTCTACATTTACTTATTCAAATGAAAATAACAATATTATTAGATTACAAATAGTAGCTAGAAATAATAATAATATATTATTACCAAGACATGAAGTAAGATCCAGAGCACCTTTAAGAAGGCATGCTTTCTCTTCTGGACAAAAACAGTTGTTATTAGGATTTACAGATACATTAGCCAGGAGATATTCTTCAGCAACAAAGCGGTATGATGGAATTCCTTGGTAAGTTACTTCACTATCAAATACAGCATAAAGTGATCTGTAATAAAGAACAATTCATCAAAATCACATTTAATTCAAATAACTTTCTGTTCCTCTAATTTCATTTTTTGTGAACTAGTTTGACAGCTTCCAATGAAAAAATGAAATAACAGTAATAAACCTTTTAATTCATGAGTGCTTGATTTGCCTGTGAGTTAAAATGTTTATCTAATAACTAAAATAAATATATCTAAGCCTACAAATGACTTCTAATATGATATTGTCCTCTGCTTCTGTTTGCGAAGCTGTAATACTTAAAGAAGCATATTGCAATAGGCTTTGTATTGAACCTTAAAGAATATTCCTGAAGAATTAAATTAAGGTTCTGTTTACAATGTATTTAAGGTGTTTCTTACTCTTAGGTTTTTGTATTTAAAATGTATGCAAATTTAGTAGTATATGATGTAATAAAACTAATAAAAAATAGTTAGTAGACAGTATACTGTGATCATCAGTTTGCCACATACCAATAGCCGATTTGCCATAAGTGGTGATGGTGCTGGACACCTCTGTTTTAAACCACTCTCTAAGCTGTATGAGAGATATGTAGGGTGAAATGTTGATCTGTAGCTTTCAGGTGGTACTCTTCATCAGCCACTGAGAGAAGACAACTCTTTGCTTGTCTCATTGACATTCCAATAATTCTCCTATTAGTAAGCGTCTACTGGTTTTTCCAAAACATCTAGTTGCCAACCATGCATACAGGAAGGGCCTAGGAAGGGCTACCTTTATATGCCAAACTAAATCTTTGGCCATAAACCTGGTGACTTCAATCGCATGAATACCTTGATTTGCCAAGAGTTGATGATGTTGAATAATAACAAAGAACTGTACCATGCTATATGCTATTCAGGGTTCAAAGGTATAACATGTGCAATGAAGATGATGGAGAACAGTTTAAACAATCTCTTTAATAAATTATAATTCTTCCCAAAGTGATTCCATTACTTGGCAATGTACATTATGGCTCATAAATATCAATATTTTTTCAAAAAATTATTCTATTATTCTTGTCAAAGTAAGTTATTCAGCACCTCGTGTGTATACATAAATATATGTACAGTGATTTCGAAAAGTCAAGTGACACGGCTCGGTCACACCACACATAGGCCGAAACTGAAAGTTCCGAGTATGTTGGTATTCGTTGCTTGCGGGGAAGCAGGAGAGGGGAATGATAGGGAGGGGCGGAAGAGCGAGAAGATGGGTTTCGAAGCCTGGGTAGACTTGCAAGGAGAAACGAACGGAATCAGAGCCTATGAGACAAATCCCATCCAACAGTGCGAGGGCATCCATTCCAACTCGGAAAAAATCTGATGTGGCCAACACATGACTTTCTCCATATTTGGGGTATACATATTTAAATTATTATGAATAGCATTATAAGGCAAAATTATTATCTCGTATCGTAAAAGAAGACTCATCCTTATTCCGTAAATTACGTATATTTTGAATATGTTTACAGAATTCACCGCTACACAGTGCTGGCGCTGTATACTAGAAAAACCAAAATATCTCCGAAATGGATGGTTCTACGAAAATTTGTTTCAAACAAAATCTGGAAGAAATATTATTCTCTACAACTTTGGTCCTCACGAAGATTACCAATAACGATGTTTTTAAGGAGATATTTGACGGAAACCGAAAAACAGGTTATTTGTAAATAATTCCTAAACAATAATGGCTATAGAAAATTGTTTCAAATGAAAGTTGTTGGAAATTACATTCTATATAAGCTTTATATAGAATTGTATATACAATAATGATGTTTTAACGGAGAAATATCAAAAAAACCGAATCAGGTTTCGAATAAACCTCGACTTCCGGTTAACCGTTATTGTCCAAGAACTAATCAGTTCTTTGTGCTCATGCTAAAGTGTTTTATATGAAGTTTGGTAATGATATAAGTACTTTTTGAGTTAGAGCGCCCACATTAACATACACACACACACACGTACACACACACACGCACACACACACACACAGACATCATTCCGAAAATAGTCTAAACGTGTTTTAGGGACCTGAAAACGTGTATTTCCATTGAAATCTCGAAGTCGATTTTTTTCATGATCACAATACTTTCCCATTACTTCATATGGAAAAAGTAAAAAGGACTCTCTCAGAGGTTGCCTTCGCATGCCAAGGGTAACAAGAAAACCTCTGAGAGGAGGAGGCATGTAAACGGTTCAAAGTTCTCAGTGATGTCTTACAATGGGATAGGGAAACATAAATGAATATGCCGCATCTAGAAAGCACTTGTGGAAATGATGCAATATTTTCACCTTTGTGGGCATTATTAATGCGAAATGCTAGGGTGCACTTCACTTCGGAAAGCGTAAAAAATCATCGATGGGTCAAGGGCAAAAATTATCTAATACTCCATAAATTACGATAACAAAAATGATAGCTGTCGATTTAGTGGAGATCCTGAAAGAGCATCTTCTGCCTTATGTCTGACAGATAGTGCCAGACGGCGAAGAGTTGGTAGTAATACAAGATAATTCATCGTTAGGTATGGCCAGTGTAACTCGACATTTTTTTTTGACCAGAACTGGAATATCAATGATCTACCCTGGCCAGCTCACTCACCGGAATAAAATTTTTATTCCACCGTACTGTATCACTCAAGCGTCAAGAAATTGTCAGCACGAAAATTGACTTTTCGGGAGAACATTAGGAAATATTGACATCCTTTATCCAATCAGTTTTACCAAAACTCTAATAGATGGCAATTTATCACGTAGCACTTTTCTCACAGATAGTGGATACATTTTATATTGACTTTATTAAAATTTTCGAATAAAAATTTTATTCTAGCAGCATTTAATGGGCAATGAAAACAATGAAAGGTTATTTAGTGTTTTATTTTAGTATTTAGTGAAGTCTCAGCCTGAGTTGATCACTCCTTGCATTCGACGGTTAATGAGCCATACTAAATTTTCACATATTTGTGGCCGTCGTCCGATTGAACCCCAGAGTTCCATAACATTCTCTTCAAGAGTGGCTGCCGTCCTCAACTTTCCTCCCGTCCACTCATTCATCATTATACCCCATAAGTTCTCAATGGGATTCAGATGCGGCGAGTGAGCTGGCCAGGGCAGAACATGGATATTCCAGTTCTGGTAAAAAAAAATTGTTGAGTTAAACCAGTCGTATCTAACAGTGAATTATCTTGTATTTCTACCACGTCTTCGCTGTCTGGCACTATCTGTCTGACATAAGGCAGAAGATGCTCATTCGGGACCTCAACTAAATCAACAGCTCTCATTTTTGTTATCGTAATTTATGGAGTATTAGATAATTTTTGCCCTTGACCCATCGATGATTTTTTACGCTTTCCGAAGTGAAGTGCACCCTAGCATTTCGCATTAATAATGCCCACAAAGGTGAAAATATTGCATCATTTCCACAAGTGCTTTCTAGATGCGGCATATTCATTTATGTTTCCCTATCCCATTGTAAGACATCACTGAGGACTTTGAACCGTTTACATGCCTCCTCCTCTCAGAGGTTTTCTTGTTACCCTTGGCATGCGAAGGCAACCTCTCAGAGAGTCCTTTTTTCCGAGTTGGAATGGATACTCTAGCACTGTTGAATGGAGTTTCTCTCACTGGCTCTGATTCTGTTCGTTTCTTCCAGCACGCCAACCCAGTCTTCGAAACTCACCTCCTCACTCTTCCGCCCCTCCCTGTCATTCCCCTCAAGAAATGGGTACCAACATACTCGGAACTTTCAGCTCCGGACTATGTGTGGCGTGACCGAGCCGTGTCACTAGACTTTTCGAAATGAGTGTACATCATATGATAAGGCTAAAATAAATGTAAAATTTGATTCATTTACCTGCAAAGATCTGTGCTAAAAATATCAATTCTTGATTCCTTTGTAAGAAATGGAGGGAAAATGGCAGCATCTGTACCACTGATTTTATTACACTCGTCACCTTGCCATTTATCTAATTTGGATGAGTTATCCCATGATGTGATTGTGCCAACCATCTTAGCACCATTTACAGATGGATATGGTCCCAAAGGACCCCATCCAAGTTTCACTTCATAGCGGCCATCGTCTGTATGATTTTTCTATGCAAATATTAAAGAATAAAATTTTATACACTGCTGCAAAACTTTAATTCTACCAGTGCATATTTCATTTAAATAACTACATACAAAACTAACATTTGCAATGTCAGAATTTCTGATACTAACCTATGGGCGTAGCCAAATTGATTACTAAATATATCTTGAATAACAGTAAATTTGAAGAAATGCTTTCAAAGTTACACTGGAATTCTTGGAGAATTGCCTACATAAAAGCTTATCAACCTAAAAGCAAAAAAAAAATTGCCAACTAATCAGTTCATCAGTCAGAACTGCCTGGAAATTAACAGCAATATACAGTGTGTCATCGGTTTAACGTCGCCTCGATTAAAGTTTATTCGCGTTAACGTCGTATCAGAAATTAATATCCATATTCGATTTAAAGTCTCAATGATTTAAGTTTTAACGTTGCCCTGACTAGGCGCTGAAATGGCTGCACAACTGTTGCAAAAGTTGCGGCTAATCGCCTTATTTAAATGGGAAAAGCTTATGGACTGATGCATTTTTATTAAATTTGCTATAATCGCATGTGGCATTTTGTTGAAATTGTTACAAAGACAAGTGGTAGTAATGGCAATACGTCAGCAGCGAAAAAATCGTGCGAGATAATTAATTTAGAGCAAGAACTTAATATTGTTATGTGCTGTGAACAAGGTGAAACAGCTGCAGATACAGGCAGAGTTATGGGATTGCCAGCTATGTCGGAAGTACAATTCCAAAAGACTCAGACAAAATTAAAGAATTTAGAAGAGAATAACTTGACTTTAACATCCCCGAATTTATTTTCATTTGTATCAGCTGTGGCTCAATGAAGTGAATAAACAGAACCAGTTGTTAAATAAAAACAACTAAATACAGGCAGACATCGTCTTTCGCGGCCTTATCTTTCGCGTGATTCGATCTTTCGGGGCCTGCATTCACAACCAGTTTTGTATTTCACAGTCTTATATTTCACGAAAAGGCTACGCGAAATTATCGATATATGGAATGAATCACATTTTCCTCACATTTTATTTCATAAGACTGAAAAATAATATTGCGATATTCTAATATGTTAAAATATTTACATATGTTAATGTAATGTATATGAGTAAATAAAAAATCGGTACAACATACATCGTACAAACTTTCTCATATACTAATGCGTTGTTTAGTTATCTTTAGAAAATGAAAATCATATCAGTCGGTTTTTTAGAAAATCCAATTATAATTAAACTTGCCGAAGAATAAACTAGCCTTATTTTCACCCCGGTTATAACGCCGTCGGTTATACCGTGGGTTTTCTTCGCCATTTCTTGGAAAGAAAGTCCTTTCGCTTTTTTTACTAATAAAATAAAAAGAACAAAAAATCTGATGTGGCCAACACATGACTTTCTTCATATTTGGGGTTAGATATTTAAATTATTATGAATAGCATTATGAGGCAAAATTATTATTTCGTATCGTAAAAGAATACAGTCGTCCTTATTGCTGTAAATTAAGTTATTTTGAATATGTTTACAGAATTCACCGCTGCATGGTGCTGGCGCTGTATACTGGAAATTAAGAAAAAGCAAAATGTCTCCAAAATGGATGGTTCTACGAAAATTTGTTTCAAACAAAACCTGGAAGAAGTATTATTCTCTACAAATTTGGTCCTCATGAAGATTACCAAAAAGGACGTTTTTAAGGAGATATTTGATGGAAACTGAAAAAACTGATTATTTATTAATAATTCCTAAACAATAACTGCTATGGAAAATTGTTTCAAATGAAAGTTGTAGGAAATTACATTCTATACAATCTTTGTATAAAATTGTATATACAATAATGGTGTTTTAACGGAGAAATATTGCAAAAACCGAATCGGGTTTCGAATAAACCTCGACTTCTGGTTAACCGTTATTGTCCAAAAACTAATCATTTCTTTGTGCTCATGCTAAAGTGTTATATATGAAGTTTGGTAATGATATGGTAAGTACTTTTTCAGTTAAGAGCGCCCACAATCACATACACACATAGAAACCATTCCGAAAATAGTCTAAACGTGTTCTAAGGACCTCAAAACATGTATTTCCAATGAAATCTCGAAGTCGATTATTTTCGTGATCACAATACTTTCCCATTACTACGTATGGAGAAAGTAAAAAGAAAAAGATCGTAAGGAAATTTAGTAAGAGTGGCAGGATGCCTACATGAGAGGGGCACCAGATCGCTCTAGTTTAGTAATACTGTTCCGCTAGCTTAACAGGTGTTCGGTTCATAATCTTCTATAATATATTTTGAAGCATGTGTTTGTTGGTCTGTGTGATTGTTCATGGAACTCCTCCTTAACGATAAAAGATAGAATAACAAAATTTGGTACGATTCTTCCTTACATCCTAACTTAGTGAATGGTCAAGGTTTGGTCAACTGGGATTAATCAGTGTAGCCAATATTGGGGATAAACATTTTTCCATAAGATAACACGTATGAATCCATTTCTTGACTTGCAAGTTATTCTTCTTTCAAGCATTAAAATACATAAATATGGACCGATTTTTTTCATTTTTGCTTTATTCGACGAATAAAACTCTATACTATCTTATTCCTGCAAAGTTTACATGTTACAGGGTCGAAGTTTTCAGAAATACGTTATTTGTTTCGAAATTTTGTGGATTTTTCATACTCTTTCCATGCGTTGCTAAGGCAGCTGTCATTGTTACCTCCAATACAATTAGCTTCAATGAAACTTATAAATAGATGAAAGTTTAGCGTTATTCGCTTCGCACTTTTGTTTATGCAACGAAACGATCGATGTTTATGGATAGCAACGCAAATAGATGCTGATTATATTTCAGGAAGCATTTATTGATGAAAGTAATTGAACCTTCTTTTGTCTATTGAATACTGGAATCTTACATTTTTTGTAAGTAAAATCATTATATTTTACATTATAATGTTTATTAACGTAAATAATCTCACGTATGTGGTGTACATTTACCGGAGTCAGTGTTCAATCATGGACAACTGAACGTTGCTTTTTCACGGGTTTCTTGCTTACAAGACATAAAAGTAAATATTTCAGCGAGGCATAATTACACAAGGAATGAAGCTGGATTTGGCGAAAGTAATACATATGATAGCAAACAAAATTATCGTTATATTTGACTGCAATACGTTCGGAAACGGATTGTTACAAGCAAATATGATTAGTTGTTAAGAAAAGCTAATTGTATGTTAAAAAGCAACTACTATATATTTTAAAGAGTTTGTAGGTTGTGCTGTAGTAGCTTCACTAAATCTGTTGAAATTCAACAAGAAATTCTGCTAGTATATTCTATTTCAAACATTGCTGGTAATTGCATGTCAGCAAAATATACTTGAAAGGACAAAATCAATAAATTTTCTAAAGGTTTAACAACCGGCTCGCAAATTCCGGAAAAAAATAACAAACGGCTCATGCGAGCAGGACTGAGCCGGCTTAAGCTCATCACTGCCAACATACATGCATACTTATGTTAATGCCCCCAATGCCTACGAACTAAAATTTTACTAATCCTACAATACGTGCAAATATGTAAATATTTTTCACAACTCACCCTATTGCATTTTAAGTTGATCCTCCTGTCTTTCAGAGCAGCATATTTATCGATGATGTCTTCATAGAAAGGCAGGTTTTGATGAGATTGGATAATAGTTCCTTCTGCACAGAAATGTTGGCCAGTCATGAAAGTCTCTCTTGTGATGTTGTGTTTCTTGTGTAAGTTTTCAATCTCTTCAGACAGGAGAAGCTTCTTTCAACAGAAACGCTTGTAGAAGGTATGTCAGAACTAAGCAGAACAGTTTATAAGTTTCCTCAAAAATATCCTTATCTTCTTGCAGTACCTTAAGAGTTTTTTCTGTTATTAGGTTTCTGTATGATTCATCAGCATACAAGAGACGAAGTTCGTTCTTCAAACGTTGAATTTTGGTGAATATCTGTGGGTAGAATTGCTGTAAATTTTGAAGAGCTGTAGAAGGAAAATCTTTAGCATAATCTTCAAATTTTCTTGCATCAGCAAGGCTAAGAAATTGCAGTCTGTTACAGTCTTGAAATCTCATTTGCATTTCCATCAGAATGTTGTCCAAAATTTCCTAATATAAAATTCTGCAATTAAAAAGACCTCATCCTCTGATGAAGCAGCATGAACTCATCGCAGAATTATGCTTGTCAATCTTTTACTTTTCTCAAACAATGTAGAAAAATGCTGTTCGTTTCTTTTATTATTTATCATGTCGCAAGTTATCTTTACCTTAGAGGTACAATAATTAATGTCTATAGATTTTTTTCTGCAGAACTTCGAAAAGAACATCAGTCAAAGCAAAAACATCATTGAGCACAATGGCCAAAAGTGTGAATTCATAATTGTTCATATCATTTAGAAATCATTTACACAGACGAATAGATTTCTCGTCTGATGCTTCATCGTTCATAATTAATTCGAACACGTTTTAGTTGGCCCAATCTTCAACAAAGACCCGAAGAAGTCTGGAATTGGACAACCAGCGAGTTTCAGCCACAGTTGGAATTCTTCTAACGGCCACGGATTCAATTGCATGCGTTCATTTTGCCAAATGATGGAAAAATGAAGGAATTCCACTAACCATTGCAAAAATATACGACACTTAGATATTTTCTTAAAACTTTGCTGTAGTACCAAGTTTAGGTGATGGGCCATACAATGTACAAAAACAGCTTGAGGCGCCTTGTCTTTAATTCTCTTTTGAGACCATTTAAATGTCCGGACATTACACTTGCACCATCATAGCACTGCGCAACTAATTTATTTTCATAGCAAAATTCTTTCAAAATGCCATCTAGCAGATCAAACAAATTTTCAGAAGATCTACCAGCACTAAACATCGTAAAATCCTAAAAACCGTTCAACCACTGTACCATCTGAATTCACGTACCTAATAATGACAGAGCATTGTGACTTCTGAAATATATCTGTGGTATCATCAACTTGAACCGAAAAAAATGCTGTATTGTTAATTTCCATTTTCACATGGTCTTGTATGTACACCGAAATGCATTCAATTAGTTCATTTAGTAGTGTTTTTGAATTACCACTGAAAAGTTTTAATTTTGCTGTAATGATTTTGAATTTCTAAAGAACTTCTGGATATTAACAAAGCCAACAGTTCCTTAAAATTTCCACGATTTAAGGAATAAGTGGTTTCGGCGTGTCCCTTAAACGCAAGTTCTTGCTTACTCAAATATAACACTACATCAATCACTAGTTGCAGGAATTGTCGATTTAAACGGGCATTTTCATTAAATTGGTGAGTCAACGGTCCACATTTTCCTTGAGAGCATCAGCAGTAGTATTTCTGCCTTTTTCAAAAGTTTTTAAATGTAATTGGCACGTTAAATGTTCCGCAGATTCTTCGTGTATGTGTAGAGAACGAGTTATATTTTGAAAATCTCCAAATCCCTGTTTATTCCAAACTTTACTTTTAGTACTAAATAGAAGGCAAGACCAGCAAAATAATTTCTGCAAATTTCGGCTGCTGCATAACCATATAATGTCTGTAAACCAAGATTTTTTAAAAGTAATTTGGTAAAATTTTCCACTTTTCTTAATTTCCTTTTGGAGGCAAATATCAAGTAAATATGTATGTCGTTCACAATTTCAAACGTCTTTTTTGTCTTCATCCTTCCATCTACAAAACGGTGTTTCTAACAAATTACAAATAATGTCATTAAAAGGATACATAGCGTTATTAAATATACTCACACGACAGTTTAAAATGATCAAATCGTTTGTGGAATTCCCCTCGATGCACTTCCACCACCGGTGACCACTCACTCGCAGTGAATTTAGAATCCGCTCGCCTGCTTACTCACAAGTGAAAAACCATGAAAAACACTGTAGGAGGGCTGTGCAACTCCTTCATTTGTTCTGAATGAAGTTACTCCGTTAGATGATGTCAGGTGTCACTAGTGTCGCTGAAATCAAGCGCGCGCGACTTTTAAACGTCAGGTTTTTTAATCCTCGTAAAATGCTTAATATAATTGATCGCAAAATTCTAAATATAAATATGAAATTGAAAAAATAACAAAATTATTGTAGGTCAATAATATTGCTTTATTTAAGCTTCACTAGATGTAAACATAACAAGTAAATGCCGTATGTAAAGTGAAAAACTGTAGCACTTAAGCAGATTGCAAACTTGCTTTTGCGAAAATATCACAAATTATTTGCCAATACCGTTGCAGAAATATCAATGCAGTTCTAACTGTAGCATTTCATTTGATATTGCGAACGGGTCTTTGCAAACATCACAAATTACTAACAGAAATTCACTCAGAAAGAAGGCACAGTTACATCACAAATTACTACCTGATAAGAACGCACAGTTGCAGAAATCTCAGTGCAGTTCAAGCATTAGCATTTCAACAGAGATCACACAGGGAAAAGTCACAAAAACTAGAAATCCACAATGAGTCATCCACTGGTATTGCATACACAGGATAAACAGTGACACCCTTAACATGATACATATATATATATATATATATATATATATATATATATATATAGAGAGAGAGAAGATCATATCAAGGTAGTAAAATATACAAGTACAAAAAATAAAAGATATATGTATATATACAAATACAAAGCAATATATACAATATATCTAAATTAACAGAATACGTAATTCCAGATAAAAGCAATAAAAGAAAGGTATATTGAACATAATGAAAAACAAATTCAAAAACAAAAGCATACATGTTAATTCTGAGAGGCATGATGTACTATTTGTGCTCAAGTACACAAAAGCTAATGCGCATTGACATTAAACTGATAACATTACATACTACAAAATACTTATAAAACTATAAATAATGAATAATAAAATTTACATATATACATATTTACAAACAAACATACCATATTCCTAAATATTCAATCACAAGAACATAAAATACACTCGCTTGGCCCCACTATGGAACAAGGCCATCAGTTCAGTGCTCCGGCAGAACAACACCCATTCCAAGCACCTGCACATAAATACATTCATCAATATGAATAATAATAGATTACCAGAAAAATAAAAAAATCCCTGAAGGGTTTATTACTCTTCCGAAAGAATTGGAAAACCATCTCATCTAGAAAGCATTGGAAGTTGTATCTTCGAACAAACAGTGGCATTATACTTCCACTGTAGGTTAGTTGTGAAATTTAATTTGTGATTCGTGTCACTGTTTAACATTATTAGCATAATTGCAAAGGTGGACTGGGTGTTATTTACAACGTAATCACAAAATACAAAAGTGTCACACGGCGAGAACAATAAATGCAGAAAATAAACACACTATAACAATTAGCAGGGTTAAATGCATTATAGGAACTCCTGTCATATTAGGAGTAAAGTTAATGCATCAAAATATATCACTTACATATATCACATCTGTCTGCAGACGTAACTTTCAGTTTCTTTTCCTCACATAAGGATGTGTTGAAAAAGTCAATTCAGTCTATATAACTATTTGATGCCCTTTTAATTCTCTTTACTGACGCATTATAACCATAATTTGTGCTGTTAAAGTTTGTATTAAATGCACGATACTTTCTCACAGTTCGAGGAGGAAATGTTATTAAGTGCTAAAAGGCAACAAGAATCAACACAGTTATTCAACAACACAAAAAGATTGTCTGCTTCTATTCTTGCGCTAAGGAGTATCTACGGAAAGAATCTCCAAGTGCATACAATAATTCACATCGAAGGTGAAACATGTAATTTAAAAAACGTAAGAATTTATGCCGTAAACTTTCCACTCGATTTAATTGACCAATCTTATATGACGACCAAGCCACCGATACAACAAATGACATATATATCAAAGCGAACTGGATAAATAAGATTCAAAATTGTAAGTTTTGCATTGAAAGGCAAGTATTCGTACGAAAAACATCAATTATAACTCCTAAAGTGACTTAAGAATTACATTCATAATTTACGAAAACGCTTCAGCATTCACATGAAAATATTCATTGATATAAATTTACTTACAGTTCCTTCACCCTGGGGAAATGAAACAACCTAACGGAGGGATCGGCTGCCGAAGACATGCACCCCAAAACAGAGCACATAGAACCCCTTGCTTCGGATACCTCCATTTTCACAGTCTTTGTAGAGGTGGGTAATTCATGAATGAATCGGTGTAAATGAATCGGTGTAAATGAATCGGTGTAAATGAATCGATTCACCTCTGTTGAAATGAATCGTTCAGTGATTCACTGATTCCTGAATCGTTCTGAACCAACCGAATATATGAATCGGTGAACCAGTGAATCGGTGGAACCGGTATTCTCTCTCAGCGATTCCGAACAAAAAAGGAATCTTCACTCTGACAGTATCGTTCAAGTCATGTAGCGCCCCACGCCATGTCTGGTTCATGAGTGTATACTATTATTATTGTTAAAGTTATTTAATTAAAGTGAATGCCGATCGGGCAAAATTATTTTAAAAATTAATAAAATATATTGTGAATTTCTTTGAGCAAGATTATTTTAAAATTAATAAAATTATAATGTTCTTACGAAATGTAAGCACATTATGGTGGAAATGGAGTCAAACTAAAAAGTAATACAATTCAATAAAGCAGGTTTTAATTTGTATATATCTGGCAAATTAATTAACAAATATAACGCAAAAACAAATACAAACTATATAACAGTCTTTAGGAAGCTTAAAGAAAAAAAATCATACATAAGTAAAAGAATGAACAAAACAAGTGTTCGTCATTCTCAGAAACATATCTAAATATAATTTTTGTATGGATATTATTAAGAAATATGATCGAAATAAATCAAATTGTATGATTCCAAAACGATTATCTGATTGGTTTATACAATGAAATATTATTACTGCAAAATATCAAGATACTACATGTATGAATAAGACAATAAAATTCGTAAAATAAAAAATGTAATAAAAATAGGAACTTTTCTGGAACATAGTGACTTACAAAAATGATCGGAATATATCAAATGGTGTAAGTCCAAAACTATTAACTGATAGGTTTACACAGCGAAATATTATAAGTGCAAAAACATCAAGATACAATATAAAACGTGAGCATAATTTTTTGCCATTTACAACGGCTCAGCCACCGTAATATAAAATGTTTGCAAAACATTATACAAAACAGTTTGATTACAAATTATGGTTTAAAAATAGCACTTGTGACACTTTTTTTGGAGTTAATCTATTCCGTCTCTCCGAAATGATTTGCCTCACTTGGAAAAAATACGTTCGCAAGGAACAGAAGTCGCGACTAGGCATAGCCTTCTTATCATAATTTCGAAAAGCCGAGGATAGAGCCGTCTTCTTGCTTTCCACCATAACATGGGGTCGGCACTCAGGGGTATGTTAGGCTCTTGCAGATATTTATTTATTTCTAATACTGCTGCGGTGGTTGGGTTTTTGTTCTCCGCTCTTGAAATTTTCGAGTCAAACTCTTCCCAAATTAAGGAGGAAGTCTGAGGCTGAGGTGTTGCATCAGCTTCAGCATCAACTTCCACTGTTATCCCCGCACCTTTTCTTATTAGGGAATCGTAAGCTTTTCTGTATGCCGATTCTTGGCTGAATGCTTGCTTTTTGAACCGAGGGTCCAAAATTGTACATTCTGCAATTAAGCTGTTCTACTCTACATCCTTAAATCTCTTGTCAATTTCCTCTATCAGTATTTTAACCATATTTTTAATTGGTTGTGGGAGATCTTTGTTGTCGTTCATTTTGCTAATGTACCGTCTTATGGCGTTAGGAAAAAGTAATATTTTTGATAACATAACCTCTTTTTCGTGGCTTAATTCAACAGTGGCTTCGTAAAAGATTTTTTAAATTTCAACCGAATTGGCTATTATGGTCCAATCTTCGGTACTGATGTCACGCAATTCAGTCTGCACGTGGCCAACAGTTGACAGAAGGGGTTCCTTCAACTCTAAATATCTATGGAACATGCCGTAGGTAGAATTCCACCTTGTGGAAACGTCTTGCTTTAATTTCCTTTCAGGCAAGCCCATTTGTTTTTGCATGGAAATTAGCCTTTTAGCCGCTAAGGGGCTTCTTTTAAAAAACTCTACCAATGATTTCACTTTACTGTCGACAGTTTTGATTTCCTTTATCGATTTTTGGACTACCAAATTCATCGTGTGTGCGAAGCATGGAATGTGTCTCCAATTACACAGCCTTACAGCAGCAACGACGTTCGCAGCATTGTCCGTCACTACAGCTGATATCTTATTTTTCAGGTCCCATTCAGTCTCAATCCGTTTAAGTTGCTCCGCTAAATTTTCCAATGTGTGTCTGTCACCGTACTCGAAGCATTCCAATAGATAAGATTTTAATGTACAGTCATTGTCGACGAAATGAGCAGTCACAGCAATGTAACTTTCATTTGCGATTGAAGTCCATCCATCTGTAGTTAGGGACATGGCACTAGGGCTAGAAATCAAAAGTTTTATTTGTTCCCTGGTCCTCTCGTACAGCTGAGGCACTAAACTTGAAGAAACAGTTTTACGAGTAGGCAAACTATAACTAGGATTCAGCATCTTAACAAACTTTTTAAATTCCACATCCTCTACTAAACTGAAAGGGTGGAACTCCTTGACAATCATTCGCACAAGTTGTTCGTCAACTTCCTTCGATTTTGACAGTGGAATGGACTTCGTAAAATAGGAGCTGATTGTGAGACTAGCTCTTGTTGAAGGTGTTCCAGAAGGAATATTTTCACTTGTACTTGGAGTTACATCAGTCTGCCTGGTGGTGGTAGGCTCCTGACCTGCTTCAGGCGAGGGAGCCCGAGATAAACCTGGGGCTTCTCTAAATGGTGGATTCGGGGGATTTCTTCTAGATCTAGGATCCTCGACGCCAGGGTGTTTCATTTTAATATGCCTTAGAAGGTTCGCTGTAGCACCCTTTACTGACAACACCACTGAACAAAATCCACACTTTGCATGTTGGTTGTCCACTTGAGTGAAAAAGTTCCATGCAACCCCCGTTTTTCTACATGGAGCTGATGCCATTATTAAGCTTGATTCGCACTAGTGATCAGATCACGCTCAGCTCAAGAGACGCTCACGCTTTAAGGATTTTGGCTATTCATATTTGCAACGATCTTACGGCACTCACGGATGTTCACACTACAGCTCAACCTTTAACTTCCGGGCGGTCCTTATACGGACCACGTAGTAGCTGTAGGCATTGTAGTCCACATGCGGACCAGCATGCCACGCATCACTTTCGGGCAGACTATCCTCGCTGCCTTCACGAGGATTCATCTGAGATTTCATGATATTAATGACAGACCACTCTTATTATTTGGATTTTCTGAGTAACCTAATTCCTAACCAGACTAACCTCATCACATGTGCACATCGTTCAAGCGATAGTGATGAAGACTACGAAGGCAGTTCATCCTCCGTTCTGCTCCCGATTGCAACTGAACCAAACGACCACGCCGCAATCTGTGTATGGTTTCGCCTTTCATCGGTGGACCTAGTAGATTTAGAAAAACTGAATTCCTTCATGTGAATAAGGATTCTTCACCTGGCGGGGTATTCTTTCTGTTTTTTTCACGGAAATAATCCAACTGCTCGTGGAGGAGACCAGCAGGTAATAATATTGAGTCATTTGAGGAAGAAGTATACAGAACGATATTATTGAGAAAAAATATTGCACAATAATATTGATTGTTTAGGGGCCGCTTAATGGAAAAAGTTACCATGAGAATAAAAGTTTTATAGTATAGCATGCTATTATATTACTGACTTCGCCAATATACATGTGTATTTACATGTCGTTGGAATAAAAAAAAACATGAACCATAAACCATTTATATCCTCTGCGAACGCTTTCAATAATGTACAAATAAATACATAAAGGTTTAAACCCTAAATATACACAATCGCCTAAACAGGATCCTCTTGTAAATAAATATGTATTTTTGTTATGAAATGTATTATGTTTGGGAGGAAATGAACACTTTTTTTAAATTTGATCTGGGATAAATAAATAATTATATTTTAGATATAATTTATTAGAATTACATTATGTTTGAGAGAAATTACACACTTTTGAATTTGGCTTGGGATAAATAAATAATTAATATTTTATATATTATTTTGCATATCCTTTATCAAAATTTATCGATTTGAATTAAATTACTTTTTAAAACACTCAGTTTATTTGATTTTATTTGCAAATGGTCAGAATTCTGAGGTAGCAAAAGTAACAGATGGATGAATCGGTAGTGAATCACTGAATCGTTCTTTTAAGTGATTCATCTCGGTGAACTGAATCGAGTGAATCGATTCAGTAAGATGAATCAATTTTCCCACCTCTAAGTCTTTGGCGGTCTTTGCTATTAGCGTCTCTTATTTTTGAAAAATCCGTTGATTTCAGCGACACTAGTGACACCTGACCTCATCTAACGGAGTAACTTCATTCAGAACAAATGAAGGAGTTGCACAGTCCTGCACTGTAGGTTTCTCAGCGCTTCACTTGGTACCGCAATGTGGCAAAAATAGCATCGCAGAGGCAGGAGTGGGAGGCCGAATGACGTCACGTTGTCACAGCAACCGCACATAGGTGACGGAAAACTTTCAACCAAGGTCAAGTTTTTCACTTGCTAGTCACACGATCCAAACAACTCGGACAAGGCTCGCAGTCAATCCAGCCATACGAACTGACTGAACGTGCATTCGTAAAATCAAAATGCAATGTTCATTCTTCGCGATATATTAAAATAAATAATTAATATAAAGTAAACAATTATTTAAAATAAACATACATATTTTTCAATTGAAATAGGTGAAGTGGCACTTCACTTACTTCACCTGAATAGCCGCCACTGATAGAAATTAAACAAATGAAAAGTTATGTCCACGGTTATATTGTGGTTGTCTTATAACGCAAGTCGCAGCTCCTCCCCCGATACCCCGTGTTATAACCGGAGAGCGGTGTACTTCGTATATGAGAAAGTTAAAGGAAGGAAAATGAAAATTACCCATTATCCTAAAGAAATGATTCATTTTGCAGAACTAAAAAAACTATAAGGAAGTGCATCAAGGAAGACGTGAAGTTATATAACTATGAGCTAATCAAACAAAAGATAGAAAACAATAGAAGCTACAAAAAAATGAAGCAAAATCTCTCAATCGGAAAGAGACAGCTGGTGGCCTTGATGCAAGAAGACGGCTCCATAACCCATAGTAGGAAACTAATCCTGAAACGGGTACAAGAATTTTACACCAAGTTGTATGAGGATCTTCTAGCAAATGATGAAGGAAATATGCCCACTGAAGAGGTCCCAGATATTCTTCCGGAAGAGGTGAGACAGTAATCAGAAGTACGAAGAATGGAAAAGCATCTGGAATGGATGGTATCACAGCGGAAGTATTCTAAGCAACAGGTAATCATATGAAAACGATTCTCGCTAAGATTTTTACTTCTTGTCTGAGGAAGAAAAAGATACCAGAAAAAGGGACCACGCATGTATTATCCTTCTGCACAAGAAAGGTTCCAAAGAAATATTCACCAAAATACTCACTATGCGCCTTCAAAACCATCTTGATTCTGCCCAAACCAGAGAGCAAGCTGTATCTCGCAGTGGGTATGAAACGATGGACCACATCCAATCATGAGAGAGGTAATCAGTCAGATTAACGACTACGAATTACCTCTATGTATGTGTTTCACCGACTATGAGAAAGCATTCGATTCTGTCCAAACTTCGTTGGTGTTATGTGCACTAAACAAAATGGAGTAGAAGGAACGTACATAACCTTGATCAAGAATATCTACAAAAATGCAACAATATCTGTCCAACTGCATGAAGAAACAACTGCCTTTAAGACCGAAAAGGGAGTGAGACAAGGAGATACTATGTCCCCTAAGTTATTTAGGGCAGCTCTGGAGTATTCAAAATGCTAGACTGGGAAGAAAAAGGTGTAAAGGTAAATGGAGAACATCTGAGTCACCTGCACTTCGCAGATGATATCATACCGTTCGCAGGGAGCCCAGCAGAGCTCCGTAGAAGAACTAAAGAGCTTGAGCATGCAAGCCAAGAAGCTGGACTTAAGATGAACCTTAATAAAACAAAGGTTATGTAGAACTCCTTCACTAATTCTTAGAAGACACATATCAATGAAACAGAACTCGGAGAAGTAACCAGCTAGGTATACTTGGGTCAATTCATCACCACTGATGGTTCGCCCGACAGAGCCGGCCGAGATGATCCCAAGGTGACGCCAGCCAGCTGTGTCATCATTGGCAGGCGGCGCAGTGCAAACTAAGATGAGTGTTACTATAGGCTGGTTTCCTTCAATTTTCCTATCTATTATCCTTTAATTCTTGTACCTTTTTGTCATTCCTTTCCATTTTCCATTACATTTTAAAACAATGGATTTTAAAGAAAAGCGTGTTTTAATTAAGACTAGGGGCTTGATTAAGGCTAGCCTTACGCGTATGAAAACTTACGTGGATAACTTTGAAAAGGGGTCTGATGTTATACAGTTAAGGATCAGATCAGAAAGAATGCCCATCATACTACAGGAATACGAAGACGTTCAATGACAGCTGGAATTAAATGATGAGGGGAATCAAGAATTGGATAGGGATGCTTTTGAGAATTTGTATTATGCAGTGTTTGCAAAAACGACGTCCATTTTGGAAGGAGGAATGGACTCATGCTCCATTCATACTGATGTTTCACCTGCGAAACACAGCAGTGGAGGCTCAGATTCGAGGAACCTGAATTTACCAAACATTAAATTGCCAACATTTAGTGGAAAGGCGATCGAATTTAGGCATTTTTATGACACCTTTAATAGCTTAGTTATGGAAAATGATGCTGTAGATGATATTCAGCAGTATCATTATCTTCTCTCATCACTTAGCGGAGATGCTCACAAATTGATTGAAAATTTGTCCATTTCAACAGATAATTTAAAGTTGCTTGGGAAATTATTTTTAGACGTTATGACAACCCTAAGCTCATTGCTACTGCGCATGTTAAGAATTTATTTTCCCTGCCAACAGTGAGTAAGAATTCAGTAACAGACTTGAGAGCTCTGTTAAATCAGTTTGTGAGCAATCATAATGCACTGGAAGCATTGCAACTAGAGACACCGTTGCACGAGGTGCTTTTATCACAGTTGGTTCTTAAAAATTTAGATGAAAAAATTTGCAAGGATTGGGAGGTACAGTCAGACAGTCAACAATTCGCTAGATTGGCTGAACTACTTGTTTTTTTAAAGAAGAGATGCCAGACTTTAGAATTGGTCAAGTCAAACCAAACTCCTAATGATAATGTTAGTGTTAGCAAGCAGCGCGAATCTAACAACAAGCAGTGCAGGTTTACGAAACAATCTTATGTAGCAACAAACAGCCCATGTCCCTTTTGCAGTCAAACTCATCGTCTTCACCAATGCGCAGAATTCATTAAGAACAGTGTCCAACAGTGGACTGAATTTGTGAAACGGAACTACCTTTGTTACAACTGACTTCAATGAAGTCATAAGGTTAGTAAGTGCAGGTCAGGCAATTGTCGTTCTTGTGGTCGGAAACACCACACTTTACTGCATAGAGATGATGGAAATACTCCGACATCACGTCAGCAACATAATTCCATCTCTCAGCAGCAAGTAGGTACCAGCAGTGAAGCCTCAATAGACATTTATGAAAATCCACATAGTAACTCTATGTCATACTGTTCACTGAAGGGCAAGACACAGTCGCGAGTTCTTCTTTCTACTGCTTTGATGAATGTATGCGACAGCAATGGGAAACTGCATACCTGCAGAACTCTGTTAGATTCGTGTTCACAATCTCATTTTTAACAGAGTCACTGGTTCAACGCTTGCATTTGAAGAAAATGCGTAACTGTACACCAATACAAGGCATAAGTACTCTCAAATCACAAGTTAAGCATAGTGCCACATTGCAGATTCACTCAAGGGTTTGTCAATACAGTGTTTCGCTAGAATGTTTAGTGTTGCTGAAAATATCAGGAGACATACCATCTTCGTATGTCAACAAGACTGGATGGAATCTCCCTAAGGACCTTCCGTTAGCAGATCCTGACTTAAATCAACCAGGAAGCATAGATTTGCTGATAGGAGCAGAAGTATTTCTTCATCTACTCAGACCAGGCAAACAAGTCAGGCCTGGGCCATATCCTATGCTGCAAAATACAGATCTTGGATGGATTTTGGCTGGGAACTTTAAGGATTTAGACGCAGCACATGCATATCCACAGCCACAGATGGCACTAGTAAGCAGAAATGACAGCAGCCTAGAGCAACAACTGCAATGTTTCTGGGAAATCGAGGAGCTGAACCAACCTCTCCGGTCAAAGGAACAGAAAGAATGCGAGCAGCATTTTGTTGACACCGTCAGGGATGCCTCAGGGCGCTTCATAGTACGGTTGCCGTTTCGACAAGATCAGACACAACTTGGAGAGTCACCTTCTTCGTAGCCGACAATACACACTCCACTGATTGTAGAGGAATTACCAGAAGAAAGGAAATTTAAAACAAGCTTCGTGGCACTCAACGGTCAAGACGACATCATACGAAAATTCTCCAACCTGAGAAGGCTACAGAGAGTGATCGCCTATAGCTTGCGATTTGTATCTAATGCAAGAACTCCACGATTAGGAAAACAGGTCGGTCCTTTAACAGTGCTCGAACTTCAAAATGCTCTACGCTTATGTATCAAGATCGCTCAGACCTCAGAGTACATGATGGAGATACATGATCTTCAAAACACGAATACGATCAGCAGTAAAAGCAA
Organism: Uropetala carovei; assembly: GCA_036926305.1. NCBI lineage: Eukaryota > Metazoa > Arthropoda > Insecta > Odonata > Petaluridae > Uropetala > Uropetala carovei. The sequence goes on along the minus strand of JAXCHB010000220.1, from coordinate 1,059,792 downwards.
ATTAAAGTCTTTGAACCCCTTCCTATGTGAACACAAAATTCTCAGAGTAGGAGGCCGACTACAAGTGTCTCAACTTCCTTACGAGCAGAAGCACCCAGCAATACTGCCTCCGAAGCATCATCTGACCAAGCTGATCATCGGTGAAGAGCACAAACACATGTTACATGCAGGATGTCAGTTATTGCACGCATCTCTGCGACAACATTACTGGATTGTGAATGGCAAGAACACCACAAAACAGGTCATTCACCAGTGCCTAATTTGCCATAAGTTAAAGCCAGAAACATCGAAGCAGCTGATGGGACAACTACCTAGTTACCGAGTAGAGCCTACCAGACCATTTTGTAATACGGGAATCGACTATGCTGGACCGTTTTACAACTACCTAGTTACCGAGTAGAGCCTACCAGACCATTTTGTAATACGGGAATCGACTATGCTGGACCGTTTTACATTAAGTCAGGTTCACGGCGAACTAAAACAAAGATTAAGTGTTATGTGGCAGTGTTTGTATGTATGACTACTAGAGCCATACACTTAGAAGTGGCTATCGACATGACTAGTCAAGCCTTTTTAGCTGCATTAAGGAGGTTCATATCTCGTCGAGGTAGGTGTTCACACATCTACAGTGACAACGGAACCACATTCGTAGGAGCCAACAGGGAACTTAAGGAGTTAGATAAAAGGTTCATATTAATAAAACAAGAAGATTCAGTGATGAGTTACATCAGCGGTGAGGGGATCCAGTGGCATTTCATTCCATCCCGAGCTCCTCATTTTGGTGGGATTTGGGAGGCTGGAGTCAAGTCGTTTAAATATCATTTAAGACGAGTCATAGGATCCACATGCCTGACTTTCGAGGAATTAACTACCCTTGTAACACAAGTTGAAGCGTGCCTTAATTCAAGACCACTAGTGTCCATTTCTAATGATTCCAATGACCCATCACCCTTGACTCCAAGTCATTTTCTCATTGGCCAACCAATAACTTCCCTTCCTGAACCAGACCTGAGTAATACTCAAATTAATTTGCTCTCCAGATGGCAACAGCTCCAGCAGAAACTTCAGCACTTCTGGAAGCGATGTTCCAACGATTATTTGACTCACCTACAACAAAGAGCCAAATGGTCCACATGTAGCCGAAATATGCAACCAGGCATACTAGTGGCGCTAAAGGAAGATAATTCGTAACCAATGCCCTGGAAAGTAAGAATCATTGAAGAGGTACACCCTGGTGCAGACGGACTAGTACGTGTGGCCACCATCCGGACTCCTCATGGAACATTTAAGAGACCCATAACTAAACTTTGCCCTCTTCCCTCACAAAAATGAGAGCTAGATATGATTATTGTGTTATTTGTGTATTATTTTTATTGTTTGTTTGTATATTAATATTGAAAAAGGAGAGTATTCCGTTTTGGCGGGCGTTATGTTCAGACTTGTGTTACTTTATGCTCCACAATACAGAAGGTGCTTCTTCCCCTATTTTAGTTTGGGAATGTCCCAAGCGTCACGTGACAGCGGAGGATACCGACGCGTCAGTAGCCAGCAAGGGGACATGTGAGACGGTTGTGTTGTGCTGCTCCGAGTTGTTGGGCTTCTATTCCCGCAATTTGTAACTGTGTATTATTTGTGGTGCCATAGACCATAGAGATCCAGCGACCATTTATTAGTTATTTGGTTTCCATCGGTGTTAATACAGTCCACTTTTTTACATAGACAAATGTGTTTTTTCTTTATTTGTCACGAAACACCTACAAAAATTATGTTTTTGAAGTCACTCCACGAGAATGGCAACACTGTTTTGATGAATGGTTTAAGAGGATGCAAAAGTGTATCGACTGTAATGGAGACTACGTTGAAAAGCAATAAAAATATTACCTTGCAATCATTGTTTCTTTATCACATTTTCTAAAAAATTTCAATGCGCCCTCGTATTATGCATGCAAGATTTCAAATCTCTATCTTGATTCGTTTACGATATTTTATTCAATTTATGAGACCATCGTATCTCTGCAGGTATTATACTTTAAGGCATGGTAAGCACACCGTTGGCTTCGTCTTGTTCTCCGTATTACGAATCAGTTGATTTCATAAACCTGAAATAATCAGAATATTTTATTATGATTTTTATAATACTGAGGGTGGGCAACAGGCTTGAGCGAGGGTTTTCCGGCACATACGACGCGCAGCATTGCCGATATTCACCCAAGCTATTATGTACCATTTCCCATCAACTTTCCTTATGAGGGTTTTGGACCTCCAAAGGCAGTTTTAAAAATGGTTTTTATTTCATGGCTTTATTAACTTACAAGTGCTTCAGCCAGGGCCACTGATTGTGAGAGGCAACGCGGGCCCTGGGGTAAATACCATTGCTGGGCCCCTTTTCTCTGTTTTATGTTCAAAAATGGAATGTGGCCCCTCGGCAGGTCCAGTATAGCCGATTCCCCCTCCCCCCTTCTCTACGATATTGGCTCGCAGTATTAAAAACAGAATTTGTCAAATTTTATCCAATTAAAATTTATCAAAATTACATGTAAAATATGTTGGTACTCTATATGTATCACATCATTATTAGACTTACAAGGAGAGGCTACGGAGTGTAACTCTCAGATTTGATTCATCTTCTACCAGTGGAAAGTTTAGGTCAAAAAAAAAATACTATTTCAGAATTAGGGGCCAACGCCTTTTAGTTTACGAGAAATAATTAATTAAAAAGTACAAAAATTGGCCAATCTTAATAAATCATAGTAACTTCGCTCTTACATTCATTAGCGACCGTAGCCTATGGGATAATGAGTAGGACTTTCGATGCATAGTCTCAGGGTTCGAGACCAGCGTTGTTCAACTTCTTTCTCGTGTAAAATTTCATTTTTCGTGCTAGTTTTTCTCCAATTTTTCGAAAAATACTTATTCACTGCACTTTTTTTTTTTCACGCAGGATAATTGTTTTTAATCACTAGACCACTATTTCCCCCCATTTTTCAGAAAATATATATACACCGCTATTTGCGTATTTTATTCCCAACTTACACCCTCAAAAATCCCGTGAATTTATTATCGTAAGATTTAATCATTTTTCCTGCGTGAAGAAGATTATGGCGAGAGTTCAAGAAAAAAATATATTTGCGGATAATAATAAAGTAACTCATCTTATCAGTTATTATTGGTACAGGCATATAGCATCGGAAGGTATGATCGCAAAGAATAATTTCTGCGAGCTCCTCGCTCTGCATCTGCCCGTCGCTGGGTTGACACCCTCCACCTTTCAAAATTAGTATGAATTTCCAGCGCATTCCTTTGGATGATAATCGTCGAAGAAATACGGAAAACATAAATATTCATGGCACCAGGAGCAACATATAAATGAACGCTTGCCACAGTTGCAGGGATTTATTTTAATTTCGTCTGTGAACGAAACTTCATTTACATTAAGAAATAATTCGCGCCGCTCGCAGCTATTTATATGCTGCCCCTATTTCCATGAATATTTATATTATCGTTTTTTTCGACGATTACCATCCAAAGGAATGCGCGGGAAACGCAAACTAGATGTAAAAGGTGGAAGTGCAATTACGGCGGAATATCACAGCTTAAAGGATACGCCAATGTCTACAGAGAGTGTCAATGTAGTGATGGACAGACGCGGCTAAATTTCTTGAGGGAGTAGGTTGGGAATAAAATACGCAAATAGCGGTGTATAAATATTTTCTGAAAAATGGGGGGAAATAGTGGTCTAGTGATTAAAAACAGTTATCCAGCATGAAAAAAAATAAAAATTGCGGTGAATAAGTATTTTCCGAAAAATTGGGGAAAAACTAGCACGAAAAATGAAATTTTACACGAGAAAGAAGTTGAACAACGCTGGTCTCGAACCCCAAGACCATGCATACAAAAGTCCTACTCATCCCCTAGGCTACGGTCGCTAATGAACGTAAGAGTGAAGTTACTATGATTTATTAAGATTGGCCAATTTTTGTACTTTTTAATTAATTATTTCTCGTAAACTAAAAGGCGTTGGTCCCTAATTCTGAAATAGTATTTTTTTTTTGACCTAAACTTTCCACTGGTAGAAGATGAATCAAATCTGAGAGTTACTCTCCGTAGCCTCACCTTGTTAGTATGATTCGATTAATTTCGATGAACAGCGAATTTGTAAAAATCAAATTTTCGACGAAATTCAATTGCTGTTGATAAGTGTAGGTTTTTCATCAGTGATTTTTTTGCAAAATTACATGTCATGGTTTTTAAATTTGGTTTTCCAAATTAACGCCTAAAATGTATTTTAGTACCAAAAAAGCAATGCATAAAAAAAAATCGGTACTTGCCGTAAAAGACGACCACATTTGAATTGGAATTTCCTACACTATACACTGTGAGGTCCCCCATGACATTTTTAAGTAACTGCGTATCTTGCGCTGCAACAGAGTCCAAAAGAACAAATTACATGAGAGTAGATCTTACAATTAGTATGAATGAATACCGATCGCCAGATGTCCCTATAGTACTTTAACTAATAAATTCTCATAAAATTTACATTTCTAGGGGCCATACCGATAATCCATCCTACGAAGGAGAGTTTCCCATCATAATCGTTTTTGCGTTCTAGGAATTTTTCTAGATTCCTCCTGATTGTTTTACCAAAATCGCAACTTTTTCCTTCATAATATTTACGTATAAATTTGGTTGTATATTATAATAGCGTAACATTAAGTTTGTTATTGAATGGCCGCGATTTGGTAATTGTACAATTCAACGAATAAAACTTAGTTTCCCCTCTCCAAAAAATTAGAAGTAAACAGTATTGTTCTTTAGAACTGACCGTACGACGACAGTCAGAATGCTTGTGGTTCCGGACCCCGGGCCCAAAGACGGAATTTCCCGAAGGGGAGAAAAAGGAGAGTAATGGGAAGGATGTGGGCTGATGCTTTCGGGAGGCACTGCGTGGATGGCATTACTGCTCTTGACGTTTCGCCTTCGCTGCGGAAGGTTTTTTCAGGAGTGAAGTGCAGGGGCAGTCCTGCGTCATCTTATATATACTGGAGTCGCCTATCTCTATTGACGGTTGGAGTCGTCGCAGCCAATGGCCGTCTGTCTGAGAGTTTCCTTTCTCTTTTTAGCCGTTGTTGTAGAAAGGCGAGTGATGACAGGAGTTTGCTCTTCTTCTTGCGAAGACATTCAAATCTTCTTATCTTCCTGTGGATGTCCTCCCCGTAGAGGAGTTTAATCTTCGTTTGGAGGTTTTCGCAGTGTTTGATGATGTGGGTTGATGCTTTCGGGAGGCAGTTAAGAAGATTTGAATGTCTTCGCAAGAAGAAGAGCAAACTCCTGTCGTCACTCGCCTTTCTACAACAATGGCTAAAAAGAGAAAGGAAACTCTCAGACAGACGGCCATTGGCCGTGACGACTCCAACCGTCAATAGAGATAGGCGACACCAGTATATATAAAACGACGCAGGACTGCCCCTGCAGGCATGCTTCTGGGAGACCTTCAAGGTCCTCAGCGGCCAAAAAAAGATCACGCGATCCCACCTGATAGACGGCGACAGAGCACTCATCTCAGCAACAGACCAAGCACAGAAATTCCGGGACACGTTGGAGGAAATTCACACGCCGCCAACGGACGACAGATTCTACAAGAAATTTAAAACCACAATCGAGAAAGAGGTACATCTAAACATACTTCCCTCCTTGAAGGAAACTAGAGAGGAGGACGACGATGAAAACAGCATCACCAGAGAGGACCTCCAGGAGGCGCTGAGTAGGACGAAGAACTCAACACCAGGCCCGGACGCCATCACACGGCACCATATTAAGCATTCACCCACCCTAATAAACACACTCCTCCTCCTGTACAATGCATGCCTTAGCCTAGGTTACTACCCAGAGGAATGGAAAATGGCCACCACAGTCATGATGCCCAAACCTGGAAAGGACGCCACCTGCGCAACCAACTACCGGCCCATAAGCCTAACAAGTGTCCTAGGAAAAATCCTGGAGAGGATAATCGGAAAGAGGATCACGGCAAAACTAGAAGGAGGAGCGATACCAAACCACCAGTATGGCTTCCGAGCGCATAGAAGCACCACAGACCCAGCAGCGCTCCTGACCAACACAGCGATGGAAGCAATGAACAGGGGACATTGCACCACCGCTATCTTTATGGATATCGAAAGAGCTTTCGATAAGCTCTGGCATGAAGGTATAATCCACAAGATCTCCCAGAACCCACACCTAACCCCCCTAACCACCAAATTCCTCACCTCCTTTATCACCGACCGACAAGCCAGAGTGAAGGTGGGGGGAAGTCTCTCAACACCATTCCAAATAAGATGCGGCGTCCCCCAAGGGACAGTATTATCCCCGTTACTTTTCATCCTGTACTGCGCTGACATGCCCACTCCAGTTAACCCACAGGTAACGCTCGTGCAGTACGCCGATGACACCGCACTTTGGGCCACCGCCAGAGCCCCCGACACCGCGGCGAAGTACCTGCAGGCAGAGCTCACAAAGACGGCTAGGTGGATGATGCGATGGCGCCTCCGGCCGAACCCGGCCAAATCCATCTTCATTACCTTTCAGAGAGGACGAGGACACGGGCGGCAACCGGCTCCCCTCACCCTATGGGGCGAGAGAATCGGCCTACAGACAAAGGGGAAATACCTTGGTATTACCCTCTACCAACACCTCTCATTCGAGGCCCATCTAAAGGAAACGATCGCCGCAGCATGCCGTCGCAGCAACCTGGTCCGCGCAGTCAGAGCAGGCGGAAGAGGAACGTAAACACAGACGGCGGTACACCTCTACAAAACCTTCATTAGGCCAATCTTCGAGTATGCGGCCGTGGCCATCACACCCAGGAATGTATCGCGGATGAAGGAGATCGCCGGGATAGAAAGACGGATCCTGCGGCAGGCGATAACCCTCCACCCACTGACACCGACGGCAGAGGTCTACAACGCAGCAGAGTTGGAGCCGGTCCTTCACCGGATGGCGAGACTGCGCTGCAGAGCATCGGAGAGGATGAGAACCCATATTCCCACTTCCTACAACCAAATCCTACAACCGCTATCCCACGTCCTCCCCAAAAGAGCCCATAAAAAAAATTCCCATCCCCAGGTAGGGTCATAGCGGCGACGCTACCCCTATTCTTCCCAACCGCACCACCCATTAACCCAAGAACCACAAACCCCATTCCTGATCACCTTCTCCCCCAGCTCAACTGGCCCCTACTACAGCTAAAAAAGAAGAGAAGGAGGAACCGCCGGAGGTGCTGAAGCAGACAAGCTACCAGTGATAAACAACCTGTGATATCCAAAGAACTCCATAATATATAAAGATATATACCTATTTAAATACTGTTATGTTAAAATCTTAAAGTCTCTATTATCGTTACCATTGTTAATCTTTTATCCATTTATTTATATATTTATTTTTATATTTATTTATCTATTTTTACCACTATTTATTCAAGGCTGTCTATGGAAGGTTTTGCCGGGTTTCCCTTCCATCTTAGGGCGAATGCCAGACATATGCCACCCCCGGAGAAAGAAAGAAAGAATTATACCACATGGTTTATAACAAAAAAAAGATCTTGCCACCTGAACCGACCCTGAAGAGGCTCTCTGCCTAAACAGGGCTTTCCTCGGTCAGGCCCTTGTACGCAAAAGAAAAATAACAAAACATTTAAAAATCATATGTAAAAATGAAATGTATGGGTCTACCAAGGAAATAAAAACCTTTTGAACTGAACTGAACTGCCCCTGCACTTCACTCCTGAAGAAGCCTTCCGCAGCGAAGGCGAAATGTCGAGAGCAATAATGCCGTCCACGCAGTGCCTCCCGAAAGCATCAACCCACATCATCAAACACTGCGAAAACCTCCAAACGAAGATTAGTGGGAAGGAGTTTCAGGGTGATAAAAAAGCAGTGGGTTGGGTTGGGAAAACCCAAATCCAAAGCTTAGAAATGGAAATGGGAAATGGATAAAATGCCGGCCGTTGGTAATGGTTGCACCCGCGTATTGCGAGAGGAAAACCTTATGACAGATCCTAATACCGGGCCCCTCAAAAGGAATTTTGCACCTCTTGGTGGCCCTGGCTCCAGCCACAGGTCTGTGCGATATTATCAATTAATGTATATAAAGTCATACACAGTCTTACGCACGAAAATTTGCATACTTGTCAATTCTGAAAATTTTATATGTGTATAACTTTATATATATTATGTGATAGTATCGCACAGACCTGTGGCTGGAGCACTTGTAAGTTAATAAAGCCATGAAATAAAAACCATTTTTAAAACTGCCTTTGGAGGTCCAAAACCCTCATAAGGAAAGTTGATGGGAAATGGTACATAATAGCTTGGGTGAATATCGGCAACGCTGCACGTCTTATGTGCCGGAAAACCCTCTCTCAAGCCTGTTGCCCACCCTCAATATTATAAAAATCATTATAAAATATTCTGATTATTTCAGGTTTATGAAATCAACTGATTCGTAATACGGAGAACAAGACGAAGCCAACGGTGTGCTTACCATGCCTTAAAGTATAATACCTGCAGAGATACGATGGTCTCATAAATTGAATAAAATATCGTAAACGAATCAAGATAGAGATTTGAAATCATGCATGCATAATAATAAGGGTATGACACACACTATACTAAAATTTAACTACAATCTTATGAATCGTGTTGAAATTCTGAATCGGCAAAGTGACGCCTTCCGTCTCAGAGCTCTAAAAATGGGGTCTTTTTTCATTATCACCCCGAATATGTCAACTTCAAAAAAACCAAAAAATTAAGTCTATCATGATTCAATGCAGAATTAAACAAGCTGAAAACTGATATGAGGGTTATTAAAATCCATGAAGCCGTTTTCGAGATACTTAGCCTCAATCTCTAGTCTACATACTTTTGGCACCGACAGTAAGTACGAGATTTCTTCCATTTTCGCTTTACCGTCTAAGTTCTAGAGCCAGTAACAAACAGACATACAAACAGACGGCATTGCGAAAACCACTTTTTCGGATTCAGCGACACCTAAAATGTATATTTCCGTAAAAATATCGTGGTCGGATTTTTTTCGCGATTACAATACTTTCTCAATATACTTCGTATATGAGAATGTAAAAATAATGAAAGCCTGCACGTCGAAATGTCCATTTTTACGTGTTACCTTATAAGAAATGGAAATTATCCCCTCGATTCGAATTCGGGTCTTTGATCTCGATTTCGGTATATTAAAACGTTTTGTTATTATATCCGAATGCCATTCTAAAAATTTCATCAAATTTGGTTCAGTCGTTTGCAAGATATTAAGCTTCAAAAAGCATTACATGACAAAGGGACAAATTGACACTGTCTTTTATATTAGTTTTATGATGATGTTAGCTGACATCCTTTGGCTGCAAATTACACATTAGAAAAAAATACATACGTCCCAATAGATGTTACTACATTTTTCTTTATTTTGAAATGTATCATCCACTGCATTGAAGAAAATCTAAGGTCATAGGTATGTCTTTTCATGCAGCAAAGTAGTTCATTTTTACAGACAAATTTGGTCTAACTTTCAACATATTTTCCTGGAATAAAGCTTTTCTATTAGCACGATATGAGGCTAAAATGGATTGGTTGACTGAAAAAATATAGTCTTAATTTTTATTTGGGAGCAGGATGGTAAAATTCATTAGTTTTTTCTGCTTACAATTTTTTAGTAACTTTCAGTTTGATTTAATACAAACCTAGTTAACTCCTTAAAAAAAGTAAAATTTTTAAACAAGAAGTATGCATATAAATATATGTACTTACAAATCCAAACAGAGAAAAGTAGAAATTATTCCCAATCTTCTTGATTGTGGAAGGAAGCTTCTGACTACCCATCATGCTGCAAGCTGTTTCTGATCCTGGGTAATCACAATTGATCATCACGCCATCAAATAGAAGATTTTTCACAGGTGTGTCGAGAAATAAATTTTTTGTTCCGTTGAAAATTGCAGACAAGCCTGAGTTTGTAATTTGGCCAATCAAACCATCTGTCATACCTAGAGCATCAGCAACTTCTATCATTCCCTTCAAAGAGATGGTAATTTTGAATAAAATTTAATGAACATGATGTGAAGGGCAAAATTACCGGTAGTAGACCCTTTATTACTTAGGTTTCTAGGACTTGAATTAGACATAGATTGAAAATATTACATTTTTTCTGTAAATATCCTTTATTGTGGATTGGGGTTAAAAAATTTAGTTTTATCTCATTCTTTGCTTGAGTTATGTATATTCGACAGTATATAATTATAATTTTATTGGAACTGCTCCATGTATATAAATTGAGGGCAACTAGATGTTGTGCTGATGAAGAGATCATTCCGAAAGCTACATCAACGTCTACAAATGTCTCCAACATCCCAGCTGTTCTCCTTCTGCTAAGTGCTACTGGGTTTCCTTCAACTCCTAGTTACCCTCAGTATCTATATTTACCTTTACTCTTCCACAAGTATTTATATATCTACACTAGTTAATATGTGCTTGCATTCTGCAAGCATTTTTAGGCGTGTTTCGCTTCCAGCGTGAGCGCCTATTATTGTCGGTCTGTCTGCCTGTAAGTCCGTCCATCCGCATGTTCGTTCTCGGCTTCTAGCATATGGATTTTCATGAAATTTGATATTAAGGACTTACAATCAAATATAATAAGAAAATCGCAAAAATGAATCACATAAGCCAATCAGAGGTACCACTTTACTGGTGTTAAAAAAATCAACTTTCCATCATATCTCGTAAAGTGTAGCTCATATCAAAATATTTTTCAAATAAAAGTTGTAGAACTAATAAATTAGAGTATTTCTTTTCCTATATATGTTTATCGTAGGAGTAGCCGTTATCGAGAAAATTGAATGAGAATGTCTTAATTCGAGTTGAACATGGAATTTTTTTTGCATGGTTACTTCTTCATTGTTGCTACCATAAACAATCTTACAAACAAACGTTTAATTTACTTACGTGTCCATGCACTATTTTTAAATAGGAAGAAAATGGATTATTTATGTAGAAGAAAAGAACTTTAAAATGCAATTTCCCTTACGTACAGGTATATAATTCTTTCTAATGCTCCATTGTACGAAACGCGCCCAGTTGTGATACGTTGTACACTTTCCTAACCTGTTAAATATTAGCATTTCTACAATTTCGAATTATTCCCAATCGATTTTATATATAGTCATATAACTGTATCAAATTTGAAGTTTGTAGCTCATTTAGAAGTGCCTTATAATTTTATTCGTCGTGTAGGGTAATAATGTGGCAAAAAAGCTCCTAAGATTTCAAATTTTTACAATATCGGATTTCTTCCTTCTGTTCTAACTAAAAACCCTTAATTCTGCCAACTTTCAAATTTGTATCTCATTAAGAAGTGCCTTATAATTTTCACACTCGTATGGGGCAGAAATGGGGCAAAACCACCCCTAAAAATCGGAATTTTCGCAGTATTTTATTTTATCTTCATTAGAAATTGCGTAGTATATCAGCTGAAGGCGAAAATCCGCAAGAGCTGGCAAGACACACCGATATCTGCTCTCCCGCACCAAAGTTGAGAGGGGCGATGGAAGGGGAAACGTTCGTGATTGGCTACTTGCTCTAAGTAAGCCAAGAGCCTTCAGCTGGTGAACCGACTATATAGCAGTGTTGTGATTTTGGTTGAGAAAGGTTTCCTACGTGGTCCATTAATACGCACTTTTACGTAAATTTAGCGATAACTAGGGTAGTTTTAGTTGTACTTAGTGATTTAGTGGTAAAGTGAATTACCGTATTCACCTGAATCTAAGACGACCTTTTTTTCCAAATTTTCAGCTGTAAATATCAAGAGTCGTCTTACATTCGAATACGAAGTATATTTAAGCATTTAATCAATGGTTTTTACAACAAATGGTATATTAGAGTAAACAATTCACAACAGCAAATTCAAGTACGTACATAAAGAAGTGAAATAAACAAATAGTAATAACAATAAGAAAAACATGACGGGAATAATAATTATTTAGACTAATAATCATCGTCGACGATCATAACACAGACGACGTACTTTCATCTTGCACGTAATGGTAACCGCAATGTCAAAACAAATGAGAGCGGAAATTATTGGGATTCCCCTTTCAGACGACGCACCGCGATTCACTAAGCGTGACAGTAATTTTGAGTTGTGCATTCTTGATTTAAATGCACAACCCTTAAGTTAAAATGACAGATCATGTTGAAGTACGTGGCACGAATGCAAAGGGGAAGTTAACAAAGGAATTAGACGGAGCTAAGATACAAATTTTAAGCTGATCGTGATAAATTACGCCGTAAAAACTAATAACTGTGATGCGAGTAGAAAGTTCGGTGTATCTGAGGCAAATATGCGTCGATGGAAACTCTCAAAACAGGAACCAGAAAAAGCCAAAGCCACAAGGAAGTCGCTCAGTGGTCTAAAATTAGGCCGATTTCATGGCATTGAAGAAGAAGTAGTCAAGTTTGTGCGCACCATGAGGAAGAACGGTATGCCTGTTTCGACTGAAAGTATTATACTTAAAGCTAATGAAATTACTAGAGGACTTAATATATCATTGCAAGAATTCAAGGCCAGCAGAAGTTGGTGCGTGAGAATGATGCGACGAAATAATTTTTCTTTACGGCGACGAACTTCGCTGTGTCAGAAATTGTCAGAAGACTATGTAGAAAAACTTCTCGCTTACCAGAAATACGTAATTGGACTTAGAAAAACCAATAATTACCTTTTGAGCCAAATAGGAAATGCCGATGAAACTCCGGTTTTCTTCTACATGCCATCTAATTATACTGTGAACGAAAAAGGTGCGAAGTCCGTCCTAATTAAAACTACAGGCAACGAAAAAATGCGAGTCACGGTAATGTTGGCGGTTTTAGCAGATGGGACTAAATTACCACCATATGTGATTCTAAAGAGGAAAACAATGCCTAAGAAACATTTGCCAAGTGGAATAATAGGTGTCAAGAAAAGGGGTGGATGACTAAAGAACTAATGAGAGATTGGTTACATGTGGTGTGGAATAGACGGCCAGGAGCTTTACTGAAACAAAGAGCAATGCTTTCACTGGATGCATTCAAGGACACTTATCTCCTGAAATTAAAAACATAATGAGGGCGATGAATATTGATTTTATTGTAATACCTGGAGGAATGACATCACAACTTCAAGTTTTAGATGTTGCTGTCAATAAGTGTTTTAAAAATAATTTAAAGGTTTTGTATTCTGAGTGGTTACAGAGTGGAACTCACACTTTAACACCAAAAGGAAATCTTAAGAAACCTGAAGTTGCAATGCTCTGCCAATGGATCAAGGCATCGTGGCAACAAATAAATGCAAAAGTAATAGTGAAAGGATTTAAGAAATGCTGCCATGGATGGGAGTGAGGATGATGTTTTGTGGGAGACTGATGATGAAGTTGAGAGTGATAAAGATAGTGAGCATGAGGAAAATAGTGAAGGTTGCATAGACAGTGATGATGACTAACACAATAAAATGATTTTATGCAGCACTTGGATTGAAATGTTTTTTTGTTGTCCTGAAATGAGTGTATTCTTTCAATGTATTTACTTTATTATTAATGTTATCTTAAAATGAATGCTACCATTTAATTTGTTTGAAAACCTGAATGGTTCTATTTGTGATGTGATCTTATGATTTTAAAATGTTAAAAGACAATGACATTCAAGAAAAGTATAAGAGAAAATAAATATTTCACAAGATTTATAATTTTTGTAGTCATGAAGGTCAATTTGAGCTTTTTTCTCTTTTGGAATCATCAAAATGGGGGGTCGACTTAGATTCGGGGTCGTCTTGGATTCGGGTGAATACGGTATTTAGCGTAAGTTCATTAGTTTTATGTAGGTATAAGTAGGTATTTAGTGATATTCGGAAGTATTTAGTGGTAGTTTGTTATTGTTAGGTAATCGCAGTCGTTCTGTATTAGTAGGGAATATATATATATATATCGGTAGTTCATTAGGGATAGTTAGGTATTCATTATTATTTAGTATTAGTAGAATTATTCAGCGGTAGTGTTTTATTGTTATAATGGACCACACATATGGAAAGTGTCCGTCGGACGAGAAACATCCATCGGCAGAAGTTCACCGCTCCAATAGATATTGCTCAGTACCTCAATGCAGTAGCACATGAGCGGAGGATGTTTCCTTCCATAAATTTCCTGCAGATCGTGATTTATGCAAGAAATGGGCAGTAACCCTTAGATTTGGGAAGGAAATAACATCAGGAATGAGTGTTTGTGGGAAACATTTCAAGGCAACATATTTCTTCCCCTCTAGAGGTGATTTTCATGGTACTATGTATTTCATTGCCGTTTTTATTCCCATACATTTCCTAAATATCGTGATTTGTCATCTATAGGTTTACCAGATAGTAGAAGGAAGCTGAAAGCAAGGGTAGTTCCTTCACAAAATATCCCACAAAGGAGTTTTGAATGAATTATTCCTTCTCCCGTCAAAAGACAAAGGGAGGCAAGAAAAATTAGTGCAGAAAAATTGAAATTCGCCGAAAGCAGTTATGCCAATTCTGAAGAGGTGGATATACCTGCAGAGGAGGTGGATCTAACTGTGGAGGAGGTGAATCTACCTGCAGAGGAGATGGATGTCACTGTGGAGATGAATCGGACTGTGGAGGAGATATGTGAAACGGACATAAATAATTTGATGGTGTCTTTGTTTGAATGTCCGGGCAATGAGGAGAAATGGGTACAAGTAAACGAGATGGTTTTTAAAACAAAAAAGGTAACTATTTCAGAATTCATTCAGACTGAAAAGGAATTAAACAGTTTCACTGGAATTAGGTCCTTCAAGCTGTTAGAAGTCATTGTTAAAAGAACTGAAAAGAGAAAAGGGTATGTTAAAAAAGAAATGGACCTTAGTACCCTAATGAAATTAAAATTAAATTTACCTTTTGCCTGTATTAGTGTGCTTTTCAAGATATCAAATGCAACTGCGCAAAGGCACTTTAATATTATGTTTGAATAGTTGAGTCATGATTTAAAAGAATTGATCTCAATACCCTCCCATGAGGTAATTTCCAAGAATATTCCCAAATGTTTTGAACGATTTAGAGACATGAGGATAGTGTTGGACTGTACTGAAATTGTGGTCGAGAGAAGAAAAAGTTTGAACTGCAACATCAAAACATATTCTCAATATAAAGGATGGCATACAATAAAAATTTTAATAGGTGTTACTCCTTAAGGGTTGATTAGCTTCATTGCCAAAGCAAGAGGGGGAGAACTTCTGATAAGGAAATATTTGTTTCAAGTGGACTGTTAGACTGCCTAACACCTGGTGTAGATGCAGTTATGGTGGACAAGGGCTTCCTCATTGAGAAGGAATGCATTGAGAAGAAAATAAAACTTATTAGACCACCATTTCTCAAAAGGAAATCAACACAGCACTCACAGGAAGAGTCGTTGGAAGCTGTAGATGTAGCTTCTGCAAGAATGCATGTTGACAGATCTATTCAGAGGATGAAAATATTTAATATACTGAAATCCCCTTTAAGTTTCTCACAGTTAACATATATAGACAGTATAATAAACGTTATAGCAGTCCTTGTTAATCTCTCTCCCTCCCTCCTATTTTAGCTCCTGATAAATATTAACTGTAGCTTGTAACCCATTTTTCCTATCCTCATCATCTTCTCATACTCTTTGTATCCTTCTTTCCTTATCACCATCTTTCCATCTCAGCCTTTGTCTTCCTTTTCTCAAAAACAAAACATTGACACTAAGACATGTCATCACTGTTTTATACTGTTTTTATTTCACATTTCCATTTAGCTGTTATCTATGTAAAACATAATGAAAATAAACTATACAAAGACAAAAAAGCATTCATTTTGTGTAATTTCCATTCATTTCCACTTGGAAGGCATTAAATTGGTGGTGGTTATCTTAATTAGATGGGTCATTTATGTCCCCATTAGTTCTTCCTCTCCCATGTATTGCTGCCTCAGAGTCAGGTGCCGCTAAAAGGAAATGAAATTGATTTCTTATTGATGTAAGCAAGGATATGAACAAAAAGTGGACATGTTCTATTTCAGATCTAAGTGGTACCTATTCTACATCCCTTCTTTGACTTAGTAGCTCAACTACAATCACAAAGCTGTAAATATTTGAATAACTAGAGCAGTTACAATTTGAAAGTCATGTCATTTCTCCTCTTCAAATACTGTGGATGTTAGAGAATTAGATTCATGAAGTTTTTATGCTTTGGGACTGTGACTGGAAAGTTTCTAAGTTTAACTCGTTGTCTGGTAATATTTGCGAAGATTTTCTGAGCAGAACAAGATTACGGTTTCAACTGTACATCACCAATAAACTTTTAAGTAGAAAAAAAAGCAAATTTGAAATAAGTTACATTATCTAGAGAAGTGATATTTCCACAATTATAGGAATTCATCAAACTTGAAGAACATTACTAGTATCAGTTCACATTAAAACCTTTTGGATGAAGACTGCTCAAACATTATATGAATAATCTTTGAAAAATCTCCCTTTATGTGTATTACTCAAGAAGATAATATAAAAAGGACATGCCTAGAAGGAAATCTTCTATGTCATCTTCAAATCATTCTTCACCAATATTGAACAGTCTCTCACACTGTTCCCTTGGTCGAACATGGCAAAAATCCAGGACACTGGTCAATTTATACATTTCCTTTGGGTTTTGTCTCATTCTCCCCCATGTCTGCTTTAAGTCTGTGTAACTCATTTCCTTTAGGTTAGATATTCCTTCTCCAAAAATAATTTATATTATCACCATTTAATGTAATATATACCATAAATTTAGCTGTAACATCAATATAAGTTATTATATTTCTATTTGGAGAATAGAAAATGGCCGCCGGTGGGTTGACACGCGATTTTGGTGCTCCTGAGTTCACCTCTTTTTTGATGGTTTTTCTTGAGATGTCCGCGATTATTATTCTTCCACTATGTGCAGATACAGTCTGTGCATCATCTCAGAAGAGGACTAGTGGTTGTGACCTGATTTTATACAGTACGAGGCGTTTTAAGTTTTCCTGCCTTATCGCCTGTAGTTTCACTCCGTCTTTCCCACGGGAAGGGCGCTCCCTCGCGAGATCATCGGCCGTCTCCTCATCGTTTGGGCTGACCTTCAGACTCCTTTGTCTGCTCCTACTCGCTGGTGACGTGGAAGTGAACCCAGGTCCAGCAAATAGTGCTCGCTTAAGTGTTTACGCGCAAAACGTGCGGAGCTTAAACAACAAATTCGACATTCTTGACTCCCACAAACATGAGTTATCGCAATTTAGTGTTATTGCCCTCACAGAAACGTGGCTAAATAACAGTGTGTGTGATAGTGAACTGTCCTTTGCCGATACCCATCAGCTGTTTAGGCGTGATCGCAATGGCCGCAGAGGTGGTGGTGTACTATTAGCTATTCATTCGTCACTGCCAGCGAAAAGACGTCAGGACCTTGAATCTTGCGCTGAAATTTTGTGGTGCGAAATAAGTGTTAATTTAAATGATAGTGGCACTTACACTAACAAAGCTTTCGTGGGTGTTTTTTTATCGCCCACCGTCGAGGGATCTGTCTGCCCTGGAGGCTTGTTTTGACTCTATTTTACATGTTCGTTCCTTCGGAGACGCCATACTTTTAGGAGACTTCAATCTCAACATCGCTTGGTCCTCCCCCTTTAGTGGTATTTGTTCAAATAATAACGATGAGTTCTTCTTTGATCATTTCGTTAGCGGTCTCGGTCTTGGGCAATATAACATGCATAATACTAGACAGTTGGCAACCCTGGATTATGTCGTCTCCTCCATTTCCGTTCCCACAGAGGCAGTCTCACCCGGCAGAAATATCTTCTCCTCCGATCACGAGTTCCTGGCTGTTGAAGAGAGCGGACGTGCCTTTCACTTCCTACAGTGGATCCCAACGGACTTACGAGCGACCATTGTAGCAGTAGCATTAGAGTAGAAGTAGACGTACTGTTAAGTAGAACTAACTCTTCTTCTATATTACTTGTTAACCTTTCCTATAGCTTATTTACTTATAGTAGTAGTTATCTTAACTAATAACCTCCTTGTCATTTTTTTTTAATCGTATTACTTATTAGTCGTATACCGTAGTGTAGTAATTTTTCTAACACTCCATTTGCGCTTTGCTCTTTTACACCGATATATATATATCGTAATTGTTGTTATTTTCTTCTCTCTATAAACGTAACTTCTTCCTTTTATTAGAATTGTACGGTGTTTGTGTGCTAACCTGTGTTTTATTAACGTTTCTTCCTGCTTACGTTTCTTTTTTTCTTTTTAAGTGTTTAGGTGTTAAGTGCTTAAGCTCTACTAACACCTACTTTAGGGATAAGTTATTTTAGTATTATTTTCGTTCTCGTAGATGTAATATTTAGTTTTAACTAACAGATATCATTCCTGTGCATCAAATCTAGTACAGCAAAAGTTTTATATTTTTACTTATGTATTTCGGAACCCTTCTTTCACTCCCTATTCATGTAGTCGACCTTGACTCAAGGCTTGCAGGTTGATACCAACGTTGTTTGTGTAGTGAATCACCCCCTCCCTTTCACTTTTTACCTGCGTTAACCCTAGATTACAGCGCTTAAGTCAGCCGACGAATAAGTTAGCCCAGTATTTTAAGTTATATTTTTAAAACATTTAGCTAGTTCAGATTAGTTTAGAGTTTAGGATGGCTACCCCAAGGACTCCCGTTTCCTCCTTTTTGCGCGACGCTGGTTTGGAGGCCATGAGGTCTCGAATCACGGAGCTTGAGAGAGTGGTTGCGGACCTCCTTCAGAGGGTGGAAAAGTCCGAGGCAGCTTTGGTGCGTGTGAGGAGTGCGGGGTCATCCCTGAAAGCAAACCGCGCCAAATTGGCGGCTCGGGATAGCCTGGGTGCGGAAGCCGGTAGAGTGAACGGGGTTGTCCGTCACTCCTTATCACGGCCTGAGGGTTGCTCCTCGTTGCGGGTGGTGGCCCATGTTGGGACAAATGACGCCTCGAAGCGCGGCTCCGAAGAGACTTTAAGTTCTTTTAAGAACTTGGCCGCTGAGGTTGCTCGTGTCCGAGAGGAGTCGGGTTCTGATGTGCGGCTTACCATCTGCAGCATTGTCCCTCGGACGGACTACGGTTCTATCGTTTGGAGCCGTGTGGTGGGCTTGAACCGTAGGCTGTGGGACTTCTGTAGGGGCAATGGAGTGGACTTCGTTGACCTGAGGCCGGTGCTGGACTCATGTAGGGTACCCGTAAACGGTTTTGGTGCCCACTACACGGCCGAGGCAGCGGATGCGGTAGCGCGTAGGGTTTTGAACACGCTAGGGGATTTTTAGGTTAGACGAGGATAACACCAATATATCTGTTAGAAAAGAGTCCGCCAACATTAACCCTAGGGAGTCCAAGAATAGCGGTAGAGGGAGACGTAGAAAAATAAAATTGTTTGATCAAGTGGCGGGGAAATCCAGAACGAAAATATCCGTAGAAAACACAATAAAAATTATTATTATGAACTGCCGAAGCATTCGAAGGAACCAGGCTGATTTTTGCCACTTAGGTAAAGCCATCGTGCAGACGTTGTATTGGGAACTGAGAGCTGGCTATCGGGCGACATTAATTCTAACGAGATTTTCCCACCAGATTACGTGGTATATCGCAAGGACAGGAGGGAAAGAGTCGGAGGTGGAGTTTTCATCGCCGTCAGAAAGAGTATATCAAGCCAATTAGAGGAGATTAACGTCAGCGAACACTGCGAAACGATATGGTGCTCCCTTCGTTCGAGAAATGCTAAAACATTATTTTTTGCTCATTTTACCGCCCACCTGACTCGGGAGTCGAGAACATTAGAGAACTCAGTCGTACATTGCAGGTGATAGCTAGGAGAAAGAACGATCCAGTAATCATTCTTGGAGGAGACTTTTATCTTCCATCGATCGATTGGAAATCCGTAACCTATGTTAGTGGTGGAGAAAATAGAGAAACTTGTCGTGAATTAATTGAAGCGTTTACTCTAAACTTTTTAGAGCAAATCGTCAACGAGCCGACGCGATATGACAACAACGGAAACGGAAACATATTAAATCTGCTAGCCACTACCCACCCACTATCCACTAGAAACCTACAAATCGACGACGGCATAGGTGATCATAAAATAGTAATTGCCGACTTCAAATACACCCCTGCGACAATATAGAAGCTAACGCGATTAGTCTATATCTTCAGTAAAGCAGATCTCCCAGGTTTAAAAAATTATGTTACAAACCAAATAGCGACATTTATCAATTTTGCGAATAGTAACAGCGTAGATGACTGTTGGACGGAAATTTTGCGAATCATTCGAGAAGGGCTAAAAACGTTTGTCCCAACCAAAGCAATTCGTCATCGCAAGGACCCGCGGTGGATGAAACCGAAACTCCCCGCCTTGCTCAAGAAACAAAGACGGCATCACGCGCGCATAAAGCACCTTAAAGAAGTTGGTAGGCACCACGCGAACGAGTATTTAATATACAGAAATAGTCGTAAATCTGCAAGAGACGAAGCGCGTAAGGAATTTCACGCCTACCGATCCACGACACTCTCGGATTCACTCAAAAACGACTCGAAAGAATTTTTGTCGTACGTGCGAGAAATGCGAGGAGGTCAGTCCACAGTACCTCTTCTACGTACAGACAACGGTGAAAGTGTACACGATTCATTTACTAAGGCTAGTATGTTAAGTCGGTTCTTTGAAAATTGCTTGACAATCGACAGCGGTGATTTCATTGATTTCCCTATTCGCATAGACTCAAATATGAGCGACTTAGAAATATCCGAAAGCGGTATCGTCAAATTACTAAGTCAGGTCCACAAAAGAAAATCGCCAGGGCCTGAAGCCATACCTGCATTCATTATAAACTCGTTAGCAAACGAATTAGCTCCTTACCTTAAGCTTCTATTCAGAAAATCTTTGGATGAGGGTGTAGTTCCTTTGATATGGAAAACAGCCCACGTTACACCAATACATAAAACGGGAAGTACAGTAAAAGTGGAAAACTACTGCCCTATATCGTTGACGTCAATCTTTTGTAAGGTTTTTGAGCACATTATCTGTAGCTCAATGATGCGATTTCTCGAAAGCAAAGAAGCGCTTAATAGTAACCAGCATGGTTTCCGGAGAGGCAGGTCATGCGAGACTCAGTTAGCTCTACTCGCACAAGATATTGTGAAAGCAGCGGATAAAGGAATAGGAGTTGATGCAGTATTTTTAGACTTTAGGAAAGCCTTCGACACTGTTTCTCTAGTGAAAATAGTGCAAAAATTAAGGGCTTATTCACTTAACGAGAAAATTGTAAATTGGATCGCCTCGTTTCTTTCCGATAGAACCCAGAGAGTAGTCCTCGATGGAGTTGCATCAGACGTCGTCAAAGTGACTTCCGGCGTGCCTCAGGGAAGTGTATTCGGACCTCTGTTATTCTTGATATATATAAATGATTTAGCGGATAATATAAAGTGTAAAGTTAGACTCTTCGCGGATGACACACTTGTGTATGGAGAAATCAACACAATACACGATCAGGAGAATTTGCAAAAGGACCTTCAGGCTATTACGAAATGGTGTAAAGATTGGCAACTCGACCTGAATGTAAAGAAATGCGCCGCAATGAACTTCACGCGCTCCACGAATTTCAACCGTTACCCGTACCATATATCTGGATTAAAGATAAAACACGTCAATAGCTACAAATACCTAGGAGTAATTCTCAGTAGCAATTTGTCTAGTAGAGAGCATATCAAAACCGTTATAGCATCGGCAAACAGAATTCAAGGGCTTTCCTCTAGAGTCCTGCGGGGATGCCCCTCGAATGTGAAGGAAATCGCATACTTTTCCCTAATACGACCCATCGTGGAATACTGTTGCGCCGTCTGGGACCCTTTCGAGGAGGGCCTAACTAGAGAGCTCGAAATGGTTCAACGTAGAGCGGCTAGATTTGTAAAAGGAGAATATCGCTATGATGCGAGTGTATCAGAGTTATTGAGAGATCTTAAATGGCAGACGTTGAAGAGTAGAAGAATTGATTACAAAAGGAAACTATTTGAAAAATTCGAAAGCTCCGAATTCGTTGAAGACGTACGCGGCATAGTCGTCCCCATCGGCGTTAGTGAACGTAATGTTAGATCACAGTGCAGGAGAAAATATGTCGAAATTACCGCTAGAACAGAGAAGTACTACCGATCCTTTTTCCCAGACGCGATAAGACAATCCAACAGAGGAATTAGCTAGACTTCACTTGGTGTTGTGACACCCCCTGCCAAACGCTTCTAGCGGCTTGCAGGGTATTGATGTAAATGTAAATGAATTTCAGGTACCTATCGGCGGGAGGTCGCTTCCCAGAATGAGAGCTCCCTCCTCATCCCCTATGGTCCTACCTAACTGGAAAAAGACGAACTGGGCGGAGGTCAATCACGCCCTAACCCTTCTCCCCTGGTGTCTTATAAACTCCGGAACCATTGATGAGGCTCTCTCTTTGTTTTATGACTGGGTTTTGGTCTCTGTGAAAGACTTCGTCCCCCACCAGATGCAACGCTCCCGTAAATTCCCCTTTTGGGTAAAAGAAGAGACAATCCATACCATAAGGAATAAACATAGAGCCTGGAGCCTTTTTAAACGCTTCCGAAACCCCCATACGCTGAACGTTTTAAAAAATCTGAGACGCTACTCCAAATTCTTATTGAAGAGAGACTACAACGACTACCTTGAATCAACGGCATCGGAATCCGCTTCAAATCCAAAGCGTTTCTGGACTATGATAAACTCTCGCCGTAAAAATGGAAAGATACCATATAACATATCCTTTAACGATAAGGTTGCCTCTGGTGTTCTCAGAGCCGACCTCTTTAATGAATATTTTAAATCCGTGTTTTCTTCTCCTAGTGATGCTTGTGAACGTAACTTAAGTGTCAATAGTGTGTGCTCCCATTCCCTTTCCTCCATATCCACTACCCCTGATGAATGTTTTCTCCTTTTAAATTCCCTCTCCCCCAACCGTGCTACTGGTTCCGACCGCGTTGGCGCTATGTTTTTAAAGAATGCTGCGCTATCGCTGGCATTACCATTATCCATGATTCTTAACAGGTGCTACGCGTCCGGATATTTTCCTTCTCTCTGGAAATCAGCAAACGTTATCCCTCTTTACAAAAACGGAGACAGAAATTCCGTCAAATCCTATCGCCCTATTTCCTTACTTCCAGTCTTGAGTATGATTTCTGAGCGCATCATCTTAAAACGCCCCTCCGAGTTCACTGCACCTTACCTTTCGTTGTCTCAACATGGTTTCCTTCCCCGACGCTCTTGCCTGACTAATCTTTCCTCACTTCAACACCATGCTATAGAAGCGATTGATACTAACTCTCAGCTTGACGTTTGCTTCATAGACTTTGCTAAAGCCTTTGATTCTCTTGACCACAGACTATTACTGCACAAACTTCAAAATCGATTCGGCCTCCATGGTAATTTCCTTTCTCTTTTAAAAAGCTTTCTTTCCAACAGTAGTTCTGTCCGGTAATTCATCTTCTTGGTCTTCTGTTCTCTCCGGCGTTCCACAAGGCAGTGCTCTTGGACCCTACCTCTTTACTCTATTTATGGACGATCTTTCCGAATATCTATCCAATGACTGCCAAGTGTTACTCTTTGCTGACGACTTGAAAATTTTTAAGTGTATAAGCTCCTCCAATGACTGTCTGTTTTTACAATGAGCTCTAGATAAGGCATCCCGCTGGTGCTCCTTGTGGAGACTAAAGCCAAACCCCAACAAGTGCAGTGTACTCTCAATTTCTCTCAAAAAATCGCCAATTATTCATGATTACAATACAGTTGGGATTCCTATCCCACGTGTAAGCCATCAAAAGGACCTTGGTCTTTTCATAGATGTGAAATTAAACTTTGTGCATCACATCGATTCTGTAAGAAAGAAGGCCATGTCAAGGTTAGGGATGCTGTATAGATTCACGGATATCAAAGATCCCCTTGCCCTTCGCACCTATTTTTGCAGCTGCGTTCTTCCACTTATTATGTATTGCTCTCCCGTATGGTCTATGTCTGCTCCATCCAATCTTTCCCGCCTTGATCGCGTCCTTAACTTCTTCATCAAAATCGTTAGATTTCGTGTTCCTTCTCTACAAAATTCCCTCAAAACGCGGATTTTAGAGTCCCTCAACTTACATTCCTTTCAAACACTCCGAAAATTTTCCGATATTTCCTTTCTGCATAACCTTCTAAATAACAAAATTGACTCTCCTCTGTTGCTTTCTCTGCTCAATTTTCGAGTCCCTTCTAGAAAAACTCGCCTCTCTGTCACCCTTTCTGTAAGCACTCCACGTCTTTCATTCATTAAGCGTTCATTTTTCTTTAGGGTCCCACTCTTGCTAAATTCACTCTGTTCGCACAACAATATAGATCCCTTTCATATAGATACCACTAAGAACGCTTCTTAATATAGCTTATAAATCCGACAATTCAACTTAGACACTCTTTCCTTCTTTTATATCTCTATCAATTCCCCCCTCCTCTCCCTCCGTAAACTGATTCATTTTGTTGTTGTTATTGCATCACTGGTACTGTTTCTTTTATTAGTCCTATGTTATTTCTTTGTTTTTTGTATTTATTATTTATATCGTTATTCAATCTTCTGTAATTGGCCTTGTGCTGTAAGTTGATTGCTGTTAATAAATAAATAAATATACCTTGGGTCAATACCATACACTCGATATTTGTCATATCATCATGCAATTTCAGTTACTGATATTTAATGTGTACATACCTGTTAACACAGATCAGCGTTGCCCAACATGCTTGCACTTGCCAGAATTCCCTGCTTTGCATGAGCAGGCACCTTTCACATCTCCCTTCGATGCTTCCGGCATTTTTACTGTTTTAGTTATTTTGTGCGGGCAACCATATACTTTTGAAGTTTGTAAACAAAAACTGTTTACAACAATTTCTATCTCCTCTTTTTTTGAAGTTCCACATACCATTAGCTGGTGCGCTCTTAATATTTTTTCACCTTCCTCTAAAGGTCTTCGTGACCGTCCAACTACTCTGAAAATATTGCTCAGTGAAATCTCCAAAACAACGTCTCCATCAATATCCCTTAATTCATACCTGTAAAATAACACCTAAAATATTCCAAAAATATAAGTAGACAAGTTAGGAAAGTGTACAACGTATCACAACTGGGCGCGTTTCGTACAATGGAGCATTAGAAAGAATTATATACCTGTACGTAAGGGAAATTGCATTTTAAAGTTCTTTTCTTCTACATAAATAACCCATTTTCTTCCTATTTAAAAATAGTGCATGCACACGTATGTAAATGAAACGTTTGTTTGTGAGATTGTTTATGGTAGCAACAATGAAGAAGTAACCATGCAAAAAAAATTCCATGTTCAACTCGAATTAAGACATTCTCATTCAATTTTCTCGATAACGGCTACTCCTACGATAAACATATATAGGAAAAGAAATACTCTAATTTATTAGTTCTACAACTTTTATTTGAAAAATATTTTGATATGAGCTACACTTTACGAGATATGATGGAAAGTTGATTTTTTTAACACCAGTAAAGTGGTACCTCTGATTGGCTTATGTGATTCATTTTTGCGATTTTCTTATTATATTTGATTGTAAGTCCTTAATATCAAATTTCATGAAAATCCATATGCTAGAAGCCGAGAACGAACATGCAGACAGAGGGACAGACAGACGGACGGACAGTAGGACGGACTGACCAACGATAATAGGCGCTCACACTGGAAGCAAGACGTGCCTAAAAAACTAAACTGCTCCCAATCAATTACATACAACAAAACTTAGCAGCTAAAACACTGGAAACCTATCTACCGGTAAACAAATATATTATCTTTACGAAGCTAAATAGAATGAACACATATATTCCAACCTCTAAAATAATAACTAACCTGTACAAAAAAATATAACAAAATAATCTAAACCACACATAACAACAATAAACATACAAAAATTTGCAGTTGAAATACACGGTTATTATTGTATGTTTGCTACAGTATCCTCACTAGGAAGCCATATTGAAATCAACAGTGCTTCCACCAGGATTTCATGAAAATCACGGATAGGTGTGCCATATTTCAAGTCTCTAGGTCATATGGAGCTGCCTCATCATTTATGTTCTCGTATGGAGCGATACTGGGGCAAAACAGCTCCAAAAATGGGGATTATATCAATATCGGATTTCCTTCATTAGTCATAGTTTAACATTAATGGCATTAAAATATAAATCCCAGATTCCCATTATAAGGTTACCCATATGTAAGGATTAAGCTTGTTGCTTAGGCAGCCGATTGTTGCGACCCAGAAAAATTACCACTTTTGCTCAATAAAAACTATAAAATTATGATAATTTAACTTGGACTTTGATTCTGTCTTCAAAAATAATAAACTACAATTTATATCCTATCCGATAGTTTAAGTCTCGAGTTCGTATCTTGAAGGAAAATAATTTTATAATGCAAATATAAAAACCTCTACACCAATTTACGTTTTCTTATGGGCAAAAAATGAGGAAAAAAGGGGCCAAAATAGCCCCTCAATATTAGTATTCTACCAGTTTTGGATTTTTTCCTTCGGTTGTTACCAAAAATCTACAATCCTACCAAATTTCAAGTTTACACCACTTTTGGAAGTGCCTCATAATTTAGTATCCTCCTACATCTATAATATATAGACGCTTCTTACACATTATATATATATATATATATATATATATATATGTACTAATTAACGTGTACTTGCATTCTGCAAGCATTTTTAAAATTTTATATTTTTACAATTTCAAATTACTCCCAATCGATTTTGTACAAAATAATATAACTCTAACAAATTTCAACTTTGTAGCTCATTTAGAGGTGCCATATAATTTTATTCCTCGTATGGTGCATTAATAGGGCAAAAGAGGCCTTAAGACTTTGATTTTTTACAATATCAGATTCCTTACTTACTAAAAGCCCATAATTCTGCCAAAATTCATGTTTGTATCTCATTAAGAATTGCAGTATAATTTTCACAATGGTATGGGGCATAAATGGGGCAAAATTGGCATGAAAATTTGGAATTTTCACAGTATTTTATTTTATCTTCGGCTGCAATGAAATTTTTAATCGTGCCAAATTTCAATCTCTAGGTCATATGCAGCTGCCTCGTCATTTTTTTCTCGTATGGATAAATACTGGGGCAAAAAAGCTCCAAAAATGGGAATTATATAAACATCGGATTTCCATCATTAGGCATAGTTTAACATTAATGGCATTAAAATATAAATCCCAGATTCCCATTATAAGGTTACCCATATGTAAGGATTAAGCTTGTTGCTTAGGCAGCCGATTGTTGCGACCCAGAAAAATTACCACTTTTTTGCGATAAAAACTATAAATTTACAATAATTCTATTCGGATTTGAACTTCAAAAATAAGAAACTACAATTTATATCCTATCCGATAGTTTAAGTCTCGAGTTCGTATAATGACGGGAAGTATTTTAAAATGCAAATATAAAAACCTCTACACCAATTTACATATTTTCTTATGGGCAAAAAATGGGGAAAAAGGGGCCAAATAGCCCCTCAAAATAGGAAATTCACCAGTTTCGGATTTTTTCCTTTGGTTGTGACTAAAAACATATAATCCTACAAAATTTCAAGTTTCTACCACATCTGGAAGTGCCTCATAATTTTGTATCCTTGTGTATATCTATAATATATAGATGCTTCTTACACATGATATATATATATATACTAGTTAATATGTGCTTGCATTCTGCAAGCATTTTCTCTAACCTTAATATATAGAGTAAGTGCAGACAAATAACTTTTAACACAAAAGTTTGCACCTCTGCGCCTATTTACGTGTTTTTCTTTATGGACAATATTGGAAAAAAGCAACACCTAAAATTTATAATTGTAAACATTTTATAGGTTTTCATCATTTGTTGCAAATACTTCACACTTCCGCAAAATTTCATCTATGTATTACCTCTTGAATTGCATTTATATAAATTTCATTGTTTAAACTTTATGAATTTTCAACAGCCACAATAATAAACTTTTTAAAAATTTTCAAATATAATTGTAACTGCAACACATTTCCTTAATTTTCAGTTTTCTAGTTCGTACGAAGGTATATAAAGATTAGTCACATTTTTTTAACATTTATGAATTTTTAACGGCCGAATAAATAAACATTTTCAAGTTTCAATAATTCCGTTGTTGTTATTTGGTAAATTCTACTGTCAGAAAAAATTTCAGCATTGTAGAACATTTAGAAGTACGTAAAAGGTGAAATGTTTTTTAAAAGTTTATAATTTTTAACGGCCAATAAATTAAAATATTGTAAAATTCTATATTTCCTGTCCATTTCTCTATGCTATGTTAATATGTGCTTGCATTCTGCAAGGTTTTCTAAATTTTACAATTTTTACAAATTGAAATTATTTACAATCGATTTTTTACGAAACCATATAACTGTCTCAAATTTCAAGTTAGAAGATCATTTTGAAGTGCCATACAACTTGAATACTCGTATGGGCCAATAATGGGGCAAAACAGGTAATAGGATTTTGAATTTTTACAAAATCAGATGCTTTCCTTCTGTTGTAAGTAAAAACCTATAATTCTGCCAAATTTCAAGTTTGTATCCGAATGAGAAGTGCCTTATAATTTCCACACTCGTATGGGGCCGAATAGGGGCAAAATCGCCCCATCAAAATTGGAATTTTTTTCCGATGTTATCATTTTATCTTAGGTAGCAATGTAATTTCTATAATCATGCCAAATTTCAAGTCTCTAGTACTTATGCAGCTGCCTTGTCTTTTTTGTTCTAATATGGGGCAATAATGGGGCAAAACCCCCAAAAATGAGGATTATATCAATATCAGATTTCCTTCATTAGGTGTAGTTTAACATTAACAGCATTATAATATAAGCCTCTGATTCCCATTAAAAGCTTACCCATATGAAAGGAAAGAGCATGTTACCAAGGAAGCATATTGTTAGACCCAGAAAATTTAGCAATTTTTTGCGATAAAAACTATAAAATTACGCTAATTCTACTCGGATTTGCATTCCGTCTTGAAAAATAAGAAACTACAATTTATATCCTATCCGACAGTTTAAGTCTCGAGTTCGTATCCTGACGGGAAGTAATTTTAAAATGCAAATATAAAAACCTCTACATCAACTTACATGTTTCCTTATGGGCAAAAAATGGGGAAAAGAGAGGCCAAAATAGCCCCTCAGAATAGGAATTTTTCCAGTTTCGGATTTTCTCCTTTGGTTGTGACTAAAAAGCTATAATGCTACCAAATTTCAAGTTTCCAGCACATCTGGAAGTGCCTAATAATTTTGTATCATCCTATATATATGATATATATATATATATATATATATCTATAATATATAGATGCTTCTTACACATGATATATATATATATATATATATATATATATACATATATATATATATATATATATATATATATATATTTATATATCATATATATAGGAGGATACAAAATTACGAGGCACTTCCAGATGCGCCAGAAACTTGAAATTTGGTAGGATTATAGGTTTTTGGTCACAACCGAAGGAAAAAATCCGAAACTGTCGAAATTCCTATTTTGAAGGACTTTTTTGGCACCTTTTTCCCCCATTTTTTGCCTATAAGAAAGCATGTAAATTGGTGCAGAGGTTTTTATATTTACATTTCAAAATTACTTCCCATCAAGATACGAACTCGAGACTTAAACTGTCGGATAGGATATAAATTGTAGTTTCTTATTTTTGAAGACGGAATGCAAATCCGAGTAGAATTAGCATAATTTTATAGTTTTTATCGCAAAAAATTGATAATTTTTCTGGGTGTAACAATAGGTTTCCTTGGTAACAAGCTCTATCCTTTCATATGGGTAAGTTTTTAATGGGAATCACAGGCTTATATTTTAATGCAATTAATGTTAAACTACACCTAATGAAGGAAATCCGATATTGATATAATCCTCATTTTTGGGGCTGTTTTGCCCCATTATTGCCCCATTCGAGAACAAAAAAGGCGATGCAACTGCATAGGACCCAGAGACTTGAAATTTGGCATGGTTATAGAAATTTAATTGCAACCTAAGATAAAATTGTAAAATTGCAAAAATTTCTATTTTTAATGTTTGGTTTTGTCCTTTTTCGGCCCCATACGAGTGTGATAATTATAAGGCACTTCTTAATGAGTTACAAACTTGAAATTTGGCAGAATTATGGGTTTTTAGTTACAACAGATGGAAAAAATCTGACAGTGTAAAAATTCATAATGTTAGGGGCTATTTTGCTCCATTATTGTTCCATATGAGGATTAAAATTATAAGGTACTTCTAAGTGAGCTACAAACTCCAAATGTGCCACGGTATATATGATTATGTACAACATTGATTGGGAATAATTGAATTTGTAAAAATGTTAAAATTTGAAAATGCTTGCAGAATGCAAGCACATATTAACTAGTATATATATATATATATATATATATATATATACTAGTTAATGTGTGCTTGCATTCTGCAAGCATTAGGAGAGGAAAAATAATTTTGGAACGGAAAAGTTTGGACACCTTTATCGATATCTATATTGAAAAATTTTGAGGTAAAAACAACCCCTAAATTTATAATTATAAATCAATTATAGGTTTTTAGCATTTGTTACATTTATGCGAAATTTTATTGATGTAGCACCCCTAGAACTGCATTTATATAAATTTAATTGTTTAAAATTTTTGAAATTTTAACAGCACAATAATAAACTTGAACAAAATTATAATGTTAATTTTCACCGGAACATTACTCCCTAACTTTCTTAAAATTTTCAGCTTCCTTGCTCTTCAGAAAGTACATAAACATTGGTGAATTTGTTTAACATGTAGGAGATTATTACGGTCGAACAAATAAAAATTTACAAATTTCTATAATCCCGTTTCCATTATATGGCAAATTCTACCAATGGAAAAAATTTCAGTTTCATAGATCATTTAGAATTACCTAAACCATGAAAAGTTAGTAAATAGTTTATAATATTCAATGGTCAAGAAAATACATATTGTTGCAATTTTTCCTCCAATTATTTTTTTAGATTCACCTATGGATCAAATTTCAGCTCTCCAACTATTGTAGTTTGGGCTGAACATTTGTATCCTCCTATATCCTTCTATATCCTAATTAAGACCCGTCAATTTATAATGAATAAGCTTTTTTAAATGTTAGGATTTTTACAATTTCAAATTATTCCCTTTCGTTTTTTTAAAAAAATCATATAAGCGTGTCAAATTTGAAGATTGTTGCTCATTTAGAAGTGTCTTATAAATTTATTCCTCGTATGCGGCAATAATAGGTCAAAACAGCCATAACGTTACGAATTTTTACAAATCCAAATTATTCCTAATCGATTATCTCCAAAAACATATAATCGTGTCAAAATTTACGGTTTGTATCTCATTACGAAGTGCCTTATAATGTTCACATTCGTATTGGATAGAAATGGGGCAAAACCGCACCTAAAAATTTGAATTTCTGCTATTTTTTTTATTTTATCTTCGGTTAGAATGAACTTTCTATAATGGTGCCATATTTCATGTTATAGTTCATATAGAGCTGACTCTTAATTTTTGTTCTCGTATGGAGCAATGCTGGGGCAAAACAGCCCCAAAAATGAGGATTATATCAATATCGGATTTCCTTCATTAGGTGTAGTTTAACATTAACAGCATTAAAATATAAGCCTTTGATTCCCATTAAAAGCTTACCCATATGAAAGGATAGATCTTGTTACCAAGGAAACCTATTGTTAGACCCAGAAAAATTAGCAATTTTCTGCGATAAAAACTATAAAATTACGCTAATTCTACTCGGATTTGCATTCCGTCTTCAAAAATAAGAAACTACAATTTATATCCTATCCGACAGTTTAAGTCTCGAGTTCGTATCTTGACGGGAAGTAATTTTAAAATGCAAATATAAAAACCTCTACACCAATTTACATGTTTTCTTATGGGCAAAAAATGGGGCAAAAAGAAAATTCAACAGTTTCGGATTTTTTCCTTTGGTTGTGACTAAAAACCTATAATCCTACCAAATTTCAAGATTCCAGCACTTCTGGAAGTGCCTCATAATTTTGTATCCTCCTATATATATGATATATCTATAATATATAGATGCTTCTTACACATGATATATATATATATCATATATATAGGAGGATACAAAATTATGAGGCACTTCCAGATGTGCTAGAAACTTGAAATTTGGCAGGATTATAGGTTTTTGGTCACAACCAAAGGAAAAAATCCGAAACTGGCAAAATTCCTATTCTGAGGGGCTATTTTGGCCCCTTTTTGCCCCATTTTTTGCCCATAAGAATACATGTAAATTGGTGTAGAGGTTTTTATATTTACATTTTAAAATTACTTCCCGTCAAGATATGAACTCGAGACTTAAACTGTCGGATAGGATATAAATTGTAGTTTCTTATTTTTGAAGTCAGAATTCAAGTCCGAGTAGAATTAACGTAATTTTATAGTTTTTATCGCAAAAAATTGCTAATTTTTCTGGGTGTAACAATAGGTTTCCTTGGTAACAAGCTCTATCCTTTCATATGGGTAACCTTGTAATGGGAATCAGAGGCTTATATTTTAATGCTGTTAATGTTAAACTACACCTAATGAATGAAATCCAATATTGATATAATCCTCATTTTTGGGGCTGTTTTGCCCCATTATTGCCCAATTCGAGAACAAAAAAGGCAATGCCGCTGCGTAGGAACCAGAGCCTTGAAATTTGGCACGGTTATAGAAATTTATTTGCAACCTAAGATAAAATTATAAAATTACAAAAATTCTCATTTTTAAGGGGCAGTTTTGCCGCTTTTCGGCCCCATGCGAGAACAAAAAATGCGAGGCACCTGCATAGGGCCTAGAGACTTGAAATTCGGCACGATTATAGAATTTTCATGGCAGACTAAGATAAAATTGTAAAATTGCAAAAATTCCTATTTTTAATGTTTGGTTTTGCCCTTTTTCGGCCCCATACGAGTGTGATAATTATAAGTCACTTCTTAATGAGATACAAACTTGAAATTTGGCAGAATTATGGGTTTTTAGTTACAACAGATGGAAAAATCTGAGAGTGTAATAACTCATAATGTTACGGGCTGTTTTGCTCCATTATTGCCCCATACGAGGATTTAAATTATAAGGCACTTCTAAATGAGCAACTAACTCCAAATTTGACATGGTTATATGATTATGTACAACATCAATTGGGAATAATTTGAATTTGCAAAAAGGCTAAAATTTGAAAATGCTTGCAGAATGCAAGCACATATTAACTAGTATATATATATATATCATGTGTAAGAAGCATCTATATATTATAGATATATAGGAGGATACAAAAATATGAGGCACTTCCAGATGTGCTAGAAACTTGAAATTTGGTAGGATTATAGGTTTTTGGTCACAACCGAAGGAAAAAATCCGAAATTGTCGTAATTCCTATTTTGAGGGGCTATTTTGGCCCCTTTCTGCCCCATTTTTTCCCCATAAGAGACCATGTAAATTGGTGTAGAGGTTTTTATATTTGCATTTTAAAATTACTTCCCTTCAAGATACGAACTCAACACTTAATCTGTCGGATAGCATATAAATTGTAGTTTCTTATTTTTGAAGACCGAATTCAAATCCGAGTAGAGTTAGCGTAAATTTATAGTTTTTGTCGCAAAAGTGGTAATTTTTCAGGGTACAACAATAGGCTTCCTAGCAACAGCCTTAATGCTTTCATATGGGTAAGCTTTTAATGGAAATCAGAGGCTTATATTTTAATGCCTTTAATGTTAAACTATGCCTAATGAAGGAATTCCGATATTGTAATAATCCCCATTTTTGAGCTGTTTTGCCCCAGTATTGCTCCATACGAGAACGAAAATTATGAGGTAGCTCCATATAACGTAGAGACTTGAAATTTGGCCTGGTTATAAAAATTGTATTGCAACCGAAGATAAAATAAAACACTGCGAACATTCCAAATTTTAAGGGCGGTTTTGCCCTATATATGACCCATACTGGTGTGAAAATGATATGGCAATTCCTAATGAGATACAAACATTAAATTTGGCAGAATTATGGGTATTTACTTACAACAGAAAGACAAAATCCAATATCCTTAAAATTCGAAATCTTAGCTACCGTTTTGCCAAATAATTGTCCTATGCGACGAATAAAATTATAATGCACTTCTAAATGAGCTACAAAGTTGAAATTTGATAGAGTTATATGATTTTGGACAAAATTCATTGGGAATAATTTTAAATTGTAAATATGCTAAACTTTAAAAATGCTTGCTGAATGCAAGCAAACATTAACTAGTATATATATATATATATGATATATATATCATGTGTAAGAAGCATCTATATATTATAGATATATCATGTGTAAGAAGCGTCTATATATTATATATATATCATGTGTAAGAAGCGTCTATATATTATAGATGTAGGAGGATACACAATTATGAGGCACTTCCAGATGTGCTTGAA
Source organism: Uropetala carovei (assembly GCA_036926305.1). NCBI lineage: Eukaryota > Metazoa > Arthropoda > Insecta > Odonata > Petaluridae > Uropetala > Uropetala carovei. The sequence continues at coordinate 1,025,108 of JAXCHB010000220.1, read as the reverse complement.
ACTTGAAATTTGGTAGGAATGTACGTTTTTGGTCACAACCAGAGGAAAAAATCCTAAACTGGCGAAATTCCTCTTTTGAGTTGCTATTTTGGCCCCTTTTTGCCCATAAGAAAACATCTAAATTGGTGCAGAGGTTTTTATATATGCATTTTAAAATTACTTCCCGTCAAGATACGAACACGAGGTTTAATACTGTCGGATAGGATATAAATTGTAGTTTCTTATTTTTGAAGACAGAATTCAAATAGGAGTAGAATAAGTGTAAATTTATAGTAATAGTAGTAATAGTATAGTACTTTTTCTTGCTCTAACAATAGGCTTCCTAGCAACAGGCTTAATGCTTTCATATGGGTAAGCTTTCAATGGGAATCAGAGGCATATATTTTAATGCCTTTAATGTTAAACTATGCCTAATGAAGGAATGCCGATATTGTAATAATCCCTATTTTTGGGGCTGTTTTGCCCCAGTATTACTCCAAACGAGAACAAAAATTATGAGGCAACTCCATATCTTTTTGCAACTGAAGATAAAATAAAGCAATGCAGAAATTCCAAATTTTAAGGGCGGGTTTGCCCCATATATGACCCATACCAGTGTGAAAATGATACGGCAATTCTTAATGAGATACAAAGATGAAATTTGGCAGAATTATGGGTTTTTAGTTACAACAGAAAGAAGAAATCTGAAATCATGAAAATTCGATATCTTAACGACTGTTTTGCCACATAATTGCCCTATGCGATGAATAAAATTATAATGCACTTCTAAATGAGCTACAAAGTTGAAATTTGATACAGATATATGATTTTGTACAAAATTGATTGGGAATAATTTGAAATTGTAAAAATGCTAAACATTAAAAGTGCTTGCAGAATGCAAGCATGCATTAACTAGTATATATATATATATATATATATATATATATATATATATATATATCATGTGTAAGTAGCATCTATATATTATAGATAACATAGGACCAATGAAAAGTACCCCGAAAGGCACCAAGGTGACGGAGGAGTGTTTACTCATGCCTCATTCTTAACATTGAGTGTCGCGAGCCTGACCGAAGCTCAGTATTACCCCAAGCACTCTTACGCTATTCTGTACAAGCTAGGATTCCTATTAGAGACTACCTTGCAAGTCAGCAATCTGTTGCCCGCAACCTACCACTAGGAGGTACATGCAGTGTACTGACACACTCAGGATACAACGTGACATAATAATTTTATCAATTAGTTTTTCTGTAACATCGTCCGACAAAATCAGCATTCTTTGATTTATAGTATCATTAGGCAGCGGAATGTCTTTAATTTTTTGTAGAAAATCCCCAAAAAGTTGGCAGACACATGTACCATACAAGGCTTAATTAAATCTTTAGTAATAGTTAGAGGTTTCTTAGCTTTTGCAATACGCAGCACTACTAAAAATGATAACTTTACAAGGGAAGGACTCATCTCTATTGTAGGTTTCAGTGCATCCTTCTGCTTTTTTAAAGTCATAGAATGCCTTAAAAATAATCAACGGGTTTATTTTTCATTTCCAAGTGAATGAGATTTGCAGGTTTCTTTGCTTCATTTGATATGTCGCCACAAAGCACATACTGGGGTCTTTCACTTTCACTGAGTTCAATACAACTAAAACCATATTCATTGTATGTCGAATCATATTTTCATTTTTACACTTATTTGACTCCACTCGTGGAAGGCTCATCCATCTACTTTTCCATAGCTGCACTTCAAGTACCACTAGAAGTATTCGTAAAGATTCTGCTAACATATATTGACCAGACGTCCCGGTTTGTGCGGAACAGTCCCGGATTTCAACTTCCTGTCCCCCATGATAAAGTGTCCCAGATGATGTCCTGCGTCGTACGTTAGGTTCCCGTGTATAACGTGTCTCAATCCTATTGGAATATTTCATTTTAGGACTTTCTGCATGACCAATGATAAGTGCAACTACTAGTGTAGCTACAATGTGGATTGGTTATATTAATCAATAAATGCTGAAACCTTCTCCTTTGGCAAGCAAAATAAAACTGACGTCTCGCAAGTCCTCTTTTGTTTTGAGACTCGTAAACTGAGTGAGGGTTTAAATGGAAAAATATCAAAACTACTACGTAAGGCAAGGGTGGGGAATCTTTGACCCACGTCAAGATAATGAGATAAAATAACATATACACTACTACTCGAGCTTCTAATGCTGGTAAGCAAATACTACTTGCTATGCATAGCTAATAAGGACAACGCCTCATTTTTGAGGAACAGAAAATATGTAAGATAATCTGGTAATGTACTAAGTATGCACTTTACAATAAATTCTGTCTCGCGAAGAACTGTATACTTGCTTTCTTCCTCTACTTAAGCCTTGTTTTTTATTCGTTCCAGTCTATTCTTTCTCTATACACTCAATTCTATTTTCTTCATATCTTGTAGTGTATATTTTTAGTCTCGCTAATCTCACTAGCCTTCCTTACTCTGTTTCATAGATAGCTTTTCTTTTCATGTCTCGAGTTTCTATGAATTAAACTACAATTACGATCTTAGAATCAAAGTCAATATGGCGTAGTTCGTTTTCAATCGTATCGCATTTTATTGCTGCATGGTGTCACTAGGTGTGCGATAACTACAGCAATCGAATATTAAAATTGTTTAAATATTTTTAACCGTGGGATGTCCTAATATTTTTTATTATGTACAACTTTTGATTAAAATTTATTAATATACATTGTATTTGGAATTTGGCAGCATTCACATATCTGAGTGAATTTAATAGAGTATAATAACAATCATTTCTATAATTCTGACATAATTTGTCTTTTAATCTTTGAAACTCAAGAAATAGCATTTCACGCCATAGTTTATGTACTTGGATAATTAATAAGCGCCTTCCTTTTCTATGTAATCTGGATTACTCTATCGTCTTAAATTGGCAACGATTGGGTTGCCGTGGAAATGAAAAAAATTGAATAAAAAAATGTGAAAATTGTAATTAGAAAACTCAATTTTGGAAAAATTAGACATGAATTTGAAATTTTAAGGTAAGAAAATGAAACTTCATCCTACATTACATTTGCTGCATATTTGAGGAACTGCGACTGATTAGTCCCACAATTTTGGTCGCAGTGTGGAGCGCCAATGCTCAAAACTAAGCCAAAGAAAAATACAATGCAGCGACAGATCCTCCATATTGAACTGTAAGTGTGAAAAAACATATCGCTTTCATCGCGTATTACAGCAAAGAAAAATAAAATACATACCATCAACGCCATGTTGAATACAGTTACCACATCATCATCAGTATAGGGTGCCGAAGCCACAGGATCAAATTCATACCATATTTTTTGTTTATATGATGCTGTTCCATATTCTTCGTGTATAGCAATGTCCTGCTTTTCTCTGTATTCTCTGTAAATTGTAACAGAATGACATATTAAACACCATCGATGTATTAACTTTCCATGATGATGAAGAGTGATCACACATTTTAAATGCTCGCATTATTTGAAAATTATTCTCAAGCTGTTACTAATTCGACACATTTATATAAGAAATTTAAGACGACATATTTTAGAGACAATTATACACTGAAAAAATGTTTGATTGCAATGATCATATTTTGATAAATTTTATCAAAAAGTTATTCATATGAAACATTAAACTTCTTGATTCATTTTATCAACCTGTTTAATAGGAGCGATTTGATTAAAACTATCGAACTGGTACGAGTATATTAATCGAACAAAACTGAACTGTTTCAGTTTATTTTACCGAACTATAGGTTGAAACATTTGAACGTATTTAATATGTTTTGTAACAGTGCAAATTTGCATGCAGTGTTTAAAATTGTAGGTTCCTTAAATAACAGGTCTGATATTTATTGCCACAATCACTTCAATAAATAATCTTATCAGTTTCAACAATATAATGAAACAAATTTCAAAACTTTAGTTGATTATTATTCGCCTGAAAAAATTATGTGGGATATTCAGCTCTCATTTCAGCTTATTTTCTTCTTCTGAATAATTCAGGGCTTAAATTGTGAGTTTCGATTGACCTGTAGTGAACTAAGGAAAATATCCCTCTTAAAAACTAGTGTTAATATAGGAAGGATACATTTAAATATCGCGAGAATAACTGGAGACATTTTTAATCAAAGTATGATCACATAAAAATAATACACACAATTACATAGAAAGTTTTAATCCAGGAAATTCATTCATAAATGTATTTAATTCATACAAAATTAATGAATACTGCTACAGTAGGACAATGGAATAAAAGTAATAAATAAGCAAATTTATGTATTCAAAAATGTAACCAAAAGAAGATTAACTGTGGAAAGTGAAACATTTCAGATGAAACAAGTAATCATACAATAAGTAGAAAAAATATTTGTTACTTCATTGAAAGAGCATTTTCCAAAGGATATTACAAAAACATTATTCCACAAGAAATGGATGTCATACTAGAGAAATTATTTTGTTATTAATATCTGTGGAGGATACAGAAAAGTACAGAGAAAGAGACTAAAAAAAAATGATTTATTATTATGGTATTAAGATGGTAAGTAGGGAGATTGATCACTTGTGAAATTCCTTCAAGAGTAAATAAGATGAGTCAAAAAGTGAGAAAAGGTATGCATCATTTTAGATATCTAAAACTCATAATCTGATTCCTCATTACCTAAATGTATTTCTCACATTCTTCAAAGCCATTCATAAAGTTAGAAATTTATAGGCACACGAAAAGGGAGGAAATAAAAAAAAAGAAAGTACTAATGGAACCTATCAATGTGCTTCAAAAATTAGGTGAAACAGAATAATTATAAAAAAAACATAGAAAAAGAAATTAAGAAAATTTTAACCAAACTTCATTTGCTTTATGTAAAAACACGGCTTTCTGTTAAATACCATACTTGTACATGATAGGTAATTGCCCAGAGGAGGATGTGCTAATGACTGTTGGTAAAGAATGTACCAAATAGATTGAAATTAAACCAGGGCATCGAACCGGAACCGAAACCGGAAAAAACTTATTTTTCCTGGAGTGAAACCTAACCTGAACCAAAAAAAAATATTTTCCTGAACCCGAACCGAAACCGTTATTTATTTCGTTCCATATATTTCGGTTCGCATAAAAAGTGGGAGCGAAAGAAGTGTTTTCCCTTTTGCTTTAGTTTGAGTCTTTCTGAAAGCCTCACGTTTACAAACAGAATAAGAAAAGGGTTGGGTTTTTCTTGAGAACATATTCTCCTCAGCCTTGGGAAGGATGTGTCTTTGTGATAATAGTATCTGTTGGCTCAATAGTGGGATTTTCCATGTGCATCTCAATAAATAGAGAGAGGGTCTACAATACATCCTGCTGAGATTACCTATTAAACGAGCCTACTGGAAAGGAACTTGGGTGGTACTTTGAAGACAGCCTCTAATTGTCTTGCTACCCTCCCCCCGAGCATACCCCGTAGAGTGTGTTCCCGGCAAAAATATTTCCCGATTCTTAACTTGGATTTTCCTTAAAGTTGGAGGTTAATGTCCCCATATAGGTACTTTCACTCCCTCTCCATATCCACTGAACCCTTGTATTCTGGTAGTCATTCTCTAAAACTTATCCAGGAAGGATCGCTCCGCAGTCGTGGTTTTGAGATATTCTTATTTCGGTTATCCTTTGTTATAGGTTAGTAAATTTCTATTTATTTTATAGAGTGCACCTTAAAATGAACACACATATTCGTATTGGTTGCTTAAAACTGAAGAGAAATTAAATATGAATGCGAATTTGTTATTTTTAGTGAAATATTTTGCCGAGTGCAGAAACCCACATTAGAGACTCCGCCTGAAGAAAGTTCACGACAGGCCGAATAAGTAAGTCTTATTTTCTTTTTGTTTGCATGTTTGATAGCAGGGTAATATGTAGATGTTCTTTATTTGCTGCCGGGTGAAAATCACATGCTTTCGCTTAGTAGTAATTTTTCGAAACGGTACTTATCATTTCAAATTCATGAAATAATGAAGTTTAACATTCTCAAACTACTTAAGTGATTAAAAATATTCAGTCATCGTAAATTTGTATCATGTTAATAAACATTTCTCAGCCTTTCTGAATTCTCGGACCCTCAATTTCTGCGGGCTTCTTCCTCATAGATATTTTATAGATTTTTTCATCCATGTAAGTAATCTCTGAATGGAAAGATTAAGCTGTGCATTTACAGTTTATACTATAATACGAGCAGTGGACATGATCTACAAATTGTTAATGAAAATAACATAATATCTTACTCAACTTACTGGCACTATTGAGATAACGCAATCTCTTATTTTACCGCACGGTTTGTAAATAAAAATATTAATAATTCAGTATTTGGCATTCCAGCTGTAGCACATATTAGCTTCTGTCTGTCTGTCCTTCTATCAGGATGCAATTTTTTTCCGTAGCTATTCAGCGGATTTTCATAAAATTTAGTACAAAGGATGGTACTTTCCTGTTAACGGGAATACCTTAAAAAATGAACATTTATTGTTATGACTGTTTGAGAGGATATAACACTGAAAGGATATTTTGAAGTATTGTTGGATTTACAATATTTTATTTTAAAAATAACATTAACAGAAACTGATTGGCCGGTCTCGACATTTACAAACCCAATCACCGGACAATGTGGAGGGTTTCTTTAGTTCCGGGTGAGGCGAAGGGCGCCGTAGCGCCCGTAGACGACTACCTATTTAAACAAAGCAAGCCGAAGGCTCATCGATATATCCTCTCAATTTGCGGCACAACAGTCAAGAGGATATAACATTGAAAGGATATATTGACGAGCCTTCGGCTCGCTTTGTTTTAATGGGTAGTCGTCTCCGGACGCTACCGTGCCCTTTGCCTCACCCGGAAACAAAGAAACCCTCCACGTTGTCTGGAGATTGAGTTTGTAATTGTCGAGACAGGCCAATCAGTTTCTGTTAATGTTGTACGTAAGTATGGCATGGGGATAATACGTAAGTACCAGGTCCTGCGAAGTATTAGGGTTTATGCCGTACTTCCCTAGTTTTCCTATTAATTTATTAGGGGGTACTTGGTCAATCGCTTTTTTAAAATCAATGAAAATGGCATCAACCTGAGTGTTTTTCTCTCCGCATTGCAACAAATCGCTTACGAACAGGGCGAGCTGCGTTTCGCATGACCTACCTTTCCGAAACCCGTATTGATTTCTGCTTAGCGAAGAACGATCATCTAAATATCGCAGAACAGAGCTAACGATTATACGTTCCAGAATCTTACACGATAATGACATCAAGGAAATCGGTCTATAATTTTCGGGGTTCTCTTTATCACCGCCTTTGTGGATGGGCATTACGTATGCTAGCTTCCAGTGAAAGGAAGGTTCTGAACTACACAAATAAAAATGTAAAACCTTTGTTTTACTAAATTTTATGCACGGGAATGAAATCTATTAGTTAAAAATAAATATTACATCTACGAGAACGAAAATACTAGTGAATGTTAAATAAAATAACTTATCCCTAAAGTAGGTGTTAGTAGAGCTTAAGCAATTAACACCTAAACACTTAAAAAGAAAAAAGAACGTGGTATTATCAGAACTTTAGGATAGTAGAACTAATAAAACATTAAAGATCGTGTATAAAATTCAGAAGGGAAAAGTGAGAACTTTGTCACGAAAGTGAATAAACAGCACTACATATAATAAATAAACAACGAAGTCGAAACATAATTAACCTTACATTAACGAAACGACAACATGTCACGAAAGTGAATAAACAGCAGTACATCTAATATATAGACAACAAATTTGAAACTAAATTAGCCTTAAATTTTTAAAGTTTCCTAGAATAAACTAGCCTCATATTCATTTTTTGAGAAATATGAACTGTGTAGTATTATTGAAGACGTAAACGCAAATAACTGTAGGAGATTTGATCAAAATCGTTAGAGCCGTTTTTGAGAAAATCAAATTACTGTTAAAGTTGCCTAGAAAAACTAGCCATATATTCATTTTTTGAGAAATATGAACTATACAGTATTATTGAAGACGTAAACTCAAGTAACTGTACGAAATTTGATCAAAATCGTTAGAGCCGTTTTCGAGAAAATGAGATTTCTGTTAAAAATGCGTAGAATAAACTACTCTTAATTATTGATCAAATTCAACCATTTCTATGTATACTCTGTTCAATATGATAAAATGCCCAAGTACGAGATTTCATTCATTTTCGCGGTACTTTCCTGGTAACGGGAATAACTTAAAAAATGTACATGTATTGTTTTGATTATTGAGAGGATATAACATTGAAAGGATATATTGACGTATTGTTGGATTTACGATATTTTATTTTAAAATAACATTAACAGAAACTGATTGGCCTGTCTCAACATTTACATACCCAATCTCCCGACAACGTGGAGGGTTTCTTTGGTTCCGGGTGAGGCGAAGAGCGCGGTAGCGCCCGGAGACGACTACCCATTACAACAAAGCTCGTGAATATATCCTCTCAATTTGCGGCACAACAGTCAAGAGGATATAACATTGAAGGGATATATTGACGAGCCTTCGGCTCGCTTTCTTGTAATGGGTAGTCGTCACCGGGCGCTACCGCGCCCTTCGCCTCGCCCGGAACCAAAGAAACCCTGCACGTTGTCCGGAGATTAGGTTTGTAAATGTCGAGACAGGCCAATCAGTTTCTGTTAATGTTGTACGTAAGTATGGCATGGGGATAATACGTAAGTACCAGGTCCTGCGAAGGGTCCTGGAGGTATTCCCGTTAACAGGAAAGTGGTATTCCCGTTAACAGAAAAGTACCATTTTCGCTCTACCGTTTAGGTTCTAGAGCCAGTAACAGAGACAGACGGCTTTGCGATAACCACCTTTTCGGACTCAGCTACACCTAAAACGTATATTTCCATAAAAATCTCTAGGTCGAAATTTGTCGCGATAACAATACTCTCTCAATATATTTCTTATATGAGAAAATGAAAATAAACAATATCAAATTCCTACCTCATGCGGTAACTATAAAATATAAAGACATATTCACGACAGTTATACGTTATAACTGCAGAGCCTTTTAACCCGTAGACGCCGTCATACGTACTATTACGTCCTCCGAATACTGTTCAATTTGCCGTCATACCTACTATTACGTCCTCCGTCAGCACTACTTTTAATTGTCTTTTGACGCAACAGACATTCTTATATATAAATATACTTTATATATTCTCAAAGAGGAAGCTTTGGGCTTTCTAGTAGTGCATGTTTTGTAATTTTATTTTTTTTTGTATTTTATTTTCTACCTTAAAATTTGCGACGAATTTTTGATTTTTGCCACGAAATTATGGTGCGTCAGCACTAATTTTAATTGTCTTTTGACGCAAGAGAATTAATTAAATCTGAATAATGTTCATATATTTTGAAAGAGGAAGCTTTGGCCTTTCTAGTAATGCATGACTCTACATTTTATAACCTAGGTTAAAGTTTGAGATGGATTTTTCATTTTTGTCACAAAATTACGGAGCGCCAGCACTAATTTTAATTGTCTTTGGACGCAAGAGACATATTTAAATTGAATAATCTTTTCATATTTTGAAACAGGAAGCTTTGGCCTTTGTACAATTTCATGTCTTCAACTTTTCATTATGTTTTAGGATTTATAATGTACGATAAATTTTGCTCTCGACTTTTCACGAAAGTACCGTGCGCCAGCACTTTTCATCGCCTTTTGGCGTAACGAAGTATCGTATATATAAATAAGCTTTATATATTTCAAAAGAGGAAGCTTTGGCCTTTGTAGTAATGCTAGTCTTGTATTTTTTTCTGTGGTTTAGGATTTTATAATGTACGATAAATTTTGCACTCGATTTTTCATTTTTGTCACGAATTTATGGTGCGCCATCACATTTCATCGCCTTTTGGCGCAAGGAAGTTTCATATATCTAAACAATCTTTACATATTGTGAAAGAGTAAGCTTTGCCCTTTATACTAATGCATGTCTTGTATTTTTCATTATGGATTAGAATTTTATAATATACGATAAAGTTTGCGTTGGATTTTTCATTTTTGCCAAGAATTTATGGTGCGCCAGCACATTTCATCGCCTTTTGACTCAAGGTAGTTTGGTAAATATAAATGCTCTTTATAAATTTCGAAATAGGAAGCTTTGGCCTTTGTAGTAATGCATGTACTGTATTTTTCATTGTAGTTTAGGATTTTATAATGTACGAAAAATTTTGCCCTCGATTTTTCATTTTTGCCAGGAATTTATGCTGCGCCAGCATATTCATCGCCTTTCGACGCAAGGTAGATTCGTAAATATAAATACTCTTTATAAATTTCGAAATAGGAAGCTTTGGTCTTTGTACTAATGTATGCCTTGTATTTTTCATTGTGGTTTAGAATTTTATAATATACGATGAAGTTTGCGCTGGATTTTTCATTTTTGCCACAGAATTACGGTGGTTCACTCTCTAAAAATCTCTTTTTAATGCACTAGGAATGCTTTCCTTGGCCTTTGAAGTGAGAAAAGGGAATGTTTATTTTGTCTAAGAAGATATTTTTCCTGCCAAGTCTGTTTTTTGTGGGCTTTTTGAGAAAGCTCTTCCTCTGTTTGACTCATGAAAGAAAAGGTCTTGTAAATATTTACACATAGCCTACTAGAGATTTTTCCGATGCAATTCATGAACTAAGTTGAGGAGCAATCGCTTTTTTGTCCCTTCAACGTCCCTTCCACGACAATTCTTACACTTCATCTCAGAAAAGGAAAGCGTCTCCCCCAAACTCCTTTCCTTCGCCTTCTTCGCAGTGAGTGGCAATTCATGACATGCAGCTATTATTTATTCGCCGGCCCTCTCCCCAAACAGACCGGTAAAATATCTCCCAAATGGTGCAAACTCCCTTTCATTGGCACTCTTTCACACAAAAAGGCCAATCTTCTCCCGAAGGAAGAATACAAAGCTGCCTTCTACACCCCCACACCATCGGCAAATGTCTCATCAACAGTAAAGACAAAATAGAAAATTCCAAGAAATCCGGAGTCTATCTAATGGAATGTAACGACTGCAATGCCAAATATATAGGTCAAACAGGAAGAAATTTCATAATACGCGCCGAAGAACATCGCAAGTGCTACCTAAAGAATGGCCCATCATCCCATTTCGCCAAACACCTCATAGATCAAAACCACACCAGCTTCTTTCGGTTTCTCAACTTGACCCATTAAGAGCGGATGACCTACAAAAAACGGGCTCCCTTTGAGCTCCCTTTCCTCGGCCGAAAGAAGGAATCTTTTGTTTATGATACGCCCGGATGTTCATGTAAACTAGTATCTTTTCACAGAGAAGCTTACTAGATATGTTTCGATATAAGATAAATTTCATGCTATATTCAATTACGCATGTGCATATTTTTTAAAACAATCGGGAAAGGAGTTGTGAGCTAATATGTAACTTTTAAAGTTTTCCGTATTCTGTGTCTAAAATCATTCATGATAAATACAACTTCATATCTCCGCTTCCAATGAACTAAATGTAACCATTGTTTCAATATGACTTCTGTAATGATTAAGAATGATGACTGCGTAACTAAAACGTTTATATTATTTATAAAACTTCTTCTAAAAAATCATAAATACAACACTTAGTTAAAAATTTCCAATCAAGACATGGAAAAGTTGACATGCGACAAACTTTTCACCTAATTGGTTTAGATAGGTATATTCAGCGAATAAATGTTCAGTAATGTTAGATATTTTTTAAATAACATTTCATGTCAATACATTTCATAGTTATCGCGATTTCGAAAGTTAATTTAAACAGTGAACGCGCACCGGAAAATTAAGCGATATGTGTTTATTCGCTTCTACTGCAGCAATGTAATGATACTGTTTAAAAATTTCATCTTTTATGTATATACAGAAAAATATTTCATCAATATAACAATAAAACATCAAAAGTTATGAATTTTTAAAAATTTCGCAAATTTTCTCACCTTTACCTATATTTTAAAAAACCCTCATTCGGCGAATAAGGTAGGTTTTCATAAATCTCTTCCGGGCTTAAGGGGTTAAAGCCTCGTCTGAAGGTGCCTACATCTCGTTTCTTTTTTTTCACTTTTCTTTCATTTTCAGTGTCATTTTAACAAACTTATCATGAATATTTCAACACGTTATACTATGTACACTATTGTCTTAGACTGTACAACACATCATCATAGATATTAGCTATATTTTCTAGAAATTGATTATCTTATGTTGAACACACTTTACGTAATGATTTAGTATTTTTCATACTATCTACACATCGCTACAATACCTAATCACTGCGGTTCACCAGAAGCTTAAGCACATTATAACATGTAGAATCTTCTTATCATTTATGGTGTCTGGTCAAATAAACACTATGCTTTATAAATGCACCTTACTATCACATCTCATCTCATCATAACATCAACATATCATTGCAGCACATCACTATAACATCTCCCCGGAACACACCACAATACCTCACCGCAACATATACTACAAGAACTCCTATAACACATCACCGTAAAACCTCACCACAGTAGCACACCACTATCTCATCTCATATAAACGTTTTAGACATCTGATAATCTTTCATTAAATCTTAGGTTTCCCATCCCGTTCAAAAACACTGGAGTTTTACAAACGAATGATTCGAGCTAATGAAAATTGTTTAAAACATACACCTAATTGTATTTATACTACAGGTTATAAAAACACATAGCAATTCATTTTTGGAGGTTAACATTTATAGCAAATGCGTGACTTACTTATATATGTATGGCCCCATTTCATTTACTTTAGGCGTCTCTCCTTCATGAACTTCTGCAGGGTTGGTGACATTGAAAAGATACACTTTGAAATCCATTGGGACGGGAAGCTTCGCCCATAATTTCCAAGACTCTGACCCAGGCTTCAATAGGATTTGCTGCGATGAAAAATCAGCGAGTTAATAATATCAACCATTAGTGGCGAAAAAAATTGGTACAACATACGTTGTACAAACTTTCTTATATATGGGTACTAATGAGTCGTTAATTATCTTTAGAAAATATTAACCTGTTTTTAGGAAATCCAGTTTTTGTTAAAGTTGCCCAAGAATAAACTAGCCTTATATTCATTCGTTGAGAAAAATGAAATATGTAGTCTTATTGTAGATGTATACTCAAGTAACTGTATGAAATTTGATCAAAATCGTTAGAGCCGTTTTTGAGTAAAATGGAATTGATATTAGAAATGCGCGGAATAAACTACTCTTAATTTTTGATCAACGTCAACCATTTCTATGTATACTCTGCTCAGTATGATAAAATGCCTACGTACGAGATTTCATTCATTATCGTTCTTCCGTCTAGGCTCCAGAGCCAGTAACAGACAGACAGACGGCATTGCGAAAACCACTTTTTCGGATTCAGCGACACCTAAAACGTGTATTTCCGTAAAAATCTCGATGTCGAATTTTTTCGCGATAACAATACTTCCTCGATAGTTCGTATGAGAAAATAAAAATGAGGCGAATTGTGTTTTTCCCGTATAAAGTTGCTGCAAATTACAGTTGGTGATTTAATAACCTGTCCTGTGCACAAAGGATTTAGTATTTTTACTTTCTCCATATACGTAGCATGGAGAAAATATCGTAATCACGAAAGAATAGAATTCGAGATTTCAACGGAAATAAACGTTTTGACCATTATCTCGATGATACCTGTGTATGTCTGTATGTGACAGAAATTTTGTGGGCGCTCTAACTCAAAAAGTGTCGGTCATTTCAGTACCAGAATTTCAATATAATAGTGGCAAGAATTGATGTGTGTTGGACAATATAGTCCATTCGGAAGTGAATGTTTATTCTTTTCGTTTCTCCGATTTTTCAAATTTCTCCTTACAAACTCAATTTTCATAAAAGATTATTATTATAAAAAAATTGTATATAATGTAATTTTCTACACGTTTTCTTTGAAACAATTTTTCGTAAAACCGATACTTTAAAAGATATCCTGATTTTTATTCGTAATATATGGAAAATGCGTCCCCAAGTCATAACAATGCTTCCGCTGTTATGAAAAAAAATCGGTACAACATACATTGTACAAACTTTCTCATATAAGTACTAATGCGTCGTTAGTTATTTTTGGAAAATGAAAATCATATGAGCCTGTTTTTAGAAAATCCAATTTTTGTTAAATCTGACCAAGAATAAACTAGCCTTATATTCATCTTTTTTGAAATATGAACTATGTAGTATTATTGAAGACGTAAACTCAAATAACTGTACGAAATTTGATCAAAATCGTTAGAGCCGTTTTTTAGAAATCAAACTTTTGTTAAGAATACGTAGAAATAACTACCCTTAATTATTGAGCAATGCCAACCATTTCTTCGTATCTTCTACTCTGTATGATAAAATGCCTAAGTACGAGATTTCATTCATATTCGCTACACAGTATAAGCCTTAAATCTATTAACAAGAGGCCGGAAAAAACCACTTTTTCGAACTCAGCGACACCTAAAACGTATATTTCTATAAAAATCTCAAGGTAAAATCTTTTCGCGATAATAATACTTCAATATATTTCGTATATGAGAAAATAAAAATCGGTACAACATACACTGTGCAAACTTTCTCATATACTAATGCGCCGTTTAGTTATATTTTAAAAGATATGAACTATGAGGAATTATTATGAACATCAACTTAAATATCTATACGAAATTTGGTGGAAATCGTATAAGCCGTTTATTAGAAATTCCAATTGTTATTAAAGTTGCCCAAGAATAAACTAGCCTTATATTAATTTTTTGAGAAATATGAAGAATGTAGTATTACTGCCGACTTTAACTCAAGTAACGGTGCAAAATTTGATCGAAATCGTTGAAGACGTTTTTGAGAAATTCAAATTGTTGTTAAAAATGCCTTGAATAAACTTCCCTTAATTATTGAGTAATGTCAACCATTTCTTAAAAGCTTTTACTCTGTATTATAAAATGCCCATGTACGACTTTTCATTCATTTCCGCTATACCGTTTTGGCTCTAGAGCTAATAACATACAGACAGACGGCATGGCGAAAACCACTTTTTCGGACTCAGCGACACCTAAATGTATATTTCCGTCATAATCTCGAGTACGGGTCATTTGGCCATAAAAATATTTTCTCAATATACCTACTTCGTATATGAGAAAGTAAAAATCGATGCAACAAACTTCCTCATATACAAATGCGTCGTTTAGTTTCGTTAGAATGAGATGAAATACATAGATTTACTATTAAACATCAACTAAAATAACAATAAGAAATTTGATTAAAATATCAGCATTTTTTTAGAAATCCAATTTTTGTTAAAGTTGCTCAAGAATAAACTAGCCTTATATTCATTTTACGAGAAATATGAACTATACAGTATTATTTAAGACGTAACTGTATTAAATTTGATCAAAATCGTTCGATCACTTCTTGAGAAAATCAAATTGTTGTTAATGTTGCCTAGAATAAACTAGCCTTATATTTAGTTTTTGAGAAATATGAACTATACAGTATTACTGAAGACGTGAACTCAAATAGCTGTACGGTATTTCATTCAAATCGTTAGCCGTTTTTTTGGAAAATCCAATTTTTTACTTTCTCATACGAAGTATCGAGAAAGTATTGTTTTCGCGAAAAAATTCGACCTCGAGATTTTTACGGAAATACGCGTTTTAGGTGTCGCTGAATCCGAAAAAGTGGTTTTCGCAATGTCGTCTGTCTGTCTGCCTGTTACTGGCGCTGGAGCCCAGACGGTCGAACGAAAATGAATGAAATCTCGTACTTAGGCATTTTATCATACTGAGCAGAGTATACTTAGAAATGGTTGACATTGATCAATAATTAAGAGTAGTTTATTCTACGCATTTTTAACAACAATCCGATTTTATCGAAAACGGCTCTAACGATTTTGATCAAATTTCGCACAGCCACTTGAGTTTATATCTTCAATAATACTGTATAGTTCGTATTTCTCAAAAAATGAATATAAGGCTAGTTTATTCTAGGCAACTTTAACAATAATTCGATTTTCTCAGAAACGACTCTAACGATTTTGATCAAATTTCGGACAGTTATTTAAGTTTACATCCCCAATAATACTATATAGTTCATATTTCTCAAAACATGAATATAAGGCTAGTTTATTCTAGGCAACTTTAACAACAATTCGAATTTCTCAAAAACGGCTCTAACGAATTTGATCAAATTTCGTACAGTTACTTAAGTTTACATCCTCAATAATACTGTATAGTTCATATTTGTCAGAAAATGAATATAAGGCTAGTTTATTCTAGGCAACTTTAACAATAATTCGATTTTCTCAGAAACGGCTACAACGATTTTGATCAAATTTCGTACAGTTACTTGAGTATACGTCTTCAATAATACTACGCATTTCATTTTTCCCAACGAATGACTATAAGACTAGTTTATTCTTGGGCAACTTTAACAAAAATTGGATTTTCTAAAAACAGGCTCATACGATTTTCATTTTCTAAAGATAACTAAACGACGCATTAGTACGTATATGAGAAAGTTTGTACAATGTATGTTGTACCGATTTTTTAGAAATGCGTAGAATAAACTTCCCTTAATTATAGAACAATGTCAACCAATACTTTGAATGCTTCTACTCTGTACGTTAAAATGCCTAATTCGAGATTTCATTCATTTTCGCTCTACCGTTTAGGCTCTAGAGCCAATAACAGGCAGACAGACGGCATTTCGAAAACCACTTTTTCGGACTCGGCTACATATAAAACGTATATTTTCGTTAAAATCTCAATGTCGAAGTTTGATGAAAATCGTTGTAGCCGTTTTTTAGAAAATCATATTGATGTAAAAAACGCGTAGAATAAACTTCCTTTTAATTATTGAGCAATGTCAGCCATTTCTTCATAGCTTCTAATCTGTATGATAAAATGCCTAAGTACGAGTCTCATTCATTTTCGCTCCACAGTTTAGGCTCTAAAGCCAATAACATAAGCTTCTACTCTGTTGAAGTAAAAAAGATATGAATGAATATGATGAGCCACTAACCTCTGAAACTTGCTCTTGGACTAGATCAGGGAACACCTTGCATCCTAGGACAAGCCCAATGACCAATAAAACCGTTCCGCTGACTAAAGCGACCGCCGTCCATGACTTGTAGCAACATCCCGGAGACATTGTAAAAATGAAATTTCAAGCACTGCCACAATTTGGTCCGCCTTGTCCCTTATTTATAAAGAACGGAATGATCACAGAGAACGAATTTTGTCTCCTCGTTACTATCTCTCACCTTCGTATCTGGATATGATAACAGGAATATCTTTTTCGGCACTTTTCGTTTTTGCCGCCATCTTTTGGACGCTATCAAACTATCTCTACCTCTGCAGTCAATATTTCTCCGATATGTCATCCCAATAACGAACTGACGATTGGATTTAATTCATTAATCTGTAACAATATTCACTAAACACAAACACAAAAAATGAATCATGAAAATCATAGTCCATTTTAAAAATCTCGTATAAGAATTAGAGAGACAATCTATTGCGACCGTGAAAAAAATCCACTTCGATATTTTAATGAATATTCAGATTTTAGTAGCCAAAGAGTCCTAAACAACTGTCTTTGTTTTGAAATTTTTTATCGCCTCTGCGTGACTCTCTAGGGCAGGGTTTCCCGACGTTTTCGATATGGCGAGAACCAAGTTGTATTCTATAGTATGAAGCGTGCACTACTTCAACTCTGAAGAAAGAGCAATGAAGATGAATAGAATCAAACCAACATCAATTGTTCCGGCGACTCGGTTGAAGATTAAAGGAAAGTGGACTGTATAAATTATTGATGGCAGACATAGGTGGATCCATCACCGGATCTATATTTCCTCTTCACACTTAAATAACGTAACACACAAACATTCAAACGACTTCCCGATAGCACCAAACACATGCAAGTACGCTCCAAGCACGCTAGTTATCAGTGTTTTAATCGCAGCCCGTGGAGGGGACAAACACCACCACACTTGGTCACTGCTTGACCAAGCGGAGCCCATCAACACGTCTAGTAGTGAGGACGATCATGTCTGAACTGATTGTCTTTCACAAAGGCAACCAACAGCGTTCCCTACCCCTTTAATACAATGTAACTCACTCTAATGTAACTATGAAACACGCACAATGTAACTCACCCCAATACAACCACGAAAACACACACAAAGCAACTCACTAATCCCGAACATCAATGTTATTTATAATGGTCTTGAATACGTTTATGAAGAAAGCAAAAAGCGAATTAAATTGTTGATTCTAGGAAACGGGATATTAAGCACAGTCAGACTTTCAAAGAGCATCACCAAACCTCCAAAGAATAGAGCGGTGCTCGCGAGCACCACGTTGGGAACCCCTGCTTTAGGGGCTAAACGATTAATCAGAATATGATGGAATCTCATACACATGCTTGATATCACCTGAAATAGAATCGTTTTTGCCATGATACATTTCGCGTAACTACCGAGGACAGTTAATACTTGTGGATTTTCTATAAATTGAGTCCAAGGATTTCTATTAAATTTCAACAAATAATAGACATTGTAACATCTACATAATACCCTGCAAATCACTAGATTGGTGGTGGCAGGGGGTGCAGCGCACCAAAGCCTACCTGGCCTGGCCTCCGTCGTGAGCAGACGTCTTTTCTCTTTGGCTCCCGCAGCTGCTCTTACCTGCCGTATCCCGTAGTATAGCTGTCTTTAGCTTGCTATGGCTATAGCTTAAGTACCTTAGTTATATTATAATTTTAGTTTTTATTATTATTATTATTTTTTTTTGTTGCATGCCTTACACTATTCGTCTTAATTGTAATCATTATTCGGAGAATATCCGGAGTCCACGTTTTATTTGTAGTTTATTCTTAGTGTTCCCACTTATAATATCCTAGGTTACCAAATTCAAATAGATACTTTTGTATTCTTAACTAATATTTAACTAACCTTGTTAATTTAAGGCTAATTTAGTTTCAACTTTGTTGTATAATAGATGTAGTGCTGTTTATTCACTTTCGTGACTTAAGTTTTCGTTTCGTTAATTTAAGGCTAATTTAGTTTCAACTTCGTTGTTTATTCATTATATGTAGTGCTGTTTATCCACATTCGTGACTAAGTTCTCGCTTTTCCCTTCTGAATTTTATACACGATTTTTATTGTTTTATTAGTTCTACTATCCTAAAGTTCTGATAATACCACGTTTCTTTTTTTCTTTTTAATTGTTTAGGTGTTAAGTGCTTAAGCTCTACTAACACCTACTTTTGGGATAAGTTGTTTTATTTAACATTCACTAGTATTATTTTCATTCTCGTAGATGTAATATTTAGTTTTAACTAACAGATATCACTCCTGTGCATAAAATTTAGTAAAGCAAAGGTTTTATATTTTTACTTATGTATTTCGGAACCCTCCTTTCACTTCCTATTCTTGTAGTCGACCTTGACACAAGGCTTGCAGGTCGATACTAACGTTGTTTGTGAAGTGAATCACCCCCTCCCTTTCACTTTTTACCTGCGTTAACCCTAGATTACAGCGCTTGTCAGCCAACGAATAAGTTAGCCCAGTATTTTAAGTTATATTTAAAAAAACATTTAGCTAGTTCAGATTAGTTTCGAGTTTAGGATGGCTACCCCAAGGACTCCCGTTTCCTCCTTTTTCCGCGACGCTGGTTTGGAGGCCATGAGATCTCCAATCACGGAGCTTGAGAGGGTGGTTGCGGACCTCCTTCGGATAATGGAAAAGTCCGAGGCGGCTTTGGTGCGTGTGAGGGGTGCGGGGTCATCCCTGAAAGCAAACCGCGCCAAGTTGGCGGCTCGGGTTAGCCAGGGTGCGGAAGCCGGTAGAGCGATCGGGGTTTTCCGCCACTCCTTATCGCAGACTGAGGGTGTTCGGGCCGGGAAACCCGATGAGTGGAGAGTGGTGTCCACTCGGGGGGATCGTGGGGTGGTGCTGCGGAGGCAGGGAGCTGGGAACACTTCGGTGGACCCTCTTCCTCTTAGTGATAGGTTTGCGGTGTTGTCGGAGGACGACTCCGAAGCCGTTGCGCCCGCACCCGCTCCCGTCTCCACGGTGGGGACCGGGCCCAAGGGGAGCTCGGGGGGAAAGAGGGGGCTGTTAGTGATAGGGAGCTCCAACGTCCGGCGTGCGGTGGCGCCTTTACTGTCACGGGCCCGCCGGGAGGGTGTTCATGAGCGGGTGTTCTCCAGGTGTATACCAGGAGGTACGGTGCCCAGGTGACGAAGGAGGTCAGGGCGTCGGTTTTGGGCACGGGTTGCTCCTCGTTGCAGGTGGTGGCCCATGTTGGGACCAATGACGCCTCGAAGCGCGGCTCCGAAGAGACTTTAAGTTCTTTTAAGAACTTGGCCGCTGAGGTTGCTCGTGTCCGAGAGGAGCCGGGTTCTGATGTGCGGCTTACCATCTGCAGCATTGTCCCTCAGACGGACTGCGGTTCTATTGTATGGAGCCGGGTGGTGGGCCTGAACCGTAGGCTGTGGGACTTCTGTAGGGTCAATGGAGTGGACTTCGTAGACCTGAGGCCGGTGCTGGACTCATGTAGGGTACCCGTAAACGGTTTTGGTGTCCACTACACGGCCGAGGCAGCGGATGCGGTAGCGCGTAGGGTTTTTGAACACGCTAGGGGATTTTTAGGTTAGACGAGGATAACACCAATATATCTGTTAGAAAAGAGTCCGCCAACATTAATCCTAGGGAGTCCAAGAATAGCGGTAGAGTGAGAAGTAGAAAAATAAAATTGTTAGATCAAGTGGCGGGGAAATCCAGAACGAAAATATCCGTAGAAAACACAATAAAAATTATTATTATGAACTGCCGAAGCATTCGAAGGAACCAGGCTGATTTTTGCCACTTAGTTAAAGCCATCGTGCAGACGTTGTATTGGGAACTGAGAGCTGGCTATCGGGCGACATTAATTCTAACGAGATTTTCCCACCAGATTACGTGGTATATCGCAAAGACAGGGGGGAAAGAGTCGGAGGTGGATATTTCATCGCCGTCAGAAACAATATATCAAGCCAATTAGAGGAGATTAACGTCAGCGAACACTGCGAAACGATATGGTGCTCCCTTCGTTCGAGAAATGCTAAAACATTATTTTTTGCTCATTTTACCGCCCACCTGACTCGGGAGTCGAGAACATTAGAGAACTCAGTCGTACATTGCAGGTGATAGCTAGGAGAAAGAACGATCCAGTAATCATTCTGAGTCTCGCATGACTTCAAGAGTTTCGAGAAGAAATTGTATTGCAAACAGTTATTCGCGAGACGGTGCAGAGGGTGTAACGCTTGGTTGCTATATGGTCTTATATAGGAGAAAAGGAAAACCGCTCATAACTAAAAAGCTTTTCAACCTTTTTCGATCAAACTTTCAGGAATCGCTTTACTATTTAACTTTTAAATTTGAAACTGCTCGCCATGTACATAGTAGTCCTGGGTTTGACTCTAGGAGCATATCGTTTCTCCATTTGAATATAATGGGCAGAGCTGAAACGAAGCGAGCGAAAAACGTATGGAAATGAATTTCCATGTCGTAGAAATTCAAATCTCGTTCGAAAAAAGCCAACAATTACGTTTAATTAATATTTTACGTATTTATTCAATTCGTCGTGATAAAATTGTGATAAAATCGTGTTTTATATCTCCATGAATATTATTACTTTCTGGAACATTCGATTATGTGGATTTTATATTCTTTTTACGTTTTAGTGCGCGTAAAATTTCGTGTCATTGATTTTTATTTTATTTTAACGTAATACTTAATTCACGCCTAGCCGTCATATATTATTATATGCTTGGTAGTGAGCGAATGATTTTGAAGTAAGACGTAAATTTATATAATATGTCAGTGATTTTCTTCTTGCTTTTACGATACACTATTCGTTTCTTATAAATAATAGAAAATTTATGTGGTACGATTATGACGTTAACAGAAGTTTACGTCGTACTTGAAAACCAATGACGCAATACTAAGCATTGAGTTAATATTACAGATTTCTGAATCTGAATAAATATCCTGCAAGCCACGGCAATTGGTGTGTGGCAGGGGGAGATTATCTCCAATGATAATCATGCTGTCCGTATTATTTTCAGAATTATTTCTTACTCTTTCGCACGTACTATCGGTCTTTATTTGCATGTAGTGTGATGAGTAAGATATAAATTGAAGGAGTTCGCCAATTGCTTCAGACGTGCTTCTTATCCGTTGCAGAGGACGGATTTCCTAAACAGCATTTCGTCGCTCAGAGCGCACATATCGAAGGTGGAAATTATCTTCTCCCTTCTTTCAATGGAGCTGATTTCGGAGAAAAGGAAATGCTTATGTGGATACATGCGGAAAATTTGCTCTTGAGGGAGGGAGCAAATACCTGTGTATAGTTGTGGGATAGGGCAGGGCCGCGCCAAGGGTGTTTGGCGCTAGGGTGTAAAATAAAAAATAATTCTGCAGCGACCCCCCCCCCCCCCCCTCCTCCAAAGTGACTACTACAGTCTGGACGAAATTACTTTGGGAAGGCGACTCGCGTGCGATGTTGCCAGAGTTTCAAATATCTTTGCGACTGAGGGAGAGGGGAAAGAGAAAGAGTCCCAAATCGTGACCATGCGAGAACCAATAGGAATGAAGGAGGCGGAGCATCACTGGGCTCAACTTCATTCTCTCTCAGGCCTCCGTCGTGTCAACTTCGAGTCTCTCTGTGCTGTATTGCCTTTTGCTTCACGATCCCACCGAAAGGTGCATTCCAGTGTGGGAGATATGGCAACGCAGAGTTTGAGTTTTCTCCTCAGAAGATGTCCCCCACCTCCACGCAGCGGAGAGACAGGAGCGGTCCCAGTATTTTGTTTGCAGGGGGCATAGCGTCAACTCAGCGTGGTTTCTCTTTGCAACAATTCCCTCCCCTCCGCCTGTGATTGGCTGTAAGGGAGGGGAGTCTTTCCCGCCAAGCTCCCACCCCTACCCTGCCCCGAATTATTAATCCCAAAGTAATTTCGTCCAGACTGTAGTCAATCCTAACAAAAAAAAAGACCGCCACTCTCCCTTACATAAATGTTAACGAAGACATCCGTTCTTATTCGTATTATGGACAGTCTCTAATTTAAAAATAACTTATCGATAATGTTCACAGTTAAACTTTGCTACGTTCATTTAATATTAGCTTTCAATTGCCAATCGAGCGAATTGCTCAGCTTTATCTTAAAAGCATTTCGAAGAAGGGGCAAACTTTTAAATGAACGAAGATACAAATATCTTAATGGGAAGGCGTCCCTGGCTAGTTGGCACCCGAGTGCCGTGCACCCCTTGCATCCCGGGTTGGTGCCGCCCTGGGGCAAAGAACTGCTGAAAACGGAATTCAATGAAGAATGGGACAACATTCGCGAATTTCCGAACTAGTTGCGAAGATGTCCTGAAAACAGCAGTGGGGTGGATCCAAAAATACACTATTTCCATTATTACCAGGGAAGCAGGGCTACGTAGGCACACCATAGCGAAGATAGTTCAGCTTTTCGGGAGCTCGTTTGTGTATGGCTCATCGAATAAAGCAACAAAATCGGTGGTGTAGGACATATTGTGGAGATAGATGAAAGTGCGTTCGGGCACCGAAAGTACAATGGCGGCCGTATTCGCAAGACAAGGTGGGTTGTAGGCAGAATAGACCCGTTCACTTGCGAGCGTTTCCTGTGCGTGGTGCCCAAACGTGACACAAAAACATTACAAGAAGTTATTACGAAATATGTTGAGAAGGGAACTTCCCTTAAAACAGATATGTGGAGGGGATACGTAGGATTGGCTGGGTTAGGGTACTGCCACCAAACGGTGAATCATTCAGTGAATTTCGTCAGCCCGAAGGACAAGCAAACCCACACACAAAATATCGAGTGCTACTGGTCCAAAAAACTTCGGTGGAAACCTTTGAGTCATATCATGTAGAATACGTATGGAGAAGCAAGCACCAGACGGCCGAGGACTTGTTTCTTGATTCTATAAATACCATTAGGTGCTTTTATCCTCACATAGAAGAGTAGTAAGGTTAATTTACAAGGCTCCAAGCCGTAATACTTTGACAAAGATCTTTTCAGGGCTGCAGAATGCATCACTCTGTTTGGCTCTAAACAACTGGTCATGCATTTTGATGCTTACAGCAGAAATGAAATTACTCAGCAATCAACAGTGCCCTCTCCTTGGCTGCAGTCGGCAAGCTATGATTGAAAAACGTGTCTCCCCCGAATCTGATACTGCAGTGTGATAATAAAAATCATCATTTGTGTTTTACAAACCGTGAGCATAATGCAGATTTTCAGCGAAACTTGTTCACTTTTTATTCGTTTTAACTAGCGTAAGGAAGTGAAACAACACACCATCTTACCATCTGTATGATAATACGCACCATCATCACGTGCTTTGTTTTGGAATTGTGCCGTGAACGTCATATCCGAGATTATCGCGAGTATTGTCCCGTAATATGTGTGTGCGCGTTTATTATTTCTGTGTGCACGTGACATATTTATGTGTGTGTCTGTTTTCCATTCGTAAGGATGGAAATAACAATATGATATCGACGTCTAACAATGGAATTGGTAGGCAAGACGACATCCCTTTAAAATGGCAAGATTCACTCACAAGGGGAGGCTCACCTCTTCGGGTGACGGATTTCCTTAAAAATTGGTAGGTTGGTAGCCCTCAACTCCACAACCACGAATAACCCCCTTTTGGGCGTATATATCCAGAAAGTTAGCAACAAAATGGATTTATAATGTTCGATTTCATGGTTAACAAGGTATATACCTATTTTGCGGCATTGATTGTTGTTTTAGCGGTCGCCCAGCGGTAACTTGGTGACCTGGCGTTACGAAGGTCGTGGGTTCGATCCCAAAGCGAGTGATACTTCTTTTCTGACTTATTATGGTGTGATTTTTTTATATTTTTTCAGCTCCTTTTTTATAAATGCTGATGTTTTATAAGTTTTTAATCCACTTTTGCATAATTTCGTGTTTTTGTTTTTTTTTTGATCTTTTTTCGAATTTATTTTTTCCTTCTTTTTTTTGTTTTCATTTTATCCTCTACCGTTTTAACAATACTATTTATTCTGTAGCATTTTCTTCTTTGCAATGACTTGGGTGGAATGAATCATAAAAACAATGGAAAGAACTGTTTCTTTGAAAACGAGAGCACCTCGCAAAGCACTGCTCTCCACAGAAGCACTTAATCGTCATCACCTCTTCAGGAAATATAACTTGGTTGATGTTGCAAAAAATGTCGGTTTTTGGTTAGCCATGATGCATACCACGCGTACCGAATCATCGGTTTAAAAACCATTGGTGGTGAATCAAGGAATGTTATGATTCATTTTCAGTATTTTCACCCATGTCATGTAAAATGCACACAAGCACGTACGAGTCATACTTGGATAACGTTTTTTTCCATTGTTTTTATGATTCATTCCACCCAAGTCATTGCAAAGAAGAAAATGCTACTGAATCAATAGTATTGTTAAAACGGTAGAGGATAAAATGAAAACAAAAAAAAGAAGGAAAAAATAAATTCGAAAAAAGATCCAAAAAAAAACAAAAACACGAAATTATGCACTAGTGGATTAAAAACCTGTAAAACATCAGCATTTATAAAAAAATCGGTACAACATACATTGTACAAACTTTCTCATATACGTACTAATGCGTCGTTTAGTTATCTTTAGAAAATGAAAATCGTATGAGCCTGTTTTTAGAAAATCCAATTTTTGTTAAAGTTGCCCAAGAATAAACTAGCCTTATAGTCATTCGTTGGGAAAAATGAAATACGTAGTATTATTGAAGACGTATACTCAAGTAACTGTACGAAATTTGATCAAAATCGTTGTAGCCGTTTCTGAGAAAATCGAATTATTGTTAAAGTTGCCTAGAATAAACTAGCCTTATATTCATTTTTTGAGAAATATGAACTATACAGTATTATTGAGGATGTAAACTTAAGTAACTGTACGAAATTTGATCAAAATCGTTAGAGCCGTTTTTGAGAAATTCGAATTGTTGTTAAAAATGCATAGAATATACCACTCTTCATTATTGAGAAATGTCAACCATTTCTATGTATACTAGGCTCAGTATGATAAAATTCCTAAGTACGAGATTTCATTCATTTTAGCTTTATCGTCTAGGCTCCAGAGCCAGTAACAGACAGACAGACGGCATTGAGAAAACTACTTTTTCGGATTCGGCGACATCTAAAACGTATATTTCCGTAAAAATCTCGAGGTCGAATTTTTTCGGGATAACTATAGGTACTTTCTCGATACTTCGTATGAGAAAGTAAAAATCGGTACCTACAACATACATTGTACAAACTTTCTCATATACGAACGCATCGTTTAGTTATATTTAGAAAATGAAAATCGTATTAGTCGACTTTTAGAAAATCAAATTTTTGTTAAAGTTGCCCAAGAATTAAATATGTAGTGCTATTGCAGATGTATACTCAAGTAACTGTACGAAATTTGACCAAAATCGTTAGAGCCGTTTTTCAGAAAATGAAATTATTATTATAGTTTCCTAGAATAAACTAGCCTTATATTCATTTTCAGAGAAATACGAACTATACAGTATTATTGAAGACGTAAGCTCAAGTAACTGTACGAAATTTGATCAAAATCGTTAGAACCGTTTTTGAGAGAATCGGATTGTTGTTAAAAATGCGTAGAATAAACTTCCCTTAATTATTGAGCAATGTCAACCATTTCTTCAGCTTATGAACTGTATTATAAAATGATTAAGTACGGGATTTTATTCATTTTCGCTCTACCGTTTAGGCTCCAGAGCCAGTAACAGACAGACGGCATTGCGAAAACCACTTTTTTGGATTCAGCGACTCCTAAAACGTATATTTCCGTAAAAATCTCGAGGTCTAATTTTTTCGCGAAAACAATACTTTCTCAACATACTTCGTAGGTATATGAGAAAGTAATAAAAATGATGCGCACTGTGCCTCACACTCGAGGTCAGTATATATGAACGGAAAGGCATTGTTCCTGCACAACCCTCCTACATTTATCAATGATAACACTCAAACCAATAATCCATCGACCTTCCAGATTATATGATAATGCACGATATACGATACAAAATTCTCGTATCGTAGAGTGGTATTAATTAATACGGGCAGAGCAATAGGGGTTGCGCGCCCTATTTTTTGTCTTTTTTCATTATAATGGATACAGCTATTCAACCCAACCCGAAAATTCCTCGCACGTTAAAAAATAAGGTTCCCTTGTACGAAAGCCATTTTAAATCGAAAACGTCATTTGAAAGCGTATTACAGGAGGATCGCCCAGTATGTTTACTGGAAGAAATATAGCGATGTTTATTTTGATATTATCAGTAAAGATAAGATACCAAGGCTTAGCTAACACTCCATTGCTATTATGCAAAAATTTATCGCTAAACAAGAAAATAAAAACACGTATGTTAGTGCTTCATATAAATAAGCTCCAGAATTAAGCCAATTATGGGATTGAATTTTCATTATGAATTAGATCCTTCAAAAAAAAGTAACACACATTTTAGTTAGCATTACGTAACCTTAAGGCATGAATCAAGGTTAATCGCAACACATTTACTCAAAATAATTCCGTCACTATCTGGCAAAGTCAGGTAGACGATAAGGACGAAGGAGATATTTCCAAATAAAGATTAAGAACAGAATCAGACGATCACCGACCAATGGGGAATAGTGCGTTGCGAAACTCATATCGTCGTTTGAACTGAAGATAAAAATCCCATGCCTGCCGCAATTCTTGGTCGCTGTCCAATTTATACAAACACCGCACGGCTACGTCGAAAATTGCTACTACTTCTCTCACCGCGGACTTATATGAAAGCGACCTATGATGGGAACCATATTATGATGAGAAAAAAATTCACGTAGCAATCGCAAGAAAAAAATCGGTATAACATACATTATACAAACTTTCTCATATATACATAGATACTAAGGCGTCGTTTAGTTATCTTTGGAAAATAAAAAACGTATGAGCCTGTTTTTAGAAAATCCAATTTTCGTTCAAGTTGCCCAAGAATAAACTAGCCTTATTTTCAATTTTTGAGAAATATGACCTATACATTATTATTGAAGACGTAAACTCAAGTAACTGTACGAAATTTGATCAAAATCGTTAGAGCCGTTTTTGAGAAAATCGGATTGTTGTTAAAAGTGCGTAGAATAAACTTCCCTTAATTATTGAGCAATGTCAACCATTTCTAAGTATACTCTGCTCAGTATGATAAAATGCTGAAGTGCGGGATTTTATTCATTTTCGCTCTACCGTTTAGGCTCCAGAGCCAGTAACAGTCAGACGGCATTGCAGAAACCACTTTTTCGGATTCAGCGACTCCTAAAACGTATATTTCCGTAAAAATCTCGAGGTCGAATTTTTTCGCGAAAACAAT
Source organism: Uropetala carovei (assembly GCA_036926305.1). Classification (NCBI taxonomy): domain Eukaryota; kingdom Metazoa; phylum Arthropoda; class Insecta; order Odonata; family Petaluridae; genus Uropetala; species Uropetala carovei. The sequence goes on along the minus strand of JAXCHB010000220.1, from coordinate 996,592 downwards.
ACTTTCTCGATACTTCGTATGAGAAAGTAAAAATCGCTAAAACATACATTGTGCAAATATTCTCATATACTAATGCGTCGTTTAGTTATCTTTTGAAAAATAAGAACTATGTAATATCGTTATAAACATCAACATAAATAACTATTCGAAACTTGATGACAATCGTATGAGCCGTTTATTAGAAATTCCAATTGTTATTAAAGTTGCCCAAGAATAAACTAGCCTTATATTCATTTTTTGAGAAATATGAACTACGTAGTATTATTGAAGACGTAAACTCAAGTAACTGTACGAAATTTGATCAAAATCGTTATAGCCGTTTTTGAGAAAATAAAATTGTTTTTAAAATGCGTAGAATAAACTTCCCTTAATTGTTAAGCAATGTCAACTATTTCTCCAGAGCTTATGAACTGGATGATAAAATGAATAAGTAAGAGATTTCATTCCTTTTTGCTCTACCGTTTTGGCTCTAGATGCAATAACGTACAGACAGGCAGACATATGGCATTGCTAAAACGACTTTTTCGGACTCAGCTACACCTAAATCGTATATTTCCTTGAAAATCTCTAGGTCGAATTTTTTCGCGATTGCAATACTTTCTCAATATACTTCGTATATGAGAAAGTAAAATAAAGTGTTTTGCTATTAACTTTATATTCAGGATGCATGTATGTACTCTAGCTTATGGAATGAGATTATTATGTAAATGATATGTACAGCAACAGTAATGAAGAGAATATGACACGAAAATCAATTTATAAAAATAGGTACTCCGCCTTGTCGCTCCAGCTATAAGACATCTTCAATTGGTCTTTTCTCCGAAGAAAATATCCATATCAATATAAATTTGCCTTAGTGCGCCCCCTTCCTAAGAAATCTTCCCATGAATCGACTCAATATAGACTGATCAGTCTCCTACCTACCCCTTCTAAAGCACTCGAAAGACTCATTCATGAGCAAATCACATAATTTCTCACATCAACAACTTACTTGATCCGCTTCAATCAGGTTTACGTAAAACACACAGCATGGCCATAGCACTTGTAAAATTTACCGACGATATTCGCCGCGCCATTGACAGAAGAGAGATCACTTTAATGACACTGCTCAACTTTAGTAAGGCCTTCGAGTCCATAGACACGGACATCCTACTTGCGAAACTTCGCCTAAATTTCTCCGAGCACCCATTGAAATGGCTTCATTCTTACCTAAATGACCGTTTTCAAAAAGTTCTTTCTGACAACTCTTTTTCCAATTGGATTCAGGTCGGAAGAGGTGTTCCCCAAAGATCAATTCTCGGACCTTTGTTATTCTCTCTTTACATTAATGATATTTCCACTGAAATATACAGGGTGCTCCTAAATTATCTTTCCCATTAAGAAATGTTATATCAACCAAACTACTGAAGATAAAAAGATGCAGTTTGCTGCATTTATTATATATAAAATTACATTTTAGTACACTTCGACGAGTGCCCCTTGGGTAGCTCGTAGCACATCAAGTCGGTATCCGATTTCTGTCCACGTATGCGCCAACATGTCTGGTGTCACATTGTTGATGGCATCGGTGATTCGCGCATGAAGAATTGTGTGGTGCACTTATACTGGCACGATTATTTAGTGAGGTCGTGAAGGTGCTCGAATTGAAGATCAGTCACAGCTACCTACGGACTGACTCTACGTTAGTGTTGGCATGGCTCTCTGCAGCACCGACAAGATGGAAGACGTTCATTGCCAACAGGGTCTCAGAGATCCAGGACAACACTTCAGTAGCTGAGTGGAGACATGTCGCTTCTCGGGACAACCCAACTGACCTGATATCAAGAGGGGTCAATCCAAATGCTCTGGTGCAAAACTCACTATGGTGGAATGGACGAGCATGGCTCCTGGAAGCATCAACTTGATGGCCTACCACAGGCATTCTTCTGGCATCACACGACATGCCAGAACAACGTAAGACTGTAACTAGCTCGGTCACAAGACATGGTCACGATGACATAATCATAAGGTTCTCTAACCTCACAAGGTTACAAAGAGTTGTAGCATATTCTCTTCCTTTTGCTTCCAATTGCAAACTACAACCTGTGGATCGGGCAACTGGTTCACTTCTTAAGGAAGAATTGCAGACATCACTACATACTTGCATTGGTGTAGCTCAAGTTACGGAATATTCACCAGAGATCCAGCAGCTCAAGAACTCTGCCTCTTGACAACAAGAGCAAGCTAAAGAGTTTAAACCCCTTTTTGTGCAATAAACAGCTACTCCGAGTTGGAGGACGCCTGCAGAATGCTGAGCTTTCTTATGAACAAAAACATCAGGTAATCTTGCCCCCATCCCATCATCTAACACAGCTGATCATTGTAAGCGAACATCGACGGATGCTCCATGCCGGCGGCCAATTACTATTATTAACATTAAGACAGCACTTCTGGATCATAAATGGAAAGGCCACTATTCGACGAATCCTATACCACTGTTTAATATGTCACAAGTTGAAGGCAGAATCAACACATCAACTAATGGGACAACTACCCCGCCAAAGGGTGCAACCCGCTAGACAAAAGGTTCTCAAAGTGGTCTATATGGACCCCCAGGGGTCGATCGCATTGTGCAGGGGGTCGATAAAGATCTAGGGGTCGAATGGGTGTCGATGGACAATGATTCGCAACTTAGGTTGCGATGGTCCGGGGTTGGTCGCTCTGAGGCAGGGAATTCTTGGCCACCCCCATCCTAAAATGGAAATCCCCAAGTGGCGTTGCAAGTCACGTGCATCTTAAAAGCACCCATACTGTGTCTCTGTTTATGGTTTTCTTTCTTCTCTGTAACCTGGACTGTGCCGATGGGTCATAAAGATTGTTGCTCTCGGTTTTCCCCTGCTATTTTTCGCAAAATGTCTTTCTGAGAAGAGTTACCTTCCCTTCTGTGAGACAAAACTTGCACTCACTTGCAACTATTCTGAAGAGCTGGCAGCGCCGTTCGATATTTCGGTGCACTTCGAAAGTTGCAAGCGGTGAGGGAAGGGGAAAACGATCTTATAGGCTCAGTTTTAACACTTCTATCGTAGTGAAAACATCAGATCAGTGACCTCTCTCTTTTAGTTCTTGAAGAACATTTCGTGTTATAATATATTGGCATCTCCTCGGCGTAATTGATTGATAATCATATTAACTCAAGAAGCAGTATCAATATTTAGTACAAATGTTCTGCTTCTCGATGTGATCAAAGGACAATTTTCAGCCGGAAAGTTTCCAAGTCTCTTTTAATCAAAAAGTAAGTACATATATATTTTTTAATGATTTAATTAATTTACGTGCTAATATTGTCCTTGATTTACGTCGATGATACATTACAGGAGAGTGCGATGTAAACAAGGTCGCCCTGAGGGCGGTGCGAGCGGTGCAACCGCACCGAGCCCCGCGCTCACCAAGGCCCCACCATAATCATTTTTTTGGAATCTTAATAAATATGAAAGAACTTTCTTATCTGTGGTTCTTAATTCGGCATACGCTGCTATGTTATGTGATTATTTTATTTTATATTTCGTATTTACTCGTGTAAGCCGCACACCTTTTTCCCCAAAATGCCTGTGAAAAAAAGGGGGTGCGCGTCTTACACGAATTTTTTTATTTGCCGTGCAGCTTTCTCCCAAAAATGTCATGTTCCGGTAAACTAACATTAATCCAGCACCCATACCGCGTCTATTATTATATTTCTAAATTTCGGTGTATTTAGTCATTTTCATTCATTGTATAAAAGGTCCAAATGCATAGCAATTATAAGAACAAAGTCAGCATCGCCACCCTCGATTGAACGTGTCGTGAGCATGCGTCACAAAATTGTAGCGGCGATATATATTAAGCAGCCACAAAAATCTCAATTTCCGCCATTTCTCCCAGCATGTTATTCCTCTCTAGCTGCCCCTCCTTTTCTGCCGCCAGTGTGCCGTGCACAACTCGCACACCCAGTTGCGGCAGCCCTGGGCCAGCACATATGCATATGGCTTCAGGGGATTTGAGATGGATAATATCTCCATCTTACGAGGTGAAATTGTCAATTTATTCAAACATGCTGGGTTTGAAGAAGTAGATGAAGGTGACATTGTGAATTTACTTGAGTCACACCAAGAACTAAGCAAAGAACTGATCCAGCAAGATAAACTTCAGGAAGAAGATGAGAAGCTTTCTGCTGAAAAGGACAATGCTAACTTACCTGTTAGCACGCTGACTTCCAAAATAATGACAAAAGCATTTATTCTTGTTGGGAAAGCACTAGCAATCTTCAATGAAGATGACATCAATAACTATGCTGCTCTAGTGTCCAGAGCTGTAAATGATGCTTTGAGTTGCTATTGTCAGTTTTATAAAGAAAAATACCACAAATTAAAACAGCTGTCACTTCATTACTTCTTTAAAAACCTAAAATGACTCCTACAAGTGACATTACGGATGCAATGCCTCCAGCCACCACAACATCAATCCCGCCAACTCCTCCTCAGTAAACAACATGCTTCACCACGACAACCCATAGTGCTCCACTGTGCTGACATCAACCGAACATTATAGTAATAAAAACTTATTTGTATTAATCAATGGGTTAATAGTTTTTTGTATGCATTGCATTTTATTTATATTTTACTGGTACCTACAGTATTGTACTGTAAAACCCCCAAATTCATGGCTTCCAAATTCACAGTTTCGCAGTTTTGGACTACTGCAGTCATCTTTGAAGTGAATAGAAAAAGCACTAAACAAATGAATTTCCCCATCTGCGAGGTTTTTTTAATCACGCTGTGACCCCGTTTTCCGAAATTGTCTACGAAGAGGAAAGCAAGTGATAAAGCAGAAGCAAAAAGAAGACGTTGACTTTAACCAGTTGAGTGGGTATGCCGTATATATTCGTCATGGCCTGTCGTAATCTGTATGCCGTATATATCCGTCACTCCGTTTTTGGGGTCATCCGCTATGGATATACTGAAGTAGTCCATCATATATCTTATCTCCGGTATCTAGCTGTGTCCTTCTAGTACAGGTTAGAGCACATAGATGGTGCTTTCTTCCTTTTGCCGAGAAAAAATACGCTCCGTATGAAAACCATGCAAGTGTAATGCGGGGATGCCTATACCTGCCCCTGCGGTAGTGAAAGCGGATGTGTGACCTCCAATGCCTTTTTTGCATCCCCTTGTGAATTTTAATGGGAGGAGTTGATCTTTCCGACCAATATATGATTACGTACAGTACGGCAAGGAAGAGAATGAAGAAGTATTATCAAAAAATATTTCGTCATCTTCTTGACTTGTGCATGTTCAATTCTTTTGTAATTTACAAAAAAATTGAGGAAAGACCACAAATTTCCAGTTTAGGTTTGATCTCATCAACTCTCTCTTAAAGAACATGGAGGATGTACAACAGATAAGTCTACAGTGGAAAGAAAGATCACCTACAGACACTCCTGTGAGACTAAGTGGCAGGCATTTCCCAGAGCTAAATTCTCCCTCAGCGTCAAAGAAAAATGCCCATAAATGATGTGTGATGTGCTTGTCCCATAAGTAGCAAAAGAAAACCATCTACCAGTGCAAAGACTGCAACGTCGCCCTGTGTGTCATTCCATGCTTCCGGGCATACCCCACACAGCACTATTGAAAAGGGGATATTGTTTATAATGTAAATATTGTATATATTTAAAGAGAACAACAACAGTTATCAATGTAGGAGACTGCAGAAGGAGAATAAATATTATATTGAGTTTTTATTTTTTATACTGACTAATGCATGCAGTTATGGCAATGTTATAAACAATTTTTTATGAAAATACGCTTTATTTATAAAAAAATAATTTTTTAAATGCAATTAATGATTTTAGTCATTTAAAAGATGTTATATCCAAAGGTTTGTTGATATTGGCCTAAAATTAGATCACCTGACCATGTGACTGGATAACAAAAATTTCCTCCCAAGTTAAGATCTGGATTGAAGAGCAGGTTCAAGGAAATATGTGCCTTTAAGTACTCTTTTAATTGAGGAAATGGCAAAGTATTTGCATCAACATATTAGTGAACTATGGTTAATCACATAAATAGGTAACAACTAAGTTAAAATTTTAAAGCTGGGAACACAGGGTTATGTCACCCAAGATATGCTCAGTTTCCTAGGAATGCATCCTGACCTATCTCAAGGGAAACCTGTTATTTTATATCGGTAAGGGGGCCACTGTAATGACTTTAACGTATTTATATTACTTCTTATGGGAAAATAGGATTTGTTCAATACTCATTTTCTAACTGCTCAGTTCTTCTGGAACCAATTAAGAGTGCTATAGTCTGTTCACTTCCTTAAGTCTCTTGACCTTCATAGAGCAAGTAGCCAATCACGAACGTTTCCCCTTCCATAACCCCTCACAACTTTTGCACGGGAGGACAGATACTGGTGCGCATTGCCAGCTCTTGCGGATTTTTGCATTCAGCTGATATACTAAACAATTTCTAAATAACATAACTTCCCTCCTGTTAGCCACTGCAGATCACAAACACAGCAGGGTAACAAAAACAACAAAACTAATAACAAAAAAATAACAGTAACAATAACTTAGAACTCCACAGCAAGGAAACAGCGGTAGAAATGGCAACGCAGACCGATGTGAACGCTTTGAGAGCAAGAGTAAGACTGAGTTCCTCCCCACTACCTTCCCAAACGAACCGTCTCCTATTGGCTGCTGCTAAGTAGCATTCTCCCCATATTCAAGGTCAAGAGACTTTAGATAGTGAACAGAGTATAACACAGGATTGCCTCTCACATCGAAAATTTTAGGATCATATTGCTGACATAAAGTGGAATGTTATTTTTCCAGAATATGCTAAATATATATAATCAGGATGAAAAAACTTTGGCATTAATATATGTTTACCACTTTGGATAAGATGACTGCCATCATCAGGGAACACTCTTGATTGTGCTTTGACTCCCCTGTAGCAGCAATCAAGGCTGTTTCAAAAAATGTTGTCCTTAAAAACCGAGAATAATAATTAAACATAACTATCAAACAAGTTAGGAAAGTATACAAAGTATCACAAATGGGCGCGTTTCGTGCAATGGAGTATTAGAAAGCAATTATATACCTGTACGTAAGGGAAATAGCGTTTTAAAGTTCTTTTCTTCATCATAAATAATCCATTTTCTTCCTATTTAATAATATTACATGCACACACAAGGAAATTAAACGTTTGTTTGGGAGATTGTTTATGTTAGCAACAATGAAGTAACCATGCAAGAAATTTTCTAAGTTCAACTCGATATAAGACATTCTTGTTTGATTTTCTCGATAACGGCTACTCCTACGATAAAAATGTATAGGAAAGGAAATACTCTACTTTACCAGTTCTACAACTTTTATTTGAAAAATATTTTGATATGAGCAATACTTTACGAGATATGACGAAAATTTACTTTTTTGTCCCCAGTAAAGTGGTACCCCTGATTGGCGTACGTGATTCATTTTTGCGATTTTCTTATTATATTTGATTGAAAGTCCTTAATATCAAATTTCATGAAAATCCGTACAGTAGAAGCCGAGAACGAACATGCGGACGGACCGACCGACGATAATAGGCACTCACGCTATAAGTGAAACGCGCCTAAAAAGCTTCTTGGAATGAATCCATATTACAGAAATTGATAAGTATGGATGACTTTATTGGACTTGTATCATAATTATACACTAAAATAAAAACCATGATTATACCTACATAAACATAAATAAAGAGAGATACGTTTACTGGGACCATACGAAAAACATATTATGACTTGTTAAACTTAATTTAATATTACTTAAGAAAAGATGAAATGGATAGATATTTAATATTTAATGTAATAGACAAAAATGAAAATAATAGGATAACACAATAAATGTGATATCTTATATATAGGGTATGGATTTTTTGGGTTTAAAAAAAATCCATTCGGGGGTAAATATCGGGTTTTATTATTTATCTTTGCATTCGGGTAAAAATCGGGTGTAAATATGGCATAAGTTTATTGTGGTCTATAAATAATTTCAATCTGGGTAAATATCGGGGGTTAACATAGAGTAATTCGGATGATTTAAAAAATATTTAAAATTTTAAATGTTTATTTAACAATTATTTTTATGGTTTACATACAATAACATTTGCATGGCGAGTTTTTCTTCCATAACATTACTCCTTTCTGGAGTTCGCTAATGATGTAAATGAGAAAGTGAACGCTCAACATCACAGCTACCCGTGAGCATACATAGTAATGTTTGGGCAAACTTGCTTTACTTAGGGTATCGGGTACCACAATCAACCCAAAACTTAATAATATCCAAATCTTTGTTCAGAGGTGTTGCCTCTAATAAATAGGCAGTAAGTTCGGATTTAATCTGCTCATCCAGACTATCATATGTGCCCAAAAATTGTATGAGAGCGTGGTTATCATGGTCATGCAAAGATTTCTTAAAAGGATCTAATACGGATGCCATTTTCCAAAACGATTTAACAGACGTATCAAGATTTCTGTTTATTGTAGCATTCCATTTTGAAGAAAGAACTTCTGAAAATTCCGTAATGGCCGCAATCACATTTATTGTACTAGGTACTGTTCTCAGGACAGCTGCAAATGAACTTGTTTCTGGCAATTTCCAAGGGAGTTCCATTTGATACTTAAGCTGAATGTTGATAATATGTTCAATTTGATGTAGTATTGGAGTTCCACTTTCAAATTTTTTTTGTAAATCAATAATAGGAATCAATCGTTCTTCTAAATATAAGAGTAAAGCATATAATTCATTTTTTCCAAAATATTCAATTATTTTCCTGATTTCTAATATTTTCTTACTATTTTCCTTTTCTGAATTCTTCAAAAAATGTTGTATACCAGACCACATTGCTATAGTTATTTTTAAACTTTCATAAAAGCTAGTCCATCGAACCGGTACTACAGCGGGAGGTTTTACTCCAACAATACCTGCACTTTCGCATGCCTCTAAGTATTGATCAAGTCGTTTAGGCGAATGTTTAAAAATAGCTCCTAACTTAACAATTATTTTTCTTGCTGGAGTCATTCCCTGGCAATTGATTGCTTTGTCCACAGCAACATGAATTAAATGAGAAATATCCATAATATGTAATAGACGAGGTATATTTTCTCCAACTTTAAGATTGAAACCATTAATTTCATGTATTCGGCACTGTCAGTTGCTATACAAAGAACATCTACCCACTTTTTAGCATTTTTTCCAATGTTTTTCCTAAAACTGTGGCAATAGTAATACTATTTGTCTTGAGAAAAGATTTGAGTCTTTCCCGGCGAATGATATGGGGAAAGTTTTCCCGGGTTTCCAGCCGGGTGGTGTGGAATAATGCTTCCGACGTTTCGGCAATGTCAACCAATAACAATGATTTTCTTTGTTGACTTTCATCATAATATGTTAACATTGTATTCACAGTCGGTCATCCTAAAACATCGTGGATTTCATCAATAATAAAGCTTATTTTTGAGCACTTTATCAATTCCTTTATTTTGGAAAATTCTTGGTTGTATACTTCAGGCAAATACTTTTTGTGTAACATTTCATATTTTGGCATAGTTTTCATAGCAGGACAATATTCTTTTAAAAAAATACCTATTGGACCATCACAAGTTTTAAGACTCAATCCAGCTTGACAAACGGCACGAACAAAATCATGAATTGCATCTTCTTGCCTTTTTTCCTTCTCTCTTTGTCTTACTAGTATATCATTAAGTGTAACTTGTTGCTGTGATGTTGAAGGAAGAGGATTAAAAAATTCAGAACGTAATTTTTTGTGTCTTAAACTAGCAATATGTTCGTTCACTCTATCAAAGGGCTTTTTACTAGGATCAACCACAATTTTTAGGCAACAGTATTTGCATACTATGGCATTTTCTCCATTACTATTGTCTGTAGTTTGGAAAACCTTAAAGTCGGGGTATTCTAAAATCCAATCTGATGTTGTTTTTCTTTTTCTACTCATAGTGAAGGAATCTATTATTGTTTTTGATATTTTTCACTAAAATCACAAAAGCAATTAAAAACTAAATAAAAAACAGTCACTAGAGCATTTAGCAAAAATATCACAAATTCATCCACATCAGATGATCATGATGTCTCGTAATTAAATCAGACGAATGGAAGACGTAAACATCTGCAATGTTGGCTTGATTTCCTTGTTAATGAATCAATTGGCAAATGTTTTATTTCAAAGCTGCAATGTACACAGAATATTCATCTTAAAAGAGATACTTAACAATTCTACTGGACTGTCCAGAGGGTACCAATTTTATACTTAAGATTTTTTAAATTTTCGTGGATTTTCTTATTTATGCATAAAACAATCAGCAACACCGTTGAAATGAATAATCAAACCCTTTTACTAACCTTAGGTATTGCTGAAAGTAACATATCTTTTGTTTTACATCTCCAAGGGGAGAGGAACGCTCTCTGCTCCCTATTCAACTTCCTTTGAAAACAATATATTTGTAAAATAATTTTTCTTCGCGGCATTACCAACTAATAGTCACTCAGGCCATTTCTCAATATCTCATTCTTCTCCTATCAAAGATCTAATGGCAACAAGCTAATTGTAAGACTCGTCCTTGCCTATTCAAGGTGCTACCAAACCAAGGAGATTCAGTTTATGTTAGAAAGTAAGTTTACGAATGTACTAGTAATGGACTAATAAATATTTCTCATATTCACCTGAACATCTACTAATATCCTCATCAAAATAAGACTTTAAATCTCTTAACTATTTGTCCGCAAAAGTATTTTTGCCAATACCGCTCTCACCGTGTTGATGTATGATAATAAACTAAATGGCTTACTGTAGATTCGAGTGATATCAAGCATATTGGTATCTTCGGTCGAATGTGTATTTTCTTTAATTTGATAATTTGTGCTACTCTGACAGATACACAATGCGCCACTTGTTATTTTCTGACATATGTTACACTGTATAGCTATGTTACAAGCCTAAGGTCCCCAAATGCGCAAGCGGGGAGGTAGCTGCGAAAAGGGGTAGTCTTAACCGCTGGAGAGTTAACCTCCGATGAAGGGATATCGCTCAACACGAGTACAGAATGGGTAGACAAATGTAGAAATTAATTCTAAAATCTAGTAAAATGGATATTCGATTTGCTAATGAATAATTATTAGTATATGAAATATATAATACTATATACATATTTCAGTTCAACGAACAACACAGAGTTCATCCAAGTTCTTATGTTAGATGCATAAAAGCATTAAAATTAAATTTTTAATCTAAAAAGTTTTGTGTGATAAAATTAATGATTTCGGGGTTTTCTGGGTTTTACCCGAATTTCAAAAAAGCCGTTCGGAGGGTAAAAATCTGGTAAAAATCGGGTAAAACCTAAAAAATTCATACCCTACTTATATATAATGATAGAAACAAAAAATAGGCAAGGCTAAAAAAGGATTACTCACTTGCTAGGCAACCACAGATTTATTTCTGTGTATACACAGCTCCTTGATATTAAATGCGTAATGGCTTTTGCCACAATGGGCTTGTCAATCAACTTGATACAGTCATTATACGCTACAATTCCTGTTTTAATAAAATCTGTAAAATAATGGTTAAAACAGGTTTCAAAAATTGCTACCCCATCCGTAAACAAATTTATAGTCAGGACCAATATGACATACCTTTCCACTGCTTAGAATACATTTCGCTCCAATACGAGCGACGAGATAAAATAATTTTGAGTATGGAGGTAAAATAACTCCCTCCAAAATTTTCCCTCAGGTATGTTCGCTGAAATACTTCAGCTAATGAATTAGCTAAATTTTCAATCTTTATCTTCATGTTTTCATCTGCACATGAGAGAGAGAGAGAAGATATATAAATTTCAAAAACACAATAAAGATTACCATTAAAAATATGTGCCACTTAGTTCTGAGATCACTTACAGTAAATAACAAATGTGAAAGGATGGAAATTTAACTTTTATGCATTGAGTGCATATAACTGAACACAAATGTGAAGTTAGAGAAGGAGAAAAACTCTGAACTTCACTGGGAATCGAACCCTGGTCTCCCACTTGGCGGGTAGGCGCTTTAACCAACTAAGCTATCAAACCAGTCTAATTCTCCATTCTCAAATTGGGGTATTTATGGTGAAGAAAGGGTTAATACAGTAAATCTTACAACACTAGATGTCCTCATTGAGGGACACCTTTCATATATGTTATTTAACAGCTATATAACTTCTGAGATAAAGTAGGGGTGATTTCTGCTGTTAAAAAAATAACATAGTGCATCAATTAACCTATCCAAAATATCTCTATTTTTATTCCCTTTTTCATTATGCTGGCTTATTTCAATTTTTCATTTTTTGTCAATTAGTGTTGAGTCTTTGTTTTCCAAAAAGTTTAAGATTCAGAAAGGACAACAGGTGATTGAGATCTTTCATGTTTATGCCATGCTGTTGCTAAATGATTAAGACTGGAAAACCCATACGGTGGAAACTGGTGGCTGGCAACCTGGCAACCAGCACCACTCGAAATATTCGTTTGTCATTTCGCTGATTGTATAAGCTGTGTAAATATTTCAAAAAGTTTCAAAACTTAACAGAAAAAAATTTAAAGAAACCTGTACAAAAAATAATATAATAGAAACAACAATAGAAGAAACAAACGCTTAGTAACATGATGCCATATTAACTCAACAGCATGCTTGCTGCTGAACAAAAATTCAATTCCCTTGTTCATTTAGTGCACGCCTTGAAGGCGGTAAACTACAACACATAACCCAAGTATCTCTCCACTGTGCAGCTCCAATGCACTATGCTTCTAAAGGGCAGAAGTCATGCTAATCTCAGACTGCTCGACTCTCCACATTCTATTCTGTTCAACACTTTTTCAAGCCTCTAGCTTATCTGAAAGTGCCTTATAATTTGTATCCTCCTATATAAGAAGCAGCAATATATTATATTGTACTTGTAGAATGTGCTTGCATTCTGCAAGCATTTTAGCCTATGCTGAATAATGGGGTAAAAGCAACACCTAAAAATTGGAATTTTAACCATTTCGGATTTTTCCCATTGGTTGTGACCAAGAACCTATAATCCTGCCAAATTTCTAGTCTCTAGCTTATCTGGAAATACTTACCATTTTTATCCTCATACTGGGCAATGATGGGGTAAAAACAACACCAAAAATTAAAATATTAATAATTATGGATGTTTTCCATTAGTTGTGGCCCAAAATCTAAAATTGTGCCAAATTTCAAGGTTCTAGGTCATCTGGAAGTGCCTTATAATTTATATCCTCCTATATCTTATGTAAGAAGCAGCTAATGTTATAGATATAATGCAAACATAATATCCCCCAAACCTCCAACTCCTGACTAACACCTAGTCCTACTAGGAACTAAAAATCTTTCCTATCTCTCCTACTGGTAAATACTGGTTAGTATGTAACATCTTCAGTAACAAACTTCAACATTAGTAAAATTAACCAACTAGACGAGGCAGTGCAGAAAACTGTGGTTATACAAGATTGGATACTGTGGTTGTCAAAAATCAAGCTCAATTTTTCAACCATAGTTTGTGATGGACTACTGTGATGTGAGTGACAAAATAATTCTTCATTTATTACCTTAATAGTTTTAAGTGCCCGTTGAATTACAACGGATTTAGTGAATCTACTTTTGCTGCCAATACTAGGGCAGATGCGATATATACAAAAACATTTTAGTATAAGAAAAACTGAAAATTACCTTCAAATAAAACTTTTTCACTTAACTTTTTGTAACAACCAAATATGTTTGTAAACAACCCTTTTCCACCATATTAAATTCAAATATTACAATAATTATATTTCCTATCATATCACTTTAGCCAAATCCAGCTTCATTTCTTGTGTAATTAGGCCTTTCTAAAATGTTTGCTTTTATGCCTTGTAAGCAAGAAACCTGTGAAAATGCAAAATATTGTCCTAACATATACTTTGCCTATACCTATACCATAATATAGGTCTGAAAGATAAAAGGGTCGATACGGAAGTAGTCTAACAAGGGGACCTTACGACATGTTTGTCACCGATTTGGTTGAAACTTGGTGAGCATGTAGCACACTTGTAGTGATGAAAAATGCCAAAGCAAGAAGATGCACCTCTCAAACATTCGCGAGATTTTTGCAATTAAATTTAGCAAACATACTAGGGGTCCAATTTATCTCCTAATATGAGTCGTAAAAGGCAGCTTATGCGGTGGACTAGTTGGTTAAGGGTTGGATTCCCAAGTCTTTGGGTGCAAGTTCGATCCTAACATTTGCAATTTTTTAAAAATTTCTATTAGTTGATTTAGTTCTATCGTCTTGTAATTTTTGGGATATATTATTTGCTGAAAATTTACAGGATTAATAATTACATTTTCGCTAATTATGTAAAGCAAAATAATTTTTTCGCAATAAAGTTGAAAAAGAATTGAATTTGAATTACCAGCAAAAATTAAATGAGAGTAAGGGCCGTTTATCACACATATTCAACTCTTTTCTTTTACAGGGAGCTAATGCTTCATTTCAAATTATTATTGTACACATTTATTTATCGATAAGTGGGTTTGGAAATGTAATTGTATCATGTCCAAAATCAGGCAAACGAACAGCAAAGCTGTACAAATTATTCTTGCAGAACGCACCCATACCTTGTCAAAAATGAACAGTTTCTTCTGTTATTGATTCTTGGGAAGGTCAGGCTATCCCTGCAGTGTATGACGAAATCTTTGTTGACGATATGGATGATCAACGTGCATTGTTAAATTTATTCTGCCAAAATGTACTCCACTCTGCCAACCTTGTGGTGTTTATTTTTATAGGCAGGTTAAAAACTTCATTAAGTGGATGCAGAATTGTTCGTTTTTAATAGAACAAAAGCGTGAAATATCATCAGGTGAGGATGCAATCAAATTACATTCGTTGCTTCATCACCAATTAAGAGCACCAGTATTTCGCGATATGATTAGGTACGAGTGGTATGCTTCGAAACTGAAGCAATAAGAGGATTTTTATGAATGTGAATGTGTGTTTTTCAGCAAAATCTGTTAAAAATAACTGTGCCTGTCAATCAATTCGTGTAATGACGTGTGCATGGTGTAAGCTAGATCTCTGCTTTTCATAATTCTATGATAACTACCACCCAAAACACTGTACATACGTCATCTAATAAAATTGATAAATAAATGTGTACAATAATAATTTGAAATGAAGCATTAGCTCCCTGTAAAAGAAAAGAGTTGAATATGTGTGATAAACGGCCCTTACTCTCATTTAATTTTTGCTGGTAATTCAAATTCAATTCTTTTTCAACTTTATTGCGAAAAAATTATTTTGCTTTACATAACTAGCAAAAATGTAATTATTAATCCTGTTAAACTTTCAGCAAATAATATATCCCAAAAATTACAAGACGATAGAACTAAATCAACTAATAGAAATTTTTAAAAAATTGCAAATGTTAGGATCGAACTTGCACCCAAAGACTTGGGAATCCAACCCTTAACCAACTGGTCCACCGCATAAGCTGCCTTTTACGACTCATATTAGGAGATAAATTGGACCCCTAGTATGTTTGCTAAATTTAATTGCAAAAATCTCGCGAATGTTTGAGAGGTGCATCTTCTTGCTTTGGCATTTTTCATCACTACAAGTGTGCTACATGCTCACCAAGTTTCAACCAAATCGGTGACAAACATGTCGTAAGGTCCCCTTGTTAGACTACTTCCGTATCGACCCTTTTATCTTTCAGACCTATATTATGGTATAGGTATAGGCAAAGTATATGTTAGGACAATATTTTGCATTTTCACAGGTTTCTTGCTTACAAGGCATAAAAGCAAACATTTTAGAAAGGCCTAATTACACAAGAAATGAAGCTGGATTTGGCTAAAGTGATATGATAGGAAATATAATTATTGTAATATTTGAATTTAATATGGTGGAAAAGGGTTGTTTACAAACATATTTGGTTGTTACAAAAAGTTAAGTGAAAAAGTTTTATTTGAAGGTAATTTTCAGTTTTTCTTATACTAAAATGTTTTTGTATATATCGCATCTGCCCTAGTATTGGCAGCAAAAGTAGATTCACTAAATCCGTTGTAATTCAACGGGCACTTAAAACTATTAAGGTAATAAATGAAGAATTATTTTGTCACTCACATCACAGTAGTCCTTGTAAGCCCTATATTTATATTAATATTTGAAAAATAAAACTTTTAATGTAAATAAAGTAGGTAGTGTGCCTGCCTTCTAATTCAAAGGTCGTGGGTTCAAATCTCGCTTCGGGCAAGGATGTTGTGATTCGTCTTGGGGTTTTTCCCCTACCTGCAGACAAGCCTAAAATTGGCATAATTAAAAATAAGATAAAATAAAAATAAAACATTTAATCTAAATAATTTAACATACCAAGTATAATTGCCTATTAAAATTTAACGGGAGGATTACGATAATTTGAATCATTCAGAAAGCAAAACATTTCAAATATAATACAACCAAAAACTACAAATATTTGCACCTGACGAACACAAACATCCATGTCCTAGGCAGGATTCGAACCTGCGACCTTAGTTACCATCAGCAGATAGACTAACCATCTGTCTACCAAGGTCAACAGATATTGCCACAGAAATTCTCTAATTACATAACGGTGTAGTGAACCCTGATTTGCTGCCACTCAACCAATGAAAATGCAGAATAAGCGTTTATGACAAACCAAGAAAATTATATTAGATCGATGATCAAGAAGCTAATTCATTAGTTTATATGTTGCAAAAGCAATCACAACGATCTCAATTGATGGGAGTAATTATCAATTTCACAGAACTATGTTCCTCATTAAATGAATTTCATCATTGCTGTTAAAAAAAGTACCACTGAATAAGATAATTCACATATGTTGAAAACAGGGGTATCATTATAAATTAGCTTCCATTTCTACTTCTCCTATATTTAAGGATTTTATATAAGAGAAAATGACAATAAAAATATCAATTATGATATATTATTTCCTTACCATTTCCAGATTTATGAAGTAAGTTTCTGATCAAAGAATTAAATTTATCTTTCCTATTCATTAACTTTCGAAATAAAGTATTCTTCCTGCATTCTTTTGTTTGCATTCCCAGGGCCTCCTATATTAAAATGAAATTTATTTATATTAATGAAAGAATGATCATCCAAGAAATTCTATTTTCCAACAAGGTAAAGGAGTTAGGGTTAGCAAAAATCATTCGTAGGTGAAATTCCATTCATACTAGTAGTAATGCTATTTACAATAGCTTAGTAATGTACACAGTGCAAAGGGCTGTAGATAGCCCACCCTTCTAATTCTAAGTACCAATGTTTATAAAAATTAATACAAAATAATGAGAAAACATATAAATTAAACAAAAAATTCTTAGATAGTAACTTAATTTCAGTTACCTTCACTACCAACTGGTGCAATGCCATGAAGACCTCATTCATTCCCACTGACGGCATCATCGCAGCAGAAGCTAATGTTTTCATATCATCATCACTGTCTAAAAGTGCCGTTAATGCACGAATGCCTCTCTGCAAAAAAATAATATAGTTGCAACAGAAGTATTAATTCAAGTTCACGGTTTTCTACATAAATTTCTCTAAAATATCATGAGTGTGAAGTACAGACCTAGGCATGATATTTTAACTGATTGTCATTTTTCTAAGAATGGTAGGGCCAAATTTACACATGGAATAGGCTAGTGATGTCCTGGGGCAGCCAAGAGGCCACCCTAAGCTACTTCATTTAATCAAAACTGAATTTTCCTCAGAGTTCATTTATTTGATGGCCAAATCATTCTTTGCCCACATAACTTGATGAACTCATCCTGATCAAATGCCTGGCCCATAAAGTTTCTAAGGATTTTCCTGAATGAATTTCAAGCACTTCTCTAAAGAAAAACAAACATTACAGTAAAGTGATTAACCAATATTTTTCGCAAAATGAACTTATCTAGCTTTTGGTAGTTACATGAAATAGCCATACTTTCAACTGGGATAAATATTCTTCACCATGATTAAGCAAATACACGAACAACAAATTTTCAAAGAGGTAATCTGAGAAAACTTTCTGTATGACACTGTCAACATGCAGAATGAAAAATTAATATGCTTTTCATAATAATAATCGGTGGAAAATTCTCGCATTTACCTAAGAGTTGTTTGCGACTTAGTGATTGTCACCTGTTCGATGTCATGATAAAATGATGATACATATACCAAGAATATTATAAGATGTAAACTATTTACTAGTATTGTAATTTACTGTAGCAATACAAAATATCTGTGAATACACTGCGTATGCCAGAATTTTATGGAATGGAATACATACAAGGCACTTTTGTTGGTTTAAAATGACATTATTTAAATATTAATTACATGAAAATGACGTTTAGCCTTAATAATTACCTTCAATAATCGATAATATTCTGAATGAAAGTGTTGTACATGAATGATAAACGAACATATCGTAAACAAAGTTTTGTTGCAAAGGTAATTAAATAAAAAAATGAACTACTTTCCTTAAAATCCACACTCTTTACGACGATTTTGGTTCTATAAATATGTTGAAGTAAAAGTTATTAAAACTAAAATCAATATAGCCGCTGCTTTGCTTAATCACCGTATTAAGAAAATATAACATGCACGAAATAAAAACTACTACAGAAATATTTTCAACATACGTATTATAAAATACTCTACAACAGATCACGCTACGAAAAAGCCAAATTTATAATGATTTACGCAAAAAATAACATTAAAAGTATGTTTACTTTCATTAAAACCGCTCATTTGAAAGAGATATGTCAAAAAAGACTTTAAATACTTATTAAAGTAATGAGAAAAAACATCAAGAAAGTGGTAATTCGATGAAATTTACAGGTACTGTTTTCATAATTTTGTAGCGAATAAGTTGACAAAAACTTACGTTACGGTCACTTGCCCTCTCCGACCGCAGCCTCCTGATCGTTACTAGCCACTCCATTCTGATATTAAACTGCTACGATCTCAACCTAAAATATTCACAACTTCGTTAACAATGAATTACATGAAACCAAGATTCAAATGTATTTATTAGATACAAGTTCGCCATCTACAGTGTGACTGCTAAGGGCAAACAAGTGAACCGAGCGCTAGAACAAAACAAAAGCGATAATAGTGAAAAATGTTTAGCTATGTTAATAAGTAGTAGCATAAAATTTTATGAAAAGTAACGTAAAAGTGGTTAATTAGTTATAAGAATCCATGATACAAATGCAATAAAAGTGAAAACTTAGTGTAAGCACGAAAAAAAGCTGGGGGAGTTGATACGAAAGAGCCAAAATTATAAACATACAGCTTCGAAATCGGAGCTCTGTAGGAGTATTATGTTGAGAAGGTCCTCCAACCAACCCAAACGTTTCTATAATACCATTCTTCTAACCCAACCAAACGATACTTTTGACACCGTTCTTCCAACCGACCCAATCCAACGATTTTTTTGATACCCTTCTTCCCACCAACGCAACCCAACGATTTTATGTTTCCGTCTATTTGAAGGCTCAATTGACGTAAATTTAATCGGAGAATGCACATAGAGTGGGAGAGGTAATCGCAAAACTGCAGTAAGCATATGCTATGCATTCAGCTATGGTACAGAGTGTATACCTCGGTCGCACGACCGTGTGGGGGTCGGGCTGACAGGCTTAGCCCCCAAAACGCTAAATTTTCTGACTTAGGAAGCTTAAACTCTAAGAGTTGTATTAACCAGTTATGTAGGTACTTCGGTAGTTGAGGGGACCCCGAGTTGTGCAAATGTTTGGTGGAATATTTTTGCTAGAATTGAGCCCCCTCCCTTTGAGAAAATCCTAGGTGCAGCCTGGTATACCTTGATACTTGGTGCGTTTAAGCCACAGCACTAGATGAGCCAATACTCCGTAGCTGTGCTACGAAATGCCAGGTTACTGCGAGGGCACCAGAGATAGTTAAAAAGGACTGATTAGGGGAGGAATAAATAGGCAAGCAAATAAATTATCGTTTATAACTTCACCATAATCTCCTTATGATATGACACAATAGGCATTTTGAATTGGTAAATGTAAACGCTTCTTTTAACCAACCCAGCCAAACGATTTTTTGATACCCTTCTTCCAACCAACACAACCCAATGATTTTTTGATACTCTATCTTCATAGAGTCAGAGACATGAACGCAAACTACAGTAAGCATATGCCAAGCATTGTGCAAAGGTACAGAGGCTTTACCTTCCCCTCCACTTTCCCTCAAGCGTGGCTGATTTAAAATGGAAGAGAAGATTTTACTTACAAAATGGGTACGATTTCAGTATTCAAATTGAACTGCTTTGGCCAATACTTTTACTTATATAATAATCATTTAAGTTGCTGCCATCGCCGCTGACTGAGGCTTGGATCCCTATTCCAGGTACCCTCAGGCCCCCCTTGCACCCCTCGCATTACTTTCCCCTCCACTTCCACTCAAGCGTGCCTGAGTGAAAGTGGAGAGGAAGCTTCACTTCGGGTTGTGTCTGACATGACCTTCCCTTATTCAATTAATATATACGTTGACGTTTAAACAGATTACATTTATGGATCACTTTTTCGTTTTAGCTTCGTTGGCCAAATAAAACACTTTCTAGGGCCACATGCGGCCTGAAGGCAGTAGCTCGACGACCCCTGCTGTTCATTAATGGTACATACATGGCAGAGCAGAACCTGCTGATGCCGCCATCCTGGGCATACCCTTCATAAAAACGCTGGAGCAACCAACGCTACCATAAAATACCTCACCTCCAGACTAACTGGTATAAGGTTACCAAATGACAATGCTCGAAATCAGGACAAAGAAAGTAAAAAAGCTGGACACTCCTCTGACAGTAAGTTTGGAGAAGTGGGGTGGAAGAAGGAAAAAAAATTTATTTTATCAAATATTATTTTAATATAGGTGAACATGATCTCTTAATTTGTACATTTATTTGTATTGACTTGTCCTATATCTTTAACTACAAATCACCAGGATTAATAAAAATATATTATTACTGCAGTATTATATTATATAATGCAATGTTTACTGACATCTCAAATTAAGCAGTCTTATTCGAGAGATTTTTGTCCGAAAGAATGTTGTAATAAAATTGTTAAAATTTCATACACTTCGTGCTGAACTTTATAGAAACTAACCACGTTATTGAAACACCCAACAACTCTACATCTGAGAAAGGTGGGAAACGACTACTTCTTTATCCGTAATTGGAAGGCGGCGACTGATTAAAGTGCGCGTATTTTCCGAAGTCCTACTATTGATTTGAATCAAATTTGGTATGATTGTGGAGGGCTCCCAGAAATAATTCATACGTGGTTTTCGTTTCTCTCTGCCCATTTTATTCAAAACGGCGGCCAAGTGAATTCTTAAATACCATATATCACCTAGAATTCTAATCGGATTTGAACCAAATTTCCCCGGGCAACACCTGATATTTCTGCTAGTTAAAATAAAAAGTAACTGGTTCACACCTGAAATGGAAGAACTAAAAAACAGAGTAGTAAGTTTATACAGAAATTTTAAAGTGGCAAACACTGGATATAATAGAAAATTATACAAAGAAAAAAAAACGAGTACAGATGGAAAATCATTTATGTAAAGAAAATTGCAAACCTAAATTATATCCATCAGGCAGAAAATAAATATAAAGCAGCATGGGAAGTTATTAAACAAAAAGTCTTTTTAAATACGTAATGGGAGACCCCGTCTCAATACCTATATCACATTCCGTCGCAACATTATTGATATTAGCTACTGTAGAACGCATACATTACAATGGGTGCATTTGAACTACACGGGCTTTTTCCGCAGCGACAAGTATGTATTGTGCCGCAAAATTATGTACAATAGAGTGATCAGTGATTACTCCCGAAGCGATTTCTTCCGAACGTGACCAATACGACGAAAAAAACAATTCAGCATTTCACAAAGATGACTATCGAGGATATTTCTGCTATAACCGATATAAAAAACCCTTTCTCGCCTCAAAAATTTTTTCTCTCTGAACAGGCCCAAAAATCGGGGTGCGCGGGATACACGGGGGCGCGGCTTACATGAGTAAATACGGTATTCTACTTAAGTATATATTCGCATAGCAGTTATAGGAAAAGGCCTCTTGCACAGACCGGTTAGCAACGACGTTGTATGGTGCGGTATTCTTTCTTGATGAATCCATATTTGAGTTATTGTTCAATAATAGATACATTTTTATAATATTGTTTGTAATAATACCTTCTTTATTTTGTCATTCATTTCTTTTTTAATGATCCTGCCGCTATTCCAAATTTGTTTATGTAGTTATTTTATAAATTTGGCGGGTAACTCGAAAATGTTTTTACTAATCACTCAACTAGAAATATCACTTATCACTCTTCAATCATCAATTGTGGTATCAACATATCGGGACGACGTAAATCGAGGATTTATTGTACTTTTCATCTAGTAAACTTCTTTTTTAGTATTTTAAAAATAATGTTTAGTGATTAAAATATTTTTATTTATTTATATTCAAAGCAGTGAATTTATTTTAGATTGCATTTAATTTGCAGAATGTCAAACCTCAATGCTAAGAAAAAGTGTCGGCAATACTCCCAAGAATATTTGAAATTAGGATTTATACCTTCAATTACCAATGAAACAATGCCTTTGAGTTTGTTATTTGAAAAAACATTCGGAAATGATGCAATGAAACCTTCTAAGATGAAAGACCATATAGAAAGAGTGCACTTCGACAATAAAGACAAAGATCTTGAGTTTTTTAAAACACTAAAAGAAAGATACAAAAAACGACCAACCTTAATGACATTTATGAAATCACCTGCTGTGGCTGACATTGAAGGAGGAATGCGTGCATCCTATAATATTTCTCTTATCATTGCTAAAAATGGAAAGTCACATACGATAGGCGAGAAGATTATCCTACCAGCCATAAAGAAAGTCATCGAAACGTGTATGAAAAAGGACTCAGGACCTATTTTGAAGTGTATTCCACTTAGTAACAGTACAGTACAACGACGTATTGATGAGGTGGCGGAAGATGTTCAAAAAACGGTGACTTCAGAACTGCAAAAGTGTAAATTTTCTATCCAGTTGGACGAGTCAACGTTTGGCACCTCTAGTATTCTTATGGCCTACGTAAGGTATTGTTGTCCTAGGAAACAATGCTTTATTGACGAGTTTCTCTTTGCCAAATATCTAAAAACTGACTCCAAGGGCGAGACCATTTTCCTGTGTTTAGAGGAGTATTTCAAAGAATATGATATTCCTCTTAGTAATATTACGGTAGTTGCTACGGATGGATCACCGGCAACGATTGGCAGGTATCGAGGATTTTTAGCTTTTTTAAAGCAAAAAGTTCCAAATATACGAACTGTACATTGTATTTTACATCGACAACATCTAGTTGCAAAAAAACTCAGTACAGAACTTCATGATGCCTTGAAAGTGTGTATTAGATCGATTAACAAAATAAAAGCAAACTCTCTCAATTCCCGACTCTTTGCCGTGTTATGTGAAAGAAATGATGAAAATTTCAAACAGCTTCTTTTGCATACTGAAGTAAGGTGGTTATCCAAAGGAGATTGTTTGCAAAGGTTGGTTGAACTTTTTGATTCAACTGTGAAGTTCCTTGAGGATGTGGACCCATCGCTAAGTAATGAACTGCTGTTGTGCAAGAATCATGTATTTTATTTGGCTGATTTATACTCAAAACTGAATGAATTGCAGAAATGAGTACAAGGCAAAGATGTTACAATTATTCAAGTTAGAACTGTTGTATTAGGTTTTCAAGCAAAGATTAGGTTACACAAGTCGTATTTAAGTCGCAGAAATTTTCAATATTTCGCAAACTTGACCCTGGTGGAACAAGAACTAGGTGAAAGTATTTCAGATAACGACATACTAATCTCTACAACTCACCTTGAAAACTTGAAAGAAGATTTTAAAGTTCGTTTTCAAGATCTAGAAAATATGTAGGTTCCGGACTGAGTTATGTCTCCATTCGTTGTTGTAGTCGAAAGTGAGTGTATAGAACCCAATATACATGAAGAACTAATCGAAATTGGCGTCGATCTCGAGGCGAAATCATTGTTCCAATGTAAAAACTTTAGTGATTACTGGAGCAATGAAAAAATTGCTGCCAAATACCCAAACCTACATGCAGCTGCTGACCCATTTTTGCTTGCATTCCCAAGTTCTTATATGGTTGAAGCTGGATTCAGCCACGTGAATGCTCTTTAATGCAAAGAAAGAAACAGACTTGATGCGGAAGAACGCGGTGATCTAAGACTCAAACTAACAAATCTTCAGCCTAATATTCATGCCCTTGTTGATGCCCATCAGGCCCACTCTTCGCATTAAGGATGTAAAATTCTTCAGTAGAAGTTTGTATTACTTTAGTTTTAATTATTTATTTTCTCAATTTAAAATTTCAGAAACTTTCTATATTCTTTTGGAATCCATATAACTCGTAGGTTTCTGTTTACACCCTGCGAGTGGCCTGCGAGTAGCTGCGCGCGCAACCATTTCACTGGACTCGGCCGCGTACTCTCGCACCGTGTCAACGATTCGTCGCCGCTATAACCACCGCTAGGCTGCGACGCAATCTACCAGTAGTCTCCTCAGCTCACGCATTGCGCCGCATCAAATGCAATAACTTTTCAACAAATAATAAAAAAAAGTGTTTCTCTGTTGTCCAGTGAATTATTCTTCATCAAATATTCTTTTAAGTATTAAAAGTTATTTTGCACATCGAAGACAAAAGTAGATTTTTATTTCTCAAAGAAATGTTGTAATAGGTATAGACGATATTTATTGCCAGGATAATTATATAAACTGCATCACTGAGTTCGATAACGACAATTCTATAAAATATAATAAAGGTTAATATTCTAACATCGAAAATATTTCGATATTATTACGTAGAATAAAAAAATCTGATGTGGCCAACACATGACTTTCTCCATATTTGGGGTATAGATATTTAAATTATTATGAGGCAAAATTATCATTTCGTATCGTAAAAGAATACAGTCGTCCTTATTGCCGTAAATTACGTATATTTTGAATGTGTTTACGGAATTCACCGCTACATGGTATTGGCGCTGTATACTGAAAATTACGAAAAAGTTGAATATCTCCGAAATGGATGGTTCTACGAAAATTTGTTTCAAACAAAACCTGGAAGAAATATTATTCTCTACAACGTTGGCCCTGACGAAGATTACCAATAAGGACGTTTTTAAGGAGATATTTGACGGAAACCGAAAAAACCGATTATTTATAAATAATTCCTAAACAATAAGTGCTATGGAAAATTGTTTCAAATGAAAGTTGTAGGAAATTAGATTCTCTATAACTTTTGTATAGAATTGTCTATAAATAATGATATTTTAATCAAGAAATATCGCAAAAACCTAATCGGATTTCGAATAAACCTCGACTTCCGGTTACCCGTTATTGTCCAAAAACTAAACAGTTCTCTGTGCTCATGTTAAAGTGTTATATGTGAAGTTTGGTAACGATATGGCACGTACTTTTTGAGTTAGAGTGCCCACAATAACATACACATACGCACACAAAGACATCATTCCGAAAATAGTCTAAACGTGCTCTAGGGACCTCAAAACGTGTATTTCCGTTGAAATCTCGAAGTCGATTTTTTTTCATGAATACAATACTTTCCCATTACTACGTATGGAGAAAGTAATAAGGTAAATCTCTCTAGTAGAATCATAATCTTACACCGATATATCTTACTTTGATTAAAAGAGCGATGTCGCGTTCGCGACTGTTTCTTTGCCTTTTTAATGGAAAAATATTTCCGTGTCAGACGCGTAAAAATAACACTGTTAAACACAATTTTTGTTTCCTTAAAAATCTTAGGATTCTGAGTTTTTTTACGCTGAATCCGAATCTACTTTAAAAATTTTTGTATCACGTATAGATTTCGAGTTGTATTTACTCCCTGATGATGGTGAAATTGTGCCTAATCTCGCATCAGCTATTCGACCAGTTCCACATTCTGTTGACTTACCAGTGCCAAGACCACCAACAAATTCAGATTTGGAGAGCAGAGATGAAGAGCCGATGTTTGTAGAAAAAAATAGTTATGATACCGATTTTGAAGCTGATGATACAAAAAGCCCCCATTTAGTTATTCAATCAGAGTTAAACAATCTTGTCAAAGATCTGAATCTATCAAAAAGTCAGGCAGAGCTTTTAGCCTCTCGCCTTCAAGGATGGAATCTTCTTGAAAAGGAAACCAAAGTAACTGCTTTTCGGAACCGCCAAAAAGGCCAAATTAACTTTTTTTCAGAATGCGGCGAACTAACTTTCTGTAACGATGTAAATGGATTAATGAAATGCCTGGGACAAGATCATAGACCAGAAGAATGGCGACTTTTCATTGACTCATCAAAAATAAGTTTGAAAGCTGTACTTCTTCACAAGCCATCCATCCCACTAGCACATTCAGTCAATATGAAAGAAACTTATGAAGATATGAAGTCCCTCTTAGAAAAAATTAATTATGATAAGTATAAATGGAATATATGTGGTGACCTTAAGGTAACAGGAATTCTTCTTGGATTACAAAGTGGATATACAAAATACTGTTGTTTTCTCTGTGAATGGGATAGTAGAGCGAAAAAGGATCATTACGTGGTTAAGCAGTGGCCTGATCGTGAATGTTTAACGCCAGTAGAAAAATATTTTAAAAATAAACCATTGGTGAACCCACAAAAAGTATACTTGCCACCATTACACATAAAGCTTGGGCTTATGAAAAACTTCGTGAAGGCAATGAATCATGATGGTCCAGGTTTTCAGTACCTCCATAGTAAATTTCCGAAGATTAGCGAGTCCAAACTGGAAGAAGGCATTTTTGTTGGCCCTCAAATTAGGCAAATACTTTCAGACACAAAATTGAAGAATCTTTAAACCAGACTGGACTGGATTTAAGCAGGTTACAGAAAATGTTTTGGGAAAAGTGAAGTCTTCCAATTACGAAAATATTGTGGCAGCAATGCTACAGGCATATCATAATTTAGTTTGTAATATGTCCCTTAAATTACGTTTTTTGGATTCCCATCTGCATTTTATTCCTGCCGATTTGGGCGAGATCAGTGACGAACATGGAGAAAGGTTCTACCAAGATATTTCCACCATGGAACAAGGATATAGAGGAAAGTGGAGTTCTGCCATATTAGCTGATTATTGTTGATGTCTCATCCGAGAAATTCCACAGCCATCCTACAAGAGGAAGTGATCGGCCAAAATATTTTAGGTAAGAGAAGGCATATTTCACTTTTCTCATGGTAAACACAACTATGTTCATTTCTCAAAAAGTATATGTGATACAAAACTTTTAAAAACAGATTAGTATTCAGCACAAAAATGTCTATAAGAAACACCTATTTTAGCAAAGGAAACAAAAAAATATTTTTCATTTATTGGACTGTGTAAATAAAGGACGCATTAGTATATGAGAAAGTTTGTACAATGTATGTTGTACCGATTTTTTAAATCATTTTTACTTTCTCAAACGAAGTATCGAGAAACTATTGTACCATAATTGAAAACTGCTTGGGGCGCCAAAATGCCTTGAACCGGCCCTGGCTGTATCCGTTGTTCAAAACCAAAGGGTGGATAAAAGTCATTTTTTTAAATATGGGTTATTAATAATATGTTAAAATCAGCTTATTATTTGAAAATGTTAATATTGTACGTACCTTTCAATCAGCTCCTATTAATTCCTTGTGTGGATGCAATGAAACGACCAGAGCATTGAACCGGAACCGAACCGAAACTGGAAAAAGGCGTTATTTTTCCTTCCTGTTAAATACCATACTTGTACATGATAAGTAATTGCCCAGAGGAGGATGTGCTAATGACTGTTGGTAAAGAATGTACCAAATAGATTGAAATTAAACCAGGGCATCGAACCGGAACCGAAACCGGAAAAAACTTATTTTTCCTGGAGTGAAACCTAACCTGAACCAAAAAAAAATATTTTCCTGAACCCGAACCGAAACCGTTATTTATTTCGTTCCATATATTTCGGTTCGCATGAAAAGTGGGAGCGAAAGAAGAGTTATCCCTTTTGCTTTAGTTTGAGTCTTTCTGAAAGCCTCACGTTTACAAACAGAATAAGAAAAGGGTTGCGTTTTTCTTGAGAACATATTCTCCTCAGCCTTGGGAAGGATGTGTCTTTGTGATAATAGTATCTGTTGGCTCAATAGTGGGATTTTCCATGTGCATCTCAATAAATAGAGAGAGGGTCTACAATACATCCTGCTGAGATTACCTATTAAACGAGCCTACTGGAAAGGAACTTGGGCGGTACTTTGAAGACAGCCTCTAATTGTCTTGCTACCCTCCCCCCGAGCATACCCCGTAGTGTGTGTTCCCGGCAAAAATATTTCCCGATTCTTAACTTGGATTTTCCTTGAAGTTGGAGGTTAATGTCCCCATATAGGTACTTTCACTCCCTCTCCATATCCACTGAACCCTTGTATTCTGGTAGTCATTCTCTAAAACTTATCCAGGAAGGATCGCTCCGCAGTCGTGGTTTTGAGATATTCTTATTTCGGTTATCCTTTGTTATAGGTTAGTAAATTTCTATTTATTTTATAGAGTGCACCTTAAAATGAACACACATATTCGTATTGGTTGCTTAAAACTGAAGAGAAATTAAATATGAATGCGAATTTGTTATTTTTAGTGAAATATTTTGCCGAGTGCAGAAACCCACATTAGAGACTCCGCCTGAAGAAAGTTCACGACAGGCCGAATAAGTAAGTCTTATTTTCTTTTTGTTTGCATGTTTGATAGCAGGGTAATATGTAGATGTATGTAGATGTTCTTTATTTGCTGCCGGGTGAAAATCACATGCTTTCGCTTAGTAGTAATTATCATTTCAATTTCATGAAATAATGAAGTTTAACATTCTCAAACTACTTAAGTGATTAAAAATATTCAGTCATCGTAAATTTGTATCATGTTAATAAACATTTCTCAGCCTTTCTGAATTCTCGGACCCTCAATTTCTGCGGGCTTCTTCCTCATAGATATTTTATAGATTTTTTCATCCATGTAAGTAATCTCTGAATGGAAAAATTAAGCCGTGCATTTACAGATTCTACTATAATACGAGCAGTGGACGTGATCTACAAATTGTTAATGAAAATAACGTAATATCTTACTCAACTTACTGGCACTATTGAGATAACGCGATATCTTATTTTACCGCACGATTTGTAAATAAAAATATTAATAACTAGCGTAAGTGCCCGATGAATTTCAACGGGTATAATGAATCTAAATTTTCGTCAATGCAACATGTAAAAATCGCAAGAATAAAATTGTGCACTGTTTTAACCATCGAATATTTCTATATTATAAGTCTGTTTTAATTAATTAACTAAGATCTCACAGAAATTCCTTGTGAATAAAGTAGTACCTATCTTTCTACTAAAATAGCCATTGTTATTAGTTTTAAATTGATTATAGCATTAGGATTTCAATTTTATTAAATAATCAGAATTCCGGTTCCAAAAAATTGGTTCAATCTTCAATTGCCTCTGATAATACTTTAAATAGTTTTTGGAATATAATGTACCTCAATATCGTTTATCGTCTGCTCAGTACTCCTGCCTTCTCATTTTCCGAAACAACCACTTTCACTAGTTTTAAATGGATTTCAAAGAGAACTTGATTCAATTCAGTTAAAATAACCACATAACAAACCTCTTATTCCAACGAAAATCCTTTTATAATATGCAATGTTAACCTAGAATTCATTCATTTTGAAAAATGAATAAAAGTACCATGTAGGTACATATATTTCTTTCAACTAAAATAGCCACTCTTAACAGATTTTAATGGATTAATGCATTAGCATTTCAATTTCATGAAATAAGCAGAATTCCGGTAACAAAAAAATTTGTTCAATCTTCAATTGCCTCTGATAATAATTTAAATAGATTTTGGAATAAAATGTACCTTAATATCGTTTAGCGTCCGCTCACCACTCTGGACTTCTCAGTTTCCGAAACAACAACTTTCTATAGTTTTAAATTAATTTTTGCTTTAAAATATACTTGAGTCAATTCAGTACAACTTCCACTTTACATATTGTAAATTCCAAAGTAACTCCTTTTATAATAGGCAATGCTATCCTAAAATGAATTCATTCTGTAAAGTGAATAAATAAAGTTCTTTCTTTAAACTATAATAGTCACTGTTATTAGATTAAAATGGATTATAAGCCTTAGAACTTACTCTGTATTAAATAAGCACCAAAATTCCTTTTATAAATTTTGTTTCTTCGAAAATTGCCTGTTAACAGTTTTAAATGTCCTTTTAATTTTAATTGAATTTTAATTTATATTCCTTTCAAACTTCGGCCATTTTTACGAAATTAATTCGAGGAACAACAATATAAATTCGTAAGCACGTATGGTTTACCAAGAATTTAACTTAAGAATGCTTTTTATTTCCAATTCTTCTAAAATGACACTGTTGATACTTAACTTTTTTATATTTACGTTAATAAACTTATTTTCCACAGAACACGCCAATCTCTCCCCTTCCTTCGTGTCTCTCTCTCTCTCTCTCTCTCCCTCTCCCACTCCCTCTCCCTCTCTCCCTCTCCCACTCTCTCTCTCTCTCTCTCTCTCTCTCTCTCTCTCTCTCTCTCTCTCTCTCTCTCTCTCTCTCTCTCTCTCTCCCTCCCTCTCCCACTCCCACTCCCTCTCTCTCTCTCGTATTGAAGCACTCAAGGCACGCTTATTCCCAGAAGGATGTATACAATAATAGTATTTTATATAATAATAGCCGTCGTCCGTTGGTTGGTTGGTCACGCTATGCAAACGCTAATAACTCGAGATATAATAACGATAGAAACTCGAAGTTTGGTAGGGATGCTTGATTAACACTTCTTCAGAGAATGACAAATTTAAATCGCGAAGAAATTCCTTGTTTCTTCTACAAGAGAGGCATTTCCATTTCTCATTACTTTACATGTAAAACGCGATTTTTCGACATGCAGGTTTTTATTCATTTGGAAATTAAAATTAGAAGAAATTAACAGACGACCTTCGAATTTGAACCATTTTGAAGAAAAGGTCATAAAGTTTCTTATTCCGTTCGTCTTTTTTCGCCCACAATTCGAAATATTCCATGTTAAACGTTTAATTTGCATATTTTGTGGAGATCTCGCCATTTTAACGTGATGTTGCTATGTCGACCATTATCATTGTTAGCTTCAATGCGAGAGAGAGAGAGGAAGGAAGGTGTTTTGTGGAAAATAAGTATACTAACGTAAATATAAAAACTTTTAAGTATCAACAGTGTCATTTTAGAAAAATTGGAAATAAAAAGCATTCTTAAATTAAATTCTTTGTAAGCCATACGTACTTACGAATTTATATTGTTATTCCTCCAATTAATTTCGTAACAATGGCCGAAGTTTGGAAACGAATATAAAATAAAAGGACATTTGAAACTGTTAACAGGCAATTTTCGAAGAAAGAACAGTGGATCTTTTAATGAATTGATTTGTTTTTATAAAAGGAATTTTGGTGCTTATTTAATACAGAGTAAGTTCGAAGGCTTATAATCCATTTAAATCTAATAACAGTGGCTATTTTAGTTTAAAGAAAGAACTTTATTTATTCAATTTACAGAATGAATTAATTTTAGGCTTGCATTGTCTATTATAAGAGGAGTTACTTTGGAATTTACAGTATGTAAAGTGGAAGTTGTACTGAATTGACTCAAGTATTTTGGGTACTTTCCTGTTAACGGGAATACCTCAAAAAATAAACACGTATTGTTGTGATATGTTACGACGTATTTGTTTGTTAACAATGCGTAACAACGGGGGAATTACTTAAAAATCACACTTTTTTAAAGTTATTTATTAATAAAAGTAACATAATTACTAACACAATCTAAATTTATGTTACTAGGGGCCAATATGTCTTTATGGCATTTAAAATAGCTGGAAATATGTCGATTTCTTTGTTATGTTGTCGCCACATGAATTCTTCTGCTGACAGGCTTTCGCGCTGCATTTCCGAAATATTCTCTCGCAGAAGTAAAGTTTCATAATATGATCCTTCTTGTACATTTGCCCTTTAGATAAAATATCATGGTCTTGAAGCAAAGATACAGTTTCTTCTTCACTCCTCGGCAAGCTCCACAAATTCATCATTAAGGGATCAACGTAAATATCTTAACGAGATTTGTTACGCATTGTAAACAAACAAAATATCACAACATATCACAACAATACGTGTTTATTTTTTGAGGTATTCCCGTTAACAGGAAAGTACCATTTCAAAGCAAAAATCAATTTAAAACTATAGAAAGTTGTTGTTTCGGAAACTGAGAAGTCCAGAGTGGTGAGCGGACGCTAAACGACATTAAGGTACATTTTATTCCAAAATCTATTTAAATTATTATCAGAGGCAATTGAAGATTGAACAAATTTTTTTGTTACCGGAATTCTGCTTATTTCATGAAATTGAAATGCTAATGCATTAATCCATTAAAATCTGTTAAGAGTGGCTATTTTAGTTGAAAGAAATATATGTACCTACATGGTACTTTTATTCATTTTTCAAAATGAATGAATTCTAGGTTAACATTGCATATTATAAAAGGATTTTCGTTGGAATAAGAGGTTTGTTATGTGGTTATTTTAACTGAATTGAATCAAGTTCTCTTTGAAATCCATTTAAAACTAGTGAAAGTGGTTGTTTCGGAAAATGAGAAGGCAGGAGTACTGAGCAGACGATAAACGATATTGAGGTACATTATATTCCAAAAACTATTTAAAGTATTATCAGAGGCAATTGAAGATTGAACCAATTTTTTGGAACCGGAATTCTGATTATTTAATAAAATTGAAATCCTAATGCTATAATCAATTTAAAACTAATAACAATGGCTATTTTAGTAGAAAGATAGGTACTACTTTATTCACAAGGAATTTCTGTGAGATCTTAGTTAATTAATTAAAACAGACTTATAATATAGAAATATTCGATGGTTAAAACAGTGCACAATTTTATTCTTGCGATTTTTACATGTTGCATTGACGAAAATTTAGATTCATTAAACTCGTTGAAATTCAACGGGCACTTACGCTAGTTATTATATAAAATTCATTATTAGGCATTCCAACTTTAGCGCATATTAGCTTCGGTCTGTCCGTTCTTCTATCAGGATGCAATTTTTTCCGTAGCTATTCAGCGGATTTTTACAAAATTTAATACTAAGGACTAAGCACAGTAAATAAGAAAATGAGATGAATGCTTTGCATAAATAATAAGTTTAGAATACTCTATGGCAGAAAACGTGCTCATTTATAATTTACTTTATACTTTCCTAATATGCTGAAATCATTTGAGGCGCATGTATGGTTTGTAAATATTCAATTAAAATATAATCTTAAATAAATAATGTACATGCTAAATATTCACATTTAAATAATTTATTTTCTTGTTTTGATTGTTTTTTTTAAATATCACCATTGTTATAGTGAAGATTTATTTGATTTAATAAGAAAATTACTTAATTAATAAATCAATTATTGAAAGTTTCCTAAAAATATTTAAGGTCGGAGCAAAAAAAACCGGTTCGAATCGGTTCACTGACGCTTGCCGGAGCGAAACCGGAACCGAACCGAAATTTTGTGCTTTGAGTGAACCGGAACGAAAACCGGAGCGAAACAAATTACGCTTCGATGCCCTGGAAACGACATTCTTTCACAAAAGTCGATATCCTAAATAATCACCAATGAAATTTTATTCGTTAATTCTCTTTCCTTTCTATCTGAATTATGAGTAGAAAATAATAAAATGCATACGCAAGTACTCGTTGAATAAATACTAACCAGTTAAATGTTAAATCACTTTTGATGAATGCTAAACACCACTCTAATATCATCATCATAGGTAGTCTGTCCGTTGACAGGTCCGTGATTATTCATGGTTAAACTTGGTTCTCCATATACTCCTATTTTCCGCAGTTTTCTTCATGTCTTGATAGCCCTTTCAAGTCTTTCTCTTTTTCCATCCAGTTTTCCTCCTAGCACTTCTTTAATCATGCACTCTCTCCTCAGGTAATGCCCAATCCAGTTCGCCTTCCTCTTTCTGATAGTCTGTATAATCGTTCGCTTCTCTCCTATTCCTCGTAGTACTTCCTCGTTTTTCACCCTATCTGTCCATTTTATCTTCAGCATTCTTCTCCATGTCCACATTTCGAAGCTCTCCAAGTATTTTATATCATTTTTCCTTAGCGTCCATGTTTCTGCCACATATAAAGCTATACTCCATACCTCCTGCGGATTTCCTGCTTTATATTTCCCGTTAGTAGTAGTTTCTTTCTTCTGAAAGCGGCTTTTGCTTTCGTTATTCCAGTCCTGATTTCCTCGGTACATGTTGCTTCTCTCGTTATGATGCTTCCAAGGTATTTATAATCTGAAACTTGTTCTAATGGCTTTCCTCCAATACTTATGTTCAAATTTTCTTCTTCTTTACTTGATATTCGCATAACCTTGGATTTTTCTGTATTAATTTCCATACCGTATTTTCTACCTGTTATCACTAGTCTGGTTATCATTTTCTGGAGTTCCTTTTCCTTTCTTGCTAGAAGTACTTGATCATCCGCGTATTTCACTGTTCCTATAATCCTTCCTCCGATTTTGAAATCTCCCGTGCCTTCTAACGCTTCCTGCATTAGTCTCTCTCCATATATATTGAACAGAATCGGCGATAGACAACAGCCCTGTCTTACTCCTCTACCGATATGTACTCCGCTGGCGGTCTAGGACAACTGGCCAGCCGCGGCCAGTCGGCCGTATCCAGTCGGCCGTGGCCAGTTGTCCCATTCCGCTCCGCTGGTGTCCGCATTCTCCAACCTGACCTTTACAACTTGATTCACATATAGATTCCTGATCAGTCTCCTGTCTTTCCAGTCTACACCTATATCCTTTAATATTCTCATCAGCAGTACCCACTTTACTCTATCAAAGGCCTTCTGCCAGTCGACGAAACATATGGAGCAATCTTGGCTGTACTCTATTGCCCTTTCTGATATGATTCTCACTACACTATAATATATAAAACCGATTCTTCCACAAAATATTCACAGAGATACGCAGATGTTACTTGCTCGAAAAGGCAAAACCACCTGGTGAACTGGTGGACTATTTCTAGGGCAGGTGGTGTGCTATATGGCTCAGATGACCGACACAGAAATTAACGTCAGCACCGGCGCTGCTTACTTTTCGATGCTTCGCTAACATAGGGCCAATTGCTCGCAACTATGTAGCTACTAAGTTACAATGTTACATTATTACTAGAGATGAGGGAAAGTGGGTGCCATAAAAGCACCAGAAGACACGTTTGATATGCTCTTGTGCCTATGTGTCTGGTGATTCAATTGGGGGACCCTGTGACTTCAAACGACCACCAGCGCTAATAGGTTTCTCAGTCTAAATCACAAAGCAAGGGAGGAGATAAACCCGGTGCCGGCATTAGCCTACTCTTAACGAGAAGCACCAAGGGGGAAAACGGCTTTACGTCCCTTCCGAAGGACGGAGCGCTGATTCGCGTGCTCTCCTCTAAACACGCAAATAGGGGGCCGCAAGATCTTTTTTTGATCTCTTTTCTGAAAAATCCTACTTTCGCAGGATTCGTACCCGGTTCGCACCGGGTATTCTCAGCGTAGCAGGCCAACGCCCTCGCCACTACGCCACGGCACATCTACCCGCAGGGGGGGGGGGGGAGGGGGGGGTTGCGGAAGTATTCTAACTCCCTACCCGCAGGGGGATTCATCTTTGAGGCACTGCAATCTTACAATCTCTTGATTATTC
Organism: Uropetala carovei; assembly: GCA_036926305.1. Classification (NCBI taxonomy): domain Eukaryota; kingdom Metazoa; phylum Arthropoda; class Insecta; order Odonata; family Petaluridae; genus Uropetala; species Uropetala carovei. The sequence continues at coordinate 960,601 of JAXCHB010000220.1, read as the reverse complement.
TCAACCGAATGTTAACATATCTTAATGACGAAATATTTATTCGAATACAGCTTCCCGACGATGGATTCTCAATGAAAATACCTTTTAAGCAGCAAGTGAGGAAATTGACTTCTATACAAAACCACATTCAACGGCTTAGCTCTTCCATGAGCTCTTTATAAGGCACGGCAATCCTTATTCTGGCCTAAGGAGCTCCTGTTTCGTGTTATTCGATGCGCTGATATCCACGGTCGAGGTGCAAGAGTTTTCAGGAACGCATCCGCGACGAAACTCGGGATTCGCCTGTATTTGATCCCGAAATGCGTATCTAGGCAATTTTTCATAAACGGAAGTTCACCTGTGTCGTTTTTGCTTGTGTGTGAAAAAAGGGTCCTTGTCGTGGCGTAATTTCCCATATGTAGTTGGGTACTTTCCTGTTTATTATTTTAAATGGTTATTAGGTTTATCAATTATTTATAAACGCCCCATTTTTCCAACATTTTGGAGACGAAAATTTCTGCAACACAGAAACTTATCATGATAAATCTGTATTCACAAATCGGTTATTATTCTTTGTGCACCAATTTCATACAACTATCAACAGTGAAAACTATGACATTTGGTCACATGAGTTAAGGCCTTCAAAATGAGGAAAAAAATATTACCTCCGAATAATTTGGAATTTTAGGTTATCAGCCTATCCATTCGAGCATTTTCATTATCATTGCCTCTAATTACCCTCAATCAACCGTTTCTAGATGGAAAAACAACGTAACTGTTATTACAGTTTGAAGGCAATGAAAGGGACGATTAGAGTAAACGCGGCAATTTCTACATACTTTATTTACATAGATCGCTTACTCATTTTAGCCGAACGACGCACCCCATTAAGAAGAGCGTATGTATGTATGTACCTCGCTTGGGTTAGATCGTAAGCGAGACTCGCGAAAACTGCTAGATATGGCTGCTGAGTGAGGCGCAATATCTATTGCTACTTATTACTTTTAAAAAATATTTATAAAAAAGAAGAACGAGGTTATCGATATCGATTTTACCATCGACCCTTTAAAATATCCAATTAACTAAGTGACGCTACATAATGCACGATTTGATATTACTGAGTTTTTTCCGTCTGAAAAGTAACGACTTTTAACTCTCTGCCACATACTGCTATAAGGCGTAGTTGGTTCTCCTCTTCAATTTGATCCGTCAACGTAGTCAGCATAGCTCTTTTGCTTTTATAAATAGACTGTTGGCATGTTCGTCGTCTAACTGTCATAGAAATAAATCGTATAGAAAAGTCAGAAAACACGAAAGTGTTCACGGCGTTGATACTAGAGGATAACGCCTTGCAACAACAGTGGTGTGTTCCGGAACACTACTTCGGATATAGACGCCTTTCAAATTTTATAACAATGTCAATAAACTTATATTAATTGGTTTCGATAATAAAACGTGTACCACCGGGCGAGCTCTTCCAGGTTTTGCCTTTCAAGAGGCAAAGAAATATACATTTTTCCTCCAACTTTTCAATAGCAGCGTTCTTCGTGCTCAGGCGTCGAGAACAACGGCGTGAATAATTTACGAACCAACTTTCATCTCCGAACATCGCCCGTTTAAAAAGCACGCCAACGCACGCTCGGAAAGACTTCGGCATATTTTCTTTCCAACCGGATAAAACTGTTTATTGATATTTTCTTTTTATTAACGACGCTTCGAGAGAGTAGCCGAGAGAAACGGTTTGACAATGCAGCCGTCGCCTTCTCGACCCGCGAATTGAAAGCGCCGGGGTAAACAAAAAAATAGCTGGAAGAGAGAGTCCCCCTAATCGATCTTCATTTCGTAGCCCGCAGTTCCGGTCATAAGGTCATCTCTCGAGAAGCCCCCGTCTACTCCCGCGGCGTCGGGACTCTCACCCGATATGGCCGCCTTTACACGCATGGGGAACAAAGTGGGCGCCGCCGAGAGTAAGGCAGTCCCCGGAGAAGATTCCGAAACGGAGGGCATCCTGTGGGCCACGAGGCCATTCGTGAGGCTTTGCGTCGCTTCGGGACTCGTGCCCTTTCGCACCGACGCCATCGAGGGCGGCACCGTGGACGCCTCCTCCAAACTGCACCTCTCCTACAGCGTGGCAGTGTTCGCTGCGGTCGCCGCCCTTTTCTGCGCCGTCGCGCAGGCGCACATCTCCGAAAGAAATTCTTCTGCGGGCAGCGACATCCAGTCCGCCGTCGAATTGGTCTGGTCCCTTCTTTCGGGCCTCGTCGCCGTGGTCAGCTTCGCGGTGCTCATAGCGAAGCGAGGAGAGCTCCGGGACGCCCTGAGAGATGTGGCGGCCATTGGGACGAGGATCATACCGGAAGAGACTAAGCTGTTCGGTCGAGCGCGGTCGCTGCTCCTCTCGGAGGCGGCCGCCGTCCTGGCTCTCGTCGCGGCCTCCGCGGGTTTGCAGGCATACGGAATATGGTCGGGCCAAGTCCCTTTCAAAGAATACGAGGTGGTGTTTCAGCTGTTCGCCTTCGGAGCGACCCTCCTGCTGAGTCTCCAATTCATCAACCAGCTCCTTTTGCTGCAACAGTTGCTCTCCATCGTAAACGAGAGGGTCGCCGGGATAAGAGATTCCTTCTCGTATTCGTTGGCGTCGCGAGACAAGAACCCTAACCGCCGCTCTCCGAACGACGGGATGGATTCCAAGGACCCCGTGTCCCTCTGCGTTAGGCGATACGCCGGATACCACTTCGCCCTCTGCCATCTTGGACCGAGGCTGGGAAACGTATACGGGATGCTGGCGCTGCTCCTCTCAATGTTTGACTTGCTGGACGTGGCTTTTCAGTTCTACATGTTGATCAATTCTGCGATCAAAGGGACCACCCACCAGGAGATAATTTACAGATTGGGCGTAATATTCATCTGGTCTTGTCCGAAGGTGATCACGCTCGTTCTATTGGTCGCCGCTTGCCAAGCAGTCATCGAAGAGGTGGGTGAGCCATTTTATGTTCAAAGCGATTTAAGCGGAGTAAAAGGAGGACATTTTTCACCTTTAGTAGATATACATAAATTATATTTTCCCCTCGCGCTGGATACTTAACCATCTGAGTATACTCTCCTACCTTACTAGTTTGTTTACTAACAGATGAGTCTCTCCTATGACCTGTTGACCTTAAGGAAGTTCAGGTCCCCTGCAAATACGGCACATTGCTGAGATGTGAGTGTATGTATATATCCTAATAGGTAGTAAATATCCTCTCCGACTTTGACACTGTCCGTTTCATAATACGGTCCTTCATGACTTCCCACCTGCGGCATCATCTTTCGTACTATATTCGTTGGCTGAACCTTACCACATCTTCTGCTACATATATATAGCGTTTAATAAATCTATCAATAACCTGATTTAACTAGGGTTGCCACCCGTCCCACTTTTAGCGGGATCGTCCCGCTTTTTACACTTTTGTACCGTGTCCCACTTTGTTCTCAAAATGTCCCGTTTTTGGCAACATTCTGTATTTTCTCTAGTATGAAACTCTGGCAAATAGTGGAAAACTAGTATGACAGCAGAACACTGACCACCGTTGTCGTTTTAGAAGGTCACGCTTCTGTTGCTATATTCGTTTCCCAGTGTTCCCGCTGCAAGCGCCAGTCAGCCTGCCTGCTGACGCTCTTGCGCAATGTGCACGACTTGTGCAGTACGACTGCACGCGTTCCATCTTAACCTAAGTTATCATCGCATGTTACGTATTTGGGTACTTTCCTGTTAACGGGAATACCTTAAAAAATGAACATACATTGTTATGATTGTTTGAGAGGATATAACATTGAAAGGATATAACTATAACTGTAGGAAATTTGATCAAATCGTTAGAGCCGTTTTTGAGAAAATCGAATTATTGTTAAAGTTGCCTAGAAAAACTAGCCTTATATTCATTTTTTGAGAAATATTAACTATACAGTATTATTGAAGACGTAAACTCAAGTAACTGTACGAAATTTGATCAAAATCGTTAGAACCGTTTTTGAGAAAATCGCATTGATGTTAAAAATGCGTAGAATAAAATACTGTTAATTATTGAGCAATGTCAACCATTTCTTCATAGCTTCTGCTCTGTATGACAAAATGCCTAAGTACGAGATTTCATTTATTTTCGCGGTACTTCCCTGTTAACGGAAATACCTTTAAAAATGAACATGTATTGTTATGATTGTTTGAGAGGATATAACATTGAAAGGATATATTGACGTATTGTTGGATTTACGATATTTTATTTAAAAAGTAACATTAACAGAAACTGATTGGCTGGTCTCAACATTTACAAACCCAATCTCTCGACAACGTGGAGGGTTTCTTTGGTTCCGGGCGAGGCGAAGGGCGCGGTAGCGCCCGGAGACGACCACCCATTACAAAAAAGCGAGCCGAAGGCTCGTCAATATATCCTCTCAATTTGCGGCACAACAGTCAAGAGGATATAACATTGAAAGGATATAATGACGGGCCTTCGGCTTGCTTTGTTGTAATGGGTAGTCGTCTCCGGGCGCTACCACGCCCTTTGCCTCGCCCGGAACCAAAGAAACCCTCCACGTTGTCCGGAGATTGGGTTTGTAAATGTCGATACAGGCCAATCAGTTTCTGTTAATGTTGTACGTAAGTATGGCATGGGGATAATACGTAAGTACTAGGTCCTGTGAAGGGTCCAGGAGGTATTCCCGTTAACAGGAAAGTACCCGTATTTGATTTGTAAGTAGTACAAGTTTTGTTAGTAGTTTTTTAGTATTTTATTTTGTTATTTTTAGCGAAATTTTTTTCAGAAGCATATAACCCCGAAGCCCACACTCCGTGCTAATATGGAAACGGATTATGATGATTCTGACTCAAAAATTAACAACAATGAAAATAATTCTCCGCCAAAGAAGAGAATATGCACATTTAATAATGAATGGCTCAAAGATCCGAAGTATTCACCGTGGATTGCAGAGACTGATAGTTTATTTAGTTTTAAGGGTATAGTATGTCCTAGTGTTATATCTTTAAAAAGCGAAGGATGAAGAACCCTCCTTAAATATATGGAAACAATGAAACACAAAATACAAATGCAAGCAGCAAAATGATCAACTGCACTTACAAAATTATTTGGTTCTTCCTCTTCCAAAGAAGTCTATGATTGTGCAATTGCAGAATTACCTTTTGCTTTTCATAATCATAATCATAGTTATCTATCTTCTGAGTGTGGAATAAAAATTTCATGTAAAATATTGTCAGATTCAAAATTATGTACAAAAATACACTGTGTAGAACTAAACTTGAATCTTTGGTTCATAATGTATTGGCACCATACTCATGCGAAGTATTACCAATAGATTAGAAAGGAAAACACTATTCCATATATTCAGACGCGTCAAACAAAGGGAACATTAAATGTTTTCCCCTGGTTATAACATTAGAGAGTTTTTGATAGATTTTTACGAGGACCCTGAAGAAAATTCTTTAGCAATATCAACAAATATCGAAAATATTTTGCTATAAAATAATTTATATATTAAATTAGTTCATATTCAGCTGATAATGCGGCAGTAAATTTTGGTGCATTTAATTCCGTATTCCATAAATTGTCAAATGTTAATACGAATATAGTTAAAGCAAATTGTAATTGCCACGTCATTCATAATATGTCCAAATTTTCAACCAAATTACTGAAATATGATGTCGAGAGCCTTGTTGTTAAAGTTTTTAATGAGTTTTCGTCATCCGCAAAAAAAGTAAAAAATATTAAGAATGCCTTTGATTTTGTTGACGAAGAATATTCTTCAATATTAATGCACGTACCTACACATTGGTTCTCACTTTTTAGTGCTGTGGATAGATTGTTGCAAAATTGGATGCCAATTAAAGCATATTTTCTTCAGCAAGGTAAAGAATTAATTGATCCCGTTGTTTGGAATTTTATTAAAGATCAAGAAAATGAAATACTAAATGAGAATGAAATAAATTATCCTGAATTTTATATTTAGTTTTTTACATAATTATATGAATTTAATAGTTAAATCTGTGAAATCATTAGAAAAATATATGTAAGCCCAACTGAAGTATTCAGTATTGTGAAAAATTTGTTAAAATTGTTAGAAAATCGAAAAAATGATCAATTCTCTGGTTTTAAGGTAAACCAAAATTTACATAAGCTTGAAAGTAATAAGCGGACTGAATCAATGGGGAAGTAAAACTTCATGAAAGATCAATTACTTATTTGAAAAATTGGTTCGATTTTGAAAATTCCAAATTAAAGAGTTTTGCACTTCTTAATATGAGCATATTTTTCATTTAACGACCTAATGCAAGAAGAAGTTCTTCAGCTTACCGATTTGATCAACGGTGATGAATTATACAACGAATATGTCATTTTAAGAGAAGGAAGACAAAATCTAATCAGCTATAATTTGCCTGTTGATGAAATGTGGGTTGAATTTTTCAAAAAGGCCGACTGTCACAACCTACTGAAAATTGTAGAGTTTGTCTTATCAGTCCCTATTAGCAATGCCACACTGGCATTCAATTAGGAAATTTTTTTGGACTGATGAACGAAACAGACTAAATATAGAGTCCGTAAAAGCGGAACTACAAATCAGAATTAATTTTAATAAAACTTGTTCCGAATTTGTAGACTTTGTGAGGACGCAACAAAACTGATAGAAGCGTTAAAGTCAAACAAAAAATATTCATTTAAATTTTGAACTTTCGAAGTCTGTTATGTGTTATAATATTGATATAATATTATAATAAATTTCTACTTATAAATAAAGATTGGATTTTGCTTTTGTTTTTTCGTCTCGCTTTTTTACTTTCAAAAGGTGGCAACCCAAGATTTAACTGAGAGAATGCAGAGCCTACAACTTATAATAATTAGCAGAATGGAAAATAGAGGCCGAAATATCCATTGAATTTCAACCCGTAACTAATGATCTTCTAGTTTTATTTACGCTTGACTTCTATATTTACAATAAACATTCGTACTTAACGCTTTTAATGCTTTTTATTTTCTTTATGATTCATACATGGAAAAAAATCTGTAAACTGGTGAGGTCACAAATCGGAGGAGAATATCTTATAACCACAGGATAAGAAATAACAAAAACAAACAAATAAATAACCACCTATATTACTGGGAATGCTATAAACGGTTTAATAAAATAACGGAAATGAGGACAGCTTTAGTAAAGAACTAGCAGGAGTGCCCGTTGAATTTCAACGGATTTAATGAATCTAAAACTTCGACCATATAACTTGTAAGCATCGCAAGAATAAGATAGGACACAGTTATACCCGTCGAATAAAGCAAAAATGAATAAAACCTCTCCTCATTTTCCTATTTAGATGAATGAAGGAAGAAATCTTAGGAAAATAACGTATAAATTCCCTCCCCCTCCCTTCCACCCTCACCATCCCTTCTCCCCCTCCCTTCCACCCTCACCTTCCCTTCTCCCCCTCCCTCCCCCTCCCTTCCACCCTCTCCTTCCCTTCTCCCCCTCCTTCCCCTCTCACCCTCTTCCTCCCTCCGCTTCCATCTCCCACCCTCCCCCTCCCTCTCTCCACCCCTTCCCTCTAATTCCCTTCTTCTTCTAGTACTAATATATATTAGTACTAGAAGAAGTGCCCGTTGAATTTCAACGGATTTAGTGAATCTAAAACTTCGACCGTGTAACATGTAAGCATCGCAAGAATAAGATAGTACACAGTTATACCAGACGAATAAAGCAAAAATGAGGAAAACTGCTCCGCATTTTCCTATTTAGATGAATGAAGAAAATCTTGCACTGTGAAAAATCGAAAATTACGCGTAAACTCCCTCCCCATCCCTTCCACCCTTCTCTCCTCCCTCCCCCTCTCTCCCTCCCCCTCCCTCCCTCTCTTTCTTAAATGTAAGAAGGGACTATATAGTCTCAATTTCGCCGTCAATAAAGTCGTTTGTCTGTCTGTCTCCCGCCCTCTCTCTCCATCCCTCCCTCTCTCTCTCTTTCCCTCCCTCTCTCCTCCCCTTCCCCCTAATTCACTCTCTCCACCCCAAACCCCTCCCCCTCATTCCCTCCCTCCACCCGCAACCCCTCACTCCCTCTCCCTCCCTCTCTCCCCCTCCGTTACTATCCCTCTCTCTCCCTCCCTATCTCGTATTAAAAGCATTCAAAGCACGCTTACATCCACAAGGATTGATATAACAAGCTCAAAGGGCGTGGGAATGTATAAGGGACAGATAGACAGACATTCAATTTTATTACATAAGATAAACGTGTAACATGAGCGGTTTCGAACTGTAGACGGAAAAAGATGAACAGAATAAGAAACGTAATTTTTTCTTCAAAATGGTTCAGATCCGAAGATCGTAGGTTAATTCTTTCTAATTTTAATTTCCAAAAAAATAAAAGCCTGCACGCGCTGATAGGTAGCACTACTGTATTCTCCGGACAGACAAAAACTGTGTATTTTTATTATAGATGATATCTTATTTTAAAACATTTCAACATTACTAAACATTTCATTCACAGAATGCAGCACTCAAAACCAAATAGGTGGAAAGGTTACCGCAGGACAACTTGTTCGCATTTTGCTTGGAAATTTTAAAGTAAATATTGCATTTCTACTTTTTGAAAAGACAGTTTATTAATAATATAAACGTTTCAGTTATACAATCATTTATCTTAGTCAATGAAAGAGTCACAAAGAAAAATTTATAGCATTTTGCTCATTAGAAGCGGACATATGAGGTTGCGTATATCAGATATGATTTTAGACGCAGAGTATAGAAAACTATTCAGTTTTACATTAAAATATAAGGCATTTCCAGAATTTTTTTTAGAAAAATTATACATGTGTAATTGGATTCAGCGTGAAATGTAGTTTATAGTATCGTGAACATCTATAGTAAGCTGGTGAGTAAACAGATATCAGAAAGAAATCAAGAATTTAAAGGTAATAAATTTACAGTATCGGTTGATCTTTTTTAAGCATGCTATGCATTTTTAAACGCAATAAACACTAATGTTATTCTGCAGGAATTTATATACACAACAGTTGATATAACGCTATGTTTTTATGGTAAAATAGCTTAAAACGGTCGTCTTGTATATGGATTTTGATGCCTTGGAACGCAACCCCCTTGTCCCTTTCACAAGGGCAGCTGCTATCCACGCCACTCCACTCCACAGGAGTTGAATGAGGACGAACTGATATAGTCGACAGTGGTTGGAGGTGACTCAAGGCCATCGGAGCACCTGTCATTTAGTGCGTTGTTGCCATATTTACTTCACCACGCACAGTTATGTGATGGGTTGCGTGATAAATGGATGTCCCTGTACAAACAACATTTGCTCAATCCTGCTAATGTCCGGAGCGCAATCTAATATTATGCTGTAATATTTTGCTTCCTTGATTCTAGCAACAATAGTATTATGCGCTTTCTGTCCTAGCAAATTAATAAGATTATTTTGAATGTCTTTGCTCATATAATGGACACTGAGGATTTTTTGAGGCTCTTATTAAATGCTCACTTGTAACAGGATAAAGCTTTGCTAATAACTCCATGATTTTTAAAAAATTACTGTTTTTATGGTCAAACAATTTATCTGAATTTCCCCAAAATGCCAACAGTTGTGAGGCACATAATTGAATAAGAGCTATAATTCTCTTTAAAATATCTCGCCAATGTTGTCGTTCGAGTGGTGAGATTCGTTGATGTTCTCTATCAATGGTCTTGCCAATCTCCAATCTGGTATCTAACTCCATCCATTTTTAATATTTTGAAGTTATATTGATGCTAATAATAAATGATATAATGAAGAAAATGAAATAAATAAAATAGAATAGAAACTTACTTTTTTTGCAAGAAATTTACACTAGTTACACAGATTAATTATTTATTATTATAGCAACAGCGAGTACTAGGACTTCCACGAAATATTAACGCAAGGCGTTTGATCTAATAGACCTAAATTATCCAGTCTGCATCAATGCCTGCGCATGGTGAGCTTATCGCAATCAGTGACGTTCAGCCAGGTTAAGCCCAACCGCTGTCATCGGCGCAGAGATCGGCTGAATACAGGCATTGCTAGTGCTATAGTCTGTTCACTAGCTGAAGTCTCTTGGCCTACTTAGAGCAAGTAGCCAATCACGAACTTTTCCCCTTCCATCGCCCCTCTCAACTTTCGTGCGGGACAGCAGATACCGGTGCGCGTTGCCAGCTCTTGCGGATTTTCGCCTTCAGCTGATATACTACGCAATTTCTAATAGCAACGCAGGCCGATGTGATCTCTTCGAGAGCAGGAGTGAGACTGGGTTCCTCCCCACTACCTTCCCAAACAAACAGTCTCCTATTGGCTGCTGCTAACTGGCGTCTTCAAGGCCAAGAGACTTTAGCTAGTGAACCGACTATAGTACTGTAGTGGAATAAACTAGTCGCTTAGCGGCATATTACAAAGGTAGCCGAATCTTCGTATGTGCGCCGATAAGAAAATATTGCAAAGGAAAGCCACTGGTGCGAGAAAAGAAAAGGATAGCTACACAGGAATATACCTTAACCCTTTAGCGCCGGTAAATAAAAAGTTGTCAGATTTGCGCGAAACTTTTGTATGTAACTTCTTATAACCTAATTATTTATTTTTGTAATTTTTAGCATATTATTTATAGTAGTTTTTTCAAAATCAGGTGTGACCCTATGGTCACGCTAGGCGGTTTCATACTCATTTCGGGAAGAAAAAATGTTTACAATTTTTAATTGCAATGCTGAAAAACTACGAAAAATTTTAATGTATATAGAAAGGAAACAATGAGATGTTAGTTTATTTATATTGAAAAACTGAGTCGAGAAATATATTTAAACATTTTGAAATATTTATAAATCTGGAAATCAAATTATTCTTGCTATGCACATTTGGTGGCAATATATATCAGATATAGGAACGTATGTGGTTTCCTTAAATTAAATCCAAACAATGACAATAACTTTAAAATTTCATTACAGTTTAGTGTGAAATTTTTGGAAACATGGCACACAAAGTCCGACGTCACATTTCACGCACTCAATTCGTCCGATGGTTTTGCACACCTCTCCAGCGCAACGACGTCTTTTATTCCCTGAACAAGGCACAACATAATGTTCGATCCCATCAAGGCGTATGTCTTTCATCACATGACTTTTTAATGCAGAGGTGGATTGGCGCTTGAGGTGAAATTTTATATCTCTTGAGATACGTCTGCACTATTTGTCTACGGAACTCCAACTGCGATAAACCACAGCCTGCTTTGCGAAAAAGTAACCATGAATTTTGGACTGCAGCATCAATTAGCCAAGTAAACAGAGGCCGCCACCATTTCTTCCCTCGTATACCAATGCGATAGTATGCAATATTTTCATCCATCCTATCAGTTCTGCCCATATATTTATTATACTGACGAAAGGATATACCTGTATTTTCTTTTTTTGAATCGAGGAGTACCGTCAAACAAGAGATTCTGGTTTTACCCCATAAAAAGTTGACGCTATTGTTACAAGTGCATTGTCAACCCATCGTGTCAGAATAATGCCCTCTTCAACACTCTTTTGACTCTCAATTAGAGATTAGCCTCTGGTGGTTCTATATAAATGGCCTCTACGTTATTATTCTCACAATCAGCCTCTCATATTTCAATTACCTCTTGAAATGTGAGGTTCCCAAGTGCGAAGTTGTGAACAGTTATTAGGAAGGATCGTTATTAAGGAAATATTTAAGTAAAAGAGCTTAGTGTTTAAATAAAGTAAATCAATTCCGTAAACGTAAAAAAGGACGGATAGAGATTAGCTGGGTGAAATTCCGAAAACTCTGGTCTATTTCGAGTGGGTTAAAAAAATTTTTCACTTGTATGCACTAAAACGTTAACAGAAATATAGATTACATTAATTTAAGATATATTTTGCATATCAAATTTTAAAAAAACAGTAACACAATTTAAATTTCATATAAAAAATTCGACCTGAATAGTAGTTGAAGCGCCTACCGTGACCGTATGGTCACAACATAGAAAAATTCTATTTTAAATAATAAAAAACCAACATAGGAAGCTAAATATTTTCCAGTGAATGCATCTACTAATATGTAGTTAATTATGTAAAAACAGTCACTAAATGTAGAATGTATTTGGAGAAAAATATTTTCACTTACTTTGATCGCCTTTCCATTTTGCCGTTCTGACACGAACTGAATTACGATCTTCCACCCAAGGCGCGTCTTCACAAGAAATGAAACTAACCACATAAGTATAAGGTCTACGCATGTCCATTAATGAATACAATGTATCACAAAGCAATTCAACCCGTAAATAGACACATCGTCGCTTCTTTTGTAACACGAAGCAGGGTGTGACCATATGGTCACGCTAGGCGATAATGGGTCAATCTGTCCGCGGTTGCCTTTGTCAATGGGTACCCTTTTCTTTTTCGCAAATCCGCAATGGCGGTTGATTTTTTCTCAATATGCGCCTGAAAATGCCGTCCCAAGCTATGTGCGCCTGAGGCGTTCGCCTCATCCCTGGCGCCGGCCCTGTTCATAATATTCGTTTATTTGTTATTCGCAGTCGCACAGTAGAAGTAAAGCTCCCCCCCGGCTGTGCGCCTGCTTGCAGTACTGCTCTGCTAATATTTCAAAGATTGATATCTCTGCTACTTTATATTCCAGCATAGGGCACTTGGATTAATGCCGGAGAGCAAATAATTACTTTAACGTGTTCCGCCTTTTCTTCCGTTTTGCGAATGGGTTTCCGGGAAGCTTCTCAGCAAGTGTTCGAATTACTTGTTCGTTTTACTATTGATTATACAGAATCCAAATGGCAACAAAAATGTCGGGAAAATTACATCCAGTAATTTGCATTCCTTATATTTCTTACAATCAACATTCGGAGGTACAGTTTCAACAGAAGGAGTTTGGGAGTGTTACTGCACTCAAAACATTTACTTGCAGCCACACTTCAGCATATTTTCGCCCGCAAATAAAACAAATATTTTAAGATAGCGCAGGGCCCGGTGCAGTCACACAGTTTGCACGGCGACCTGTCAGCTCTGCTTTTGCCAGCGTAAACTTTAAAATGCCATATGTAAAATTTTTGGAAAACGTAGGGGGGGGTGTGGGGGGAGTGCCCCCCCCCCTTGCCTCTTACTGCGGGCGCCCATGTTGCCAATATATGGGCTTAACAATTTTAAACGCTACGCATGTATAATCACAGATATTGTGTTATATAAAACCAATTCTGAACAGCAATAGGCATAAATAACGTATTATTTACCGTTGTCATTTAATCAATACAGTTAATAATCATGTAAAGTAATGACACTCGAGATGAAAGGAAAAGAAGACTTAACAGAGCAGCACAAACGCACTGGAGATCTCTCCAAATGGAAATATTGCCGAAGATAGGAGAAGACAAATGGAACAGGATAGAAAAGATTGAACGATCAGAACAAACGAAAATCGAGGCATAGAACTAATGAGTCATCAGAAGCAGAAGTAAATCGATTGAAAAGCAACAGATTTATTGACGCAGCAAAACGAGCACATGAAAATTCATTATAATATGAATAGCGATTATTGTAGATTAGGTGATTTACCTTTATGTAACAAAATTCGTATAGAATTATTTACTATATTTAACGAATAAATTTTCAGTAACATATGGATTTTCCAAACTACTTTCATATACCCATGACTATTACTACTTTCTGGAACATTCGATTATGTGGATTTTTTATTAATTTTTTACGTTTTAGTGCACATAATAGTTGATGTCTGTCATTTTTGTTTTGTTTTAACGTAATACTTAATTCACGCCTACCCGTATTATTTGACTGGCAGTTACGCTAGTTTTATACATATTCATTGATAAATTTAATTGTTTCCTGTCTACCCTTGTCAATTAGCAACATTTTTATGATAACGACAATTATTTGAATTTCAGATTATCCTTTCAGATGTGTCCAAATTTTCTGCGATCGTTTTCAATCTTGCCAGATATAAGATATGCATCGATTATCGATCATTTTTTTGAATGAATGACATTTTGAAGATGGTTGAGTGACGATTTAAGAATTCACAATGCCATTCATCGAAGGTTTTTTTAAAAACATTTTTGGTTTAGATTATTTAATGCCTTTCAACAATAATTCAACGCATATTATATATTCCAAGAGGAAAATGATAACACGGTTTGTGGAACAAAAAAGAGCGAAATTAAATCAGCCACAAATAGACTACCGCGGTTTTTTTTTTACAAAGAAACGTGTTTACTAAGACGAAATACAGTAAAATAAATCGTTATCACACGAACACAACTGCTACTTTCCTCAGTTGGTTGGATTTTACGATCGGAGTAATTTTAACGTCGCTTAAATTGCTCCACCGAACTGCAAAACGAAAGGTTTCGTAAATTTTTAACGATGTCAATACCATCGATCCAAAACGCCTGAACCCTCGGCCCTTCAAACGTCTCATCATCGGACCCACTGAATGCCTATGGAAATAAATCAGCGTAAGGGAGAAATAGATAGAGGTGACGCCAATCTATATACCACGTGTGTCGATTTCAATGGTTACCTTTCAAAGAAGTGGCCAAAAAGAGGAAATTCACCTGTGTCGGTGTTCGTTTCCAAGGAAGACGATAGTGTTAGGACATGTTATGGGGAGGCGCCTACGCACCGAACACCCCCAACGACATGAACGCATCCGACAGGAAGAAATCGAGGAAGGCCCCCCCGCGCGACGTCTTCTGGGCTACATGGCCCCTATTCCTCGTGGGTCGCGTGCTCGGGTTGGCCCCTTTTCCACTCGAATATGGCCGAGGAAGGGTGGAAACGAGCAGTTTGCTAGTCAACTACAGCCGTTTTGCGTGGCTCTTCGCCGTTTCATTCTCCGTCTCCTGCCTCCCAGAGATGGTGGAAGTGCAGCTTCACGAGTCCACTCAGAAGAGCGTGCCGATCAACGCCTACGTCAACGCGGCTTGGTGGATCATGTGCGTGTTACTGGGTGCGGCGGCGTTCTCCTGCTTCTACCTGCGAAGGGAGAGGCTGCACTTCTTCCTGCTGGAGCTGGCGCGGTTCGATTCCGACTGCATGCTCGAGAGAAGTCTGCACCACAGACGAACCAGGAGGCTGCTCCTACTTCACTTCTTCGGACTCTTGATCTTAGTTTTCTTGGCGATCCTCCACCAGGTTTACTCCGTCCTCACACAGTCGCTCCAAGATAGCAACGAACTGACGCTCCTTGGACTCTACTGGTTGCTCGTCATAATAGTCTTGGATTCGCAGTTCTTCATTCTCGCTTGGGTCGTCCGCGAACGGTTCCGATTGGTCAACGACGGAGTCAGTCACGTGGTCGCGTCGGAATGCCCTTCGGCGCGGGCGAGAGTGACCGCCATTGGAATAGGGGAGGACATCCGTTCCTCCCGATTGATACGGGGTTCGAAGATGGCGAGAGGAAAGGCGGTGGCCGCCTACGTGAGGGTCCTCGCCTCGTTCGACATGTCCCTCTTTCACCTTGTGAGGCAGCTGTGTGACGCATACGGCCCCATGGTCTTGGTGCAGACATGTTCCAACTTGGTACAGATAACCTTCCACATTTATTATTACATCGAGGAGGTGATGGGGCTCATTAATTCTGACGACACGGTGTACGTCGTGGGAGACCTTGCCGTCTGGTGCTGCCCTTACATGATAGGGATCTCCATGGTCCTGGCATCTAGTCATGTAACCACCAAAGAAGTACGCAACATTCCTGCTGTTTCTATTTTTCCTTACGTTAAATCATGTAATCTCCTTCTATCTCAGGGGTTCTCAACCTTTTACCTCCGTTGGGCACTTAACAAATTCTGAGATATGGAGGCGGGCACAAGCATAAAAATCGGTACATCATACATTGTACAAACTCTCTCATATACGTATGTACTAATGAGTCGTTTAGTTATCTTTAGAAAGTGAAAATCATATAAGCCTGTTTTTAGAAAATCCAATTTTTGTAAAAGTTGCCTAGAATAAACTAGCCTTATATTCATTTTTTGAGAAATATGAACTATACAGTATTATTGAAGACGTAAACTCAAGTGACTGTGCGAAATTTGATCAAAATCGTTAAAGCCGTTTCTGAGAAAATCGAATTATTGTTAAAGTTGCCTAGAATAAACTAGCCTTATATTCATTTTTTGAGAAATATGAACTATACAGTATTATTGAAGACGTAAACTCAAGTGGCTGTGCGAAATTTGATCAAAATCGTTAGAGCCGTTTTCGAGAAAATCGGATTGTTGTTAAAAATGCGTAGAATAAACTACTCTTAATTATTGATCAATGTCAACCATTTCTATGTATACTCTGCTCAGTATGATAAAATGCCTAAGTACGAGATTTCATTCATTTTCGTTCGACCGTCTGGGCTCCAGCGCCAGTAACAGACAGACAGACAAACAGACGGAATTGCGAAAACCACTTTTTCGGATTCAGCGACACCTAAAACGTGTATTTCCGTAAAAATCTCGAGGTCGAATTTTTTCGCGAAAACAATACTTTCTCGATACTTCGTATGAGAAAGTAAACAATTGTTAGAAATCACGAGAAATGACGCAATGAGTTATATAATTTAATATATTTAACAACTAATATTTTTGATTAATGCTGAAACAATAAAATTCTGTGAAAAGAAACTGATTTTAATACTTTTTACTTTCTCATACGAAGTATCGAGAAAGTATTGTTTTCGCGAAAAAATTCGACCTCGAGATTTTTACGCAAATATAGGTTTTAGGTGTCGCTGAATCTGAAAAAGTGGTTTTTGCAATGTCTGTCTGTCTGTCTGTTACTGGCGCTGGAGCCTAGACGGTCGAACGAAAATGAATGAAATCTCGTACTTAGGCATTTTATCATACTGAGCACAGTATACATAGAAATGGTTGACATTGATCAATAATTAAGAGTAGTTTATTCTATGCATTTTAACAACAATCCGATTTTCTCGAAAACGGCTCTAACGATTTTGATCAAATTTCGTACAGTTACTTGAGTTTACGTCTTCAATAATACTTTATAGTTCATATTTCTCAAAAAATGAATGTAAGGCTAGTTTATTCTAGGCAACTTTTTCTCAATGAATGAATATAAGGCTAGTTTATTCTTGGGCAACTTGAACAAAAATAGGATTTTCTAAAAACAGGCTCATACGATTTTTATTTTCTAAACGTAACTAAACGACGCATTAGTACCCACATATGAGAAAGTTTGTACAATGTATGTTGTACCGATTTTTTTCTGTGGCCTTGAATGCATTGCAGTAAGTATTGCAGCTCTTCTTCATCTTTTGTTAGAAATCTACTGTAGCTCTGGATTAAACCCACTCCCCTCCCTGCACTATCATTCACTATGGTTAAATTTTTTACTGCTTGCAAACCTGAAAAAAAGGATACATGTCAATGAAAATTTACAGTATCGCTGAAGTTATTGACAAGGAAAGTGTGAAATATCTAAATACCTTGCTTAAAACTGTCCAATGAATCCCACTGCTGTGGGTCCTCTTTCAGAAAGTCGCTATTGATTTCCAGCTGATGAAAAAATCTGTATGTCGACAACGTGACAAAGTCCTGGAGAGTCTTAGTCTTAAAATCTTGCAAATCATGCAGTTCAAAGCGTTTCAGGGGCTCTTCCGCACCAGGTCGCTCACGGATGGTTTTAGTCATTGCCCTTTTTTCTTCCAAAGGTACGGAGGTATCAAGAAATGCTAATGCAATCAGCTCTTCTCCTAAATACAACAAGTAGCGAGCAAATTTCGTAATAGCAGCTGAGGAAATCATAGGGTTGTGTTCGACGTACACAATAAGGCTTTTCGTGAATTTCAAGTCATTACATGGAGCAGATACTGCACATCGAGGTGTGTACCATGACTTTATAGAAATGTGAGCCACAAACATATTTAGTTGCAGACCAGACCCATAATTGAGCTTAGGAACCCAGAGTAGTTGGCAAGTTTCTGCGCCTGAAACCAAAACTGGGAGGCGATCAACGCGATCTGTGCCTGTGAGATCGATCAATAACTTACCGTCCCAGTGTAGTGTCAAAATTTTAGGTGCAGAGAATCCTGTCCGCAAACTTGCGGCGAGCTCAACTCGACATTTACACGGTGCGCTGCGCACAGACGTTCTGTTGATCGTATACTTATCTGAAGAAAAAAGGCAAAGACGAGAATATCAAAGAATGACGCCGAGGTACACGTTTACAGATGAGAGATTCAATGTGTACTAGGAGAGGAAAATAAAAGTTTGCAAAACCATCAAGACGGAAAAATACTAAAAAAAGAACAAATAGAAAAATTTCGAGCGCAAACCTTACCAGCATCGAGTCCTAGAGCTTTTAGATGCAAGGACCATTGTGGCATTCCTGTCACTCAGTCTTGCCCTATCAATTGCTGAGATCAATTTGGGCATAATAAAGTTAATCTTTTCATTGCGTTTAGCTTTCTTTGGGTTTGGTTCTGGAATATTTACAGGAAGATTTATAGATTCGAGAAGCTCACAGGACGGTCGTGGAGACGGCTCATCAACTGGTACCTCGTCGTTTTCAACTAAATAAGATGGAACTTTTAATTCGAATGAATAACGCTCTATTTCAACCTTCCTTTTCCTCAGAAGCTCAGCTTCAGTCCTCTGAAGTGCTCGACTTTCTTTTTGAGCGAGAACTTCATCTGCTTTGGACATATCTCCTTCCCTTCTCTCTCTGAGCGATGATGAAATCTTTATCTTCCTAAATAGTAATCAAGTAGAGGGCATCGGCCTGAGCTATATCAAATAATTGGTCAAACCTTTTCATGAAAGTCCTGCACGTTTTGCTGCACCGTGCCAACGACGTGCGCGTGACTAGGAGTGCGGCTGGCGGCAGGTTACGACGTGATCGACTACTAGTGCTGGAGGGGAAGACCCTCCTCCGGAAGGGGAGAGGGAGGGGGGAAGCGTGGAGAGTGAGCAAGGGAGAAGGGGCGGACAGCGAAAGCACCCTAATTCACTTTGTAAACAATAACTATAGGTGTTTGACGTCTGCATTGAGAAAATGATGATTGTGTTCAAAATTTAATGGCCTTGGGCCACCCCTAAATATAGATCAATTACAACGAAAATTGAAATGTGATGTCTTCGTTATTAGTGGCATCGAATGTGGGGGTGAGACTCATTATTTAAGAAAAAGAATTTCCCACACCTATAGCGGAGGACCACCCTAACCGACATCTGTACCAAATTCCGTGATTCCTTGCAAGCCACCCAATTCTTGCTTCTAGTGGTCCGTTCTTACACCTTTGCTGAAATAGCCGGGCGGCCACGTTTTTATGAAACAAATTCATCTATGTCTACTTCGAAAGACTCGTAAATTTTCGTCTAATTCTACGTGTTTGTTACATATTTCAATTCTGCATTACCCTTTTGCAGCAATGTCGCCTAAATATTAAGCGTCGCCTTATTTCTCCGCCATTTCGTCATTTCATTTGTATGCAATGCCATTAACTCTTTTTTATTTCTTTTTTCATTTACGACTTGGATCGATTTGGTGGAAGGCTGACCAAACTGGAGTTCTGGTGTCGGAAGCCCTTTTGAGAGTGAAGGATCACCAAGCCAGGCGAGAGGTGAGGATGCGACACTTCTCACCTTTATGTAATACATTTTTGAAGAAGTCGTAAATGATAGTGTCGAGCGATAAAAAAGCAATTCACACAAATTAATTCTTACTAAGCATTTAAAATGAAAAAATCTATAAAGAATAAACTTACCAGATCGACGTAACCATTTACATTAACTCTAATAAAATTGTCAAAATAATTAATACCACGGAAAATTTTAGAAATATCCGTGCCGGTTGTTTTCAAAGCGTCACTTATTTCAATTAATATCATGACGTTTTCTCGAAAAAAGCCTTTCTGTAATAAATTTGTCCTCGTTCAACATAGAGACTATTTTCCTTTAATCATCTAGGATGTATAACAATTGATTTCAATGGAAACGATCGATTAAAATTCAACAATGAGTTAACCACCATCGAGATCGAAATGCTCTCTTGGTTCATCGAAATTGTGAAATTGTTTGTAGATATAGAAAACTCTTTCCGAACTATTCTCTCTAATAATGAACATTCGTAAGTCTTATTTTTTAAGAAATTTGATGTTCTTCCACGGTGTTGCTACATTTTGGACAGTGAAACACAAAGTACGATGGGTGTTTCAGAAGTGATGAGACTGGCAACTAGGGTTACCACCTCTTCGGGTTAGCAGCCGAATTTTCGGGCTTCGGTTTGTACTCGGTAATTCTTCGAGTTGAAATAAATTTGGCACAACTTTGTTTTAACGCCTCCCCTCCTTTATTCTTATGTCTCAGGCATCTCTTGAAAAAATAACAAGTTAGGAAAGTGTACATCGTATCACAAATGGGCGCGTTTCGTGCAATGGAGTATTACAAAGAAATTATAGTATACCTGTACTTAAGGGAAATAGCGTTTTCAATTTCTTTTCTTCATCATAAATAATCAATTTTCTTCCTATTTAATAATATTACATGCACACGTAGGGAAATGAAACGTTTGTTTGGGAGATTGTTTATGTTAGCAACAATGAAGTAACCATGCAAGAAATTTTCTAAGTTCAACTCGATATAAGACATTCTTGTTTGATTTTCTCGATAACGGCTACTCCTACGATAAAAATGTATAGAAAAGGAAAGACTCTACTTTACTAGTTCTACAAGTTTTATTTGAAAAATATTTTAATATGATGAATATTTTACGAGATATGACGAAAATTTAATTTTTTATCCTCAGTAAAGTGGTACCCCTGATTGGCGTACGTGATTCATTTTTGCGATTTCCTTATTATATTTGATTAAAAGTCCTTAATATCAAATTTCATGAAAATCCGTTCGGTAGAAGCCGAGAACGAACATGCGGACGGACGGACGGACGGACGGACGGACGGACCGACCGACGATAATAGGCGCTCACGCTGTAAGCGAAACGCGCCTAAAAATTGGACGACGGCGTATACTTATCCAAAACATTCACAATTGTTTTCAATGTAGCAAAGGCCCATCTTTTCAAGTGTTTAAGTTGAATTGACACATTTTTCTCAGCGTTCTCATACAAATCAGAGTGAGTAAACAATGTTGTAAACTAATTAAAGGCCTGTTTTATCATACCACGTCTCAGGCGGCGGATGTCTTGGATCGGGTAACCGGTAAATTCGTCTAAATACAATTCGTCTAACGGAAAATTCGTCTAAACCAAATTCATCTAAACACAATTAGTGTAACGGAAAATTTGTCTAAGGAAAATTCATTTAACCAACAATTCGTCTAACAAAAAATTCATCTAAAATCGTTTTTGCACATTAATAAAGATAAATTATATTAATTCTGTAATTAATTAAAGTTATATTTTAATATTTGTAAACATTTAATTATTAAAATGATGATAAAAACAATAAGCATCCATGATGCCAATATTTTGTTTTGAATGTTGTAAACCTTAACCCTTTCCTCCTTTACCATATGCCTTGAGTGAGTAATTTGTTTATTTATTGTTTACTTGCAGAATTTCCCGTTGAATTTCAACGGATTTAGTGAATTTACTACAGTACAACATACAAACTCTTTAAATATATAGTAGATACTTTTAAACTTACAATTAGCTTTTCTTAACAATTAATCATATTTGCTTGTAACAATGCGTTTCCGAACGTATTGCATTCAATTATAAGATAATTTTATTTCCTATCATATTACTTTCGCCAAATCCAGCTTCATTTCTCGTGTAATTATGCCTCGCTGAAATATTTACTTTTATTTCTTGTAAGCAACAAACCCGTAAAAGGCAACGTACAGTTGTCCATGACTGAACACTGACTGGTAAATTTACACCAGATACGTGAGCTTATTTACGTTAATAAACATTATAATGTAGAATACAATGATTTTACTTACAAAAAATGTAAGATTACAGTATTCAATAAAGAAGGTTCAATTATTTTCATCAATAAACGATTAATCATTATGTATTTACGTTGTTATCCATAAACATCGATCGTTTCGTAGCTTAAACAAAAGTGTGAATCGAATAACGCTCAACTTTCCTCTATTTGTAAGCTTCATTGAAGCTAATTGAATCGGAGGTAACAATGACGGCCGCCTTGGCAACGCCCGGGAGGGGTACGAAAAACCCACAAAATTTCGAAACAAATAGCGTTTTTCTGAAAACTTCGAACGTGTAAACTTCGCAGGAATAAGATAGTATAGTTTTCTTCGTCGAATAAAGCAAAAACGAAATAATCTGATGTGGCCAACACAGATATATTTGGGGTATCGTTATTTAAATTATTATGAATAGCATTATAAGGCAAAATTATTATTTCCTATCGTAAAAGAATACAGTCATCCTTATTGCCGTAAATTAGGTATATTTTGAATATGTTTACAGAATTCACCGCTAAATGGTGGTGGCGCTGTATACTAGAAAAAACAATATATCTCCGAAATGGATGGTTCGACGAAAATTTGTTTCAAACAAACCTTGGAAGAAATATTATTCTCTACAACTTTGGTTCTTAAGAAGATGACCAATTACGACGTTTTTAAGGAGATATTTGACGAAAACCGAAAAAACATTATTTTTATAAATAATTCCTAAACAACTGCTATGGAAAATTGTTTCAAATAAAAGTTGTAGGAAATTACATTCTATATAACATTTGTATAGAATTGTATATAAAATAATGAGGTTTTAACGGAGAAATATCGCAAAAACCGAATCGGGTTTCGAATAAACCTCGACTTCCGGTCAACCTTTATTGTCCAAAAACTAATCAGTTCTTTGTGCCCATACCAAAGTGTTATATATGAAATTTAGTAACGATATGGCAAGTACTTTTTGAGTTAGAGGGCCCACAATCACATACACATGCACGCACACACACATCCACACACACACACATAATTCCGAAAATAGTCTAGACGTGTTCTAGGGACCTCAAAACGTGTATTTCTGTGAAATCTCGAAGTCGATTTTTTTCATTATCGCAATACTTTCCCATTACTACGTATGGAGAAAATAAACAAGTTAGGAAAGCGTACAACGTATCACAAATGGGGCGCGTTTCGTGCAATGGAGTATTAGAAAGCAATTATATACCTGTACGTAAGGGAAATAGCGTTTTAAAGTCCTTTTCTTCATCATAAATAATCCATTTTCTTCCTATTTAATAGTATTACATGCACACGTAAGGAAATTAAACGTTTGTTTGGGAGATTGTTTATGTTAGCAACAACGAAGTAACCATGCAAGAAATTTTCTAAGTTCAACTCGATATAAGACTTTCTTGTTTGATTTTCTCGATAACGGCTACTCCTACGATAAAAATGTATAGAAAAGGAAATACTCCACGAGTTCTACAACTTTTATTTGAAAAATATTTTGATATGAGCAATACTTTACGAGATATGACGAAAATTTAATTTTTTGTCTCTAGTAAAGTGGTACCCCTGATTGGCGTACGTGATTTTCTTATTATATTTGATTGAAAGTCCTTAATATCAAATTTCATAAAAATCCGTTCGGTAGAAGCCGAGAACGAACATGAGGACGGACGGACGGACGGACTGATGAACGGACAGACGGACGGACCGACGATAATAGCCGCTCACGCTGTAAGCGAAACGCGCCTCAAAATCGGTCCATATTTACGTATTTTGATGCTTGAAGGAAGTATACCTTGCAAGTCAAGAAATGGATTCATACGTGTTATCTTATGGAAAAATGTTAATCCCCTATATTGGCAGCACTGATTAATCCCGGTTGACCAAACCTTGACAATTCACTAACAATTAGTTAGGATGTAAAGAAGAATCATACAAAATTTGGTTATTCTAGCTTTTGTCGTTTAGGAGAAACACGCAAACACACAAACAAACCATTCAAAATATATTACAGTAGATTTATTAATTAATTCATTTAATTTTTATTATTTATTATTTTTAATTAATTACTTTAATTTAAAAATCTGTGTTCGAAGAATTTTTATTCATTTTAAAATTTACGTTTTCGAGTTGTGCTACTTTCGAAGAAAAGCTGCGATATGTAATAGAAATGCGCCAAGAAGTCTTTAGACGAACTCTCCATTAGACGAATTGTTCATTAGATGAATTTTCCTTAGACGAATTTTCTGTTAGACGAATTTTCTGTTAGACGAATTTTCTGTTAGACGAATTGTTGGTTAGATGAATTTACCTTAGACGAATTTTCTGTTAGACGAATTTTCTGTTAGACGAATTGTTCATTAGATGAATTTTCCTTAGACGAATTTTCCGTTAGACGAATTGTTGGTTAGATGAATTTTCCTAAACCCCTTGGACCTACACTTGAGATGCTCCCTTCTGTACACTCAGTAATCAATTCGTCAAAATGTGTTAGGGTAGTTTTGTAAAAAAATATACTTAATAATACTCAACATTTTCCACATAAATCAGATTAAGATTTTAAAAGTTACAGATTTTCGTAAAATTTGGCACTATAGTATACCTACTATGACGCCATTAGTGATATGGAGGAATGGCATGACTATGATGACTCACTTTGGAAACATTTTGAAGGGATGAATTTAGTTATCTAAAATTTATAAATGCTGCGAAAGCTGTGTATGTAATTATTGATGTAGATAAATTGTATGACGGAGTAAACGTATGAAAAATTCTTACCTAACGTGACCAATATGGAATCAACATTACAACAAAAATGGGTCCTCTTATTTTATAATGCGGAATTACCAGAATGATGGAAATCGATTGGAAATAAGTACTGTGATACCCGATCTCCTAATTATAATGAATTTTGAAATGAAATATTTTAAATTATTATGAGTTTGCGAATATTTTATCAAAGCCTGAATAAGAAGAACTTTTAAAATTATCAAGGGACAATAATAATATCGTTGGAAAACCAAACAAATAGACATTTTTCATTAGATTAAAGTTTCTTTTAACTTTGTAACCTTATCCCCAAAAATTCGGAATGTGATTCAGTGGCAAATTTATGAAATGAACAATTCGATGATCCACAACATTGTCACACGCAATAAGACCGACCTATTAGGTTCAACATAGGGACCGGCGAAGCTTCGATTTCGAATCAGGATTGGTGATTCGATTCGTTTCTAAACAAAAAGATCAATTCGAGATGAAATCGAATCGGCTTATGTCATTTTAGTTCCGGATTGTGATTATAGCGTTAATTTTCAAAATCTGTTGTTTATATTGGAAGAGAGTAAAGCATATAGATTTTTCTCGAGAAATTAGTGTATTTCAAATTCTCATTTCTTTCAGAACAGATTCTTCTAATAATTACTTTCTCTCTTGTATCCTGTTCTAGCGAAAATGTATCTTTCTGGGATATTTTGATTGAAAAATATTTTTGCATTGTTCTGATTTCAGTTACACAACAGTGACCTTGTAACTATACGTTTTATTTAAATTTAGCTAATGTATAAAGTCTTGCAGTCATTTGGTCTCGCCTGAAGTGGAAATAGTAACGTATTGGAAGTAACAAGCGAGTTTTAATGCATCAATTATCACCTTTTATCATCAAATATAAGCATGTTTTAAATAGATTACGTTAAGAGCTAGTGATTGCGCCAACTTTTTGAACCTTCCTAATATTTCTATGCACAACATTTGAGCGATCAACTTAGTAAACCAAATTTCATACTGTTCTCATATTATAACTCAATCATTGGGATATAAATTACAGTTTTGAAGATCTTTATAAGTGTAGAAATCAGTGATCATTTAAATAAGTCATGGGCAACCTGCGGCCCTTTCTGTCTTATGTTGCGGCCCGCGAGGCTGTTGGCACTGTTACCAAGTTTCAAATTTTTAAGTACTTGAGGTTTAATGTTAATGGGTATTTGCATTTCCATTATAATTATATAATACTTATGAGAAACGAATAAAAACGGTCATTTTATATCTAGAATTGTTTGGAGGTCAGATTCTATTTTATTAAGACATTTTTGTAATTCTGTAATTAAAATATACTGATTGTGAGATGGCACCATGGCACGCATGTGTGCGATAAATTTGCTGTCAGTTAATCTTTCTCGTACACAAGTAGTGGACGTAGTCTTATGTAGTGATCTATCTACCCTTATGATATCAATGCCTCTAATTAACGTCTCGGCGATTTTAATTTTTTTAAACTTAATCCCAAAATTATTATCAAAAAAGAGAAATCTGTTTGATGAAATGAGAGTGCTTCAGGAAAAGTTGACAAATGAGTACTTCTTTGTTGAAGTGAGGGACAAACCTATGTGTTTAATATGTTCAGAATCAATATCGGCTTGTAAAGAATATAATATTAAGCGTCATTACGCTACTAAGCATTCTCTGTATGATAAATTTCAAGGTGAAACGAGAAAAATCAAGGTGGAAAAATTAATGCAACAAATGACAACGTTGCAGAAAATGTTATCTGATAAACATAAAAATTCCGATAATATCGTGCATGTGAGTTATATTGTTAGTGAGAAAATTGTTAAAAATTACTCCTATAGTAAATTAGCGAAAGAGTACTTTCAAACAGTTGTTGAAATTTCGTGTCCAGAGAAGAGGAAAGATTTCGACAATATTAGTTTGTCTCAAAGAAATGTAACGAGAGGTATTGACGAAAATGCAGCTGATTTAGAAATTAGCAAAGGAAAACGGTCTTCAAAATTTGAATCATTTTCATTGGCTATTGATGAAAGTACCGATGTGTCAGACACTGCTCAACTTGCAATTTTTGTACGTGGAGTTGATATTACCTTCAACGTTACTGAAGAAATGCTTTGTCTTCAAGCAATGAAAGGTTCTGTTACGGGAGAAGATATTTTTCAAGAACTAAAAGCAGCAATAGCAAAATTTAATCTCTCTTTTGAAAAGTTTGATAGTGTGGTAACAGATGGTGCACCTGCAATGGTTGTGAATAAGGTAGGCTTGCTTTCCAAGATCAAATCATAATTAGCTTCTCTCAACTTAGAGAAAAAAGTTTTCCACACTTCTCTGTATAATTCACCAGCAGAATTTGTGTGCCAAGTCAGTTAAATTTGCAAATGTAATGTCTGTAGTAGTTTTAAGCATTAATTTTATGAAATCACGAGCGCTCAACCACCGCCAATTTAAAGAATTTCTTCAAGACCTTGAGTCTGAATATGGAAGTGTAGTTTACTATTGTGAGGTTCGTTGGTTGAGCAAGGGAAAAATATTTCAGCGACTTTATAGCCTCAGAGATGAAATATGTACCTTTGTGGAAATGAAAGGAAAACTTGTCCCAGAACTAAGAAGTAATGATTGGATTTGTGATCTCGCTTTTCTTGTTGACCTTACATCCCATTTAAATGGACTTAATTCAAAATTGGAAGATGGAAATGCGCCGGAAATTGAAAGTCCAAATGACGAGAACCAGGAAACAAAAAAACACACTGACGTGCAGAAAATCCCTATTTTCTGGAAGAAACAACAATGTCGATGCACATTATGGCCCTAATGCGAATCGCACTGACATGCCACAAGAGCAGTATGAGATACAGGAGAGGCAATTTCTTAAGAAACCTTCAAAAACAGAAGAGGAGATCCGACGCATTGAAAGAGAAACATCTCTTCAGTGTGAAAGTGGACAGTGGAAGGAAATCAGAAGAAAACTTCTCACTGCGTCATACTTTGGAAGAGTGTGCAGCATGCGTCCTGAAACAAGCTGCGCAAATTTGGTGAGGAACATTATTTATAACAATGCCACATACGGGCGAGAAAATGAAATTTTGGCCAAGAAGGCATTTGAAGCAAAAACTGACCTAACTGTCAAAAGCTGTGGGCTATTTATTGATAAAGAAGTGCCATATCTCGCCGCTACACCTGACGGATTAGTTGAAAACGACAGCTTAATTGAAATTAAGTGCCCCTCCTCTGAAAAAGAAATGACACCAGATGAGGCAAAAAGGTAACATTGTGGAAAGTAAACAGCGAAGGTAAGGCTATCGGAATCAAGGCAAGGCATAAATTCTACTTTCAAATCCAGGGTCAACTACATATAGCACTATGAAGCTACTGTTATTTCGTTCTTTGGACCCTGAAAGGGATTAAAATTGAAAAAATTGAGGGGGACGACGATTTCTGGGAAACGAAAGGTTTCCAAAATTGGAAAAGTTTTTTTTAAACTGTTTGCTATCGGAAATTATTGATCCAAGGCATAGCCGTTCGATGCCGATAAGAAATCCGCAATATGTAGTGGAAGCACAAATAAATTATAAAAAGAAGAAAGAAGAAGCATTAATTAAGAAAAGAAAATGATTAGACATTATTAACGGCTGCCTAACTGTAAATAAAATGCATTAAATCCTTTCCAAGGAACTAATATTTTTTTATTTATATCTAATTCATTCCATTGAAATTCCACATATGACTCTTGCATATTCGTTAAGATGCACCATGCGAGTTAAAATCAACAAAATTGCTCGTCGTTTGGTATCGAATTCATCAGCAAGTCGCTAGGAACGTGCATACGATATTCGTTTTTATATAATGTGGAAGATAAAAAAATTAGATTATTAGTAAGAAGAAGTCCACTTGTGAATCATCGTACTGGGCTCTCCAGTCGGCAACCCTACTGCGCGAACGAGGGGGAATGCGGGTTAGAGTCAAGTTGGTGCCTGGCCTCCGTCTTGAGCAGACGTGCTTTCACTTTTGCTCCCGCTGCTGCGCTCTTACCTGCCGTATCCAGTAGTATAGCTGTCTTCGGTTTGCTGTAGCTATAGCTTAAATACTTTTAGTTAGATTATAATTTTAGTTTTATTATTATTATTTTTTTGCATGTCTTAGATTATTCGTCTTAATTGTAATCTTCATTCGGAGAAATCTGGAGTCCACGTCTTTATTTGTAGTTTATTCTTAGTGTTGCTACTTATAATAGCCAGCATGGTTTCCGGAGAGGCCGGTCATGCGAGACTCAGTTAGCTCTACTCACACAAGATATTGTGAAAGCAACGGATAAAGGAATAGGAGTTGATGCAGTATTTTTAGACTTTAGGAAAGCCTTCGACACCGTTTCTCACGTGAAAATAGTGCAAAAATTAAGGGCTTATTCAATTAACGAGAAAATTGTAAATTGGATCGCCTCGTTTCTTTCCGATAGAACCCAGAGAGTAGTCCTCGATGGAGTTGCATCAGACGTCGTCAAAGTGACTTCCGGCGTGCCTCAGGGAAGTGTTATCGGACCTGTGTTATTCTTGATATATATAAATGATTTAGCGGACAACGCAAAGTGTAAAGTTAGACTCTTCGCGGATGACACACTTGTGTATGGAGAAATCAACACAATACACGATCAGGAGAATTTGCAAAAGGACCTTCAGGCTATTACGAAATGGTGTAAAGATTGGCAACTCGATCTGAATATAAAGAAATGCGCCGCAATGAACTTCACGCGCTCCACGAATTTCAACCGTTACCCGTACCAAATATCTGAACTAAAGCTAAAATACGTCAATAGCTACAAATACCTAGGAGTAATTCTCAGTAGCAATTTGTCTACTAGAGAGCATATCAAAACCGTTATAGCATCGGCAAACAGAATTCAAGGGCTTTCCTCTAGAGTCCTGCGGGGATGTCCCTCGAATGTGAAGGAAATCGCATACTTTTCCCTAATACGACCCATCGTGGAATACTGTTGCGCCGTCTGGGACCCTTTCGAGGAGGGCCTAACTAGAGAGCTCGAAATGGTTCAGCGTAGCGCTCTACGCTGAACGCCACCACACGCCGGACATTGGAGCTCCCTAACACTAACAGCCTCCTCTTTCCCCCCGAGCTCCCCTTGGGCGCAACGGCTTCGGAGTCGTCCTCCGACAACACCGCAAACCTATCTCTAACAGGAAGAGGGTCCACCGAAATGTTCCCAGCTCCCTGCCTCCGCAGCACCACCCCACGATCCCCCCGAGTGGACACCACTCTCCACTCATCAGGTTTCCAGGCCCGAACACCCTCAGTCTGCGATAAGGAGTGGCGGACAACCCCAATCTCTCTACCGGCTTCCGCACCCAGCCTAACCCGAGCCGCCAATTTGGCGCAGTTTGCTTTCCGGGATGACCCCGCACCCCTCACACGCACCAAAGCCGCCTCGGACTTTTCAATTATCCGAAGGAGGTCCGCAACCACCCTCTCAAGCTCCGTGATTCGAGACCTCATAGCCTCCAAACCAGCGTCGCGGAAAAAGGCGGAAACGGGAGTCCTTGGGGTAGCCATCCTAAACTCTAAACTAATCTGAACTAGCTAAATGTTTTAAAAATATAACTATAAAATATATACTCGGCTAACTTATTCGTCGGCTCACTTAAGCGCAGGTAAAAAGTGAAAGGGAGGGGGTGATTCACTACACAAACAACGTTAGTATCGACCTGCAAGCATTGAGTCAAGGTCTACTACAAGAATAGGAAGTCAAAGGTGGGTTCCGAAATACACAAATAAAAATATAAAACCTTTGTTTTACTAAATTTTATGCACAAAAACTAAATATTACATCTACGAGAATGAAAATAATACTAGTGAATGTTAAATAAAACAACTTACCCCTAAAGTAGGTGTTAGTAGAGCTTAAGCACTTAACACCGTTCAGCGTAGAGCGGCTAGATTTGTAAAGGGAGAATATCGGTATGATGCGAGTGTATCAGAGATATTGAGGGATCTGAAATGGCAGACGTTGAAGAGCAGAAGAAGAATTGAATACAAAAGGAAACTATTTGAAAAATTCGAAAGCTCCGAATCCGTTGAAGACATACGCGGCATAGTCGTCCCCATCGGTGTTAGTGAACGTAATGTTAGATCACAGTGCAGGAGAAAATATGTCGAAACAATCGCTAGAACAGAGAAATACTACAGATGCTTTTTCCCAGACGCGATAAGACAGTCCAACAGAGGAATTAGTTAGAGTTCACTTGGTGTTGTGACACCACCTGCCAAACGCTTCTAGCGGCTTGCAAGGTATTGATGTAGATGTAAATGTAAACGTTTTGTTTCTTAATGCCTTTCCAAATACACATTTTGCAAAAATGTTGCCATCACTAAATCGGCCAAAAGAGCCAATATCAACATCCGTGAATTTATATTCTGCGTCCACAACTGCCATTAGAACAATAGAGAAAGTTTTTTTAGGCGCGTTTCGCTTACAGCGTGACCACCTATTATCGTCGGTCGGTCCGTCCGTCCGTCCGCATGTTCGTTCTCGGCTTCTACCTAACGGATTTGTATGAAATTTGATATTAAGGACTTTCAATTAAATATAATAAGAAAATCGCAAAAATGAATCACGTACGCCAATCAGAGGTACCACTTTACTGGTGACAAAAAATTAAATTTTCGTCATATCTCGTAA
The DNA here is from genome assembly GCA_036926305.1 of Uropetala carovei. Taxonomy (NCBI): domain Eukaryota; kingdom Metazoa; phylum Arthropoda; class Insecta; order Odonata; family Petaluridae; genus Uropetala; species Uropetala carovei. The sequence goes on along the minus strand of JAXCHB010000220.1, from coordinate 929,174 downwards.
AGTATTGCTCATATCAAAATATTTTTCAAATAAAAGTTGTAGAACTCGTGGAGTATTTCCTTTTCCATATATTTTTATCGTAGGAGTAGCCGTTATCGAGAAAATTAAACAAGAAAGTCTTATATCGAGTTGAACAGAAAATTTCTTGCATGGTTACTTCATTGTTGCTAACATGAACAATCTCCAAAACAAACGTTTAATTTCCTTACGTGTGCATGTAATACTATTAAATAGGATGAAGAAAAGGACTTTAAAACGCTATTTCCCTTACGTACAGGTATATAATTGCTTTCTAATACTCCATTGCACGAAACGCGCCCATCTGTGATACGTTGTACACTTTCCTAACTTGTTGTAATTATAGAAGGAAGATCCACTACTTAAAAGTTTTCTTATTGCCATGTTTTCCGTCTATTGCACCCACACAATTATGAAATTGCCATAACTGCTCAAAATCTTTTGCTGCTTAAAGCCATGTTTCCCTTGAGGGACTCTTCAATACAATTGGCTGTAACATCTTCCAAAAAGCATCACAAACTTCGTAAACTATGCGCCCAACAGTGGATTCACCCATTCTATAACTGTACGAAATTGATCTGTGAGACATTCCAGTTGCAAGGTACAAAAAAAAATTTTTGACTATGAAAAAGTTTAATTTTCATTGTTTTTTCCTTCCTCATTCGATTTATCGAGAAAGTATTGCTACCGCGAAAAAATTCGACCTCGAGATTTTTACGGAAATATACGTTTTAGGTGTCGCTCAACCCGAAAAAGTGGTTTTCGCAATGCCGTCTGTCTGTCAGTCTGTTACTGGCTCTGGAACCTTGACGGTATAGCGAAAATGAATCAAATCCCGCACTTAGGCATTTTATCATACTGAGCAGAGTATACATAGAAATGGTTGACATTGCTCAATAATTAAGAGTAGTTTATTCTAAGGCATTTTTAACAACAGTCCGATTTTCTCTAAAACGGCTCTAACGATTTTGATCAAATTTCGTACAGTTACTTGAGTTTACGTCTTCAATAATACTGTATAGTTCAAATTTCTCAAAAAGAGAATATAAGGTTAGTTTATTCTTGGCAACTTTTACAATAATTTTTTCGTTCCTGGCAAGTCATCCAGGCGCCTGTCTTCAGGCACGAAAACGGGAACGTGTAAACGGGGACTAAGGACCAGAAGCAATGGGAAGAGCAACAGTATTCAGGTGGTGGAAACATTTTAAAGGCTGGAAAAAAACCGTGGTTGACGACACTCAAGGTGGGAGGCCAAGCACTTGCGCTACAGATCCGTCTGTAGAGAAAGTTGATTGATTGTTGAAGGAGGGCAGAAGATTCTTGTCACGGGAATTGTCTGCCAGTTCAAACGTGGCATCTCATACCAAATAATGTGAATAGTCTTATTAATTTTGAAACACCCCTCGTATTTTGCCTAAGCTACGGCGAACATTTCAAAATGCAACAGGAAACCTTTAATCGGTGAACAAGAACGCAAATAATCGCGTCACATTTGCATTTTCTTCCAGTTACGGCTCTTCTCCCACCAGCTCCTTCACACAAAAGTCCGATTCACGGCCTGCGGTTTCTTCTCGCTCGACTTCAGCCTCTTGACATCAGTTAGTATATTTTCTCTGCTCAAGTTGCAAACTTTACCTATGACTATACTCAACCACTTTCTTTATTATTACTTCGTCGGCGCTAACTTATTTTTGTCGTTCACATCGAAATAATTATTTTCTCGCAGATGACAGCAGCTGTGGTGACCCATCTAGTGATTCTCGTGCAGTTCCAATTGGCTGGCAAGGAAAATCAAACCAATTGTACCTGTACTCAAGACAACACCACTGCCATGACGACCATTCCAACCACTCCTCTACCATGAACGCGCCCAAATGGCGTAATCAGGAGACGAGCTAACGGCGAAATATTACCTCTTTGAGAGGCGATTTTGATGCTAATTACTTTACAGCATATTACGAGCGTCAAGCGAAGTTGTAAACGAAGCATTTCTATTACCAATACTTTCTATGATTGTTATGGCATGGAGACCCAGCATATAATAGTTATTTATCAAAGCGTTATATAGAGTAGATATCTTCATCTTTCTGATTATTCGAACTATTTTAAATTATAATTCTAACACCATTTTAAATTGCATTTTAACTCTTAGAGGCATGATGGGTGATTTATACTATTATCAAACTATAGATTAGTATACGTACTTTATTATAATACTAGCGATAGTTTACCCGGCGTTGCCCGGGACCCAGAAGTGTAAAAATTATCTAATTAAAAACATGAAAATCTATATTAAATTACATGAATTATGCTTACGGTAATTCATTTTGGAAATTTTTAAAAATAAATGTTGCTAAGTATATACCGTTGCTATGTATTTACTATTTTCAGTAAAACTGAATAAAACAGTATCAATATTTATGGAAATAGTTAGGAAAACGTAGTGGACAAAGGAATAAATAGTTTTTGTTGTTTTTGATGATACATTGTATTATTTCTAAAATATATAAGTTTCAAGTTTCAACTTTCTAGGTTTATTGGTTTTGGAGTTATAGCGTTAACTCACAAACAAGCTAACACATTTCCTTTTATTTATATGATAAATCAAAATATAGGGGAGAGTGGGAGAATACCGCGCACTTAAGGAAAGTTTCTAATGTCTTCTTCAATATGTTAGCAAAAATTCCTATATTCTGAGGATAGTATGTCTGGTACATCATTTTCAAAATCATGAGACTTGTTTTTCATTTGGATGTGAAATTACCCTGTAATAGTTAAAAACTCTGGATAGTGCATCTGCGTGGTATTTCCAATCGGTCAGGTAAAACCGCACAGATGGTAGGGTAATGCCGCACAGAAGGTAGAGAGTAACTACCTAAGAAATGTTGATGGATATTTATCAGACACTTTTAATATTTATTTAATATTAAAAAACTATAAGCCTAATGATATTTACAGGGAACAATAACATTTGGAAGAGCGAAAATAACAAGAAATCAGAGACATATGTTCATATATAAATTCCAAATTTAATACAATAAAAAAACTTGTTGAATGCACTAGATACACATAAATTTCTTTGACGTTTGTATATTACAATTTAAACTTTTAATTACATACCATATAGAAAATTAGTTATTATTAACCAAGCATTTTATCTATAAGCTCTGAACAATATTAAAAATGTTAAACAATGAAAAACGTTATCAAAAATTTTAAGGCACAAGTTGGTCCACTTTTTAGCACAAATCACTCCTTTATTGATATTGATAATTTAACGTTAACAAATAAGAACAAAAATTAAACATGAGAAAAAAATATTTTTGTTCACTTTTTTTTAACCTCTCAACGCCGAGAGACGTATCCTGCACGTCCAACAAGAACTTTGCATGCCGCCGAGCGACTTGTCCTGCACGTCCGAGGTAGTGCTTGCTTTCTTTACTATTTAACTCACTTAATATTTCATACATCTATAAAACCATAATATATTTTGAAAGAGGAAACTTTGGGCTTTTCTGTAATGCATCATAAATAATTTTACTTTTGTTTCTATATTTAATAATCTACGTGAAAGTTTGCGATGAAATTTGCATTTTTGCACAGAAAATACGGAGCGCCACCACCTTTTATTGTCTATTGACGCAAGGGATATTCGTAAATCTTAATAACCTTTATATATTTTGAAAGAGGAAGCTTTGACTTTTCTATTGATGCATATCTTGTAATTTTAATATAGTTTTATAATCTACGTGAAAGTTTGCGATGAAATTTTCGTTTTTGCCCCGAAAATTCGCTAATCACGTAAGGGAGATTCGTAAATCTGAATAAGCTATATGTATTTTGATAGAGGAAGCTTTGGCCTCTTCAGTAATGCACGTCCTGTAATTTTCCTGTTGCTACTGTATTTTATAATCTAGGTGAAAGTTTGCGTTGAAATTTTCGATTTTGCCCGGAAAATTCAGTGCACCAACACATTCTTTTGTCTAATTACGCATGGCAGATTCGTCAATCTGAATAAGCTACATGCATTTTGATAGAGGAAGCTTTGCTCTCTTCATTAATGCACGTCCTGTAATTTTACTATTGCTATTGTATTTTATAATCTAGGTGAAATTTGAATTGAAATTATCATTTTCCCACAATATTACCGTGTTTCCGCTTCTAAAAATCGCTTTTCAATGCACGAGGAATGATTTCTTTGGCTTGTGAGGTTGAGCCTTCTCACAGAAAAAATATAATCTTTTCCCTACCAAATCTTTTTATCTTTGTTGCTCCTTGCGAGAAAAGTCTTCGCTGCTTGAGTTACAAAGGAAAAAGGTCTCCTATATACTATAGACACACAGCCTACTTGAGATGCTTCTAAAATCGCTTTTAAAGGTCACCATTCGACGAATCCTATACCACTGTTTAATATGTCACAAGTTGAAAGCAGAACCAACACATCAACTCATGGGACAACTACCACGCCTAAGGGTGCAACCCGCTAGACCATTCCTTAAATGTGGAATTGACTACGCCGGACCCATGTATGTGAAAATCGGTACTCGCAGAAGTAAGGTAAAGAGCAAATGCTATATCGCCATATTTGTATGTCTGTCTACGAGAGCCATCCGTCTTGAAATCGTCAGTAGCATATCCACACAAGCATTTTTGGCAGCCCTGAAAAGGTTTGTGTCGCGTAGAGGTAGATGCAACAATATCTACAGAGATAACGGAACGAATTTCATAGGAGCCGAAAGAGAACTTCGAGAACTACAAGCGCTCTTCCAAGCAGAAGACCACAAGTTACAAGTTAATAGATATGCCCAATAAGAGGGCATTACATGGCACTTCATTCCACCCCGAGCACCACATTTCGGCGGCATATGGGAAGCTGGAGTAAAGTCATTCAAGCTTCATCTACGGCGAGCTATGGGAACTGTGTGTTTGACCTTTGAGTAGTAGTAATAGGATTAGGATTTTTTAGGTGCTTCGACAGCTAAGGTCATTTAGCACCTTACATTGCAATATATTAATTTTTTTATTTGACTAGAATTTTATACTTAAAAAAATTAAAATTCAATGATAATTTAATTAAGTAACCGCAGTAATGTATACTTGAGTCAATGTTTAAAACCTGTGAAAGAGGCCAGCCCCCTTCAAGAGGGATAAAACTTTATCTATCCTTGACAAACTGTCGCCAAGAATGTCGTCTAGATCTCCTGTGATAAAAAATTTGCTGTGTAGATCAGAGTACTTACGACAGTCTGTCAGACGTTGTCTTACAGTGACTAGAGAGTGGCAATCCACGCATTGAGGTGGTACCCGAGGGATAGAGAACAGATACGAATGTGTCAGGGCACTATGCCCAATCCTCAACCGAGTGACCACTACCTCTTCTCTTCTACTGTTTCTGACAGAGGACGCCCAGTGCCTTGTGTCATTCTTGATCATACGCAGCTTGTTCTCCTTTATAGAATGCCATGAAAGGTGCCAATCCTTCAGAATTGAGCTCCTGTATGCGGCCCGTAGGTCTCCCGAGACGACGGCATCCCTATCGATCCCGGGTTTGCCGAGAGATTCCTTGGCTGCTTTATCAGCAGCCTCATTGCCTACTATTCCTACATGGCCGGGGATCCAAATGAATATAACGAAGGTCCCTCTTTTCTTCAGGTGGGTCAAAGAGACTTGCACATCCTGTACTAATGGGTGTACAGGATCGTAGCAGGCGATGGCTTACAGCGCTCTCATTGGGTCGGAGCAAACCAGGATCGGATTGATGCCTATAAGCTCCGCTGTATACACACTACATAGTGGATGTAGCTTCGCCCCAAAAGATCTGTGCAAGTGACAAAAGCACAGGCGCACTCTGTCTCGGACTTCGACCCGTCTGTGAAGATGACTTCGAAGTCCGGACAGTGGTTTAAGACCCCAGCAAAAGAGGATCTGAGCTCCGCAGGGACTGAATCTTCTTTCGATCTACCTGCTAATTCGAAAGAGATGTCTGGTCGAGGGATGTGCCACGGAGGAACGCGAGAGAGGCATATTCTGTACACAGTAGGGAGTGTAAAATCAATATTTTCTATAAAATTATAAAACTGAACACACAGCGGCTTAGTTGCGCGTGGTCTCCTGTTACATACATTCAATAAATTATGATTAAAAACTATTTTAAAACAAGGTTGCGACGGAAGCGCTATAAGTTTGCTGACATAGTTGCAAATCAGGACATTTCTCCTGATCTCTAGAAGTGGTTCGCCAGCATCGCTGTAAATGCTGACGATAGGGCTACTTATATATGCCCCAGTTGCCATATTCAGGCCTGCATTGTGCAACGATGTCAGCGCACGCAAGTACGATGGTCGTGTCGCACCGTAGATAAAACAGCCGTAGTCGAGTTTAGACCTCATCTATGCCCTGTAAAGGAGGAACATTGATGTGCGGTCCGCTCCCCAGGACCGGCTTGTTAGAACTTTTAAAATATTCATTGAAGACTCTACCTTCAATTTTATTTTTTTAATATGAGCCCACCAGTCGTGTCGACGATCTAAATGCATTCCAAGAAGGCGAATGGGTTTCACGAATTTAGGAAGTGGTTTCTCAACTGAAATTTAGGTAGGGGGAAAATGTTGGCCAAAGTGTGTTTGATAACCCAGAAGAAAGTGACTCAGGCTCAGAAACGGACACCAACTCATAATGTTTGAAGATTTCATGTTTAACGCCATATGAGCTGAATGCTGTACTCCTGTGTACATAGAATTACCTAGATTTTGTAATTTTCTGCTGCGTTACGATGATGCTAATGAGTAAATTATCATTTAATTACATGAAAAGGTTAAATATGTCGATATTTTTATTTTTATTTAGTTTTTACAATGAGCGCAGGTTTTGTCCCTCCAAAATGCTGAAATTGACCACTGTGCGCCGGTGATAATAGACCACTTCCACAGTCATTGAAGCGTCATTTGCAATTGCCTCACTGAAGCAGAGAGCTTGGACGACCGACAGAATATTCCCAGCTCGTCCACGAAGAGAGAGTCTTCGAATAGTGATAAGATGCAAGACACCACGTCGTTTATGGCAATTGCAAATAACGTAACGCTTAATACAGATCCCTGTGGAATACCGTTCTCTTGGGCATAAGAGCTGGAAAAGACGTTGCCCATCCTAACTTTAAAAGCTCCATCTATTAAAAAATTGTTGATAAAAGTTAATAAAGTACCTTTAAAATCCCATTTACGCAACGTTTTTAAAATCTTAAAACGCCAGGTAGTGTCGTAGGTTTTCTCCAAGTCAAAGAAAATGCCTAGGACATGTCCTCGAAGAAAAGCCTCTTTGATGAAGGAGTCTATCCGAACAACATGGTCGATTGTAGTCCTGTGCCTCCAAAAACCACATGGGATATTGGAGAGAAGGTAACGTCTCTGAAGACACCAAACTAGACGTCTATTAACCATTCTCTCCATTAATTTGCACAGACATGAAGTAAGAGAGATTGGTCGGTAGTTTCCCAGGACAGATTTGTCTTTTCCCTGCTTGGGAATAGAGATCACTACCGACTCCCGCCAAGAATCTGGGAATACTCCATCCTCCCATACACGGTTGAATGTGTCAAGTATCTCTTCCATTGTTTCCTGGGGAACACGCCTCAGAAATGCGTTGTGGATACCATCCGCACCTGGAGCGCTGTCCCCCAGGTCAACAATGGCTGATTGGAGCTCCCACAGCGGAAAGGGTTCATTGTAGCTAGCGGAAAATCGACCCGGACAAATAGGAGCTGCTGCTCCCTCCTCGCGACTTTTGATCGTCACGAATGTCGGGTCGTAATTGGCTGAGCTACTAATTTGGGCATAATGCTCCCCAAATGCCTCTGCGACATCCTCGGGTTGAGTCACTATGGCCCCATTCACTTTCACAGATGGCGCTGTGGAAGAGTGAAATACGCCTGAAATTCGCTTCACTTTCCTCCATATCTGTGCAATTGGTCTGCGCGAGTTTATGGATGTTATATAATCCGTCCAGGATTTTCGCTTGGCATCATCCACAACCTGGCGGGCTTTCGCACGTAGTTTGCGAAAGCCTCGAGATTCCTACTCGTAGGATGTTTATTAAAAATCCGTAGGGCCTTCTTCTGCTTTTTAATAGCTTCAGCACATTCATCGTTCCACCAAGGCACTGGTGGACGGTGTGGCCTGCCTGAAGAAAGCGGAATGCTCTGTTCAGCTGCTCGTATAATGGCCGTGCTGAGGGCAACTACATTTTCCATGGTGCTTCGAGTAGGCTCTTAGAGAAATTGAAGATTTTCATTAAAAACCTCCAAGTTGGCTTTCTTCAGAAGCCATTTCTGGGGGACCGTTAAATCTGGGTTAAAATCACTTTCTCGAATAAGAAGGGGAAAGGGATCACTTCCACAGAGGTCATTATGGACCTTAAGTTTAAAATGAGGGGCAACGCTACTGCTGCAGATTAATAAATGTATTGCAGAGTATTCCCCTGTAAAAAAGTTAAACCGTGTCTTTTCATTTTTGTTTACTAAAATCAGGTTAAAATTGGTTAAAATCCTCTCCAGTAGACGACCACGCCGATTAAAATCCCTCCCTCCATCGCCCCATAGCGGACTGTGTGCATTGAAATCTTCTAGGAGAATGAGCGGTTTGGGCATTTGTTTAATCAGCTCCACCAGTATTTCCTCCGTCACTGGTGCCCATTCTGGGAGATATACATTACAGAACGTAACCTTCTCCGGAAGGCCAACTCTGACCGCTACAGTTAGCAAGGGGGTGCGCAAGTCCACCCGAGAGGTGTAAAGGGTCTCCCGAATGACAACCGCAACTCCGCCTTGAGCCCGCTCTCCGCTAAGGTCGTCTTCGCGGTACATGGTGTAGCCTTTTAACTGTGGTATGTCACTGGCTTTAAAGCGAGTTTCTTGGAAAAATATTAAAGAAGGGTTAAAGTTCTGTATAAGGAGCTTCAACTCCTCTCGTCTTTTAAAATAACCATTCATGTTCCATTGAATGGTAAACATGTTTTTGGTGTTGGGTAAAATATGTTAAATATTATAATTGTATAAATATATAAAATTGCAATAAAATGAAAAGACTAAAAACTGTCCTACCCTGTGGAAGACAAGCTTACCTAGTAAGCTTTAACTTTCTCCCCTTCTGTCGATTTAGGAGGAAGGTACGCAGTTGGCCCTCGTCCAACTGGTCCTCCTCCATATCCTCCTCGTTAACCGTATGTCGGTCTCGAGGAGGTGAAGACAATGGAGTGGCATCACTTCTACTGCGCCTTACAATTTTCTCAGACTGATTTTTTGGTGGTGCAGTCTGGGACACCACGTCACTGGATTTCTCCACAGTGACTTCCCTTTTGGAGGGCTTTTTTTCCACATCCCTTTCTTTCTTTTTCGATTCCTTTGGTTTCTGCACCAGGGTTTCTGTCTGTGTGCTAATGGTAACTTTCTTCACAGGAGTTACTGCCACTGCTGCAAAAGACCTTGAAAACGTTGGAGCAACCATAGTCCTGTACTTCCTCCTGGCCTCGAGGTACGGGATCTTCTGCGTCACCTTGATCTCCATGATCTTTTTTTCTTCCTGCAGCTTAGGGCAATCCCGTGAGTAGACCGGATGCGGTCCCTCACAATTGCCACGAAGAGTAGGGCTGGCACAGGGTTCCTCATCGTGCTTCTCCTTCGCACATTTTGGGCAGGTGGGCTTGCCCTTGCACCGTAGTGCAGTTTGACCGAAGGACTGGCACTGGAAGCAGCGCATGGGGCTCGGAATAAATGGCCTCACAGGACATGCATGATTCGTATCCAACGAACACCTTCTCTGGAAGCTTGCCTAACGGGAACGTGAGCACAACAGAGGTCGTATTTATTGTCTCACCGTTGCGTTGCGTCGTCAGTCTACGACAGGAGATGACTCCTTGGGGAGCCATCTCCTTCGTTATCTCCTCGACGTCGACATAGAGAAGGTCGTAGCATGATATAACGCCACGACATGTGTTCAGAGTTTTATGCGTCTCAACTCTAACTGGAATGTCATGGAGAGTTGTCATCGACAGCAACTTCTGGCCCTGCTGATCTTCAGATGTTTGTATAAGCAGTGTACCATCCCGCAGTTTCTTTACAGACTCTAACTTTCCTGGTACCGAGCCTGACAAAACCTTGTGAATAAGGAAGGGAGACACCTTCATCAGGGTCTCACCTTCCTTGGCGCATTTTATGATTAAATATTTCCGGCAACCGCCGCACAGTGGGGAATTTTCCCGAAAAGCTGGACAAAAGTCTAAAAACGATCTGATATGCACAAAATTTGGTATCCGGAAGTTTTTTGGGTCGCTAATTACGAATCAGATGCGAAAAAAATGGCGGATCCAATATGGCGGAAATCAACTTTAAAAATTCATCCGATTTGACTGAAAAGTAATGTTTAGGGTTTTTTAGGGTCGTTAAATACGAATCCGGTGCTCGAATTACAGAAAACAAAAAGGTGGATCCAATATGGTGGAAGACAACTTTAAAAATTCATCCGATTAGACTGAAATATTTGGGGTTGTTTAGATGAATAATAAAGAACCCATTATGTGCAATACAAAGAATCGAATGATTATTGACATGATACAAGTATAAATATATTTATACTTACATATGTTAATCCGACTCTCTGGTATTACATTGATCAGTCGGCGCCACACAAGGAAATTTTTTAAAAAACTTGGACAAAATTCATATACCCATCTCATAATTGGTTCTATTGCAGATATTTTTGTTATATTTGTAAATATGCATTAAATATGTGGTAAATAATAAATAAAATACCACGTCAACCACAAAAAAATTAATTGCACAGCATCCCAACATGGTGAAACAGTATCATATTGAAAGAAATTACAATGTACAGAATAAATCATTAAGGATTGAAAAGATGGCTATTTAGGTATTTAATCTGACGACAAACAATGTTCTGAGTCTCTAGAAGAGTCTGAGTTTGTTTCCTCTTCTTCCTGAGATGTTTCACTTATATCCGGAGCCAACATCATATCCACAACCTAGCTTGGGAATTTCGAATTTATTTTCTTCGGAAGTTTTCTTAAACTCGATAAATAAGGGTCCGAAGAGATGAGAAGCAAGTGCATCACGTCTGCCATCGTTTCTCTTCGAGAACATTTTCTCGAAATTCCTTCTGTATACTTCTTAAAATCTTTATTTCGCGCCTCTTCTGACAGTTGTCCTATTGGTAAAATTGCGGTAGATCACTTGAGGGCTGTGGATCAAAATGTTATGGATTGTTGTGGCATATTATACCATAGATAGGTTTCTACAAAATACTTTGCAGTATCTAGGGTATACTATCCAAATTTTGGTATATTGACGTCATATTCACAGGATCGAATTAGTAATATAATTCTGAAACGTTCAATGAGTTTTTTTTATAATTCAAAAAGTAGATGAAATAAGCTACGCATTCTAATAAAAAGAAACGCCGGGTCTCAATCGGCACGTAACTAAAAGTCTAAGTGAATGTGACGAAGTTTCTGTTTTTTCAAACATCTTACGAACATAAGTTTGATAGTTTCCAAAACAAATATGAAGATAAAAGGCATAAAATTACGTATGGTGTAATATTATACATACCTACTGGTAATTGTACCATAGCGGCACAATTTTAAATAACGTTTATTTCACTTAAATTTTTCAATATAACTTCGAGCACTAAACACGCACAGAGCTTGCTGTAGCAATGTCACACCAACAAAGATCGACTTCGAACTGGCACAGAGTCGCAAGTAATCAAAATAGGAATGCAAACAGAACGCTATTAAATGGCCTTGGCATCCATTTAAACAATAGAAGAGTAAAAAAAATACAAACTTTAAATTTATAAATTTACTTTTGCACAGGAATTTCAACATTTTACCCTTAGTGCGCCGGCAACTGAGTCTCCCCGCCCATTTCTGGGCGGGATCTTTCTGGAGGAGGAGCAGTTGGTGTGGCTGAAAAAAAGCCATAATATGAGTTGAATTTTCGTCCTCTGGTCTCCCCACCCACCACGGAGTTCAAATGGGACGCCGCACCACAAACTGATGCGGACGCCAGGACTAACCAGCAGAATATAGCACCTCTGACTAGATTGTCTGCTTCGGGTAAGATCTCCAGCACATGGGCTAGCCAAACCCATGCACCTGCGACCCCCCCCTCCCCCCTACACAGACCCCCATAGCCTCCGCACTCGCCAACCGGAACGTCAAGACGCGACGGCAAGCCGATTCATCGGGTGTGGCTAGCACCCGATGTCCCGTTCACAGTGAGTCCGAGGCCGAAGTGGTGTGTTGCTCACAGATCCCATCTTCAACATCCGAAACCCAGATGAAGTCCAGTGAGCTCAACCACCAGGCATCTCTTCCCCACCTTACGGGTCTCCCTGCACAGCAAACACGGGGGCGGGCCGATAGCCGGATGTTATGGCTGAAACTCAAACAGCAGACCCACATGCTGTTCGGAACTACCCCGAGTTGACTGTGGGTTTTTTTACGAGGTTGTCTCCTCGCCCATTGGTCGCCTCTTACGACCAGCAGAGGGGCTGCGGCGGTATTCTACCCCCCTACCCACAGGGGGCTTGACTTTTGAGGAATTGACCACGATAACAACCCAGATTGAAGCATGTCTTAATTCTAGACCCTTGATTCCTCTCTCAAATGATCCTAACGACCCTTCTGTTCTTACTCCGGGTTATTTTCTGATTGGCGCTGCTATCACTAGTTTCCCTGAACCAGACTTAGGTGATGTCAAACTTAGCTCACTTTCCAGATGGCAGCTCATACAGCAGCAGCTCCAGCAATTCTGGCGCAAATGGTCGACTGACTACCTCAGTCACTTACAGATGAGGATCAAGTGCACCTCATTCTGCCCAAATGTGCAACCCGGTGCCCCTTGCATCCTGAAGGAAGACAACGTGCCGCCACTCTGCTGGAGGCTAGCAGTAATTAAAGAAGTTCACCCAGGCGCCGACGGATTAGTGCGAGTGGCAACTATCCGCACTCCTTCTGGGACTCTCAAGAGACCAATTACGAAGTTATGCCCACCCCAGGTGGCATCAGAATTATAATTATTTTGTGTTTTTAGAATTTGCTGTATTTCACTGTTAGAAAAAGAGATTGTGATTCTTTTTCAGCGGCCGGTATGTTCGGGATCAGTGAGTTGCATTGTATGTGAGTCGCATGTATGTGAGTTACATTGTATGTGAGTTACATTGTATGTGAATTACATTGTGTGTTCCGAGTTGTATGTGAGTTACTTTGCAGTGAAAGGGAAGGCAACGCTGCTGGTTGCCTTCGGGACGGAGGCGAGTTCATACATGATCACTCTCATGAAGAGACGTGTTTTCGGTGAGCTCCACACACCAAGTGTAATGGTATTGTTTGTCCTCTTAAACGGTGCGATTCAAACGCTAACTATCAACGTGCTTAGATACACAGTGCTAACAAGGATTCATTTCAAGTGTTCTGTTTTTTGAAAGTCTGTTTTTCACCTCTTAATTGTGTCGAAGAAATATAAATCTAGAGATTGTTCCACCTATGTTTAACATTATTAAATTATACAGTCCACTTGCATTTACCACAAGGAGTCTTCGTCGGAACAGGCACATTCCGTCAAAAGGTGACTTACGGTTATGGGCCAGTTGCAATTAGGGCACGTGGGAGGTTCCTTTTCCGGTGTAAATAGGAACGAGCGCGTCAAAGCACAATGGTCAATTCTAAGTCGGCTGACTGCGACTTCTTCCCGGCGCGCCGGTTGTTTCTAACCGAGGTTGGCCACGGAGTAACACTTGCTTCGATCGCTCTCAGCTTGTTCCTTGTAACTGCCTCCCAGGACCTTTGCCATTTCTCTAGCAGGGTGCTCTTAAAAAGGCGTTTTAGGTCCTGGGATGGTACCACGTTAATGACCGTATCCTCTTCGCACAGAGCTGCCTTTGCAGCCGAGTCGGCTTTTTCGTTCCCACCAATTCCTACATGCCCAGGGACCCACATGAAGAGCATATTCACATCTTTTGCCTTCAACACCGATAGTAAGGCATGAATTTTCTGCACTACGGGATGGCAGTAGTACGGGTTTTAGATGGCTTTCAGTGCACTCGTGGAATCAGAACATCGTTATAATAAAAAGCAATTCTCTGTCTATACCGCTAACTTTTCTCTGTCTATAACTCTATAACTCGATAAATAATGAAGATAGAAACTCGAAATTTGGCAGGGATGCTTGATTAACACTTTTTCAGGTGATGACGAATTTAAATCGCGAAAAAATTCCTTGGTTCGACTCCAGTGGAGGCATTTCCATTTCCCATAACATGTAAAACGCGATTTTTCGACTTGCAGGCTTTTATTCATTTGGAAATTAAAATTAGAAAGAATTAACCTACGACCTTCGGATTTGAAACATTTTGAAGAAAAAATTATGTTTCTTATTCTGTTTTTCTTTTTTCGCCCACAGTTCGAAATATCCCATGTTTAACGTTTAATTTACGTATTTTATGGAACTCTTGCCATTTTAACTGAATGTTGCCATGGTGACTAATTATATTGTTAGATCTCAAAATCCGATTGTTATATCAATCCTTATGAGAATATAGGTGCGCTTTGAATGCGTTAATACGAGAGAGAGAGAGAGGAAGGAGAAAGAGAGGGGAGAGTGAGAGGCAACAGTCAAGCGAGATATAATTCCTTTGTAGACTACAGATATCTTGGTAGAAAACAATCGGTACTTGGGTATTAAGTTGGGCTCCCCGTTAATACGTAAGTACCGGATGGATAAATGCGGTAAATTACGTATTTTAAAACATGCTAATGTTTGAATTAATTCGACGATGTTTTAACGTGCCTTCGTTGTCTTATCGAAGTCTTTCTGCATATTAAAGGCAGTTGCTTGCGCTGTGCCTTCGCATTATCTGAATAGAACAGATATTATGAAAATAATTTTTTTCGTGGTTTATTTTTAATTCGCGTCAATCCAATTGTAAGGTAACCAACTAAACAACGATTACATTGTTATCTAAATAAATAAGATATATTCGCTGATTGCGTGGTATTGAGATTGTTCTTAACTGCTGTTTAGTGGAATTGAACGATTGATAGTGATTACTTACTAAAAATTGCTTTTCACGTGGACAGCTGTATGTAGTCATTACTAGAACACGTGACAAACGTAATTTGAAATTTTGGGTTAAGGATAAAGATAATCAAGGGAAATTGCTGTTAAACGAAAGAGTATTTACAAGGAACGTCGTTATAAGAGAGCTACTGAATAGCTAAAATAATATTATTAAGGTGTAAGACTGTTTTCCTCTTATTTTTTAAAAAGCTATTCCTTTGTTTTTATTTGTAGCCCTTTCCTATCTTATTCAAATATTATAATTTTATCATTTGTTTGTTGGTTTTATTTTTATATTGTTTGTTTTCAAAGGCCGTTTTAAACGGGCTCATTCGTGTACTATAATATAATTCGCACTCCTAGGCTCAGTACCCTCCATTGCCTTTTGAAATGCTATAAGTTCAGCAGTGAAAATACTGCAGAGGGGATTTAATTTGAAAGCCTGAGTGTCACGTCGAGCGGATGTAAAAGCACGTGAACAGCCATCCTCCACTTTCGAACCGTCCGTGTATATGTGAATGTATTCGGAGTATCCCATCATTATTTCTCGGAATTTTAGTTGGTAGAGTACTGGGACCATTTCAGATTTTGAGTATCTGGATAGTTGGGTCAGGCACATTGGGAATGGTATCTGCCATGGTGGAAACTTATGGAAGCCACAAGGACAGACTTCCGTATGTTGGAGGGTTTCTCCGTCAATAAAACTGTTAAAACGAATACCTAAGGGTAAGGTTGCTCTTTGCATCTGATAAAAAGTTCTTTAAAATGTGGTTTAAAAATTATGTTAAAACACGGGTAGGTTTTTAACACTAAAATTTTCGAAACGTAGGTAAACATTAAAAGCGTTCAAGGCATCTCTAAGGGTGGCTCTCCTGCTTCGCAGTAAATACTGGGAACAGGGCTGGTTCTGAAAGTACCAGTAGCCAGCCTTAGAGCGGAGTTGTACACTGACACCAAAGGCTGAAGATACGAAGGTCTTGCCAAGGCGTATATAAAAGATCCGTAATCCATTTTGGAGTAGTAGCAGTAATTGAATTTCAAAGGTGCATCAACAGCTAAGGTCATTTTGCACCGTCAAATTCTATTAGATATAAAATAAATAAGTTATAATAAATAACTAAATGCAAAGAAATAGGTTAAAATAAATAAGATAATAAATTAAGGAAACACCATAAAAGAAGAAATCTTTCTTTTTTTAAAAAAAGAAAAGAAAGAAAAAATAAGAAATGATCATAGAGCACTTAAATGTTTCGTTACCCTTAGGAATTTTAAAATAGTGTGAATTTTTCGAGGATCATCGGCTAAGATTTCTGAGAGATTGCCCCTAATGTTCAAAGTTTGGCAAGTATCGCCATGTCTAACACATTCCGTCAGGAGGTGAGTTATTGTTACCAGGCAGTTGCATGTATGGCATATGGGAGGTTCTTTTTCTCGCGTAAATAGGAATGAGTGTGTCAAAGCACAGTGGCCAATTCTAAGTCGGGTGACTGCGACTTCTTCCCGGCGATTGTTTCGTACCGAGGACAGCCACGGGGTAACACTTGTTTTGATCGCTCTCAGCTTGTTCCTTGTAACTGCCTCCCAGGACCTTTGCCATTTTTCATGCAACCTTTTCTTAAAAAGCGATTTTAGGTCCTGAGATGGCACCGTTTTTAGATCTATTTCCTCCTTCAGCAAAGCTCCCTTGCAGCAGTCGGCTCTTTCATTTCCCACTATTCCAGCATGAACAGGGGCCCACATGAAAATTATAACCACATCTTTTACCATCAGCCGAGATAGTACGCTATGGATTTTTTGTGGGATGGTTGTGGTACGGATCTAGGATGGCTTTCAGTGCACCCATGGAGTCCGAACAGATGACATATTTTGTGCTCCTAGGAGCAATGCCCTCCAATGCCCTCTGTACTGCGATAAGTTCAGCTGTAAAAATGCTGCAGAGAAGATTGAGCTTGAAAGCATGAGTGCCATGTCGAGAAGATGTGTACGCACATGAACACCCAATATCCGATTTCGAGCCATCTGTGTAGATGGGGATATAGCTGAGATATTTCATCAGCATTTCCTGGTGCTTCCCTTTTTAGAATAGTGGGTCCGTTTCAGATTTTAAATGACTAGATAAATCAGTCAGGATTCTGGAACCTGCCAGGGTAGAAGACTATGGAAGACTTGAGGATTGACTTCAGAAAATTTGAGGTTTTCATCGTCGATAAAATTGCTAAAATGAATACCTAAGGTTAAAGTTGCTCTTAGTCGTCTGCTAAAAAGTTCTTTAAAACACAGTCTAAAAATCAAGTTAAAACATGGGTGGGTTTTTAAACCTAAAATTTTTTATGCGTATGTGTAGATTAAGAACATACTACATGTTTCTAAGGGAGACTCTCCTGCATCGCAGTAATTACTGGGAACAGGGCTGGTTCGGTAAGCACCAGTAGCCAGCCTTAGAGCGGAGTTGTGCACTGACGCCAAAGGACGAAGCTCTTGCCAAGGCGTATATAAAGGATCCGTAATCCATTTTGGACCTTACCAATGCTCTGTATAGTGTGAGCATTGATGTACGGTCAGCACCCCATGATGAGTTCATTAAAAACCTTAAAATGTTTAAAACTTTAAAACATTTATCTTTTAAAATACTTATGTGGTTCCGCCAATTCAGTCTTGTCTAAAACCATACCAAGAACACGGACTGTTTTCATGAGATTCAATCTATTGCCCTCTAGTTTTAAAACAGGTTGAGGGAAGATTCATCTCACCCTGTAAAAATTGAGGCATTTGGTTTTCTCGTTGGAGAAACGAAAACCATTTGCCCATGCCCATTTGTCTAAATGATTGATAGTAAGCTGTATCTGCCTTGTTGCTGTAGAGAAGTTGGATGATCTGCAGAAAATTGCCAGATCGTCCACAAAGAGAGATGCCTCTACTGGAGTCTTGATAAAGCTTACTATAATGTTTATCGCTATAGTAAATAGGGTCACGCTTAAGACCGATCCCTGTGGAACTCCGTTTCCTATGGTAAAGGGTCTAGATAGGTCAGTTCCTCTCCGTACCCGAGCCGTTCAATTGGTTAAAAAAATTTTAATAAAAAGGGGAAGATTTCCTCTGAAACCCCACTCATGCAGTTTACTTAAAATTTCATATCGCCATGTCGTGTCGTATGCTTTTTCCAAATCGAAAGACTACCACGACATGTCGGCGATGAAGAAAAGTCTCCTGGATGAAGTTTTCAGTCCTTACCAAGTGGTCAATCGTAGACCTGTTTCCCCTGAACCCGCGCTGGATGCTCGATAAGAGGTTATGGCTTTCCAAGCTACAATGTAACCGTCGATTAACCATTCTCTGTAAGACTTTGCATAAGCAACTCGTTAGAGAGATGGGAGGGTAACCGTCTAATAAGGATTTAGGAAAATTCGTCTAAAGATAATTCGTCTAACACAAAATTCGCCTAAAGCAGTTTCATCTAAATACAATTCGTCTAACGGAAAATCTCCCCTTGTGTGGTAAATACTAGGGATCCGAAAGAATGAACTGCTGGTAAGAGTGATAGGTTATGAGTGTCATTCGCAGTTATGGCCAAATGAACTGAAAAACATCACCCTATTTTCCAAAGATAATATCGTGACAGCCTTCTAAACACTCCAAATGAAGTTGGTCGTAAGCATGTGGATAAAATTTTCATACTGTTGCACATAGTTTATAGTTTGGCTTTTTTGTTGCCTTCCAGTATTAAATACATCTTGAATAATATTTACCGTATCTGCCCGAATACAAGCCGATGTTTTTTTAAAAATTTTTCATGAAAAAATCACCCCTCGGCTTAAGTGCGAGTCCGAGGAAAATTTGGGTTATGGTTAAATCTCGAAGTCTCTCATTGCCTTCACGTTCAAATGATAGTACTATATTTTTCGTAAAGTAAATATTTGACGTACGATGAATATATACAAAAATATCTTGGCGAGATCACTTGCGTAAATTGAAGATTACGCAAAATGTGTTGATGGCTTTGAACGCTCAACTGTTTGAATTTCGGTAAAACTTTACATGGAACGTGTATAATTATAAAAATGCAGTTTCTTAAGGTAATATATATGCTAATTTAATTGTAAATAGACATGGATGAAAAAATATCTTGGCAAGATAGCTTGCATAAATTGACGATTACGCATAATGTGTTGACGGCTTTGAACGCTCAACTGTTTGAATTTCGGTAAAACTTTACATGGAACGTGTATAATTATAAAAATGCAGTTTCTTAAGGCAATGTATATGCTAATTTCATTGGAAATGGACTTGGATGAAAAAATATTTTGGCGAGATTACTGTTACTATATTTGACCTTTTGTGAAAATGAAGATGAATAAAATTATTGCCACTGAATGTGAAACATTATTCAGTAACGCAAAATTATTAACTGAAGTAATATTTCAAAATGTCAACAACTAAACCACTTCCCACACATTTCTTCGATCTTGAATAATGTATTCTAAGATGTGCATGAATACCCGGCACACTTCAGCATAAAATTTACGTTTATGCCAAAAAATTCTGGAAATTTTTGGGGGGCCGGCTTCTATTCGGGCAGATACGGTAATTTCCTATGCTCCTTGTAGGTCAGACAAAATGCTATTGAGGTGCATAACAAACAAACAGACTTCTTCTTTATATATTAGACTACCATAATTGCAAGTTAAAGCCTGTGTACTCTTTTTATAAATGCAGCCATAATTTTCTGAACTGTAAAACATTAACTTGTCCAATTCTAGAAGGGGGAGGGAAGATGATGGTTGCAGTCCTCCTGCAATAGCTACTTGGAAATTTGACTGCTTTATACTATAAGCATTCTTGAAAAATACAATTAGTTTTATTTATGATAGTAAAATAGAATGAAAATGATAGATTTGAAAAAGGTATTTTTTCTAATTACAAAAATAACCATCTTTTATTGGATAAAAGTAATGTAAAAATTTTTTCATGACATTTGTGAAAATGAATTATGAAAATATGTGGCACGAGATAAATCACAATTACTGGAACAGTTATGAAACAATTATAATGATGAATGCATCATAAAGATGAATTATATACATGAATTATACAAGAATAAATCATGGGTAATGCTCTATAAATTTCATAAGAAAATATTCACAAAATTTGATAAGATAAAAGTTCCAATTTTCTTTATCAAACTAAACTCATCCACTAAAATATGAATTTGTTGGTGAGGGTGCTGCACGGATGTCGTCATCATCATCGTTGTCATCATGCTCTTTTTCATCCACTGCCATGCTCACTTCACTACAATGTGAAAAAGGTTGAATATTAGAGTGTTATTATTAGAGAGATAAATATGTTAAATCAGAAACATCATTAAATTACACAACATGGATAATGTGCATTCAAGCCCTTAAAAACAGATAAAACAATTATTGATATTGAAACAAACAAACATTATTCATGATCTTAAAAATTATCAAAAAGGTTTAATATGGAATAAACTATATTATACAGAAACTTGAAGTAAGCAATGACATTCATTGGTGCTGTATTTGGTATTATCCACATTTTATAGGATGTTTTTGACTCGATTTCTGAAAAGAGATTTCAAATTGTATTGGTTATATTATATGTAGGGAAAATGCCACTGATACTATCTTTAAGCTAAAGATTGTAAAATAAATTTTAATAAACATTGAGCAGAATCTGTCCAAACCAATGTTTCCCTAACTGGGTGCCACAGGATACTGGGACACTGCAGTGTGGTGACACAAACAACTTCAGTAAGTATTTTAAAAAATCAATGATTTAGAAATGTAGGTTGATCAAATAAATTTATTATGGTACACTACCAACAAACAGATGACCAAAGATAGCAATACCTATATGTATAAATATAAAATCTTGTCCCAAGATTGGGGATGCCATGAAATCCTTTTTATCTTTGAAAGGTTGCCATGCCTACAAAAAGCCTGGGAACCATTCATCTAAACCCTCAAAATCTGAACAAATTTATCAAGTAATGATGTTATTCATGGATCAGACAGACCAAGCAACTAAAAATGAATTTTAAAATATAAACCAAAATTTAGAAATTTATTTTAATACAGCAGTATTGAAGTAAAAGTAATGCAAAATAATTTGTTCTTAGTAGTAATAACTGAAAAGGATTAGATTAACAATTAAGTACATTTAGTAAAAGTATTATTATCAATCATATTATATCAATCATAAGAAGTTACAAAATGATCATATCCTGTCCCAGCACTGAACTGTTTTAGACCCAATTATGGCTAATGATGGAAGATGCAGATGTTGGTTATAACAAGTTTTCTTAACCCTGCAGTACGTGCATGAATTTTTCTTACATCAGTACCCACATGGGGAGTTCCTAGCACTCCACACGTATTTTTGTTAAAAAAGAAATTTATTGTCAGTATTTGATGTTTTCATTAGGTGTTTATTTTACTGTTTGTGATTATTTATAAGTTAACTTTAGCAAAATACAAGATGATTTAGGATTATAACCTACAAAACGCAAAACCTCTAGGGACCGGCCTATTTTCCAATCTTTCGCAGGTTTTCCGCCTTATACAGGTTAAAATAAGTTACGTGACTTTTTCTTTTTGGCAGATTTTAATTAGAAAATAGAAGTTTTTCTAAGTCTCAACAGAAATAAAAGTATTAAAATCAGAACAACAATTGATATAAATACTAAACTTCAAACTGCATGAATGCACAATCTTGAATTTATTAGAAATTAATAATCTTCTGTTAAGAAATCTACAAATTTTCAAAGCAGAAAAATTAAATGTCATACAGCTGCAAAAAATTTCAAATACATATTAAAATCCATTTAAAAATATTAAACAAAATTAAAAAGTTTAAAAATTTGTCTGAAAAATCTCTCCAATTTTAGTTGTTTTCTTCCTGTAATTTCCTTAAACTGGTAAAAAAAAAAGTAATTCAATTACTTTGTTAACAAAATCATCTTCATCCTTGATTTTGGCAAAATATTGTAAAGCTTTAAGATAGTGTAAAACACCTGATGTTGTTGGCATTTCTGGTTCTTCACAATCTTCTTCACTCTGTTTATCCTCTTAATTGAGAACAATTTCATTGCTTTGTGATTCTACCACTTTTCAAGTCAATTTCACCAATCTCAGTGAAAATGCTTTCATCAATACAAAATTTTTTGTATTACGTTGGTATCCTCAACTTAATACATCCCATCAATCTAATTTCGAATTTCACAATACAGTGAAATCTCGTTACAACATACTTCACAATTATGTATATTTCAAATTAACGTACTTTTTTTTAATCCCCGTCAATTTCCCCGTATAAATACTGTATAAATATTTCAAAATAACGTACTTTTCAATACTACGTATGAAATTCAGAGATCCTGAAAAAAGATTTTTGTGGTTTTAACGTATGCTTTCATCCATAAATGACTTAACTATAAGCAATTCTTGCACATTCAAGTCGTTTACACCAATTTTGAAGGCATCTTTTGTTTTTAATACAAAAAGATCTGCAGAATTCCGCCAAAATCCCAAAAGAAGGAATTTTCCGAGCTGAAAAATGTAGAACCGGTGATCAGTTATCCCTATTGTTATTTTCACAATAGCATTGAGATAAAATCTTAAGTTATAGGAAATATATCTCTTGTTAGACTGATTATCGCCAGTTTCGGTTTGTGCCGGACCTGTGAGAATGTCGATCTCCCACTGAGATGCTTTCAGAGTTAATATGCTGTACTCCTTATGGGTATATCCAATATACCGTACTTTCAGTATAAAGTATAAAAATTCATGCTCCGTAGAGATACGTTGCATCGAGATTTAACTGTAATCAATATAGCAACCTGCTTTATCACATTTATTAGCATCATCAAAAACAACACTACAGTTCTTAAAACAATTTTTGATACATGCTTCTTGTACTCATTAACGAATGACTGATAAATGCAATTGGATCTAAAACATCAATTTCAACTGTTAAATCTGATAATCTCTTACACACACACACACACACATATATATATATATAAACAAGTTAGGAAAGTGTACAACGTATCACAAATGGGCACGTTTCATGCAAGGGAGTATTAGAAAGAAATTATATACCTGTACATAAGGGAAATAGCATTTTAAATTCCTTTTCTTCATCATAAATAATCCATTTTCTTCCTATTTAATAGTATTACATGCACACGTAAGGAAATTAAACGTTTGTTTGGGAGATTGTTTATGTTAGCAACAATGAAGTAACCATGCAAGAAATTTTCTAAGTTCAACTCAATATAAGACTTTCTTGTTTGATTTTCTCGATAACGGCTACTCCTACGATAAAAATGTATAGAAAAGGAAATACTCTACGAGTTCTACAACTTTTATTTGAAAAATATTTTGATATGAGCAATACTTTAAGAGATATGATGAAAATTTAATTTTTTATCCCCAGTAAAGTGGTACCCCTGATTGGCGTACGTGATCAATTTTTGCGATTTTCTGATTATATTTGATTGAAAGTCCTTAATATCAAATTTCATAAAAATCCGTTCTGTAGAAGTCAAGAACAAACATGCGGACGGACCGACCGACCGACGATAATAGGATGTAAGCGAAACGCGCCTAAAAAGTGACGAGTTTGGAGAAGAAAACTGAAGTTTTAGATGCGCTTGTGCATAATGAATTTGCTTCATCAGTTGGTAAATTACTTGGTGTGAACGAGTCCACAATAAGATCGATTAAGAAAAGCAAAGAAGCGATCAAGAAAGTCCCGCTGAGTTCAAGCACAATCATTGTCTCAAATTGTTTCGTGGTCTGCTAACGGGATATCGCCAATGTCATCGAAGCGTGCGTAGATCAGTACCTTGCTCTTTAATAAAATGTGGAGTTTATTCAGAATGCCACAGTATGTATTCTATTATTATACTAGCATAAGTGCCGGTTGAATTTCAACGGGTTTAATGAATCTAAATTTTCGTCAATGCAACATGTAAAAATCGCAAGAATAAAATTGTGCACTGTCCTAACAATCGAATATATAAAGGCCTTCAAGACATTTTAATGAGAATGATTTTTCTCTCTGTCTTTTGCAAGTTCAAAATGTACTTAATAACACAAAAATTGCAAGAAAAAATCCTTTCCATCTGCGTCTTGAAGGTCTGCCTTACAGAGAGACATTCAAATGAAAAACGGCATCTACTTGTAGGATTTCATTTTCGATTTCTGCCTTTAGCAGGTTTCCGCCAAATGCAGGTTCTGCCTTTCACAGGTTTTACTGTATTTCATAAGAAAAAGTTCGAGAATATATTTATGAACCTTTTCAGGCGTCAATAGGTGAAGCAATGGTTAATAGATGTTCAGAATACTCCCAGTTATCCGGCACTCATGCAACCGGAATTCTCAAGCAACCAGCACCTCCTGAATCTGATTTTTTATTACATCTAGTTGGGAATGTTACCAATAAAATTTGCATTCCAGCAGTCACAATACACAATTGTGTATGTTTCTTGAACTTGGTGTTCGTGTTAAATAAAATATTTCACACACCCTTTTTAAATGCCTCCTAAAACTCCAATATGTGCTAAAGGTAATCAAAGGAAACAGGTTATGCTAACCTTAAACCAGAACTTGATATAATAAAACATTTAGAGAAAAGTGGGAACTGCAATGTTTTAATGAAAGAGGTCAATCTCCGTTCTTTCACTATTTATGTCATTAAGGTACAGAAATCACAGTTAATGAAATTCATTACACCTTCTGAGACAACTAGAAGAGTGGAATATCGGCCCAATCTTCATAAGCCGAAACTCGAGCAATTGGAAATTGGTATTTATGAATGGTTTTCTATAAAGCGTTCTGAGGAAGCCCCTATTTCTGCACCAATGTTGATTGAAAAGACCAAAATTTTTATGAAAAATGGAGATTAGTGAACCATGTGCATTTTCAGATGGATGGCTAATATGTTTTAAGATCAGACATCTATATGCTTCGGGTGATAAAAAATTGGCTGACCAAGATGCTGCCGATAAATTTTGTGACTTCTTTGAAACATTACTTAAGGAATATATAACTATCCAACATGTTTAATTGCATTATTTTAATATTTACTAACTGCACTGTATGTAATGGTGTCATGATTGTGTGTCACTATTTGCTTCTCTTTTGTTTAATATCAATTTTCCTCAAGAATTTCTGCTAATACAATGTGTTGTGTGAGGATTATTTC
The DNA here is from genome assembly GCA_036926305.1 of Uropetala carovei. NCBI lineage: Eukaryota > Metazoa > Arthropoda > Insecta > Odonata > Petaluridae > Uropetala > Uropetala carovei. Next base: position 903,796 of record JAXCHB010000220.1, on the reverse strand, counting down.
TCTCCTTTTCTCCAAGGAAACTATTTTTTTTAATGGAAAATTCTAAAGCTTGGATGAAGTTAACCTTACCTCACATTGTTATTAGAACAAAAGGGAAGTTAACAACGACAAGCATACGAGAAATTCCATAGGATGTAATGCAGTAATAAAATATTAAAACATTGCAATTAAACCTGTTGAATACTTATATTTGAGTATATAAGTATATATTTGAGTTTCATTACTTCCTTGAATGTCAAGGAATTATTTAATAACAATTGAGTCGAGTACCTTTTTGAAAGCACGTGCCCAAATTGTTGATAATTTTCAGAGAAATTGTTTCAGGTGCCAATGGGAATTTTGAATAATTTAAAATAATTCAATATTATTTGCAAAGTATTTTCTCATTCTGATATTAACAAATATATTTGTTCTCTATAGAGATCGTTATTTCACGACTTTATTCCTGTTCTTGAAATTTGAGATTTCTCTTTTTTTTGCAATATTTTTTTTCTTGAGACTTAATATGATAGTAGAATACGTTACGAGAATAGCTTAAAAGTAATCGAAAGTTTGGGGGTTGATTATTCAATATACGAAGTGCGGACACTTAAGGTTCAAAACAAACGATTATAAAATGAAGAGTGAATCTCCTTAAGTAACAGCAACATGTTAATTAATTTTATTACAAAATTAATTTTATTTGTCCCTTAAATAAATTTTACTAAAATATTATTAAATATACATTTACTTTAGATAATTCATGAAATTCTGTAGGAAATGAATGCCTCTGATCCAAGGGATCTGCCAAAGACCTTGCCTGTTTTTGCGGGACAATAAGCTACCAAGTAATGGAAATACCGTATATATCTGAATATAAGACGAGGTTTTGTTCAAATTTTTATGGCTTATAATCGTGTGGTGTGTAATAGTGTGACTGACAGAGGAGCAGAAGGCAGAGATGGGAAGAATCGAATAGCTATAATCATTCAAAATATGTATTCGATTCTTAAAATCTTTTGAAGCAATTGATTATTAAAAGTAGTAGTAGAAAATGAATCAATTCAAATGTATTCAAATACAAATAGCAGTCGTAGGTTGAATGGGTGAAAGATTTTACACCAACATACTATGTAATCTGATCCTGTCACGATATCATAGTGTTGACCACAGACAAAGTGAACCATCTATGACTGTAGTAAATTCCATGTGAACTAAAGTCTTCGTGTTAACTATCCAGTTTTACGTAAAAATATGGGTGACCACATTGAGAATAGAGGTTCTACACCTTCACAAATATCAAAATCATTGCGTAAAAGTTATGATGCAAATTTTAAATTTTTAGTAGCGAAATATGCTGATGAAACTAACAATTGTGCAGCAGCAAGAAGGTTTGGTGTCATCGAGGCGAATGTGAGGTGGTGGAAAAAATCGCAGGAAATGCTAAAGTGTGCAAGTTCAAATCGGAAAGCATTTCGTGGGCCTAAGGAAGGACATCATAAAAATTTAGAGGACCAGTTAATAACATTTGCGCAAGAAAAGTGCAACAGTGGACTGCCAGTCTCACGGGAGACTACACAAATGAAGGCACTAGAATTGGCATTGAAGTTGAAGATTTCATGGCAGCAATTCAAGGTAAGTGCGAGGTGGATCACCTGGTTTATGTGGTGGAAGGGCTTATCTCTGCGGCGAAGAACATTGTTAGCGCAAAGACATCCTGCATATTTCGTTGAAAAAATCATTGAATATCAGCATTATATTATTCATTTACAGCGTGAACAAAGTTATCTCGTAGGCCAAATGTGGAATGCAGATGAATTTTTCGATATACCAACTGACACTACAGCTGATAACAACGGAGCCAAATCAGTGATAGTTAAAACTGCTGGATATGATAAACTAAGGGTAACAGTAATGTTATCGGTATTAGCTGATGGGACAAAATTGCGACCCTTCGTAATATTCAAGAGGAAGAATCTACCAAAAGAAAAACTACCACCTGGTATCATTTACAGATGCAATGAAAAAGACTGGATGACATGTGATTTGATGATTCAGTGGCCGAGTGAAGTTAGGGATAAACGACCTGGTGCTCTTTTAAAGATTAAATCAAAGCTAGTTCTTGATGGTTTTCGAGGACATCTTACGGATGATGTGAAATCCAAAATATCACACCTCAACACTGATCTGGTGATCATACCAGGAGGCTTGACCTCCCAACTACTAGTGCTCGATGTGGTCATCAATAAGCCCTTTAAAGATCATCTACAGCGCGTTTATGGGGAATGGATGAGGTCAGGGAATTGCCATCTGACTCCAGCAGGTAAAATGAAAAAACCAACAGAGGCTATGCTGGGAAAATGGATTAAGACTGCATGGGAGAGTATCACACCAGCATCAATAGTCCATAGATTTAAGAAGTGTTGTGTTTCTAACAGTTTGGATGGATCAGAAGATGACATTCTGTGGGCAGAGGAATATGATGTAGCTATTGGAGATTCATCCAGTAGTGAGAGTGAAAATAACAATTAAAATGTGCTAATGACAAATAATTTGCATGAAAAATTCTAATATTCCAAAATATTCAATTGAAAATTCCAATCAAAATTGCTTATTTCAATTGGTTCAATGTTCATTATTCTATGGTATAATAAACCTCTGTCATTGTGTGCATGATAAATTTTTTCCTTTCATTAGGAGTTAACAAGTTAGGAAAGTGAACAACATATCACAAATGGGCGCGTTTCGTGCAATGGAGTATTAGAAAGAAATTAGTATATACCTGTACATAAGAGAAATTGCATTTAAAATTCCTTTTCTTCATCATAAATAATCCATTTTCTTCCTATTTAATAATATTACATGCACACGTAAGGAAATTAAACGTTTGTTTGCGAGATTGTTTATGTTAGCAACAATGAAGTAACCATGCAAGAAATTTTCTGTTCAACTCGATTTAAGACGTTTTTGTTTGATTTTCTCGATAACGGCTAATTCTATGATAAAAATGTATAGGAAAGGAAATACTCTTCTTTACCAGTTCTACAACTTTTATTTGAAAAATATTTTGATATGAGCAATACTTTACGAGATTTGACGAAAATTTCATTTTTTGTCACCAGTAAAGTGGTACCCCTGATTGGCGTACGTGATTCATTTTTGCGATTTTCTTATTATATTTAATTGAAAGTCCTTAATATCAAATTTCATACAAATCCGTTCGGTAGAAGCCGAGAACGAACATGCGGACGGACGGACGGACGGACGGACAGACGGACGGACGGACGGACCGACCGACGATAATAGGTGGTCACGCTGTAAGCGAAACGCGCCTATGAATTTTCCAAGTAGTTTATAGGTCATCAGCTAGGTGGCTTCAAAATCAGAATATTCAAAACTTTGAAATGATATTGTAGCCAAACTGCTGAAACTAGAGGAGTGAAGTTTTTACAGATAGCAAGTGTATTTTACATGTTTAATATACTGAAAATTAAGAAATTAACTTGGTTTTCTTTCTGTCAAAGAGAAAAATTACAAATTTTAATTTTCGGGCATGTACAACTTGTTACTTGGCATCAATAATGACTTTCTCAAACCTAAAAATGAATATTCTTCTTAAATATTCCTCCTTAGCTGTAATTTGTAATTATAAATTATGGATAAGTTGGAATGCTATCTAAATTCACAACTATACTGCTGTATCATCAATTTCACTACCTAACTAAATATATTCTTCTTAAATATTCCTCCTTAGCTGTAATTTGTAATTATAAATTATGGATAAGTTGGAATGCTTTCTAAATTCACAACTATACTGCTGTATCATCAATTTCACTACCTAACTAAATACAGGTCTCCATCACTTTAAGTTTGCTTTAAATGAATTCAAAGTTAAAAGAATTGCTTTTTAAAACAAAAAATCGATATAAACAGCACACTTCAGAGTTGACCAATTTTTCTAATGCAAATAAAGTGCCCCATATTAAAATTAACACTGAGCGCATAACCCTTATTTCCAGAAGGAAAATGCAGGGGAGCTCTTGCTCGATGCAAGTTTCCTGTCGCAAGATGATCTGGACAATCCGCTACCTGACTCAAAGTAATATTTCACCTCATCCTACAATGCAATCATCTTTTGTTGTACAGGAAAGCTGACTTTATTTGGATGACAACATATTCATTTTATACTGACGTATTATTGGGTTTGCTATGTCAGCTGCTGAGAAGGTATATGTATATCAGAGTTGGGAACATATTTCCATTATTATTATGTTAAAAGCTTTAAACAATTTTGATATAAATGCCATTTCCTAGGAATGCATCCTCCACTTAAAGCGAGGGAGATCTGTAGTAGATAAGTGATAAATCAAACATAGTATAAGAGAATTTGCAAATTTGAAAAGTCAAAATTAAAATGAGCATGAATTATAAAAGATTTACATTTAAATGTAAAAGGTAAAGTAAAGATATTATACAGAATTCCTTGGATGCAATATTTTACTTACTGTGGATAAATTAAAGGATCTGTGCATCAAGAGAAAAAATAAAATATAAAGAGAAGGGTGAAAAGGATTTTGAATTTAAAAGTAAAACTGAGGGACAGTAAAACCTCTTCAGTACAATATTGTATGATTCCACACAATGCATACTCCCAAATTACATGCATTTCCCAAATAGCATTTAGTTTAATCTTAATATGGAATTCTTCTATGAAGAAATTTGAAAATGGCATCTGATTAGGTGGCTCATAAACAATGCATTTATTTTTTTAACTTTGCCTAGCAAAACATTTCCCATGTGATATTTTATGCATTTAAAATTAAATTTAGTATTTTACATGTCTGCTTGTTTGAGTATTAGCATTACGCAAAATATCTTTATGTGAATAGAAAGTTTTTGGGTGACTAAGTGATTTTCACATATTATTTGAAGTTGGAAAATGAAGTAAATGTACATAACTACCAAAACAAGTAAATATGCTTCAGAAAGGTAAAAAGAGGTGAGAATAGTCAAGTTGAAGCACATCAAGTTACAACTGGAATGACAAGGGTAAGTGCATTGTAACAATAATTTTGGCAACAAATCTCGACAAAATGGTTTTTTGATTTACAAAATAGGTACCTCCAATAACCATAAAAATAAAAAAAAAACCACATGTAGGACCAAAGAAGCAGATCTTAGGTAGAGTTGATATATTTTTGACAGTTTAACATACTTTGAGGTTTTACTGTTTATGCAAACATAGAAAGGATAATAATTCATAGAATAACAGTAAAAGCTTGTTTAGAAGACTGACCTGCCAGATGGTAGAAAGCCATGCCATCTTAACTTTGAAGAAGGGAATCGAGTTTGCTTGGTATTTCTTGTTAACACCTTACTGACTTTCATTGTAACTTGAGCATCTTGATTTGGAGAGTCTGTGGCACTCTTGAAATATTTTTTTTTTGTCCTTTTTATAGGAGTGAGTAGAATATTTAGGCTTATATTTGATGCTATGATGAGGAGAATATACGGAAGTCCTAATAGGAAAAGTCTTGTATGTGAGGTGTACTTTAGGAAGATTGTGCATTATTGAGATAGAAGATTGTATTATTGATTGATTGTGAACCTGCTCAGAACATCTGAGGTGATTCGATAATTTCTCATGGGAAGATTTTTCATCATTTTTATTCGGTTTGGAATAACAGTGAGTGCTTGCTTTACTGTCATTAGGTAATTTTGAAGAATAGTACTTAGTCTCCACAGTAAAATGAGTTTGAGTTGGAGAAGTATAAGACAAACTGGGTGATCTCTTCTCATATCTATTTGGATCATCAATATTCTTCTCCGTCTGTTTCACTTGGTGCACTAATTCCAATGTCTTTTTCTGGTACTTGTCAACCTCAGCCCTTTCTTTATCCCTTTAAATGTTGCAATAAAATGAAAAACAAAAGCAACTTTTCAATTTTCATTCATCATAACAAATACGATATGACTAAAAATGCATAGCTAATTATGAGAAGTAAATCTTTATAAACTGAACTTTTACTTTTCATGGCCGCTGAAAATGACAAAGTGATTCAGACTTTTAGCTTATTTTACTAAAAGAATGAATTACTTGAATAAAACTTTTATATCATAAGGCAGTGGTTCTCAACTGGGGATCTGCGAGTTGATTTTGGTACCTTATATATTAAAAAGTTGCATGATTTTCCTTAAGATTCATTTTGACCCTTAAGAGTGGTCGGATAACATTCAGAAATGTCATAAAAGAAAGGTCGCATAGCATAGATTACATTCTTCATTACGTTAAGAAAGATCTTGGCTCCTACACGATGGATTTTAGAAAATTTTGGTAGAGGGCAGAGATGAGATGAATGTTATAGACTCCTACGTTTATAACAACGAAATTCTCATGATTCCCTTTTTTTAATTTTATATACACTCTTACTCCATAGATATAGCTGTTATGATTCATTTTTGAGACATATCTCTGCGATGCACTTGCACAAGCAGTAAAAATGGTAAATTTTGTGAAAAACAATGCCACAAATTCTCGAATTTTCTCTGTGCCTTGTAAAGAAATGGGTTCAGCTCATACTTCTCTTCTGTTTCATGATGTCTACTGGCTGTCTCGAGGAAAAGTCTTGACACGACAAATAGAGTTAAAAGCTGAGGTCGAGGTATTTTTTAAATTAAGAAGTTTTTGAAGATGCATACTGGTTGGCAAAACTTGCATATCTGGGCGACATATTTAGCATCCTAAATGAACTCAACCTCTCCCTTCAAGGGTGATTAATCAATATGTTTGTCATAATAGACAAAATAGAAAGCATTGAAGAAAAAGCTATTGGTTTGGACTTACAAGAGAATAGATGAGAGCATTCACGACGTTTCCTGAGTACTCCGAAATTGTAAGCAATAAGCATGTTATATTTGATGAAAAGATCAATTCTATCATTAAAATGCATCTAAAAAAACTTTCAAAGAAATTTATAACTATTGTATTACCCCGCGCCTTTTTTCCCAAAATGTTGGAAAAAAAAGGGACTGCACATCATATATGAAGATTTATGACCAAGTTTTAAAAACTGCGAATTTCAATAGTAAATTTACTGCAACATGCTTACATCTACATTTATACTCGCAGAAGACGAAGAATTCTATGAAGTATACATGTATCTAAACATCCAAACAAATGTTTAGGGTTTAAATGCTTGGTTTATTCTGCCATAGGTGCATCTTCAAGATCACGATGGACATTTTGACGATTGAAATGACATAATATTTTTATAATATTAAAGCTGTACCTTTTAAATCAGTTTTATGTTTATTATTGTTACTCAGAGTAAATAGTTCTGTCAATAAAATTTACTATTAGTTTCTACCTATACTTTTGCCAGAATAAGTTGACATCTGGTATCTGTGTTCATCAAATTCATCGTGAGCCGCTGTCACTCAGACACTTGTAAAGAGAACGTTTGGATCGAAGATCCCTTGGCAGATTAATCTGGGATTATACTTATGCCATTAGAAGACATACTCATCTCCTGGAAACAAGTATTAGGAATAAAACACTTCCAGCATTTTGGATTAGTGTTAGGAACGAGTATTCTTCTTTAAGCAAGTGAGCTCTTATAATCTGGTGCCATTTTCATCAACCTATTTGTGTGAATTTGGATTTTCAGCTGTCTCCTCTGAAATCAAAGAAGAGAAATCGGCTATGCGTTGATGTATGCATGCTCTTTTAAATTCTGTTAAGCCCAGATTTGACTTATTGACAAAAATATCCAAGAGTGCAAATCCCATTAGCCTTCTACCTATGTCATTTTAGTGTGTGTTTTTAATAGAGTAGAAACCGTAAGTACTATTTGCTGTAAACTGAATTTGTGACTCACTCTTTTAGAAATATTATTTTCCAAGTCTACTAAATTTGACCATTCATGGACAGAGCAGGTCTGTGCTCCATCCAAGACAATTGTCATTCTCGCTACTGCTCCCTTGGAAGCAAATCAGCTGTGAGTACAATCATGAGTGCCGAGAGAAGTTGAATATCAAGATTGGTTACACCGTAAGTTAAATATTCTATTTTTTGGCAACTTCTTAGTTATATAAGGTTTATATAACAATTTAAATTTTGGTTCTATTTCATATTATAGTACTTCCTCAACTTAACGGACTAATAGGGGGAAGGGGTGTCCGTTAAAGCCAAATGTCCGTTAAATGGAGAATGGGTTTTTTCGAGCCCAAAAACACACTGGTACATGAGAAAACCTACTTTATTGATGGTACATAATGATACTTTACTATAATAACAACAACAACAATAAAAATAACCTTATATAATATTAAAATTCTAATGGTACGTACGTGAAGCATTACAGCGGCATATTTCTTGAGAGCCGTTTGTCGTAAAGATATACGGTAAACAGCATTTAGTCTCTATTAGCTATGAGGTCCCTGGAAATATATTTTCTTTTGCTAAAGTGTCCCGGGTTCTAATCAAGGAGACAATTATATTTTTCCATAAGTTTACACAGGATTTTCGATTTTTCAGACTGCAAGGTTTTTTCCTTCATTCATTAAAATATGTAAATATGGACTGATTTTCTTTGTTTTTGCTTAATTCGATGGCTAAAACTCTATACTATCTTATTCTTGCGATGTTTATATTTTACACAGTCGAAGTTTTCAAAAATACACATTCTTTTTCGAAATTTTGGATTCCGGGCGTTGCCAAGGAGGCTCTCAATGTTGCCTCTGATTCATTTAATACCAATTAAACCTTCAAATAGATGAAGAAAAAGCATTATTTGCTTTGAACTGTAGTTTGAGCATCGAAATTAATGCAGCTTTGCGCACAGACAGAACTCAAACAAAGAGTCTGAGATACCCACTTTGTTTGAGTCAGCTGTATTGGGTACACTGTACACTACACTGTACTACATCGTCCGGCTTGATTTGCCAAACAATGCCCCACTGTTTGGGGTGAAGTCCATTATTGCCTCAAATTTGCACAAAACTCGGATCCAGCAGCTTTTGTCCGTTAAATCCAAAGTCCGCTAAACCGAGGTCCGTTAAATCAAGGGTTTACTGTATTTATATTTCAATGTAAAAAACTTAAGCTTTTACTGTATTTGACCAAGGTTGTTAAACGAAACCGAACCCACTGAAAAGGAACGATTCCAGATAGGTTTCGGTTCAAGGAACGGTTTTGTTCCGGCTCCTTCTACTTTGGTTCCAGCTTTGGTTCCAGCCAGTTTTCAATGGTTTTTACTTGCGTCTAACAACGAGAGGAGAGGGCGAGGGGGGAATGCGAGAGGGGAGGTCGGGGATAGGAGTGGGATCTTAGTTCCTAATATCACCACCGGGAAGATGTAGAGTGCGCAGTGAGTAGTGAACGCCGACCTCGTACGAAGTTGTTTTTCTCGCTGACGGAAAATGGGTGTTCGTGGAAAAATCGCCATATCATTAATACATTCAATGCCGCCGTCGACGGTTACTACCGCGCACAGACGACCGGCGTCGATGCGTAGTCGACGCATCTCCCGCTCGGTAATAACCGTACGGTTAAGCGACGGCTTCGCACATTGACTCCTCGTAGGATGCCGGCTCCTCAGTTTAATTTTTGTCAGTTTGCTCATCGGTTAGTTTGTATTTAGTGCGAATTTTTCCGGAAAAAAGATATTTTTAAAAATAGTGAAATTTCAGTTAGTCAATGGGGATGGATCTAAAAAACCAAGAAGATATTGAATGTGTTAAAGCGGCTTACATTACAAGACTAAATTAAGCCTAATTAAGCCCCTAAGGCGGGCTTATACTCTATGCGAGTACCTCACTCTCTTCTCCGCCCCACGACCAGAATAATGGTGCAGTTTGCTTGGAACGAAACTACTGAACGTATCTTCCAATAACTCTCAACTTGAACCCGAACCCATTGAAGAAAAGGAACCGTTCCGGAACGAAATATTTCGTTCCGACTAAACAATTCCGTTCCAAAATGGAACTAAACCCATCACGGGACATACAGTTTCGTTACGAACCGAAACTAAATGGCAAGAGAAAATATATAGTTTCGTTCCGAACCGAAACTATTCTTTAGGTTCGGTTTCGTTTAACAACCCTGTATTTAACCCACATTTCTGAACTTTTAATAGTAATAGGGTCCGCAGAAATTGATTTGTAGTAGTCGGTGCGGTACACTGAAAAACCCTGCACTTTTTGATTGGAATATGCCACTTGGTGTGCGGATAGGTACGTGCAAAAGTAAATTTTTCAGATAGGGAGCCACCTCAAATTCCGTGTAGAACACCGTAATGGCGGCCATTGAAAATGGCGGCGGAGGCTTTATTAAAATCGTTAATATCTCGGCTATCTTTCATCCGATTGTAATTTTAGTTTTTTTATCTGAAAGCTTGTAAGTTATGTTATATTTATTGTAATTAGCATTTTTTCTGTAAACCTTACGGTTTCCCCGGAAATTGCGGAAAACTGAAAATTTCTCAATTTATCTCAGGTTTTTTGCTTCATTACTTCCATATAACGCAAAATTCCACTCTTTTGTGTTGTAACAAAGAAAAAGAAAATTCTTTAAGCTTTTCATTGATACCATCTATGTGCTGCTATCATGAAAACTGCCGCGGTAATTAAAGGAAAACCAGCGGAAGAGCGTATTTCTGGACTCGGGCAAGAGCCACCTACACAAACCAGGTTGTCATTATTAAGGTCATAATGCTAGGAATTTATTCATTCTTATATATTCTGTTACTAATATCTTTAGTGAATGTTAAAAACCATTGTCTACGTAAGAAATCAGCAGCTGTCAAATATGGTGGCAGTTGTTCAAAGATGGCGACCAGACGGTTTTTTACATTTTTTAGAACTATATTTACTTTATTTACAAAGTTTATCCTTAATCTTAAGATATTCCAGAAAATACATAACACTGTCATTGTTGTAATATGATTGTGAGTTGCCCGTGGTCATTGTATATCTCTGACTTCACAGTCAGGGGGAGGAAACACTAACAGTGACGATACATGAAACATGTAAATTAATACTACTAAATTTATACTACAATACTATTGCGAAATAAGGAAGTTAATCAATCACCATAAATAATTTTAAGCCTGTAAGTAGATATAATGAAAATCCCTGCCTCTGTTTTCAGCGTGCTAAGGTAAGTTATCATCCTCATCTTCGGCTTCAGCACTGCATTAAATAAGGGCAAATGATTGAAATCATTCTAAAGTGTATAAACTTAAGTAAACCGTGTGTTTTCAAATGTTTTCTTTAAAAGTAAAGAATACTTTGTTATAATTGCCTTTTGCTGCAGCAGTTTTAAGCGCAGTTTGTGCAAAGAAGTGTGCATGGCACCTGTGCCTTCCGAAAGGAGCATCTTGTTGGGCAGCCAGTGGAGCAGCCACACTTCACTAGTTCTCTGCACGTATCCCAAATCGGAGGTAGAGATGACCAGACAGGTTGCCATTCTCTATCGATAATGGTCCAGCCCCATCCATTTGGACTTGGTATTGGGTCGTTCACTGAGCAGGCACGGCCCCAAACTTGACCTGCTTGATATGTGGAGCGAAGAGAATGCTGCTCCAACGTCGCTGATGTGGGTGGCAAGTTATTCAAAGTAGGACTCTTAGATGTGAAGAGAACTTTTCGCACTTCATTCAGGGAATACTCTTCGCCAACTTTGTAGTATAGGAGAACTACATACTTCTCTAATACTTGAAATAACTCATCAGGAATGGAGGGTAGAGGAGGAGAAATAGCTTCAAAAGCAGCTGTAACTTCAGGGAAGGATTTCCATATATGTCATGCACTCATTTTTCCTTTCATTGAAAATGATGAGGTAGTATCGGATCCAGTGAAAGAGTGAAAGCTTCTCAAGGCATTGGATTTATCTAGACCCAGAGATTCAACCATGGCATGCATACAAAGGTATCGCTGTGAATTTAGTTCCTGTTTCCGTAATGGAGCAAACAAGCAGGTTTTTGCTCCCTGGATCAAGCGCTCTCTCCCAGAGTTACGGTATAGGCCTAAGCCCCTTTCCTAGGCATTGACTAATGCACTCACACGTTCCTTGTCAATTACAACCTTCGTATCCCAAACAATAAGATCAGAGAAGGATTCTCTGAAAGGATTTCCGAATTCAAGAAATCTATCTTTGAGAACTTGCTTTTTTTCCTGGAACTTGACCTGGAATGCGGAATACTGTTCGTGATGGAGGCGTTTGTTTGACTTACTCGGAACTTCAAACTCATCAAGAATGCTGATCAACTCTGGACCTGCAAGCATCCATCTCCTTAACATTGCAGGATCTTGCAGCAAGCCGACAGCGCCACCATCTCCTTTTGTGACGGCATTGTGCTGTTCGTGTGCTTGGTCGACAGCTATCGCAGAGAACGAACTGTTTGTCTTACGAATTACAAACTGCCCATTACAGAAACACCTGTGAACACTGGGTGCCTTCTGTTCCAGTTCCTCCAAATCTTTTAGGTGGACGGATAACCAGCGTGCATAATTTTGGTGGTCAAGCAAGAAAGACCAAGGCATCATGTTTTTCAGCGATTGCCGGAAGAGTTCATATTTCCCTTCCCTAACGGATCGAACAAAAGAGAGAAGAAGGATCTCAAGGATGAGAACCAGAAACCAAAATCTAAGTGTTGGAGATTGAGAAGATTTCTCTGCAATCCATTCTTCAAAGGATTTTTCAGGGCTATCGGCTGTATATGAATCTTGCAGTAGACTGTAGAGAACTGAGGCAGTTTTTTGAAGTATTGCTCTAGCCTTGGTTACATGAGTCACTTTAAGATTGGCTTCTGCACTCGCTTCTGTATTTATGCCTGAATTGGTAATCACACCTACCCAGCCACTACCTTGGAGGATTTGTACAAGCACTTTCAAAAAAGCCTGTTCAATGTGAAAAGGAGCAAACAATGCTACGAAGATGGACTCCCCATAAACCTCAGGCCAGTTCCAATGAACTAATTTAGTTAAGGCGTACAAAGGTTGGTCTGCACATATGACAGGAACTTGCCCCGGATTCAGAAAATTTGTTAACTTGCTGATATGGTCCATTGCGTGTTTGAGCATCGACGCTGAAGAAGAGTCTTCATTAAATAGGCGCAGAAGAGAAGTAAGGGCTACGTCGAAGGATTTGTGGCATGGAAAGCAGCCCAGGTGAGATCTAAAGGGCCATCCTTTCCGTCAGTGAGCACATGATCTAGCCACTCTCTTTCATTTTTCCATTCCAGACCTATGACAGAAGGTAACATTTTGTCATAAATGAGCTCACAGGCTGTTGGCGCAGATGGCTGCTTGGTGTGAAGGGTTACTGCCTTTACGACACCATAACTGTCAGGAAGCTGAGGAACTGTAGGACTCCTTTGGCTAACATGGCAGAAATTAGTAAGAAAGTTTCGAGGATCTCCCGTTTGGCCTTCGACAGGTATTTGAAAGAAGGAAATACCTGTTCCATGGAAAGATGACTGTCCTGTGGTGCTACTATAGTTGTGGTCTATATTGTCGTAAGCTCCAACTGTGCTTTTAGCACCTTTGTGGTAATGTGCCTTCCTCAGTGCTTCTCCCTGGTGCTTTCTTTTGTTCTCCGTAGAATTCCCCAGGAGAAATGCATTCATTGGCCTTGGTTAAGAGCGAGAGTCGACTGCACTTGACAGCTGCTGATTTCTTACGTAGACAATGGTTTTTAACATTCACTAAAGATATTAGTAACAGAATATATAAGAATGAATAAATTCCTAGCATTATGACCTTAATAATGACAACCTGGTTTGTGTAGGTGGCTCTTGCCCGAGTCCAGAAATACGCTCTTCCGCTGGTTTTCCTTTAATTACCGCGGCAGTTTTCATGATAGCAGCACATAGATGGTATCAATGAAAAGCTTAAAGAATTTTCTTTTTCTTTGTTACAACACAAAAGAGTGGAATTTTGCGTTATATGGAAGTAATGAAGCAAAAAACCTGAGATAAATTGAGAAATTTTCAGTTTTCCGCAATTTCCGGGGAAACCGTAAGGTTTACAGAAAAAATGCTAATTACAATAAATATAACATAACTTACAAGCTTTCAGATAAAAAAACTAAAATTACAATCGGATGAAAGATAGCCGAGATATTAACGATTTTAATAAAGCCTCCGCCGCCATTTTCAATGGCCGCCATTACGGTGTTCTACACGGAATTTGAGGTGGCTCCCTATCTGAAAAATTTACTTTTGCACGTACCTATCCGCACACCAAGTGGCATATTCCAATCAAAAAGTGCAGGGTTCTTTCAAATTTTGGGATGTACCGCGTCCACTATAGGGGGCCCGCGGCTCCAGAAAGGTTGAAAAACATTGTCATAAAGCATCTAATTCTTAATTTATCAAAATTTTGAAGGAACAGGCAGTCCTCGACTTTCGTACATAATGCGTTCCTGAAAACGTTTCCGAAAGTCGAATGTACGAAAGCTGAACATAGATTTACATGTTATAGGGGGGTTCCATTCCCAGAGAGCCAAAAAATATTATAAAATCTCTAATTATGGTATAAATGTTTAGTTTTTTTGTGCAGGGGCCTTTTAGACACAATCATCGATTTTATAATATAGAGAGATAGGACAAAATGCAATAAAATATTTAAATAATTGCACAAATAAACACTGCTGTATGGACAAAGATGCTGATGCTGTGGAAACTGGTGGCCGGCAACCAGCACCACTTGAAATATTCGTTCGTCATTTAGCTGACGCGTGAAAGTCTGATCGGCACACAAAAGGTGGTTCAGGGGTGTCAATCTATGCTATCTTGGGTTCTTGTTCCCTTGTATTATCCTAAGGTTATCACACACAGTGTAATTGAGTATTATCTTTTTGTTATAATTCATCGTTATTTGTTTTTCATTATTCTTTTTCCTCAAGAAATTTTTATTACTGTAAGAGTTACATTTATTCGTACTGTTTGTAACACGGTGCTTCCATCCTTACCATAATCTAGTCGTTGACTATAGTTATTATATCTTGGTATTAAGTTCCTTTTTTCTTGTTTATGCCTATTTATTTTTTTGTATTTTTGGTGAAATTATCTTTGTTTATGGCAGTGTCTTTTCTGGCAGAGGTGGAAGACCAGCTGTTGCTGAACCCCAATACCGTTTTACAGGCTGAGTTGGATAAGAAATTACTTTGTGATTAATGAAACTTATTCTGTGATTTGTGACTACAATGTGATTACCGGCTGTAAATAAATATTATTATTATTATTAATGTGCGAGTTGTATGAATATCGAACGCAAGTAAGTCAAGGACCGCCTAAAGTGCACATACGAAATCCCTCTTTTTTCATTAAAGCATTTGCTTTTTTCATAGTTTTTCTGTAATATTGCCTAATCTTGGCCCCAAAGAGAGTGATGATTGAAATGAAAGAAAAGTCGGTAAAAAGGGCAAAAAAAAAGAGTTTGGAGAAGAAAATTGAAGTTTTAGATATGCTTGTGCATAATGAATTTGCTTCATCAGTTGGTAAATTACTTGGTGCGAACGAGTCCACAATAAATTTGATTAAGAAAAGCGAAGAAGCGATCAAGAAAGTCCCGCTGAGTTCAACTGTCATTCACAAGAAGGCCAAGCTACTGCACAATCATTATGTCTCAAATTGTTTCGTGGTCTGCTAACGGGATATCGCCAACGTCATCGAAGCATGTGTAGATCGGTTCCTTGCTCTTTAATAAAATGTGGCATTTATTCAGAATGCCGCAGTATGTATTCTATTATTATACTGGCATAAGTGCATATTAAATTTCAACGGGATTAATGAATCTAAATTTTCGTCAATGCAACATGTAAAAATCACATGAATAAAATTGTGCACTGTTTTAACCATCGAATATTTCTATATTATAAGTCTGTTTTAATTAATTAACTAAAATCTCACAGAAATTCCTTGTGAATAAAATAGTACCTTTCTTTCTACTAAAATAGCCATTGTTATTACAGTAAAACTTGTTTAATACGTATTTGAGGGGACCGACTCATTGCTTCGTTATAAGCATGACTTCGTTATATACGAGAAACATGGTTTTTGGCCTATACATCCCATATAACACGTAGACACACACAGTAAAAGCTGTGCTATCCGGCTATTTAGAACCGGCCACCCTTAGATACCGGAAATTACACAAATACAATTCATTTTGTATTTCTTTTTCTTTTTTTATGAATTTTTGTGTGAACTGTTTATGTGTAATACCACAACTTCCACTTTAAAATTTCTTAAAATATAAGATGTATATATAGGTATTACGTATTTACTCCGTATACTTCTGGGGCTGCCGAGTAAGCATGGCATTTTTGGTTACGTAATTTGCATTGTCTAGATGTTTTGGTGTACTTCTACAATTTCCAGTTTTATCGCTTTTTATTTTTTAAAAAATTACCCATCCATTTAATATGTCATAAAAATAAATACCTAAAAGAAAGGGACAGGAGAGAAAAGGTTGGTTTAACGCTAACACAAAAGCTGGAGCTGATCAAACGAATTGAAAAAGGAAAAAATAGAGCAGCCATAGCAAAAGAATTCAACATCGGATCTTCCACGCTCTACGATATCAAGGCTCATAAGGCTAAATTAATAAAATTTGTGTCATCTTCTGAGACGAATAAATCAATTAATAAACATCATACACTTCATAAGCCAAAAATGGAGGAACTGCGTAAAATATTATATGACTGGTTTTCACAGAAATGTTCAGAAGAATTAAATAATTTTGTCCTTTTCTAATAGAGTAAATAAAGATAAATAAGAAAGATATAATCCAATAAATTCAATTTTGGAAACAGATTCACTGTCACCCCAAAAGAAAACACGTAAATCGGTGTAGTGGTTTTTATATTTGCATTTTAAAATTATTTCCTGTCAAGATTCGAACTAGGGACTTGAACAATCGTAAAGCTTAATATTTCTAATTTCTTATTTTTGAAACCTGAATTCAAATCCGAGTAGAATTAGAGTAACTATTAAGGTTGTATCAGAAAAAAAATGGAAATTTTTCTGGGTCCCAACAAATGCCTGTCATGGCAACAAGCTTACCCAATTTCATATGGGTAAGCTTTTAAAGGGAATCAGAGGTTTACATATATTATATTGCCATTAATATTAAACTACAACCAATGGAAGAAATCCAATGTAAAAATTCAAAATTTTAAGGGCTGTTTTGCCCTATAAGTGGATAAATATTACAAGGAAGTCCCATATGAACTACATACTTGAAATGTAGCACGAGTAGAGGTTTTTGGTTACAACTAATGGATAAAATCTGATATTATATGAAGTCCAACTTTTCTGGGTTATTTGGCCCCATTTTTTCCCCGTACGAAGATAAAATTATGAGGCACTTTCAGATTAGCTAGAGACTTGAAATTTGGGAAGACTATAGGTTTTTGGCTACAATCTATGGAGAAAACCTCATAATATAACACTTTCGATTTTTAAAGGATTATTTTGCCCCATTATTGCCCCTTACGAGGTTTAAAATTATAAGGTGTTTCCAGATTTGCTAGGGACTTGAAATTTGGCAAGACTGTACATATATGTTTAATAACAACCAATGGATAAAATACAATATTATAAAACTTTAACTTTTAGAGGCTGTTTTGCTCCATTTTTGCCCCACACTAGGTTAACAATTATAAGGCACTTGTATATGTGCCCGTTCAGTTACATAGACACCGCCCGGGTAGCCCGGACAAAGCCCAGGGGCCCGTGCTTAAGGGGGGCCTGCAAGAGATTGAATGTTGAGACCAAAATGTTAAGAATTTCTTTAACTTTGCTGGGATAATTTTGAACCATCTTTCTTATGAAAAAGAAGAAACATTCCGTAGACCCAAAGGAAGCAGTATAGCCATAAGTAGTCTACGGCCTAATCCTCACTTATAAGATAAATACAAAATGATGATGAATACAAAAGGCCAATATAAGAGATGCCATCTCTGTGCAACCTTAATTCAGCAGCCTATGGCCATGTGGTTAGGATGAATAGACTGTTTATAAAGAGTATAAACAGATTCCTTACAAATAAGCATCTCATAACTCTTGCAGACGATGCTGTTTCAGTAATGAGATAATGGACGGTTTCGGGCACTTAGGACCGAAAGAAAAAAATATTTGCAGAGCCAGCTTGATGGGGGTGCGTATGGTGCGACTGCAACAGGCCCCGCGCTTCCTAAGAAAAACATTTGTCGTATTTATAAAAGTACATGCATGTAAGAATGTGCTGGTATTCAACATGGACGAATCGTCTTCCAACAAGAGTGAGGAGATGAAAGCTCACGACCGACAGAAGGTAAAGTCCGATTGAAAGCTTGTGACAGACAGATGCGCTGACTGCCTGGCATTGGAGGGGAAAGTGCGTAAGAGGAGGAACGCTTGAGGAGAAGAGCGATGAGCTTAACAGGTACCAACTTAATCGCGTTTACACGGGTCTTCACGTGTGGCGCGACAGGCGACACTCGGGATGTAGAACGCGCAAAGCATTTAGACGGTGTTTAAGTAAATTGTAGCCTTTATCAATAAAATTCACTTTGCGGTACCGAGTAGGTTTGTTGTTAAGATGAGTGGAGAGGGAAAGAATGTTTGTATTAGTTCTCAGAAAATAAATTGTTCATAAGTTGAGAGTAAAAGCAATATTTATATGGCATACGTGTAGTTATTAGAAATTCCTTATTTAAGACCTCATGAGATAGGACGAAACAACCTACGATTGGGAACATGAAGTTTTTAAGAGAAAGTGGTGCAATTGAGGTTAAATAGTAAAAATCATAGATTACGGTAAATACATCCGTTAATTTCTCTTCAATAACTTCGGTAAGGTGTTTTTTTTACATTTTTAGATAAAGGAAATATCACTGTGTAATATACTAGATTCTGGGAAAAATGGCATTTACTTTAGAATTTAAAAAAGTTTTTTTCCTCTCCTTATCTGCTTCTCTCCATCATTGCGCTATATGAAAACATAGGAATCCTCCTGACGTTCATTTGAATTTTTTATAAAAACAAGTGCGGTAAGACTTTGTTTTTTGAACTGAATCGATAAAGAATAGTTTAAAGAAGCAATATAGATAAATTTATTAAAATGCCATTTATTTAAATTTCGGGGCAACCTCCTTAAGACCTCGTGAGATAGGACGAACCAACCTATGATTGTGAGCAGGGAAGGAAAAGTTTTTGAAGAAGCAGTGAGCAGCAAGGACTCCAGAACAAAATGGTCTATGACCAGACCTTCCTTCTCCTGCCTTTCTAACCCTTCAGTGCCACTCCACCCCCTACTGTTCAACCACGAATTTTACAAATAACATTCCTCTCCCTAGCACACCACTTTCACATCATTTGCTTATAATTTGGTATAGAGACTTCGGGTTTTTGTCCGATTTTTACCGTCAGATTGCTTTTTTTTCGAATTTGGGTATAACCTAATATTATTAATTTTCTTTAAACAAAATGTTTTTCACATGGAATTGATGCACTGTTCTTCTCACTACATGGGCATCAAAATCGTCGACCGTCGATTTTGGACTCTTCTGCATCTTATTCTTTCGTGGAGACAAGAAGGCCGTCCTGCAGCCTTTTTCAATGTCTGCTCCTTCCTTTGAAATTTGCTCTAATGTGCGACGTGACTTGCCTGTTGCTGCTTCCGCCAGCTCATAAGCGTTTTTAATAGGAATGCTGATTCCTTCCACAGCCTTCTTCTTCATGAAACTCAGTATGTTATAAAGAATTTCCCATGCCTGGCTACAGATAACTTTCCTATTCCTTAGCTAAAGGAACTAAAGGAACAACAATCTCAAGAGCGTAGTAACAAAAATGCGATTAATAAAATAACGGAAAATAACAATAACTATAGCAAAATTTAAAACAAAATTACAATAACAAACAACATGAATGGATAACAAAAAATGAATGAACAAAAGAATGCGAAGTATAAAATAACAATAACTTGATAACAGATCAGCAATGAAAACAATGAAAACAAATAATGACAGCAAGAGCGAAGCAGCAGTTGGCAACCCGATCGCATGAAGCTAACTGAATGACTTTCTCCCGTGCGGAAAATACCCTCACCCCTGCGGTAGTGAGGTTTCAGCATTGGACTCGCCTAGGCTCAAATTCGTCTACTGCGCAAAAGCCATAAGCTTTCAACCAGACTATATTTGCTGGAATAGGGACTCTAAGACCCAAACCCTATTTTTTCTAAAAAACCCAATTACTTACCATTCGCGAGGTTTTTCAGGAATGGTGAGGGACTACTGTAAATAAAAATCCCTATTTATGGGCAACAAACAAAACAGTTCTACCAATAATTACAGTCTTCACTTGAATTCATCAATACAAAAAATATAAACAATACTAATTTCTTTTTACTTCTTGCCTCAAATTCGTTATTTTTTACATTTAGTAGACAAAAAACTGATTTTAATGTTGGGAAGAAGTACTTGCTGATGGCGTCTTATCAACTTTCTTCAAAAATTTGTCAAGAGAAAGTTGAACACTAGCCTTCTTTTTCTCTTGATAAAGGAGTCTGTAACAAGCTGTATCCCTATCAACAGCTCTACGTACTTGTGAACTTCTCTCTGCATTTGGATCATATTCTTCCATGATGCTTAAGAACTGTTCAAGGTGCGTGAAGGCTTCATTCATTTTCTTCACTGTCAAAGTGTTAGTGGGAGGAAGTTGATAGTCATCATCTTCTGCTTCAGGTGGTGTCTTATTTGCCTCTTGTAGGTCAATTAGATCTTTATTGGACATAGGCTCTGAATGAGATGCAAACAATTCTTCCACATCTTCAATGCTGACACCCAAGTCCAGTTCATTCATAAGCTTCAGGAGTCTCCTCAAAACCTTTCAAATCTTGCACTAAATCTGGGCACAACCTCTTCCAGCAACCAATCATTGTTGATTGCTTTATCTCAGCCCAAGAGTCCCCAGTATTGTTCACTGCATTCCAGATGTTATAATCTTCCCAGAATTCCTTCAGGGTAGGTCAACCTCCTTGTCAGTTGCCCTGATAGCATGGTTGATTGTTCTCCTGTTGTAGTACCGCTTGAAAGTGGCTATGACTGTCTGATCCATAGGTTGAATTTTGCATGTGGTAATTGGAGACAGAAACAGAATTTTAATTTCTGGATAAAGTTCCTGTAACGGTTGCGGTTGTCCAGGAGCACTGTCCAAAAGTAATATTGCCTTAAATACTAAATAATTCCTCCTGCAATATTGTCTAACTGCTGGAACAAAACGAAGATTAAACCAATCCTGAAAAATTGTTCCAGTAACCCAGGCACTTGAATTCGATTTCCAGATGACTGGCAGCATTTCCTTAACCTTCCCCTTCAAAGCTCTTGGATTTTCCGAATGGTAGACTAGCATTGGTTTTATTTTAAAATCACCTGCTGCATTGCCACCAAGAAGCAATGTGAGTCTGTCCTTAGCTGCCTTATGCCCAGGTACAACTGCCTCATCCTTTGCTAAATAGGTACGTGCAGGCATCCTTTTCCAAAATAATCCTGTCTCATCAACATTAAAAATTTGATGAGCAGAATAACCCCCTTCTTCAATTATTTCGGAAAACTCTTTTACAAATTCTTGTGCAGCTTTTTTATCTGCACTAGCAGATTCTCCAGCCAATTTAATGTTATGTAAACAAGCCCTGCTCTTGAACTTATCAAACTAGCGTTGGCTTGCCTGAAATTCCGGAGTATCAGCAGCCCCTTCTCCTAAGCATTTTTTCCAATCTTCATACAAACTGAGAGCCTTACCTTGAATTATTGCAAGATCACTGAAACGTTTTTTGATGCTGATCCTCAATCCATAATGTTAAAGATTGCTCCATTTCCTCCATCACTACATCTCGCCTTTTAGACACAATCTTCGACGAAATATTTCCAGCATTTCGTACATATTCTTTAATTTTGTCCTTCTCCTTCACAACTGACCCCACAGTCGACCGGCTGAAGTCCAATGAGCATCCAATTGAAGCTAAAGATTCACCGCTTTCGGCACGCCTAATTATTTCCATCTTTGTCTCAATCGTGTTAAGTTTATGTGTCCTACATTTCTTTCCACTTGTATTAGCACTTTCAGTTTTCCGTTTATCACTCATGTTTATAAAATAATACGTGTAAAATGCACAAACAAAGGAACACTGCTGTACATACAAACAAAGACAGTAATATTGCTGAGACTGAATAATAATAATAATTTACTGATTATTAACCAACTTTACAGTGGTATTAATCTTATCAAATTTCAGTACAATATTAAAAAACATTACACAAATCTTACATTACATACAATACGTATATTATTACGTAGCATACTTTAATTTATTAAAAGTGTTGGCTTGCCTGACAGACAGCGCCATTATGCGATAGCTCGAAATGTTTGATCGTCAGCTGACGAACGAAAGTCTGAATTAGGCGTTGTTCGGCGTACAAAAGGTGGTTTAGGGTCGAGAATTTACAATGTACGAAAGAGCGAATTGTATGAAAGTCGAATGTACGAAAGTCGAGGACTGCTTGTATTCAATATTTGACTTTTTCTCTCAAACAGTATAACTTTTATTTAAAATGAAAAAATAGGATGTTGGGAGGTGTTATCAAAGATGGCATGAACTGCATTTTTTGATGGACTAATATTGAATTAATGATGAATGTTTAAATATGGTTTATTTATATAATTTTCACTCACAATTTACTTTCAAGATCTTTTATATTGCTTTGATGCTTTTCAATTTCTCTTTTTAAATCTTGATTGGCAATTTGGTGCTCCAAGGATTCTTTTGCCTTAATGGACAGCTTGCTTTCCAAGGAAGTCATGGTTGCTTTATCAGCAGCAATAGTAGACTGCAGTTTTTCAATCTCCTTTCTCAGCTGGGAAATTTCTTTATCAACCTGCTCATAAAAAATTTGCAATCATAAATAAATGTCCACAATATCGTTAAAAATTTTGATAAAAAAGATTTAAAATTTTATGCCATTCATAAAATTGGCTCAATTATTCCTGGAGAATAAGGTTATTTAAGATATAAAACCAGTTTTAGTCATAATTATTTAACCCTTTATTGACAGATTTCAATGTAATTGCTGGATTTATTTGCTCATCCAAATCTATCACATTTACAATGTAAACGATGGTTACTGTATTAAGGAAATTTGTTCACTGAGGAACCCTCAGGGATCTGCGGATGACACTTTGGGAACTACTGCTCTAAACCAATCGTTTCCAAGCAGTAGTTCTAGGAACTCTTAACAGACTTATGAAATATTTCATGAGGAGAAAGTATTGTATTCATGGAAAAATCGAATATGAGATTTCAATGTTACTTAGCCTGGCATCTGGTAGTCCGGAACCCCCGATGGTTTGGCATCTGTCAGCCTGGGGCTCACTCACTAGCTAGATGAGCTTTGCTAGCTGAATGAGTCTATCACGGTCTAGTCTACCATTTTCCATGCTGCCGAATGCAAAGTCTCTGTATTGTGTTTATCACATTTTATCTTTATTTTATTAGGGTATCCATAATATATAATGGCTTCTAATGCGAGCAGAGATATCAGAGGTGGTAGAAGTACCAAAAAAAAGCATGTAAGTTTGACAATACATCAGAAATTGAGATAATAAAACGGCTTGAGAAAGTTGAGAATCAAAAAGTTATCATGAATGAGTTGCATATTTGGTCAGCAGTCAATTTTTCATCAGCAACTAACTTGGCAAATTCCTTAATGTAGTTTACAGCTGCTTCATGGTTGGCCACAAGTTTTTCACCTTACAATTTCAACTCATGTATACCATGACATATCTTAAATCTTGTTAACCATCCTTGAGAATATTCACAGGGTTGATCAATTTTCATTTCCTTATGAAACAACTTGGCCTGCTCAATTATCATTTGCCCGGACAACGCTACCCCTTCACTCCTACGTTGACGAAACCACTCTTACATAACTTCATCCGCATCATTGGTCTTTGCTTGATGCAAAGTTTTACACTTAATCATACTCTTCGGCGCATCACTATCCACATAAAACTTTAATATTTTTTCTTTGTTCTTTTGAAGATGATAAATTGTTGAGGTTCCTACACTATAATCTTCACTAAGCTTCTTCATGGAGGTTCCTTTGTCAAGTTTTTGTAATAACTCCATCTTTTGCACAATGGAAAGCGAATTATGATTCCATTTTGACGGGCAAGCACTTTTGAGGTCACTGGCCGGTCTTTTTGAAGACATTCTAATGGCGGATGAGGGATAAAATTATTTTTTAAATCACTCACACACTTCAGCTGATGGTCTATTAAACAAATTAAGTGGTAAGAATGACAAGTAATGTACATTTCTGGATGAACTTCATAGAATAACGTGTTAACCATTCAAGCGTAGATTCCAACTGAACTCGGGAATACGTATTTGCATCTACAGTGGCCACCCCAGCTGAGTTCAGGATTCCTCCCAATTTGTACACTACTGAAAACAAGATGATGCCATGGCAAGGAAGGAGAGAGGGGATTACCCCTCAACACCGTACATCATCACTAACTTTCTTTGTATTTTTTTGAGATGCTCAAGAGCACTGATTGCCTTTAGAAGTGTTTCCAGACCATGTGCCCTCTGATGCGTAAGCAGATCTTGAGAGCTATATAATAGTTATAGTTATAGTTTATTATTAATTCCGTCGGCCATAGTTATGACATGGAACAAGTCAGGTACAAATACAGGGGAAAAATAAAAAAAGAAAATATAAAGAAAAATACAAAAAATACAGAGATGTAAAACATTAATATCCAGAGATGTAGAACATTAATATCCACAGTTATAAGGACTCTGATAGATATTCGTTAATGTTATAATAGCATTTATTAAGTAGCAATTCTTTCACTTTATACTTAAATATATTTAAAGATTTAATCTGTTTGATATGTAGTGGCAGATTATTATAAAGTACAGACGTAGAGTGGGGTGGACCCTTTTTACAGGATGAGTATGAATAAGAATTTATATGAATATCACCACTGCTACGAGTGCCGTATTCATGGAGTTCTGAATTTATCTAGAATAGATGAGGGTGTGATTTGATGAACATGACACAGTTCAATATATATATATATATATATATATATATACATGGAAGGGTTAAAATTTTGAGGTTATGGAAAATAGGCTTGCCAGGGGTATAAAAAGGCACCCTGCGAATTGCCTTTACTGCTTTCTTCTGCATGGAGAAGGCTTTGAGAGAGAGCCTGGAGTTTCCCCAAAATACACTCGTTAATTTCAAATTAACGAGTGGATTTTGGCATAATAAATCATTATTAAAGTTTGCTCAGATAAAATTGGAGCAGTCTTCCGGATCATAAATATGCCAGAGGCAAGTTTCTTCACTATATAATAGATATGGTCAGACCAGTCCATTTTTTCATTGATATATAATCCCAGGAATTTCCTCACTGGAGAGCGGTGTATATTGCCTGTATGTAACTTGAGGAGAGGGCTGCATA
Organism: Uropetala carovei; assembly: GCA_036926305.1. NCBI lineage: Eukaryota > Metazoa > Arthropoda > Insecta > Odonata > Petaluridae > Uropetala > Uropetala carovei. Next base: position 878,300 of record JAXCHB010000220.1, on the reverse strand, counting down.
TAGGATGGGAATTTTTAGTGTAAAATTGTAAAAATTGAGTTTTACTTACATTTAGATTAAGCTTATTGGAGCTACACCATTTCTCTGATGGTTTCATTTGCAATGGAAGATAGGCATTGAGATTTATTAGCGGTTACAATGCAAGAAGTATCATCTGCATAGAGAATGGGAATACTGCTTTTACAGTAACTAGGAAGGTCATTTATAAAAATTATGAAAAGCAGAGGCCCGAGTATTGATCCTTGAGGGATGCTACAATTTATTATTAGGGGTTTGGATTGGCCAGTTATAACGCCATTTGGTGAAGTCTGTGAATAGCTCACATATTGATATCGATCACTTAAAAAGGATTCAATCCAGTTTAAGGCAGTACCTATTATGCCCACACTTTTGAGTTTGTTACTTAATATGACATGGTCAATACTATTGAAGGCCTCACTTAAATCATAAAAAATACCCAATACACTATCTTTTTCATTCAAAGAATGCTGTATATTGGTAATTAGCTGGTAAGCTGCATTAATAGTAGATTTACCTTTAAGGAAGCCATGCTGATTGGTATTTAACAATTTAAAAGAACGGAGGTAGTTAATGACCCTAATGTAGAACAATTTCTCAAAGATTTTAGAGAACACGGAAATTACAGAAATCGGTCTGTAATTATCACACTCTTCTAGAGAGGAATTCTTGGGGACAGGGGTCACTAACTTTAAGTCAGATGGAAATATACCATCGCTGAAAGATAAATTGATAATATTGCAGATTGGTTTTGCAATAAGCTGGGCAGCCACCTTCACCAGTATCATAGGGATACCATCAGGACAACATGAGTGTGAATTATCAAACTTGTTAATTATGGTTACAATTTCTTTAATGTCTGTAGGGAAAAGAAAGAGGGATTGTTATGCGGTGCATAGGTTATTGTAGCTGTAAGAATTGCACGTGATACGAGTTGTGGTTCCCGCAGCAGAAATGTCACAGATTTAAAGGTTGAAATTCGTGGCTATTTGTTCCGGGTCGGAGATTGACTTTTCATTAAATTTTATGCAAGCTGGACTAGGGCAGTTAATAAATGCTGTAGTGTTATGATTTATATTAATTCCAGGTTGCTTTTATGGCATTTTTGGAATGACTTATGTATTGCTCAACTGAGGCTCTCCTTATATTTAAAAGCCGGGATTTAAAGGCTTTGTAGGACTGCAAATACTGAGGCCTAATGCTAGATTTACTTTTAAAGTGAAGATCTCGCACATGTCTGGCTTCCTCAATTAACTGTTGGGAATATATCTTTCTTTTGTAGTTAAAGGTTTGTTGCTTAACCTTTTTCAATGGGAAAGCAGCCTCAAAACACAGAGTAAAAGTAAGGAGGAATGAGTGGAATTTTTCATCAACACTGAATGATTCATATATATCAGACCATGACTCCTGGGAAAGATAGTTTAAAAATTTTAAAATAGCCCTATCAGAGAAACATCGTTTAATGGTAAATGAGTTACTGGTTAGATTCCGGGGATGTTGGAAGTGGCCAACGATTTTTAAGCCAAAGTGATCAGTGATACCAGTGTTAATTGTCTCATAGGAAAATGGGAATGAGTCTAAATTGGATATTGCATAATCAATTAATGATAATGAATCAGAAGCAGGTCTAGTGGCCTCTGTATTGATTATTTGGAGATTAAACGTGAGTAATAGATCAAATAGTTTGGTTATTTCAGTGGAATCTTTAAGAGAGTTAATGTTAAAGTCACCAAAAATGATTAGTCCATGGACATTTTTAGATATTGCAAAAGATAAGGCATCACCAAAGCGATTTATAAATTCTAAGGTGTCACTGCTTGGTGAACGGCACACACACAGAATGGCATATTTAGAAGAATTTACACTAAGAATTGCCATGCAACATTCAAGAGACTTGTCCACACTACTACTAAAATTCAGACTCTTAATGTTGATATTGGGTTTAGCATAAATTGCTACACCACCACACTTATGATTATTGCGACAAAAATAAGAAATTAGACTAAAACCATGTAGACAAAAGGTTGGGATTTCATCACCAGTAAGCCAGTGTTCCACGACCATGAAATGTCAATTTCCCTCTCTTCAAGTAAGAGTTCTAGAAAATATGCCTTATTCCTAATACACTGTATGCTGACATAGAAGAAATTAATGGCATTAATTTTAACATCGGTCTGGATGGGAGGTTCATCCGTGCCTAGTCACAGTTTCTTGGGCTTAGAAATTCCAGACTGGAGACGGGTAACTCTCTTGTTAAGGTCACACACTGCATTAATTGGGTCATCATCTTTAACACTATTTAGGCCACTAATAGGAGTTGTTGGGAGGGCAACATTGGGGGCAGCAGCCATTTTAGCAGGGGTTGGAATGGAGAATATATCCACTTCACTGGGGCTAGGGTTTGCTTGTTGATCTGCCACATCTTCGTTAGCGCTGTCTGGTGGGGGTACAGACTCTTTGTTATCGCACTTTGCACGTGAATTTAGGAAAATGAAGTCACGAACATACACACCTTGTGGCCTATTTTCAGGATCTTTTAAATCAGAAAGTAATGAATGATCTATACCGACCTTATAGGCACAAAATTTGTCATTTTGCGATAACTTTTTGCACAAAGCGTCGCCACAGCTAAATTTTTCTTTAAGGTATTGTCGTATGTTGTCTTCCTGTGTCGATGGCGAGACTCTACTCACATACAGCCAGGCTTTGTGAGGAATTCCCACGAATTTCTCCGAATTTTTGTTTTGACCCACTAAGGCGTTTTCTTTTTCGACGTTTGGGAGGAACCACTATGAAGCCATTATCCTGTTCCCATTTACCGTCTCAGCAGTCTTGACGTCTGCAGCAACTACAAGCTTCTCAGTATCCACATCAGGAGCTCATCCTTTGTCGCCAGACAGAGAAATGGGCATTGTAATAGGAGATACCAGGGGAGATATGATCATACAGCTAGGGATCGATCGATCGAATTCGCTGGTCGATGTTGTCTCTCGACTTACCCACAGAACGGAACTGTTTACGTCGTTTCTATTATTAATTAGTATAGGGGCACAAGTCTTATGCAAATCAAGGGCTTTTTCCACCTTTTCCAAATGAAGCAGAAGATTTTTTAGAATCTTCTCCGAAGTACATTCAGCCATAGAAGAAGTATATATAGTAAGGGTTTCCCCTGCATGAAACATCACAGAATAAACATCAGCAGAGTTCTGTATACAGAAAGATGCCTAAGAAAGTCCCTTCAAAGAAATGTACAGTGCTGGCCAAAATTAACGCAACACCTCATGGCGTTCGACAGCGGTCACTGAGGAAACTATTTGTAGCGAAGACTCTTCTGCTAAAATGACAACACTGAGCAGGCAGAAGTAGGGGGTAGGGGTCTTCTGAGGAATGGGGAAATGCACGGCTGTAAGAGCTAGAGGGATTTTGCGGCAGAGCGCCGGTTAAGGCCCTTGCAAATTAGCTCGGAACGAAACGGAATGGAACTCTTCGAAACGAACGGAAACGAATTTTGTCCGTTCACCATATCAGAAGTATCGGAATATCGTTAAAAAATACTATATATATATATATATGTATCGGAATGAATCCTGTACAAAAAGTCGATTCAATCCTTCCTCCCCTCACATGTTGGCTCTATCTATTGAACGCGACGTCGCCAAAGACTGATTTATCCTTATCATCGAGATGATGCTAATGGATAAAAATCTTTTTTATATTCTAACTGTTCAATCTATTCACTTTTTTATGCTTTTCTCAGCGGTAGTAGGTATGGAGGAATCCACAGTAATTTTCTCAAATACGTAAGTGTAGGCAGGCGTTCGCAATCGTCGTACGCAATTTTGAAATATTTTATCCGAGGCGCGCAAATTCTCGGAATTTTTGCGGTCGAACCCGGGACGCCGAGGTGAGAACTCGTAACGGTTTTAAGTTGATTTCTACAGTGTTCGCTTACCCAAAACATTTTAGCTCCCTATTCCCTACGGTATAGATCAGGGGTGGGCAAACCTTTCTGCATGGCAGGCCGCATCGGTGTTTGCGGATTTTTGAGCGGGCCACATTGAAAGATGCCAATGCTTAGGCGGGGTTTAAATCGGAAATTGCTTACATTCTTAAGCATCATACATAATTGAAAAACAAGCACAAACAAGGACTGTAGGGCTAAATTTTCAAAACTAAAGGATTTATTGTCATAATTTTACCAAAAGTAATATAAAATTGTGGTAAATTTTACAGATTGCTTTTTCACAAAAGATTCGCGGGCTACGTCAAATGCTCTCGAGGGCCACATATGGCCCGCGGGCCACGGTTTGCCCACCCTTGGTATAGACGGTAGGAAGCTTTTAAGTATCGAACCGAGAGCACCTAAGTAAGCTTTCTCTACAATTCACGGTAGAGGCGCGCCATATCTACTACCCTACCAAACATTTCGTTAACTAGAATTTCGATGACTTTAAACATCGGGCCAGCTAACACTGAAACGTGATAGGTGGAGGAGGGAGGGCAAATGCTTCGATTCACAAGTAAAATGAAACATTGTGTTAGCTCCTTATGCATACGAGCGCTATCGCTGCGTTCTTTAACACTTTGACGCACCACGTATTATTTACATAATTTATTTCTTCGTAGGTGTTCAGTCAATTTGATTCTCTTCTGTTTACTCGTAAATCGAAGCATTTGCCTTTCCAACCCCCCTCCTCTGGCCTCCCTCCTCCACCTGTCATGTTTCAGTGTGTCAATAGTGCTTTTCAAATATCTTTGAGGCTGAGGAAGAGGGGAAAGAGAAAGAGTCCCAAAACGTGACCATGCCAGAACCAATAGGAATGAAGGAGGCGGAGCGTCACTGGGCTCCACTTCATTCTCTCTCAGGTTCTCTAGATATTGATACCGTGAATCGTAGAGAAAGCTTACTTAGGTGCTCTTGGTTCGATCCCAGATTGTCCGAAATGTTTGCCATAAGAACGCATGGGAAAATACTTAAAGCTCCCTACCGTCTATACCAGGGGTTGGCAACCTTTTTCCTAAGAAGAGTCACTTTTTCAAATTATGTATAAAACGCAATATAAGAAGAGCCGCAGTCATTGACGGGGGGGGGGGGGGGGGGGGGGGGGGGGGGGGGGGGCGATTCTCACCTCCTTAACCTTGCTGTTGTTTTACTTTTTGGAATTATCTCTGTAAACCAAACGTTTATTCTACGGAATGCGTCCATACGTTTTTAGTTTTCTGCAAGTTCTATTAAAATAATTTACGAAGCCAATTTCTTTCTTGGAGGTTTTATCAGGGAGAGTTGCTGTTGGGAGCCGCACGCAAATTCTTAAAGAGCCACTTGCGGCTCAAGAGCCGCAGGTTGCCGAACCCTGGTCTATACCGTAGGGTAGTGTTTCCCAACCTTTTTAGAGTCACGGCACCCTTAAGTGACTTTTCGGAATTTGGCGGCACCCTTCCCTATCCACCATCAGTAATAATCGTGGTGAAGTTGAACCCCTAACCACAATCTCCATATCTCCTTTCATTATGGAGTGTCTTTGCAACGAAATGAAGGTCGACTTAACTCTGGTTTGCAATTTTGAAAGCCGACGATGCAAAATGAGGCTAAAAATGGGAAAACAGTATATTTTTTGCGGCACTCTTCAGAACACTTCATGGCATCCAGGTTGGGAACCACTGCCGTAGGGAATAGGGAGCTGAAATGTTTTGGTTAAGCGAACACTGTAGAAATCAACTTAAAACCGTTACGAGTTCTCACCTCGGCGTCCCGGGTTCGACCGCAAAAATTCCGAGAATTTGCGTGCCTCGGATAAAATATTTCAAAATTGCGTACGACGATTGCGAACGCCTGCCTACACTTACGTATTTGAGAAAATTACTGTGGATTCCTCCATACCTACTACCGCTGAGAAAAGCATAAAAAAGTGAATAGATTGAACAGTTAGAATAATAAAAAGATTTTTATCCATTAGCATCATCTCGATGATAAGGATAAATTAGTCTTTGGCGACGTCGCGTTCAATAGATAGAGCCAACATGTGAGGGGAGGAAGGATTGAATCGACTTTTTGTACAGGATTCATTCCGATACATATATATATATATATAGTATTTTTTAACGATATTCCGATACTTCTGATATGGTGAACGGACAAAATTCGTTTCCGTTCGTTTCGAAGAGTTCCATTCCGTTTCGTTCCGAGCTAATTTGCAAGGGCCTTAACCGGCGCTCTGCCGCAAAATCCCTCTAGCTCTTACAGCCGTGCATTTCCCCATTCCTCAGAAGACCCCTACCCCCTACTTCTGCCTGCTCAGTGTTGTCATTTTAGCAGAAGAGTCTTCGCTACAAATAGTTTCCGCAGTGACCGCTGTCGAACGCCATGAGGTGTTGCGTTAATTTTGGCCAGCACTGTACAACCTAATACCTTGAGCTGACCACGATAAAAACATTTCACATTTGAAAGAGTAGAAGGGCAAGGAGGCTACCCTCACTTTCTGTTCAAACATTAAATTGAAGTTATGATGTTTTCTTACAGTACATTTCATGCCGAGTCCGATTATACATGTAAAATTTTTCAGAAAAAACAGGCTGAAAGCGGCGCCAGCTAAGCGTGGAATTTGTAATGCAAAAGAAGTGGTGAGAATGAAAATTTCCCGGTTTTCTGGTAATCTTCTCGGATTACTAGCACGATGATTTCAAATGTAAGAACTTGCCGCTTTTCTGTTGAAACAGGTTTTCTGAACGCCAGATTTGAGGGAGTGTACTGTACTAAGGAGGCCTTAGATGAAAGTTAAACATGAGGTTATAAAATTACTAATGCGAAAAGCACGCTGCCTTTCAGACAGTGTGCAACCTCTTAAGGGTTAACATAAGAGGGGTAACTACCGAGAAGGAATTTCTGCGAGCATCAGCATAATGTGATATATTGCATCATGCAGGTAGGAGGGAGAAGATGCTTAACTCGGGCAGACTCTGTTTCAGGGAAGGGGAATCAGTGAAGTAACCAACTTTTTTTTTAAATCTCAGATGTCAACTTATTCTGGCACGAATTCATTTCTTTCCCTCTGAAGTGGCCCAAAAAAAGGTGAACATGGTACACGAAGGTGCAGGTTTAATGAGTAAATATGGTATTCAGTTTGGCCACCAAGCAGCTGTCCAAATAATAAAACAATAAACTGATAGAGAGGATGTCTACTTTGGAGCTGAAATGAGCATCTGGTTTACACTCCTTACTTTCATTACCCATTAAAATTGAAACTAAAAGTTAATTTATTGTAAGTAGTAACCATAGTAAGTTTTTAAACAACAAAGATTTTTTTCCAGCAATTATTACCAATTTCTTATCTGCATCTTTGCCAGTTATACATTGCGTCAGTTGTCCCTTCTGGCTATCAAGTTTAGCACAAAGGTCACGAGCCGAAGAAAGATCTGCATTCAGTCTCTCTTTCTGGTCTTCATGCGAGCGAAGCTGCATCTCAAGGGTAGCTATTTGTCTCGTCAAGTCAGAAATCTGTGAGAATAATTGGAGAGTGAAAAATTTATCTTTTTAAGTTGTTTCGTATTAGCTTCAATACAATGGCATTAAGATGAATTAATATGATTAATAACCACAAAAGTTACATTTATACCTGTTTTTCATAACCAGTGATAAGAGAATGGCTATCATCTACTTGTCTTTCTAGATCAATTAAACGCTCATTTGTCAAACGTAACTGAATTCTTGCATCTGTAGTTTCTGATTCAAGGGAATGATTAGTAGATTCTAGAACAGAAGCTTCAACACTTAAGTTTCGAAATTGCTCTAGAAGATCATTTCGTTCTTCTTCCTAGATAGAATTCAGAGGAAAAATTAGTTCAAAAGTTTTACTTGAGATATTTTATATACATTTTATGAAAAAATTTGTGAGTCACCTTTTGAGCTAACAATTCTTCAATACGGCGAACTTCATCTACATAGCCTTGCAACTGAAGCTTAAGATCTTCCACTTCATGGCGAGAGTCCTCTAGCTCTCGATGAGAAATACGGCAATCATTCGTAACAGAGGCAAGATCATCTTGGATTCGACTGCCAATCAATATGAAACAACACATATTGAATTTATCTAATAAATGATGATACCAGAGCTATTTAAAACAATAGAATTACTATAGAACTATATCAGAGAAACAATGTAAGAAGCTGGATCCGGAAAAGTACGACTGGTTAAGGGCCTACAATATCAATTTAAAATAATATATTGAAGAATTAACCTAATTTCCAGCCTATAATACACACGTTTTTATCACAGCTTCTTATAAAGAACAGTCTTAGCACAAAAATTCATAATTATCTAGAAAAGCATTTCCAACCTACAGTCCGCAGACAACTTGTGGTCCACAAAGGTTTTGTTAGTGGGCCACAGAGGTTTCCAAAATGGAGTTATTTTAGGTCACACATATTTTGTTGGAATTATTTTTTAGAAAAGTTAAGCAAGTTTTACACTATCACAAGTATTGAATATTGTTATTAATAATGTTTGTAAAACTCATATTTCAAAAATTTCTCCTGTACAAATGTTGAAAATAATTCTTGAAATAAAACAAAAAACAAGTTAGGAAAGCGTACAACGTATCACAAATGGGGCGCGTTTCGTGCAATGGAGTATTAGAAAGAAATTATATACCTGTACGTAAGGGAAATAGCGTTTAAAGTCCTTTTCTTCATCATAAATAATCCATTTTCTTCCTATTTAATAGTATTACATGCACACGTAAGGAAATTAAACGTTTGTTTGGGAGATTGTTTATGTTAGCAACAATGAAGAAGTAACCATGCAAGAAATTTTCAAAGTTCAACTCAATATAAGACTTTCTTGTTTGATTTTCTCGATAACGGCTACTCCTACGATGAAAATATATAGAAAAGGAAATACTCTACATTACCAGTTCTACAACTTTTATTTGAAAAATATTTTGATATGAACAATAGTTTACGAGATATGACGAAAATTTAATTTTTTGTCTAGTAAAGTGGTACCCCTGATTGGCGTACGTGATTCATTTTTGCGATTTTCTTATTATATTTGATTGAAAGTCCTTAATATCAAATTTCATAAAAATCCGTTCGGTAGAAGCCGAGAACGAACATGCGGACGGACGGACGGACGGACAGACGGACGGACCGACCGACGATAATAGGCGCTCACGCTGTAAGCGAAACGCGCCTAATGATACACAAACAGAGAGAAACGTTTGTAATACATTTAAAAATGGTCAAATAAACTATGTACCGTATATACCTGAATATAACACGAGGTTTTGTTCCAATTTTTATAGCTGAAAAATCGCTAGTCGTCTCATAGTCGCGCGGTGCATAATAGCTTGACCAGCTTGACTGACAGAGGAGCAGAAGGCAGATACAGGTAGAGATGGGAAGAATCGAATAGCTATAATCGAAACATTCAATTCTTAAAATCATTCGAAACAATCGATTATTAAAAGTAATAGCATGGTAATAGTAGAAAATGAATCGATTCAAACGTATTCATATACAAATACTCTTTCGAATTTCATCCTATATATTATGTGCGTAGTGAAGCTGCATGCACCCGTGCGTATGAAGCCTTGCGTAATTATATCGGCTAATTTCTCGAGAACCGTTCGTCGTAAAGACATGCGGTAAACGGTGTTTTGTTCCTACTGGCTATGAGGTCCCTGGAAAAATATTTTCGTTTGCTAAGGTGTCCTGGGTTTGAATTCAGGAGACAATTATATTTTCCCATAAGTTTACACGGGATTTTCGATTTTTCAGAGTTCAAGAATTTTTTCCTTCATTCATTAAAATACGTAAACATGGACCGATTTCCTCCTTTTTTGCTTTATTCGACGGCTAAAGCTCTATACTATCTTATTCTTGTGATGTTTACACGTTATACGGTCAATTTTTTCAGAAATACTCATTCTTTTTCGAAATTTTGCAGATTTTTCGTACTCATTCCGGGCATTGCAAAGGAGACTCATTGTTGCCTCCGATTCATTTAAGGCCAATTAAACCTTCAAATAGATGAAAGAAAAGCGTTATTGTTATCTTCTCTTCACTGATAATCTAAATAAACCATTGCATTGACGTCGCCTTTATAGTAGGTCCTGTAAGAAGTTAAGAACAGTCGTTGATAGACACTTGAAGGAAAGCAGCTGTATATGCCAAATAACACTACAGTTGATAACAAAGGGGCAAAGTCAGTGATAGTTAAAACCACTGGAAATGAAAAACTAAGGGTAACAGTAATGTTATCGGTATTAGCTGATGGGACAAAATTGCGACCCTTCGTAATATTCAAGAGGAAGAATCTACCAAAAGAAAAACTACCACCTGGTATCATTTACAGATGCAATGAAAAAGACTGGATGACATGTGATTTGATGATTCAGTGGCCGAGTGAAGTTAGGGATAAACGACCTGGTGCTCTTTTAAAGATTAAATCAAAGCTAGTTCTTGATGGTTTTCGAGGACATCTTACGGATGACGTGAAATCCAAAATATCACACCTCAACACTGATCTGGTGATCATACCAGGAGGCTTGACCTCCCAACTACTAGTGCTCGATGTGGTCATCAATAAGCCCTTTAAAGATCATCTACAGCGCGTTTATGGGGAATGGATGAGGTCAGGGAATTGCCATCTGACTCCAGCAGGTAAAATGAAAAAACCAACAGAGGCTATGCTGGGAAAATGGATTAAGACTGCATGGGAGAGTATCACACCAGCATCAATAGTCCATAGATTTAAGAAGTGTTGTGTTTCTAACAGTTTGGATGGATCAGAAGATGACATTCTGTGGGCAGAGGAATATGATGTAGCTATTGGAGATTCCTCCAGTAGTGAAAGTGAAAATAACAATTAAAATATGCTAATGAGAAATAATTTGCATGAGAGATTCTAATGTTCCAAAATATTCAATTGAAAATTCCAATCAAAATTGCTTATTTCAATTGGCTCAATGTTCATTACACAATGTTATAATAAACCTCTGTCATTGTGAGCATAATAAATTGTTCCTTTTATTAGGAGTTCAAAATGGGGGTCGTCTTATAATCAGAGTCGTCTTATATCCAAGTATATACGGTAACCAAGTAACCCCTTCTCTTAAACGTAGATACAGTAGACTCACGATTATCCGGGACGGTAGGGAATAAACTAATCCTGGTTAATTTAACATCCATTTGATATACAGTAAGTCCACGACCAACAAGGTTAATTTGTTCACAAAATTTCCATGCAAGTCAAATATCATGTAAATCAAACAATAATTAAACCAATACCATTTTGAAAGCAATGCAGTCAGCTGTGCCATACTTGCGGAAATGTAAAGAGAGCTTTAGCGGAAACGTACGGCAAACGCGATCTTTTGAGCGTCAGCTCAAATAACCTGATTCATGCGGCAATTCAACAAATTTGTTTGAATACAGTTATGAGATAAACTTAACGCACTTGATTAAAAAAACAAAGTTAACAATATCACTTGTCTGCTGCTTTTCCTGAGTGTAGCGCTATGTATTGAGTGACTGTCTAACGCACGGCAGTTAACCTACTGAGATTAAACCTGCTCATGAGTTACGCCGTGTCTCCCTGTAAGTCTGGTTTTACTGTATTAAAACAATAAGATTATAGAAAAACATTTAAATGAAAAATATGTACTTATTCCTATTTTATTTAAAATACGATAGCAAAGAAGTTTGCTTTTTCGATTTGTTAACCTTTCGGCAAATGGTGCTGTGCAGATTTCTTAGCATTAGTTTCTCAGCCAGGGTGCTGTCTTGCTGTCCCTCCAAATAATCCAACAGAGCTTAGGTGTGAGTAAAAGCAGTGCTGTGACTGATACTTTGCTCTGGTATTAGGTTGTCCTCTTCCTGGTCCATCATCGACCGCCATTACATCGTCGACATCAACGGTATTGATGCGTTCCACAATTTCTTCGTCACTCAAAACTTCACGGCCGGCCAAATTTTGGTCTGCATTTAACCACACGCGCACTGTTTCCTCATCGACATTCACACATCCACTAATGCTGTGAAAATTATGCAGTTGTTCAGGCACCGTTTCATTGAAACTGTCCTCAAAACCAAGAAATTCCTCGTCGTTTCCTGGTAAAATTTTTCGCCATGATTTTTTTAATGTCGAACTTTTCACTGTTTTCCAAGCAGCAGAAATTTCATAAATAGCATCCAATACAGTTAGCTTTTTCCAAAATATCAGCAAATCATCACAGTCTTCCTTTACGAACTTCAACAGCAAGTCTCTTCGATAAATTGTTTTCATGTTTTGAATCACTCCTTGATCCATAGGCTGAATCATAGCTGTCACATTCAGAGGTAAGTACTTCACAAATATATTTCCATCTTCGAACTTTAAAGTATCTTCATTTGGGTGATTTGGGGCATTGTCTAAGAGTAAAATCGCCTTTTGTGGCAGATCTAAAGATTCTAAGTCCATAAAAATTTCTCTGACCATCCATGCTGTCTTATTACTGTAGTAATCGACAGGTAAATTCGATGAAACTTTAACTTTTGAGAAAGCTCGAGGTTTCTTTGCATTCCCAATAACTCACGGTTTCAAAAAATGAGACCCGGCGGCATTACCACAGCACAGAACTGTTAGGTGTTGTTTCTGAAGTTTATGCCCTGCAGCACTTTTTTCATTTTCATGAGCTAAAGTTTTTGTGGTAGACACTTCCAGTATAAACCAGTTTCATCAGCGTTATAAATTTGTTCTGACGTGAATCCTTCATTATCGACGAAATGTTGAAACTGAGACTTAAATTCCTCAGCTGCCGGCTCGTCACAGCTAAGTTTTTCTCCTTTGATAGCAATCAGACGAATCCCGTGCCTTTGCTTAAATCTTGTCAAACACCCACACGATACGTTAAAGTCCCCTTTCAATTTCAATTCATCGAAAAAATACTTTGCTTTCACTGCACAAACAGCTCCTGAAACCGGGATTCCCTCAGCTAAACCTCAGTTAAACCACAAAACCATTGCTTTGTCCAAATCATCGTAGGTTGACGTCTTCATGGTTTTCCGCCTAGACATGCCACTTGCACTATCAGAAATTCCAGCAAACTCAATCAGCTTATGTTTGTTTTTCACAGTATCACGCACTGTTTGGTCACCCACACTGTACTCGTTCATTAACGACTTCTCCGTCACGCCTTTTTCAGATTTTTTAATTATGTCAAGTTTTTGTTCGATAGTAAGAACAACTCTTTTACATTTCGACATGATCACGCAAGGGCTATTCGAATTTCAAATTAATAAGAACAAATTGACATGCACCCTTTATGACACACGAAAATAAAGTGAACACTTGAAATATTCTCATCCAATTCCGCACGAACGATCAGGATCTACTTCATGGAGATCACGCGCCATCTATGCGATGTTTTTATAAGTGAAATGCATACAATGTGATAATATGTATGTATCTCTAGCTCACACGGAGTAGCGGAAACTATGTAGGTATCTCGTTACTTGCCTTTCCCCCTCCTCCCCTCTTCATTCCTTCACTCTGCACGTCGCCCATGGTTTCAGTTACGCTGTCGCATCATTTTTAAGCGGTCGATTTCTCGTACTATGTATTCTAAATTATTTTCATATTACGTTTTTTTTACATCCCGGTTAAGCCGCATCCCGGTAAAGCCGATCCCGGATAATGGAGAGTCTATTCTACTTCTTTTTGTCAAAAATGAAAAATTTTCTGATGAAGACGTTAATGGAAATCCACTGGAAAGAATCAAATCAAATACAATGTTAATTAATTAAGGTTATACAATTCAGCTAATATCATTGTTGAGTAATTAAATTTAATTGACTTAAATACAATTGGTTAGATGTAATTCATTTATTCTTTCATTAAATACTCATTATTGGGCTTACAAATTAAAATGAGGACATCTTCACTAAAATTGGAAGAAGAAACCATATGTTTGGTAACTAGGTGTGTGTTGTGTGATCATGCTGTTTTCTGCGTAAATTTATCTTTTCTCTGTGGATTCTTTTCCAATTCAACCACCTTTACATACTACGACGTTTTCACAATATCAAAATGGAGTTTCTTTAATGGAACAAGGTGAGAAATCTGTAATTTTATCCTTTTTTATTTCAATCTTTTATGTTGTTGTTTTTTTAGTGTAGTTCTTTTTGTTAATGATTTTATGAAAGATTTTTAAATTTAAATTTTAACTAATTAATTATTGAATTATTATGCTCATTTTAGAAATTGTATACCTTATTAGTTTTTTTAAGAAAAATATGAAGTAAAAATCTATTTTAAATTTAAAGGGCCCCAGTTTAAAATGGAAAGAACACTGATAATAGAAAATCTTTCTGAAGAAGAGTATAATACAGAAGACGAGCACCAAAGTCGAAATCAAGAGTTGAGAATGAAGAAAAGAAGAGGAACTAATCATTTTAATGAAGAATGGAAAAAACAATATTCTTGGATTGCAGCTGGGAAGGATGGATATGCAAAATGTATTCACTGTAGCATGGAATCCAGTATTACAAAAGCTGGGATTTCAGACGTGAAACGACACCTAAAAATGGTAAAACACCAAAAACTTGGGAAAACAGTAGCAAGTACCGGAAGTTTAAGTTCTTTTTTTTCGGCATCTTCATCGTCCTCATTACCTTCTTTTAAAAAAATGGCAGCTGCAGAAGCGACTTTTATTTTTCATACTATACAGCATGCACATAGTTTTAATTCTGTTAATTGCACCAGTGCCTTGTTTCCTGTAATATTTTCGGATTCTAAAATTGTGTCCAGATTTACTTGTGGACGGATGAAAAGTTCCAAGATAACGAATGTTTTAGCAAAAGAATCCCAATGTAAAATCATTACTGATATTAAAAACAATAATCTTCTGTTTTCGACAGCAACAGATGAATCGAACAAAGGAAACATAAATATGTTTCCATTAGTAGTGCGATATTTCTTGAAAGATGGAGTGCAAACAAAAATTTAAAATTTTTTTGAATGTTCAACAGAAACATCTCAAGTGATTGCTAATTGTTTAATTTCTAAAACTGAAAAAGCGAGCTTGGATTTGAAAAACATTATTAGTTATTGCGGAGATAATGCAAACGTAAATTTTGGATGTCATCAAAGTGTATTCACTGAATTGAAAAAAGTAAGCCCCGGTATTATAAATATTGGATGCCTCTGTCACATGATTGCTAATTCCATTAAAAAGGCTTCCAATTGCTTAAAGTTTGATCTAGAATACATTGTCGTAAAAATATTTAATGAATTTAGCTCCCATACAAAAAGGAAACTAACTCTGATAGAATTTTATGAATACTGTGATCTGATGTATTCCGAAATGTTGCAGTATGATTCTACTAGGTGGCTCTCTCTGCTATCGGCTATAGACCGTCTATACAAAAATTTGAGCCAATTAAATCTTATTTTAATTCAAAGACTTCTGCACTGGATTTATTGTTAGATTTTTTAAATAATGAACTAGCTGAGGCATATTTAGGTTTAGTTTCAAATGTATGGGCGCTTTTACAAAATGTAATTTTAAAGTTGGAGCAAGAGGGTCCTATTGTTATTGAAATGTTTCAATTACTAAAAAATCTGCGAGTTGCACTAAAATCTTGAATAGAAGAAAAATTTTATGGTATGATTGCAAAACAAAAGCTGGATAGCTATGATAAAATGACAGAAAAAAACTTATTTATTGAAAGATCAACTAGGTTTTTAGAAAAAATACTTGAGTACATTGAATGTAGATTTCTTTTTTCTGGAAATAAATTTGAGAGTCTTAGTTTTTTTAAATTAGATGAAACTCCACATTTTGAAGAACTCTTGAATGTAGTAAAATTATTTCCAATGTCGAATCTTGCTATTGATTTTGATGTTTTGTTTGATGAATTTTCTCATTTAAAAGAAATGGTGCCATCATTAAAAAAATTTTCATATGAAGAAAGATGGACAACTTTTTTAAATACATGCAATGCTCCAAACATGCAAAAAATAGTTCAATTTATTTTTGCTGTCCCTCACTCAAATACAATGAGTGAAAAAATGTTTAGCTTGATATTTTATGCCTGGGGAAAAGAAAGAAATCGCTTACTGGTAAACAATGTGGAAAAGCAAAGAATAAATTTTTGGATCCTGGAAGCATACATGTATGCGAAGTTTCAAGTCTCTAGGTCTTACGGTCTTGGAGGTATGCAGGAAACACACACACAAACATTGACATTTATTATTATAAATAATAGGGATGAAGTGCCAAAAATATCTGAATTAAGTTAATTTAAAATTGTTTTAATAAATATAGCGGCATTAATATATTTCCAAGGCAACAACGGTATGAGACAAACACTCTACTCAGATAATTATTGAAATTAAAGAAAGAGGCATGGAAAATTAAGCCGCTACGAAAAACTTGGGCTTCTAATAATATGAGGCATTTGAATCCTACTTTTGGAGTGGACAAATTTATACAATATTAACTGGATAAATGGATTTGTTATATAATTAGGCGGCTTACCGATTTTCACGCATGGCATTCTCCTTCTGTGCTTTGGTGATAGACAGCTCTTGCTGAAGTCTTTCAATCTCTTGTTGCATGTTTCGCGTTTCGTGGCTCCTTATCACATTATCATCAACAGTGATACTAAAAGATATAATTTTAATAAAATACATAAAAACATTAAGAATGACAATATAACAATGTGGTCTAACTAAAAATCATTTTCACTGGATCAAACAAATATCCTGTTAACACCAACCAATGTACATTTTATGCCTGTATCAGTAGTTTCTCTCATTTAGCTTTATCCTATACAAAGTTTACACAAAAAGCATTGCAATTTTGAACAATTCTATTTACACAGTCCTTCAAATATGCACATTTTAGGGTCACTGAATTTGAAAAGTGCTTTTTGCAATTCTGTCCGTCTGCAATGTATCATCTGAGTGTGACTCTATTGGCTAAAATTTTAACCAAATCTGAAGAAATATAATACTTTATTTAAAAATAAATATATATTTTTATGTAGGATATTATAAACATGAATGGAAATGTGTATTCCATATCAGAGTTTCCAAAGGCATTCCATACGATTTATGTTATCATGCCAAAAAAAAAGATAAATATTAATGGCTTAGTCCAGGGATCCCCAACTTGTAGATCGCAAGCTACATGTTGCTCATGCATCTATTGTATGTGGCTCATGGAATCATCTCAAGCAGATTTGCATGGGGCAGGAGCTACCAAATATCTCTTTACTCCAATGCAATTATGGAACAAGTTAGGAAAGTGTACAACGTATCACAAATGGGCTCGTTTCGTGCAATGGAGTATTAGAAAGAAATTATATACCTGTACATGAGGGAAATAGCGTTTTCAAGTTCTTTTCTTCATCATAAATAATCCATTTTCTTCCTATTTAAAAATAGTGCATGCACACATAAGTAAATTAAATGTTTGTTTGTGAGATTGTTTATGTTAGCAACAATAATCATGCAAAAAATTTTACAAGTTAAACTCGAATTAAGACATTCTTGTTCGATTTTCTTGATAATGACTACTCCGATGATAAAAAGGTATAGGAAAAAAAATACTCTTCTTTACTAGTTCTCCAACTTTTATTTGAAAAATATTTTGATACTAGCGTAATTGCCCATCAATATGACGGGATATCTTTAGTTAACCTTAAAATAGTTGCCTCCCTCCCCCCTCTCTCCCTATATCTCGCCACCTCCCTTTCATCCTCTCCTTCCATTCTCTCCCTCCCTCCCTCCTACCCTTCTCTCTCCCTCTCTCTCTTAAATGTAAGAAGGGACTATATAGTCTCAATTTTGCTCTCAATAAAGTCGTTTGTCTGTCTGTCTCCCTCCTTCCCTCTCTCCCTCCCTCCCTCACTCTCCCTCCCTCTCTCCCCATCCCCCTCTCTCTCCATCCCCCTCTCTCCCCATCCCCATCCCCCTCCCTCTCTCCTTCCCCCTCCCTCTCTCTCTCTCCCTATCTCGTATTAAAAGCAAAGCCCGCTTACACCCGTAAGGACTGATATAACAATAGGATTTTGAGGTCTAACAATATAATTAGTTACCATGGCAACATTCCGTTAAAATGGCAAGATTTCCATAAAATATGTAAATTAAACGTTTAACATGGGATGTTTCGAACTGTGGGCGAAAAAAGATGAACAGAATAAGAAACTTTATAATTTTTTCTTCAAAATGGTTCAAATCCGAAGGTCATAGGTTAATTCCTTCTAATTTTAATTTCCAAATGAATAAAAGCCTGCACGTCGAAAAATCGCATTTTACATGTTAAGTAATGGGAAATGGAAATGCCTCCATTGGACTCAAACCAAGGAATTTTTTCGCGATTTAAATTCGTCATCACCTGAAAAAGTGTTAATCAAGCATCTCTGCCAAATTTCGAGTTTCTATCTTCATTATTTCTCGAGTTATAAGCGTTTAAGTTAGCGTTATAGACAGAGAAAAGTTAGATTTATAGACAGAGAATTGCTTTTTATTATATAAGATAAGCAATACCTTACGAGATATGATGAAAATTTACTTTTTTGTCACCAGTAAAGTGGTACCCCTGATTGGAGTACGTGATTCATTTGTGCTATTTTCTTATTATATTTGATTGTAAGTCCTTAATATCAAATTTCATGGAGATCCGTTCAGTAGAAGTCGAGAACGAACATGTGGACGGACGGACCGACCGACAATAAAAGGTGCACACGTTGGAAGAAAAACGTGCCTAAAAAACGAAATGCAACATACATAGTTTCAAACAAAAAATTATGGTCGAATTAAAGTGATAAGGCACAAGACTTGATAAGTGTAATGAAAATCTATGCCATAACCATAGATACAATTAAAATTCTTTCTGACATTAAGTATAATTTATTATATAACTTGTAATAAACATTTTAGAATTATTTGGTATATTTTTTTAGTTTTAATGTCATGCTTTATTATGTTTTATATGTGGCTTTCCAGATACAATAAAACCCCATTATTTCGATCCCGGATAATTCAAAGTGTGGTGTAATTTGAAGCAAAGATCAGTCCCAGGCCAAGACCATAAGATTTTGCATACTTTTTGGTACAGATTATTCAAAATATGCCTACGATGAAATCTGAAGTCATGATTTGGCCTGGTGACTCACAAAAGTTCGTTTAATTCGAAATCTCGATCCTGTGTAATAGGAAGGTTCACACGCATGCCATCATATCATGTTTTCGTTCATTTCTCACACACGAAATACATATAGCACCCAAAACAGGTGACTCCCTTTTACTTATTTAATAGTAGGATGACCATCCCTCATTTTCGCCGGGACAGTCCTATTTTTTTTAATCATAAAAGCCGTTTTGCACTGTTTTAAAGCCAATCCCAAATAAAATTTAGATTATCTGATACTATAGCTGATATTCCTAGTAGAAATGTAGAATTCTCGGAAAAATGGAGATTATCAAACAAACAAAAAATGTTAATTACAGTCGTAATTGTCAGGTTAGGAAACCTCTGTGTCATTGATAAATTTGAGGTGGCAAACCTGTTCTCCGCATATAATAACCTGCCCAGGTTTAACCTAACTTATTCCTTTCGTGTTTCGACAATGACGACGCTAGTCGGATTCTCTTTTGGTTATGAGCTGTGTCCTAGTCTGACATGCTCCAGACTGTAAGGAAAGTTCGTATTTGCCTTTTTCGCTATAGAACGTGATAGTGACAGATCCACCATTAAAAAAAACATGCAAAAATTTTGTCCTGTTTTTTCTTACAATGACAGGAAATGTGCCGTTTTCACCTCACGGTCATTCCACCATCACTCACATTACAATTTCACTGTACTTCAGCTACATTTTCTATTGCCTTTGTGGTATTAAATATTGCACCGGCATTAAAACTACATATCCTTAGTCAAGATAAAATGCTCTTTTTGGATTCATTCATTCCTATTGAAAAAAATTATTACTTCAACACTTTTCTGCAATCATTTTAATGTCACTCACATTTCAGTGAATGGGCATGGGAATTTTCCCTACATCGATTTAGGGAAAACTCTGCTCTTTTACTGAAATGAAATGACTTAAATTTACACTGTGGTTTAAGAAGTATTTATTGAACCTCATATTAACATTTCAGTTGAAAATATTAATTCGGAATTGCAAAATTTAAAAAAATGTTCGTCACTCACATTACTCAAAAATGTCACTCACATTACATAGTGGAAAAATCAAGTCACAACCATTACAATTAACCTACAGCTCCATGTTTAGTTAATGTGAAATAGCTTAATACTTCGTTACAGTAAGACATGCAGTGCACTCATGAAATTCCTTTTACAATTGGAGCATTTTCAAACACTTTCTGCAAACCCTAGGCAATATTTCCTTTTTCAATGTCTGAGTCATTCATTTCGATGACCATCATTTTTTAAGTTTCCCTTGCCACCTCAGCAAACATCCTAGCATCGAGTACTTGATGCTTTCTACTTAATATTGATGCCCTGACTTGTCTCTTTATCGCACCACCAACACCATCAATAGGACCTTTGCCATGTGACGTGGCAAAATAATTCCAAGTAATATTCTTTTTGTGTCTTTTTCCCAAGATAGGGAAACTGGCTGCTATGTATCTATTCTTAAATTGAGAAGAAGGTCCATTCGACCAAATTTTAACACTTTTTATATCCTCTGGAATTTCTTCCATTAGTCTGTCAATGTAGGCAATCACAGTGTTCTTGGTGTGACACAAATTATCAGAAGCAATAACCATTGGGTGCTGTTTTCTATTGTACACATTTATCGCCGTGAAAATACTAATCTGTGGTCGAACCCAATGGAAACTTTGTACTTCGTCTTGAGCAATACATGTGAAATTTTCAGAGAAGTCCACCTGAAGCATTGCTGCATTTTTTGAGGAGCCAGATGACCCAATACTCTCTCTGTCATTTTTATAGGATTTGGCCTGTTCTTTCTTTATATAACAATGCTCCATAAATAAAGGGCTCATTGATAGTATATGATCTGATAGGTCATCTGTTGTTCCCTCTTGTCGTACTTTCCTTAATCTGCCTTCCTCCTTCCACTCAAACCAATCACATTGCTTACTAGAAGCCTCATCTTGTCGAAGAACGATTTTCAGCTGCATGTGCAAAATATGTTCGCAGTCAGAACATTTCCTTAGCCAACATTCTTCTCTTGGTAGTTTGCACAAAATATGTTCTAATATCAGTGGATATGATGGGAAATTTGGACGAGGACGAGTACTGAGAAGTATGCAGCTCTTCAGGGGGTGTGCACTGGGAGCAATAGGAGGCAATAACGTCATTTAGGTTCCAAGAAAATTGCTTCATATTTGATTTACGAAGAGAAATGCCAATTTGAACTTAATTCAGCAAGCGGTTCGTATTTAACATAAACTTTTCCACTTTTTCGTCACTCACATTACAGGATAAACATAATATTGAAAAACTGCAGCCGTAGTATTGTATAAAATAGGAGTATGTTATGCATTACAAATTTAACAGAAAAAAGAATATCTGACAGACTCATGCATTTTGAATTTTAAAATACATTAAAATAAATGGCCTTAGCTGTCATTAAAATTTAAATCAAATGAACTACCCGTTATCAAATTTGGAAACACTCAATTTTATGTTATAAAAAATCGACAAACAATAGAAAATTATCAAAAACATGAAGTCATTAATAAAATATGATGCTTTCTCAACAATTACAGCACATAAATATTGTAGTAAGCTACATTTCATAATTCACTACACATGTCCGTGTTTGCGTGGAATTACCCCTCATTGGAATAAGGTCATCCTATTTAATAGTCAACATAAAATAAAAGTCATAGATGAAGCAAATAAATGAATCACCTTATGTTTGCATCACTGTGAATGCTCACATTCACAATTGGATAGTGAAATATGAGAACCAAGCTGAAATGAACAGAAGTTGCAGGGGAACCCCTATTATCTCAATCCTCATGCTCTCCCAAACCTGGACATGGTTTTTCTCATGAGAAAGTGATATGCTCCAGAAAAGACTGTAATATTAATTTCTGTTACTGAACCTATCTTTAAATAACGTTGTACGAAGTTATACCGAATGTTGTCTCTAAAAAGATCATGCCTTTGTTTTACCCGAGAATAAGTGATGAGCCAAAAACAAAAACCTAGTGGTTTATGTAAATAAAGGACTTAAAATTATTTTTTCATAATTTTTTTTGTGTTATATTTTCATTTACTTTTATTTGCCTATTTATTGATATACTATCGTCCCTAATGTGCATCGTGTTAAAAATTGCAAAATTTGCCATTTAAATATTTTGAATACTGAAGAAGTAAATTTAGTATAAAGCAATCCAAGTTTTGATCAATAATAATGATATAGTTCAGTAGCCCAGGGATGTGCTACATCATAAATTGCCACCAGGGCTGGCACCAGTGGTAAGCCAGAGAGGCAACAGCTTCAGGCAGCATTTTTCTTGGGTGACATTTTTCCCTTTTTTCCCTTTATTATTATTTTTGGGGGCAGTGATTCACTCACTCGCCTCAGGTGCCATTTTTCAGCGAGCTGGCCCTGATTGCCACATCATATAGATTGTTTTTACTATGAAAATTGATCAATGTTACAGGAATGAAAAGATAATAGTGTGGGATCCTGTATCCGGCATGCTTGGGACCTGAAGGTTGCTGGATTGGGAGGTTTTCCGGAATTCGGGTAGCCAGGCCTAAAATGTACAGACAAATGCACAAATGCACAACCTAGCACTGTTATCCTTTCTTTTGAGTCTTTAAACCCACTGGGTGCTGATTCCTCTGGTGCAACAACAGTTTTTCTAGGAATATAAAGAAGTCTCGTCAGCATTATACACCTGCTCATTAGTAAAAATGTGAGCAAAAATCACGAGAATACAAGCCTTCACCATCGAAAGGTTATAAAACACATCAGTGGCACCACCAACAAACACAAATTACTTGGTGTGTATTTTAAATATTACACTTTGTTGGTTTCCGGTTTTCGGAATGTTCCGGATACTGGGTAGCCGGATACAGGGTCCCACGCTGTATATTGTATTTTATCATAAAGTGAATTTTTTGGAAACATTCTTTAACTAAAATGTTAGTGTTGAAATAAATTATAACCAACAATAATATGCTAATATGCAAATATGGTGATCTTGAAAAAACCTCCATACAAAGAACCTCCTTACAACAAAGTGCCAAACATTGGGTCCCATCAATTTTGTTATAGAGGTTTTACTGCATATAATTTGAAAAAGTGGCTTTTCTTGTGAAAATGGTTGCAGACTACTGGCCTATATCAACAAGTTTCTCTTCCAGGTGATACCATACATAAATAAAATAAATCAACATACTTTATGAAACTATTTAAGCTTGGAACAACTGCAAAAGCAACATTTTCATAATCAGAGGGACCTCAAAGGTGCATATATCTCTTTAAATAATGAGCTATGAAATCTGGTCATGCTATATGGAGTTAGATGAGAGAATAAGGAAAGCCACCCATAACTCAAAGATTTCAATCTTTTTCCATCAAACTTTCAGGAATCATTTGACTTTTCAACCTTTCAATTTAAACTCTTCACCTTCTACATAGTAGTCCTGGGTTTGACTCCAAGAGCCATTTGAATAACATGGGCAGAGCTGAAACGAAGCGAGCAAGCCCTTTTTCTTTAGCATTTTAAATATCTTAAAAATGATATATCTACATGGGATTTTCACAGTTGTGCCGAGAAAACTATGGAAATGAATTTCCATATCATAGAAATTCAAATCTCATTTGAAAAATGTCAAAAATTACATTTTACAACTATTTTTTCATAATTTTTACACATTTATTCAATTAATTGCCATGACAACTATTGTTAACCTTTAGAGGACAGTTGACGCAGCATATGCACATGCTTTGGTGGGCTTTAACGGCCGACTGATGCAGCATATGCGCGAATAACATTTTGCCTAGTATTTTATTGGTATGCCATATAATACCAATTTTTCTTTACCCAGCCACTCTAGAATGGTTGTTCTTTCCAATGGCTATAGATTTTTCCTTTCATTCAACGAAATAAAGGGATAGCAATCAATTAGTTCCTGACGAAGTGTTCTCTTATTTACGACTGGCAGCTAATTGAATAAGATGGCCTACTTCCATAAAATGATTCAGATTGTGTCCGAGTCATTCTCACAATGCAGTCTAAACATTTTCCCTATCTTTATATAAGTGCTGTGTAAACATGAACGAACAGACGAGGGGAGAACCCCAGCCTCTCTTGAGATAAGTAGCGTAAGTATTTCTCTGGCTATGGGAAGCCCCTGCCTTAGGAAAGGGAGATGACGCAAACACAGCGCTGAGTGACTGTAAGGTTCACTCTCCCTTTGTTTTCAACGCAGTTCTTTGGTGAACCTTCTGTGAGAGAGGTGTTTTCTGTAATCTTTCAATTACGAAAATGGACAAGGAAGGATTCATGGAGGATGAAATCGAAATATTTCTTGATGAAGACTCAGAGGCAGAAACAGACATCAATGATTCGGAAGATGAAGAAGTGGAAGAATGCACAGACCCAAGATTTTACGAGTGGAAAGCATGATCAGCCAAGGATAACAGGGAGATACACCCATTCACAGGCATCACTTCTGGAGTCAATATATCTGCGGCGCCAAATTTGAACGCCAGCTCTCAACCTTTCTATTTCTTTAGATTACTATGGAGTGATGAAATTGTATATTAATTATTATATGTTCTCTTGATCATCGTGCATCTCCTCCTACACAAAGAGGACGAACTTGTGCAAACCACCAACAGCTGACACGTCTTGAGCGTCGTCATAGCTGACATTGGCCAGAGAAAGGAAGAAGACGACGATGCGCTGTCTGTTCTGAGAACGGGCGACGCCGTACAGTGCAAGTCCAGTGTCCGGTATGTGATGCTGCATTGTGTTTGTCACCATGTTTCCATGTGTATCATACAAGGGTTTCACTGCAGGAGTGAACTACAACAGAAAGAGGCAGGTGCAATTGGCAGGTGATAACAGACTTTCATACAAAAATGTACGTACTTTTCTGTTAATAACGTAAGAGGGTTTTTCTATTGTAAAAAGTTTCTTAATTAATAAAATGCTTTTTGTTTCACTTATTTACGATAATTCTTGGCGGAGATATAAAGGAATATCTCAAATAAGACATATTTGCAAATTTAAATGCCAAAAAACCCGGCCGGCTACCTATACCACAGACTTTAAATTCCGTCCTCTAAAGGTTAAAGTCTATAGTTGGCTCGATCCTAATGCATAAGAAATGTATACAAATTGTGATAAAATCCTGTTAAAACATAATTTTTGGAGATTTTCAGACAATATTTGAATTTCTACGATATGGAAATTAATCTTTATAATTTTCTCCACATGACTGCGCAAGTTTTGCGTCAAAATTTTATTTTTGAGATATTTGAAAATGTTAATGAAATAATGCATGTCAAAAAAGTCTTATCTTATGGGAAAAAGAAGCTAACCCCTAGAGTTGAAAGGAAATGCCTATAAAAATTAACAATTTCACAAGAAATCTACAATGCCAAAGCACACTTCCATCAGTGCTGCCAATATATGGGCTTAACACTTTTAAATGCTAAGCATGTATAATCACAGATATTCTATTATATAAAACGAATTCTGAACAAAGATAGCCATAAACATGGCCAACCCGAGGGACAGGCGAGTCCAGGCATTGGAGGTGCTAACCCTATCATCTATCTCTACTTTACTGGATAAATACTGGATACCAATTTATATCGCGGGGTAGGTGGGACTCTATATAAAATTCCTTTTACTTTTCATTAACAATCATTTTATGAGGCAATGAATAAATTAATGAGCTCTTTTTAAAATATCTTAACGAAAATTTACATATGGGGGCGCTGAGCGGATTCTTGCCCAGGGCACCAAAATATGTCAGGTCACCCCTGACCATAAATAACATATACAGTGAAACTTCGACTTTATGTTTTTGAAGGGACCGATTTAAAAAAATGTAAAACCGAGGAAAACGTAAAATCAAGAAAATTAAAATTCTTTACTCTGAAGAAAAATCTTACAATGTTTAGTATGGTTCTACGACAACTCGTCGCAGTCAATTCATCGTGCATCAATTCGTCGCAAGACAACTCGTCACATGACAAACTCATCACGCATTAATTGCGCAATGAATTGACTGCAACGAGTTGACGGTATACCGTTTAGTATATGTGAACATTTTTAATATCTTATACCATAATGACCTTCTGTGTACTGACGGTCTCATCAACTCAGCAACATAATATAAAACATTATCATTTAAATATAATAATTTCACAATATAAGTAATAATTTAGCACTTTAGAAATTAATTTATAGAACGCAAATGAATTATAAACTTTATTATTGATTATTTATTCGAATACTTAACGATAATTGCTCAAAGAAAGAAGTATACGATATCATTCAGAATCCTTTAGTATCAACGAAGTTATTAACAATTTGCCTGTCATAAGAATCAAAAGAATTCTTTATTGCAATTACGTTATGAAAACAGTAATAAAAATAATATAAGTGGAATCTTTTTTTTAAATTCTAAACTCAGTTATTCTTTGCAATGTTAACTACTGGATTTGAAAGAAGAAGACATTAGAACTGAAAATGCTCATAAGAAAAACAGTAAATAACAAATATTAATAAATAGCTTTAACAGTAAATATAATGCATATTTATTTTTATTATTGTTTCATTAAAAAATTGTACATACTCATTTGTTTCTTTTTCTCTCTTCCTTTAAACTTACATAATTCATTCTCAATTTCATTGCACATCATCATTACACTGTCATTTGTAGTATCAAATCTTGACAAATACTTCCGTGTTGCTTCTATTCATCGGAGTGCAGCCAGAAATGTTGTATGGGTAGACTCTTCCACAACTTCCATCTCCTCCTCCTCTTCCTCTTCAGACTGTCCCAACTGTTCATCTAACACCATGTCCACAGTCTTCATCTCACACGTTTCATTGTCACACGTGGCGTAATCTTCAAATTGCAACCCATCTGTTTTCATGTGATGCCAATCAGTCTTTTCATTGTCATTAAGGAGCACATCTTTATCTTCATGGTTTAAATTGATTTTAAACCCACATTTATTAAAGCAGTTCTGCAGTGTGGTGGAAGATATTAAGTGCCAGACTTCCTCTGTAAAATGTAACGCATCTAACAGATTCACCTTCAATTTTGTGGCATCTTGAAGCTCTCCTCCATCTATTAGTGCCACTGCATTCCGAGTAAGTAGACTTTTATAGTAACTTTTGAAAGCGTGAATAATTCCCAGGTCTAGTGGCTGGAGATGACTGGTGCAATTTGGTGGGAAGAAAACAACTTTGATGTTTGCCAAATTACGTGTGTCTCGGGGATGTGGCATATTGATCGACAGAAAGAATAATTTTGCGGTCTTTAGCTCTCATTTGTGCATCAAGTGTTATTAAGAAGTCTTCAAATATTTGAATAGTCATCCAAGATTTTTTATTAGCCACATACTTAGTAGGCAGCTTCTTAACATTCTTAAAACATCAAGGATTTTTAAATTTACCTATAATCAAAGGTGGTAGCTTATTATTCCCATCAGCATTGCACACAAGAAGAAGAGTTATCCTTTCTTTAGACTTTATACCTCCATGGCATGATTCTCCTTGCATGGTAGGAGTTCCATTCGGTTGCAAATTGTAAAACAACCCAGTCTCATCTGCATTGTAAATGTTACAGAGCGCATAACCTTTTATCTCTTCCAATAACTCCCCTTTTTTCCTTGTTTCAACTGTTTCTATGTTAACACTCTTTCCCTCACCAGATATAGTATTATAGACAATATTATAGCACCTCTTAAACCTGTCAATCCAGCCGTTGGATGCAGTGAAATCGTCTATACCAAACCTTGCAGCCAAATGTAATGCCTTCTCTTTCAAAAGAGGACCACTAACTGCAGTGTTACTTGCACGTACCTGCTTGAACCAAATAGAAAGGGCCATCTCCAGCTCTTCTAGAGGCGAAAATTTCAAAGATTTTCTTTGTTAAGAAAAATGTCCACACTGTAAATAACTCTTTTCTATATCCTCGCGATTCTTCACGATTGTGTTTAGCATGGACATGGCAATTCCTAAGCATGAAGCTAATTGAACGAGTGTTCCCATATTCACGTCAACTTCCACTAAAATGTCAATCTTCTCACGTATAGTGAATGATTTGCATTTTTTCATGCTGTTATTCATATTAAGGGTTATTAACAAATTTTTAAAAACTACACGTATTATAATAAATTTGATGTGCAGAATGTTTGCAATTTTATCAAAATAGCTGCAGACAAAAGAACAACCTTATGTTTCAGGCATCTACAATGATTTAATGCTGTTATCGGTGTAGACGCGTAGTAGGAATTTAGTTTTATCTCTACCAAATAATAACGCCTCACACCTGTCATAAAAGCGGAAGAAAAACAAATATTTATCCTCTTATAAATTTGCAACAGAAATGTATGAAAATGAAGTTTATTAAAGATTTTCACTTAATGAATTAACAAAAAATTAATACATTAAAAATCCTGGACACTAATGACATGAAAAGGAAGAGAAGGATATGGCTCCCCTACTGCGCAAAGGTGCTGTTGCAGGTCACTTTCAGAAAGAAAGGGGCAGGAACAGGAGATGAGGGATCTAGCAGCGAGGTTCTGAGGGAATTTGAAAAGAAGATAACTCTTAAGGATGTAAAATCGGGTGCAAAATGTATCACCCAGACTTCAATTTTGTGTCATAAATTTGAGGAAAATGGAAAATCAGGGAAACATAAAATCCGTTAAATTTTAGCATTGCTTTTACGTATCATTCATCGGGACCAAAAGAAAAAAGCGTAAAATTAAGGAAAACGTAAAATCCGAGATCGTAAAATCAAAATTTCACTGTATTTACCATTATTCTTTAATTAATACGGTTTATAATCACGGAAAGTAATGAAACTAAAGATGAAAGGAAAAGAAGACTTAACAGAGGAGCACAAACTCGCTGGAGATCTCGCCAAATGGAAATATTGCTGAAGCTAGGAGAAGAGAAATGGAACAGGACAGACAGAAAAGATTAAACGATCATAACAATGAAAAGCAAGGCATAAAGCTAATGAGTCACCAGAAAAAAAGTAATTCATTTGTTAAGCAACAGATGCAAGGAAACGAGCACATGAAAGTTCATTACAATCTGAATAGTAATTATTGTAGATTAGGTTATTTATATTTATGTAACAAAATTCCTATAGAATTATTTAGTATGCTTAACATATAAATATTCATTAACATAAATTTTTGCCAAACAATTTTCATATACCCATGACTACTGTTACTTTCTGAAACATTTGGTTATGTGGATTTTATATTAATTTTTTACATTTTAGTGCACTTAAAAGTTGGTTTCGTTAATTTTTATTTTATTTTAACATAATACTTAATTCACGCGTACCCGTCATACATGACAGGCAATTACATGAGTATCAATATATTAGGGTATAGTTTTTCTAGAACAAAATACTCATAACTAGTATACACGAATGTGGACGACTACGGGAATATTTGATAGTTGAATGACCCTATGTATAATAAGCAAAGAATACAGCATATCCATATATGGGCACATTTCAATTTTATAAAATTTATCTATAATAATGGGAATATATCTCTATATTAAAGGGAATTTTACTCAGGTATATAATTTCAAACTATAAAACAAATTTACTCACTCAAATTTTTTTTTCATTTCAGCAACAGTATTTTCAAGATGGAAAAGTCGAGAATTTTTTGCTTTTAATTCTTCTTCCATTGCAGCAATTCTCTCAGTCTTCTCATCAAGTTTTATCTGGAAGAGATTTGGCACTTGTATAAACATCATTTTTATAATAGATTTGACAGTCTTGACCTTAACTTTATGCATTCCACAATTACCATATATTCCGGCGTATAAGTCGACCTGGCGTAAAAGTCGACCCGTGCTTTTTTGAATGAAAATACATGATTAGGCATATGTTCGCCATATAAGTTGACCCCCAATTTTTCACTTTAAAATACTTCTCATGAAATCGTTTTCAGACAAAATCAAAGCCATATACAATCCAAGTTTTAACAAAACACCAACGAACATAATAATAAAAATATATATAAATATTGTTTAGAGTCTTGAGCATTCCATGTGACAGATGTTTTAATTTCAACCAATAAGAAACTGTTATTCTTGGAGAGCTTGAACCACTAAATAAAGTTTCCTATAATGCGATTGATGTCAGCTGCTAATGATACTATCGAAATGAACTATACCTAGTGATCGCGATCGATCTCTATGGTGGTGAAATTCAATAAAATATCGCAAATGTGTACACTGCGCGCCTTTTTTCCCAAAATGTCAGTAAAAAAAGAGACCAAATCATACATGAAGATTTCTGACCAAGTTTTAAAAATTGCAATTTTCAATAGTAAATTTACTGCAACACGCATCTACATTTATATTCGCAAATGATGAAGAATTATACAAAGTTTATGTGTATCTACACAACCAAGAAATGTTTAGGGTTTGAATGTGCGGTATATACTGCCGTTGGTGCATCTTCAACATTGAGATGATGTAAAATTTTTATAATATTAAAGCTGTACCTTTTAATTGAGTTTTAAGTATATTATTGTTACTCAAAATAAGCAGTTCTGTGATTAAAAATTTACTAACAGTTTCTACCTACACTTTTTGCCGGAATAAGTTGGTATCTGGTATCTGTATTCGATGAATTCATCGTGACCTGCTGATGCTCCTTTAACCTGGGAGAGAACCATAGGAGAAGGGCAGTTCGACTCTGAAGAATTCACGGTAGTTTACTCTGGAGGAAATAGTGGGGCAAGGGGAGTAGCTCTAGTACTTAGGAAAAACATGATGAAGAGCATGACAAAAAGAACAGCAACGAACGATAGGTTGATGGCAATAAAGCTAAAAGCAGTCCCAGTGGACATGTTGATAATCCAGGTATATATGCCAACGTCCACTCATGAAGAAGAAGAAATTGAGGAGATGTATGAACAAATTAACAAGATTTATGAAGAAGACGGAAGAAGAAAGGTAAACTGCATAATAATGGGAGATTGGAACAGCATAGTTGGCGAAGGACAAGAAGAAAATGTTGTCGGTCAATACGGACTTGGGAAAAGAAACCGAGGAGGAGAAAAACTGGTAGAATTCTGTGTTAATAATGACCTAGTAGTGACTAATACATGGTTCAGAAACCATAAACGAAGGCTGTGCACATGGAAAACCCCAGGAGATAAAATAAGATGCCAAATAGATTACATCCTAGTAAAACAAAGCTTCAGGAACAGCATAAAATATGCTAAGACATTACCAGGAGCAGACATTGATTCAGATCACACCCTTCTAATAGTCGTAACTACAAAGCTTAAACAAATAAGGAAAACGAGAAGAGAAAGAAAGACTTGAGACCAAGAAAAACTGAAAGAAAAGAACGATACATTCAACACGAAAATGGAAGATCACCTTAGAAATTTGGAAAACAAACCGAAGACCGTGGATACAGAATGGGAGGAAGTGAAAGCCAGTATCAAAGATACCTTGAATAAAGAGATTGGGAAACGAGAGAAGAAAAATCAGAAAACCATGGATCACTAAGGAAATGCTGGAGAAAATGGATGAGAGAAGAAAATGGAAAAATGTTAACAGTGAAGAAGGTAGAACCAATTATAGACGCATAAACAATGAGTTGAGAACGGTAACAGATAAAGCTAGGGAAATTTGGATAAAAGAAAAATGTGGGGAAATACAACAGATGGAAAAATTAGGATGGTACAATATGATGTACACTTGGGCACTGGAGTTAGAAGATAAGAAACCTAATGCGATTTGTGGTAAAGGAATTATTAATACAGACAGAAAAATAGTCGCAGAACCAAAGGATGTAGCACAGGTATGGGAAGAATACATTAAGGAACTATACAACAAGCAGGCAGGATCGGTACAAATGGAACTGGAAGAAGAGGATTACATTGAAGAAGACAACTTGGGACCAAGTATTATGAAAAGCAAAGTAGAAAAGGTGATACTGGAACTGAAGAAAGGAAAAGCTACAGGCAGCGATGGAATACCGGCAGAGGTACTTAAAGTCATGGGATCGGAAGGACGAAAAGTGATTATGAAATTAATTAACAAGATTTACGACTCAGGAGAATGGCCTCAGGATTTCTTAGATGTAACAATGATCCCTCTAAAGAAGAAGCCAAAGGCAATGCAGTGTAAAGAATACAGAATGATAAGCCTACTGTCACACACTTCGAAGATCATCATGAGGATTCTTAATAAAAGGCTGAAGAAATGCTAGGGGAAGATCAATTTGGCTTCAGAAAAGGACGAGGAACCAGAGATGCTATCGGTGTAGTGAGAATCATATCAGAAAGGGTAATAGAGTACAGCCAAGATTGCTGCATATGTTTCGTCGACTGGCATAAGGCCTTTGATAGAGTAAAATGGGTACTGCTGATAAGGATATTAAAAGATATAGGTGTAGACTGGAAAGACAGGAGACTGATCAAGAATTTATATGTGAATCAAGTTGTGAAGGTCAGGTTGGAGAATATGGACACCAGCAGAGTAAATATCAGTAGATGAGTAAGACAGGGCTGTTGTCTACCGCTGATTCTATTCAATATACAGTGGAAACCACTTAACACGAAAATGCTTAAAACGAAATATCAGTTAACATGAAATGCATGCCCGGTCCATTCCAGCGCCTATACCTTTCAGTATATATTCACTCGCTAACGCGAAACGGTTTACATGAAATACCGCTTAATACGAAAATATTTTTTGTTCCCACGAAAATAAATGCATGCAAAATTCTTCGGATTACACAAAATGGCATTTGAGATAGGGTTTTCCCATGATTGCAGAAATATCTTCGGCTGTGTATTGCATCCTATTATTGATATGTATCATGGATTTGCCTACGAGCCTAATTCCATATTTGAAAAATGAAAATTTTACCATTAAAACTGTTAACATGAAATCCGGTTAACTGGAAATTCAGACAACATGAAATAATTATGCCGGTCCCTAGCAATTCGTGTTAACCAGTTTTCACTGTATATGGAGAGAGGCTAATGCAGGAAGCATTAGAAGGCACAGAAGATTTCAAAATCGGAGGAAGGATTATAAGAACAGCGAAATACGCGAATGATCAAGTACTTCTAGCAAGAGAGGAAAAGGAACTCCAGAAAATGATAAATAGACTAGTGATAACAGGTAGAAAATACAGCATGGAAATTAATACAGAAAAATCCAAGGTCATGCAAATATCAAAAAAGAAGAAAATTTGAACATAAGTATTGGAGGAAAGCCATTAGAACAAGTTTTACACTATAAATACATTGGAAGCATCATAACGAGAGAAGCAAAATGTACCTATGAAATCAGGACTAGAATAACAAAAGTAAAAGCCGCTTTCAGAAGAAACAAACTCCTACTAACGGGAAATATAAAGCAGGAAATCCGCAAGAGGTTGATAAAATGCTATGTATGGAGTATGACTTTCTATGGGGCAGAAACATGGACGCTAAGGAAAAATGATATTAAATACTTGAAAAGCTTCGAAATGTGGACACGGAGAAGAATGCTGAAGATAAAATGGACAGATAGGGTGAAAAATGAGGAAGTACTACGAAGAATAGGAGACAAACGAACAATTATACAGACTATCAGAAAGAGGAAGGCGAACTGGACTGGGCATTACCTGAGGAGAGAGTGCATGATTAAAGAAGTGCTAGGAGAAAAACTGGATGGAAAAAGAGAAAGGGGTAGGAAAAGGTTTCAGCTGGTAGACGACTTGAAAGGGAAAGAGAGCTAACAAGAAATGAAGAAAACTATGGAAAATAAGTGTACATATATGGAGAACCATGAATAATCATGGACCTGTCAATGGAAAGAGTACCTATGATGATGATTCCCACATACAAAGAGAGTAAACCAGTCTTTAGCCTCCTTGAATCCTTTCTTTCCTCCTTATACAAAAAGGTGCGAGAGGGAATCGATTTCTAAAATATTCCTGCTCCTCTATGGGTTTCTTAAATTTCAGTGTGTTATTTCCTGCAGCTAGATAGCCAGCTGATGCTGTTTCTTGCCACCCATTTTACTTTATGAACATTGAAGCATCTTTTTTTAAACCAGCATATTTTGTGTGAAAGATGGGAATAATTGGAAGTGGTGCCTTCACTCCCAGATCCTTAATGGAGATTACTATAGATATGCTTGACCTTCACCCTTATTATAGATCTTATCAGGAGAAAGTTTCCCTGAGTTTGATCTTTGACCCACACACAGAAAGCTTTCACCATTTTCTTGAAAGCTGTGTCATGGGTCTGAAAAGGCACTTTACTTTCAGAAGCACTTGCTGTAACACTTAATATTTCTTGATTTTTCTAAAACATCTCAACTCATTAATGCCATAATGATGTACCTATTGGTTACTCATCAGTAGGGAGCAGAGTTGTTCTTTGATTCAACTGCTTACTTGCATACAATAAAGAAATGGCAATTTTTTTAGATGTGGAACTATAATCTTGTACGGTTTTATTCAAATCCACCTTTCAAAGTAATATTTTTAGGCTCCCATCTGCCATTATAGATATGAACCTTTTTAAATAACTCAATAACTCTTAGACAGGTTAATAAGACACTGTTATCTCTTATAATAATAGACAAGCGTTGGTTCACTGATTAGTGATCATATAAAAATGTGAATAACTCGATAAAGAAAAGATGTAGAAACTCTAAATTTGGCAGGAATGCATGATCCACATATTTTAAGGTGATGGAGAAAAAAAATCTTGAAAAAAGTCCCGGGTTTGACAATGAGGAAGACCTTTCTATTTTCCATAAGGTACCACATAAAACTCGACTTTTTGACGTGCAGGCTTTCATTCATTTTGAGATTGAAATTAGAAAGAATTAATTTACGAACTTCGAATATAAACCATTTTGAAGAAAACATTACAAAGGTTCTTACTGTATTTGTCTTTTTCTGTCTACAGTTTGAAATCGCTCATGTTAAACATTTAATTAACATATTTTGAGGAAATCTTGCCATTTTAATGGGATGTTGCCTTGCCTACCAATTACATTGTTAGACCTCAAAATCCTATTGTTATTTCAATACTGATGGGTGTAAGCGTGCTTTAAATGATTTTAATATGAGAGAGGGAGGGAGAGAGGAAGGGAGAGGGATAGGAGAGGGAGAGAGGGGGAAGAGGGGGAGAGAGAGAAGGAATTGATTTTCAAGACAATTAATGTTTCTGATGTCAATTTGATCTCCATAAATAGCTTGAACAATTGAATCTTTACTCCTGTCATTTTTGATGGGATATACACTAGTAAAGATTAATAAAAGGAGAAAAACAATGACAACTCATCAGTAGGTAGTAGAGAGAAAAATGCTTGTATGCAATATGGCATGCAGAGAAATCCCGTATCAATAATCTAAACATGAACTGTAAATAGGTATACAAAGAAACCCTCCAATGAATATTCAAAACTATGAATGGCAAAGGTCTACTTAATTAAAATAAACACAAAAATAATTAATGAAACTTATACTCAAGGAAAAATTCTCTACTGTGAAACTCTATTAGAAATCGATTTTGAGAGAACTAATTAAATCCTACTGTGTTCACCACTTGGACCCTAAATCCTTCTTCACAGAAAGCAGCTTCTATCAATTAAACTGCCATTTAAGTTCTACATCAAGATATTATTTCAAAAAGGATTGTGGCTGCCTTGGTTGTTAAATATATCTAGGAAACTAGAAATTAAATTTAAAATGCAGGAAAATAAGGGATATGCCAAACTGCCATATTATAAAGAAATGGATGTTTCATAAATTTCTATTAAAAATTACCTGGCAAATGGTAACATTCAGTTGGAAAGAAACTATGACCATTTATAAATATAGTCAAAATGCAATATTTTTTAGCTGCATGGCATTATTTTATGCCTCAGAAAACTTGGTTATTATTGTGCTTCACTAGGAATGACTATTGTTTAGTATTGACCAAAACCATACCAGAAAGTGAAAAAATATTCCACATATAGTGTAAGAAACTTACCATCAGGCTGTCTTTGTCTCGATCAAGGTGGATAAGGCTCTCACGAAGATCATTCAACTGTTTTTTTTGAGCCTCTGCTTCTTTGTTTATTTTAAAACAATTGTCATCAGCCCCTTTCACACACTCTTTTAAGTCACTTAACTCAGTTCCAAGCTTTGAAACCCTAGCTTGAGCTTCCACAAGTGCACTCTCCGTTTGTTCCTGAAGAGTTCTACAAAGGTTAAAGAATAAATAACTTCTATCACAGCTAGAGTTATGAAAACCATATAAAAATAGTTAACAAAATTATGCAACTTAAATTATAATAATACACATATAAGATGGTGAAATCTAATAAGTTTAGGGAACTAATTTTTCCATTGAGGTACTTTCAGAAGGATAAATGTTTGACCAGTTTGAATAAATTCACAAAAAGCATTTCATAAATGAAATATTCACCAAATGGATACATATAACTGCTTCAATATGACATTGCTTACCGTATTTAATCAACTATAAGCCGACCCCCACTTTTCACAAGGGCACGCGAGGAAAATTCCATGGATTTGTCGCGAAAAAATACCGAAAAGTATGAATGACCCGGTTTTTTTCAATTCGTAATTAAATAAAAAGGTATCAACTAAAATTATGACAACACAAATTACATTATATTCAAGCATCCAATACAATTTTTACTGAAATTTAATTTGTCCTGGTTATGTCCAATATTTTTAATCTAGCAACAAAAATATCCTGGTTTCTCTTTTTGTCTTCTCCAATGTCTCACATTCAACTCATCAATCCGGTAGAGCCATTATGCAGCAAGATTTGATGTTTCTTCCTCATATGCTATCACTTTTCCCTTAAAGTCCACAGAATAATGCATTCATTCCATTATGGGATTATTAAAAAAAACTGAAAAACTCGCCAAGGTAAATAAAAAAAATTTATGCTTTCCAAGGAAATGACAGTTGGCTTGGGGAATCCAGGAATCCTAGATTTACGGGCATGCACATACTACATAGAGATGGCTCGAGAGTGGATTTATGGAAACATTTATTTCGATTTTTAAGACTGATTCTAAGCTGAGTGGCAATTTTTAAGGAGGTAAAAAGGTAAAAAAAAGGTTAGCTTACAATCGACTAAAAATGGTATAGCCTTTTTTAATAACTGGATTGATATGCATTTAACCATACTACATTGTAGTCTTATTGAGGCATCATCAGCCCTATATCATTTCTTTTGCCCTACACACTGAAATTAAAATCAATCTTACTTATGATGGCACCTGCTTTAGCCTTTTGTTCGAGATTCTGAAAAAAAATCTTTGCACATATTGTATTAAATTATTGTTATACAATCCTGTATGTTTTACGTTCTTCTTTTTGAAAGGAAAAAAACAGCCAAGTAAACTTTGCTCACTATCCTTCTTCATAAATTTTTTGACACATTCCATTGAAAACCTCTTCTCCTATTTCATTTTCCAATTCTATTGGAATGCTGCTCACTGTTATCACTAAATTAGGCTATATCCCATAGCCTTTTCAATCCTATTGTCTAATATGTTTTATCCCACATTGTTACTGTTTACATCAAGGATGGTGAATCATTTTATACAGGGTGGGCTGCATTCGTAGGAGGAATTGAAAGCAGCCCATAACATAGATGTAAGACTACATTAGAAGTTACTCAAGAGATTCTAAGGAATTATATGAGTGTAACTCAATTATAAAGGTTTTTTAGCACCCTGAGTGTTTACTCTTATCTCCCACCCTTTGCAAGAGACCTGAACAAAGATGGTTGAATTTGTTTACTGCAGTAATTTTGTAAGCTGGCACTAGGTGTTAGCACAATGCAAAGCATTACAAATACAATTTATGAATAGTAGACTAGAGTAGAATGATGCAGCAGCTAGTAAAAATTATTCTGAAGCCATAGACTAAAGTTGAATATGGTGGCTGAAGGCATATGATCCCTATTTGACAAAAGATGAACATTAGAGTAAAAGGGTTAATGAGAATTGTGCAAGGATAGTGCAGCATTAACCTGTTAACATAATACTATGTCATGATAGTTTGTCTGTGGCAGTGGTCCTGATGTAATATTACATCATAACAATTTGAAGACCTATGTATAGAGGCCTTGAGGAAGTAGATCGTAAATACTGAAGACACTGGATTCCTTGTACATTTCTGTATCGTTTATGATATCTATGCCAGATGGTTGGTCACCATTTACACCAAATATAGGTGCTGATGGTCATGTGTACATTTATATGTACTCTGGGCACTGAGTCTGCTTATATGAATTCATAGGTCCATGATATTATCCAGAATTTGAGGAATGACATGATTTTTATGATAGGTGATAAACATTGCTCCAGTCACATAATCAAAAAATGTAAGCATCCATTTATCTTGGAGATAAAAGTGTTTTCCACTTGAATGGATGGCTAAGTGAAAGTTCAGTCATTATCTGATAATTACCCAGCAGTGCTTCTCGATTCCATATACCTTTTGACTTTGTCTCTCACTCATTTTTATCTGAAGCTTTTCTTTTTATACTGTCATGTGGGATTAAGATGTTTCTTGAGCATAATCTAAAAAATGCATGCATGATTGAGATAATTGGGGAAGAATGTGCCACATGGTTGGAATGCAGAAAAAATGGCCACTGTAAGTGACTTTAGCTTCAGAAAACAAGCAATTTTACAGGTTAACAGTCTAAGTATTATAAAGATAAAGGAATTAGCAATTAAAAGACATTATGAAATAAAAGTAAAGGATTTAAATAAAAACCATAAGTTTAAGGTGGCACTTAAATAAAGCTATTTTATTACTTCAATTGGCTGTTGCGATTCCTTTCTTGCAGAAAATCAGATTGAGCACTCCTCAAAGTCTCTTCCAACTTGGATATAGTGCTCTCATGCCCCTGAATTACAGCATGCAAAGAGCCTCGACTACTGTTAAACTTTCTGCACTCTAATTCAAGTTTTTTTACACGATCTTCCATTTCTGATAATGACTTCTCTAATTGACTTTTTTCATCTTCATGTGAGGCTGTTTCCATCTGAAATGGTCAGATATTATTAATTGGTACATTTACTAAGAATTCAGGAAATTTTTAAGTAAATATTCTTATACAGTTTTATTAGTCCTATGGGAATTTTGGGCTTGTCTTCTGGAACAAATACGCTTTATGTTTGGCTCAATAGTAGAAAGAGATAAATGAAATTCTTCATCTAGGTTCTTTAACTATGTCCTTTTAATATTTTTAATAAGGGTCATTGATGAAAAGCTTAATATGCATAAATATGACATTGGAATTTGGAGCAAAATATCAATTGCAAACTCAGATAGTGAAGGATACTCACTTTTAGCTTTAGCCAAAATACATCCAAAGGCACCATACTAAATTTAAGTGTATGATCGCTTCTATGGTCTATTAATTCCTCTTGTGGTTTCAGAATAAGCTCCTTGGATGATAAAATTTATGTGAAATTACTTTGTTGAAAACCCCTTAGTGACAATTTAAAATCCTCAGAAATTTGCGGCATACTAAAACCTCCTTCATGGCACACTGGTATGCCACAGCAAACTGGTTGAGAAGTTCTGCACTATATGAATCAGTAAATCACTCTAAAAGGATTACTGTAATTTTCCGATTATAAGACGCACCCATGTTTTTATTGGAATGGGACATTTTGGCACGACCGATTCAGCAGAACTGATTCGGCACGACCGGTTCAGCGATGGGACTATTCGGCACCAGACAGTTCGGCGACAGCCGTGTTCAACACGGCACAGTTCCAATATATATAAACTATATATAGGTGACTCCTGAGTTTCGAACGTTCGAGATTCGATTAATTCGAGATTTCGACCCAGCCGATCAAATTGGGAACTACTTTACGCGGAATAATTTTCGCAGAATAATTTTCGCAGAATAATTGGTTCTGACCAACCACGCGAGGTTTAGTTTTGGTGTAGATGTAGTTATATCTGCTCTAATTGTTTGAATTTGTGCTGATTTCATTCTTTTTTCTGTTAATCTTTTATTTAAATTTATTTATTTTATTGATTTATTTATAAATTTATCACTTGACATGATATCTAAAAGGAAATGTAATAGTGATAATGTAAGTGAATCAAATAAAAAAGTGCATAAGACTCATAGTTATGAATTGAAATTATAAATTTTAAAGCGTGTTGAGAAAGGTGAAAGCCATACTGAAATCGCACTATCGTTGGGAATGTGTCGTTCAACTATTAGCACTTATGTGAAACAGAAGGAGAAAATTCTAGAAGATGTGATAAATTCACGTAATTTGATAACAACAATAAACAGTTCCCCACCCAATAGCTCCTCTTCTTCCAACTAAAATCTTCCAACTTCTCAATTAATAAACCAAATCCAGTAAGCGCAGTTGAAGAAGATTTAAGGTATGAAAATATTTTTAATTTTACTGTTTCATTATTCTTAAATTATTTTGTGCTTTTTAATAACTTTTATATTAATTTCGCTGCGATAAATAGTTGTGTGTGTGT
This sequence comes from Uropetala carovei, assembly GCA_036926305.1. Lineage (NCBI taxonomy): Eukaryota > Metazoa > Arthropoda > Insecta > Odonata > Petaluridae > Uropetala > Uropetala carovei. The sequence continues at coordinate 837,527 of JAXCHB010000220.1, read as the reverse complement.
GTGTGTGTGTGTGTGTGTGTATAGATGTATGCAGGTATGTTATCCAGCTTGCGCGAGTCGTTTGTAACAAACGACTCATGCGATCCGGACCAGGTTGTCTGCACAGCATATTGCATACATCTATCTTTGAAGTTCGAAACAAAAATTTATTTTTTCCTGTTTTGTGCAAAAAATAAGTTACACATTTAAAATGTTTATTATATAATTTATTCATTTAATATTGTTTTATTAACATATTAGTAATGTTATTTTATCTTTATAGAACGTGAGGGGAGACTTTTTCCCGAGATGCGGGAACGTATCCCCCGATTATACCATGCAAGAATATGAAAAAACGGCGTTCGACATTCGACTATTCGAGATTCGAACATGTTTTCAGGAACGCATCCCCGACGAAACTCGGGAGTTGCCCGCATATGTGAAGTTTTTGTACACACTTGCACATATCACACTTGGTGGCAAGGCAAGAAGTCTCGATACTGCTAATATCCAAGTGAAAATTAGTGATCTTTTTACAAAAAATGAGTTGCATATTATACATGGTGAAAAGACAATTTTCAAATTTCATTCATAAAAACAGGGTTTAGAACAGTTCGGCACAACCGGTTCTGTGACGGACTATTCTGCACCAGACGGTTCAGCAACAGCCCTGTTCAGCACAGCACAGTTCCAATATATTTTGGAGGGAATGGCGTCATGATAATATTAATATTACAACAATTATCTTAACGTGGATTTTGAAATACTTTTAATAAAATTAGAACAAATTGATATCAGAGAAATATTTTAGATTGGTTTAAAAGTTATTTGAAAAACCGGAATATAGTTGTTAAAATAAATGATGCTATGAGTGAAAGAAAAATTATGGAATTGGGAGTGCCACAAGGCTTGATATTGGGGCCTATATTGTTTTTAATATATATTAACGATATTTTTTCAGTTATAACAGATTGTAAAGTGATCTTATATGCAGATGATGCTATGCTTATCCCATATCATAAGGACTATTCTATTGCAAGGAATAAAATGCAAAAATATTTTAATTCGATAATAAATTGGACACATGATAATAAGCTCATAGTAAATGAAAAAAGTCCAAGGTTATGTATATTACACCATATTTGTGCAATAGGAAAAATTTATTAATTAAAATACACTCGCATGAATGTATTCATTCTCAACCACCACTGTGCAAATGCCCATTACTAAAACAGGTTGAAAAGTATACATATTTGGGAGTAACTGTTGATGAGGGATTTAATTTTAAGCAACATATATTAAAACTAAATAAAAAACTTAGGTCTATCTCATATCAGTTTTATTATGTTAAAGATTATTTCACCTTACCTATTTTGAAATTGATGTATTATGGGCTAGTGGAAAATTTGCTGAGGTATGGTATTACAGTATAGGGGTCGAGCGGGGTTACATTGTTAAAACTGTTAAAAAATAATCAGATGAGGATATTAAAGTTGATGTTAAATAAGTACATACTTATATAATCAAGGATGTATGCATGATAATGACCCTTTTAAATGTTTGGATATACTTCCAATTGATAAACTATTTAAGTATGTTATAATTATTGATAATTATTTTTGTAATAGATATAAAATTAAAAGAAATAATTTAAAACTTGTAACTCCCCGTGACACTTGTAAATATGAAATACCAACTTACTTTTCAAACAATGGAGGTAAACAACTAAAAGTGCTTGTACCAAACATTTTTAATGAGATGCCAAAAGAATTAAAACAGCTAAATGGAATAGGTGAAGTGAAAAGAAAGATAAAGCATTGGTTAATGAATGTATGTTAATATTAGAGGAGTAACTATTAGATGTTTAGCTACTTGAAATATGTACTTTTTATATTGTAATCAATATATGTAATTTGTGCCACAATCAACATGTTAGAATAAGGCACCTGCTGACAAGTCCAATAGGACTTAGCAGGACATAATTGATATTACAATAAGTTTATATTTCTTTTTATTTTATTTGTTCAAATTCTAATATAAATGGAGTTGTGTTACAGTATGCAAACAAACAATGATTTATTTTGTATGGAGAAAAGAATATATATTTTTGTAAGAGTTAAGATGTTAATGTTTATATATTTCAAACACTTATGTAAAAAAAACTAAAACATATGTAATAAAGACATTACTACTAAAAAAACCCATATTTGCTTTTTAAAAGTAGGCACCTGCAGACGAGTCCAGACGAGACTCTGCAAGACCCAAATGTCTATCTTTTTGCAAATTTTTGCAATAGTATTTTACAGTATTTCGATCTTACTTTATATTTATCACATTTCTGTACTTAATGGAACTGTATGTACTGAATTTTTGTACAATGACTGTAATAACAAATTTCATTTTACATTATATCACATCATTTAATGTTTGTCATATGATTATTATTTGTTTTGGAAGATGCTCAATGATGTATATATATTCTGTAAACTGAACCACATTTTGCATATGAATAACATAATGTAATGTATATTTTACAAATACCATAGAAAGGTTACATTTTCACTTTCTGTACTTAATGGAATTTAATGTACTTAAATTTTGTACAATGACTGTAAATAAATTGAACTTGAACTCTCATATTTTCAGTCAACATAAAGTTTTTAAATTCTTTCCATAATTTAGACTTATTTATGCAAGCGTCAAAGCATTCGTTGTGGGCATTACTCAGCTAAATTAACTTTTGTTTATTTACTGGTTGTAGATAGCAACGTAGTAATTGCAAAGTTAACCTTTGTTTATTTACTGGTTGTAGATAGCAACGTAATAATGTTAACAGACATACCTACATATAAAAATATATACATATATCATAAGCGCTTTATATAATAGATGTGGGTCCAAAAATACCATTTAGGAAGTTATTTCCCTCTGGGCACCTAAAGGTTATGGTGTTCCGGCGAATGCAGATTTTTGCTTAACGTGGAGACCTCAGAAACACATCCCCTATGTTAAGCAGGGCTCACCTGTACATCTAAGTCTATAACTGACTTCTAATATTTTTTTGTCTTCTGCTTCTGTTTGTGAAGCTGTAATAGTTAAAGAAGCCTATATAAGGAATTGGATGAACCTAAAAGACTATTCCCGAAGAATTGAAATAAGGTTTAATTTCCACTGTATTTAAGGTACATTTATTACTTTTAGCTTTTTTTACTTTCTCATACGAAGTATCGAGAAAGTATTGTTTTCGCGAAAAAATTCGACCTCGAGATTTTTACGGAAATACGCGTTTTAGGTGTCGCTGAATCCGAAAAAGTGGTTTTCGCAATGCCGTCTGTCTGTCTGTTACTGGCGCTGGAGCCTAGACGATGGAACGAAAATGAATGAAATCTCGTACTTAGGCATTTTATCATACTGAGCAGAGTCTACATAGAAATGGTTGATATTGATCAATAATTAAGCGTAGTTTATTCTACGCATTTTTAACAACAATCCAATTTTCTCGAAAACGGCTCTAACGATTTTGATCAAATTTTGCACAGTCACTTGAGTTTACGTCTTCAATAATACTGTATAGTTCATATTTCAAAAAAAAAGAATATAAGGCTAGTTTATTCTAGGCAACTTTAACAATAATTCGATTTTCTCAGAAACGGCTCTAACGATTTTGATCGAATTTCGTACAGTTATTTAAGTATACATCATCAATAATACTGTATAGTTCATATTTCTCAAAAAATGAATATAAGGCTAGTTTATTCTAGGCAACTTTAACAATAATTCGATTTTCTCAAAAACGGCTCTAACGATTTTGATCAGATTTCGTACAGTTACTTGAGTATACATTTACAATAATACTACGTATTTCATTTTTCCCAACGAATGAATATAAGGCTAGTTTATTCTTGGTCAACTTTAACAAAAATTGGATTTTCTAAAAACAGGCTCATACGATTTTCATTTTCTAAAGATAACTAAACGACGCATTAGTACGTATATGAGAAAGTTTGTACAATGTATGCTGTACCGATTTTTTAATAACAAGATAGTGCAGCTACCATTCAAGGCAGTGCAGCTGCCTATATTTGGCAGCTTCACCGCCAAACCTCCAGGGTCGGGCTGTGGGGTGGCCAGGGGTGGAGCCCCTAGTATATAAAATTCAATTATCATTACACAGTGGAATCCCCATCTAACATTTGCGTCGGGGACAAGTTTTCTGTACCTTAAATCGAGTAATACATTAAATGAGGGTTATCTAAAATTGAAAGACTAAACGGCAGTTCATTAATGTCAAATATGTTTTATTAGTTAAAACACAAATATTAAGTGTAGGGATTAATTATGATCAATTTTTTCATTCGTAAAATTTCACAGAACGAAGATGGTTGAGAATAATACCAACTGTAAGTCCTCTGGCGAAGGTGATTCTTCTAGCTTATGGTTTTTTGCGAAATTAGTGGTCATTTCATGGCTGTGACCCTCATTGCACCTCCTTGCAGTGAATTTTAATCTTTAATTTTTCTGAGCCAAACTTTCCTAAAACTTTTAAGCAAATAAACACACTTAATTGAAGCGCTCCTATATAGGAGGAATCAACCAAGCATGCAGATCCTTCCAGTTTTTTAAGCTCGCATGCTATAATGAATACATGATATAATTGGGCTCACATGGGTTATGTAAGATAATACAGTAAAACCCCATTATAAAGCAGGTTTCGGGATACAGAATGTACACCCACGTTATCGGCTACCCGCAGTATTTCGGGAAATAATTTTAAAAACCGTGAAAGTATATGCGTTATAACAAATTTAATTGAAAAATACTATAAAAACTAATATCGTACTTTGATTTAAATGCTTACCTTACTTTAATCGGTGTTTTAAAAATAGTCTGATATTTTCTTTTGGTGCAACAGTTTATGGCGTTTCTTCGTCACATACATCTTAATGTTTTGCAAATGTAAAAGATGAAGATGATCACAATGACTCCGTCTCTCCATCCACTTCATTGATGTTATCCAATACTTTGCTTATTTAAGGGGTCTCAACCTCACACATCTCTTCATTCTCGCTGTCATCTTCCGATAATTTTTCTGCTCTTCTGCAGTTCTGGACTTCAGCTACAATTTCTTATCATTCTTATAGACAGCGATGGGCGTTTAGCATCACGGTAAAATTTGAACCAAGTTGTTTATGAAGAAAATAAATCACGGTAAAATTTGAACCAAGCTGTTTACGAAGAAAATAAATCGCGGTAAAATTTGAACCAAGTTGTTTACGAAAAAATTAATCCCGGTAAAATTTGAACCAAGTTGTTTACGAAGAAAATAAATCATGGTAAAATTTGAAACAAGGATGTTTACGAAGAAAATAAATGGAATCATTTTGGGGGACACGACTAGACCCGTGGTATATCCGAATCCGCGGTATAATGAGGCGCGTTATAACGGAGTTTTACTGTATTTACAAGTTTCGAATAATTATCCCTCAGTGAAGCAGTGTGGTGAGCATTGGCAGACGTTTCGACGCCTGTTATCGGCTGACCGAGCATGAAATGACAACGCTAACAGTTCCAACTTCCTTTTAGTCTCATTTGTTACATTTCGGCTGTTTATGCGAAGTGGGCTCGCAAATTTGATTGCGTGTCTTGTGCGGTGTAGGGAAATGCTACAGTGACTGATGAGTAAGAACATACATCCAAAGTTTTGATAACATCACCGCCTTGATGTAATAATAACATTGTTGTGAATAAGACTGCCCTTTCTTTGGGGGATTGTCTTCCTTTCGGGTTAACAAGGTAAATATGGCTGTGGTAAACGCAGGTGGCCCAACTAGCTAACGCATCACGTTAGTGAGCGAGCGCCTGCGAACTGAAATGTAAAAAAATCCGTGTTCACGTGATGACGTCATCGCAACTTTCGTGAAGTACGTAACAGATTAGGACATTTAAGGTAGATTGACCGAACAGCACGACTAAATATTAATTCTTTTGAGTTTATTTAATGTAGTAACAATGCCAGCATGTGTTGTGCCATTAATGGTTCGACTGAATTAATATATTACATCTCCACCAAATGAAATATTCTTGAGTCACGGTGTAAATGCACCTGAAATCGAGGCGTTGCCCCGCAAGGGACCAGAATTTTGTCCCTTAATTGCGGGCAATTCACAAAATCGAGAAACACTAAATCGGGTGATACAATACATTATTTATATGGCGTTTTGGTCGGGGCTGCAAAAAAACCGCCTTAAATTCAGGTAAACCTTAAATGAAAGAACCTTAAATCGGGATTCCACTGTATTAATATGTATTTACACATGGCAAATATTTTCCTGCAGTCATTCATGTGGTAAAAGTGGTGACTCCACTCTACAATGAGTCTATACACAGGAATTGAGATTAGATAGCTTCAATGAATGATGCTGATCATATAACATCAAAGGAGTGGTAAGCCAATGTTCTGAGATTCTTTTGAATAGTAATAATATATAGAAGTACTAGTGGAAGTGACGTTGAATTTCAATGAATTTAGTGAATTGAAAACTTCGACCGTGTAACATGTAAACATCGCAAGAATAAGATAGTACACAGTTTTAACCGTCGAATAAAGCAAAAATGAAGAAAACCGGTTTGCAATTACCTATTTAGATGAATGAAAGAAGAAAATCTTTCACTCTGAAAAATCGAAAATTACGTGTAAACTTATGGGAAGATAATTATTGAATTAAGCACCACCTCCCCCCCAAATTGTTTATTGTCATATAGCCTATGTTACCCACAGAGTAAAATTATATGCCTATGCAAAGTTTCGTGAAGCACAGACACAGACAGACACATACACACATACAAACACTTTATGGATTCTATAGATGGTAGAAAAATTAGTGTCAAACCTTCAATTGCTTCCTCAGTGCAAGGAGCTCTTCTTCCAAGCGGTGGACATCATTTTTGGCAGAATCCAACTGATTCTCCATGTGTGGTAGCACAGTCTAAATTTGCAAAAGTAAAAACATTTAAAACTATGAATATTAAAGTGGTTCAAAATTATAGTGAATAATCATTTAAATTATTCAGAAGCAGTAATCAAACCTATTTTTAATAAGTTTATTTAGGAGCCATTAAATTGCAAATGCAGATATAATTTTCATAAAAGTAAAACAAATAATTGACCCTTAGAAGCTGAAAGATCCCATGTAAGGTCAAGCATTACAGTAGTAGTAGCATTAAGGGCCGGTTTCTTGAACGCGAGTTATGGAATCGATAGGCCTATGTACTACATAACTTATGAAAAATCGCTAAAAGCAGTTTCTGAAACATTCAATAGCACTTATTGGTTCCATACACCTTTCCATAACTTATCTCTACCTATGGGTACGGTTAAGATGTTATGAGTTCCATAAGAATCTAAGATGGCGGATGTTTTGTCATACCATACCTACGCCTTACGTTTTGTTTTTCGTTACATTGTTTATACAGTGTGCACATTGACGGGAACAGTGCATTTATAACATTACGATAAATAGCAGAATTTCGTTGAGGTAAGTAAGATGCAATTTCTTATATGCTATATTTACATAACCAACATTAGCGTGTTGTTATAATTACTGTTGACATTACCGTCTCATTACTATTACTGTAGACATTAGCGTGCTTTTTTCTTTAATATTATGATTGTTTGTCAACTAAAGTTTGCTGTAATTCAGTAATTAATATGCACATCGTGAATTATTGTTAGCTATCATTTTCCCATTTGTCTCGTGATAGTTCATTATAGAATACGTTTTGTTATTATTTTTTATTTTACGAATTACAGTTTGATTTATTCGTATTAACATTTTTTGCATTATTGCCTATTCATTACGTAATGTTGTATCTACGATCTAACTACCAAAACTATGAGTGTGGATTATCTATTACAATTAAACTGTAGAAAACGATGTCATATTGAAGTTTGTCATCTCAACTTGAGTTTCTCGGTTAAATTTTTTTTGTTTGCGCGCGTGCTACCACCTAGCAGCTTCCACAAAACTACGTGAACGGAGCAATAGCTATTGAAAGGTAACTTATGACCACAATAGCTTCAAGAAACACAGGGGAAGTTATGAGTCCAATAGTTATTGGTTCCATAACGAAATCTTTATGCAACCGGGCCTAAGTAGTTTTAACATGCTTACTTATGTGAAAGTTGCACATTGGATGAAAAGGGACTCTCCTTCGCCAATGATGGTTTACAGCATACCTTTCTATGAACAACATGAACTTTGTGAAAAGTTTCATGCTAATTTTAAGAGGTAACAGGTATTTAGGGACATTGCATGATGGCAGTAAACCAGCAGTTCCCAAACTCGAGGTCTCAGTAGGGTAGCTACAGATCATCAAAACTTTTCCAAGAATCAGTTTGTATCTATATATTATACTAGTAGACAGTGCTTATATTTTGCAAGCATTTCATCTCACCTTAATATACAAAGTAAGAGCCGAGTTCTTATAATATCTATAATATATTGACACTTCTTACACATGATAATATATATTCATATACATGCACTAGTACACAGCATTTCATCCTACGTTAAATTATAATGAAAAAACAACCCCTAAGTATTAGAAATTAATTATGTCTGATTTTTCCCAATTGTTTTGACCGAAATCCTATAATCTGGCCAAATTTCAACTCTCTAGCTCATCTGGAAGTGCCTAATAATATTTATCCTAGTTTGGAGCAATATGGAACATAAAAGACCTTAAAAACTAGAATTCTCATATCAGATTTTTCCTTCTTTTGTAATCAAAAACCTATAATCGTGCCAATTTTCAAGTCCCTAGCTCATCTGGAAGTGCCTTGTAATTTTTAAACTTCTTTGGGGCAATAATGGGGCAAACCTGTCCCTAAAAGTTGGAAGTTTCATAATACAGGCGACTCCCAAGATTCAACAGGGATGAGTTCCTGAAAACGTGGTCAAATATCGAATTGTCGAATGCCGTTTTTCCATATACTTGAATGTTATAATCAGGGGATACGTTCCCGCATCTCAGGAAAAAATCTCCCCTCACGTTCTATAAAGATAAAATAACATTACTAATATGTTAATATAACAATATTAAATTCTGAATAAATTAAATAATAAATATTTTAAATGTATCACTTATTTTTTGACCTAAAAAGGAAAAAATAAATTTTTGTTTCGAACTTCAAAGATAGATGTATGCAATATGTTCTGCAGACAGCCCAGTCCGACTCATGCGACAACATACCGGCATACATCTATCTATACATACAACTGTTTCATCACAATTAAACACATGACGAGAACAATAGCAGCCCTCTTCAATCATTGCACACAATTCATCAGGATAACTTGAGGCAGCATCAGTAGTTGCACTTGCAGCCTCACCAGTTAATTTAAGGTTATGCAAACCTGCCCTTCTCTTAAATCTGTCAAACCAGCCATGACTTGCACTAAATGGAGGCTCATCAACAAAAATTTCATCCATCCTTTATTTCAAATCATCATACATCTAATCATGGTCTCAGTAATAGGAATGTGTTTCTGACACTGATCATCCACCCAAAGTTTTAAAAGTTTTTCCATTTTAGGAATCACAACACCGTGCCTAGGACTGTTTATTGTTGTTATTAAATTACCTGAATTTATCACATGGTCTAGAATTTTCTCCTTCTATTTCACATAAGTGTTAATAGTTGAACGTCACATTCTCAACGATCGTGCGATTTCAGTATGGCTTTCACCTTTCTCAACACGCTTTAAAATTTATAATTTCTATTCATAACTATGAGTCTTATGCACTCTTTTATTTGATTCACTTACATTATCACTATTGCATTTCATTTTAGATGCCATGTCGAGTGATAAATTTATAAATAAATCAATAAAATAAATAAATTTAAATAAAAGATTAACAGAAAAAAGAGTGAAATCAGCACAAATTCAAACAATTAGAGCAGATATAACTATGTCTACATTGAAACTAAACCTCGTGTGGTTGGTCGTGACGAAAATTACTTTGCGTAAACTAGTTCCAAATTCGATGGGTCGAATAAGCAGGTTTCGAAGGGTCAAAATCTCGAATTTATCGAATCTTGAAGTCGAATCTCAGGAGTCGCCTGTATAGGATTTTTTCCATGAGTTGTGACCTAAAATCTATATCCTTCCCAAATGTCAAGCCTCTATCTCATCTCGAAGTGCCTCATAATTATTGTCCTCATATGGGTCAATAATGGGAAAAAACAGCCCAAAAATGGGAATTATAAAAGAGTTGGATTTCTTTCATTGGTTGTCATGGCAGCCGACAGTTGGGAACCAGAGCTACAAACCAAACAGAACCGAACCGCTGAACTGAACCGAAGTGCAGCCATTTTGCTGAACCGCGAACAGAACCAAAACCACTGATTAATTTCTCAATGAACCGAAAACCGAACCAAAATTTTTTGCAAAAGTGGTTCGGTTTCGGTTCGATCTCAATCCACAAAGTACGGACAAACGAAAAGACCAGGCATTTCCATTGGAAAAACCGGCGGGTATTTTTCAAAGGGAAGAGTGCCTAACTCTTTCCTCTCTGATACTATTGTTTTCCACATAAAAATCATGTTAGGATCAAAAATATTATTTTTACTTTCTCCATACGTAGTAATGGGAAAGTATTGTATTCATAAAAAAAATCGACTTTGAGATTTCAACGGAAATACACGTTTTGAGGTCCCTAGAACACATTTAGACTATTTTCGGAATGATGTCTGTGTGTGTGTGTGTGTGTATGTTATTGTGGGCGCTCTAACTCAAAAAGTACGTGCCATATCGTTACCAAACTTCATATATAACACTTTAACATGAGCATAAAGAATTGATTAGTTTTTCGACAATAACGGGTAACCGGAAGTCGAGGTTTATTCGAAACCCGATTCGGTTTTTGCGATATTTCTTCGTTAAAACATCATTATTGTATTTACAATTCTATACAAAAGTTATAGGGAATGTAATTTCCTACAACTTTCATTTCAAATAATTTTCTATTGTAGTTATTCTTTAGGAGTTATTTATAAATAACCGGTTTTTCGGTTTTTATCCTTAAAAACATCGTTATTGGTAATCTTCGTGAGGACCAAAGTTGTAGAGAATAATATTTCTTCCAAGTTTTGCTTGAAACAAATTTTTGTAGAACCATCCATTTCAGAGATATTTTGCTTTTTACTTTTTTACTGTTGTGATCACGAAAAAAATCGACTTCGAGATTTCATCGGAAATACACGTTTTGAGGTTCCTAGAACATGTTTACACTATTTTCGGATGATGTGTGTGTGTGTGTGTGTGGATGTATGCCATTGTGGGCGCTCTAACTCAAAAATTACTTGCCATATTAACACCAAATTTCATATATAACACTTTGGTATGAGTACAAAGAGCTGATTAGTTTTTGGACAATAACGGTTAACCGGAAGTCGAGGTTTATTCGAAACCCGATTCAGTTTTGACGAAATATCTCTGTTAAAACATCATTATTGTATATACGATTCTATACAAAGATTATAGAGAATGTAATTTACTACAACTTTCAGTTGAAACAATTTTCCATAGGTTATTGTTTAGGAATTATTTATAAATAATCGGTTTCTGTCAAACATCTTAAAAACGTCGTTATTTGTAATCTTCGTAAGGACCAAAGTTGTAGAGAATTATATTTCTTCTAATATTTCTTATTACATATTATTATAATATTTCTTATAATATCTACTTTCGCCGTATTTTCCTAGCTTGTTTTTTGTTTTGTATTTTATTGTTAACAAGAAGTGGAATTGCTAATACAATAAATCATTTGCACTTTCCAAAAAACCTGTAATTAGCTAATAGCAAGTTCTGAAGAAAGAAATGTTTTTCTGTTTAACTAACCAAATGTCTCACCATCTGGCACATTTCGACGATTGCATGGTAGCAACTTCCTGACAATTAAATGGATATTCTAGCAATCGCTAAGATTCGAATGATCCCAAAGAAACTCCAGCGATCAAGAGAGAAGATGATGACGAGTAGAGACTCCTTGAGCTCGCAAAGAGGCCTTCAGAGCGCTTGCTTTACACGAATAACGTTATGACATGTATTGATGTAGATGACAGTGTAGTCAAAGAATGGCAAAATTATTCAATTTCATATCATATTTCAAAATACAATATGGCCTCAAAGCAAAGGAAGATTAATAAATATGTCAAAAAACTGTGATATGAATTAAAACATTGATGGCTCATGTTTTATGTTAAAATTGCCATTCATTTTCCTGCGATACATTGTTTTTACGTTTTTAATACCTTTCCATCATATGAGGTATGTGTAATTACACGAGGGATCCTCTACGCATCGTGCGTCGAATTTTGCGATTTGCCCAACCTGCATCAACCAAGCGACGACAACGGTATCCGAAACACGCAAGCGAACGAGGATTTCGAATTTGGCGCCCATAAGAGCTCGCCGCCATGGGAGCATGTTATACCTGCTAATGTGAACAGAGAAGAGGATAAATAATGCAATGAATGATTTGTAGGTTGATACAAAGGAATTATAAAATTATGAAAACATGGTTCAACTAATTTCGCTGCTACGTTGTAGATTGAGAAGTATCTAGAAGAAGATTAAATGGAATATTCAGAGATGTATTAGGTTAATTTACAGGGTCGCTTTAGCCGTATCGATGGGTTAAGATAGGCTGAGGATATTACGGTAACAATAGAATGAGAAAATTTCTTTTGATATCCCAGCACGTACGAAGAAGTATGTGAAGGGATGTATGCGAGAGTGAGTGAATGAGTGAAAACGACTGCCTGTAAATGCGTGAAAGAAAACAGTGTGTTGGGTGAATGAGATGATGTTTGTGTGGTGTGTGTGTGTGTATGAGGTTGTGTGTGTGTGTGTGAGGTTGTGTGTGTGTGTGAGGTTGTATGTGGGAAGGTTGTGTGTGAGGTTGTATGTGTCGAGGTTGTGTGTGTGTGAGGTTGTGTGTGTGAGGTTGTGTGTGTGTGAGGTTGTGTGTGTGAGGTTGTGTGTGTGAGGTTGTGTGTGTGAGGTTGTGTGTGTGAGGTTGTGTGTGTGAGGTTGCGTGTGTGTGAGGTTGTGTGTGTGTTAGGTTGTGTGTGTGTTAGGTTGTGTGTGTGTGTGGTTGTGTGTGCGGTTTTATGTGTGTTGGGTGAATGAGATGATGTTTGTGTGGTGTGTGTGTGTGTGTGTGAGGTTGTTGTGTGTGTGTGTGTGGTTGTGTGTGTGAGGTTGTGTGTGTGTGAGGTTGTGTGTGTGTGGTTGTGTGCATGTGTGTGAGGGTGTGTGTGTGAGGGTGTGTGTGTGAGGGAGTGTGTGTGTGCCACCAAAAATGCATCAAAAATCAGCTGGAATATATGCCACCCAACTTGCATAACAAACCCCTAATTATTAGGGCCTAATATATATACGACCATCAATCACTTGATTGCCCTTTCGATATAGACCACCCAACACATGAAATTACCGCCTGATTTATGCCACCCAATTTGCATTGACTGTTGCTATAACATATTCCTGCCTAGATGTATCAAACTCCCCACGCTCTTCTGCCAAGCGATATATACTCTACTGCACCAAACATACACCGAATGCCCCTATGCTTATATAGCTCACAAATTCTATAGATATTTTCTGCGATCTGTTGGTTGGTTTGTTTGTTGGATGTAACGCTAAACCCGTTTGCTAGAAAAAATGAGAATAATGATACTTTTATTTTGACATGACCTCGGCAGGATTCAAACCTGCGACCATAACATTGCTAACCATCCCCTCTATCGATAACTCGAGAGAAAATAAAGATAGAAACTCTAAATTTGGCTAGAATGCTCAATTCACATATGATAAAGTGATGACGAAAAAAATCTCGAAAAGAGTGCTGGGTTCGATTCCAATGGAAGGCACTTACATCTCCCATTAAAATAACACAATAAAATCGTCTGTATGCATTCATTATTTTTACTTTCTCCATAATATAGAGATAGTATTATTTTCATGAAAAAAATTGACTACGGGATTTCAATGGAAATACACATTTTGAGGTCCCTAGAACATGTTTACACTATTTTCGGAATGATGTGCTTGTGTGGACTCTAACTCTAAAAGTATTTGCCATATCATTATCAAATTTCAAATATAACACTGGTATGAGCATGAGGAGCTGAGTAGTTTTTAGACAATACCGGTTAACCGAAATTTTAGGTTTATTCGAAACCCGATTCGGTTCTGGTTAAATATCTCTGTTAAAACATCATTATATATATATATATATGTTACGCAAAAGAGGACGACCGCCCCGGGAAGTGCTGCCAGAGGCAGGACGGTGAAGGAGAGTACTGGGAGATCACGTGACGCGAGAGAAGAAGAGTGTGTGACGGGACTCGTGGTAGCGTGGGCCGTGTGTTGGCTCGTGGAAGAGCTTCTGCTGGAGGGCAGAATGCTGGTGTAATTCGGGTTTAAATAAAGTTGGAGTCCCTTGGACGTGTTGTGTTATTTTCGGGTGTGCCTCCCCGAGGAGGAAGTTGGAGGGTGGTGTAGTGTGTTTCTGACAGAGCAGCGGCGGGATCGGGATCAGATAAGGATAAGAAGATCAAAAACCAGTTTTCGGAAAGGAGCACGTCGTGAGAGAGCCGACTGTTTGCCGATGAAGACTGTACTCCTCCGTAAGTACGTGAAAGAAAAGTGAGTCCCGAGTGAACAATACCCCAAGTATAACTAGGGTTGTGAGCGTCGAAACAGACCTGAAAAAGCGAAATTAGCGAAAAAAAAGCGACCGCATGGCGTTTAGTGGGGAACCGGAAATGACGTATCCAGTGGCGGGAACAGGAGTAAGCGAGGCGTTCTTGACGCGAGCAGCGAGCTTTCCTGAGCTACCGAGAGCGATGTCGACGCCCTCTGTGACCCGACCAAAGAACAACTTAGCGCCTAGGGCGAGCGATAACGACCTTGAACGTGAGATTCTACGACGAGAAAGACAGTTGCTGGAGAGAGAGCGCGCATTGTTAGACCGCGAAAGAGAAATAATGGAAGCGGGACATTGTAGTACGATGGCGACAACTGTAGTTGCTCACCGAGACATGGCGGAAAGATTGTTGCCCGAGTTTGACGCGTCGACGACCTTAGGATTTACCGCCGAACAGTGGGTGCGGCGAGTGGAAGGGGTCGCTTCCGCGTATTTGTGGGACAATTCCGTATTGCTTACTCACGCGGTGAATAAGCTGAGAGGAGTAGCTAAATTGTGGTTAAATAGTGTCGCGGAAGAAGTTTATTCTTGGGAGACTTTTAAAGAAAGGTTACTTTATAGCTTCCCATCAACAGCTGATCAGGCCGATGTCCACATGAGTCTCACGAAGAGAAAGAAGCAGCACGACGAAACCTATGAGTCATACGTGTATGCCATGAAAGCGATAGCGCGACGAGGTAACATAGATAAAGAATGCTTGATTAAATACATTTTGAACGGCTTAGGTGACAAGGAATTAGTAAGGTTGCTGGCTTTGTGTGAGTTCAAAGATGTTGAAGGGTTACTGCTCAAGATAAAGCGCTATGAAAGTATTACAGAAAGAGCGAGATTAGGTGAAAGACAGTTTTTAGCTAACCGTTATAGTGTCTCAATTGAACCGCCAAACGAAGGTAATGTGGTGAGGAGAAATAAGCAGACAACGCAGGCGAGGTGTTATAATTGTAACGGCCAGGGACACATGGCTAAGGATTGCCCAGAACGACAGCAGAGCAGGCGATGTTTCCGATGCAATAAAGAGGGACACATGATGAAGGAATGCCCTCAGGGAACCCAAGTTAATAGACAGAATTTGAAAATGAAAAGGCGAGTCCAAAGAATTTCGGTGCCGAACGACCAAATTAAAGACGAATATTATAAATGGATAAAGGTTAATGATGAACAAGTTGTTGGGTTCATTGATTTAGGGAGCGATGTTGTGACCATGAGGCAAGATGTCGCTGAACAGCTTGGTGTAGAATACTTTGCGAGTCAAAAAAGTCTGATTGGATTCGGCTGTGGGAAAAGTAACGTAATAGGCTCCAAACAGTTAACCCTTGTTGTGGACGACGTAAGCATTGAGGTAGAAGTGCTTGTGGTCCCAAACTGTTCGCAAGACGATGCCATAATTCTAGGACGAAGCGCCCTAGACCAGTCGGGGATTCGAGTTGAGAAGAGCTATCAGAAACTTGTAATTAGGAGAGAGACTGATGGGCAGGAGGAAGAAAGTAACTTGGAAGCCAAAGTTCGAAATGACCGGGATAGAAATGGAAGAAATAAATTTGAATAACGACCTGTCTGAAGGGGAGAAGGATGCGGTATACGAAATGGTGAATGAGTATCGAGAATGTTTTGCGAAGAATTTGAGTGAACTGGGTACAGTAGAGTCTGCCAGTTTCGAGATAGAATTGTTGGATAACCACCCTGTGAATTTAAGACCGTATCGCCTACCGTACGCCCAAAGAGCGACTATGCAAAAGGCAGTCGATGAGTTAATGAAAATGAGTATCGTGCAGGAGTGACATCAGAATACGCAAGCCCAGCATTGTTAGTGAAGAAAGCTAACGGAGAAGACCGGCTGTGCGTCGATTACAGAGCATTGAATTTGAAGACGAAAAAAATAAAATTCCCCATGCCAGCCATTGAGGAACAATTAGACGCGCTTGCAGGAAACAGTTATTTTACCATTTTAGACTTGGCGTCGGGATACTATCATCTCCCTGTGGCCCCAGAGACGAGACCCTTGACAGCTTTTGTCACCTCAAGTGGACTGTACGAGTTCACAAAAATGCCTGCGGACAGGAATACATCGCACCTTACAGCAACCTGCGGTCGCCAATGAGGATAGGCAGATCCACACAGACTATGTGCTGAAAGACAACCGTGTCTGTAGAAAGGTAGACAGTGGGGTCCGTTGGGTTGTGCCTAAGAACTCTATTTGGCGCATTCTAAAGGGAAGTCATGATGACATGGGACATTACGCAGAAGAGAAAACCCTAGAACACGTGAAGAGATATTTTTGGTTTCCGAAGATGAGAAGAAGGGTAAAGAAATATATTGCAGCTTGCATTGAGTGTGCTTATCATAAGAGACCGGGAGGTAAAAAAGAGGGGCAGTTGCACAGTTTAGAGCGTGTAGCCATCCCATTTCACACAGTTCACGTGGACCACTTAGGGCCATTCCCAAGAAGTAAAAGGGGCAACGAGTATGTTCTCGTGTACCAAGACAACTTTACAAAGTTCATCCTACTAAAGGCAGTGAAAACCACAAAAACCAAACCAGTGTGCGAAGCTATCAGTGAGATTACGAGCTTATTTGGGTGTCCTGAGCGTTTAATTACAGATCGAGGTACGGCATTTACAGCGAAGGAATTTGAAGAATTATGCGAAAGAAACCAGATAAAGCATATAAAGAATGCGACTGCTACCCCTCGAGCAAATGGACAAGTAGAGCGATCAAACGCATCCATTACAAACGCCATATCCACTATGTATGCACAAGAGGATGGAGGCGACTGGGACACAAATTTGAGAAACATCCAATTCGCCATGAATTCTATGTCAAATAAAACTACTGAGAAGAGCGCTTATGAGCTATTGTTTGCTTATAACCCAAGGAATTCATTGCAAAACCGTGTTATACTGGCGTTGCAAGAAAGCAAACTCGATGAGACTAGAGAGACCTTAGGCGAAGCGAGGGAAAAAGCGTTAGTAAAGATATCAGAGACGCAGAAAAAACAGAAGGAGCATTACGATCAAAGACATAAAGCGCCGAGAGTGTACCAAAAGGGAGATTTAGTCATCGTAGAACGAGAAGCTCAAGCGACAGGGTGTTCGCAAAAATTGGCTCCGAAATTTAAGGGTCCGTATCTTGTCTCAGAAGTGCTAGCTCGAGATAGGTATTCTCTCATGGATATACCAGGGGCAAAGAGGACACAGCGAGCGTTCAATTCCGTGTTTAGTGCAGACCGAATGAAACCCTGGTGTAAGCCCCCCAAGGCGAAGTAGGAGATGACGACCAGGCCGAAGGCAGCCAGGACGAGAGAGATGACGACCAGGCCGCGGACAGCCGAGGGAAAGAAGACGAGAAGCGGATGGAGAACAGCGCGAGCGCCAGAGGAGCAGTTCAACCGGAGGCAGACCGTACCGGGACCGAGGACGGCCCCGATGTCAGGAGAGGCCGACTGTTACGCAAAAGAGGACGACCGCCCCGGGAAGTGCTGCCAGAGGCAGGACGGTGAAGGAGAGTACTGGGAGATCACGTGACGCGAGAGAGAGGAGTGTGTGTCGGGACTCGTGGTAGTGTGGGCCGTGTGTTGGCTCATGGAAGAGCTTCTGCTGGAGGGCAGAATGCTGGTGTAATTCGGGTTTAAATAAAGTTGGAGTCCCTTGGACGTGTTGTGTTATTTTCGGGTGTGCCTCCCCGAGGAGGAAGTTGGAGGGTGGTGTAGTGTGTTTCTGACATATATATATAGTATATATATATATATAGTATATATATATATATAGTATATATATATATAGTATATATATATATAGTATATATATATAAAGGTCATAGATAATGTAATTTTCTACAACTTTCATTTGAAACAATTTTTCATAGCAGTTATTGTTTAAGAATTATTTATAAATAATCAGTTTTTTCGGTTTCCGTCAAATATATCCTTAAAAATGTCGTTATTGGTAATCTTTGTGAGGACCAAAGTTGTAGAGAATAATATTTCTTCCAAGTTTTGTTTGAAACAAATTTTCGTAGAACCATCCATTTCAGAGATATTTTGCTTTTTCTTAATTTGCAGTATACAGTGGAACCACCATGTAGCGGTGGATTATGTAAACATATTCAAAATTTACGTAATTTACGGCAATAAGGCCGACTGTATACTTTTACGACACAAAATAATAATTTTGCCTTATAATGCTATTCATAATAATTTAAATATCTATACCACAAATATGGAGAAAGTCATGTGTTGGCCACATCAGATTTTAATGAAGTTTTAATGTATTTCCCTTTTACTTTCTCCATATATAGTATGGGGAAAGTTTTGTGATCACGAAAAAAATTGACTTCGAGATTTCAACGGAAATACACATTTTAAGGTCCCTAGAACACGTTTAGACTATTTTATAATATAAATAAATGAAGATGATGATGGGATTGTAATATATTTAAAATATAAAATTTTCCTTTCTTTAAATAAATTCTCCTTTTATTTAAAATAATAATGACTGTTGATTGATTTACTTACAGATTGATACTGAATGTGGATAAATTATTTCTGGATAGTATTTCATATGATTAATTTAGTAGAACCGAACCGAACCGCAAGCCAAACCGAATCACATTCCTGACTGAACCGAACCACTTCCAAAAATTTAGAACCGAACCGCGAACCAAACGACTTCCAAATTTTGAAGTGGTTTGCAGCTCTGTTGGGAACCCAAAAAATTACCACTTTTTTCCTATAAAAACTATGAATTTATGCTAAATTTACTCAGATTTGAATTCTGTCTTCAAAAATAAGAAACTACAATTTCTATTCTTTCCAACAGTCCTGAGTTCAAATCTTGATGCGAAATAATTTTAAAAAGCAAAGGTATATAAAAACTGCTACTAAGATTTACATGCTTTTCTTATGGAGCAATAATGGGGCCAAAATAATCCCTCAAAATTGGAATTTAAAAAAATTTTGGATTTTTTCCTTCGGTTGTTACTAAAAACCTATAATCAAGCCAAATTTCAAGTTTCTAGCACATCAGGAGTGCCTCATAATTTGTATCTTCCTATATATATCCTACATCTTATGTAAGAAGCGTATATCTATAATATATTGTTGCTTCTTACAAATGATATATTCATATATATAACTATATATAGACACTTGTGGAAGAGAAAAGGTAAATAAGGATATTTAGGGCAATTACGTATTGAAGTTAACCAAGTGAGCACTTACTGGAAGGAGAGTCGCTGGGGTGTCAGAGAGACAAATTTATAGATATTGTTGTAGCTTTCGGGATGATCCCTTCGTCAGCACAAGAGAGACACAACTGATATGGCAGTGAAGGTGTGTGGGTGGAAGGGAAGGGAGAGTGGGAAGGTCAGGAATTGGACGACACAGAGTTAGGGGGAGGGGGTGAAAGAGAGGGTGGAAAGAAGGAAATATTAACGGATATTGAGGCCGGGAGGAGAGAAAGAGTTTAAGATTTGGATATGGGTCAGTTCCCATTGACGGAGTTGGGGGCGGAAGCATCATCCAGGCGGGTGCAAATGGCCCTCACTTTGAAACAAACATTGAATTTAAGATTATGATCATTCGCATGAATGGCCATGGGTAGCAGTCGTTTAAGACTAACGCTGTTGCAATGGCCATTCATGCGAATGTTGAAGGGATTGCTGGTGAGGCCAACGTAAAATGCAGTGCATTGGGTGCAGGTTAGTAGGTAGATGACATTGAGGGTGGTGCAGTTGGTAGGGGAAGTTATGGAGTAAGTGATGTTAGTGGTGGTGTTTGAGAATGAGTTGGAGGATGGGTTTATAGGGCATGTTAGGTATCGGGGTCTGCGGCAGGGGTGAGACCATGCAGGGTGCAGAGGAGTGGGTGATGGTGGTTCCTTTCTCCACAAGATATTGGCTAGGTTGGGAGGCCTGCAGAAGGAGAGGATTGGGGATGTGGGGAAGGAGACCTGGTTGGGAGAGGAAGAGAGGATTGGGTGGGCTGCCTTCAAGATATTTTTAGGGTATCATGGATGCCGGGATTAAATGTGGTGATTAAGGTGAGTTGGGGGTAGAGTCAGGGGTTGTGGGGCTGTTGGAGTGGCTGTAGGAGTGCAGGTCGGGGTACTGGGAGCAACTGCCCGTCGGATTTGGTCCCGGAACAAGTCTGGCAGATATCCACGTTGGAGGAATGCTTTTTCAAGGATGGAACAGTACTCGGATAGTGAGTCTGTCCGAGCAGATTCTCCATCCTCGGCGGGCTAGGGCATAGGGGACTGAAGTTTAAGTATGCAGGAGGTGGCAGCTGTGGAAGTGGAGATATTGAAGACAGTTGGAGGGAGCTTTTGTGTGGATTTGGTTTTCTTGGATGGAGAGGTCAACATCCAAGAAGGTGATACTGGAGGGGGAGGAGTGGTGGGTGAAGGAGAGCATAGGGTGAGAAGAGAGGCACTGTAAAAAGGATTGAAGTGAGTTGGGTCTATGTGTCCAAAGATGAAAAATGTTGTCAATATACCACAGCCACAGGAATGGTCTGGGCTGTATGTCAAGGAAACGTTCCTCCCATTCACCTAGGAAGACATTGGCGTATAATGACGCCATGCAAGTGTCCATCGCAGTACCTTTTATATGTATCTGAAGGTATCTGAAGGTAAAGTTGTTCTTGTAGAGCACCAATTCCGCCAGTTCTGTTAGGATGGGAGGTGGGTCTTGCGTTGGGTGGTCTCAAGTCAAGAGATTTTTTTAGGGCGGATAGTCCATCGTGGTGGCGGATGTTTATATAAAGGGAGCAGACATCTATTGTTGTCATGATCATGTTAAGTGGGAGGGGAAAGATTTGAGGTGTTGAAGAAATTGGTTTGTGTCTTGGACAAACAATGGGATTTGACGAAAAAGGGGTTGGAGGTGAGAGTCCACAAAGGAAGTGATGCATTCCATGGGAGAGTTATAGCTGGCAGACGAAGATATTCGGTTTAAGCATCGAGATGGTGAGTTTTTCTGCTTTGGTTAAAATGTCATGGTGGTCGAGGAGGTCGGGAAAATCGGGCTGGGTGGCTCCGTGTGTGAGATAGTTGGAATATTGCTCGATGGGGTGGTGGAGAGGGAGAAAGGGTGGGATACATTGGGAGGGGTTTTAAAGGCCGAAAGGGATTGTGGGAGTGCATCGGTAGAAGATGAGGGGTTGGATTTGGGTGGGGCTACCTCGAGGCGAAGTGAGCAGATAAAGGCTTGTATATCAGCGAGTAGGAAAAATGGTGAAATTTGATAGTGGGGCAGAAGGAAAGGCTGTGTAAGAGAAGTGTATTCTCTGCAGGGGAGAGAGTATGGGATGAGAGGTTGAGGACGTCATCTGGCTGGGAAGAGTTTGGGGTGATTGAGGAGGTGGGGGTTTACCGGGAAAGGGATTTTCTCTGTAGGCGGTTTGCAACAAAGGGGGGCTGTTGAGAGTGTGCAGTGAGGGTGAGGTTGGGATTCCCAAAAGGTCTGCAAGGCATGGTCTTTGGGCGAGGAAGGGTGGGGGACGTGGTGGACTCATCAGCTGAGACAAAGGAGAAAAGGTAACCCTTGTTGGAGGTGGCGAGTGCATAAAAGCATAATTTTGCAGATGAGTCTATTTTGGTTTGCCGCGAGTTCCTCTGCAGCTTTGTGAAAGATAGAGTCAAGGTTGGCTGTGAAAGTTGGGGAGTTGCGTAGTTGATGAATGATGGTAATGCATTTTTGAAAATGCATGTTGGAGAGGGAATAGTAGTGGCATGAAACTGAACTGACTATATCCAGGGACATAAGGTGATTGGTGAGGTGAGGTGAGCCCGATAGAGGGATTCTTACCGTAAGGCCTTTTGGAGGGAGGCCTAATTCCAAGCAGGAATTGAGGAATTCCATTTGGCAGGTGAGGGATATATGTTTATGGAGGTGACAGCAGAACTGTGGATATTTGCCATAGTGGAAGGACAAGATTAAAGAAGAAAGACGATAGGAAAGTTACTAAAAGAGAGATGGCATATAAGGAAAGGTAAGGTGGGATAAAATGGTATAAATACTTGAGAAAGAGGAAAGGTAAATAAGGATATTTAGGGCAACAAGGTGTTAAAGGAAACCCAGCATCCATAATCTCCACTTCAAAAGCCCCACAACCCCTGACACTACTCCCCAACTCACCTTAATCACCACATTTAATCCCGGCATCCATGATACCCTAAAAATATCTTGAAGGCAGCCCACCCAATCCTCTCTTCCTCTCCCAACCAGGTCTCCTTCCCCACATCCCCAATCCTCTCCTTCTGCAGGCCTCCCAACCTAGCCAATATCTTGTGGAGAAAGGAACCACCATCACCCACTCCTCTGCACCCTGCATGGTCTCACCCCTGCTGCAGACCCCGATACCTAACATGCCCTATAAACCCATCCTCCAACTCATTCTCAAACACCACCACTAACATCACTTACTCCATAACTTCCCCTACCAACTGCACCACCCTCATTGTCATCTACCTACTAACCTGCACCCCATGCCCTGCATTTTACGTTGGCCTCACCAGCAATCCCTTCAACATTCGCATGAATGGCCATTGCAACAGCGTTAGTCTTAAACGACTGCTACCCATGGCCGTTCATGCGAATGATCATAATCTTAAATTCAATGTTTGTTTCAAAGTGAGGGCCATTTGCACCCGCCTGGACGATGCTTCCGCCCCCAGCTCCGTCAATGGGAACTGACCAATATCCAAATCTTAAACTCTTTCTCTCCTCCCGGCCTCAATATCTGTTAATATTTCCTTCTTTCCACCCTCTCTTTCACCCCCTCCCCCCAACTCTGTGTCGTCCAATTCCAGACTTTCCCACTCTCCCTTCCCTTCCACCCACACACCTTCACTGTCATATCAGTTGTGTCTCTCTTGTGTTGATGATGGGATCATCCCGAAAGCTACAACAAGTCTACAAATGTGTCTCTCGACACTCCAGCGACTCTCCTTACTGTAAGAGCTCACTGGGTTTCCTTCAACACCTAGTCGCCCTAAATAACTGTATATAGATGTACACCCATTTCTCTATTTACGTGCTCTCTCTTTACGCGTTCTCAGAAATACGGGATTGAAGAAAATATCCCAGCTCTCAAAGATGCACAAAAATTTTCATAGATATGCGATTTGGAAAAAAATCTCGAAAATTATTCATCTGCCAGGCAAATAGAAAAATCTACCCAACATGCCTCCTTTGAATTGAAAATAGTAAAAATAATAAACGTTAATACAAATTTCTTTATTTTGTATAAATGTTAATAATTTTTACTGCACTGTATTTCCTAAAATTTTATAATTGGTGAATAGTTTTATATTTTGGTATTTCACCTAACATCTAAAATAATTTTGCAGCCCACAGTTTGAGAAACACTGTCTTTGAGGATTCGAATATTTTTCAAGTCTTTAAGGAATTCTGTAGTGGAACTTTTTTCAGAACTATTAAATAGTGAAAGTGAAACATGGGACTTCTGCTCCACTCAGTTATCCTCCATTAGTTGTCTCCCTCTGGTATGCATCGTTTTCCCAAATGCATGATGCTTGTGAAGAAAGGAATAACCCTACTCTAGAGACAATCACTACACAAACTTTCATATCTTCTCATAAGAAATCCGTCAGTCGCACACACAAACAGGTAGACCTTGTCTTTTACTGCTTCTCTATTCACGGTTTTGCAAATCCCAATTTGTGACCAGTTTCTCATTTCGCGATATTGTGTTTCGCTCTTTCACGGTAAAAAATCATGGAAAAAAGTTTTTCTTCCACCATCCGACTGCAAATTGTAATTATATAAACATTTTGAATACAAACGAAAATGAATATTTAACTCCAATGCAGGCAATATATTTTTAGCTAGAACAAAAAACCTACATGACTGAGTAATTTGAAAACTTTCTACATCAATGACCACAACAAACACAAACTGCTAATAACGGGTCTAGGAAAATTCACCGACCACAATTCACCGAAACACAATTTATCGACCACAATTCACCGATTCACAATTCACCGAAACCACAATTCACCGAATCGCAATTCACTGAATCACAATTCATCGAAATGTAAATTCACCGAACCACATTTCATCAAATGTATTATTCATCGAAATTTCCAATTCACCTTATGAAGATGGAGGTAGAGCAGAAGTATTATATATACAAAATTTTGGCAACATGGACGTCTTTTGACTGATTATAACAATTGGAAAAATAATAAGTAACAATAAACCATTAACGTTTAAGGAGACGTGGGTATGGGGAGAAAAGAAGGAAGATTAAAAAGTATAACAAAATGAAATACTAGCATCACGGATGCCTTTCCACTGCAAATAACTCGTACATGAATAATAAATAAACAAATTAGGCTCATGAAAGTAGGGTGAGGAGAGGGGGAAGATTAAACACTTCAAAACGGAATACTGGCACCATGGGCATCATTCGATTGCAATTAACTTGTATATGAATAATATTGCATAATTGCAATCGAATGACACCCTTGGTGCCAGTATTCCCTTTTTAAATGTTTAACCTTCCTCCTCTCCTCACCCTACTCCCGTGAGCCTAATTTGTTTATTTATTATTCATGTACGAGTTATTTGCAGTGGAAAGGCATCCATGATGCTTGTATTTCGTTTTGTTATACCATTTCATCTTCCTTTTTTCCTCCCCATACCCACGCCTCCTTAAATGTCAATGGTTTATTGTTACTTATTATTTTTCCAATTGTTATAATCAGTCAAAAGACATCCATGCTGCCAACATTTTGTATATGTTACTTCCACTCTCCCTCCATCTTCATAAGGTCAATTGGAAATTTCGATGAATAATACATTCGATGAAATGTGGTTCGGTGAATTTACATTTCGATGAATTGTGATTCAGTGAATTGCAATTCGGTGAATTGCGATTCGGTGAATTGTGGTTTCGGTGAATTGTGAATCGGTGAATTGTGGTCGGTAAATTGTGTTTCGGTGAATTGTGGTCGGTGAATTTTCCATAAGCCGCTAATAACATTTGATACAAGACTTGATGGTGAACTTTAGTAACTAAAGTTTAATCTTCAGCGTGACATATTACTCCCCTAAAATGAAAATCAGACTGCTTCTAAAAACTTCTTTTAATTTGTGTAAATAGCCCTGCGAGGTAGGCAACCCACGCTAATAAATACATTAATGCAATCTGAATTGATATGTGTTGTTCTGTGCCCCCCAAACCAAAATCCTGGGTATGCCACTTTAATCATTTACTTTATTGTACTGTATTTGCTTTTCTTTTTACTGCAGAAAAAATATGTTCTTTCCAGTCAAGGTGTCCTTAATTTACAATATTATTCAAGTCCTAAGTCAGGCTCTTTAATTTTGTTTCGGATGTTTAAATGTCATTATCCATAATCTGCTTGAATAAAAATGAATGTTTAGTTAATAAAGAGAGAGAAAATGAGTGATGGTAAACAATCAACATAAAAATATGTACTGGAATTAAAAACAGGATATATAAAAATATTAGAGCTAAATATTTGAGTGCCCGTTTTTTCTGTCTCCTCTCGTTATTAGAGAAAATGCTGTTTTCGCTCAGCTTTTACAGGAGACTTTTCTAAGCCAGTCCAAATATTCTTTATCTTACTCTGTAACATTGATAACTTTCTAGACAATTCTCGCATGCAACATCAAATAATTTTATAATAAAATACGGTGCAGTACATGCTATAATGCACTAGATATGATGAAAATAATCATTTATTGTCTTAATATGTTATATAATGCATGCTGTTACATGTCTTAACTTATTTTGGTACTTATGTATTAACGGAACTACCGAACTATAATGGAACTACCCCGAACTACAGGATATTAATGAATACCACTAGTTCAACAATATTACATTTATTATATCTCGTTTGACTGTTGCAAACCCATGACTGATTGGCCAGTCTCGACATTTACAAACCCAATCACCGGACAACGGGAAGGGATACTTTGGTTCCAGCTGAGTCGAAGGGCGTGGTAGCACCCGGAGATGACTACTCATTAAATCAAAGCGAGCCGAAGGCCCATCAATATATCCTCTCAATTTGTGGCGCAACAGTCAAGAAGATATAACATTGAAAGGATATATTGACGAGCCTTCGGCTTGCTTTGTTTTAATGGGTAGTCGTCTCCGGGTGCTACCACGACCTTCGCCTCGCCCGGAACCAAAGTATCCCTCCCCATTGTCCGGTGATTGGGTTTGTAAATGTCGAGACCGGCCAATCAGTTTAATGGAACTACCTTATGTATAACCTTAACGACCTGTCCAAATAAACAACTCATTTGTAGTAGTAGTAGTAATTAGGTTTTTTAGGTGCGTCAACTGCTAAGGTTATTTAGCACCGTCAAATTCTCTTAGAGAAAATCAACATACATCACAACATCCATGCCCGAAGCGGGATTCGAACCCACAACCTTTGGGTTAGAAGGCAGGCGCACTGCCTAACAGTCTAACCCAGCCGGCACAACTCATTTGTCCAGGTAAATCTATTCTCACTGCAATAAAAGATTATTGGCCTCCAGAGATTAATTATTAAAGTAATATTAAAAATATTATGTATTAATGGGAAATATAAATAAATGTAATATTGTTGAACTAGTGGTATTCGTTAAGATCCTGTAGTTCGGGGTAGTTCCGTTATAGTTCGGTAGTTCTGTTAATACGTAAGTACCCTTATTTCTCATGAAGATTTTTCGTAACCTAGATGAGTAAGGAACTTTTCTGGAATGCCCTACATTGAAATACATGTTAAATAGCTCTCTTTTTGCTCGTTCTCCATTTATTACGCAATTTCCAGGAATCACCTATCTCGTTAACTACGAGAACTAGGTGTATACAGTCATGCCTCGTTTAGCGCAATTTCGATATGGCGCAATTGGAATCCCGTGGTATACATTTTTTTTTATTTTTTGATAAAATAAATACTGTTATGTATGGTACATACTGCAAAATGAAAATACTGTTCACAGTGTGCATTTTTGCTGGCTTTTGTTTGCTTAAAAAAATAAAGGAAAGCCGTTTTCACGTAATAAGTTCCAAAGACATATTTGCGGTATTTTATTTAATACCGTATTTACTCATGTAAACCGCAAACTCTTACTTTTTGGCCGGTTCGGAGGGAAAAAATTAATTTAAGCCAGAATGTTCTTTTTTAAGTCACCGAATCCCACTCCTTGAAACAAGTTCCGCTCAGGTTAACCCTTAAGTTACGGAGTACGCCAAATATTTTTAAAATGCTGTCAATTTGTAAAGAATGCTTCACATACATTGTTCTCTTATCTATCCTATCTTTATTGCCTGATTAATCGAACAAGTTGTTATCAACCTTTTAGCTATTGTTCTTGAGGAGTAAAACAGGGAGTTAAACACGCATCACGAATTGCCTGTAAAAGTTTAAATATCTCTACAATGTGATTTTTTTAGCATTATTTCTTCTATTTTTACATCTTTGTGCTTAAAATGACGCTTATGTAAATATATTATGATAAAAAATTTTAATGATATAATATCATATGGTACTTAATATATCTTGAAAATTTAGTTTGTATATAATGTAGAAAATCCTAACAATAACTTCAAAAATGAGAATTGTAAATCATAACATGCTTTAATAGGCTAAATAATAAAAATTTAGAATGAATCTATCGTTATTATTACTGTTTACGTTTGCATTTTCCACACAATGCAGCGGCGCACTCAGTACGCCACACAACCAGTTCCGTGACATTTTTACGCGCCCAGTTAAGGGTTAAGCATCTTCTCCCTTCTACGAGACGCAATTTATTGGATAATCTCTTTATGATGATACTAGCAGAAATCTCCTCACCGATAGTCCTCTTATGTTAATCCCTTAACTGTTTTTCTTGTATTATTATGCAACTTCGCCCCCGCTTCTGTTTTTAACGTACTTAATATTACGAACAGATGTTGAGCTTCACGAACTATTTGTTCATCTATGAACGGGAACTTCCTTAGGTGGATGGGGAGTTTTTTCGCGTATGGTCTCGTGAAAGGTTATGAACAAACGAGTCCAAACACTTGAGATTTCCATCTTCCTTTCGAATGATGAAATCTTTCATTCACAACAAAATTTCACCATTCAGAATTCCTTGAAGTGGATGAGGAAAAAGGACCAAACTTGAACCTACCTATTCTCAAACCGGCAAACCCCCAGTAGTCATTGAACTATAGTTATCAGTTAGTCGGCGTATTGTTTCTGCCTACTTTTGCGAGTTTTTGCCTGCAGCACGGGCGTAACTTACACGTTTGGTTGGTCGCATAAATACGCATATACTTCGTAGAATTCGACGTCTTTTACGAATATAAACGTAGCCGCAAGCATACTGCAGAGAATTTACTATCGATACTCACAATTTATATAACCTGTTCAGAAATCCTCATGTAAGATGCACACCCCCTTTTTTCCCTGGCGTTTCGGGAAAAAATGTGCGCGGGGTACACGAGTAAATACGGTATATATGGCAAAATAACATTTTAACAGTAAATAGGGGAAAATAATTTCAGTAAATCATGGCGAGCATGGCAGAAAGGAGAAAATTGAGTAAAGGCAATCAAAGTGTAGAAAATAATCCTATATTATCAAGGAAAATATAAATCTTGAGGAAAAACTTAAAATGATTCAGTGTCTTGAACAAGGTGAGCGTCAGAGCAATATTGCACATAAGTTTAACTTCACAACTTCTACAATTCACACAATTTTGTTAAATAAAGACAAGATAAAAAGTTCCATTGAAGCATCCAGTGCAGTAACTGCTAAGAAATTCACACGATCACTTATTGTTAGTAATATGCTTGAAAAAATGGAGGAACTGCTAGTGTTGTGGATTGATTCTAAGCGTTCTAATGAACACATGCCCCTTAGTCAAGCAATCATTTGCAGTAAAGCACTTTCCCTGTTTGAATGTATAAAGCAGGAAGAGGGTGGAGATTCTTCAGGAACATTTCATACCAGTTCCGGTTGGTTTCAAAATTTTAAACGCCGCACAAATATACATAGCGTTCGTTTTACAGGTGAATCAGCAAGCGCTGATAAAGATGCAGCTATAAAGTTTCCTGACGAATTTCAAGCAATTATTGAAAATGGTGAATACCCCCCCACATACATACAATAAGTAATTTACGCGTAGATTTTAGCGCTGCAGTGACAAAAATGATAACTCGCAGAACCTAGCGATCTATGCATAAATGCAAGCACTGCTGCGAAAGATTTAAAATTGTATTACTATTGATTTTTAATGATAATTAATATTAAATAAATTAAAAAAGTAACATTAGCGAACCTTGCAATTTCACGAACTGATCACTACTAAGTACACATTATAATCAGTTTGTTTAGCGCAAATTTGGTTAGCTCAAAGACCGTTCGGAAGGTATGCTTTGCGCTAAACCAGGCATGACTGTATAGGAGAAAACAAATTATGAGGCACTTCCAGATAAGCTAGAAATATGAAATTCAGTATTTAGGTACGTCTAGTGACAAAACCGATGAAAAAAATCGAAAATTACAACTGTTAATTTTCTTGGCCGTTAAAAAATCCTAAAATGTAAACAAATATTGTATGGTTTAGGTATTTCTAAATGAGCCACAATGCTGAAATTTTTTCTAACAGTAGAATTTGTCAAATAACAAAAGTGGGATTATAGAAGTTTGGAAATGTTTATATATTTGCCCGTTAAAAATTCAGAAAAGTTAAACAAACTGACTAATATTTATGTACTTTCAGTCGAGCTAGGGAGGTGAAAATTTTGAAAAGTTAGGGAATGGTGTTCTAGCAGTATTTAACATTGAAAATTACAATAAAGTTTATTATTGCGGTCGTTATAAATTCATAAAATTTAAACAATTAAATCAATATAAATGCATTTCTAGCGGTGCTACATCATTAAACTTTGGCAGAAATGAGTGGAATTTGCAACAAACATTGGAAAAAATATAAAATTCTGAATACTGTATTTTTAGGGGCCACATTATTGCCCGATAAGAGGGTAAAAATTATGACGTCCTTCCAGGTAACCTAGGTGCTTCAAATTTGCCACGATAATAGGTTTTTAGTCACAACAAATGGGGAAAATACGAAGTTGTTAAAATTCTAATTTTCAGGGACTGTTTTTACCCAATTATTTAAAATAAGCTAAAATGCTTGCAAAATGCAAGCACCATCTTCTAGCATATCTACCATAATATATTTTGAAGTGTGTGTTTGTTGGTTTGTGTGTTTGTTCATGGAACTCCTCCTAAACGATAAAAGCTAGAATAACAAAATTTGGTATGATTCTTCCTTACATCCTAACTTAGTGCATGGTCAAGGTTTGGTCAACCAGGATTAAGCAGTGCTGCCAATATAGGGGATTAACATTTTTCCATAAGATAACACGTATGAATCAATTTCTTGACTTGCAAGGTATTCTTCCTTCAAGCATCAAAATACGTAAATATGGACCGATTTTTTTCATTTTTGCTTTATTCGATAAATAAAACTCTATACTATCTTATTTCTGCGAAGTTAACATGTTACATTGTCAAAGTTTTCAGAAATACGCTATTTGATTCGAAATTTTGTGGATTTTTCGTACTCTTTCCGGGCGTAACCAAGGCGGCCGTCATTGTTACCTCCGATTCAATTAGCTTCAATGACGCTTATAAATAGACAAAGTTTTGCGTTATTCGATTTGCACTTTTGTTTAAGCAACGAAACGATCGATGTTTATGGATAGCAACGTAAAGAGATACTGATTATTATTCAGGAAGCGTTTATAACGATTGATGAAAGTAATTGAACCTTTTTTCGTCTATTGAATACTGGAATCTTACATTTTTTGTAAGTAAAATTATTATATTCTACATTATAATGTTTATAAACATAAATAAGCTCACGTATCTGGTGTACACTTACCAGTCGGTGTTGAATCATGGACAACTGTACGTTGCTTTTTCACGGGTTTCTTCTCCTATAATATATTTTGAAGGGTATGTTTTTGTGTTTGTTGGTTTGTTCATGGAACTCCGCTTAAACGATAAAAGCTAGAATAACCAAATTTGGTATGATTCTTCCTTACATCCTAACTTACTGAATGGTCAAGGTTTTGTTTCTGTCCGTCACTTTGATTCGAAATGGCGAAGGATTTAATTATCGAATGTCACATATTTTGCCGCATCCTGCAACTGAAATACAGGGATGAGTGTAGACTACTTTTAATTTGCACTTTAAAAACGGATTGTTACAAGCAAATATGATTAATTGTTAAAAAAGCTAATTGTAATTTTAAAAGTATCTACTATATATTTTAAAGAGTTTGTATGTTGTGCTGTAGTAGCTTCACTAAATCCGTTGAAATTCAACAGGAAATTATGCTAGTATTACATGTGTAGGAGGATACAAATTATAAGACACTTCTACATGAGCTAGAAACTTGAAATTTGGCAGGTTTATAGGTTTTTGCAGTGGCACGTTATGGCTCTCGGGGGCCCTAGGCAAAATAAATTTGGGACCCTACTCCCTACCTAAATAATGTTTAAAAAAACTCAGGAATGATTTTTTTTTCTTAAAACAAATTTTGTTTCGGTAATATTCACAAGGAGAGGCTACAGAGTGTAACTCTCAGATTTGATTCATCTTCTACAAGTGGAAAGTTTAGGTCAAAAAAAAATACCATTTCGGAATTAGGGGCCAACGCCCTTTAGTTTAAGAGAAATAATTAAATAAAAAGTACAAAAATGGGCCAATCTCAATAAATACTTGTAACTTCGCTCTTACGTTTATAAGCAACCGTAGCCTAGGGGATAAGGAGTGGGACTTTCGATTCATGGTCTCAGGGTTCAAGACCGGCGTTGTTCAACTTTTTTTCTCGTGTAAGATTTCATTTTTCGTGCTAGTTTTTCTCCAATTTTTCGAAAAATAATTATTCACCGCAATTTTTATTTTTTTCACACTGGATAATTGTTTTTAATCACTAGACCACTATTTTCCCCCATTTTCAGAAAATATTTATACACCGCTATTTGCGTATTTTATTCCCAACTTACATCCTCAAAAATCCCGTGAATTTATTATTGTAAGTTTCAATCATTTTTCCTGCGTGAAGAAGATTATTGCAAGAGAATTAAAGAATATATTTGCAGATAATAATAAAGTAACCCATCTTATTAGTTATTATTGGTACAGGCATATAGCATCGGAAGGTATGACCACAAAGAATAATTTCTGCGAGCTCCTCGCTCTGCATCTGCCCGTCACTGGGTAGACACCCTCCACCTTTCAAAATTAGTATGAATTTCCAGCGCATTCCTTTGAATGAAAATCGTCGAAGAAATACGGAAAACATAAATATTCATGGCACCAGGAGCAACATATAAATGAACGCTTGCCACAGTTGCAGCAATTTATTTCAATTTCGTCTGTGAACGAAACTTCATTTACATTAAGAAATAATTCGCGCCACTCGCAGCTATTTATATGCTGCTCCTATTGCCATGAATATTTATATCGTTTTTTTCGTATGATTACCATCCAAAGAAATGTGTGAGAAACGCAAACTAGATGTAAAGGGTGGAAGTGCAATTATGGCAGAATATCACAGCTTAATGAATATGCCAATGTCTACGGAGAGTGTCAATGCAGTGATGGACAGACGCGACTAATTTTCTTGAGGGAGTAGGTTGGGAATAAAATACGCAAATAGCGGTGTATAAATATTTTCTGAAAATGGGGGAAAATAGTGGTCTAGTGATTAAAAACAATTATCCTGCGTGAAAAAAATAAAAATTGCGGTGAATAATTATTTTCCGAAAAATTGGAGAAAAACTAGCATGAAAAATGAAATCTTACACGAGAAAAAAAGTTGAACAACGCCGGTCTCGAACCCCGAGACCTTGAATCGAAAGTCCTACTCCTTATCCCCTAGGCTAAGGTTGCTTATGAATGTAACAGCGAAGTTACTAGTATTTATTGAGATTGGCCCATTTTTGTACTTTTTAATTAATTATTTCTCTTAAACTAAAAGGTGTTGGCCCCTAATTCCGAAATGGTATTTTTTTTGACCTAAACTTTCCACTGGTAGAAGATGAATCAAATCTGAGAGTTAAACTCTGTAGCCTCTCCTTGTCAGACATACTTATAATTAGAAAAGTCACAATTAGTATCAGATTTTAATTTTATTTCGATTCAATCGACAATAGGTATATTAATGCTTATAAAAAGATATTAAAAATTACATTTAAAATATGAATATTTACATAGGTACATACAATATATTATATATTAACTTTCCTTGGCTTCTGAGCTGAAAAGTTATCTATTATACTATCATAATTAATTTGTTCTGTTATTGCATTTTAAATACACAATATTGCTAAATTATTTAATTTTTCTTTCCCGAGTGAATTTCTCATATAATTCTTTACTCTTTTTAACAGGGAAAATGACCTTTCCGCAGATGGATTCGCGATCGGCATTAACAAAAATATTTTTAAAATTATGTAAACATTTGAGAAGGTTGAAATTAGCCCTCCCTGAATTGCTATATATATTTCCATCGGTGTTTTTAATTTCTCAATCATTGCAAAATGAAGAAATTGGGCTACTTCATCTCTAAACAAAATTCCACCAATGTCATCTTTATAATTATGAATTAAATTTGCAATACAATTGTCATAATCATTCGGTGATGTATTGCATAAATTTTAATTTATAAATATTGCGAATTGCTGTAAGACGTCTTCGTTCACCTGAATGTGTCTTTTAATTTCTGATAGTAGACTATCACATATTACATTAAGGCAACTCACAATAAATAATTTTTTTCCAGTTAATATTGCTTCATTATCCCTGTTTTCGCTGAACTGTAGTTTCATTTTTTGGGTTCTTCCTTTATCAGATTTGTATTCTTCATTACCTGTCAATGATTGTGCTTCTGTTTCCATACTTTCAAACGCATTACTGTTTCGAACTTCTAAAATAAATGAGGACAATGATTTAAGAAGATTTACACCTTCTTGTAAATTGCAATCTTTACTTTGCAGATTTTTATTAGTGGCATTTATTTGTTGTAGAAGTGTATTCCATAAAATCAACAAAAGTGGTTTCATAATCTTCAAAACAGTTGTATAGTTTTTTTGCTTCTAATTTTGTTATAGGTTTTTCATTTGGTTCATTAGAAAGTTCAAATAATGCTTCTTTTATGGCTACAAAATTTACCTTAGCAGCTAATATTGCATCCGCCTTTATGGACCATCTGATATCACTGATTCGTTTTAATGTAAAATTTGATTTTGTGTTTGTCTTAATCAGAAGATCCCACCTCTTTGTTGACGACGAAAAGAAGACGAATAAATTTTGAATGAAATCAAAAAAATGAATAGTCTTGGAACAAGATTCTGCAACTTAATAAACAAATTTAGGATGTTTTTTACTAACAAAAATAAAACTTTAGTAGTACTAGTAGTATAGTACTAACATGATTTATTCAGTTTTATATTAACTTTGAATACTTTTCTAAGAGTTCACTAACAGACGCTTCGCTTTATATATCGTAACTATCTGTAACATAACATCCCTGGTTATCCCAAACTTACCAGTTGGGAGGAAAGGTCTGTCAAACAAAAGAAGTGTCCGACCGCATGTGATGTGTGATTGGTGAACAACTCGAAACCTGAATCAAACTACCTGAAAACATTTCTGTGAGAAATTTTCTTTCCGCCTTTCACAGATTAAAATTCTACTTCTTGATAAAAGAAGTACGAGACATAAGCTTTCCGTCTGCGTCTCACGGATTTCGCACTACGGAGGGACTTTCTTGAGAAAAACATTATCATTATGCAGTACGACTTCGATATTTCCGGCTTTGGCAGGTTTCCGCCTTATAAAGATTCCGCCTCTCACAGATTTTACTATTTTAATAATTATATTTTAGTCCCTTTAAAAACAAAAAAAAATTAATTTGGAATTAATTTGGGGCCCCTTGGAATCAGGGGCCCTAGTCAAATGTCTTTTTTGCCTACGGTATAATGCGCCTCTGGGTTTTTGGTAAGGAAAAAAAACAGAGATTTTTGGAATTCCATTTTGATGGGCCATTTTGGCCCCATTATTACCCCACATGAAAAGCACGTAAAACGGTGTAGAGGTTTATATATATGCTTTTTAGAATTATTTTCCTTCAAGATTCGAACTCATGACTTAAACTGTCAGAAAGATAAAAAATCGTAGTTTCTTATTTTTGAAGACAGCATTCAAATCCATTTAGATTTACTGTAAAT
This sequence comes from Uropetala carovei, assembly GCA_036926305.1. Taxonomy (NCBI): domain Eukaryota; kingdom Metazoa; phylum Arthropoda; class Insecta; order Odonata; family Petaluridae; genus Uropetala; species Uropetala carovei. The sequence continues at coordinate 801,480 of JAXCHB010000220.1, read as the reverse complement.
TTATAGTTTTTATCAGAAAAACGTGATTTTTCTGGGTCGCAACAATCAGCTGTCGTGGCAACAAACTCAATGCTTTTATATGGGTAAGCTTTTAATGGGAATCAGACGCTTATATTATAAAGCCATTAATATAAAACTGCGACCAATGGAGGAAATCCGATGCAAAAATTAGAAATTTAAGGGCTGTTTGCCCCATTATTGCCCCATACAAGGGCATAAATTATGAGGCAGTTCCATATGAGCTACAGACTTGAAATCTGGCATTATTAGAGGTTTTTGGTTACAACCAATGGATAAAATCCAATATTATACGAATTCCAATTTTTCTGGGGTATTTTGCTCCATTTTTACCCCGTACGAGGATAAAAATTATGAGGCACTTTCAGATAAGCTACAGACTCGAAATTTGGTAAGACTGTATATGTTTGGTCACAACCGATGGAAAAGTATGATTTCATAAAACTTTCAATTTTTAATGAGCTATTTTGCCCCTTTATTGCCCCAAACGAGGTTTAAAATTATAAGGTGTTTCCAGATGAGCTAGAGACTTAAAATTTGGCAAGACTCTATATGTTTGGTTAAAACAGATGAAAAAAATACGATATGTATTATAAAACTACCAACTTTTAAGGGCTATTTTGCCCCATTTTTGCTCTAAATGAGGTTAAAAATTATAAGGCATTACCAGATGAGTAAGAGTCTTGAAATTTGACAACTCTATAGATTTTTGGTCTCAACCGATGGAAAAAATCAGAAATTGTAAAAATTCCAAATTTTAGGTGTTTATGACCCCCATATTCAGTGGCTGCAATATGCTGGTGCAATTTGGAGAATAAAACAGTATCCTCACGTTTTTCAAAAATGACATATCTGCTGGGTCGGTATAAATAAAATTATTTTTCGACATGAAGTTCCAATGTTGGAATCAAGACTGTAAAAATGTTGGGTGTCATCCACTGCATTATTATTTGCATGGTATTTTACTGGTAAAATTTGTGTCCTTGAAACATCCAGGTTTTAAGGCTTTCCCTATCACGATCAGCTCCTGTTTGTCGCTCCTGTCACTATTAGTGCATGATAACACACTCACTAGAACTTTTTCCACCATGGCAGGATGGTTTGGAAGGCAGTTGTAAAATAAGTCAGTTTCGCTGGCATAATATACATCATGTGGTTCATAGCCAACTAGTAGCTTTGGTAGCTCTTTGATCCACAGATACGTTGCTTCAGCATCAATAGCAGTGCTTTCTTCTGTGAGCTTCTCGTACACGACACCATGACAATCTTTGAATTGTGTAAGCCATTTCACGCTATGCAGTTGTCGATGCCAATTCTCTCAACTATCTGTTTAGCTTTTTCCCTTATTATGTTGCCATTGATGGCTATGTTCACAGCCCACGATTGTTGATACCAAGCGAAAAGAATGGCCTTAAGCTCGCTGTATTTGGATTACTTTCCAGTCTTCCCTTTCTTTGACGATTATTTTTTCGCTTGGATTTTTTCCACTTCCTTAATAATTTTCAGTCTCTCGTAAAGGATATTTACTTGCTTTATAGGAAATGCATGGTTACCTCAGGGCAGTGAAAAATCTGTAGCCATAAATTTAATTAACTCAGACGAAAAAGAAAAAAATGCACTCATCACTCTCACTGCTTCATATAAAAAGGGATAAAGTGCTCATATATGTGAGGGAAGCATGTGAGCAGTTCATACCACCCCCTCACAGTGGATTGCACGCCTACAGTAGTAGAGATAGAAGGTGACATTCCATATTCGAGTCTGTGTTTTAAATTTAATATAAACAATGATGAAATGGAAAAATTGAATATGGAAATTCTAAATGATCAATATGGGAAAATGATACTTCGAGGTACAATGAACGCGATATAATTTAGAATTGTTTACATGGGATGTTTTTGGGACTTGAGCGATCAATGGAGGAACGATAGATTCAGTTTTCACTGTAATTGAGCTGGGAACCCATTAATCATTATAACATAGAGCAGTGGTTCTTAACCTTTTTTGGCTGCGACCCAAATTCTGGTCGCGGCGACCCATTTCTTCCAATAGCTCACTTGTAATAAGTAATAAAATAAATAGGAATTTAATAAATAAATGAAGATAAGATCTCAGGTTATTAGCATTGAACTGGTTGTTAGGAGGAATGATATATATGGATATAGAAAGCAATGGAAGATCTTTGACAGTCCATTCAAAATGGCTTGGCGACCCAATTTTGGGTCGCGACCCAGGGATTAAGAACCACTGACATAGGGGTCACATGAGAAAATGTCTTCCAAGATATGCTTTCTCGAGATTTATTCATGTATACACTTCATCTCTGATGAGCAATTACACTAATATTTTTATAATTTCCATTTATGAAATAAGAGATAAAAAAACAAAGCATTATATTTTCTATGAATACTAAGCATACTCAACCTCAAGAGGTGTCCTTTGGCCTGTAAGCTTCATGTGATCTTTATCAGCATCATGACCAAAGTGAGTGGTATAGCATGGCTGAGATTCATGTTTGGAAGATTTATTCCTGAAAAATCATCAATAGATGTTAAGGAATTTTAAATAGTAGGTTCTGCTTAATGTCATCACAACAATAACCAGTGATAACACTAAGTACCACCTATTGAATAATAAGAGTTTTAAGATCTGAAGAATTCACTGTACATTGTAAATCAATACTAAAATAACTTCAATAAAGTCTGATTATTGCCTCTGCTCACATAAAAATCAGCAGGCATCAAAACAGCTTAAAAGTAGTTGAGAATATGTTATAACTCTTGCAAAATGAAGTAAAAGTAGCATATTTCTGCTTATAAGCCATTTATTGCGACATATTAATCATCAGCTTCAGGGTAAAGTCTGGGAAGAGTTGTGTTGATTATATATGGAGGGAAAGAGTGGTGGGAGGAAAAGAAGGAGTCAAGGAGAGGGTCAGGAATAATATTTATTAAGGACAGTGGAAATAACTCCAAGAAATGATGTTGTGGTGGGATAGCAGAGAGTAGAAGTAGAAGCATATTGTGAAAATGTAAAATTATAGAGTTATACACTGTACAACTCTGTGAGGGAACATGTCAGTGGTGGGGTAGGGGAATGGAGGTCAAAGGGTAATGAATAGGGAAAACATGTTCACTTAACAAAATAGTACTACCATCATAAAAATAGTTAACAATTTTGAATTGTTCTAAAGAGTCCAGTTTGGGAGCCTTCTATTCAATATAAAGAATGATATTGAACAGAAGTCTCAAACTGGACTATTGCCCTATCATAATCTACTTCCTTTAAATGTAAGAAGAAACTATGTAGTCTCAATTTTGCCCTAAATAAAGTCATTTGCTGTCTGTCCTTTGAGTCATTTTCGCTGTCCCTAACTGTCCAACTGTCATTACTTCTACACTATCCCCTCCTTTCTTTCCCTCCATATATAAACAACACGACTCTTCTCAGTCTTTACCCAGAAGATGACATTTAATTTGTTGATACTATGGTCCCAGTAAAAGAATTTTAAGTGGAAAGGTATTAATTTTACTTCATTTTACATTTTCACTTTTTGAAAATTTTTCCGCAAGTAGTTGACCATACAGGGGCATAGGGGAAATAGGTTGGCCAGACTTACTGAAAGCTCTGCAGGTGTCTGATTTATACATTATGATCCAGAAATAATTTTCAAATCACAAATTTTTCCTGGATTTGCTAGATTGTAAGTTATTGTTAATATTTGCAATGCGTAAAATCATTCATTTTGTAAGACATTCAATACGGGTTCACATATTGGATTAATGTTGGGAGCTATCACTCTGTAGAGTTTAGGGATCTGAGCTATTCCACTATCAAATATTACAAATGCAACAAATTAAGCAAACTCGAGAACAATTGTCAAGGCATCAAAAGATTATGGCACCATATCAAGCAAACAATTTCCCTCACTCTATCCTTTCATCACAACTAATCCCCTTCTCAGCTAAGCACCACATTGCATTTCATAACAAAATTGCAGACACACTATAGTTTGAGCAGATAGGCGCTCACATTTTTTAAAGCGGACCGAGGAGTACAAGAGTGATAGACAGTTACATGCAGTGGTGAGTTGCAAAACATTTATCAACCGGTTCTCTCACATCATACAGAACTGCCAAAAATTTAACAAACGCTTCTCTTTTTATTCTTTCTTAATGGGAAAACAAAAAATATTTTTGAAAATGTACACATTTTAAATTGTCTATTACTGATATTTTTACAGTCAAAAGTCTATTTGCATATAAAAAATCGGTACAACATACATTGTACAAACTTTCTCATATACGTACTAATGCGTCGTTTAGTTATCTTTAGAAAATGAAAATCGTATGAGCCTGTTTTTAGAAAATCCAATTTTTGTTAAAGTTGCCTAGAATAAACTAGCCTTATATTCATTCGTTGGGAAAAATGAAATAAGTAGTATTATTGAAGACGTATACTCAAGTAACTGTACGAAATTTGATCAAAATGGTTGTAGCCGTTTCTGAGAAAATGGAATTATTGTTAAAGTTGCCTAGAATAAACTAGCCTTATATTCATTTTTTGAGAAATATGAACTATACAGTATTATTGAGGATGTAAACTTAAGTAACTGTACGAAATTTGATCAAAATCGTTAGAGTCGTTTTTGAGAAAATCGAATTGTTGTTAAAGTTACCTAGAATAAACTAGCCTTATATTCATTTTTTAAGAAATATGAACTATATAGTATTATTGAGGATGTAAACTTAGGTAACTGTACGAAATTTGATCAAAATCGTTAGAGCCGTTTCTGAGAAAATCGAATTATTGTTAAAGTTGCCTAGAATAAACTAGCCTTATATTCATTTTTTGAGAAATATGAACTATACAGTATTATTGAGGATGTAAACTTAAGTAACTACGAAATTTGATCAAAATCGTTAAAGCCGTTTTTGAGAAAATCGAATTGTTGTTAAAGTTACCTAGAATAAACTAGCCTTATATTCATTTTTTGAGAAATATGAACTATATAGTATTATTGAGGATGTAAACTTAGGTAACTGTACGAAATTTGATCAAAATCGTTAGAGCCGTTTCTGAGAAAATCGAATTATTGTTAAAGTTGCCTAGAATAAACTAGCCTTATATTCATTTTTTGAGAAATACGAACTATACAGTATTATTGAGGGTGTAAACTCAAGGGGCTGTGCGAAATTTGATCAAAATCGTTAGAGCCGTTTTCGAGAAAATCGGATTGTTGTTAAAAATGCGTAGAATAAACTACTCTTAATTATTGATCAATGTGAACCATTTCTATGTATACTCTGCTCAGTATGATAAAATGCCTAAGTACGAGATTTCATTCATTTTCGTTCGACCGTCTGGGCTCCAGCGCCAGTAACAGACAGACAGACGGCATTGCGAAAACCACTTTTTCGGATTCAGCGACACCTAAAACGTATATTTCCGTAAAAATCTCGAGGTCGAATTTTTTCGCGAAAACAATACTTTCTCGATACTTCGTATGAGAAAGTAAAAATCTGATGTGGCCAACACATGACAATAACTGCTATGAAAAATTGTTTGAAATAAAAGATGTAGGAAATTATATTTCCTACATTTTTATTCTCATACGAAGTATCGAGAAAGTATTGTTTTCGTAAAAAAATTCGACCTCGAGATTTTTACGGAAATACACGTTTTAGGTGTCACTGAATCCGAAAAAGTGGTTTTCTCAATGCCGTCTGTCTGTCTGTTACTGGCTCTGCAGCCTAGACAGAAGAACAAAAATGAATGAAATCTCGTACTTAGGCATTTTATCATACTGAGCAGAGTATACATAGAAATGGTTCACATTGATCAATAATTAAGAGTAGTTTATTCTAAGCATTTTTAACAACAATCCAATTTTCTCGAAAACGGCTCTAACGATTTTGATCAAATTTCGTACAGTTACTTGAGTTTACGTCTTCAATAATACTGTATAGTTCATATTTCTTAAAAAATGAATATAAGGCTAGTTTATTCTAGGCAACTTTAACAACAATTCGATTTTCTCAAAAACGGCTTTAACGATTTTGATCAAATTTCGTACAGTTACTTAAGTTTACATCCTCAATAATACTGTATAGTTCATATTTCTCAAAAAATGAATATAAGGCTAGTTTATTCTAGGCAACTTTAACAATAATTCGATTTTCTCAGAAACGACTCTAACGATTTTGATCAAATTTTGTACAGTTACTTGAGTATACATCTACAGTAATACTATATATTTTATTTTTCTCAATGAATGAATATAAGGCTAGTTTATTCTTGGGCAACTTAACAAAAATTGGATTTTCTAAAAGCAGGCTCATAAGATTTTCATTTTCTAAAGATAACTAAACCACGCATTAGTACGTATATGAGAAAGTTTGTACAATGTATGTTGTACCGATTTTTTGTAATGGTCAATGTATACAATAATGATGTATTATCGGAGAAATATCTCAAAAACCGAATTGGGTTTTGAATAAACCTCGACTTCCAGTTAACCGGTATCGTCCAAAAACTAATCAGTTCTTTGTGCTCATGCTAAAGTGTTATATATGAAATTTGGTATTAATATGACAAGTACTTTTTGAGTTAGAGTGCCCACAATCAAAAACATCCGTCCACACAGACAACCAGACACACACACATCATTCTGAAAAGTTTAAACGTGTTCTAGGGACCTCAAAACGTGTATTTCCATTGAAATCTCGAAGTCCATTTTTTTCGTGATCACAATACTTTCCACATACTATGTATGGAGAAAGTAACAAATTGTGAGTCTTGTATAATAAATATATAATTTAATTTAATATACATAACATGATTTTAAATTTGGGTTTAATTGCAAAATTTAGTGCACATAAATATAACAAGTTAGGAAAGTGTACAACGTATCACAAATGGGCGCGTTTCGTACAATGGAGTATTAGAAAGAAATTATATACCTGTCCGTAAGGGAAATAGTGTTTTAAAATTATTTCTTCGTCATAAATAATCAATTTTCTTCCTATTTAAAAATATTGCATTCACACGTAAGTAAATTAAACATTTGTTTGTGAGATGGTTTATGTTAACAACAATGAAGAAGTAACCATGCAAAAAATTTCTAAGTTCAACTCGAATTAAGACATTCTGGTTTTATTTGACATTTGATTATTTGATAATGGCTACTCCTACGATAATACTTGACGAGATATGACAAAAATGTAATTTTTTGTCACCAGTAAAGTGGTACCTCTGATTGGTGTACGTGAGTCATTTTTGCGATTTTCTTATTATCTTTGACTGTGTCCTTAATATCAAATTTCATGAAAATCCGTTCGGAAGAAGCCGAGGTCAAACATGCAGACGGATGGAAGGACGGACAGACCGACGATAATAGGCGCTCACGCTGGAAGCAAAACATGCCTAAAAATGACTCTATTATAATTTTTTCACATCAAGTACTTAATGTATATACTATATTAGTTTTATTTAAAATAAGGATACAAAAAGTATTTGCTAAAAATGTTATGATAAGTATGCTGCAAGAAATTACCATCTTTCTATATTAACGTGAGATATTTTAGGAGAGCTTATCGTTTCAAATAATATCCTTAGAATGAGTCAGCAATTGTAAATTAACCTTAGTAAACACAAAATAAAATGAAAATAAATCACGGAATAGCTAAGTAATATTGCTATATTACAAGGTTTTATAAATTATATTCAGATAATTGATGAAAACAATAACTTTCCTAAGACTTAAAAGCATTTAAGTAAATTATAAATGTTTTTCAAAACCATCTATCGTAAAACATACCTTATAGGACTAAGAATTCAATTTCCAAATTGCTTCTTGGTTTTCATCGTGAATTTCAATTTTTGAATGACGAATTACATTATCTTCGGCAGATCTATGATTTCTCAACCATGATTGAACATGGATCGAGATTCCATAAATTTTGTAGTTCTCCTAGCAAAGTTATGGATATAAAGTCTGAAATATGTTCCACTGATAAACTTAGAACTTATCTTTACGACACATAACCTCCGCAAAATCGAAGATTAAACGTAGGATAGAAGGGAACGAATCAAAATGAACACTACTGAGGATTTCCACAGGATACATTTAATTCTTTTTGGTACAGACAAATCGCTCAGAAAGTAAAAGGAAATTGGCCATCAACGATGAAGACATTAAAGTAAACATAACTACATATCTCTCTATCTCTCTATATTATAAAATATTAATGGTCATCATGATGCATAACGCTGTAATTTTGTGAATAACTCGATTAGAACAAACTTAGAAGCCTGAAATTTCTCTGGATTTGTGTTAACGAATCTCTACGTTATGATTAAAAAATATTTTGAAAAAGGTCACGGGTTCGACTCCAGAGGATAACACGTAAAAATTACTTTTTGGTTTGAAGGTTTTCATCCTTTTACTCTTTAAAATATGTTAAAATTAAGTTATCAACACGAAATTTGCGCTAAATCAAGCCAAAATGAATGAGGATTCTTGTTTTTACCATCAAATACTCAATCTTATTCGAATTCGCTCATATTTTGAATTTATACTCGAGTTTTGGTAAATTTTTTAACATTTCAATAATAAGATTCCATGGTTACCGATATTGTTGTCCTCGGTAATTTCTGTGCATATGCACTTGAATAAAGGCTTAAAGATCGAAAATAAGATTAAAACTTGCTCGAAATGACCGAAGATATGAATTTAATGCAAATAAATCGAACACAGTATTCATGTTATTTATATTTTTATCTATATTAGTAAAATCCTATTTCTGGTTGTCTCTCTTTTTCTATATAACACTCTACACCTCAGCCATTTTTAATCTCTGGGAATTTCATCCCTCTTAGTTTATTTTTTATCGAGTTATTCAAGTAATTTTCTTAATTTGTTATTAAAAACCAAACACACATCCCTTACAAAATATATTCATTAAATTCATGCTTGCCTGATTACAGAATAATACAATTTGCCCCTGGATACTTAGGCCACGTGCATAACTTTAAAAAACTGGAACTTGGAAAGATTGGCACGTGCTATGTATTATTTTATTTCCTGCTAATTGTTAATACAAGAATAATTCCATTCACACTTGGATCACAGCCAATCCTCTTTAACTTGTAAGTCATTAATTAAAATATTACATAACTAGCAGAATTTCCCGTTGAATTTCAACGGATTTAGTGAAGCTACTACAACACAACATAAAAACTCTTTAAAATATACAGTAGATACTTTTAAAATTACAATTAGCTTTTATTAACAATTAATCATATTTGCTTGTAACAGTCCATTTCCGAGCATATTGCATTCAAATATAATGATAATTGTATTTCCTATCATATCACTTTCGCCAAATCCAGCTTCACTTCTTGTTACTTACTCCATATGTAGTAATGGGTAAGTATTGTGATCACGAAAAAATCAACTTCGAGATTTCAATGGAAATACACGTTTTGAGGTTCCTAGAAAACGTTTCGACTATTTTCGGAATGATGTCTGTGTGTGTATGTGATTGTGGGAGCTATAACTCAAAAAGTAATTGCCATATCGTTACAAAACTTCATATATAACACTTTAGCATGAGCACAAAGAACTGATTAGTTTTTGGACAATAACAGTTAACAGGAAGTTGAGGTTTATTCAAAACCCGATTCGGTTTTTGCGATATTTCTCCGTTAAACATCATTATTGTATATACAATTCTATACAAATGTTATAGAGAATGTAATTTCCTACAACTTTTATTTGAAAGAATTTTCCATAGCAGTTATTGTTTAGGAATTATTTATAAATAATCGGTTTTTTCGGTATCCGTCAAATTTCTCCTTAAAAACGTAGTTATTGGTAATCTTCATGAGGACCAAAGTTGTAGAGAAGAATATTTCTTCTGGATCTTGTTTGAAACAAATTTTCGTAGAACCATCCATTTCGGAGATATTCAAATTTTTCATAATTTCCAGTATACAGCGCCACCACCATGTAGCGGTGAATTCTGTAAACATTCAAAATATACCTAATTTACGGCAATAAGGACGACTGCATTCTTTTAAGATACGAAGTAATAATTTTGCCTTATAATGCTATTCATAATAATTTAAATATCTATACCCCAAATATGGACAAAGTCATGTGTTGGCCCAATCAGATTTTGTAATTATGCCTCGCTGAAATATTTACTTTTATGTCTTGAAAAAGCAACGTACAGTTGTCCATGATTGAACACTGACTGGTAAATGTACACCAGATATGTGAGCTTATTTACATTAATAAACATTATAACGTAAAATATAATGATTTTACTTACAAAAAATGTAAGATTCCAGTATTCAATAGACGAAAGGTTCAATTACTTTCATCAATAAACGCTTCCTGAATAATAATCAGTATCTATTTACGTTGCCATCCATAAAAATCGATCCTTTTGTTGCTTAAACAAAAGTGCGAAGCGAATAACGCTAAACTTTCGTCTATTTATAAGCTTCATTGAAGCTAATTGAATCGGAGGTAACAATGACCGCCGCCTTGGCAACGCCCGGAAAGAGTACGAAAAACCCACAAAATTTCGAAACAAATAGAGTATTTCTGAAAACTTCGACCGTGTAACATGTAAACTTTGCAGGATTAAGATAGTGTAGAGTTTTATTCGTCGAATAAAGCAAAAACAAAAAACATCGGTCCATATTTACGTATTTTGATGCTTGAAGGAAGAATACCTTGCAAGTCAAGAAATGGATTCATATGTGTTATCTTATGGAAAAATGTTAATCCCCTATATTGGCAGCACTGATTAATCCTGGTTGACCAAACCTTGACCATTCACTAAGTTAGGATGTAAGGAAGAATCATACCAAATTTGGTTATTCTAGCTTTTATCATTTAGGAGGAGTTCCATGAACAAACACACAAATACACAAACACACACTTCAAAATATATTATAGTAGATAAGAAGCTAATATAGTTTATATCACTATTCTTAATTATGTTGTTGTCTTAGATAGCTTCAAATTTCCATTAGTTGAAAATTTTTCATTATTTCTTCTGGTTTGAATTAACAGTTTTAAATTTGCAAATGAAGAATTTAATTACTCCATTGAGTTATTAAATCATGATGTAAATGAAGACCAGATTACAACATTAGACATAAACATACCCAACTGATAGTTCAGATTGTTTATCATTTTTCCATGATCCTACTTTCACCAATAATTTACTTTCCAATTCCAAGATCCTTTGTTTTTGGTTTTGTATCGTATTTGATAGCTGCTCAGTTTTTTTAGTTAGGTAGACAACTGAAAAGAAATATGGTAATTTTTTTGTAAAAATAAAAAAGCAATAGTCTTAGTAATATAATAAATAAAGTACATCTAATTATTCCTAAATAATATGAAGTAACCATTTTGGTTCAATTTCTCCATTTCTTTCTTCTTTTCCTCCAACATTCTCTCAACATAAGAGCTACTGCCTTTCCTTTGTTTGTCTCCTTCATCAATCTGCTTCTTTAAAGCAGCATTCTTGTGCTTCAATTCCAGAATTTCATGCTCAAGATCATGTATGCATACTAAACTTGATTCTAACTTATCCTAAAAATAAATTAAAATTTAGTTTCAAAGGAGGAAAAAAATGACCCTATTGACTGATCCAAATCATTTCCAAGCAGTTAAATCTTTACAATTATAGCCCAAGTTTGTTTGTTGGGAACATATGGAGTTAAATGGGAGTATATTTAAATGCTTATGAGATGAAATGATAATTCTAATTGGAATCATACTTTCAGCATACGAGATGCTATCAAAAAGTTCCTGGACTGGCCGCATGGAGCGCTAACCGGACGTAGTATGGAATTAGACCTCTAGGTAGCGCTACGGAGCTTCACTGTGAAGCAGTGTGCCGAGTGTCACATTGATACACTCAAGCGTTTTTTTTTCACGAGTGTTTTTGTGCGTTAGTGTTAGTGGTGTTCTGTGATTTTTGCGAGAAGAGAAATTGCAGACTTGAAGGAGCAGGACTGGGATGACTGCTGTTTGGTTTCTGGGTCGTAGCCATAAACCCAGCTTTCATCACCAGTGATGACCTTGGAAAGGAAGTTTCGGTCGTTTTTGACTTGTTCCTGGAGGTCCCTGCACACAGTGAGCCGGTGTTGCCTCTGGTCCTGGGTCAGCAAGCGGGGCACGAATTTGGCAGCGATCCACCTCATGTTGAGTTCCTCCACGAGAATGTGTTGGCATGTACCGAACGATAGGCCAACAATGCTGCAGATGTTGTTAATCGTTTGCCGACGGTTCTTGCGGATGGCCCGAGGCACTTTTTTAACATTTTCTTCGGTTATGCTGGTTGAAGGCCAACCATAACGTTCAGAATCCTCAACCGACGTTTGTCCACATTTGAACCGCGAGAACCACAAGAAAGTCTGGGTTCTGCCCATGGCGTCCTCACCAAATGCCTGTTTAAGCATTTCGTGGGCCTCCGATGCAGTTTTGCGGAGTTTGAAACAAAACTTGATGCACACGCGCTACTCCTTCAAGTCTGCAATTTCTCTTCTCGCAAAAATCACAGAACACCACTAACACTAATGCACAAAAACACTCGCGAAAAAAATGCTTGCGTGTATCAATGTGATACTCGGCACACTGCTTCACAATGAAGCTCTTTAGCTTTAGGTTATAAGAAGCACACATTTTTTCAGAAAAATTTATTCCAACATTGGCCAGTGTCTTATAGACTGAAGGTAAGACTATTTAGTATTGACACTCATGAACACAATGACAAGGCCTATTTTAACGTGCAGTTCTGAAAACCAATGTGTAGTTGTAAGATTAATTTTTTGCAGTTGTTAATTTAAACATTATTACTTATATTACCATTTAGAGATACAAAAAATAATCTACTTTTAAATAACACTAGCAGCCCACTGCAGCTATGCTTGCAAATAGTCTAAATAGTTCGAACCTAGGTTAGATCTTTGTTTCCTATTCATTTGACGTGTTTCCCTATTTCTTTGTCTTTCTTGTACTCTCCATTCCTCATTTACACGGGAAATCCTATGAGCATCCATATCTCTTTCTCTCTCTTTCCTACAATACTCTTCCTTTGATCTCTGGCTCCTTTTCCTTTCTCTGGCAGCTGTAGCTGGGCTACTCTAGCATTCGATCTCGCAATTTTGATGGAAATATACGTTTTAGGTGTACCTGAGTACGAAAAAGTGGTTTTCGCAATGCTGTCTGTCTGTGGATCAGCCTGTTCACAGCTCTAGAGCCTAAATTGTAGAGCGGAAATGAATGAAATCTTGTACTTAGGCATTTTATCATACAGAGTAGAAGCTATGAAGAAAGAGTTAACATCGCTCAATAATTAAGGAAAGTTTATTCTATGCAATTTTAAAATAATTTGATTTTCTCAAAAACGGCTCTAACGATTTTGATAAAATTGTGTAAAGTTACTTAAGTATATGTCTGCAATAATACTACATAGTTCATATTTCTCAGAAAATTAATATAAACCTAGTTTATTCTAGGGCAACTTTAACAACAACTGGATTTTCTAAAAACCAGCTGATACGATTTTCATCAAATTTCGTATAGTTCTGAAATTATGTTTTTTCAGATTATCCCGCATAAATTTTCTGCGTTGAACACCGTTTCCTCTCCTTTGCCGGAGACTACTTCAGGGTGATCTGGCCGGGTGTCCTCATGTATACTTTATATATACTATGGTAGCAGAGGAGGGGTGGGTGGTTTATATGAATGGGAAGGTTGGTGGTGAGGTGAGTTTTGCTGTGGCATTCGTTTTATCATGTTGTTTACTATCACTGGTGTCCAAGTGTTGCTCAACTTATAGCCACTGCCTCTGTTGAAATTCTTACCGTGCTTCCTTATTTCTATTGCCTCCCATATTACCCGTTTTCCATAAAGTTTTTCTTTCGTGAGAATTCTTGTATTTTCAAAATCTATTTCGTGTCCCCCGGCGGCGTGTTCTGCTACTGCTGATTTGTCTGCATGTTTGAGTCGAATAATGGCTCTTTTGTGTTCTTCTACTCGTGTCTTAATCGTTCTCAGTTTCCCCTATATAAACTTGATCGCAAGTCCTGCATGGTATCCTATACACCCAGGGCCGTTTTAAGATCTTTGTAGGCCCTAGGCACTCTTGCTCCACTCTACATCATATCAAATATATTAAAATGCACCCACGTTAATTCTAATCTTTTTGCTTTAAAGAAATTCGAAAGCATTTTTATAATTTTGCTTTAGAAATTATTTCAACGATACTTCAATACTTATTCAACTTTTAAACATTTTCGTATGCCCTTGAACGGCTCATAGGCCCTAGGCACTATGCCTATTGTGCCTAATGGCCTAAACGGCCTTGTATACACCCCCTCCACCTGTAGTGGTGTCCTATGTTTAGTGGTTTTTAATGTCCTCTTAATTTGGGTGATGGGCTGAAAAATTGTCGTAATGTTATATTTCTTTAATACATGTCCCAATTTGTCCGTTGTTCCCTTGACGTAGAGAATTTCAACAGAGGCAGTGGCTATAATGAGCAACACTTGGACCCCAGTGATAGTAAACAACATGATAAGACGAATGCCACAGCAAAACTCATCCCACCACCAACCCTCCCATTCATATAAACCATCCACCCCTCCTCTGCTACCGTAGTATATATAAAGTCTACATGAGGACACCTGGCCAGATCACCCTGAAGAAGTCTCCAGCAAAGGAGAGGAAACGGCATTCAATGCAGAAAATTTATGCGGGATAACCCGAAAAAACATAATTTCAGCATGACAAGCACCCGCGAAAGCTTTGTTTAGTTATTTAAGTTGATGTTTATAACAATTCTGCATAGATAATATTTTTCAAAAGATAACTAAACGACACATTAGTATATGAGAAAGTTTGTACAATGTATGTTGTACCAATTTTTTACTTTCTCATATACGAAGTATATTGAGAAAGCATTGTTATCGCGAAAAAATTCGACCTCGAGATTTTGATGGAAATATATGTTTTAGGTGTGCCTTAGTCCTAAAAAGTGGTTTTTGCAATGCTGTTTGTCTGTCTGTTCGTGGCTCTAGAGCCTAAACGGTACAGTGACAATGAATGAATCTTGTACTTATCATACAGAATAAAGCTATGAAGAAATGGTTGACATTGCCCAATAATTAAGGGAAGTTTATTCTATGCATTTTTAACAACAATTTGATTTTCTCAAACACGGCTCTAACAATTTTGATCAAATTTCGTAAAGATACTTGAGATTACGTCTGAAATAATACTACATATTTCATATTTCCCAAAGAATGAATAAAAGGCTAGTTTATTCTTGGGCAACTTGAATAACAATTGGATTTTTGAAAAAACGGCTCAAGATTTTCATCAAATTTCGTATAGTTATTTACGTTGATGTGTATAACGATTCTACCAGTTCCGTAACTAGGGTATGGCGAATGTGGCATTTGCCATAGGCACCACTTGCAGAAGGCACCAAACGTTCCCAAAAAAAGTGCAAAAAGTTTATTTTCCTGCAAATAACTATTATTTTAATACTCAAACGTTAGCTTTTAGTCAAACTCTTCAAAGATGGAAATCCATTAAGGCGGAAACCTGCGAATGCCAGAAAAAATTCCCTTGGACCGATTTTTCATGTATTTTGAACTCAATAAAGTGGAAACTTGTGAGACGCGGACTGAAAATCAATTTTGATTTTAATTTTAATATTTTAGTACATTTAAACTTGTGAAAGGTGGAAAAAGAAGATGCAACAAGGTCGACACTTGGTGAAATTAAAAGAATGGCAGTTATTTTTCCAACTGCGATTAAATTCTGTGACCATTCCTTTGGAACTAACCTCCTCGTTCTTTTATTGCTGCTCATGTAACTACAATGAGTTAGCCAAGTTAAATATATTTTTTTATTAATCTGAAAACAGGGTATATATTACTTCTTATTCTCTTTTTTTCAAAATCGACCGAATCTCCTGATGTATTTCTGAAAATTACTTACAATATGTTCTATCAAGTAGTGCTTTTACGTTATGAACAGGATCACGTTATGGACCAATGTTACAGGAAACAGCATTGAAGACAGTAGCGCTTCTCAAAATTGAGGGCTTTAAAGCTTCCAACAGCTGGTTACAGAGTTTTAGAAAGAGACACAGCATTAGCTTTAATGTTTTGTCAGGGGAGAGAGGTAATGTCAGCTTGACCGTTGTAGATGAATGGAAACAAAAATTGCTAGAATTAACTAGGGGATATGAACTGAAAAACATAGCTAATTGTGACAAAACGCCCTTATTATTTAAAATTTTGCAGAATAAGACGTTGCATGTGAGAGGAGAAAGATGCTCAGGTGGCACATGTTCTAAGGAATGTATCACTTTATTGCTTATTGCATTGCATTGCATTGGAACCATCGATGAACCTGTAGTGATTGGCAAGAGCCAAAACCCTCGCTGCTTCAAGAAACTCGACTAAAACAAACTTCCAGTGACTTATTTTGCTAACTGTAAGACATGGATAACTAGCAGAATATTTGAAGAAATTCTAATAAAATTAAATCACAGAATGGAAGTGGAACATTGACACATTTTGCTCTTTCTTGATAATGCAACATGTCATCCTAATTTTCAACTTCCAAATATAAAATTGGTTTTTCCTCCACCAAATACTACCGCAGTCCTTCAACCATTGGATAATGGAATCATCCAGAATATAAAAATGAATTACAGAAAACTTATGTATTATCCGTATTAACTTGCCCACTAAACGTAATTGTAACAAAGCTTGCAGACCTGTTTAGCTTGCAAACTGGGACTGAGGGATAGGTTTTATTTCAGGAACATGTCATAAATTTCACGCAAAATGTAAATGTGACAGCACTAATGTCGCACATCAGGGTTTCAAAAGAATGATTGGGTTGTGGTGCTCTGTGGACTAGGGAAAATCCCATTCCACCAGGAATGAGAATGAAAGAAACATCACATCTGAGCGACTAATTCAGTGCCACATAATGGCCGAAATAAGAAGTTCTTGGGAGGCAGAATGGCATGCCATCTAGCGGCTAATCGTTCAACTAGGTAGTGCAAGCTGGATACTCATTAAGTACCCAATAGTGTCTTTATTGGGGCGAGATTTAGACTAAGTCTCCTCTTCCACCTAGGCCCTTGTCATTTATAAAAGTGAGGGAAGGAGTGAGGGGGGATAAAGGGAGTGAGAGATGGAGGAAGAATAAGGGAGAGGGAGAATGGACAGTGATTTAATTTTAATTTAATATTTTTTCATGTAGACCTGTTATATTTGAGATACTATAGTTATGTGAATTTAGTACACCACTTGTGAAAGGTTGCCTACCATTGCAATAGAAAACATAATTCAAAACTTATTGAGGGAATTCAAGCATTTATCTGCTAGTTTCTTTCCTTCACTAGTTTTGCCTGAAAATCTTATGAATACGGAAATGCATGCTAACAGTACACATATGATGAAATTACATCACGATTGCAAAAATTTTTGTTAATAATTCTTGGTGGCAAATATTTATATTTTTAATCCTAAAACTAACCTGAATTTTTGATACTCTCTCAGAATTTTCCTTCAAAGATGACTTGCATTCTGCCTCAACTGCTAATGCCATATGATCAATGTCATGTAATTCTTTTTCCAGCTCTCGATTATGATCAGCCAATTTGACAGCTCGTCCCATTGCTTCGTGTTGCTTTACAACTGCATCTTATAAAAATAATGTATCATATGTAGGATTTAGATCAAGGAATATCCATTCTAGAGTATCAGGAAAAACAATTTTATTTCTCACCCTTAAAAAATTCTTGCAAAATTATCAAGAAAAACTAATACCAGGGGACTCTACACAATGAATGAGAGTTAATAAAATTAACAACCATGTTAAAAATGCTCTTAAAAATTTTAATGTAAAACATGCTTACAATATGATGAAAAAACTTTTTGATTATATAAATGAGCACAAACTTTCTCTGATACATATGCTTATAGTTATACAATAATGTTACTGGTACATTAATACGTTTGGGACGGCGTGGCCACCGGTGGTCATTTCCCCTATAATTTGAATATGGATTTTCGTTCATACACCTATTGGAGAGAACTCCCATTTTGTTTACGCCCACAGGGATGGTTTTAGTTACTGACTATCTACATTTATCATTGAAATGTCTAAAAGTTACAATTTTTATTAGGTTACAGGCAACACCCATGAAAGTTAATTACAAACATATTTTGTGGACATTTTTATTTCGATTTGCTAAATAACCGAGAACGTAATAATTTTTTGCATAGATACACAATTTTTTAAACATATTACGTATAAAATAAATTAATTCACATAAATAATTCAATAAAATACACGTAAAATACTTACTACAAATGAACATATCTCACATTTATCTATCATCAAGCATTCAGAAATTACACATGAATAGTTACATTATGTACAATATACATCCAAAAAAATTTTATACATACATTCTACAAATAAATTTTAATTATTACTTACTAACTACTAGTATATCAATAATAAAAAATTAGTGAATAAAAATATCAAATCAACAATACATATTAGAAAATAAATTGACAGATGGCTCAAAAATGATATACCATATACATATTACCCCAAATAAAACAAACAGTAAATATTCACTAAAAGTTATTTATGTATTTTGATGTAACATTCCAAGCACATTGCAGGACGTCCATCACAGTCTCTACAAAATGTTCTCACTCTTTTAGATTTTGCCCGAGCTTCACTCGCTCCTTTTTCAGACCGAATTTTATCGTAACACGATGAACATCGCTTCCTCGATTCCCTTGCAGACCCTTCATATTTTTCCAGCTGATGAAGTGATTTTATTTTCTGCATGGATGTCCCTGGTCTATCATCATTTCCTCTTACACTTTCCTCTGCCTCATCTTTCAAAAGCCCTTCATACACTTTTTCCCTAAATTTAAACATATCCATTTTTTTCTCAGGCCCAAATTTATTATAAATTACCCACGAGTTTACTACACAAGTCCCTAGAAGTAATTCAATTGCAACTTTTTTGTACCATTTCAATGTCCTTCTTAGGGCCGTATAATATGAGGACATTTGGTCAGACATATCGACACCTTTCTTTGCTTTGTTATATGATATTACTAATTGGGGTTTCATCTTAATTTCCTGCCCTCTTTCTCATTTTCCAGAAGTCACTAGCGTGTCCGTGAGTTCAGGATTTGAGGAGATCATGAGCACAGGTCTTGCCATTTCATCACTCTCACACCATTCAATTTTTTTTGGCAAATGCTTCACCTTTTTTTATCTTCCATGCACAGACTTCCAATATTAGGTCACAATTACCGTATCTGCCCAAATACAAGCCGATGTTTTTACATATTGAATGAGAAATATTTAGCTGTGTTGTAGTACAATATAATGATTATCTCTTTTTTTTTTTATTGCAAATGGCCACCCGCACAAGAACACGCGCTCCACTTGCTCTGGTGTTTTTTGCACTATTCTCAGTATTTTTACCTCTTGTGGTCAATCTTGCTGCTCGTAGTTGTGAAGTTTCTTCCTGTGACCAGGCACTATTATTATTTAGTGAATCACACGTGCAGCTCTATAGTTTTAGGAGATATTCTTTCTCCGCCTTTTCGTCATGTGGTTTGTTTTCCGGTGGTCTCCGCTACCCCGGTGTTCCCCCGTTCTCCGCCGGGCGATCCCGAGGGTCTTCGCCGCGGAAGCTGGCTCCAAACTCCCAGCATGGAATCGTCATTCTACTCATCTTACTTTCCGGAGATGTGAGTCTTAATCCCGGCCCCGGCAGTCAGAATCTGAATATCTACTACCAGAACGTGAGGAGTATTAAAAATAAACTTTCTACTTGCGATTCGTGCGTATTTGAATTATCCGATTTTGACATTATTGCCTTGTCGGAAACATGGCTAACTCCGGCAGTTAATGATAGCGAGCTATCCTTCTCAAGCTCGCATACTATTTTCCGACGTGACCGATATTATAGAGGGGGGGGTGTGCTTCTTGGAATTAAATCGGTGCATCCCGCAAAACGCCGCCAAGATCTGGAAACTAACTGCGAAATTGTGTGGAGTGAAATCGCTTTATCTACTAGCAAGCTATCTAAATCAAGTAAAATTTTTGTTGGTTGTTTTTATCGTCCACCTGCAAGTGAACTTAATGTGTTGGAAAATTGTTTTGAGTCTGTATTGCGAGCCATTAACCTAGGCCCTATTATTCTTGTCGGTGATTTTAATCTATCTATTCGCTGGGACTCTCCATCTAGTGGTAGCACGTTGAATAACAATGATGTTTTCTTCATGGAACACTTTATTTGTGCGCTCCGCTTATCCCAGCACAATCTCCATTGCACTCGCAACATGGAAACACTGGACTTTCTCCTTTCGTCCGTTGCCCCGGCGACGGTCACCCCCGGACGTAATATTTTCGACTCGGACCACGAGTCTCTCGATGCAGTTTACCGGTTTCGAGGCTCCAAGATGCACCCGGGGGGCCCACCCACTCCACTGAAACCCTTTTGTGCCTGGTCAAAGGTTCGTTGGGAGGATGTTAATCGCTGCCTCGACCTTATCCTCTGAAGCGTGCTTACCTCTCTGTCTCCTGATGAGGCAGTTGATTTTCTGTACGCTGTGCTTGAAAGTGTTACAAAAGATTTTGTCCCCCTTGTTAAGCCTAGGTCAAAAAAGTTTCCCCCCTGGTTTAAGCCAGACACAGTTCATTTTCTTAGAAATAAAAATTGTGCATGGTATTTTTGGAAAGCCCATCCTAGCGCTGAATCTCGGAGGTCTTTTACCGACCTACGTAAATATTCGAAGGCACTCATTCGTCGTGACTACGCTGAATACATGAAAGCTATTTCTTCCTCCCTCTCCGCTCATCCCAAAAAATTTTGGGCTTTCGTTAACTCTCGGCGCAACCGTTCGCGTATCCCCGAAACCGTTTCTTACATGAACTCCAAGGCTGCGGGGCCAGGCAGACCTAACCTATTTCTCAAATTTTTTTCTGAATGTTTAACTCCGGCGTCTAATCTTCCCATAAACAACATGCAGTCCCTCTCTCCCAAATGTAACTATTCATTGTCCCAAATCCAAACTACACCCCACGAAGTTTATCAATTTCTTTGCAAATTTTCCCCTCGTCGTTCCCCCGGTCCGGATGGTCTTAGTCCTATACTACTACGTAACTGTGCTACCTCACTTTCAATTCCCTTATGCCTGATTTTAAACAGATGCTTCTCCTTGGGCATTTTCCCTTCTCAATGGAAAATGGCTAATGTTATTCCTTTACACAAGTCAGGACCGAAGACTGATGCATCAAATTATCGTCCAATTTCCTTGCTTCCAATTTTATCTTCTGTTTGCGAGAAAATCATTCTTAATCGTTTATATTATTTCACTTCCCCTCATCTTTCCTCCAACCAGCATGGTTTCCTTCCTAGTCGTTCTTGCATGACAAACCTAGCAGTCTTTCAGCATCATGCTGTCAACGCAATAACAAACAAGTCTCAGTTGGATTCAATATTTTTAGATTTCTCCAAAGCTTTTGATTCCTTGAACCATAACCTCCTTCTCCACAAACTCAGTCACCGTTTTAGTATCCATGGTAATTTTCTCAACCTACTGTCCAGTTTTCTAAGTGATAGAATCCAGCGAGTTGTCTTATCGGGTTTCTCTTCTGATTGGTTTTCTATTACCTCAGGGGTCCCCCAGGGTAGCGTTCTAGGACCATATCTTTTTAATCTGTACGTTGATGATTTAGCTTCATTAATCCACTCTTCCCAAGCCCACACATTGCTCTATGCAGATGACTGTAAACTCTTTAAACAAATTGATTCCCCTTCTGACTGCCTTGTTTTCCAGGATGCATTAAATCAGATTGCTACGTGGTGTGACGTGTGGAAGCTCAAATTAAATTTGGCGAAGTGCAGCACGATGTCGATTTCATTAAGGAAAACTCCCATTACCTTCAACTACTGCATTAACTCCACCCCTTTGAGCAAGGTCTTCTCACTAAAGGACCTTGGGGTAATAACTGACCAAAAATTAAATTACTCAGAGCATATTAAAGCTGTCAGAAGCAAAGCTATGTCTCTATTAGGTCTCCTCTACCGTTTCACTGATATTAGTGACCCTCTTGCCCTTAGAACATATTTCTCCACTATTGTCCTCCCCGTCATCTCGTATTGCTCTCCTATCTGGTCCATGTCAGCTGTATCCAATCTCTCCATCCTTAATTGTGTCACTAATTTCTTTACTAGGATAGTTAAACACAGAGTGCCTTCTCTCCGTAACGCCTCAACAGATCTCGTTCTATCCGCCCTTTCCCTGAGTAATCTCTCTAATCATAGGCTAAAGTCCGACTTGTCCTTTATTTATAACATCCTAAACTCCATTACAGACTGCCCAGATCTGGTTTCCTACGTTAATTTCAGAGTTCCTTCTAGACCCACCCGCACGCATTCATTACTTCATATGCCCATTCCTAGAGCATCCCTTGTCCAACGTTCACTCTCCTTCCGTCTATTCTCCATGATAAACTCTCTCCCTTACCATATTGACCCCTTCTTGTTGTCACGTAACTCTTTTGTCCAAGCTGGTTTGACGCATCTCTCAACTATACAATAGTGTCTTACCTTGTTGAGTGTATTTAATCTGTTTTGTTTAAATTTTATTTATTGACCTGTTGTAAAGCCCACTGTAAATTGGCATTCTTTGCTGTATGTGGACTAATCTTTAATAAATAAATAAAAATAAATAAATAAAATTTAGAAAAAAGTGGCTATTATATCTACAAGTAAAAGCCATATATTTAGTGCTATATTTATTTTTATATTTATGGTCCACTCATAGTTTATACAAGTGACAATCTTGTATATTATTCCTAACCTATCAGAAATGAAACTTTAGCATGTGTCAATTCCCATAATAGGTCACAATTACCGTATCTGCCCAAATAAAAGCCGATGTTTTTTGTCAAAATTTTATCATGAAAAAATCACCCCTCGGCTTAAATGCGAGTCCGAGGAAAATTTGGGTTATGGTTAAATCTCGAAGTCTCTCATTGCCTTTGCGTTCAAATCATAGTACTATATTTTTCGTAAAGTAAATATTTGACCTACGATGAATATATATAAAAATATCTTGGCGAGATCGCTTCTGTAAATTGACAGTCACGCAAAATGTGTTGACGGCTTTGAACGCTCAACTGTTTGAATTTTGGTAAAACTTTACATGGAACGTGTATAATTGTAAAAATGCAGTTTCTTAAGGCAATGTATATGCTAATTTCATTGGAAATAGACGGATGAAAAAATATCTTGGCGAGATCGCTTGCGTAAATTGACGATTACGCAAAATGCGTTGACGGCTTTGAACGCTCAACTGTTTGAATTTCGGTAAAACTTTACATGGAATGCGTATAATTATAAATATGCAGTTTCTTAAGGCAATATATATGCTAATTTCATTGGAAATAGACTTGGATGAAAAAATATCTTGGCGAGATCGCTTGCGTAAATTGACGATTACGCAAAATGCGTTGACGGCTTTGAATGCTCAACTGTTTGAATTTCAGTAAAACTTTACATGGAACGGGTATAATATAAAAATGCAATTTCTTAACACGTTCAACACGGAGGACGTCAATTGACGTCCTCAGCCGGTCTATTGGGTGGCGGCGGACGTCAATTGACGTCCAAGGTCCCTTCCTTTTCCAAGGGAGGTTTGAGACTCTACGCCATATCCCGCCGTCGTTTCTTTCAGCACAGTCATTGCTTAGCATCCTATCTTGGTACACATTTGTGTCGTTTCCAAATGGCGCTATTAAGAAATTTTCCATGATTTTTTGAATATTTCGATTTTTTTTTCGTTTTCTTTGTGGCTGTATGCTTAAATAAGAGCAGTACATACATTTTTGAGTAATCGAAGGCTTTTTTCTATAGTAGTAGGTTATATATTTATTCCAGTTAGATGAAGGTTTTGTATGAATGTTTTGACCGTATTTTTTTCAATGGGTAATCTACATTATAATCAACTTAGTGTGTACGAGTGGTTTCATTTTACAACATGCAGAGGAACAATAGAAAGCGATTATGTAAAAGTTGAAAAGGTAAATAAGATGTCTATATGTTATAACTATTATAGGAGACGCCAAAGGTTTAGAGCATTCACCTCTCTCCTAAACCTTCAATCCCTTGGGATTCTCGGAAGCACACGAGCATTCTGGCCATTTGGCCCTATACATTGTATGTGCAATAAAAATAAAGGCTGTGTGTGAGAGTGCAATAAGAACTGAGGTGTTTCATTTCTCTCGGTCAACCCCGCAACCAACCCACGCTATATGTGTAAATGGGTAAATAAATAATTCATTCAATAATTAGCATTCACTATTACTCTATTCTGACGAATGTATGGCAAACCGGGTGTAGTAAATAAATTTTTATATAGCATCTGCAATATATATAAGTACTGAATATACACCTATATATACACCTGATACTGTATATATTATAGGTGAATATACAGTACTTAGTAAGCAAACAATAGTACGTGAAAAGCATTTCTTTTCCTAAAAACAAGGAATTTTTTGAAAAATTTCCTATTCCATTATTATTACTTGACAAAAAAATAATTGAAACTTACGACTACAACCTATACAATTCGTAAATATTCATAGGTAAGAAAAAGTTATGTTATGCAAAACAACTAAAAGAGTAATATATGGTGACAGCCAATTAGGATGAGATAAGCCACTGCGCGTCTTCACGCTAATTGGACCACCGGTGGCGGCGGACGTCAAGTTAATTATTACATTTAAGAATATTTATCTTATTAATAAATTGAAAAATAATGCAAAAGGCCATTATATAGACTGCTTCCATTATGATGCGAAAAAATAAATTCTCAGCCACCGGCAAAAAATTTTATTTTTTTTGCCACGTTGAACGTGTTAAGACAATGTAAATGCTAATTTCGTTGGAAATAGACTTATTGTTAGATGAAAAATTTCTTGGCAAGATCGCTGTTACCATATCTAACCTTTTGTGAAAATGAAGATGAATGAAATTATTGTCACTGAATGTGGAACATTATTCAACGGTGCAAAATTATTAATTGGAATAATATTTTTAAATGTCAACAACTAAACCATTTCCCACACATTTCTTCGATCTCGAATAATGTATTCTAAGATGTGCATGAATGCCCGGCACACTTCAACATAAAATCTACAAAATTTACGTTTTTGCCAAAAAACTGTGGAAATTTTTGGGGAGTCGGCTTAAATCCGGGGTCGGCTTCTATTCGGGAAGATACAGTAATTACAGTAAGAAATTATATAAATTATTTGGTTGTGAAAAAGTTAATAATATTTAAAAAAGTGTTAAAACATCACTTACCTTTAACTTGTCTTTTTAAATCTTTATTTGCTTTCTGCAGTAAAATCAATTCTTCAGTCATATGTAAAGGAGTTATATTCTGAATACTTCTTGAATGAGGTTCCTTACATTCAAAATGTTTCAGACAGCATATACCACCTGCCTTACACTTGAGATGGTAGATTTCTTTTTCTTGGGATATTATCTAAACACAAGTGACAAAAACTGGATTATATGTTTTCATTCACACCTGATACAATTGAAACAATAATAATATAAGGATATATATATATAAGAATACAAGGTGTGGGTTATAATGAAGTTTTGTATCAGATGAAATCATTAATTTTAAGAGTATGCAGTTTGTAATAATTATGTCCTCACAACAAGTCTTCAGGAAGTGGAAGAAATATGCAGTGCAATGGGGAAGAGCAATGAAGAAGAAGAACTGGAAGATGACACTGAAGAACAACCTGCACAAAAAATTTCAGAGATTCAGTTGCTGGATTTGAGATGATGCGAAGATATTTCACTTCTTTTGAAATTGATAACTCAACTATGAACAGAATTACCATATATTCTGGCATATAAGTTGACCTGGTGTATAAGTCAACCCCTGCTTTCTTGAATGGAAATACAGGATTAGGCATATGTTTGCTGTATAGGTTGACCCCCACTTTTTTCACTTAAAAATACTTTTCATGAAATCGTTTTCAGACAAAATCAAAGCGATATACAATCCAAGTTATAACAAAACACCAATAAACATAATAATAAAAATATATATAAATATTGTTTAGAGTCTTGAGCATTCCATGTGACAGATGTTTTAATTTCAACCAATAAGAAACTGTTATTCTTGGAGAGCTTGAACCACTAACCTATAGTACGACTGATGTCAGCTGCTAATGATACTATCAAAATGAACTGTACTTAGTGATCCCAATCGATATCTACAGTGGTGAAATTCAATAAAATATCACAAATGTGTACCCCGCTCACCTTTTTTCCCAAAATGTCAGCAAAAAAAGAGACAGCGCATCATTCATGAAGATGTCTGACCAAATTTAAAAAATTGTGAGTTTCGATAGTAAATTTACTGCAACACGCATCTACATTTATACTCTCAAAAGACGAACAATTCTACAAAGTTTACGTGTATGTACACGACCAAGAAATGTTTAGGGTTTAAATGCGTGGTTTATCCAGCCAATGGTGCATCTTCAACATTGATGTAAACGTAAAATTTTTATAATATTAAAGCTGTACCTATTTATTAAGTTTTAAGTTTATTATTGTTACTCAAAATAAACAGTTCTGTCATTAAAAATTTACTATCAGTTTCTGCCTCAAGTTTTTGCCAGAATAAGTTGGCATCTGGTATCAGTATTTGCCGAATTAAATGTGAGCCGCTGACGCTCCTTTAACCCGGGAGAGAACCATAGTTCCCTCTAATTTTTTTCATCCATGGGCTGAATGAATATCGCTATACACGCTTACATGACGATATTTCATGAATGTGCACCGGGGTTGACGTGGCCCTGTTCCGATATGCTCTAAGATACACCCAATCGTGCACGCTCAAAAAATTTAGTGAGCAGCACTTCAAAAACTGCTGCGTGGCCACAGTCATAAAATGTAAACACTGGAACAGCTGATTCAAATATCGATCACCTCCACTGAAAGATCAAGAGTCTTCATAAATATCGATGTTATTCATCTGTAATTTAAGGTTCACATTTTATGTTGGGCATATAAAAGCATTCAAAATAAAACTAAACAGAAAATTAGGATTGCTAAAGTTAAATTTGCTTATTCAATAACTTCCTCTAAAGAATCGCCTTCCATGTTATGGAAAAATTTGCGGCTTCTCGAGATTGGCAAACCTAGGGACTCCTCCTTACCCCAAACTATTTCCTTAGATTCTCTAAATGCAAACTTTTCTACTCCTCCCACAACTATTGAAGCCAAACTTAAACGTCAAGTCCTGGAAAGCATCTACTCTAAAGCAAACGAAACCACAATGTATCAACCTTTTCACTTTAAATTAGTTTCGCAATCAGACGTAATAAAAGCAATAAGTAGACTTAAGGCAAAAGTGCAGGGAGCAGATGGCATTCCGATCTTACTCATTAATAAACTACTTCATCTCATCCTACCTGTAATCACTAATATTTTTAACCACTCCTTACTCCAAGGTCAACTTCCTTCACAATGGAAACAAGCTCTAATCTGGCCCATCCCAAAGAAAGCATTATCTTGTGACAACACAGATTATTGCCCGACCAGTTTTCTTCCTGTGCTATCTAAAGCTTTAGAGAGACTTGTGCACGAGCAAGTTACTCACTTCCTTGACACTAATCGTTTACTTGACTCCTTCCAATCAGGTTTTTGCAAATCACATGGCACTACCTCCGCCTTACTCAAAATCACAGGTGACATACGAAGATCTATGGATGACAGAAAATTATCAGCATTAGTACTATTAGATTTCAGAAAAGCTTTCAACTCAATAGACATGGGCATTCTTTTAGCAAAACTACACTGCTTAAATTTCTCTAATGCATGAATGAATTGGTTCTCTTCATACATTACTGATCGATATCAGAAGGTCATTTCAAATGATTCTTCCTCTTCATGGCTAAGCATTACTCAAGGTGTCCCACAAGGATCAATCCTAGGTCCTGTTTTATTTTCTCTGTATATTAATGACTCCTCCAATTCACTTACTCGTTGTAAACATCACCTATACATCGATGATTTGCAAATCTATTTAAATACCAGTCCAATAAACCTATCTACCATCCTAGATAATATTAACCAAGACTTGGCTCAACTTAAAATCTGGAGCGATGATAACTTTCTTAATATCAATCCAAATAAATCTCAAGCAATTATTATAGGTTACCCCAAACTACATGTAACAGTAAATCCTGTGGGCAATACTCCTCTGTCTATAAATGGCTCAACCATACCCTATTGTAAGACAGTTGAAAATCTTGGCATTATTATTAATGAAACTCTGACCTGGACAAATCATGTTACCAAATTATGTAAAACAGTAAATTCCTCTTTACACTCTCTAAGATGTCTTCAAAACATTCTACCGCAGTCCCTAAAAATTAAGTTAGTTACTTCTCTAATCATCCTACATTTTGACTATTGTGACACTGTATACCAAGGATCTCTCTCTTAAACTCGAGCGTGCCCATAATGCATGTGTGAGATTTATTTTTAATCTTAACAAGTCTGACCATATCTCGGAATATTTCTGCAAATTATCATGGCTAAATCTTCAATCACATAGAAAGATGCATCTCCTCTCTTTATTATATCAGATTCTAAAATCAAGCCTACCTGAATACCTTTCGACTGATTTCATCACTATCAACACTATACATAATTGCAACATTAGAGGGTGTCATAAGTTTCTGACCCACTACAATGAACCGAAATCCTATATATTATGCGCATGGTGAAGCTGCGTCCGTCCGTCCATCCATCAGTCCGTGCATATGAAGCCTCACGTAATTATATCGGCGTATTTCTTGAGAACCGTTCATCGTAAATATATGCGGTAAACGGCGTTTTGTTTCTACAAATGAAAATATTTTTCTAGGGACCTCATAAGGTCCCTAGAAAAATATTTTCATTTGCTGAAGTGTCCAGGGTTCGAATCCTGGAGACAATTATATTTTCTCATAAGCTTACATAGATTTTCGATTTTTCAGAGTGCAAGGTTATTTCCTTCATTTATTAAAATAAGTAAATATGGACCGATTTTCTTCTTTTTTTGCTTTATTCGACGGCTAAAACTTTATACTATCATATTCTTGCAATGTTTACACGTTACGTGGTAGAATTTTTCAGAAATACGCATTCTTTTTCGAAATTTTGCGGATTTTTCGTACTCATTCAGGGTGTTGCCAATGAGACTCTCATTGTTGCCTCCAATTCATTTAAGGCCAATTAAACCTTCAAAAAGACAAAAGAAAAACATTACTGTTATCTTCTCTTCATTGATAATCTAAATAAACGCTCGCCTTTACAGTAGGTCCTGTAAGAAGTTAAAAGAGGTCGTTGATAGACACTTGAAGGAAAGCAACTGTTTGTGAGTTCGTCTATAAGGGTGCAACGATAATCAGTGGAACTAAGGTGAGGTAGAATTAAAAATTTTTCCCCTTTGAATAAACCGTGATATTAAACTAGCATTGTGATCACGTAATTGCTCTAATATATATTTCTGTAAAATCGCAGAAAATTTTAAAATGCTAAGTGGTAGACCAGTGAAAAGTAGAGCTATTAGCCCAGCTATAGCTGCCAGAGATCAAACAAAGAGTATTGTAGCAAAGACAGAGAAAGAGATGAGGAAGTTCATAGGATTGCCCATGTAGATGAGGAGCGGAGAGTACAAGAAAGACAAAGAAATAGGGAAACACGTAAAATGAATAAGGAACAAAGAAGATCTAACCTATGGCCGAACTATTTAGATTATTTGCAAGCGTAGCTGCAACGGGCTGCTAGTATACAATAAATCATTCACTGTCACTGCATGCCGGCTATGGAACTCTCTCTCATCTGAAATAAAGAGCTCTTCATTCCTATCTTCCTTCAAGCACACATACTGCAAACATCTTCTATCTCATTCCCATCCATAACTTTTTAATGAGCATCATTCTCTCTTGCAGTTACAAATAGTTATTTATAAATATCTTAAATATGTTAAATGACTGAATTAGTGTATTTATAAATTATATTTTTATATTTGTGGTTACATATTTGATATCTTCTTATTTGTCTTTTAGCGTATTTTCTTTTAGACTTATTTTTTGTTTGTTAATTTATGCCGTAAATTATTGCTGTATGCATTCTTGTATCAGTAACACTGCTCTTTTATGTATGGATTATTATTAGATCAGTGGTAGTAATGGTGGTTGTGTGAGCTTGCTGCTCTGAAGTTTTTGTACTTCTGGGTGGTATTTCGAAGTTTTAAAGAGTTTGTGGAATTTGTCTGTCTTTGTTATTACATTGTTGTGTTGTGTACGTGTTGGAGAGTGTTGTTGATGTGTATAAGTTGAGAAACACTGATTTAAAAGTAGGCTAGTATTTGCGATTGGAACTCTCCGGCATTTTGGTGTCGAACAGTAAAACTACTGACATAAGACGATCAAAAACTATGAATTGCCACAGGTGTAGTGAAAATCTCCCTAGAGACGGTGATTATGTTTCGTGTTTTGGGTGTAACGGGGATATGCATTACAACTGCGCCGGGCTCAAGGAGGCAACATATAAGGCGATGTCGAGAAGGAAGAAGGAGATTTGGAGATGTCCATCCTGCAGAATGAGAGGAAATGCTGATATTAAAAACTCGCCCAAAACTCTGAACATGGATACTGGAGGTAGTAAGGTCCAAGAAACTCCAGAGGTGGAGCTAAAGAAAGACATAGGAGAAATAAAGATAAGTCTTAGTTTCCTATGTGATAAATACGACACTGTGATACAAAAACTAGATGATTATGCGAATAAAATTAAAGACTTGACACAAACAGTATGTAGTTTGCAACAGGAAATTAGAAGTAAAGATACTATAATAATCGATTTACTAAGATTAATATATTAGAGCAAAAAAATCTTTCAAAAACATTGGAACTCACCGAAATTGATGTAAATTTAAATAATCAAAAAGAGGTATTTGATATAATTGACAAAATTGCAAACGAGATAAATGTAAAAGATTGCAGCATTAACGATATAGATGATGCCCTTTTCACCAAAAGTCGCTATTCCGGCAAGCCAAACAAAATAATAGTGTCCTTTCTTAACAAAAACATTAGGGACAGTTGGTTGACAAATAGAAAAACGTTATTTAATAAAAATCTTTTTCAGAGTCAAAATGAGTCCAAAATTTATATAAATGAGGCCCTTACCAGTTTTTACAAAAACCTCCTCTGGAAGACTAAATCTAGAGGGAAAGATATGAATTATAAATATATATGATACAAAAATTCAACAATTCCAGCCAAAAAAAAATGAAAATTCACATATTATTAAAATTCGAAATGAAACTGACTTACAAAAACTGGTATAGGTCTCATTTATTTCCATTGTAAAATCTGTGATAATAATTATTTATATTAAAACGTTTGTATTGAGTTATGGACTAGAATAAGCACTTACCTTTATTTGATGATATTAGCCTAGAAAAAGTAAATTGTTATACTTTAAATAGCACTGATGAACTTACATCAAATCAGTCAACTTACATTTGTGTCAACCTAAATATTAGAACTCTAAAAAAAATATTGGGATGAACTGTCAATCTACATCAGAAACTTAGAAAAAAAGTTTAAAATTGCTATGATCTTACTAACAGAAATCAATCTAAAAATGATGAAAAGGAATTGTATAATATGTCTGGTTACATAAATTACTTTGCCTTAAGAACTCAAATACAAGGGGGTGGACTAATGTTAATGATAAATAGTGATCTCGAATTTTACCCAGATAAAGATGATTCTACTTATTTTGAATCCATAAGTAGGAAGCTTAAGTTCCTCAATCATTCTATTACAATAATCGGTATATATAGACCGCCAGATACTAACATTAGTAAATTTTTGGACGAAATTGAATTGAAATTACTAAATGATAAAAATAGTGAAACTCTAATAATGGGTGACATGAATATTAACATCAAAGATAAACTAAATTTAAATACAATGAAATACAGAGACATATTGAGCACTGCTGGTTTCAGAGAAATAATAAAACAGTATACAAGAGAAGAATTTCTTTTAGATAAGATTGTAAGATCCTGCATAGACTACATTTACTACAAGGGCAATAAGCTAAATCCAGATGGTGTGGTAATAAAATCCAAAATATCTGATCATTATGTAACTGGTATCTTGATAAAATCTGTGTTTTGTAATGACGATAAAAATGCAAATGAAAAAACTTTCTTCATAAATGATCAGAAAGTAGACTACTTACTTAAAACCACAGAATGGAATAAATATGATGAACTAACTAATGTGACAGAATTATATAATCTTTTGAAAGAGAAATTTAACATGATATATAATAAGTCAATGATAGAGAAAAAAATTAAACATGAATTGTAAAAAAGACCGGATGACTACTGAGTTATATAATAAATTAAAAGAGAGGGATAAACTTTTTAGACTATGCAAAACTAATCCAACAAACGCCGTATATAAATCAAATTATAAAAAATTTAGAAATACTACAGGCTAAACAAAAATATTTTTAAAATAAATTTAAAAATGTTAAAAATACTAGAGAGATGTGGAAAGAAATAAAGACGACAATGGGAAAAACTTCACCCTACACTAGAGATGGACAAATAGTTAAAAATATAGAAAAAGACATGAATACTGAAGTTTTTACTAATGCATTACTTAATCAATTTACAAATGTTGTGGCAAATTTAAAATTAAATTGTCACATAAAAATTGTGTTATAATCATATATGTTTACAGGAAAGTATATATATCCCTGAAGCTACTCACAATAATATACTTAAAATTGTTAAAGAAATGACGAATACTGCTAGCGGTAATGATGGTATACACGCCAATGATATTAAAAGGAATGGTTATATTATTCCAATAATAACGAAATTGATTAACGTATGTATCACACAAGGTATTGTATCAGAGGAATTGAAATTGGCTATTATAAAACTAATTCATACAGCGGGTAGCTCAATGGACCCCAATAACTATAGACGGATATCTATCTTACCTTCAATAAGCAAAATATTTGAAAAATATGTAGCAAATATAATAATGAATTTTATAAATTAACATAATCTGATATAAAAAAATCTGACGTGGCCAACACATGACTTTCTCCATATTTGGGGTATAGATATTTAAATTATTATGAATAGCATAATGAGGCAAAATTATTATTTCGTATCGTAAAAGAATACAGTCTTCCTTATTGCCGTAAATTATATTTTGATTATGTTTCCAGAATTCACCGCTATGTGGTTTTGGCGCTGTAAACTGGATATTACGAAAAAATTTGAATATCTCTGAAATCGATGGTTCTACGAAAATTTGTTTCGTATAAACCTCGACTTCCGGTTAACCGTTATTGTCCAAAAACTAATCAGTTCTTTGTACTCATGCTATTTGAAGTTTGGTAAGGATATGGCAAGTACTTTTTGAGTTAGAGCACCCACAATCACATACACACACACAGACATCATTCCGAAAATAGTCTAAACGTGTTCTAGGGACCTCAAAACGTGTATTTCCGTTGAAATCTCGAAGACTATTTTTTTTGTGAACACAATACTTTCCTATTACTACGTATGGAGAAAGTAAAAAGCAAAATATCTCCGAATGGATAGTTCTACGAAAATTTGTTTCAAACAAAACTTGGAAGAAATATTATTCTCTACAACATTGGTCCTCACGAAGATTACCAATAACGATGTTTTTAAGGAGAAAACCGAAAAACCGGTTATTTATAAATAACTCCTAAACAATAACCACAATAGAAAATTGTTTCAAATGAAAGTTGTAGGAAATTACATTCTCTATAACTTTTGTATAGAATTGTATATACAATAATGATGTTTTAACGAAGAAATATCGCAAAAACTGAATCGGGTTTCGGATAAACCTCGACTTCCGGTTACCCGTTATTGTCCAAAAACTAATCAGTTCTTGTGCTCCTGTTAAAGTGTTATATATGAAGTTTGGTAACGATATGGCATGTACTTTTTGAGTTAGAGCGCCCACAATCACATATATCCACAGACACACACACAGACACAAATACACAAACATACATACATACACACACATACATACGCACATATAATTCCGAAAATAGTCTAAACGTGTTCTAGGTACCACAAAACGTTTATTTCCGTTGAAATCTCAAAGTCGATTTTTTTCATAAACACAATACTTTCCCATTACTACGTATGGAGAAAGTAAAATTTATTTACTATTCTCTTTATGAGTCTATTATAAGATATGGTATAACAAGTTGGGGAAATGCTAAAACCAGTTATTTAAATATATTACAAAGAAATCAAAATAGGGTTATTAAATTATTGGATGTAACAAATGTTAACTTAGATGTTAAAGATATTCACTGAAAACTACAAATTTTACCAATCAATGAATTGTTCAATTACATAATTATCCTTGATAACTATTTCTCATCTAAATATAAAACAATCAAAACTGATAAGCATGTAATGGATAGGAGAAATAGGATTTCATACTATGTACCCAGATATTTTAATCTAAATGGTAAAAATAAATTTGAAGTTATGGTACCTATACTTTTTAACCAGCTACCATATGAATTAAAACTTTACAAAATCTGATGTGGCCAACACATGACTTTCTCCATATTTGGGGTATAGATATTTAAATTATTATGAATAATATTACTAGGCAAAATTATTATTTCGTATCGTAAAAGAAGACACGTCCTTGTTGCCGTAAATTACGTATATTTGGAATGTTTACAGAATTCACCGCTACATGGTGTTGGCGCTGTATACTGGTATTAAGATAAAGCGAAATATATCCGAAAAGGATGGTTCTACGAAAATTTGTTTCAAACAAAACTTGGAAGAAATATTATTCTCTACAACTTTGGTCCTTACGAAGATTACCAATAACGGTGTTTTTAAGGAGATATTTAACGGAAACCGAAAAACCGTTTATTTATAAATAACTCCTAAACAATAACTCCTATAGAAAATTGTTTCAAATGAAAACTGTAGGAAATTACATTCTCTATAAACTTTGTATAGAATTGTATATACAATAATGATGTTTTAACGAAGAAATATCGCAAAAACCGAATCGGGTTTCGAATAAACCTCGCTTCCGGTTAACCATTATTGTCCAAAAACTAATCAGTTCTTTGTGCTCATGTTAAAGTGTTAAATATGAAGTTTGGTAATGATATGGCATGTACTTTTTGAGTTAGAGCGCCCACAATAACATACACACACACACACACAGACATCATTCCGAAAATAGTCTAAACATGTTCTAGGGACCTCAAAACATGTATTTCCGTTGAAATCTCGAAGTCGATTTTTTTCATGAATACAATACTTTCCCATTACTACGTATGGAGAAAGTAATAAATATTCAAAAATAAACTGAAATTATGGCTATTAGATAACTTATGAATATGAAATTAATAATTCCATTGAGATAAACGTCAAATATATAAAAATTATTATGATTAAATACTATATTATATAAATTGTTTAATTATATTACGGAAATAATTATATTATGTAAGCAAAATTATTAGTTTTATTAACGACTATTATAATTATGTGTACTTCATATGGCTACTAGATAATTTATGAATACTAGCTGAGCCCGCGCAAAATTTGTGCGTTTAATTTTAAATTGATTTATAAAAAAATAATGTGTTTGTAAAATAAGTTGATGTTAATAATTCATATTTTACTCTAGCAATGAATTTACACAGTATAGGATACTTAGATATTTGACTCCCAATGTAAGGTTTGCGTGTTAGAATCTCACCGAGGGAAAGGCAGTGTGCGCATATTTAAAAAAATGTTATCCGTAGGTAATCAGAAATCTGTATTTTATAAGTTATGGTAAAGAGTAAATTGATGCGGCACAGTAATTAAATTGAAATGATTAGTGATCGGAAGATTCTTACACGACAGGCATAAACTGTAGTGATGTGAAATGAGGAAACAGAAGAATAGAACTGCTAAGACCAGGAGTCAAACTGGGTCTTAACACCTCAAAGAAAGCAAATATTGGGAAAAGAAAGATGTGAACTTTCTGTAATTTACAGGAAATGTCATCAACTTAATCAATCACAAAACATAACTCTTGTAAAAGTGACGCCACAAAAAATAATTATTTATCCACTTAAGCCAGGTGAAAGTATTAAAAGAGTAAGCGCTGAAACGATTGTAGAATAATGCGGAGTATAAACTTACCGGGGTTTAGGAAGATTCCTCCTCACCAAAGCCTTCATAATGAAATGGCAGAGTCTTACGCGTATTTCCACTGATAGGGTGATTCTTGGTCGCTTCAGTCACGAAAACGAAAACATTTGGTATTTCCAAAAGCTTGAATACTCAGATACAGTATTTTTAAAAATAAATATGCTTTTCTACCACAATCTACGATAAACGCGTCCTAGTCACAGACAATAATCTTACTGAATGTTCTCGAGTTAAATCATTATCTTAATGAATTCATCCATTGTTATATTTATAACAATAAAACTTTAATTAAAGCAAAAATGTAGCGTATAATGATCTTACTAACTTAAGGATTCCATTTTTACGTCAATATGAACGTTTAATCGATGGTAATTTGAATCAGAGGCAACAATTAAGGTCGACTTAGCAACGTCCCGAAGGAGAACAAAAAATCGGCAAAATTTCGAAAACAATTGTGTATTTCCGAAAATTTCGACCGCATGCGGTATAAACATTGAAAGAATATGATAATTTAGAGTTTTAGCCATCGAATAAATCAAAAACGGAGAAAATCGGTCCATATTTACGTATTTTAACGAATGAAGGAAAAGGATTTCAATTTCATTAAATAAGCAGAATTCCGGTTCCAAAAAATTGGTTCAATCTTCAATTGCCTCTGATAATACTTTAAATAGATTTTGGAATATAATGTACATCAATATCGTTTATCGTCTGCTCAGCACTCTTGCCTTCTCATTTTCCGAAACAACCACTTTCACCAGTTTTAAATGGATTTCAAACTTAGAAGAGAACTTGATTCAATTCAGTTAAAATAACCACATAACAAACTTCTTATTCCAAAGAAAATCCTTTTATAATATGCAATGTTAACCTAGAATTCATTCATTCTGAAAAGTGAATAAAAGTACCTACCATGTACATATATTTCTCTCAACTAAAATATCCACTATTAACAGATTTTATGGATTAATGCATTAGCATTTCAATTTCATGAAATAAGCAGAATTCCGGTAACAAAAAAATTTTTTCAATCTTCAATTGCCTCTGATAATACTTTAAATAGATTTTGGAATATAATGTACCTTAATATCGTTTAGCGTCCGCTCACCACTCTGGACTTCTCAGTTTCCGAAACAACAACTTTCTATAGTTTTAAATTGATTTTTGCTTTGAATTGGTACTTTCCTATTCACGGGAATACCTCAAAAAATAACCACGTATTGTTGTGATATGTTGTGATATTTTGTTTGCTAACAATGGGTAACAAATCTCGTTAAGATATTTACGTTGATCCCTTAATGATGAATTTGTGGAGCTTGCCGAGGAGTGAAGAAGAAGCTGTATCTTTGCTTCAAGACCATGATATTTTAACTAAAGGGCGAATGTGCAAGAAGGATCATATTATGAAACTTTACTTCTGCGACAGAGTATTTCGGAAATGCAAAGCGGAAGCCTGTCAGCAGAATAATTCATGCGGCGACAACATAACAAAGAAATCGACATATTTCCAGCTATTTTAAATGCCATAAAGACATATTGGCCCCCTAGTAACATAAATTTAGATTGTATTAGTAATTATGTTGCTTTTATTAATAAATAAGTTTCAAAAAAGTGTGATTTTTAAGTAATTCCCCCGTTGTTATACATTGTTAACAAACAAATACGTCGTAACATATCACAACAACACAAGTTTATTTTTTGAGGTATTCCCGTTAACATGAAAGTACCCAAAATACATGAGTCAATTCAGTACAACTTCCACTTTACATATTGTAAATTCCAAAGTAACTCCTTTTATAATAGACAATGCTAGCCTAAAATTAATTCATTCTGTAAAGTGAATAAATAAAGTTCTTTCTTTAAACTATAATAACCACTGTTATTATATTTAAATGGATTATAAGCCTTAGAACTTACTCTGTAATAAATAAGCACCAAAATTCCTTTTATAAAAAACAAATCAATTCAATAAAAGATTCACTGTTGTTTCTTCGAAAATTGCCTGTTAACAGTTTTAAATGTACTTTTAATTTTAATTGAATTTTAATTTATATTCGTTTCCTAACTTCGGCCATTGTTACACAATTAATTCGAGGAATAACAATATAAATTCGTAAGCACGTATGGTGTACAAAGAATTTAATTTAAGAATGCTATTTATTTCCAATTTTTCTAAAATGACACTGTCGATACTTAAAATTTTTTATATTTACGTTAATATATTTATTTTCCACAAAACACGCCAATCTCTCCCCTTCCTTCCTCTCTCGTATGGAAGCTAACAATGATAATGGTCAACATAGCAACATCACGTTAAAATGGCGAGATTTCCACAAAATATGCAAATTAAACGTTTAACATGGATGAATAAAAGCCTGCACGTCGAAAAATCGCCTTTTACATGTTAAGTAATGGGAAAAGGAAATGCCTCTCTTGGAGATGAACCATGGAATTTTTTCGAGATTTAAATTCGTCATCACCTGAAAAAGTGTTAATCAAGCATCTCTACCAAATTTCGAGTTTCTATCATTATTATTTCTCGAGTTATTAGCGTTTGCATAGCGTGATCAACCAACCAACGGATGACGGCTATTATTATATAAAATAATGTACAATATTTTGTTTATAATGAGCATTATTGTTTATATAGAGCTATACTTTTTATAAAAAAAAATTATTATTATTATTTTGACCATGTATATCACTATTATGTTCTAATAAATATTATATCTAGGGTTTTCGCAGGTTTTTTTTACCCCCCTTTCCTACGTGGGTTTTTACTAGGTTCTTCCTAGGTTTTTCCCACAATTATCTAGTCTTTTTTTTTTTTAGAAGTTTACTGAATATGTACGTTCACACTCAGTCATTGTTTTAATTGTGATTATTTTCATCTTGTTTTGACTATTTGAGCATATTGTCATGTAATATATATATTGTAACGTAGGGTTAAATGGAAGAGGGGACCTTTTGGGCTCAGTTGTCAGTTTCACCCTGAAAATAAAGACGTTTATCTATCTATCTATAAGTTGACCTTAAGTTTTACGAAAATATTTTAGGCTTAAAAGGTCGACCTATACGCCGGAATATATGGTAATCAAATAGAGAGACATCTACTTAGTATTCACCGAACCTGTCAGATAAAGCAAACAACATTATTTGATTACCTAAAAAAAATGACATTTCTCTTTGGGTATGTAAGTGTAAGTCCTCCTCTATTTCCTGTTATTCTCAATTTAGTACAGTGTACTCAGGGGCATGTGCGATGCACATGGGCAGCCAAATAACAGGGGTGGCCGATTTATCCTCAGACACAGTAGTTTTAACAGTAATGCAGATTGTATTATAATATGCCATATACGAGGTGCTACCCAAAAGTTCCGGGACTGGCCACGTGGAGCGCTAACCGGAAGTAGTAGGGACTTCTGCCGCTAGGATGTGCTGAAGACATCCTTTATGAACTAGTGTGTAAAGTTTCAGATGTGTGTGTGCACGTGTTTTCTTTTCACACGAGTTTTTTCAACCCATTGTTACCAGCATTCTGCGATTTTCTTGTATAGTGAAATGGCAGACTCGAAGGAGCATCAAGTTTTGCATCAAACTTGACAAAACCGCATCCGAGACACATGAAATGCTTAAGCAAGCATTCGGTGACAAGGCTATGAGTAGAACCCGGACTTTCGAGTGGTTCTCGCATTTCAAACGTGGACAAATATCTGTTGAAGATTCCAAACGTTCTTGCTGGCCTTCAATCAGCACAATGGACGAAAACATGGAAAAAGTGAGACAGGTCATTTGCGAGGATCGTCCGCGTACCATCCAAGATGTCAGCAGCATTGTTGGCCTGTCCTACAGGACATGTCAACGAATTCTGTCTGATGAACTAAACATGAGGCGGATTGCAGCCAAATTCGTGCCCCACGTGTTGACCCAGGACCAGAACCAACATTGACTGAGTGTGTGCAGGGAACTCAAGGAGCACGTTAGAAATGACCAAAACTTCCTTTCAAAGGTCATTACCGGTGATGAAAGCTGGTTTTATGGCTACGACCCCAAAACCAAGCAGCAGTCTTCCCAGTAGAAGACTCCATCTTCTCCACAACCGAAAAAAGCAAGGCAGGTCAAGAGCATGTTGATCGTCTTCTTTGACATGGAGGGAATTGTCCATAAGGAATTTCTTCCGTAAGGTCAGACGGTGAATCAGCAGATCTACACCAAAGTCCTGAGGCATTTGAGAGAGGACTTGAGACGGAAACGGCCAGAGAAGTGGCACACACAATACTGGCTCCTGCATCACGACAAAGCGCCCACGCACACCGCTCTGTCTGTGCAGCAGTTCTTGGCCAAGAACAACATGGCAGTGGTCCCCCATCCCCCCTACTTCCCCGACTTAGCCCCCTGCGACTTCTTCCTGTTCCCCAAGATGAAAATTCGTATGAAGGGATGGAGATTTGACACCGTTGAGGACATCCAGGCGGAATCGCAGGAAGTGCTGAACAACATTTCAAATTCACAGTTCCAGAGGTGCTTCCATGACTGGCAGAGGTGCTGGGATCATTGTATCAACTCCCAAGGGGACTACTTCGAGGGTGATGGTGGCAATTAAAACCTCAGGTAAGCCTACGGTAGTTTATGGCTACAGTCCCAGAACTTTTGGGTAGCACCTCGTATTATTTCATGTTTATACGAAAATTTATCAATGATGGATTTCCCTACGAAACACCATATTGCATATCCCCAAATGGAGACTAGGAAAGAACGAGTATCATAAATAATAACTTACACACCTCCAATACTAATATACCCAAGAGTGCGAATGAGTAATCTGCTGAAGAGAAATGGACCCATCGGAGCAATTTATGACTGTTCTAACAATGGATAGACCAATGAGAAATTGTACATGAACTGGTTGAGGCATTTTAAAGCCCACGCTAAACCATCGGAAGAAGATCCAGTGCTTCTTATCCTTGACAATCATTCAAGTCACATTTCAATTGAAGTTTTTGATTTTTGTAAACAAAATTTCATAATTGTTGTTTCTCTCCCTCCTCACACTTCTCATCGAACCCAGCCACTTGATTAAACTTTCTTCGCCCCTTTGAAAAATGCTCTTTATAGGGAATATGACTTGCACTTATGTGTGACTGCTCATGAAAGGATCACCAAATATGACCTTGCGGAATTATTAAATAAGCGTTCATGAAAGTTGCAATGATGGAGAAAGAAATTTCTGGTTTTCGTTCTGCAGGGATTTGGCCTCTCAATCCCGACAAATTCGATGAAAATGACTTTGCTCCAGCAGATGCTCAACAAGAACTTGTTACAGAAGAAGTCCCTGAAACCCTGAAAGCAGACGCAAGTGCTGTCGATGACCATAGGACTCCAGACACTCCCACAATTCCAAATAACTTACCACATACTTCTAGCTCAGAGGCATCTGTAACACCAAGGTCTAGTACTTTTAAAACATGTTCATCCCTTTGTTCATCTATGTCTAAAGCTAGCATTCCTGATCAAGTAAGAGTTAAGGATATTGCACCTGTTCCTTCAAAGAAATCTAATCGAGGAGTCAAAGCTGCAAGGAAAAGCTCTCTCAACAAAATGCACTCTGAAATTCTAACAGCAACTCCCCAAAAGAAAAAGTTGGAACAAGCGAAAGAAAAGAATGCCGAGGAGAAAAAGAAACAAAAAGCAGAGAAAAAGACAACTAAAAGTGGAGCTAAGAGTTTGGTCCTTGACCTACTGAAAACTAAGAAGAAATCGAAGAGGGTAGAAACATCTGAATCGGATATCAGTATGACACAATTGTGCGATGACGATGAAATGGTTGATCTGGAGCCATCTAATGAAGTCTGTACAATCTGTGGAGAATTCGGGAAGAACAATGAACTGTGGTTTTACTGTGTTGTGTGCAGTCTATGGGCCCATAAAGAATGTAGTGGCATTGAAAAAGCTGCTAACTACATATGTGACTTTTGCATTGATCACTAAACTTTTTCATAGTTTAATTTTAATTTTTTAATTACAGTACATTTAAGTTTTAATTTTAATTGAATTTTTCCTTTTTGTAATTAACAAATACCTAATAGATTACTTTTTTGGTTTTGCGCACCATTATCCAACCCCTGCACACAATTACCTGGTGGGGTGGGGAATTGTGTGCATTTGACTTTTTCCTATTTATCACTTTATACGCGACTTATTGATTTAATTACTGAAATTACAAATTGACATTATAAAAGTACAAAAACAGGGATTTCTTTTCCTCTAACTTTATCTCAAATGCCGTAGGGTTAATTTCTGCATAGGTGCACACAATTCCCCCTCTTTCCCCTAATACTTCGTGCTTCTTTTGTAACCAAAACAATGTGGCAATTGAACAACAGATAAAAAGAGCGGCTTAGATTTTATATAAGACACCCACGGGTTAAAGAAGGCGGGGGTTAAAGGGGCGGTAGCCCCCTTTATAAAGAAATGTTCAAAATAACTCTTAAGCGTTCAACTGTCTGTAACAGTTTTTTTTAGGTACGGTGAGTCCCCGAGTTACAAGGATCCGTAGATACACGGATACATGACAACTTACCAGCTTGCTCGATTTTTAGTTCAACTGCCACTCAATAGATGGCATTACTAGTACAGTAATCCCTCTGCATACAAGTAATCGGTTTACGAGCTTTCGCTTATAGGAGATGCACAAATTAATACCTGATTTTCAATTTACAAGCTAATTTTCGCTTGTAATACGACCTCCTTCCTCTCACAAACCAATCGTTATTCCCGGCACCTATTCTCGGCTTTTGTCGGTTCCTGAATCTTCTCGAATGCGCAGAACGTCACGGCATCCCAACTTTAATGATGTGACTATTGTTTATAAAATTTATAACATGGGATGTATTGGGAAATTCATTTTCGTTTTACGAGTTTTTGCCTTACGAGCAGTTTTCGAGGAACAAATTAAATTCGTAAACCGAGGGATTACTGTACGTTGACGTACAGCTGACAGCATCGCTTTCGCCATTTAGATTTGTTATCCCATGGGTGCAAGTTGTGACTCGTTACTGTACTGATCTTCGTAAACAAACTATAAACCCTCATCACATAAGCACTACTTTTTTAGCTTTTACTATCCATTGAAACGAACGTCAAAAAATATATCGTATTTAAGCATTGTTGGACTTACACGGTTTTCAACTTACACAGAGACCTTTGGAACAAATTAACCATGTAAGTTGGGGACTTACTGTACTTCCATTTGAAATATTTTTCATATTCAAAAGATTTTCGGTACTTACGTATTATCTCCAGGACACTTCGCAGGACCTGGTACTTACATATTATCCCCATGCCGTACTTACGTACAACATTAACAGAAACTGATTGGCCTGTCTCGACATTTGCAAACCCAATCACCGAACAACGGGGAGGGATACTTTGGTTCTGGGTGAGGCAAAGGCTGCGGTAGTGCCCGGAGACGACTACCCATTAAAACAAAGCAAGCCGAAGGCTCGCCAATATCCTCTCCATTTGCGGCACAACAGTCAAACGAGATAAAATTCGCGGCACAACAGTCAAACGAGATATAATTTTGGCTAAACATCAATAAGTTTCTAAGGGCATCATTTACTCGTATGCGTAGTTCGATAGTTCATTTTTCCAGAATCAGGTGGTGCTGCAGTTGTGGGTGTCTAATATCAAATGTTTCAAAACAGCACTATAGCGAAACTTCACCAACTGAAGCACACTATAGTGAGGGATGCCTGTATTTTGAAAAGGAAAAATTAGTATTTTC
Source organism: Uropetala carovei (assembly GCA_036926305.1). NCBI lineage: Eukaryota > Metazoa > Arthropoda > Insecta > Odonata > Petaluridae > Uropetala > Uropetala carovei. The sequence continues at coordinate 757,217 of JAXCHB010000220.1, read as the reverse complement.
TAAATTCTATAATTTCTAAATTGCTTACTTTATTTCTTAAAGATGAAATCAGTTCTTCATTGTCTATATTTTGATTCTTTAAGTCTTCCTTTTCTTTTATAAGAGATGCCATTCTATCATCGGCTATACTCAGCATATTGGCTACATAGGGATCCTTTGCCTGGTATAAAGATATATAAAATGTCTTGGTAAATTTGCCAATCAATCAGACATAATATGTTTACCAGGCCATTTACAATTTAAATACCTGAGAAACTGTGCTAAAATATTTTTCTGTCCATTTCTTATTAATGGAAAGAGGATGATCAATTTCTATTTTAGGTTTCCTTTTCTGTTGCATATCCTTCCTTGGACCTAAAAATATTCAATTTCCAATAAATTTATAATTAACATATAATAGGCCAGTAAATGAAATTTCACATATACCTATAGTATTTTAATCAATATAATTTGAAACATTCTATCCTTACCAGAGGTGACTACAATCGCTTGTAAATTTTCATTTTGAAGTTGAATAATTCTATGGTTCTTTTCTGAAAGTTCTTTCTCCAAATTCCGTATTTTGTTGACATACTCAGAGTTAAGAAATTGAAGGTCACAATTTTCATTTTTTACTGCATGCAGTTGAGATTTTATTTCTGAAAATAAAAATTAACTAGATTAAAATTCAAACTTATGTTAGAGTACTTTCTCTTCAATAGTTCAGTTTACTTAAGCGTAGGCATAATACCACTTTAAAATTTACTTTACAATCATAAAAAGCAGAATACTACATGCACTAATTTTAATAAGTTACTGGGCTTTATTTTTATATATATAAATCTTTTTTTCTAAAGCTCACTGTGCGTGGATTTATCAGCGTCTTCGATTTGTGTCAATAATTTGGAATGGAGGAAATTACATTCTTCAGAAAGTTTTTCGTTTTCACTTAAAAATGGCTGTACACCATTTTTTAGACAACCATATTCCTAAAAATACAAATTTTGGCTCTTTAGATACAACTTTAAATACATGTGAAATATACAAATAAAAGTTCTTTATTCGTATAATAGAATATATTAAATGAACTATTAACAAAAAGTTTATAACAAAAAATTATTATTACAAATGTTCACTACTAACAACGGCCATATTCTAATGAAACAGCCAACTAGATATGAGCAACAATGCTGAAATTGTCAAAATATGATTAATAGCAATGAAAAACCAATTGTTTTACAAATACATTTAATCATTGTACGTTATTAAGTGATCGTCCGAGCACTTTTAGCAAAATGTGAATTATACCCCATAAAAAACAAGTACATACTTTGTAGGTTTTCTGTGACAAATCTTTATAGTACGCTAGACGATCGGTGGTATGAAGTAAGTCGTTGAGTAGCCTTTCGACCAAAATAATGGTTTCCAAAGACAAGGGCTGATGGTAGCCCAAGCCGTCAAGCCTCCGACGCAGGGCTTGATATTTTCTTTCGGTAAAACCTGACGTAGAGTCCATATTACGCTAATATGGAAAATTTTTAGGGTGTTTTTGGAAAACGACATAAATCGCTGAATACACTAACGAACATAATTCATTAAAACGAAACGACTTTATATATCCTTAACTGATCCTCATCGGGCTAAAATAGTCACTTCAAGACATATTTATAAACAACTATTTAAACACTTATTATAATTACTGCCTTTTCTGAAACCTCTGAAACTAAAATAGTAGTCAACAGCGGTCAATGGTAGTTGTACATTTGAAATACCACCGTGCTATAAATACGACACCATACGGTTTGGAGACGAATCTGTTGTGAAAGACGAAAATACGCAATGTGTATTTCAGGTGGGGGTCAAATATTTAAATTGTATGTATTTCCTGAAACTTTACTTATGTCACCTTCTAAAAACCTGGTTTGACAATTAATTTAAAACTTTTTTCCATAGTTATAGTTTGGCACAGTTATCTAGAACGAGTGGCCAAACCCCGGCTCGCAAGCCACATGCGGCTCTTTTAACTTAGTTGTGGTTCTTACATATCCACTCAACGTATTTCACGTATTTTACCGCAGAATACAGTGAAGCAATGTAGCCACATGGTTTATATCATGGTACTACTATATACGGTAGGTCGTTAGTATCATGGCTTATATGGTTTCTATGTTATATTGCAGGGGTTCCCAACCCTTGCTCGCGTGCACCGTAGTCAACCGTAGTGCTCTTTGGCAGTCTGACCAAAGCCGTATTTACGCCCTCTGGCACCCTAGGCATGGTCAACAATTAACGCCCTTATTATGGGGCTTTTGCTGTTCAATGAAAAGGAAACACTATTTAATTAAACAAACGTGATAAATACAATTTAATAACACAAAAGTTAATATATTACAAAAAAATTGAAATTTTTAAACTTTTTCGTGCTTTTGATGTAGGGAACTTGTCGATTGCTTTGTTGTAGCTAACCTCGACAGTCAAATCTTTTTCAACGTTTAAAAAAGTGTGGTCACTTGTCCTGTTCTGTTGCCGTCCTAAGGTATGTTTTAATCCTTCTCAGGGCAGAAAAAGTTCTCAAATCTTTTTCTATGTTTAAAAAAGTAGGGTCACTTGCCCTGTTCTGTTGCCGTCCTGAGGTATGTTTTAATCCTTCTTGATCCTTCTCAGGGCAGAAAAAGTTCTCTCCCCAGTCGCGTTCGATACCAGAATCATCAAAAATATTTTGAGGGAAACAAAGAAATTTGGAAAAGCTGATTCAATTATTTTAGCTATTGTGATATCTGGAGAACTCAATAACATTTAGCAATTTAATAACTGTTTAATAAAACTTTTATTCACACCTTTGCATTTAATAATGTTCCCCTTAACAATGACAATAATGTAAACAAAGAATAATGATGCATAAACAGTGTTGGCTGAGTCTGTTACCAGTGTTATCAACATTACATTATCCTCCCCTTTTTTATTTGAATGGAGAATATGTGAGACGCCTTGGAGGTTGAATCAGTCTCCTAGACCTCGGTGGTTCCTCTGTTTCCTGTTCTTCTTCTTGTACTCCTGGTGAGCCATCAGCTTCTGCAACAGTTGGATCAGCTGTCTGCAGGGAATCCGGAAAGCCCCTGAAGTCACTTGCATTTCGAACTGGAGAATGATTTGGTGACCAGTCTTGCTCTAACTTGGAATCCGAAGGGTATACTTCTGGTATGCTGCCATTGTTTCTGAGGCTTAGCTGATCTAAATGCTTCTTTACAACTTGTTTAGTATCTTCCATTTGAACTAGATAGCTCCGTGAGCCCAAGACTTCCAAAATCGTACCTTTGGTCCAGGTGAATTTGTTGTTTCTGAAAATTTTAATCCATACCGGATCCTTTATTCTGAAAATAACATTTCGCCTTCCAGAATATAATATTTGCCTTTCTTGATTTTTCTGTACTATAGTCCTGATATCTTCTGTATCAATTTCTCTTTTGTCTTTTGTTCAATTATTTAGGATGTCCAACCATGTACGAATGCGCCTCCCTAACATGAGTTCAGCTGGGGTTTGCTGAGTAGTAATATGAGGTGTATTCCTGTACAATATCAGAAAATTTATTAACGTATCCATCAATGGTTGTTTAGCAATTAAGGCCTTTTTTAAGCATCTTTCAACTATATTTATGCAGTTCTCAGCTTGCCCATTTGTGGCTTGGTGATAAGGAGCACCTGCCTTGATTTTGATGCCATTGTTAGCACAAAATTCTTGATATTCTCGTGATCGTGTCAGTTGAGGTCCATTATCCGAGACAATGATCTCAGGAATTCCAAACTGAGCAAAAATACTCTTTAATGCCAGTATGGTGGCTTGACTAGTAATAGTGATCATAGGAAGTACTTCAAGCCACTTACTATGAGCATCCACAACAATTAAAAAAAACTTTCCTTCAAATGGTCCTAGAAAGTTCCAAGAAAGTTCATGCCATGGCACTAATACTGCTTTCCCTGGCGAATTTTGAACTTCCTGACAAACTGAACAAGTACTGACCTTTGTTATAATGTCACTATTCATTTTAGGCCACCAGAAATACTGCTTAGCTAATTGTATACTTTTGACTTGACCAAAGTGTGCTGAATGAATTTCATCTAGTACTTTTGTTCTTAAAGCTTCAGGCACTACCAACTGATGTCCCTTCACTAAAATTCCATTTTCTAAATTTAATTCATTTTTAAATGAGTGATATATTTTGAACCTTGACACTTACAAGGCCATCCCTCCAGGATGTATTTTATGACTGATGCTATAATCGGATCCTTTACGGTAGTGAGAGCAATCTCTGCTTGTTTGACTTTAATCGGTGTTGTAAAATTTAGATAAGAACATTCCATCACTTCCTGTTTATTAGTTGTTTCTTCTTCTACAAGATCAATAGATATAGAAAGAAAATCTGAACAATTCTGATGAGTTGAAACATAGACCATACGAAAATCAAAGTTTGAGAGGAAAATTGTGAATTTCTGAGCCTGTTGGCTGCCATCATTTGTATGCCCTTGTTCGATCCAAAAATGGTTATCAAAGGCTTGTGGTCCGTCTCAATGATGAATTTCCACAGATACAGAAACTGATAAAAGTGCTGAACACCAACTACCATAGACAATGCCTCCCAATGTATTTGAGGATAGTTGCGTTCTGCTGTACTTAAAGCGCATGAACTGATTGGTCTACTATGCCCCTCTGTGGACACCTGATTAAGACTCGCAGAAATTCCATTCAGTTCATAATCAGGATTGTAATTTGTTAATACTGGAGATCTGGTTAACTGTAACTTTATTGTGGTAAAAGCATCCTCACATTCCTTCGACCAAAACCAAACCACATTTTTCTTTAGTAACTGATATAATGGATAAAGGGTGGTGGACATATCCTTTATAAATCTTCTATAGTATTCTATCATTCCTAAAAATGACTTTAGTTGAGCTATGTTAGTTGGTGGATTACATTTTAAAACTTTGGTAACTCTACTCTGATCAAATCGTAGACCTTGCGCCCCAATGATGTAACCCAGATAGCTAACCGAGCTTCGCAAAAACTCACATTTAGATAAATTTATAGGTAAACCACTATCATCAAGACGTTTCAATACAGTAAATAACCTTTCATCATGAATCAATCGTGTCTGTCCTCTGACAACTGTGTTATCTTGCCACACAGCATAACCTTCCAGTCCACTCATTATTGTGTCTAAAATCTTCTGGAAAGCTTGTGGAGCTGGAGCTTCCCCAAAAGGAATGCGATTATAGCAGAATAACCCTTTGTGTGTACTAATTGTTGTAAGTTCTTTTGACTCTTCATCTAACTCAACTTGTTGATAAGCATTTTGTAGATCTAATTTTGTAAAAAAAACTCCTCTGCGTAATTGATTCAGTAAATCATCTAACCTAGGCAAAGGATGACGGTCGACTTGAAGATTCTTGTTGATAGTGACTCTATAATCACCGCAGATTCTTACAGTGCCATTCGGTTTCAAAACTGGCATTATAGGGGTCCCCCAAGTGGAATATTTGATGGGTGAAATACCATATCTGCCCGAATAGAAGCCGACCCTGGATTTAAGCAGACCCCCCAAAAATTTCCAATTTTTTGGCAAAAACGTAAATTTCGTAGATTTTATGCTGAAGTGTGCCGGGCATTCATGCACATCTTATGTTAGAATACATTATTCGAGATTGAAGAAATGTGTAGGAAATGGTTTAGTTGTTGACATTTTGAAATATTACTCCAATTAATAATTTTGCGTTGCTGAGTAATGTTCCACATTCAGTGGCAATAATTTTATTCATCTTCATTTTCACAAAAGGTCAAATATAGTAACAGCGATCTCGCCAAGATATTTTTTCATCCAAGTCTATTTCCAATGAAATTAGCATTTACATTGCCTTAAGAAACTGCATTTTTATAATTATACACGTTCCATGTAAAGTTTTACCGAAATTCAAACAGTTGAGCATTCAAATCCGTCAGCGCATTTTGCATTATTGTCTATTTACGCAAGCGATCTCGCCAAGATATTCTTTCATCCAAGTCTATTTCCTATGAAATTAGCATATACATTGCCTTAAGAAACTGCATTTTTATAATTATACACGTTCCATGTCAAGTTATACCGAAATTCAAACAGAGCGTTCAAAGCCGTCAACGCATTTTGCGTAACCGTCAATTTATGCAAGTGATCTCACCAAGATATTTTTATATATATTCATCGTGTCAAATATTTACTTTACGAAAAATATAGTACTATCATTGGAACGCGAAGGCAATGAGAGACATCAGATTTAACCATAACCCAAATTTTCCTCGGACTCGCATTTAAGCCGAGGGGTGATTTTTTCATGATAAATTTTGACAAAAAACATCGGCTTGTATTCGGGCAGATACGGTAACTCCTATTTCTTGCAGTCTTTTCAGCTCATTTTCCACCAATGGCCTTAACACATATGGTACTGGCCTGGGATTACAAAATTTGGGAACTGCTCCTTCTTGTAACTTGAGAGTTACCATACCTTTATTAAATAATCTTAATTTTTGGTTGCATACTTTTGGAAACCTTTTTAGCACTTGAGATCGAATATCACTGCTCTGTAATGCTACGTCCCGTCTATATTTAATATCTTCACTGTTCATATACGCTATTTGGCTTAGCTTGAAATTAAAAGCATGCAAAAAGTCTCTTCCTAAGAGAATAGGACTCCCAGCAATTATTACATGAAAAGGTAAGAAAGGGCTCTCACCATTATATTCAACTTTTAAACTGCAGCTTCCAAGAGGTTTATCTAAGTATTTATATAGTTTTATTACATCTTGCCATTCATCTAATTGTACTGATTGGAAATATTTATAATAATCTTTATCTGAAATGGCACTATATGTAGCACCACTGTCCAAATGTGCTTCAACAATAACTCCATTTAAACTGACTTTAAGTATGATTGGTGGATATAAATTCGGATTAGAACACCTTATATTAAAAAGGCCAATCATATCTTCTAAGTTAGAATAATTAAATTTTTCACTTACGGTATCTGGTTTATGCTTCATATCTTCCAATTCCATGCAGTAATTATTCAATTGCTGGTTGCTAACCTTGTTCCGACTGGATTTATCGGATGACTGAGGACAAACTCTCTTTAAATGTCCTTTTGTCTTGCAAATGGTACAGACATAATCGTTAAATCTACATTGATGTGTTGCATGGTTGTTATAACCACAAACCAAACAATCCTTCTGAGCATGACTAAAATATCTTTGAGTGGCGCTAGTATTGGTTCTAAGTTGATAAATCTCAGGCTCAACTTTAATTTCTGAAGACTCAAACATATGTTGGGCTGCCCGAGTAGTTTGTGCTAAATTGACTGCTTCATTGAATGTTAGTTTAATTACATCTTCTGTAAATAATTTTTCTTTGATTTTTCCTTAAGGTACACCCATAATAAATCTGTCTCTTATAGCCATTTCAAGATGTTCACCGAATTGGCAATCTGAAGCTAAATGTTTTACTCTGGCTGCCCAGGCAGCTATTGATTCACTAGAGCCTCAGGTTTATTAGGAATACTCAAATCGATTAATAATTTAAAAGCATCTTGATGAAATGAATTAAGAAAAATTGCTTTCTTCTTACCTTCTTCTGTTATGCCATTTGCAAAAAAACTGCTCTAATCTTCTCTTAAATATGTTCCAATCATCTGTAACTGGATTGAACTCATTTACCGTACCAATAATAGCTGAAGCCATCCTGTCCGCAGCGCCATTGTGATATCTGGAGAACTCAATAACATTAAGCAATTTAATAACTGTTTAATAAAACTTTTATTCACACCTTTGCACTTAATAATGTTCCCCTTAACAATGACAATAATGTAAACAAACAATAATGATGCATAAACAGTGTTGACTGAGTCTGCTACCAGTGTTACCAACATTACAGCTATTATATAATTATATATTCCGAGCGGACTGCTGTTTTTTATGATTTCAGAATTGCTACTGAAATATTGTTTGAAATGGATGATTTCTTCCGATAAATCTGATGGATATTTATTAACAAGCCTTGAAGAATGCCTTTTCAAAGTACTGTTGTCGACTTCGGGATTGCATATATCAAATAAGACCTCAAAGGTGTTTTTGAGTCTTTATATGCTTCACCTCTTCAACTGATTTCTGCCGATAATTTATCGATTATCATGTGAAATGTTTCTACTTTCAACTTGGTTTTCTCATTCAGTTCTACTGGGTGTTCATTGGGAGTTTCATCAAAATGAGTTTTTCTTTTAACCTTTTGTTTTAATTTACCTTCGTCCTGACCATAGTTTCCAAAAATTTCAAGTTTCCTGTTCTATTTCTTCGAAAAATATCCATCGAGGGAAGAATATAAGTCAGCTGCCATTCCTATAGAAATGCCTTTGTAGTGATTTGCTCAAATCATTAAGTCTTTTTAAAATTTTTGTCCACATAACAGTCACAAACTGGATAATTCAATTTCTTAGCAATGTTTTTAGCTTCATGGTGATGAAAGCATCAAGATCTTCGTCATTTGAAAGCTGCTGCAAACACTCTTTGAAGCATTTGTAGCGACATGACCATCGAGTTCTTGTTAAAGATTTGGGAGCCTTTACAATTTTTACATTTGGTGAATCTTTCAATTCTTACATAAGAGCATTCCATCTGGACATCAATGCACTGAAAAAATTATATAATTTTTATAAAAACATGAAGTAATCTGTTGCCATTCCTGAAGACTCTACGGCCGACATTCCAATCAAATTTAATGAGTGTGCTGTACATGGCACAAAGACAGCAAGTGGATTGTGATATTTTATTCTTGCTTGAAGATCACCATAAGTACCAGCCATGTTGGAGGCATTGTCATAGCTTTGTCCTCTGCAGTCCTTAATATTCAACCCATATTGGGTCAAAATCGATATTACAGTTTTTTCTAATAGTTCTGCTTTATGCCCTCCAATGGGAACAAACAATATAAATCAATCAGTAGGGATGACTTTCGAATTGAGATATCTCAGTACGAACGATAATTGATCAATATGAGACAAATCAGGAGTAGAGTCAACTATTATTGAGTAATATTTAGAATATTTTACTTCAGCTATAAATTCATTCCGACAAACTTCTGCCATCACAGAAACCATTTCTATTGGAGTGAATGTGTGTGTGGTAAAAACCTGCCGTTTGAAGTACGACTTAATTATTGTGAAAATACTAGGTTGATTTTTCTAATTTCATGTTCTTAATGGAACTTTAATGTTTAACTTTTAAGAATACGAACAGCCTTAAAGATGGTATTTGGTTCTTTAATTACCTGCATATTTTGTGCCATCTGGTTCTCTGTGTGGGAAAAGGATCACATTGTATATTATATAGGTTTTTGCAATATTTTTTTTGGAATTTTATGGTTCTCATGATGAAATTCTCCAAACTATTTTTCGAAATATGCTTGGAACCTAACAAAAAACATTTGCTATAAAAGATATGGACTCGGTATTATTTTATATTTATGGTATTAGTGAAATTATACGAGTGCATCAGATAAAGGTATGAGAATACAAGTCAATGACCAGGTCCAGTGTGCTGAAAAATGGCACCTGAGGCAAGCGAAAGAATCGCCACCCCCAAAAATAATAAGACTTACTTTATTAACTCTCTCTGCTCTCTCTCGCTCTCTCTCTCTCTCGCTCTCACTCTCTCTCCCTCTCCCTCTGATACTGTAGAAAATCACGTTCCAACTTCCAACTATGCATACCAAAAAACGTAGGAAACCAGATCTGGGCAGTCGGTAATGGAGTTCAGGATGTTATAAATAAAGGACAAGTCGGATTTAAGCCTATGATTGGAGAGATTACTGAGGGAAAGTGCGGATAGAACAAAATCTGTTGAGGCATTATGGAGAGAAGGCACTCGGAATTTAACTATCCTTGTAAAGAAATTAGTGACACAATTAAGGATGGAGAGATTGGATACAGCAGGTAAAAATCTCGAGGTCGAATTTTTTCGCGATAACAATACTTTTTCAATACTTCGTATGAGAAAGTAAAAGTCTTACAGGAACGTGAACTTCATTTCATGTTGAGACGCCTTCGGCGGCACCATACTTGGATGGGTGCTTGAGAGGATATAGGAAATTACAACGAAACAAAGTCTCAATAGAGTAGAGTTCTTTATTAATTCAAAATTGTACAATTAATGCCATATGATAAGTCCAGTAAGCCGGGTAAATTGAAACTTTAACATTCGGGATATTCTTCAAGAAGACTGCGTCTATCATTGTGTGTCCATATGTTGTGCTTAAGTCGACCTGGTTGAGCATAAGAAGTTGACGGGACATGCGCTTCTCGTACTTGAAACAAACTTTGAAATCTCTGGGTCAAACTTGGAAATATTCGGGTTGTCTCTGAGGAAAATGTTGCAACCCTATTCTCGCATCACATGTAGAAACTTACAAGAACACATGATAATGCTTGTTTGTTTATAGATTTTCTGTCAAACCCACAGAGGGGATGGGATTTTTTTTGCATTGTGGTTGCTTGCGTCAGTAGAAATTTCTTAGCACTTTTACAACTTGCTTAACAGTGTGTGGACCTAATCAGGGGCGTATCCAGGGAGGGTGCGTATGGTGCTACAGCACCCCCCCTGGATATCAAAAGCTATCAATTTTTCTACTTCAAATACAAAGACTGCAATAGATATACAGAAGAGATCAAGACAACGGCGTTGGCTCTAGTGTAATAACCGCTTTAGTCGAATCGAATTGTTCTGCCGAGCGTTCAAACGTGCTGATTTATGTAAATCTGCTTTTACCTTTGTATCCCCAACTTCTGCTATGTGAAGGACAAATGTCAATGTCACTGTGGCCGAGGGTTACCAACTGTCAGATCTTCATGAACCGGAGATTTTGGTCTGAAACCCAGAGATTTGAAGGAACACTTTTTCTTCGCTTTGAATGAGTATTAATTTATTCACAATTTGTTAATTAATAAGTATTGCAAATTATAAAAATACATGATTTATAAATTGAAATATTATTTATTTGGTTATGCATAAATAGTGTAAGTAAACGCATTATTCCCATCTTTTTGTGAGATCAAAATATATAAAAGTAATTATCTGGGAGAATTTATTCAGGTTTAAAATTTGTGTTGTTTTATCTTTTAAAAAATGTAAGAACGATAATATTTACTAAAATAACAAGGGATTAGTTTTGACATCTGAGTTACCTTTGATGATTCTAAAAATAATAAAAAAAATCAAATTCAGTATATGAGATTAAAAAACTTCCATATACATTAAAACGATACATACAACTTATGAAATGTAGTTTAAATTACTCGATATTTATATGTATATCGAGATGACTTCCGAAGTTAGAACCTTTATCATGTACAGGATGGAAATCATTTCCCGGATTCCCAATGTTTGTCAAGAATTACTTCAGATTTTTTCTTAGCTTTCAAATTATTGTTTATGATGTAAATTTTACAGAATTTATATTAAAAAATTAAATGCAAACATTTTTTTCAAGCCTGAAGTGACTTCATATCTTTATGAATATAACAGTTTTCATCCTCAAGCGTTTTATCTTGCTAATAGCAACATCCACCTCGATACATTGTGGAAGATGTCACAGGGCTATAAATTGTAGCACACAGACAAATTAATTCATTTGTTGTACATTGTATACATAGTATTATTTCTAAATCTCTTTAGCTATTACATGTATTTATTTCACTTTGACCTAATATGTCACAGTTTCTGAAGTTGCGAAGGAGAGGCAAAGAGTCCTAGTTCCACTACTGACACTAACAGGAGAAATTGACGTTAAACCCTGAGCCCGGAGAAGCACTGCAACACCCGGAGTCTCCGGGTCAAAATGACCCAGTTGACAAACCTACGGTGGACTGTGTTTTTCGTTATTGTGTGATAGTGATGTGTTTTTATTTAAATAATTCTGCTGTCCGTGTAGGTAAGTAAAATTTTATTTTGCACAGATAGAGCAATTTTCACTTTGTTCGATATGTTGATGAGGAAGTTATGAAACTACGAGAAGATTTCCTCACTCTTGTCCCAGTAACTGATATGGACGGTGCTTCACTCACTCTAACTATTAAAAAAACTCTAATAGATCTTGGTTTTGATTTAAGAAACCTTCACTGTTCTTAAAAATACAATACAGGAAATGAAGCCAAATTCAAATGTAAGACGATTAAAAACACTGTGTGAAACACGATGGAATTTAAGGCACTAGGCAGTTTTATTATTTAAAGAATTTATCGAGCCAATTATTTTAACTCTCGAAATCATTCAATTGAAACACAAAGACCATTCGTCGCAAAAGGCAGATTCGTTATTTAATAGCATATGTAAATTTTCTTTTCTTGTTGCAATTTTCGTTGCGAGCAAAATGTTAGCTTTGACATACAACCTTTCTTTCCAATTGCAAAATAAGCAGATAGATTTGATAAACACTTTAAAACAAGTTCGTCAAACTACTGATGTATTAAAAAGTATACGAGAGGACTCTGAGGAATCTGAAACTGACTTTGCGGTCATTTATAATGAAGCTAGAAATCTTGCAGACAAATAAAATGTCAAAGAAGTACCTCGAGTATGAGGACTGCAGAGAAATAGATATAATGTTTCTTTTAACACTCCTGAAGAATATTATCTAAGGACAATTTTTTATCCATACATGGACTACCTTATTGCGTCATTAAATGAAAGATTCTTGGCTCATGAGGAAACAATCAATTCTTGACAATACCTACTTCCTGCATATTCAATAGATAAACCTTATTCAACCATTAAATCTGCAGTGCAGATATATGAAGATGATTTACCAGGATGTCCTGATATCGTTCAAGCAGAATATGAGCTGTGGAAAGCTAAGTGGCAAACAGAATATCAAAGAACCTGGCCGACCGCCACAATGGACACACTAGCTGGTTGTGACAGGAATATATTTCATAATATATATGTTCTTATCAAAATATTAGCTTTACCTCCTGTCTCCAGAGCTACTGTTGAATGAAGCTTTTCATCCTTGCGAAGACTTAAATCATATTTACGAAACAATATCTGAATCACGTGTTGTAGGACTGGCGCAGTTATCCACACATAGAGATATTAATATAACTAATGAAGAAGTTATTGACAAGTATGCCGATAGTGGAAAAAATAGATGGATTAATTTGATTTTGTAAACTTTTTTTTACATATTTTATTTTTTAATTTGAATTTTTATTATTTTAATGGATTTTGATGAGAATAGGTTTTCTTTAAATAAAAAATGTTCTGAACTTTATGGCCGTCATTATAATTACTTTTGCTCCTCAAATTTACCCAGTTCGTGTTAATTTTATATGAATTCAAAATAATTGTATCTTTTTACTTTCTCCATACGTAGTAATGGGAAAGTATTGTGATCACGAAAAAAATCGACTTCGAGATTTCAACGGAAATACACGTTTTGAGGTCTCTAGAACACATTTAGACTATTTTCGGAATGATGTCTGTGTGTGTATGTGATTGTGGGCGCTCTAACTCAAATAGTACTTGCCATATCGTTACCAAACTTCATATATAATACTTTAGCATGAGCAAAAAGAACTAGTTAGTTTTTGGATAATACCGGTTAACCTGAAGTCGAGATTTATTCGAAACCCGATTCGGTTTTTACGATATTTCTCCGTTAAAACATCATTACTGTATATGCAATTCTATACAAAGGTTATAGAGAATGTAATTTCCTACAACTTTCATTTGAAACAATTTTCCATAGCAGTTATTGTTTAGGAATTATTTATAAATAATCGGTTTTTTCGGTTTCCGTCAAATATCTCCCTAAAAAAGTCGTTATTGGTTATCTTCGTGAAGACTAAAGTTGTAGAGAATAATATTTCTTCCAGGTTTTGTTTGAAACAAATTTTCGTAGAACCATCCATTTCGGAGATATTTAACTTTTTCGTAATTTCCAGTATACAGCGCCACCACCATGTAGCGGTGAATTTGTAAATATATTCAAATATAATTTACGGCAATAAGGACGACTGTATTCTTTTACGATACGAAATAATAATTTTGCCTTATAATGCTATTCATAATAATTTAAATATCTATACCCCAAATATGGAGAATCATGTGTTGGCCACATCAGATTTTTTCATTAGCGGAAAGGCTCGAAATTATAAAATTTTACTAATAATTTTATAATTTTTCCGCCCCCCTCGGGATCCCACCGAGTATTCCAACAAATTAAAACAAACTCCTATCAGCACCCCCCTTCGCAAAATCCTAGATACGCCCCTGGGCCTAATACACTTTTAATAACGGCGGTTAACTTAGTTCTAGCACAAGAATACTTACTAGCAATCTTAGAATCGGAAAAGACAGCGGAACACAGTTTGCTCATAGAATCCGTAGAGTTAAAGAAGTGATGATGTTTGATAGCATGGAAGGCCATCGAAACTTCAGCTACAATAACGTTGGCTTCTTCTTTGGAATTCTTTTTTAATAAATAACTATAAATTGTTTTTGAACATCCTGCCACAGATCTTATAGTAGATACACTTAATTTATACCTGTTCGTAGCAATGTGCTGTAAAATGTCCGACCGTCCTCCCTGAGCAATGATAAATAAGCACATGCAAAACTTGCATTCAGCGTCGTCATTCTGTTTCCCTTGATAAAATCCCACTCTAGAATATTCGTCATTAAATTTACACGCGTTTTGGCATTGTAATTAAAAGGAGGTAACAGAAATATAAAACAAAAGAAATATATAGAGAAAAACAAAGGAAAAGCACAAAATAATCGTACTAACACAACTACTTCCAGTCACTGACTGTAACCTCATATAGAAACGAAGCGCTACGCGTCGTTTATTTCGATCCAAGACTCAATACAAAACGAATCAATGTGTGACTTGTGTTTCCTCCTGCATCTTTGTAGAAAATCGTCAGGAACCGTCTGTTGATCCGACTAATAACATTCAGGGGGTAGTGAAGCTATTTTTTCCTGACTTTGGCATGAGTTTTTAATTTTTACTACGGAGTGATACAAGGGGAAGGCATAATTTGTGAATGACCCCATAAACTGAGCGGGTTACAATAAAATACAAAATAACATGCCTAGATTACTATTTTAAATCAGTATGCTAGGACGACGTAAATACGGGACATTTTCCATGTCCCGAGAGACCTTTCCGGGGCAATGAAATGAAATACGGGAGTCCCGTATAATACGTCTGGCAACCCTACCCCTCCCCCACCTTCGTATTCAATATTTGCTCATTTATTGCGTAATCTTGAGCTGTATGTTATTTTCAGTCGATAGACAACTATATTTTCTTTTTTTAATGTTAAATTTTATTTTATTTCACTATATAGTGAACGTTGCCCAGATTTAGTCATCCTTGCCTAGGCAGGAAAAACTAAATTTAGTGCATGCTACTTGGGCATAAGGCACTATACATATAGTGCTTGGTACCGGTTTAGTGACTCCTGCCTCCTACACCCCCTTTCGATAGGTGCCTGTGTGCAATTACGCACGTCCACCTGAGACGCAGCCCGCAGCGTCACGCCTAAGATGAACTTGCCCTATAAACCTCCAATAAAATGCAATTCATGAATACGTATTTATGAAAATGGAATATTATAAAACATAAACGAGAAATTCTGGACTGTTAGATGTCCCGAAGAATTTTTCAGGACACCTGGATATGAAATAAAAATCCGTGACTCCTCCCGGAATTTCCGGTACGTCTGGTCAGGCTATGAAGTACAGTTGGGCCTTATCTGACGAATTATAAATGGTTTCACCCGGAATGTAAAATGTATCGTGCACCAATGGACGGCAGTTTATTCTAGTCGATTTTCATAAAATGTCGATTTAACCAAAACTGACAGTATGAATTTCGAGTAATATTCGTCCAATAATAAAGGTAAATGTCATTAATAATAATACAAACGTTATATTTATGAAAAATAAGCAAGCCAAGTGAAATGTTTATGGCCAGCTGCCGCCAAGCTCTCCCTATTCACAACGGCAGCGTTGTTACTACGAGTCGAACTGCACGTAAATACGTATTTATGCTGCCATAGACATAATTGTGGGAGGAGTAGAGACGTACGGAGGATGTTTGTGCAATACACGTCTATTGCTCCGAGTTTTTGTTAAATGCAATCATTTTGATTGTCAATTTCCGGTGAATTCAAATGCAACCCGAGAGTAACCGATATAAATATTGTAATAATAAATATGCAAAAGACCTTTAATAAAGGATATGGAATAACCCCTTGTTATTTCACTATCATTGATAACAATTAATTCGATACCACAGTATTCGATCGTAGTCATGGATAACGCTGCTGAATTGACGTCTTTGTCTCTCGAGTCGAGTGATGGTCGTCGATAGGCGAAAACACAAACATTTGTATGAGAGATGCACCGAGTTTTTCAATCCAGAGTTTGAGGAAAAATCGCTGTTACTGTCTTTGAGCATTCTGCATTTAGTAATCAACAGCTAATTTTAGTAGAGAAACCGCAAAATCGCTGATTATGATCAGCGAAATCTAAAATTCATTGCGTGCTCTCGTGTATGCCTCGAAAGGGATTTTGCAGAACACATATATTTAAGTCCCAACCAAAACCGTTCGCTATACGATAACGTTTTAAAAGAATAACTTCTACAATTGTAACCGAGCTCACTTTATAGGAAAACTCA
This sequence comes from Uropetala carovei, assembly GCA_036926305.1. Lineage (NCBI taxonomy): Eukaryota > Metazoa > Arthropoda > Insecta > Odonata > Petaluridae > Uropetala > Uropetala carovei. The sequence goes on along the minus strand of JAXCHB010000220.1, from coordinate 740,481 downwards.
AACAAATTGTCACTAATATAGCCGTAAAAAGGTAAGGCGAAACAAATGCGCAATTCTGTTACAAAGCAGCCCCCATCGGTGGTAATGGTGGTTCACCACTGATGAAGGATGCTTTGTAATGCGAAATATGCATCTAGTGTTTTCAATTTTTTTTCTCTGGTTAAATTAGAGACATAGTTTGTGAAGTGAGATAGTTTTTCTAAGCTAGGAGTCTCGAACATAGATGAGTGGGCCGCATGAAAGCAGCGCACCAAATGCGGGGGCCCGCATTCCAAGTTACCGGCTTTCCCAGTTCTGACCCTGTTTCACATTCTCCGCACATTCACACTTCCATTTATGTCGCCCCTATCCCTTGGATGTTGGATGCAACCATCGAAACCACTCTTCGGTGACCTCTTACAGCCAACCTCTACAAAAATACTACATCTGGCGCCGCGAGTTTCGAATATTACTTACAATTATGTCCGTGGCATATTCTTTATAGGAATATATTTGAGTACATACCCATATACTGTAAAAAGTAACTTACTTCGCGGTATGCATTAATTTTTATTAAGAGCGTGCTTCATAATAATGACGGTAATTAAAATATATCAGGGACAAGAGTAACATTAAAATTATGACTCAACCAAAATGTCTTTGAATGGTAATACCATAATTGTTTAAGTAATTCCGGAATCGATAAAATTGATTAAAGCCAACGATTTCAATGTGAAAAAATTAGAAAAAATCGTCGAACCTATTTGTTTAAATACATAGCAATTTTATCAAATGTTTCTCTTGATGTTACATTTTTATTATTACTCAAAGACGATGAAAGAGAATTCAACCCGTAGTAATGGCCTTTCATAGACGAATTCGTGGGGTCGCACACCTCCGTTCGTCTCGGAAACAAAGATATTAAGGCGGAAACGAACGCGAAAGAGGTATTCATGCACAAGGTTGAAGCAGAACTAGAAGCGGAATGGCCCGCGGTAAAATATTATGACTCACTCCCTCACCCAACAAATACATGTGCCCAATTAAAACTAAAACCCATAGTAAAACCTACGAAGTTGCGCTTATTAATCAAATATGCTAAAAAAGTTAGTATTCTTTAGTTTAATTCTAGGGCCCCCAGAGGCCACTTAGCGGCCCGAGGCAATTGGCCACCCTATTGTTACGTCACAGGGTGGAGGAAAGAGCAGCACGAGATGATCACGTTCAGTGCATGCCGGGAGAGATAGGGCCCTAGGGAAGTCCCCATTTAGCACGGAGACGGAAGTCTTCGAGGCTGTGGACGGAAGAGGATGTAATGAAGACCTTCGGCTGCTGCGCACGGAAAAGTGGAAACGGCTGGACATAACAAGTTTTTCCTACTCATCACGAAAATCCCAAATTTCTCTCATCTCCAGTGACACTCGGTGCCAGCGTTTCGTCTGAAATTATCGAGACTTCCTCTAACGCCTCACCTTCACCGGCACGTAAGATCATCCGATTTCTCGAATGACGTGACAGCGCCGCTAACGCACGGCGTGAAATACCGTGGCCAGAATGACGTAATGGTGGTTTCCGCGATAACAGGCACGTCCGCGTTACTTTCTCAAGAACCGCCTTAGGAAAAATATTGGTCAGTCACGAGGTGAATAAAAATGTCCATTAACAGAGTTAATGGCTAAGGCGTATTACTACTTCCAATACGCAGCAAAAGTACATATGGGAGACTTACATTTCTCAAAAAACCGAACACCACGGAACTATTTTAACAGGTTTTGTCATACGACGAAATATGTCAATCCTCCCTCGCCACAGGTATCGCTTCAATCGACAGATACCGCGATGCTGTCGATTGCCACTCAGCAATCGGTTAACGCAATCACCAGAGGAAGGCAAGAAAAGTTCTCCCGACGGAGAAATGATATCGATAAATATATAAATCAATCACACTAACAAGGGGAGACCATAACATTAATATTGAAATTCGTAAAACCCTTTTAGGAGGTGAAACTAGAACTAAAATATCAAATATATCTCTCAGCGTTTTCGCCAATGAGCCTTTGTTTAAAAGATATTAACAATCTAAATTCAGGTTTAAGTATGGATGCGTCATATACCATCAACGTTAAGACTTCAATCAGAAATGGCAACAGCCGAACAGGTAGGTATAGTGAATGTCAACTATCCGGATGGGCTGGAGTTCCATCCCAGCTACAAGCATTTTTTTTCAGAAATTTTCAGAAATAGTCTGTATTTCAATTTGTAAAATTATATTAATATTGTTTTTATTTGTTTTTTTCGCGTATTTTTTGTAATTGAGTTTTTCTTTTTTCACGTACTTTTTTGTATTTGATTTATTTGCATTTTCCACATATAATTATAACTTGCAATTACTATAGTTAATTCTGATCAGCGTGTTCCCCTTCTATCTCTCTTATTTCTACAGGATTACAATACATATTTCCGATGATACGATTCAAAAAAACAAGGTAATTGTTTATAATAAACATTTCATAAATGTCGCATTAAAGAATTGATATTTTAATAAACAGTCAAATAATGATTATAACATTCTAAATTATATTATTTATTTATAATCATAATGTTATAATTATATGTCGAAAATGCAAATAAATCAAGTACAGAAAAGTACGTGAAAAAAACATTTACAAAAAATACGCGAAAAACAACAAAAATAAAATACATTTCAATATTAATGTTATGGCCTCCCCTTGTAAGCGATATCTATGCATTAGGCAACAAGACTGTAATAATTCATAAGTAGGATGTCGACAGTTTTCTACATTATTTTAGCAAAAGTTGCCAAAAAGGAATTTTATACAGCCAGATCTATGGCTCTGGGAGCTGACTTATGTTTTCTATAAATAAAGAAAAGTTGGCAAGATAAACAAAACATGTCAAATAATATGCCATACCTTGAGATACCGGTAATGAAACTCCATCAATGAATAGCAACTTTAAATTTCTTAATAGTGAGTACCCTCTGCTTCACTAATTTGGAGAAATACTACCAATATCATTATTTTGAAAATGTAAAAAATGACTGATTTCCAGGAATGAGCTTATTTTGAAAGCTAATCACACATGCAGGGCTGTCTTAAGACATTTGGGCGACCTGGGCTAGTAACATGATGCGCCCTCTTATAGTGGGGTGGGGGTTACTAAGTTTTAATGTAAAAGTAAATACGTAAATACATATTGATTTTATTAATTATAAATGAAGACAATACACATTTTTATTAAAACAAAAAATAGAAACTATAAAAAACAAAATAGAAACAAATAACGCAGTTTATAAATAAATAAAATATCTTAAAGTACTTTTTTCTACATTTACTTTTGGCAAATTGGTTGATAATTTCTGCACAATCATTATTTTCAAAAAATTCTGATTCAATTGATAATATGCTTAAATTATTAAGTTTGCATTCTCCTAAAGATGAACGCAGATAGTTATTTATTCTTGTTAGTGTCGAAAAAGATCTTTCACCATTACAATATGTAGCGGCAATACTTAAAAAATGCGCAAAGCAGTAGCAACATTAGGAAATGTAGATTCAATATTTGAATCTATTATTCTCTCTGCTCTGCTCTGCTTTAGATGTAATTTCATCGTTCGTCATCGTTAGGCGGCGCTGCAATAGCACCGTCGCCGAATGACACGGATGTTTATGTCTGTACTATTGTTCGTACGAATATCTAGTCTAACACAGTCAATGAAAAAATGTGACGAAGCAGAAGTTATATGCAAGGAAGTTAGTGTCTCATATCATATTGTTACAAATCAATTATGTAAATAATAAAATAATTTGAGTGGTGCCCCTGGGCCGTAGCCCATTTAGCCCAATGGTTAAGGCAGTGCTGCACACATGTGACATGAGCATTGGGCCAGGGTTGGATACTCACTGTCTGATTTTCAAAGTGAGATCATTCCATGTATCCCCTAGTGAAGTGGCATAGCAAAACCATTCTGGCCTCCCTCGCCAATGACCTCTGCCTGCCAACCAACCCCCCAATTTTTGGCCAATTAAATTCCAAAGTAAATCAAAATCAGCAGAATGCATTCTATTAAAATTGTGAAATAGACCACTCACTTCTTCAACTCTTAAGTCTGTTAACAATGTAGATCCACTGTACATTGCTCTACTATTATACAGCTGGGTCTGCCACCATCATCTTTGTCTCCTCCTTTTCTTCTTGGAAGCATATTTATAAAAATATAAGCTGCAGCAGCTATTTGAAGAGAAGTCATGTCTACTAGGAAACCACATGGATGCTGGCAGAAAACAGGCGACCAAGGATTTGCAACACCGTACCGAGCATCCTCTTATTGCAAGGTTTGGTTCGCTGCATGGTTCGCTATTCTGTTGCAGGGAAATGCGCATATGTGTACAAAGCTTTATGCAATAGAGTGATAAATATTCCTACTTTATTTTAATCTTTGTCTTCGTCTTGTGTTGACGTGGGCAAATTTTTCTATGACATCATCAACATTCAGTTTGGATGCTCATTCATTCTCAATGCTCAAAATTGCCAGGCTGCTTAGCATCATGGAGTTCCGTAAATAGTTTTTTATTAATTTTTACTTTGAGAATGATCTCTCGGCACTCACAGTGGTGACTGGCAATGTCAAAAAGAGCATGAAGGAGGTACACACATCTGGATGGCTGGATGCTATCGCAGTGTTCTCTACTATTAGCAGATTAGCAACGTCTCTAACACTACTTTGTTTTTGTATAGCCAATCTCAGTGCCATCTAAAAAACTGCATCTGTTCTGGGAACTGAGGAGAAAGATCAGCAGGGTAAACAGACCATAATTCCTTCGCATTCTTTTGTAATTCCTCATCAGCGATGATAGCCAGTATTGTAGGGCATAATATTATAAATCTACTCGATATATCTTTCATTGACTTAAATCTATTCTGTATTTGACTAATTACAATGTCCACTGTCGCATAAAATACAGATACTTTGAAGTGAATCTCTGTATTCTTTAATACTTCAACTTCACATGCAGCAATGGTACATACCTTTACGGCAAGATCTATTTTCAATAAAACATGGTTCTATGCCCCAACATTCAGCTAGCATTTTTGCTGATGATTTAGCTTCATCAAACTGTCCTCTATAAGAAACTATACTATTTTTCCTGTCTTATGGCGCATGACCTTGAGTGCACTGGTGAAAGTGCTACTGTTGCAGCCAATCAGAGACAAGTGACAAGCAATGCAGGGGGGGGGGGGGGAAGCCAGTGTCTCTTTGACTGCCGTGGTGTTCACTTCGCTCTCCGCTCGACCGTGTTGCCAGATAGCTATTTTACCTCACTGAAAAAGGCTAAATAGCGACCGCAATTTCTCGCTGTCCAAAAACTACCCGCATGCATTTATAGCAACGCTGTTCGGTAGCTAGGGTCGTTCCGAGAGCTGCAAGCGGTGGTGGAAGAGGAAAACCCTCTCATTGGCCATTCACTCTTCCAAGGTCATGCGCCATAAGACGGGAAAAAAAGTATAACTCATGTTGTGCATTCTCTAGAAGCTCGGTGCTTTTTATAAGATCTGCATCATCTGCTTGTAGCAAATTAGATACAGAGTTGATAATTTCTAAAACTTAGCCGTGAAGAACTAATAGAAAAACAAATTGAAAAATTTCCAGTTTTCAAAACATCCGAAAAACGATATCTGAGCATTAGTAAAACATCATGATGCGATGACCAACACATGGGAGATTTTTTAAAGTTTGCTTTTGTCTGCTACTCTGTTGAAACGAAGTGAGCATTTCCCAATGTTTGATGTTATTGCTGAAAAAAGCATAAAGCTCGTCAATGATAGTGTAAATTTTTTTCGTTTCCGGAACACCCTCAACTGCATCTCTAATCACAAGGTTCAAGTTATGATCTGCACAGTGAATGTAACAAGCAGTTGGCTGTTTTTCTCTAATTCATTGCTGAACACCATTATAAATTCCACTCATATTTCGGACACCATCATATGCTTGACCTCGACATTTAGTCAGACTAAGATCACTTTTTTCAATCGTATTTACAATTATACTTTCTAATCCAGAGGCAGACTGATCTTTTACTTCATGAAAACCTAAAAATGATTCCCAAACTTTTACTTCTTTGGCTCTGTTGTTTTCATCAACTACTACAGTTACATATCTGAATATTTTACTTAACTGATCAGTTTTAAAGATATCTTGAGTCGTATCTATTATCAATGAATAAAATGGAGCTGATTTAATTTCATTCAATATTTCATTTTCTACCTCCTTGGAGAGTAATTCAATAATTTCATTTTGAATAGAAGGACTAAGGTATGTGATGTTTTTGCAAGAGTTGCTGTAACACAGGATCATATTTCGATAAAAGCTGAATAATAGACAAAAAATTTCCGCTTCCTATTTGACCTATTTTCTCTCTGTGTCCCCTAAAAGGGCTACTGCACATTGCAAGGGTCAATGTTACATCAACTACACGACAAAGGGCTTTCTTCCAAATGCTGATTCTTTTTTCAAGTTCGATATCTAATCCAGAAATAACATCTTTCCCTTGTCGCCAAATTTTGTAGGTAACAAAAGCATGTAACTGTACTGCTGCAATTTTATGCTCACTAATTTTTTTTAAAAGTCCTTTCCAGTCTCTTATGCCTTTACACCACGCTGAATTAAAGCTCTTTATATTTCTATCAGCAAAAAGCCAACACGGTTCACAGTATGCAGAGTCCGATTTTGGAGAATAACACAACCAAACTCTGTATTTTTTGACCTGTATGAGTTGTTTCATAATAATAATCTACACTGAAAGATCTATTCTGCTTCTTGTCTTTCAGAAAAGGCCCGTTCGGTTTACGAGATCCATACCTCAAAATCATTTATTTAATTTTAGGATCATCAATAGTTTCAGAAAAATTTCCTCCATCCAAATGATACTCGCAAGTCGATTTATCTAAAGAACACTCTGCCTCTGAAAATTCTTCACTCTCTACCACTAAATCTTTTTCACTGGTAATAATACTAGAACCGCCTATCATTAAACTATGTGCATCACCACACTTTACATTACTCACATCCTTGCATATCTCTTCAGTGTCACTAAGACGTTTTTCTCCCAAAGACAAGCTGGAACTCTTCGCTGGCAAACTGGGTTTTGCTTGAAAAAAACTTGTCAGTAATTTCACTTTCTTTTGAATGGAACACTCACCTTCTCGTTTTTATTTATGTTTTTGAGCACCACTTAGGTGATTGGCTTTGACATCTTAAAATGTGGGGGTCACAAAATTTTATATTTCAATATTTACTACCTATGGGAAAATTTCATTGAAATACACTTAAATTCATAGTACAATCTTCCACCGTTTGTCTTAGGAGTAAGAATGAGGAAATCACATATCAAAGAGAACACTAACGTTTTCATTTCTGTTGGCACTGACTTTCAAATTCACCGAAATGCAATTACTATGTAGAGCAGCCCTGACCGTAACACGTGAAGCTTCCAAGCTGACTGAATTTGAGGACGCTTTTATATTGTTGTGTGTATATCCCCTCAACGCTGACCAACGCATCCATTACATCTGACGAATTCTTCATGTGCATACAGACGGTTATCCTCTTTGGCCGATGTGTTTTTCTCATCTGTTAACTGTTCTGGAGAGGGAATGCTTTGGTAGGAAAAAGGATATTCTGCTCTCTGGGCCTGGCTTTTCATTTCGTTTGCCTTATCGTATCTTGAAAGCTATATAGTGAGAGAAGAGAGGGATCCATTGTCCATGGTTAATTTACAAATAAGTTCTTCAAAAATATTTATGATCTGCCTCTAATGAAGACTGTGCCCGAGTTGCATGAGAAATATTCTCAATTCAGCTAGCCTTGCGTCACTCTACACCAGATGCCATCTAAAGATACATTAAGGGAAAATGACACAACAGCCCAAAATGATGACTACGCAGGCAAGCTTCATTAGCTTTATGAATGGATAATAATGTACCCTTACGTGATGTTTACTAAGCTGAAACCTTCTAGAAGACAATAGCATCCTTTATCTCTCAGATAACTCAGTCGGCAGGGCCTGGTCCAATGCAAGCGAGCGTATTTGAGCACAATTTTCAATGTTCCATATTCTGGAGAATTCTTGATTGCTTCGAATGCATGGTTCTTTAATCTACCTCCTAATATTTCTTTTTCTTTGTCTCCATTAGCCGTGGTTTGCTTTGGACCCCCTTTTGGTCCCGCTCCCCCCCTCCCCCATGAGGGAGCTGTGGGGGTGTCCGCTACGCCACTGCCCTAGTGTGTTGCCAGAGAAACAGGCAAGAACAACACAAGTTCCTTTTGTAGGTGTTCTAGAGGAAAATCAATATACACTATTTTTAGTCATGTTTTTATTTATCTTGAAGAGGTTAACAAGTGTGCAAATAAATTTTACTCCAGTACAGAACCATCACATAAATGAATAACTAAATGCTGACAGAATAATATGAAACAAATTCATATTATACAAATGAAACTTAGAATACCACTTATGCAGAGATGTTTATCCTTTAAAATAAGAAAGAATGAGCATAATTTATCTTCCTCTGCCACCACTACTACTGAAGGTAAAGCAATGTTCTACAGAAATCCTCAAAGTATTTAATGCATTCTATTTTTAATACTGTATCTGCCTGAATAGAAACCGACCCCGGATTTAAACCGACCCCCCAAAAATTTATACAATTTTTGGCAAAAACGTAAAATTCATACATTTTATGCTGAAGTGTGCTGGGCATTCATGCACATCTTAGAATACATTATTCGAGATCAAAGAAATGTGTGGGAAATGGTTTAATTGTTGACATTTTGAAATATTACTACAATTAATAATTTTGCGTTACTGAATAATGTTTCACATTCAGTGCCAATAATTTCATTCATCTTCATTTTCACAAAAGGTCAAATATAGTACCAGCGATCTCGCCAAAAAATTTTTCACCCAAGTCTTTTTCCAATGAAATTAGCATTTACATTGCCTTAAGAAACTGCATTTTTATAATTATACACGTTCCATGTAAAGTTTTACGGAAATTCAAACAGTTGAGCGTTCAAAGCCGTCAACGCATTTTACATAATCATCAATTTATGCAAGCGATCTCGCCAAGATAATTTTTTGCCTTAAGAAACTGCATTTTTATAATGATACACGTTCCATGTAAAGTTTTACCGTAATTCAAACAGTTGAGCGCTCAAATCCATCACCGCATTTTGCGTAATCGTCAATTTACGCAAGCGATCTCGCCAAGATATTTATTCATCCAAGTCTATTTCCTATGAAATTAACATATACATTGCCTTAAGAAACTGCATTTTTATAATTCTACACGTTCCATGTAAAGTTTTACTGAAATTCAAACAGTTGAGCATTCAAAGCCGTCAACGCATTTTGCGTAATCGTCAATTTACGCAAGCGATCTCGCCACGATATTTTTATATATATTTATCGTAGGTCAAATATTTACTTTACGAAAAATATAGTACTATCATTTGAATGTGAAGGCAATGAGAGATTTCGAGATTTAACCATAACCCAAATTTTCCTCTGACTCGCATTTAAGCAGAGGGGTGATTTTTTCATGATAGATTTTGATAAAAAACATCGGTTTGTATTCGGTATTTGCTTAAATATTAAGCAACAATCTTGTCAGTTATGTCTCCATTAAAAAGTCTATATTCATATTCAGCTAGCTGTTTAGCAAATCCTGCATTCGGCTTAATAAATGGCCGAACACCTCTCACCAGCTCTAAGGCATCAGCGAGAGTCAGTAGTTCTTTGTTTTTATTTTTAGAGGTAATCGAGGCCCAAGGCTTCTTGAAATGGGATCTATACAGAAGGTATGCTACCACGACTGAAGGAGATCTCGAGACACCAGCATTGCAATGGATGAATATTCTTCCACCGGTGTTCAGGGCTTCGTCTATGAAGGGAAAACAGTCAATCAATGTCTTACCAAGGGATGCCTCTGGGATATCTAGCAAAGGGATATACTTCATAAATACACTATTTTGAGAAAGGATAATAGTCTTTGATTCACCTCTACCTATCTTCTCAAACTCTTTGTCGTGCACTATGGATGGTTTGATTCCAAGACTTAGGATGTGAGTGATGCCATTGGAACAAAGCAGCTCCTCATCAGCAGTAGGGTCCTGCGATCCCAAATACAGATGAGGAATAACTTCAGCCATCTGCAAATCAGGACATAAATCCACAACATATCCTGGAGATGACTGGGCATCAGGAATTCTCATGATGCAACCTGTTTCTCCATCTTCCAGCATAATCTGCCCAAGTGTGGAAGTAACAACCGTCTTACAATGGCGAAGATTCTTTTTCTGGGAGGAGATGGCCTCCAAGAAACTCATGCTGCTGCACAGCCCAGTTCGGATCTTTTCCAACAAATCTGGCATGTGTTAACAAAGTTCAAGAGCTTATATATGAATACCACAAGCATTTACATTAATAAAATTAACAAATAAATAATGCCAATGAAATTGCCGTTTAATGTCAAGAACTGGTAGCCTTGCGACTATGAAATTGTCGGTTTCTTCATTTTTATGGTTTCTGGGCAATATATTTATGTATATATTATTATTATGGAATAACTATGAATTATCAAATAAAATTCATAGTGATTAAAGAAAACAAAATGAAATATGAAAATATAGGCCTTATTCCTTTAACAAAACTTATTCTTCTTTGCTTATAAAGTAACATATAATACGGCAAGGGCTGTGTGATGATAATTTGGTTGAGCAACTAGCTATTAGATTTTCAACTGAGGAAGATTTTTTGTGATACTCGATACAGTTTTTACAAATTTCATGTAATTTCAGTTGTTTCATGCATCTGAGATTTTCTGGGAAATAAATTTTTCTATATTACACTACAGATGTTATGTCCTATTGAACCTTTAAAATGTCCAGTTTTCAGAAAAATTTGGTTTTTGGACTTAGCATTCTATTAGCTTTATAAATGTAATTTTGCATAGATTTTTTATCAATAAAGTTAAATTATAATGAAAGATATAACTGCTGTATTTGTATAATAATTGTAAAAGGGTTAAATTATTTTCAACATACAGTATAGAACCTTTTATCCAGCAAGCTTGGGATATGGAGATAGTCGGTTATCTGGAATATACTCATAAACAATGCTCGGAAAGAGAACTCACCAGAACGGTGTTCTGGTACATCACATGTGTCCATAATATCGTTCCGTCTCGTCAAACATTTAGTATTACTGTTTTGTTAACTTCATTTAATAAAAATAATATAAAAAATTTTTCTTTACTTTTCTTCATTGTAGTACATAAGGAAAAAAATCAAACTTTAACTTGATTTTGCGTCCACTGCTTTTAGTTCCACTACCAGAACATGCATTCCGTTTTGTAATACTTTCAGTTTCAAGCACTATTATAATATGTTGTGTTCTCACTCTTTATAATGACCATCCACGTTAGATGCACTCAGATCTCTCCTGTATTCTCACACCATGACTTCTACAGCTACCACACTGTCTACTGCCGGTGTCTAGTTGCCCCGCTTTCCACTCGGCGCTGCTATCAACTACCTGACAATTGACTGGCTAAACTTGTACTCCATATAAACAACAACATGCACTTCTCATACATAACAATTCCCTCCCCTTTCTAATATGTTGTCTCCTTAAACATAATCCCTAAAATGTGTTGGTGCCATCCTATGGCACTTGGACCTCCTTAAGACGCCTGGAGTCAAGGCCTCTGGCTGACCTCCTGTCTGGTCCACCAATTCCTGTTCACCTGGCAGCCGCGGCTGCTGCATCTCTGGCAGCCACTGGAATACTCCGGTCCAAACTCTCTCCCTGGCAATACATGCACCCTGCTCCGGGTCCCTATTCTTCTGAATTCTCAACTGATCTAGGTGTCTCTTCCAGCGCTGGCCGCTCTGTCTGAATCACAAACGATCGTGGCCCCAGGACCTCCTGGATGATACTGGGCATCCATTTATCCACTCCCATGTAGTTCCATGCCAGCACTCGGTCACCAACTGCCAGAGTTCGGGTTGTCTTTCCTCCGGTCCGGCTCAGGGGTCTTGTTCATGATGCTGCTTGGGTGCAGTTTGGTAAGGCGTGTCCTCAGGCAACATCCCATCAGCAGCTCTGCAGGGGTTCTTCTGGTGGTGGTATGTGGCATAGTGTGTTGCGCCAACAGGAGTCTGGCCACCTTGGTATTGATATCCCCTCTTGAGTGCATTTTTTGTTGACTGGACCATCCTTTCCACTTGGCCATTGGTCGCTGGATGGAGTGGTGCACTCCTTACGTGTCTGACCCCCATTCCTTCATAAAAAAACCTGAAATACATTAGAGGTAAATGCCATTCCATTGTCTGACACGATCTCATCGGGAATCCCATGCGTGCCGAATAGACGTCGCAGACGTGCAACTGTGGTTTCAGCTGTTATATTGGGCAGCACTTCCACTTCCAGTAATACAGGCACTCTGCGGGTTACATAAGTAATGAATTCTGGCACCCATTACGTAAGTTGAAAATTGCTACGGAAAGTACAGCAGAGATGGGGAAACTATGGCCCATGGGCCAGATCCAGCCCCCGAAGGCATTTTATTCAGCACATGAAGCTATATCGAAAAAGCGATCTCTGAAAATTAAAGTATGTGTAATTTACCGCATCAGTACGATACAAGTAATCGGTTAAAATAGAGGCATGTAAACGCAGTGGCTAATGTGAGTATAGAATATAGTTAACAGAAAACGGAGCTTACATTGCAATGCTTATCAACCATGATTGCAAGGGCAACACTTATATTAATTTGTGCAAAAGCAAAACACATTAAGAGATCAAGCATCTGTGTTAACGATCGGAAAAAGACTGAAGGGAATGGAAGAGAAACCACGATACCACACAGACATTTAACAACAATGTAATCTATTATATTATTCATATAAGTGCAGATATACACCGCAATTATAGCCAGTCGCTAGAATTAGGTAGATTGTTACATCAATTCGCTAGATTAGTAGGTAGTCGCTGTGGCCTTTTTTCGGATGCAATTCAAACCCAAAGTCACTAGTTATAGCTAAAAATTTGCTAGAATGGCAACATTGGCTGGGTAGTATAGCGGGGATTTTGCATTACAACCCACGCCTTGCGTTCTTTCTCTGCGCACGTACATATAGATTTAGTTCGCACTTGCTTACGAAAACCGCCAATGTTATCATAACAAAATTTTTTTTGTACATAATTTATGGGGCCGCTTATGTAAGTGTGGGTTTACCTAAGTCAAGGCTGACGTAACGCATGGAGTGCCTGTACTACAGTAATCGTCAGGGTAGGCATGATGGCGATTTGAATGGTGTAACTGCACCGGGCCCCACACTTAAAGAGCCCTCACGCTCTAAAAAATATTTGTCGAACTTATAAAGTACATGCATTTGTAAAGAAAATCTGAAAAAATATCGAAGTGTCATAGCGAGAGAGACTGCTTTATTTATTAAAATTTACTATTAAAAATGTTTGACACTTTGCACGAGGCCCCACGATTTTCCTAGCCGGCTCATGTAATCAGGTACTTTCTAATATAAATTCCATGTTCTCTTCCAAATTACGTGTTCACTTGTTCACCAGAGCACATCCAAATTACTAGTGAAGCCTTAAATTTAAATTTCTTTCTCCTAGCAAATTTTGGAAAAATAGCAGGTTAACTGGATTTCCGGATAACTGGAATCCGGATAAAAGGTTCTCTACTGTATAGTATTAACCCTTTGTAGGTGCTTGCAGAATATTCTGCAAAGCTAAAAGTGTTCTAGCAGCTGGCTATTGGATATATCTACAAATTCATATTAACTGCTGCATTGTTAATTAGGGTTCAAAAATGAATACTATAAGTGACAGTAGAAAAATGATTTGAATGGTTATATAAAATATGGCAAATAATTTTTTTTATTATAGCAGTGAGTGAGTGCATATTATAGAGTTGTTCTGAGATTTTTGTTTAAACAATGTTTAGCACATCACTTTACCTTTAAATGAAATTAAGGGGGGAAAGGGGGCAGTGAAGAGAATGCATTCGGAGATAAGAAGAAAAGACAGAATTTCACTACACTAATATTTACCTGCCAGGTTTTTGGTAAGCAATTACACTCATAATGACATAAATTCATATATCATATATTTATTAAAACATTTAACCTATCTTTAATTGGGTTTACTTACTCAGACGAATATATTAGCATTATCAAATACAACAGCATTGAGATTTTTGAAAATTGGACCAGAAGTAATTAAGACATATTGGAGGGTCATGAACAAGAAAAATTATCAATACTATATTGGAGTAGCTGAAAATCATGTGAAAATTTCTGGCTTACTGAGAATCAAACCTACCGTATATACTCGTGTGTAACGTGCATTTTGAAGACCAAATTTTCAGGTCATAAAGTTGGGGTGCATGTTATACACAGGTAACACTTTTGGGCACTTAAAATCTGAAAATAAAGTGAACCTACCTCGCACCAGATTCTCGCTTTTAGGGTGAATTAAGGGGAAAACCACAATAATTATTGATAATTCAGGTTATACATATATTAACTATAAGTATGATGATGTCTCTCTAAGACGTAATGTGGAGCTTATTGAATGTAATACTTATGGACAAGTCCAAGCATTTTAAAATTGTTAACTGGCAATAATTTAATGCTTTAACGCAGTGATTCCCAACGTGGGTGGTACCGCCACCCAGGAGGCATTAAGGAATTTTGTGGGGGGCGATGGACATCAAGGTGGTTGCAGGTGAGAATTTAAGAAACTGGCATTATGCAACATAATAATATGGTATTGATAGACTATAAGAGATCAAAACTGATAATTGAAGACTGTAATTCAGTGCAACCTCTTTAATCCGTGTTTCTCTAATCCAGGAACTCCCAATACCTTCACTCTCACGTTGGTGCATTTAAATTAAAACCTCAAAAAATTGTTTCATACACATCATATAACAGATAAACTCCCTCTCAGAATAGGAAGACAAAAATTAAACCTAATCACTTAAGAATAATGCCACCAAAAGTTTAACATTCTCCCATTTTTCTATGCTTATTTCCTATTCGAATAGATACCGTAAGCAAACATTTATTAATCGCAACCTATAAAATCAATATAATGGGAAATTTAAAATCAATATACTAGGCAATATAAAACACCTCACAGAATAATTAATTATCGCTAAATAAATTTATCCATTGTAACATGTTTCTATCATGATTATGTTAACAAACTTCCTTGTCAAGTGGAATCCCTCTCCTCACACCATATGTCTTGCTTTGAGGCCCATAACTCGTAGTAAAAGTTATTAAAACCCTCAAGGAAAGGCATTAATGAGATAAGCCACGTAAGTTAAGATAATTTATTGGCAATTCATTGCAGACAATTACAATTTAGCGCATCTTATAAAAACATAGCATGCAAACAACCACCTTTGTGTGAAATTTTTGGGCATCGCCTACAAAGTTTTACACGATTGAGCATTATGAATGAAATAAAATCAGCAGAAATACAGTGCAGTTGGATGCCAAATCGCTCAATGCATAAAACAAAAAATGATTGCATAGATTTTGTTTACCCTTCATTATGGCTAATTCCCATGGTCTGAATAATTCCCTAGTATGGCATAGCCTATGTCCCAAGGGTTGAGGACTAAATAGGTTGCACTAATAAAAATCTATAGAAGTGTAACATATGATATTGGTTGGAGCCGGTTTTAGATGTGGGCAAACGCAAGGACGAGAGGCATCTATTGATTGTGAGTAAACAGCATCTAACACGGTCTCAAATTGCCGCATGTGGTGAACAAGCCATACTCTGGCATATTTTAGCATGGTTTGCGAATAAATTCAGCCCCCGCTTTACGATGGTCCACTATGCGATGATCCAATTTTTTGTCATTTTCCCCATCAAACCAATAATCCAGTTTTAAGTTGCCGAATCTAGTTTAATACCACTATGAAGTATTGTGTACATCCAGTTTTAAGTTGCCGAATCTAGTTTAATACCACTATGAAGTATTGTGTACATTATGTAATAGTATTTATATTTTTATGTATTGAAAATGTTTACATATTTGTTTTTATTGTTTAGATAGGTTTATACACATTTGTATTATTTCTATGATGTCCACAGGCCCCAAAAATAATAGGTTCCTCTTTAAGTCAGAATCTGCTTCATGGCGGACTTTGAAATTAACCTGTTGTAAAACCGTGGGCTGACTATAGTTTTTTTTAGCTGTGCAGGGAGGTGTTCATTAAGGGGGCAGTGGCAAATATTTTTCAGCAAAAAGGGGGGGTTGGGCTGAAAAAGGTTGGGAACCACTGCTTTAACATATTTATTTATGGTAATCTAGTTAATACTCAACATGACGATATAATTCTAAAATTTTGTTCTTATACCCCACAAAAATCAGGGTACATGTTATACATGGGGTATAATAAAAGTCGGGATTTTTTGGCAAAAAGTACAGGTGTGTGTTATACATGAGTATATACAGTATATCTTCCTCTTGCCAGGCAGATATTCTACCACTGATCTATCATAGCAGACTAATTTCTCTGCATCAGAATAGGATATTTTAAGGTTGAAATTTGGCTAACAATGCTATTATCAACCTTCTCCATCACATGTTCTGATTTTCAGCCACTCTTATAGTAAAGCAGATACCTGCTGCAAAGTTATCAATGATCTGCAATTTCCATCATTATTATATTAATAAAAATAAACCAAATTAAATTATATTTGAGAAAATTAATATATTTGAGTTTCAATAAATCTTGTAAACAGAAGACACTACAAATGCCCCAAAATATAATTAAATTATCAATAAATGAAAAATTAAACTAAAATGAATCCTTCAAACCATTAAGAAAAATTTATAAATGGCAAATAAGGCCATTTAAAGTAAGATAATATAAATTTTGGAACTGTAAATATGCATAAATTATTAACTTACATTAAAAGTAACTAATGCTCCACTTTATCCATTAAGTGGTTGTTTAAGGATTCGTTTAGAAGTCAATTTTCTAAAATATGATTGCCTCCACAGACTGATTCTCCTGCAGCACAATTAAGAAAAACAAGGTCTTTAGGATCATATTCAACCCTCACCAAATACAGAGCGTAAGGTGGTGCAGTTGATGCTCTGAAAAGAATATAAGAAATTACGGATAATAAGAATTTCAAAAGTATGCGAGTGCAACAATGTTGCATGATTTAATATTTTTTAAGTGGTTAGATAAAACCAATTCAAATGTCTTTTCAGAGTAAATAACTCATTAAAAGGCAATAAAACAATTTATTTCAATGACACTGTAGAATGCTGATTTTACAGAAATGATCATTCTCCGCAGTACATTAAATAGGAATTGTAGAAATATTAAAGAGAGATTTAAAAGTGACCAATCTAATAAAAATTTTCTAGAAGCAAAATACATTAAGAAACTTATTTCTGGAACAATAGAGACTAACCTACAGTTCCAACCATTGTTCAGTGGATCGTCAACCATCCGCTGCACCTCCTCAACACTTATTCTGCCTTGAGCTACAGCAATCAAAACACCAACCATACGACGCACCTATATAATTGGTTGTTGATAAAAAGATCTCAGGTTGTTGTTGCACATGCAGTGAAATTAACCATTTACACAGTTTACACTTTTTTAAAAGTGATTCTTTACTTCTGTGCTGACTGACACATTTTACCAAAATATTTGGTAATTATTTGGATAAAAACTAAAAAAACAATTGCATTACATTCTTCTTGTTTCCGATAAACAATTGTAATGGATTAGCAACATTTTCAGTTCATTCTTGCAACTTTATTTTGTAAGTCTTAAATGAAAGCCATTTTTCTCACCTGTTTGTATACAAAAGACTTAGCATTCACTACAATGTCCCAGAAATCATACAACTCATTACTTGGATCATGAACTGACTTTATTAAGGGCTGACCAGAAGTAACAGTCAGCTCATTTATCCGCCTAACAGTAGAATAATTCTCTGGTTTATGAGAGAGAAGTCCAGTAAATGTTCTAAAGTCCTTCAAACCAGGAAAAAATGCAGCTGCTTGTTTCAACTTATCAATATCAAAAACAGGTTTCCTAAAACCAAAAGATATCACCATAAATGTTAAAGATGGTTGAATTAACTTGATAAATAAGGACTTTAATTCTTCACCAAACAAATTTCTCAGTAAACAAGAGTGATTTTATCATGATCATTTTAACAACTGAATGTGATTTGTAATTAATAAACTAACTCTATAATACAGCATCTGTTCCACTCTCCGAATGGAATGGAAAAGGTATATTTGTGGTTTAACTCAAGGCACAAATCTGTCTTTTTTGCAGCCAAGCGGTAAAGATAAGTGCGAGATTTAGCGCTATACCGAGCATGGAAACTTTCTGGCACAATTTGCACGTTTTTTACCCTGTAAATATAATGGATTCATCCAATTGTTAAGCACTGGCATTTTAAAATTCAATTCCTTTGAATTTCATGTTAGTGAAACGGCAACTCACCGAATATCAACCCTTGCTTTGTTAAAATATCTGTTCATTCCATGGAGAAGGAAAAGTGGGTGGCGTTCTCTGGGAAGATCCAGATCAACGTGAGCTGTAGTTTCGAGAGCATGAACACCTTTATCTGTTCTGTTAAAGAAATTCAGCATTAGTAATAAAATGTTTTATACTCGTGAAATTTAAAAGGGAATAAATTCAATTATCCTCATAGTGCAACATATTTTTCTTATAACACTTTTGTATTTTATGCTACTTCTCTAGGTCAATTGAAATGGGCTTCAACTGCAGATAATACAGAACACATACGCTCACTTAATTCTATCATCCGCATTACATGTACTGACATGGATCTACTATTAATTCAATGTTTATAGTAAAAATGATGATAAAAACTAATATTACAAAAGCTTCTACGTATAAGACACCCAAACATTTTAAAGAAGGAAGTTTCCATTCAATACAAAAAATATTTCAGAATTCTAACAAGGGTAGATGTAACAGAAAATTAAGTGAGTAGTTTTAAATTAAATATATCCAATCCTCAGTTTTCATTAAAAAGGATGAATTCCAATGTCGCACTGTATTGAAAAAGTTTGCAACTGAAATTCACTTGTGCACCAATGGAGAAAAATACCTATAACTACAGAAGCGTCATAAAGCAGTATCTGTTATTAATTTCAATTTTTCGTAAACTGAGGCAACCCTATACAACAGTCAATATCTGATAGTTAATCAAAAATTGAATTCAACTAAAGCCACATATTAAAATATACTGAAGTTTAGAAGACCAATGTAATCAATGCAACTGCTTATGTTCTCTTAAAGGAGGCAATATTTATTACAGTGCCCATGAAAATAGACAAAATACAAGGATTTGTTTGTATCAACTGAACAGTTTGTAATGGAAATAAAAATATACTGCTTGGACTCACACTGCTTAACAGATTATAGATTAAATTATAAATCATGCATGAATTAAACACGTAAATGGGTGTTTGTGATAAGATATCTAAAGATATTATCTCAAAAATATTCCAAACAAATGTATTTCTTTGTTTAATAGTCAAATGAAAATGCTTCCCATAAAAGTAAAATTAACATTAAGCAAATTCAACGAAGGATTAGTAAACTACGATAACAAACTTTCTATTCACGAAGAATTCGCATTTTAAAGAGAGTTTTCTGTAGCCGAACATTTCTAATAAAACTCCCTATTTATTCAAAGTTAGTCATACTACAATTTTTTGTAGGATACGTATTAAAGTATCCATAAAACTTATCCAAACATTTTACGGTTGAATGTAAAATTTGTTATGCAATTTACGACATATGCTGGGCAATGGAAATGTATTTTTCTTACACTGTATTTTCAATTATCCAACATTAGAGTCCAATGCGGAATACCTAAAATTCAAACGTCCATCGAGTTTACAATGTTGCCAATATAAGGAGGATATCAGTTTTCGTAGTTAGTAATGCATCAGTTCCAATCAATTACAAAAAGTGCCGATAAGTTCAAATTTTGGGCGGGATACATAGCTCGAAATTGTAGCTTTTCCACCGGAAGCGCGACATCTAGTCAACTATGCATAAAAAATTATCTCGTATTTATTTATCAAACATGCGCAGGTTTTAAAAAATCTTTGATAACGAGTTAATTTCGCAATAACATACGAATATGCTAAAAACAAGTATATGAAATAAAATCTAATTTATCTCATCCTCTCCCACACATTACTTTTTCAAAAATGTATAACTCATCATACTTACCGACTTGATACACAAACATTAGGGTAGTTATTGGGTTTGAATCGACTTAAACTGATCTCCAAAATTCCTTGAACCGACAGCGGATCTGGTTTTAGCTTATCTTCCAAAGTAATTTGTTTCTGAACACCTCTGAAAATTATAGCATATGTAAATATATTATTATGCTGAAATTATTCTTTTAAAATGAATTAACTTTTACCATATATTGTATCCCTTGCCTAAAATTCGATCCAATATAAGCATAAGTTATTAAATATCGCCTCATCGTTTGTACTTTGTTATTTGAATTTTCATATTCCGCCACTCCGGTGCTTTTCTTTAACATGCGCTTGAGTCGCTTGAGTTTTCCAACGGCTCATCTCATTGGTCGTTTCACTCTTTCGATATCTTCCTGCAGATTGGAGAACGGCAAGTGGGAAGACTTGTCAAACATGAGGCACTCGCGTGATCGTCTTTATAGAGGACGCATTCGCTGCAAATACTGTTTCTTTTGAGAGGTTATGCAGTGATTGATACAACTAATGTCTCCAGAGACGAGAAGGAGTATCATTCCTCCACCCACCGAGACCATACAGACGAAGCCTTTCCCAATAAGAGGTAGGAGTTTTTTATATACTTTTCGTAAAAAACATTCACTTTCTAATTTATCTTATTATCAGTTAAGTTTTCATTTAAGCTTTGCTATGTATGTAAGAGTGGAATCTTAAATTTTTACTGGCTTCAATATTGGCGATCTATTATTCAACTGCGTTGACAGTGATTTATTTGTCTCGACATAACACTTGTATCATCATTATATGCATCGTGTCTTCATTAAGGCCTCATATCTTAAATCGAATCATAATATCGCCATTCCGTCTTGTTTTTACAGTGTTGATCGTGTTTTACGTTTTAAGGAATAGGTTTTACGTAGAGTGGTATCGACCTAATCCCCACTTACGCAATTGTGCCGATAGCTAAGGTATAAAATCATTAACTCCTTACGAATAAGCAAATCCGTAACAATTTATTTTTGCATGCAAATTCCTGATTGACTATTAAATAGGGTTCGTGTTAAATTTGAGGTATAAACGTTTTAATAGTTTTCCTTTTTGGTTGTGTTAATTTGCTTTTATGGTTTAATTTTGAATTATCGGTGATTCTCGGCAAGGTTTAAGTCGACAGGTGGAGTGCATTGAACGGTAGAAGTGATGCTCCTGACGGCTTAGCTCTTGCCTCCACTACCCCGACCTACCAATCGATTGGTACTTTGTCTGGGATGTTTCCTTTAAAATGATTAGTCGCAGATGTCTTTCCTTAGGAAAAGCTGTCACCATAGGAACATCGTCCTCCCAGTTTATTAGTACGAGTTTTCTTGCAATCGTGCATTGTTTCCTTTGTTGCGTCAGTCGTTCGGTGAAAATATTTCACAGAAATGTGATATCATTCTGTCTAGCATTGATACGAGTTGACTGCATAAACAAATCCAACAAATGTGTGCCCTGTTAAATTTGCTATTCTATATTTCTTTTGGGCTCTTCTACTCAGTCGTTTGGTTTTCGACTGCTAACCGCTTGGAATCTCGCGTGCGTCATTCTAGGAAGCGGCAATTTGAGTCACCTGCAGTCGAGAGTGACGGCACGTAGGAACTACTGCATCCTAACCTGCCTTGAGAACATATGAAACCCCTGGTTTCATTACGTCATTACAATTTGTTAGATCCCGTTGTGGATGAAAATCGTTTTCTTCAAACTAGATGTAAATTATGTTTTAGGAGAACACCTAATCACCATTTTGTCGATTTTTGTGATTTTTATGATATACACAATTGACTTCGTCTATGAAAAGTTGTTTCGTAGATAAGTACCTGTTCAGAAAATTAGTGGTTTTTTAAATTATGAATTATTGAGTCAGCTCCGTAGAAAGTATCTTTAATGTACAAAATTTAGTTTTCACGTTCTGCATTAAGTATGGTTTATAAGTTTGTATTTCCCTTAAGTCGAAGGAAATGTCTGAAACCTTTAGACCGCTTATTAAATATTTTGATGCTGAAGGATTCATTAGCCTTAGGCAACAGCATATTTTAACTAATTTATATTCTTTTACGTAAAACTAATTAAAATTTCTTGAAACGCTTTCCTTTTGCCCGCTATTTGTAGAGAAAGTCATTTTACTCTCTTTAAGTTGCATCTGCGATCTATTCTAGTAATGGCCTTCACAGAGGATTTTGGCGACTCTGCGTTTCCTTCAGGTACGTAGTTGTGGCGTTGGAGTTTTGAAACTTGTCCAATATGCGAGTTTTTGTTTGGTTTGTTTTAACGTAGCTTTTTGGTCATGCACTGCCACTGATATTTGACAATATTACCGTGTGAGACATTGAATTTGACCGACAGTTACGAAGTAATTTGAATCGGGTATTTTTTCAGATGCATTCATTTCTTTAAATATATATTTTCCCTAAGTTAATCCTTGGATTTGTTGTCTTTTTGAAAATGACCTGCAATAAAGCAAATATATTCGTGTTCAGCGCGACTAATTTCTGAATTGAGCCGTTTCTCTGAATGCTCCGTAGATGGCATAGTTACGTTTGGTGAAGACGACACGCGGAGACCCCTTGAACTTCGTTCTCGTGAACAAATAACGCGTTTCACACTTGTGATATTACAACACGACCCGTGTTTCAGTGCAGTATTTCGCTTTGTATAAAATCGTACTTTCAGTAGTTTTCTGGAGGATTTTGTGAATATTTTTGAGAATGAACTGATTTACGTATAATGTTTTGTCTGTATCATTTTCAACCGATTAAGCGTGATAAAAAATTGTCTACAGAATCGTTTTGGGAAGTCACCTTTCTTCCTAAACTTCTTAAACTGACCAGCTATTCAGCACTCTTAGATATCCATTGCGCGTAGGTGAGAGGGAATCAGTAGGTCGTAAAAAAAGCGCGGTAAAAAATTATTGCCCCCTGATCCTGGAGGCTTTGTCCATGGGCGTCGGCAGAAAATTTTGCAGGGGGGGGCAAAACATAAATGCCTATTACCCAGGGGCGGACGCAATTTTTCCCAACACGGGAAAATTTTACTTAACCGGCCCCCAACTGACTAGAGCTCTGCACGGGCCTGATTTTCTAGGCTCGGCCCGGCCCGTCGGACATTACGGAGGACCAGTGTGACTCGCGTGATTTTTAAAGCCCGGGCCCGTAATTAATTCCCGGCCCGTGCAGGACTATACAACTGACCACAAATCCACACCAATGAATCAATATGGATTATAGTATCACTGTACTGAATATCCTCTTGAAATTAACTTAAAGTGTATTTTAAATGACTAATTTATTTCTCTTAAAGCAGGTTAAAATCAGTGCTCGGAATGAGCCGGAACGCATCGTTCCGTTTCGTAAAAATTTCCGTTCTACTACCAATACAAGCGTCCCGTTTCGTAACTTTTTCCATTTCGAGCACTAGTTAAAATCCACTCCGACCTGCTAAATACTTGGACACAAATAGCCTATCTCCCTACACCCGATGTTTCTTCCCCTCACTTTCCTCTTCCCATCTACATCTCGGTGATATTCGACCTTTTTGATCAGCGTGCCCCTTTGAAGATGTACATACCCACTGGTATGATCACATAATACGAACAAATCCACAGAAAATCTTTAAATGATTAGAACTGATTTTGGTCGACTAAATTAGTATTCGCTGTATCAAATCGTAAAGGTTATGAAAAATGAATCTGCGTATCCTGAAAAAACCTCCCGTATTTCCGGTTGAATACTAATATTTACCTCCTTCCTCTACAACCCTCTCGCTTTCCTCCCTCTACATCTCTTTCAAGCGCATATAGGCACTGCATTGACACTTTTGCATTACGCACGTGAATTGATACCGCAATTGACAGTTAAAAACGCTGAATTTCGCCCAAATTCGAGCGAATCCGAATCGAAGAATAAAGACTTGAGAAATAAGAAATGTTCATTTTTCTTTAAAATATTCTTGGAACGCATGTCAAATTTCCCAATATTTATTTGCAATAGGAACAAGGGCTGCTGAGCGGAATTTTAAATATTACATATTATCTTACAAGAAATTAAAATAATCCATAGTGGTCGATCTCGCGACATTTTTCGAGATATATTACGCCGTACCTTCATATTTCCCATTTAAACATCCTGCCAAATTTTCGATCCTCTGTGTACACCAACGAATTGTCCGAATTTCTCTACAGCGTGACCCCCGAACCAAACACAGGTGAAAATAGAAGTTTAAGAAATAAATCCAAAATCTAAGAAATCGGAATTACAACGTGGTCATAGGATAAGTATGTACTTCGATTTTCAAAGACGCAAACAGAAATGAACAAAAAATGTTAACTCTCTCTTCTAAAATTCGAAACAACAAGGTAAGCTTCATTTATGACGTTCAATAATCATAATAAAAATCAATGTATAGTTTATACATCGAGAAGAATACCTTTAATTTTTAATGGAAATCATTTTTTCGGTAATTTTACTGCATTTTATGATGTTATTCTACGTAAATTATGACGGCTTTCAAAATTAGTAACTGGAGAAATATTTTAAGATTTATTAAAACTTATATATTTTAATAAATCAACCAAAATGAATTTGTTTGGTATATGTTTCATATTGCGTGTATTTATGCCTACATAAAAGTAATATTTAAATGTCGCTATATTAGTAGCAAAGTTAGTGACATGTCGCTAAACACAAAAAAAGTCTCAAAAGGAAGTAAAAGGTTGCGGAATTGACAACTGCGTTTTCACTCCTTTTCACCCTCTCAATCTGCTTCTCTCTTTTACACTCCCAACTAGGGTTGCCAGCTTTTAGATCTTCATGAACCGGAGAAGTTGTTACGGGTTGCCTACTTTAAGATATTCATAAACCGGAGTTTGCTTGAAACGTGGATACTTTAGAAGGAACCCAAGAGAAATTAAATGTAATGATAAATATATTCAGTATTCTTAAAGGCACTCATGATTTTAGGACATATGATTAAAAATCGTTCTTTATTTTTTTAAATATCTCTAATTAACAAAATTTTAAGAGCATCATCAATTTGTTTTTTGTATAAAACAAAATACAATGGAAATTAAAGTGCAAACTATCTTAATTCGAATCATTTACAAAAAACGCAAAAAAAGTCATAAAAAGGGCTTTCCACTTCAATCTAAATTGAACCGGAGATTTGTGCTACTCACCCGGAGACCGGAGATTATGGCGATGACCCGGAGATCTCCGGACCGAAAGTCGGAGGTTGGCAACCCTACTCCCAACTTATCGTTCGCTGTTTATCCTTCCTTTTTATTTTCCTTTCTCCCCCTACCTTGATCTCCCGTAGTTTTTCCCTCCAGGTCAATCTTTCAACGAAATCGTAGACCAGGGTTGGCAAATTGGTTTTAGCCAGCATGCCAGAAAATGAAATGCTGAACTCACCAAATGTAATATTACATTTTGGTTTCAAAATGCCGTTTCACGGAAGTTCTACACACTACAGTTTCGGAACATAAAGCAAAGCAGGTTTTATCACATTGTTTTAAAAACCATATCTGTCAGTCCAAGTAGACTGAAAACAGCGGGTATATTCTTTATCGTTTTTTTATTTCTTAGCTGCTGACATTTTTCCTTTAATAAAACTTGTCAATTACGTAGAAATTAAAATTACGACTAATATTATATGAAAATGCAATCGAATTTCCATTTTCAATACACAAAGTATGTTAAAGGATCCAACATATTCGATGTTACTTACAAAACAACCAATCTTACTGAGAATAAGTGCAGGTGGCCACCAGTTTTTCCAGAATGTATTACATTCTCTACCTCAAACTTAAAAAATCCCATCGCCTCCTACTTAAGGTGGCCTTGTAGTTAAGACAAAAAATTAAAACATTATTGTAAAAAAGAGCGTTTTTTCTTTTAAGTGATTTTTCATCCCAGGTGGAACGAAAATCGCCTAAGTATTTGGTTTTACCTTTAGTAGTTTTCTATTGTTTTGAAATTTTAAACATTTTTTAACGTTGTGATTAAATCGTAAAATGTAACATTTTCATTAGTAGTTAAAAAGAGAAAAAGAACTTTTCTTCGTTAAAAGTGAAAAAGATCTCAACAAAAATATAATACGATCTCTATAAGAGAGACTTTCTGGCCGCCCTACTTCTACGTTTTACATCCGCACGCGTAATAATGCTTTATAGCACAGCGGTGTCAAACTCATTGCGGTTCAAACCAGACCTCGGTATGCTTCGTGCGTACCAAAAATAATAATCAAAGTGTACAAACAATACAGTAAGATTGTAAAATTATTTCAGGAACGACAAATAGTGATAGTAGCATCATTAATACAAGTAATAAAAGTGATAAGAATTGATTGTTATGAAATGCATCTGCAGTTACTTTATTAACTGCCACTGCCTTTTCCTGATGCTACCGAAATTCACCTACCGACTCTCACTACTACTGTACTGCTACTATATCAGTACAGGAGAATCATAGGGATATTTCCCTTATATCCCAAGCCCTAAAGATGGCCAACATAAGGCTTTTTTAGATTAATGTTACAGATGATTTTGAGCCTAGTGTAGAAAGGCCCGCCGCTGTCATAGAGGGGTTTCCCCAGCTTCCAGTATTCCAAGTATTCGCCCATTCTTGAGTAGGAATTTACTTCGGTTGTTTGTTTCTTGAATATGTTTACAGATCTCAAGAGTAAACTCACCTCAGAGAGTAGAAACATAAAATTCTCAAGAGGGAGGCGATAGTTATTTTTCGATAGGTGCGATCCTTCTCTCAGATACACAACTAACACGATTTGGGTACCTCTCGCTCTGCCAGATTTGTTTGCCTTTGTCAGGAAGAACTAATATGCGGTGAAAATTCGAAAAAGTGTAGTAACGAATGTGTCAAAGAGCGGATCTAGGAGTGGAAGGCTATTTAGTAGTGATCGCCAGTACCTCTCTCCCTTTGGATCCCTTACGAGAAATTAAAATACTATAAAGATTTCTATCGAATAGGAGGGTGAATGCTCATTGGGAAACAAGGCCATCTTGCCTTATGTTTGAGACCCATGTCTTACTACATATGACAAAAATAACCCATCAGAAAAGCTCCGACGGAATCCCGAAAACGTGTAAATCCGTCAAATCTCCAAGTCGGATTTTTTTCACGATTACAATACTTTCTCTATATACTACATATATAAGAAAGTAAAAAATCAATTCATAATTTGATTACGTTACGTATAATGTTTTTTAGCACTGCTGTACGAGCACACGAGCTTATACTGAGTCAATTCGTGAATGTGAATCTGATTTCTTTTGTTTTGCTTCGCCCCCCCTTGGATCCGCCACTGATTTGTATATGAGAAAGTTTGTACAATGTACATTATACCGATTTTTTTCATTTTGTACAGCATTGAGCTCTTGGAAATCTGGTCACTTTAATTTCGCTATTAAAAACAGAGTTTTTTATTGGTTTTCATGTTCCTAATAATCCGCTAGGAGCAAAAATTTCTCTCCCATACCATTATTTTCTTCTCAAGCTCAGGGGCAGTCGAATTTACGTCCCTTGTGACCACATGGTTAAACAAAAGAGAGCGATGAGGGAGGAAGGCGAAGGATGTAATAGGGGTGGGGAAAGAGCCCCTGGGAAGTGTATCGAAGCCCGATGCGGTGTAAATAAGAAAACCTAAGTGCCGCCTTTAATTAGAAACTGGAGGCTTGTACTGATACCGATTTTCATGTTCGCATCTTAACTTTAGCCACGCCATATTTTTTCGTATTCGATGGATATATGTCGTCTTTTTTTCAACGACAATGAGTTTGACTAATTTTGGCGAATACGAGACCAACTCATTTGCCGCCCCCAGTGAGGTGCTGCCCTAAGGCGGTGCCTTACCGCCTATAGACGGCTCTGGTGGTATCAGTAAATAAGATTTTTGTTACAATAAAGTGACATGTTTGAATGGCGAGAATTATCGCCTTCCGTACGCAACGTGTTTTTTTCGCATGTCCAGTTTTTTTCGTTTTAAAATAATATCTAATATAATATTTGTGTTTTTACAAATTTCCAGGGGGAGGGGGGGAGGCAACTGTCTCTCCCTGCCGACGCTCATGGCTTTATCATTATTTCAATTATAGTGACACTTCGATGCTAGTTATTTACCCTACATTTTGCTAAGATCTTTTCCACGAGATTCCGACTCATTGGGCGTATAATTCCCAAATCTATAAATTTCTTGTTTTAAGCGCACATTTATCTTTTTAATCACACCGTCTTTTCCCCCGATAATACTGAAGATGTGGGAATAAACCTGTATGTGCTAAGCTTTAACATAGTTGGGGCTTCATTCATACAAACACTTCAATTCCCGGCATGTTATTAGACGGCTTCAAGCTTTATCCCATAATGAGGACTCCGAATGCTTTTCGGGGATTACATGTTTTCATCATTACCACTACTATATATTTTTGTACCTCCGTTTTTCCTCCAGAAATCCAGACAGATAGCCTTATCTCCTGAAAATACCTGAGTTTCAACCGTCTGATAAACGAGAGATTGTATATTTAGGCTTTGACAGTTGTTGCGCAATATATATTGAGTAATAGTTAGTGGATATGAAAGGAATTTTGAATGTTCACGGTTTATTATTTGTGTAAACAACTAGTCATTTTTTTAAAGCGTATAAGCGAATTAATTGGGACATGTTACCTTGTTTACATTAAAAATACCTAAATCCTTCCTTGAATTATTTTTAGGACGATTCAGTAGCTTTGTATAACAGAAAGAACATGTTGTAATTTAACTTGTGTAGAAGCACGTTGACTAATCCACCTTGGAATACCCGAAAAAATCGAAAAAGCGTTAATCCGGCGTGGTGACACCGAGCGGTCTTCTCACTCAGTTATCCGAGGAAATTACGCGGAGCCATCGCCGCAACAGAAGACTAACTCTTTAAACTTCACCTACGGTAATGGCAGACATTCGCTAGCTTAAACATTTTGTCTAACGAACGGTTTTCGGCAATTCAAACTCCTGGCCCGTGACAACAATTTTCCCTCCAATTCGTAAACCCGATCCAAACCATTTCTACCCTTGTTATATTATTTCACACCGACCGCACTGCGCGTGCGTGTCCTGTTCGTGAAGCAGTCCCATACTCTTATTGGCTGTTTTTCAAAATGCATTCCTCGCCTATAATAGCAAGCTACGAGATCGGAAGAGAATTAGAATTGAACGGAGCGCTCGCTTTTCCCGCTCTCACGAAATGCCTTCCGCTCGCCGTCGCGCGCGAATGAGTGCGGTGTGTGTGTGTGTGTGTGCGGGGGGAGGGAGGGAGGAAGGTGCCAGTCTCGTGCATTGCTATGTAGATATATAGCGAGGGGACATTTTGCCGAAGGAATTGAAACGCTTTGCCATCGATTCGAATGTCTTCGAAGTTCCTATTCCAGTGACAACCCCTCCTGGCATCCCATCGCCTCGGAGACATTGAAATCTTTTAATACCGATAGACTTGCCATCTGCAGCGGTGCATTCGCAGCTTCGGCAGATGGATGGGATTCGCCATGGTCAGGGAGGTCTCGCGTTTTCGGTGTTAATTATTTGAATCGTGACGCGAATGATAAGACGATTTTCGTTAATTTGAATGTATTCTTCGCGCGGGTCAATTTTATCAAAAGATATCCCATAATAACTTAGGAAAGTATAAGGTTAAAGGCGGGAAATCGGCGGCTTTCAGTATGAATGAAATGTTTGCAAATGTTATTTTTTATATTGGCCTATTGAAAAATGTAACAGCTTATCTAATACTTCTATAACTTTTCCTATCGAAAATCTCGCAGAAGAATTAAAAATACGGAAAACTCAACTTATCCCTATCTTCGTATAGTACGTATGATACGCTCGCAAATGTTTGACACGCTTTTTGAAGCAACAAATTTCAATAAAACCGTCTTGAGGATAAACGACCTGTAGAGATCTTATCGATAGAGTGACGTTTAGTGGGAAGGGACCGAGACAACTGCGGTGGCCTTGAAGATTAACACGAATTCAGGAGAAAACCGCGAAAATAGTTACCCTCAACGCTAAGTTCAGACTGCTTCTTTTAATGCCGGTAGTAGCGCGAGGTTTGGGTAAATAGAATCTCACAATCAGGAAGTTGGCCTATTTTTCCTCGTTCGCTGTATTGTGAGGAAGGTGCGGTTCCTGTAGTAATTGGCTCCCGAGTGCTTGTGACGCACGGCTGCCGCGTGGCCGCAGGAGGAGGTGGTATCCTTCCTCTTGAATGGGCAGCAGGTAGTAGGCCACACGAATGAATGGCATTTTTCCCTAAAGCTGTTACGCGCGGGAGGTGAGCGGCGCAAAGGACGCACTCGCGATACGCAATTACCTGTATTCGAGGAACTTTTTGTCTCTTAATGCGTCGATCACGTAATTTAGCACTACCATAAAAAAGCAAAAGGTC
This sequence comes from Uropetala carovei, assembly GCA_036926305.1. Lineage (NCBI taxonomy): Eukaryota > Metazoa > Arthropoda > Insecta > Odonata > Petaluridae > Uropetala > Uropetala carovei. The sequence continues at coordinate 709,665 of JAXCHB010000220.1, read as the reverse complement.
CACCAAATTTCTCGTTATTTGCGCGATTTATTGGTGCTTCGTTTTTAACTGCGAAGACCGCCATTGCAGCGTGGAAGTGCTCTAATTTCTGCAAGCCGATTAGAGAGAATAGATTCCGATGTTGTGAATCGAAAGGGGAAGTTGAAGCATTGGGTTCAATGAAACTAGCGATGGCGTCGATGAAGATAACTCCGAAAGTCGTAAATCGATCGAAAAACCACAATGGTTTGTCAAACCGTGTTTTCGGAGTTTTCTTCATCATCAAATTAGTCTTATTGTTAGCTAAAAGGGTGTACTGCATTTTATTTTTAGCTTTGGTTATCGCGGGATTTATGCTCAGAATCGAAGAACTTGTGGTAATTGTTTGTATAATTTTTATTTACTGTTTAAAGTGAAAGTATAATTCGTATTTTTAGTATAAATTTTTTGCGCGTTATGACCTTTGCCAAAATGCAATCGATTATTTTACGATTCGGTTTTTGCCAGATATTAACTGCAATCGATTACAGTACGGGTATAGTAAAGCGCAACGCATAGCATTCCATTGATAAATTACCCTGTTGAATACCGAGTCGACATTTTAATATCAGCAGCACCGGTTCTTTTTCGTCGAGAGCCAAGCTTCTACTTGACACCCACAGATGGAGTCACACGATCTCCCAATCCGAGAGAAAATTTGTTCTCTTCTTTTCCTAGGCTATCTTTAATCACTCTTTAGCGAGTTTTTAGAGATGGAACGAGAGAGGTTGCTGCGCAGGATGTTATTCAATGCGGTCGAAGAGTAAAAGATTAAATTGCGAAATCGACGTCGGTGAGGTCGTGCATAGAGCGTGGAAGACCTTCGAAGTCGTTCAGCTCTTCTTGACGGAGCACACTTGACCCAAATGCCAACATCGACAATGAGAAAAACGTGTCGCGGCTTACAATGCGAGAGACACGCATGATATCTCTCACCAAAATAAAAGTGTCGTGGGGTTTCTGTATCGCTTAATTCTCTTTTGACTCCGTCCTGCGCAGGAGGCGAATTCCTTGCTTGCAAAATAGACGTTCTGTCGATGCTTCTGTGCGACTTTTGCTCGACCGCAGCCATCCATTATCGAGACAATCCGCCCAACGAACGTCCTCTGGACTATAGCACGCGGTCTTCGGACGGCCTACAGCAGAGATGGCAAATGATTTTTGTGTCGCGTGCCAAGCAAGTAATTTGAATCATCGGAATTTTTTCGCGTGCCATTAGTTTACTCCTTCTGTAAGAAACTTCATATTTTATACAGAAAATAACAAGATTACGCGTGCCGAGAAAAATCTTAAACTTGACATTTCTGGCACGCCTGCCAAGTATTTGCAGTCCCTGGCCTGGAGCGTTTCCACGGCGATCGAGAAAGGCTCGCATTTATTCCTTCCTTTTGCTCGTTGCCGTTAAATTTTTTTGATATTTCGTCGCGACATCGCATCGTCACGTTCCGTGGACCCCATTTCTCTCGGACCCATGAAGAATGAATTCGGTCGCGTCTTCGTTCTCTCAATGACACGTCCGAGTGAAAGGTTTCGTGATGACGTCTCTGGCTGCTGCGGGAAAATGCAGCCTAGAGCAGTGGGGTTGGTGGTGGACGCCCTTGGCGGAAGCTGTGCCCTAATTGCGCTCTCCTCTCAGCCTCCACCGACGCGTCGGTGGTTCGAACACATTTTCTGATCCTTCCGAAGAGACGGCGAAGCGCGTTTTCGTGAAAATTAATTAGTGGTGCGTGTTCAATTACAGCCGTGGAACTTGCTTATTCGAATTGTGGTAATTTTCGTCCCTAAATTTTTTAATACGTGTACATTTTATGTGTTTACATAATATTTTCGGCCATTCCCTGCTATTAGCCTTAGACCCATTATAACCTTAAGCCGGCCCTACCTGTACAATTAAATGCTTTAATTGTTCGGCATTATTACGTTCACGAATAATATAGTAATATTATTAATCGCAAGATAGTCTTCTTAGACTAGTTTTAGAATGGATAAAACTATAAAATTCGTTGGATTTGCGACGCGAAAAAGTTGGAAACAGTTTCCGTAGATGAAAAGGGTCGCCTGTTGCAGTTCTGTTATTTGTCTCGCCTAAAAAATAAGTACTCTGGAGGCGTGTAATTTCTACCGAGTAGGTAATGTTTTGGAGTCGTTCGCCTCAGAATTTGTCGAAAACAGCTTTAGATTTTGATATTTGTTTAATCAGAAAGGTGAGTGTGAAATTAAATGTCCAAATGTTGTTTTTGGTTTTTTGTGCCTGATCTTGATTTTAATTTATTATGTACAATGAATTATGTCATTTGCCGAAAATTTGTTTTATGTATGTGATGGTAACCCCAAAACAGGATTCCTCTGGGCTACCTATATTCCATATTCTCTGTTATTATATCTGCTGTAAATTTTTGTTTAAAAGGATGTATAAGAGAAATGGAATAAAAAATATTATTATTATTAAATGTATAAATATCACAATAAGCAAAAAAGAAATGGCATTGCTTGTGTAGGACAAAGGCAACATCCAGTAAATTCTGCCTAACTAGGAGGGATAAATGGCGGAGAATTCTGAGCGGAAAAAACGATCGGGATTGGTTGCCTTGAGTCGTGGGGCGGAGTTAGAAAACATCGCGTTGGACAAATGTTAAAATATTAAACACATAATGAACGTTTCTCAATAGAATATCTAAAAATAAATTTCTCGAAGGGAATCTTTTTTTGCTCATCGCAGATTTCGATTCGGCGCTTTGATTTGCTGCTCTCTGAAGTTATTTCTTGAAGTTCCCATCCCTAGCCTCTGAAAGCGGGTAAATTTACGTTTTCTTATATTAAATATAAATACAAATTGACACATGTAAATTCATCGAAGTATCAAAATATTTCTTGCTTTAACATTATAAATTGTTTTGTTCTCCCGCTCTAGTGAGGGAATAAAGTATGGATAAATCAGTATAGGTGACAGTTGGCTTAATTACTGCGGACACCAGTTCCTTGCATGGCTTGATTTGGTTAGACTTCCACTTAAATTATCTTTGTGCTTGTTATTACCGGTACTTCCAAGCATATTACTTTGTTTTCCTATCTGCATATGTCTTCATTTAAAATTAGAACCAGTTATTTTATGATTGTTTAAGAAACGCAATTTCCTTGTAATCCGGCAAGGTAGGAACGTTTATTGGCTCCTAATTCCATTTGTTTCCTGATAATCTGTCGGAGATTCAATTTTAGTTGCGAGTCATGAATTGTTTGACATAATTTTTTTGGACTATGGTTGAATCTAAGTACAGTGGTTCCGCCAATTAGAATCGGTGGTTAATTGAATAAGCCGCTTTAGTGAATCAAAACCGGGAAACCAAAACCATTTTGTATCTAACGTTTTAAAAAACCTCCCCTTACTGGAATCACTTATTTCGGTTTATTGTATCACGCGGCGATGAACGGATGTAGGGTTGTATACCTAAGGTTGCGAAATGCTACAGAAAAGCAGATTTTCTTCTCATCGAGCAGAATTGAAAACCGAAGAGGAGGAAGTTGAGGAAGAGTTCAGTGGATTGAATTTGATAGATGAGGAAATTGTTGTAGCTACTATTAACAGAAGACGACATCGTAGTTGACGTTCGAAATAACAATTCAAGTGTTGATGAAGAAGTGGAGGAAGATGTATGCTGCTTACTGCTGAAGAAGTCAGACGTGCGTTGGCTGTCCTTAGAAGAAACCTAGAATTGAGAGGACTGGCAGAGAAGTTTGGCCGTTTATACACGATGAAAGATGACTCGATTCCTCGTCAAACATCTGCGGTTTTTATGTCTTACAGAAAACAACAATAGCAATTTAAAGTTGTATTGCAGACTTTAATTGACAGTAAAATAATGTTGGATTATTCATTTTTTGCTAAATTAGTTTTATTATATTTGCATCCCATATCAGAAGAAATCTTTAGCAGCTCTCGACATTTTATGCGGTTTTATTTTTTAGCCTGCAAGTGGTTGTTTGTACTTGCTTCATTATTTCATTCTTTATATTTTCTCCAATGCTTTCTTAAAATCGGGACTCTAAATAGATAGGTGTTAAATGTATGCAATTTTAAGTAAACGAGGTACTACTCGATTGTGCTCTTAAGAAAATTCGGTACTTTTACTATTTACTATTTTTTTCGAAAGATTTTACACTTAATTTAAATGTAACTCAGATTACTGTTATGTTGTCACCAACGAACAAAGTCTTTAATATCTTTGTCGTTGATTTATGCGATGCACGCAATGTATTAACTGTTATCTTTCACGGCGATAAAGACATTTCGGTGGGTTTCATGCACCACCGAATGACATTGTGCTTCCTCTTTGCTTCTTTCCACTTATTTTAGTCGTTTCGAGAAGAACACGAAGTTTGGGAGCCTCCGCTGTGGCAAGTTCATGTTCGCAAAGATAGCCGTGTGCGTGGCTCTTGGCCAAATTAAACTTCGTCGCACGAGTCTTTTTCTTATTCCGATATACATGTCATTTTATTAACTCCGCTCCGGTAGCCTCGTCATTCGATATATAAGAAGGCAGTGCCGTGATATGCGTCCTATTGATTTCCTCAAACGATTAAACCTCATTCGCGAAACTTCGGTCGTATTCTTGAAACCGCTGGCGTCGCCAACTCGCAGTCAGCTGTTTACATCAGACTTCGACCTCAGTCACGCGTGTCTCGGTAGGAGAGGAGGGAACTGTTAGCGACTGCACTCGAAAGAGCTTATGAGAAGGGCAGCAGGGGTCGTCCGTCGAAGACGAAACGATGAGTGCTCCCGAAGTCCAGGTGTCCCGGGGTGAGTGGATGTTTTTTGAAACTCAATATTTAGCAATTATTTAGCAACCAACACCTATGCGTATTTTCCAACTCTTAATTGTTCGAATGGATACTGCGTGTCTTGATATTTTAGGCTATTGTCAAACATTTTTTCGAATTAATTTCGGTTCCAGTGTGACAGTTGTATTCGGGAAGTATAAAATGTTTTTGGGTGCTACTGCAAAAGTTCTCTTTTGGTAAATCATGAACGTAAATTGTATAATCTGTGACCGAAAGGGGATGGTTAATATTGCCTTTCAGTCTTAAATCCATCAGTATTATTACTTAATTTAGCGATTTCCTCATAACTGGTTATTTCTTTTACCTGATAATTGTTTTCCCGGCCCCCGATCATATCATACAATATATTCGGGGAAATTTTTGTTCCATAAATGCTAATAATTAAATTTCACCGCCAGCAGACTAATGCTACATATTTTCTGTTTTAGATAGAAAGTCTCATGTTTTAGAACAGGGATGGCAAATGATTTTTGTATCGCGTGCCAAGAAAGCAATGCACATCGTCGGAATTTCTTTTCGCGTGCTACTAGTTACTACTTTTTCTCTAAGGAACTTCATATTTTATATAGAAAATACAAAATTACGCATACCACGTATTTTCCATCCCTGTTTTCGACAAAGAGAGTGAGTGAGGAGCGAGAATTAAAAAAACCAAGTTCCTTTGGCGCAAGTTCCTGAAAGTTGTGACTGTTTTGTGTGAGGATTTGATTCGGATTTAGCTGAAGGCATCTATTTTTGTGATTGTCCTTGGCATTACAACTGCCAAATGCCCAACCGACTAACCACGCCACTCGAATAGCAGCGGTTATTAACTCTCCTTTTCACCAAGGATCTTCGAATTGACGCAATTTATTGAATCGGCTTCGCGTGCCCAATATCCCGCGTGTTTCATTCTCTCAAATTCAGCTGTATTTTGGGAATCACTACCGTGAAAGTCGCTTATAAGCAATTCATTAATAATCCAATGATAACTTCTACTTTCGCACGGTATCGTTTATGTTGCCGTATTATATTTGGTATATAGGATAACCCAATTCAAGATTTTACATACGAGTTCTTGTGCGCAAGGGCGCATGAACACGTGGTCAGTTTATGTAATTATCGCTGTTAAATGCGATGCCTCGTGCCGGACATTGTATTTTTTTTTATACCTGCCGTAGCAGCTGTTTCTAATGGAGCGGAAAAAACGAGGAAACCTTCCCAAGCTCTTGTCTGCTTGATATAATTTTTTCCTTGCTTTCTATTTAAATAAATAGTGACCTGATGAAGATTTCGTTAGTCGAAGACATTAGTCGTATCCCTCTAGTGCAGGCGTCTCAAACTCGCGGGCCGCATGAGGCCCGCGCGATGCATTTGTGCGGCCCGCGAAGCAATTTACTTTATACTACGCGAACCGAACTCAAATCTATTTCTTACAACATATTTCACCCAAATATTTCTAAATAAACTAAGAAGTGTATTAAATCATTCCAATTTATATCAACCTGCACGGTTGAGTTACCGAAGAATGTTTATCCCACTGCCAGCGAGTTTCTTGCGTATCAGAAGGACTTAACCCTCGACGTTAAATTTAGCATTTTTGTAATGACTGCGTGTGAGACGCGTAATAGAGTTATTCCTCGCTTGTGGAAAGGGAGAGTGAATATAATACAAAGAATACGAAAAGGTGTGAAGACTGGGAAAGTAATAAATGCGGCCCGCGGATCGTCAGAGAGCCGTCATGCGGCCCGCACACCAATGCGAGTTTGAGACCCTGCTCTAGTGTGAATTACCAAACCAAGCTATAATGCCCTCATCAAATGTCTTCATTTACATTTTTCGAAGATGTGGTTTTATTTTCACGTTCTGAATATCTTGCGCAAGATGATTTTCGTAAATGAGGTGCTTGATGGATGTAATGTGAAAAGAAGAGTGATGTATGTTAGTTCTACTTAGAACGTGAGTTGTACGTGGGTCCTTTCTGAACATTTCAAGAGACGGAAATTTTCGGCCACTGTGTTGTAATGTGCTTGGAGGAAGTGGGTGGTGTGTCCCGCGATAAAGGTACGTCGCCAAAGGAGAGGCATCCTAAGGAATATGCGCCCCTAGACCTTTCGATGGATTAAAAATAGTTCGTTTTCCTTAAGATATATTCACACAACCTGAATCGTCTATTTATTCAATAATTAATGTGATTGATATGCATTTTGTTTGGAAGGACAGAGAAACAGGTAGACATAGGAAACTCCTCGCTCCGTATCACCTCATTGCTGCCACGCACGCCAATGCTACGGGTTAAGTCGGGTGTCGTCGAAGAGGCTAAGAGGGAGTCCCAGGCGCGGGCCAAAATAAGAACGTGCGATTGTACGGTGGAGATCATTGAAGACTCCAGACCATGAGTGAGGTCAATGCTACTAGCAAAAATACAATAAAGATATCTGTGGGAAAGATCTTACTAAATAACGATTGCAGTTCAGGATTCGTGATAAGAAAATATGGCTCGCGGGTCTGTGGGAAAGATCTTACTAAATAACGATTGCAGTTCAGGATTCGTGATAAGAAAATATGGCTCACGGGTTGCATGACGGAGGATGTTCGTAGCTGTCCCATGCCTTCTATCGATTCGGCTTTCGGCGCTGAAACTCCTCTATCCCAAATTTTTCCTGCTGATGCTGTCTAGGGCAGGGTTTTCCAAAGTATGTGCCGCGGCCCAACGGTGGACCTCAACACGTTCAGTGACAGCCTCAAAGAAGGGTCAATCCGAGATATTTTAACGCACAATCTAGGCTAAAATGTTGGCAAGATCAGTGGCCTATCCAGGAGGGGGTTTTGTGGGTCATGACGCCCCCCCACTCTCGATTCAAAAATTTCCTTCACGCGCGCGGATCACTAAAAAATAGGTACAACATACATTGTACAAACTTTCTCATATATTACTGCGTCGTTTAGTTATCTTTTGAAAAATATGAACTATGTAGAATCGTTATAAACATTAACTTAAATAACTATACGAAATTTGCTGAAAATCGTATGAGCCGTTTCTTCAACAATCCAATTGTTATTCAAGCTGCCCAAGAATAAACTAGCCTTATTCATTCTTTGAGGAAAATGAAATATGTAGTATTATTTCAGAGCTTATTTGTAAGAAGAAAACTATAATTCCGTAAATCCCCGTGCATAAGACGCAGGAAGGTTTTCCACCTCATATTCAATGCTTTCTATATCTACCTGCGCATAACAAGCATTCATTTCTAGAACTTGGTATCAGTTATCATTTAATGGCGAATATATTGCGTTACATTGTCAATATCATTGCGATATGATAAATCAATTTATAAAAACTTAATTAGTTCTCATTTTTTTTAAGGGGAATAAAACTTTTGGATTTTTGGAATAACTTCCAAACGTAAATGACTGAGAGGTAGCTAACGGCTCAGTGTACAATCTTCAAATACTCTGTTATACACGCATAAGAAGCGCTCATCCACTGTTGACAACACTCTTCATACTTTGTTACATGTTGTGACAGTAATATTGCTAACCCTCTATTCCAACATTCGAAAAACAAAGTAAGCTTCATTTATGAGTTCAATAACCATCAAAATGCACATCGACTTAGTAGGTACTGGCAGAATTTCCCGTTGAATTTCAACGGATTTAGTGAAGCTACTACAGCACAACATACAAACTCTATAAAATACTATTTAGTAGATACTTTTTAAATTACAATTAGCTTTTCTTAACAGTTAATCATATTTGCTTGTAACAATCCGTTTTGAACGTATTGCATTCAAATATAGCGATAATTTTATTTCCTGTCATATATATCACTTTCGCCAAATACAGCCGCATTTCTTGTCTATTTATGCCTCGCTGAAATATTTACTTTTATGTCTTGTAAGCAAGAAACCCGTGAAAAAGCAACGTACAGTTGTCCATGATTGAACACCTTCTCCGGTAAATGTACACCAGATACGTGAGCTTATTTACGCTAATAAACATAATGTAAAATATAATGATTTTACTTACAAAAAATGTAAGATTCCAGTATTCAGTAGACGAAAGAAGGTTCAATTACTTTCATCGATAAACGCTTCCTGAATAATAATCAGTATCTATTTACGTTGCTATCCATAAACATCGATCGTTTTGTTGCTTAAACAAAAGTGCGAATCGAATAACGCTAAACTTTCGTCTATTTGTAAGCTTCATTGAAGCTAAGTGAATCGGAAGTAACAATGGCGGCCGCCCGGAAAGAGTACGAAAAATCCACAAAATTTCGATTCAAATAGCGTGTTTCTGAAAACTTCGACCGTGTAACATATAAACTTCGCAGGAATAAGATATTATAGAGTTTTATTCGTTGAATAAAGCAAAAACGAAAAAAATCGGTCCATATTTACGTATTTTAATGCTTGAAGGAATAATACCTTGCAAGTCAAGAAATGGATTCATACGTGTTATCTTATGGAAAAAAGTTAATCCCCTATATTGGCAGCACTGATTAATCCTGGTTGACCAAAACTTGACCATTTACTAAGTTAGGATGTAAGGAAGAATCGTACCAAATTTGGTTATTCTAGCTTTTACCGTTTAGGAGGATTTCCATGAACAAACACACAAATACACAAACACTTCAAAATATATTATAGTAGATATGGTAATACAATCATTTCTCCCTTTGCGCACCTCAAAACGTGTATTTCCGTTGAAATCTCAAAAAAAAATCTTGCACTCTGAAAAATCGAAAATCCCGTGTAAACTCGTGGGAAAATAAAATTGTCTCCTGGATTCGAACCCGAGTCGATTTTGGAAATCCCGGGTACCCTGTGTTACTCGTAGAGTCATATGAAGTCAATTTGCAAAGTTTGGTCCCGATAGCTCAAAGGGCGTGGGAATGTATAAGGAACAGACAGATGGACAGACATTCAATTTTAGTATACAAGATGTAGTATTATTGAAGACGTAAACTCAAATAACTGTACGAAATTTGATCAAAATCGTTATAGCCGTTTTTGATAAAATCGAATTGTTAAAAATGCGTAGAATAAACTTCCCTTATTTATTGAGCAATGGCAACCATTTCTTCATAGCTTCTACTCTATTATAAAATGCCTAATTACGAGATTTCATTTTCGTTTTACTGTTTAGGCTCTAGAGCCGCGAAAGACACGGCATTGCGAAAACAACTTTTTCGGACTCAGCTACACCTAAAGCGTATATTTCCATCAAAATCTCGAGGTCGAATTTTTTCGCGATAACAATACTTTCTCAATATCTTATATAATAAAATTGAATGTCTGTACATCTGTTCCTTATACATTCCCACGCCCTTTGTGCTATCGGGACCAAACTTTGCAAATTGACTTCATGTGACTCTACGAGTAACATAGGGTACCCGGGATTTACAAAATCGACCCGGGTTCGAATCCAGGAGACAATTTATTTTCCCATGAGTTTACACGGGATTTTCGATTTTTCAGAGTGCAAGGTTTTTTCGCTTCATTCATTAAAACATAAATATGGACCAATTTTCTTCGCTTTTGCTTTATTCGACGGCTAAAACTCAGTACTATCTTATTCTTGCGATGTTTACATGTTACACGGTCGAATCATTCAGAAATACGCAATTGTTTTCGAAATGTTGCGGATATTTCCTACTCTTTCCGGACGTTGTCAAGGCGACCGTAATTGTTGCCTCCGATTCAATTAATGCCAATTAAACCTTCAAATAGGTGAAAGAATAGCGTTATTCGCTTTGCACTTTGTTTAAGCATCGAATTCATTGCTGTAGCAATGTCAACATTTATACATAGCAACATAAATATTTACGGATAATTATTAAGTTAACTGCGTATGGGAAGCGATTCTAACGATTCAATCAAAGCGGTTGAATCTTCCTATCATCGTTTGAATGCAGGAATCTTATCTCTTTGTAAGTAGAACCATTATATTATACATCCATAACGTGTATTAACGCAAATGGGCTCAAGCATACATTTTTAATTAAACGAGAATAGGGACACTCGTTATTATTTTAATCACATTACATGGTTAACTTCTCTTCATTGATATTCTACATAAACGGTTGAATTGATTGTGATATAAAAAGGACATATATTTGAATAAAAAGAAAAACATAAAAGTTCGCCCAATTCATAGGTATCAGAGATATCTCAGAATTAGTTTTTACTTTCTCCAATATACTTAGTATAGAGAAATTGTTTTCATGAAAAAATTCGAAATCGAGATTTCAACGGAAATACGCGTTTTGAGGTGCGCAAAGGGAGAAATGATTGTATTACCATATAGCTAGCGTAATTGCCCGTCAGATATGACGGGTAGGCGTGAATTACGTATTACGTTAAAAGAAAAATTAATGACACCTAATTTTATGTGCACTAAAACGTAAAATAATAATATAAAATCCACGCAATGGAATGTTCCAGAAAGTAATAATAGTCATGGACATATAAAATGATGTTATAACACGATTTTATCACAAATTTATCACGACGAATTGAATAAATGCGTAAAAATCAAGAAAAATAGTAATTAAACCTAATTTTCGGCTTTTTTCGAATGAGATTTGAATTTTTACGATATGGAAATTCATTTCCATACTTTTTTCGGCATAGCTGTGGAAATACCGCGTCGATATCTCTTTTTAAAGATATTTTAAAATGCTATAGAATAAAGGCCCTCTCGCTTCGTTTCAGCTCTGCCCATGTCATTCAAATGGAGAAAAGATACGCTCCTAGAGTCGCACCCAGGACTACTATGTACACGGCGATCAGTTTAAATTGACAAGTTGAATAGTCAAGTGATTCCTGAAAGTTTGATCGAGAAAGGTTGAAATGGTTTTTAGTTATGAGCGGCTTTTCTTTTCTCCCATCTAACACCATATAGCAACCAAGCGAATAACTGCGTCAAGATTAGATGTGAGCGTAAATATCTTATTATTTATCGTAGAATTTCGTTAAAAGACGCTGTTGATCAGCGCATTCACCCGAATATGATGCTTGAGTCACAATCGCACTAAGTTAACAACATAAAATGGTTTAAATTTTATTGCAAAATACGTGGTCGGCTCGTGCCCCCCTGCCGCGAGGGTAGATATACCTGAACCCGGATTTGGGGATGGGCCTCTAACCCGAGTTAATGACGGTCGAAAGGTCTGCGTCGCGGTCAGTTTTTTTATGTGGTCCCACTTAGTAGACACAAGCCAACATATTTTCAAGTGGTCTAATTAAATTTCGCTGTCTGCCATCTTGCGTTTCTTACAGAACAACGTTTTTATTATAGAGAATACATAATTTTATTCGCCATAGGCGTCTGGCATAACCCGGGCATCGCCGGGTACTTTCAGCTAGTACTTCATATATGAGAAAGTAAAATGTATCATTGCGTGTAACTTCAAATCCCCTCCCTCCCCTCTAGAATTCGGGTTCAACCCTCCCCCCCCCCCTCCCCGATAAATTCCTGGATACACCGCTGGTCAAGATAAATCAACTAATGGGTTTTAAAGGTTATTTAATTGTACCGTTTTGATTTGAAATACATCGTTTGAAATTCTTACTTGACAATATTTTTTAAGGTATAATTTGATGGACCGAATAACATAATTTTATGAAAAGAGAAAAAAGTTTGAAAACCCCCTTGTCTAGTACCACCAAGTATCACCCTCTGGAACCGGGGTTCCCAACCTGGTTTTCGCGAGCACCGCTGTGCTCTGAGATGCTCAGTCTTACTCTTGAGCTTCAGTATTTGAATTTCTTAATTTTCGTTCTAAATGTATTTAGTAGTAACTTTGAAATTGATTGGTTTTATGATCATTGCTAATCTTAATGAAAAAAGTGGTGCTCGCTTGTTGTTCTATTGAATAAGTTTGTGCTCTTCACACTGGCCGTGGCGGAAGCAATGATGTACTCCTTATGGATAAATGATGCTCCTGTTTATCTTAAGTGGAGCTCTTTTGCATTATATTTACGATAGGTGACCCGTCGCACGTGAAGTAAATAATAACGGTTGAGTTGCGCGAAAGGACGTTTCTGAAGAGAAAATAAAACCCGAGCGGTGCATGATTTTCTTTTATATCTCGAATCGTCCTTGAGAAGGCGTTTAAAGCTCTGTCAGTATTTACTGCTATATTTATCTTTCTGGCCAGGTTCGTTCAATATTTTCGTTTACAATATTTCCCGCGAGTTCCTTTTGCAAAAGAAGTTGCCAATAAAATTTTGGTTCCCAAGAATAAAAATGTTGCAAATATTTCCGAGGCAAGCGTCGAGCTATGGGAAAGAATGGGAATAACATTTCCAAAAACTTGACGTTTACTCCTGAGAATTGTCGACTTAGAAATGTTTTCCTCGGACAAGATGTATTAAAATCTTTGCCATGCGGCGTCTTAGAAAACGAATAATTTCCACGAACTATTTATGCGGGTTAATCGAAGAAAGTGCGCATCCCCTCGATAAGTCTGAAAACAGGAATAGGCGTCCCCTGATCACGTGCCAATGGCTGTCATAAATGGAATTGCAGATTTATTTGCATATCTCGCGCCAAAATTTTTATTAAAGACTAGCAATTAACTCATTTGAATCAGTATGTGAAGATTTGTAGCCATTCCTCCAATCGAGGATCATGCCTCTGCCAAACTTAACCAAAGGCAATTCAAGCCGCACTGGACGTTTTAAAGTATCAAATTGCCATCGACTGTCATTGAAAATTGCCAAAGGAATCTGAACTTCGTCACCGCAGTGCATTGCTTCATGTTTAGAGCGTTACCGACGTAGCGTTTTTGCACCTACATAGATTCAGGGACACTGGACCACTCGACGCAATTCCTCCGCTACCTATCATCTCTCGTAGGCCTAGATTTCTCGAGTCCTTGTGGTGCGCACTTCACTTTATCTCCTCGTCCGCCGTGCCGGGCGTCTCAGTCCGACGCCGCGCCGCCGCCCTGTCGTCATCCGCCGCGCGATGGCAACTCGGCACTTAAACGGTCGACGGGAGCGCCGGCGTGGGCGTTTTTCGGTAGTTTGGTGATGGCCTACGTGCCCGACCCTCGCTTGTCCTCCTTCCCCTCATCCACCACGTGATTTGTGGAACTCACTCCTCTCCTTGCCCCCCGAACGACCTCCAGAGCCCGCCTCGGAGGTGGGGTTTCCCCTCCAGGCGACCTTAGTGAAGAGCGACGGCGGTACGTTCGAGAGCGTAGGCGAGTGTGTGAGAGAGAGAAGGGAGGCGGTGGTCTTTTCTTCGGTTATACCTCGCGAAGCGACCCGCCTCGTCTCATTCTACCGCGGCAAAGCCGAGCGCAAAGGGTTGAGAGATACTTTCCCGCCCATCTCTCGTTCTATCTATCGGATTTTAGTCGGTTTCGGTCGAGCGTGCGCTGCGGTGAGTCCGTTCTCTTTATCGTCGACCTCCTTCGGTGGTCTCTCGTTTGACCATTTCTTCCCGACCACGGATCCTCGTAGCTTTGCATGAATAGGGACAATCCGTATCTCGATCAAAATGCAGCGCCGGAATTCGCAGTACCAACGGAAGGTGTCCATTCGTATAGGTAATTTAAACGTCGATGTGATGTATATTTAGATGTTTGGTGGTCCGTGGAGTGACCGTGCCTAAAGGACGCGGGTCGTTGCCGCCGTTGAGACGGTTTTCATCCATCTCCGTTTTCTCCCGAACGCAGGTGAGCGTGCTAACTACGTTAACAGTCCTCATGTCATCGCAATGGTGGGCCTCCCAGCCAGGGGCAAGACTTACATATCCAAGAAGCTTTCTCGTTACCTCAACTGGATCGGGATCAACACAAGAGGTAAGGCTGCTGCGAGTCGGCGTTCGTTTTACGATGCTAAGACAACTTTCCCGTCTGTAAAGTCATAAAAGTGAAATGTGTCACATTTAAAAGAGGAAGTTTACGGCAATGCAGTCGTTTTGAATTGTAAGGTGACGACGCACGCTCACTCTGTCTCGTAATTTGGATGGACTTTGTTCCCATAGCTTATCTTTGCAAACAGAATAAGCTATAAGTCATTGAAGAGATCTCATTCTTTTATTTTATATTTTAAATTCATCATCAAGTGGTACAGTGATTAGTGAAAATAAATTTAGCATGTTATTTTTGTCAGATAACTGCTGCATACCTGTTTTATTTGTGACACAGCCACCTATTATTTTTTTATTATTTGAAGTTAAAAAACAATTTTAAGTTAATGTATGCATGTTGATTCAAAATTGAATTATCAAGGTGTCTTCAAGGCTACTGGACTTGCCTTGATTATCTTTTATGCATGTTGAGATAATACTTAGTCACTAACACAGTAATATCTTATGTAAATCAAAGCCATTCTAACCAATTTAAATTTAATTTTTCTTTAAGTTTTCAACCTTGGAGAGTATCGACGGGATGCATCTAGAGCCTATAAAAGTCGTGAATTTTTCCATCCAGACATTCGAGAAGCAATGGCCATTCAAAACCAATGTGCTTATACGTTGAGATAAAACTTAGTCACTTGCATGTAGTAATTCGTTACATAAAATCAAAACTATTATAACTAATTTAAATTTCATTTTTCTTTTAGTATTCAACCTTGGGGAGTATCGGCGACATGCAACTACAGCTTATAAAAGCCATGAATTTTTCCGTCCAGACAATCGAGAGGCAATGGCCATCAGAACTCAATGTGCTCTCGATGCCTTACAAGATGTGTGCTCATGGCTCGAATGTGGTGGAGAAGTTGCGGTGAGCAGTTGGATTTTCTTTTCTATATATTTTATTACTTTGCTGTATTCTATTACAAATATAGTTTTTTCATAACTTGTTCCTATCAGTTTTTGCCATAAGTTTAAAACTATAGTTTTGATTTTATGTCATACCTGTCAACTCCAAAAGCCCTATAGCAAATACATCACCGTAGGCATTTCTTTATGCTATGTCTAGGAAAATTATGTACCTTAAGGTCTTGGCAAAATACAATTATTGCATTATATTAAAGGCAAATCTTGTTACATTTTAGAGCATATAGTGTAAAATGTGAGACTTTCTCTCTTTGAGAATTAAAAAATATGCACTATACTGGATTTATTCTCATATTTACTGGAAAGTGAGATCATACTCCTCCCAATGCGTAGCTTAACAAAATATTTATCCAGTCCCACACTCATGAGCCGTCCTTTTCATATGCGATTAAACTGGTTCATGTTTGTATCAAGGTCATTTGTCTCAATTTGGTGTGGCTCCACTTAAATTTTTTCCTGTTTACCCTGTAGGTGTCAATTCATTGTACCTATGTTTTAAGTTGATGCAAATGTATAAAATTGAGAAAACTAAATTACTGGTAAATGAGTATATAAAGAAACATTTCTGCTCTCAAGTTCATTGCGAAGTTTATTTAGATGATCACGTTCAGCTTGAGTCCAGTCAAGGCACACACTAACTTCGGTATTCAGGGTGGTGGTCATACAATTTTGGAGAAATTTGATCACATCATGTTTACTCTCTAGTGTAACTTTGGCTGGGCGATTTTTCCCACATGTTGGTCGCTCGAGGCAATGAATTTTGATATTGTTCACAGCTAAGTCAGTGGAAGCATTCTCAATTAGCATTTTAACACACTGCACATCGTAGTTCATTCTTCTAGATGGATCTTTTTCATTGGATTCCTCAAGGTTATATATTATAACATTTGTCGATCGACGTTCTCTGTCCTTCAACTCAGAAATCACAGTTTCTATAAAGTCTAGCTCGCAGACTGTGGTGGAACTGCATTCAATGTCTTAAATCTTCAAGTTCACTTTTTAGCAACAGTATTAATGATTTCAAATCATTTCTATTCAATTGACAATCTCTATAAATGAATAGAAGGCCATTGCTTTTTACGGAAAGTGCATTTCGAGTCGTTCTGGAGAGTCCAGAGCATGAGGTATGAATTGAACGGAAACATCTATCACAATTGTTGGATTGATCTGGTTGCAGATTTTTTTCACATATTTGGCACAGCTTATTTTTGATAATAGACATGTTGAATAAGCAAGTATTATCTTGTAACAAGAAGAAAATAATAAAAATAGACTAGAGGATAGTAAGTACCACGTGAGAGAAAAAACAGTTGAAGGCAAAAAAAACATTCCACTTTCCCGTCACATTCACTAGTTATGCTTATAATTCACCCATTACAAGATTACGTAGACATGGGACCCAATATTTAACCAGTATTGATATTTTCAACTATTCAATTAATAGCATTAATAACATCAAAATTGTTAACAATTAGGTATATTTTGTGTTTCCTCACTCTGGTTATATGAATATCATTAATGTAGTCATGTTATGAATATATGTATTAATGTTCTGATAATGTGTACCGTATCTGCCCGAATACAAGACGTTTTTTGACAAAATCTATCAAGAAAAAATCACCCCTCAGCTTAAAGGCGAGTCCGAGGAAAATTTGCGTTATGGTTAAATCTCGTAGTCACTCATAGATGGCAGCATGTCTCTCATATCCATCGCATTCAAATGATAGTACTATATTTTTAGTAAAGTAAATATTTGACCTACGATGAATATTAACAGTGGAGTGATTCATTGGAATCCATAAAAACATTATTTCTCAATAATTCTTTAAATTGTGAATGTATAACTATTTTATTTAATGTTTCCCAAAATTGGAGGCCATCTTGGATTATTTTGGACTTTTGGGGTCAGCAGCGCTCGGCATCTTTGGTTGTGAGAGGGTTAATGAATAAATAATAAATGCTAGAATATTGAATTTAGCACTGTCTGTGCTTTGTTACAGTTTTAACGCTGGGTTTTTCAGATTATTTGAGTGGTCACATTATTTGCGTAGATTGACTATGCAGATGATTATGCAAAATGCGTTGACTGCTTTGAATGCTCAACTGTTTGAATTTCAATAAAACTTTACATGGAACGTGTATAATTATAAAAATGCAGTTTCTTAAGACAATGTAAATGCTAATTTCATTGGAAATAGAATTGGATGAAAAATTATCTTGGCGAGATCGCTATTACTATATTTGGCCTTTTGTGAAAATGAAGATGAATGAAATTATTGTCACTGAATGTGGAACATTATTCAACAACGCAAAATTATTAATTGGAGTAATATTTTATAATGTCAACAACTAAAAATCATTTCCCACTCATTTATTCGAGAATAAATAATAGAATAATGTATTCTAAGCCGTGCATGAATGTCCAGCACACTTAAGCATAAAATCTACAAAATTTACGTTTTTGCCAAAAAATTGTGGAAATTTTTGGGGTCGGCTTAAATCCAGGGTCGGCTTCTATTCGGGCAGATACAGTATTTATGTTACTACAATATGTATTTACATTTCTCCTCTAATTTTATTATTAACGTATGTAACTGAAGTCCTATTCCTTGAAATCTGTAACAATATATGTATCAATACTACAAAAATATTTCTAAACTATTGTACTTACCTATATTATAAATGTATTTACACTATGATAATATTTATTAATATTAATTATGTATAAGAATGTACATGTATCCCACGTGGCCTTGTAAAAGGGTATATTCCCGTTAATAAAATTATTATTATTATATAAAAGTTACTCTTAGCAAGGGATAAGACAATTGAGTATTCCCCTTTGCTTATTATTATGATTGGATGTATAAAATAAAATTTTTTCATGAAATTTTAAAATTATTAATTTTGTATTGTTAGGTATTTGATGCTACCAATTCTACAATGGACAGACGTCGGCTAATCCAAGAGATTGTAGTTACCAAAATGGGCTTCAAACTATTTTTTGTCGAATCAGTTTGTGATGATCCACAAATAGTCGAGCAAAATATTATGGTAGGTTTTTTGGTGCACAAGTAAATTAGTGAACAATGCATCTTTGTAGATGTTGAAATAAGTATTGCATATTTTCTCTTTGAAATCAATTTGTTTGCTCTGAGAATTGCAACATTTTAGTCTCTCTCTCTCTCTATATATATATATATATATATATATATATATATATATATATATATATATATATATATATATATATATATATATATATACTACGGAAGAGGAAAGGTAAATGAGGATATTTAGGACATCTAGGTGTTGAAGAAAACCCAGTGAACACTTACTGGAAGGAGAGCCGCTGCGGTGTTGGAGAGACACATTTGTAAAGTTTATTGGAGCTTTCGGGATGATCTCTTCGTCAGCACAAGAGAGAGACAATCTCTCTCTCTCTCTCTTGTGCTGACGAAGAGATCATCCCGAAAGCTCCAATAAACTTTACAAATGTGTCTCTCCAACACCGCAGCGGCTCTCCTTCCAGTAAGTGTTCACTGGGTTTTCTTCAACACCTAGTTGTCCTAAATATCTTTCTCTCTCTCTACACACACATACATACGTGCACTTAGTACTTTTCTGATTATACCATAAAATTGATTCCAGTATTTTACCCTGGTAAATGCACTTTTTGATCTTAGGAAGTGAAGGTGAACAGTCCTGATTACAAGAACATGAATATGGAAGCTGCTCTTAAGGACTTTCTTTTGAGAATTGAGCACTACAAGGAGAAATACGAGCCACTGGATGAACGGCAAGAGTCTGACCTGAGCTTCATGAAAATATACAACACTGGTGAGAGACAATGCAACAAATAAGACAAGGAGGAAATGTTTTTGTTATTACCAGTATATCAGAAAATGTCAAAGTTTGTATGCAACACTCCTTTATTAGTTACCTTGTATCGGGGCATATCAGTCGACCCGGTGTATTGGTCAACCTGGACTTTTTGGCTTGAAAATACGTGGTTAGTCATATATTTGCTGTATAAGTCGACCTGCATTGTTTCACTTAAAAATACTTCTCATGTAACTTTTTTCAGACAAAATCAAGGTCCTATACAATCCAAGTTTAAAAACATCTGATGTGACTCTCTCCATGTTTAGGGTATAGATATTTAAATTATTATGAATGGCATTATGAGGCAAAATTATTATTTACTATTGTAAAAGAATACAGTCGTCCTTATTGCCGTAAATTACCTATATTTTGAATATGTTTACAGAATTCACCGCTAAATAATATTGGCGCTGTATACCCGAAATTAAGAAAAAGTTGAATATCTCCGAAATTGATGGTTGACGTAAATTTGTTTCAAACAAAACCCGGAAGAAATATTATTCTCTACAACTTTGGTCCTCACAAAGATTACCAATAACGATGTTTTTAAGGAGATACTTGACGGAAACCGAAAAACGATTATTTATAAATAATTCCTAAACAATAACTGCTATGGAAAATTGTTTCAAATGAAAGTTGTAGGAAATTACATTCTCTATAACATTTGTATAGAGTTGTATATACAATAATGATGTTTTACCAGAGAAATATTGCAAAAACTGAATCTGGTTTTGAATAAACCTCGACTTCCGGTTAACTGTTATTGTCCAAAAACTAATCAGTTCTTTGTGCTCATGCTAAAGTGTTATATATCCATATTTAGGTATTTTGATGAATGAAGGAAAAAACCTTGCACAAGTCGATAGGGAGAGGGTTGTGGACGGAAGGAAGGACTTTGGAGAATTATTATATAATGTTATTATGTTTATTTCGGTTTTTACTTTCTCCATACGTAGTAATGGGAAAGTATTGTGATCATGAAAAAAATCAACTTCGAGATTTCAACGGAAATACACGTTTTGAGGTCCCTAGAAGACATTTAGATTATTTTTGGAATCATGTCTGTGGATGTATGTGATTGTGGGCACTCTTAACTCAAAAAGTACTTGCCATATCATTACCAAACTTCATATATAACACTTTAGCATTAGCACAAAGAACTGATTAGTTTTTGGACAATAACAGCTAACCGGAAGTCGAGGTTTATTCAAAACCAGATTCGGTTTTTGCAATATTTCTCTGGTAAAACATCATTATTGTATATGCAACTCTATACAAATGTTATAGAGAATGTAATTTCCTACAACTTTCATTTGCAACAATTTTCCATAGCAGTTATTGTTTAGGAATTATTTATAAATAATAGGTTTTTCGGTTTCCGTCAAATATCTCCTTAAAAACATCGTTATTGGCAATCTTCGTGAGGACCAAAGTTGCAGAGAATAATATTTCTTCCAGGTTTCGTTTGAAACAAATTTTTGTAGAACCGTCCATTTCGGAGATATTGAACTTTTCTTAATTTCGAGTGTACAGCGCCAACACCATGTAGCGGTGAATTCTGTAAACATATTCAAAATATACATAATTTACTGCAGTAAGGATGACTGTATTCTTTTACGATACAAAATGATATTTTTGCCTCATAATGCTATTCATAATAATTTAAATATCTATACCCTGAATATGGAGAAAGTCCTGTGTTGGCCACATCAGATATTTTTTCTCAGTAAACAATAGGTAGAGTACATATTCATTTAGGTTTATATTTATATTACAAATATATTAAATATATGTTGTGTATATATAAATATACAATAGAGCCTCACTAATCCGAACCTTGGTAATCCGAACAGGATGTAAAAAAATAGTAATAAGAAAAAGTTTTATTTATTCAGACAAAAATTTACAGAATACTATAACTTACACATTTATATATTAGTCCTTTTTTACAAATTCTGTTATTTTCTTCTGATCAAGTGTTGAACGATGAGGAGAGGTTGCAATGTCCCGCCAGCGCTTCATAAAAATCACATCTGTAGGCGTGGCTTTACTGTGCTGCTCTATGTACAGCAGAGCGTGTTCCAGCGCTTCCAGTCCCGCAGTGTTTGAGATTACTTCTGTTGTATATTCGTCAGTTGGTGCACTCAGTGCCCTTTTTTCCAGCGATCCAGCCAACCATTACTAGCGGTAAAGTTAGGATCACCTTCAAGTAGCATGTTCAGCTGCAGAGCATTCTCTTGAATGCGAGGTCCACTTAGTGGAGTTCTTCTTTCCCTTTCTTGCGTAAAGCACAAAAACAACGCATCATCAACTTTCGATGTGTGACGATTGCCGAGAGAGTCAACACTAATAGTGGCACAAAATTGTTCAATTTTAGTACTATTCTTTTTCCAGTCACTGATGGTTGCTTTTCCGACACTGAACTCTAAGGCTAGTTTGGTCGCACTTTCGCCTTTGTCAATGCGTTTCAGCAATTCCAACTTATCTTTTAACTAACACGAACTGTGTTTACGCTTTTTGGACATTTCTACAAGATGGGCAAAATGGCGACAGTAATTTAAAACACTGGGAAAAGTCCTGCACTATATTACACATTGGTACGCTAAGACGATAGCACAGTCGCGGCACTGAATGTTAGAAAACGAGGCATGACCCTCCACCGTCTTATTAGAGCATTATGTGAGCACTTCCCATTGGTCCAAGACATTGCCAGGCAACGAGTCTACGTAAGCAGTCCCCTCTTCCCAAGCCATGTATTCGTAAAACCCGGTTAATCTGAAAATTCACTAATCCGAACATACCCGAGTCCCAATTAGTTCAGATTAGCGAGGCTCTACTGTACTAATATAGTAATTAAAAAGACAATAGTACTTTTCATTACCAGTTAGTGCATTTATGACTGATAATATGAAGGTCTTATGGTAAACCTGCATTCATCAAAATGCCTAAAAATGTGTTCCCTTCCATTCCGATATACAGGCAACCCCCTACTTTCGTCCATTCAACTTTCGTACAACTCGCTCTTTTGTACATTATACATTCTCATGCCTAAACCACCTTTCGTACGCCGAATTCGGGCTTTCGTACGTCAGTTGACAATGAAACATTTTGAGCTATCTCATAGTGATGCTGCCAGCTAAGCTGACACTTTTAATAAATTACCAAATGAAGCAAAATGCATAAATATAATAAAATTCAAAAGAGTAATGGCTTAATGACTGAAATCTAAATCATTCTACTCAATGAGTTTCTAGAAAGTGACCTAGCAGATTTTCTCTCTTTACATACAGATTCCTAGGTACAAAACACTATTTTGTACTCGTTGAAGTACCATTTGCAACACTAGCTCTAATCGCTTCTTCACTTTCCTTATCGATTTTATTGTGGACTCGGTCACACCAAGTAATTTACCAACTGATGGAGCAGATTCATTAAGTGCAAGCCTACCTAAAACTTTAATTTTCTTCTCCCAAATCATCACTTTTTTTGCCCTTTTTACTGACTTTTCTTTCATTTCAATCATCACTCTCTTTGGGGCCATGATTAGGCAGTATTGCAAAAAAACTATGAAAATAGCAAAATGCTTTAATGAAAAAACTCACTTTCGTTCATTATACATTGACACCCCTAAACCGCCTTCCGTACGCCGAATTCAGACTTTCGTGCATTAGCAAAATGACGAATGAATATTTCGAGTGCTGCTGGTTGCCAGCCACCAGTTTCCACCGTGTCTGCATCTTTGTCTGTACAGCAGTGTTTATTTGTGCAATTATTTAAATATTTTATTGCATTTTGCCCTATCTCTATATTATAAAATAGACGATTGTGTCTAAACGGCCCCTACTCAAAAACTAAACATTTATACCATAATTAGAGATTTTATAATATTTTTTGGCTCTCTGGGAACGGAACCCCCCTATAACATGAAAATCTATGTTCGACTTTCGTACACTTTTTCAGGAATGTATGTGTATGAAAGTACGGGATTGCCCGTATGGAGGTTTTTACTGTATTTTTCAAATACCTATCGAATCCGCCCCTGCCAACTGCCCTATATTTTGAAAATCCCTACCCTTATCAGAATCCTTCTTTCCCTTGCTATACAGACCTAAACTGCGGCGTATAATTGAGGATTTTTTTGCGGAATGAATTTAAGAAAGCGCCCAGTGGAGTGCAATGGGGTTATCTAAAGAGTGGGCCATCGCCCTCTTCTTGGATCTGCCACTGACTAACAGCTTTCTTTTTTTGTTGCGCTCATGTTTGAACAAATCAGGACAGTCAGTCGATCTTTGGGTAGTTTTCCACCTATGCACATTTCACCATTAAACTTGCAGGTCATGTCTAGGGCAATCAATAAAACACACCCAATTCATCAACATTAAAAAGATCACTTTCACTGTCATCATCTCTTAATTCTGACTACACGTTTTCAACCCAGCCCTCAGTCACCTCTTTGTTTACATTGCCGGCTTCACCACTTATCTTACCATAAACAATGATTTCTTTTCGTAAATCTATCAATCCATCTGTTATTACACACAAAATCTGAATGTCTTAGTTGATGAGCAAGTTCTTCTGCTTGAAATTTTAATAGAGTACCACTAATTGGAATATTGAAATTTCTATGCAATTTGAACCAACCCAAAAAGCATTTTCTAGATCAGCGTTTCCCAAACTTATTTGACCACAGAACACCTTTTAAATTATAATGTATTGACGGAACACCAACAGGAGCTCATTAGATATAACGCGCACTTGGATTAAAGTAGACAGCAAAAAATGGTCTCACAGAAGAATTAATTGCTGCAAGAAATGATCAAAATTTGATTCATATGCGTTTTTTTTTACTTTATAACGGAACAAAAAATTATAATAAGAGAAATTCAACCATGTTTATTTTATTAAGAAGAAAAAGAACAAAACATATCAAGATAAAGTAAAACATCTTTCATTTTACATTTTTGTTATAAAATATGACACAAAAAAACATTTTTTAATGAGAACAGTGTTTTAGTGTCTTTTTATCACATATCCGCTTAATATTAGGAATGATGTTGCTGAGTCGGATCCTCATATCAGATGCAGCATCTATTCCTATATTTTGATTTCGTTGCAGCGTAATATGAAAATCCCATTTTGCACAGATACGATGTAGCAAAGGGAAGAAGAACACGAACTGCACGTTTTGCAATATTCAGGTAATCTTGAATTAGGCTGCTCCAAAAATAATTTAGCAAAAGTTCGTTAAAGTTTTGTTTCAGTTTAGAGTCAGACGTTATATCAATCAGACTCCTAATCCTGCGCTACTAATACGACTGGTTTGACTGTAATTGTAAATGGATTTCGAACCCAAGTAATACCGTCGTATTTTAGCAAAAAATATTTTAACAGAGTAGAGTGCAAGTCCCTTAGGTGCTGTGCAATGGCATTGCAAATATCTTTATCAACTGTAGAATTAACTTCAATCAAAAAATCACTGAATGTAGGAAAACAATCTTAAGTTGTTTTATTCTACGGACGAGGCCCAAAATTCCAGTTTCCTTAACAATGACGAAATTTTATCAAATGCTGTAAAAATGGTCACATTCTTTCCTTGAATCGACAGATTCACCTCATTTACTTTCGTAAAAATATCTGCAAGGTACGCAAGCCTCAGCAGCCCAGAGGAATTTGTCAAACAACCAGACAGTCGAAATGTGGAATCCATGAAAACCAATAGTTCACGACGTAGCTCAAAAAGTCTTACAAGAAATTTATCTCGCGAAAGCCACATCACCTCTGTATGTAGAAGAAGCGCTATGTGCTGAGCACCCATTTCTTCGCACAACATTTTAAATAGTCTGGATTGAAGTGGTCGAGCTTTAATATAATTGATGATTTGTACTGACTGGTCTAGCACATTTTTCAGAGAGATAGGCATTTTTTAACTGCTAGTGCATGTCTTTGTATCACGCAATGACTATTGGTGCTTTCTGGTTCTGCTCTTTTGATCCACGTTACAGCTCCTGCTATTTTTCCGACTATTGCCTTGGCACCATTGCTACAGACATGGACACATTTTCCCCATTGAATTGCATGTTTTTGCATAAAGTTGTTGATGCAGTTGAATATTTCTTCAACAGTAGCGTAGCGTTACTTTGCAAAGATTCACATAAGAGCAGTTCCTCTTCAATGCTTGTCAAACCTATAATGGACAAACACAAGCAACACAGCAAGCTCTGATACATCAGTTGATTCATCTAGTTGCAATGAATATCCATCACAAATTTTCACTAGGCAAACTAGCTCTTCTTCGATGTCAGCAGCAAGATCCTTAATTAGACATACAACAATATTGCTTGAGAGCTGTACTGCATCTACTTTTTTTACTATATTGCTCATCAAACATGCACATTACTATATCTTTCTCACAAGGCTCGATAAGCGATTCTCCAATCGTGTGAGCTTCTCCGGCGAGCGCTATGCGGTAACTTACTTTGTATGATGCCTCTGTTATGTTTTCATTGTCTGACTTGGAAATTTTATACATCGAGAGTTTACTATTTTCAAGCGATTCAAGATGTCGCTTGTAAAAACTTACATCTTTGTCTTTATATGCAGCATAGTTAGTTTCCAAATGCCTTCGAAGCTTAGCAGGGGCTAAAGAGCTGTTATATAATATTTTGTTGCACAACACGCACTGAGCATCTTTATTCCCAATGGAAGTAAATCCAAAAGACAAATAACTTACATCGTACTTTCTTTTTGGTTTCTTACTACCTGATGCTAATTTGTTGGAATTGGACATTGATTGTTCCATGTTGTACAGCTCACCTCCCGATTTTTTAGGAACCGAAGGCTGCGATTGTTCATCTTCATTTTGAAATATTCCTACTTTTTGCTTGTTTCATTCAAACACAGTTTGAGCATCACAAGACTCTGCTTTTCGTTTAAAACTTCCTTCTTTCAGCCACAGATCCATGGGGAACGAGTTTGTGTAGTATATATGTTTAATATACAATAAACATTGAATAATATCACAAATATATGTTGAAATTATAAGACAAGATACGTAGCATAGACCAGCGATCATCGAATAGACCAGTGGCGCCCAACCTTTTCTACGTGGCAGGCCACATCGGTGGCTGCGAATTCTTCAGCAGGCCACATTGGAAGTTGCCAATTATTTGGCAGGCCAAGTTAGAGTTTAAATTGGATGTTAACTATTTATTCTAAGGTGCCATTTTAGTGAAAATCAAGTCTAAATAGGATTTTTACGGTAAAAACTCCAATGTTAAAAAAATTATCAAAAATGTCATAAAATGCATGAGTTGTGTGTTAAATTTTTTGGGTTGCTTTTCCATCATGGCTTCACGGGCCACATCCGGCCTGCGGGATGTAGGTTGGGCGCCACTGGAATAGACGACATAAATAAACGCGACAGTTACTTGGTAAATACTGCCTATGCATCACTGCACAGATCGAACATCATGCGCTCATGCATCAGATTATCTCTAATGCGACTACCTGGCGTTCTCGGGTATGGCAAACCATTTCTTAAAGGCAAACTATCGCATAATAATAAGAACAACTATATAAATTTAGTATTTTTCTTATATATATATATATATATATATATATATTTTAAATAAATTTTAAAAGGAAAAATATTGCTAGAATCGATTTTTTTTCACGGAACACCTATTAACATCTCGCTTAACACTTGTGTTCTGCAGAACACAGTTTGGGAAACGCTGTTCTAGATCATTTTAGTCACACTTGCCCAACTTTTTCTCTACTAATTTATTTTTACTTTCTCATACGAAGTATCGAGAAAGTATCCAGTTTTCTCAAAAACAGCTCTAACGATTTTGATCAAATTTCGTACAGTTATTTGAGTTTATGTCTTCAATAATACTGTATGGTTCATATTTCTCAAAAAATGAATATAAGGCTAGTTTATTCTAGGCATCTTTAACAACAATTCAATTTTCTCAAAAAATGGCTCTTAACGTTTTTGATCAAATTTTGTACCGTTACTTGAGTATACATCTACAATAATACTACATATTTCATTTTTCGCAATGAATGAATATAAGACTTGGTCAACTTTAACAAAAATTGGATTTTCTAAAAACCGGCTCAACCGATTTTCATTTTCTAAAGATAACTAAACGACGCATTAGTATATGAGAAAGTTTGTAGAATGTATGTTGTACCTATTGGAGAAATGTTTTTCAGTTTGTTTTGTCATCAGAGGATCTTGGTAATGCTTAATTGAATTTTCTTCTTATATCACACAATGTTTTCAGGTGAAAAGGTGGTTGTCCACAAGCATGAAGGTCACATACAGAGTCGCATAGTGTACTACTTGATGAACATCCACATAACCCCAAGAACCATTTATCTTACTCGGGTATGTTTTTGATTATATTCTATCTGAAATTGCATGCATTCTACAGGAACACATCGTCAACACCCTCATGCCATGACTATTTTGATTAACTTTTAATTAATTAATTAAAATATTTTATTAATTGTATGGTTGGTTATTCAATTTTTATATTTGCTACTGAAATTGAAAATAATTAAAAGGTGCATTTCTGTCTTAAGTAATCCATTTTCTGTTTAAGACTAAATTTTTTTCTCTTTTCATCACTGCTTATATTTTGCTTGAAGTTAGTGCAGTGGTTTCCAAACTGTGGGGTGCACCCCCCTGGAAGGGTGTGGTGGGCAGGTCAGGGGGATGTAGAAAGACTTAACATTGTATTTACTTTCATTTTAACTGTCACAATCGTGAGACCTACAATATGCAGTCGCCGAATTCTACCTCAAGTTGTTAGGGAGTATCATTTGTCATATACAGTAAAATCCCGTTATTTCAATCCTGGTTAATTCAAAGTATGGTGTAATTTGAAGCTGAGATCAGTCCCCGGCCAACACCATAGGATTTTGCGTACTTTTTGGTATGGATTATTCAAAATAAGAGGTGTGACAACAAAGTTCCTGGAATGTCTGCACAGATGTCTCGTTGAGTAATGAGTGAGAAATAGCCAGCCAGCATGTTGCCACATGTCTGTGCTTGCATCTGGTATGGTGGTAAAAGAAGTAAGGCAGTAGTAAGGAAGCAGTGGCAGTGTTTATAGAAGCATGTGTTTTGGTTCCTGCGGAAAAATGAGTGATCGGATGTTGGAGCAATGCATTAACATCAAGTTTTGTGAAAAGTTAGGCAAAAGCACGAGTGAAACTGCAGATGTTAAGAATGGTTTATGGTGCTGATGCAATGAAAAAGTTGATAGTCTATAAGTGGCATAAAGGATTTAAAGAGGGACGGGAGGATGTGAAAGACGATGAAAGAACTGGACGTCCAAAAACCTATCAGACATTTAAAAATGTGGAAAGAGTGCGAAAATTGGTTCATTCAGACAGATGATTGAGTGTGCAAATGATGGCAGAAGAACTGAATTTAGACAGGAACTGTGAGGAAGAGTTTAGACAGAAGATTTGGAAATGAGGAAAGCTTCAGCAAAGATGGTGCCACGCCCTGCTCATCATGCGCTTGCTGTCTGGAAGTTTTTGGCCAAAAACCGACCACAAAATTTGTCCATCCACCATATTCGCCAAATGTGGCCCCGTGTGACTTTTGGCTCTACTCAAAACCGAAGACCGCTTTGAAGGACCAAAGATTTTCAGACATCACTGACATTTAGAGACATGCAACGAACATCCTTAAGAGCATTCCAGAAAAAGTTCCGGTAATGTTTTGAACAGTGGAAACACCGACTCACAGTGTGTATTGCTGCCCAAGGAGATTACTTCAAAAGTGACCAACATTTAGTAAATACAACCTTTACAGGGATATTCTGAGAATTTTATTGTTACACCTCGTACACCTACAATGAAATTCAAAGTCGTGACCTTGTCCGGTGACTCTCAAACAGTTAGTTTAATTTGAAATCTTGATCCTGTGTAAGCGGAAGGTTCATGCACGCATGCCATCACATCACATTTTTGTTCCCCATTTCTCACACACGAAACACATATAGCGCCTCAAACAGTTGACTCGCTTTTACTTATGTAATAGTAGGATGACCAAACCTCTCATTTTCACCGAGTCAGTCCAGTTTTTTTATCAAAAAAGCCAATTTTTACCATTTTGAAGCCCATAGCAAATAAAATTTAGATTATCTGATAGCATAGCTGATATTCTTATTAGAAATGTAGGATTATCGGAAACATGGAGGTTATCAAATGAACAACAAATGTTAATTACAGTCGTAATCGTCATTAGGAAACCTCAGGGTCATTGATAAATTTGAGGTGGCAAACCTGGTCTCCTCGTATAATATCCTGCCTGAGTTTAACCTAACTTATTCCTTTCGAGTTTCGACAACGAAGGCGCTAGTTGGATTGATTCTCTTTTGGTTGTGAGCTGTGTCCTAGTCTGGCATGCTCTAGGCTGTAAGGAAAGTTCGTATTTGTCTTTTTCGCTATAGATGGTGATAGTGACAGATCCACCATTTAAAAAATCATGCGAAAGTTTTGTCCTGTTTTTACTTACAACAGGAAATGTGCCGTTTTCAACTCGTTGGAATAAGATCACCGTATTTAATAGTCAATGTGAAATAAAAGTCATAGAAGATGCAAATAAATGAATCACTTTATGCTTGCATCACTGTGAATGCTCACATTCTCAATTGGATAGTGAAATATGAGAACCAAGCTGAAATGAACAGAAGTTGCAGGGGAACCCCTATTATCTCAATCCTCATGCTCTCCCAAACCTGGGCATGGTTTTTCTCATGAGAAAGTGATATGCTCCAGAAAAGACAGTGTAATATTAATTTCTGTTACTGCACCTATCTTTAAATAATGTTGTATGAAGTCTAAAATGATGCCTTTGTTTTACCCCAGAATAAGTAATGAGCCAAAGTAAAAACGTAGTGGTTTTACCCAGTGATGAGCTGGAAAAAATATTAAGAACCAGCTCCCTAAAAAAAATAAGGAAATTTGATAAGGGTGGCAGGATGCCTACTCACCAGGGGCACCAGATCGCTGTGGTTTAATAATAGCATTCTGCTAGCTTAACAAGTGTTCAGTTCGTAATATATTCCATTTCATACACTGTCGCTAATTGATTATCAGATAGTGCAAAATGTACTTGAAAGAACAAAATCAATAAATTTTCATATTTTCTAAAAATTTAACAACCGGCTTGTGTGAGCCAGCGGGAGCCAGCTTCAGCTCATCGTTGGTTTTACAATAATGTCATACAAGAAGAGCACATTATATATGCTACAGTATGGAGTATAGATAAGTGATAATCTTTTGGCACGAGGTTGAAAGTCTTTTCTTCATGGCATAAAAGAGTAACTTGAAATGTACTGGGAAATTTGAGATATCCGCTGGAGCCTTTTTTCACATGTGGATATCTTTGTGAATCGCAAACTAAGTGTTCACTTCAGCTCTGTTTGAATTTGCCATGTATACTAACTTGTATGGCCAATTCATTTGTAGAATGGATAGATAAGGTTCTGTATTGCAGTTTCGCTGCCCAAGTAACAGATCGTAAGAAAGTTCAATTTTTATGGAAATCCATATATTTCGAACATTGATACTTCAAAGTTGTAATTTTTTGGTCCCTTGAACTTCGAAATAACGAGGTTTTACTGTATATGACGTAAGGGGGCACAAGGATATTTTTCTTAGTTGAAGGGAGGCTTTGTAAAATTTGGAAACCACTGAGTTAGTGTATATAATGAAAATTGTTTTAATATTATGATTTTAAAGTTAAATATTTAATCTTATTATGGCCAATTATGAAAAGAATTTGTCTTTTTTATCTTAATTTCATAATTTTTACCCTCCTCAAAGGAACCTTATATTTTATACCTATGATATCAACAATTGAATTTGTTTTGTGCCTTAGCATTGTTATCTTTTCAAATTTTCATTTAGCATGTTATCATTTTCTGTATTGTGCAATTTTACTAGGTTTACTACGATAAAGGGTAAATACTTGAAAGATATACGGTATGTGTTAGCATTTATAATTACCATAAAGGCAGTCCTCGACATCTGTACAATTCGCTCTTTCGTACATTGTAAATTCTCGCCCCTAAACCGCCTTTTGTACGCCGAATTCGGACTTTCGTTCGTCAGCTGACGATCAAACATTTAAAGCTATCGCATAATGTCGCTGTCTGTCAGCCAAGCCAACACTTTTAATAAATTAAAGTATGCTACGTAATAATATACATATTGTATGTAATGTAAGATTTGTGTGTAATGTTTTTAAATATTGTACTGAAATTTGACAAGGTTAATACCACTGTAAAGTAAGTTAATAATCAATAAATTATTATTATTATTCAGTCTTGGCAATGTTACCATCTTTGTTTGAACGTACAACAGTGTTTCTTTGTTTGTGCATTATACCCTATTATTTTATAAACATGAGTGAGAAATGGAAAACAAAGCGCTAATACAAGTGAAAAGAAACGTAGGGCTCATAAAGTGAACACGATTGACAATGAGACAAAGATGGAAATAATTAGACATGCCAAAAGCAGCGAATCTTTAGCTTCAATCGGACGCTCATTGGACTTAAGCCAGTCGAGTGTGGGTTCAGTTGTGAAGAACAACTATAATAATACAATATGTACTGTGGCGTTCTGAATAAATGCCACATTTTATTAAAGAGCAAGGAACCGATCTACACACACTTGATGACGTTGGCGATATCCCGTTAGCAGACTGCGGAACAATTTGAGACATAATGATTGTGCAGTTGCTTGGCTTTCTTGCGAATGACAGTTGAACTTAGCAGGAATTGATCGCTTCTTCGCTTTTCTTAATCAATCTTATTGTGGACTCGTTCACACCAAGTAATTTACCAACTGATAAAGCAAATTCATTACGCGCAAGCATATCTAAAACTTCAATTTTCTTCTCCAAACTCATCACCTTTTTTGTCCTTTTAACCGACTTTTCTTTCATTTCAATCATCACTCTCTTTGGGGCCATGATTAGGCAGTATTACAGAAAAACTATGAAAATAGCAAATGCTTTAATGAAAAAAGAGGGATTTCGTATGTGCACTTTAGGTGGTCCTTGACTTACTTGCGTTCGATATTCATACAACTCGCACATTAATAATAATAATAATATTTATTTACAGCCAGTAATCACATTGTAGTCACAAATCACAGAATAAGTTTCATTAATCACAAAGTAATTTCTTATCCAACTCAGCCTGTAAAACGGTATTGGGGTTCAGCAACAGCTGGTCTTCCACCTCTGCCAGAAAAGACACTGCCATAAACAAAGATAATTTCACCAAAAATACAAAAAAATAAATAGACATAAGAAAAAGGGAACTTAATACCAAGATATAATAACTATAGTCAACGACTAGATTATGGTAAGGATGGAAGCACCGTGTTACAAACAGTACGAATAAATGTAACTCTTACAGTAATAAAAATTTCTTGAGGAAAAAGAATAATGAAAAACAAATAACGATGAATTATAACAAAAAGATAATAATCAATTACACTGTGTGTGATAACCTTAGGATAATACAAGGGAACAAGAACCCAAGATAGCATAGATTGACAGCCCTGAACCACCTTTTTGTGCACTGATCAGACTTTTGCGCGTCAGCTAAATGACGAATGAATATTTCGAGTGGTGCTGGTTGCCGGCCACCAGTTTCCACCACGTCGCCATCTTTGTCCATACAGCAGTGTTTATTTGTGCAATTATTTAAATATTTTATTGCATTTTGCCCTATCTCTCTATATTATAAAATCAACGATTGTGTCTTAAAGGTCCGTGCACAAAAAACTAAATATTTATACCATAATTAGAGATTTTATAATATTTTTTGGCTCTCTGGGAACTGAAGCCTCCCATAACATGTAAATCTATGTTCGACATCCGTACATTCGACTTCCGGACACGTTTTCAGGAACGCATTATGTACAGATGTCGAGGACTGCCTGTATTTAATAGATTGTAAGCTGACACCGATTGTAAGCTGACCCCCAATTTTCACAAGGTCACGCAAGGAAAAATTTTGATTTTAAAGTGCTTAGACAGCTGGGGTCATTTATTTAAAAATGCCAACAAGTATGAATGCCTCAGATTTTCAGTTCATAATTAAATAAAGAGTATTAACTAAAATTACGGCGACATAAAATACATTTTATTCAGTTAATCATAACAACTTCTACTAAAAGAGTAATTTCACCTCGTTTTCTCCCAGGATCTTATTCTCGTAAAAAAATAGCAGTTTCTCGTCAATCAAATACGGACACCGTATTACATAACATACGTTAGTACTGCACGAGTATCATCTGAGCATTCCTTTTCACTTTTATTCTTAAATTATTCTCCCAAGTTGGCTGCTATGCTGCTAAGGCACGAGGAAGTATTTGTTCGCTCGGGAAACACAGTGCGCGCATACTAGACCTACTAGACATACTGAAACAAGATAGGTAGAGGAGGGAGTGGAGGGGGATAGGAAAGGCAAATATTTTGATTCACGAGTAAAATGAAACATTGTGAACATATGTAGCTTCTTATGCATATGAGCACTATCGCTGCATTTTTTTTACGACTTTGACGTGCCACGTATTATTTACATGATTTATTTCTTCGTGGTGTCCAGTCATTTTGATTCTTTTTTACATACATAAGAAGATAATTTACTTCCACTTTAGTACACTTATATCTCACGTTATAATGTAACTACGGACATAAATTTATTGACTTTTTTACACCGATTCTAAGCCAAGTGGCGATTTCTGAGATGATAAAAAGGTAAAAAAAGATCAGCTTACAACCAATTAAATATGGTAATTTTCATACTTAATCATACATATTTATACTTATGTAAAAAGAAAACTATTACAATCTGCAAAAACGCAAGCACATGTATCATCAGCGTATCATGATCGTCAGTGAGACTGGTGAGTCCTAGTAGTGGTCGAAATAGTACAGTAGTTTTAAAAGCTTACGGCACCTGCGCAGAAGACGATTTTCACTATGGAAGAGACCACCTTAGAAACGCGAACTCTGTAGGGGTGAGGATGTTTACAATCGTGAGAGAGCTCACTTGTGCCTTGTTAGTTGCCAACCGTGGCGCTGTCGTATTAGATTCACCTTTCTATTATTGTTTTTCTGTTTGTTGTTGGGTTACATTGTATTTAATTGCCGAATAAAAATTTGCTTTGGAAAATAGTTTCTTCTTTCAAAGTTAAATAAGTGCAAAATCAAACTGCAATTTATATTTTGTAAATGAGAGTTTATGTAATTATCGGAGTTTCGTAATATAGAGATTTTCTATATAGTTAAGCTAATGAAATCGTCCGGACCGGAGCTGCATTTCGTTATACGGAGTTCTTCGTTCTAAGGAAGTTCGTAAGGAAGAGGTTTTACTCTAAAAATTTCATTTTCTTGTCAGCTCAAGGATTCAAGTTTCATTTAATGATTCTGTTACCTTAAAAAATAAATAAAAATTATGGTACATCTATCCATGTCTCTGCCATGTGTATGTATGTATAATTGTATTTTGCATTCAAGGTTAGTAATTCATAATTTTAAGAATTTTTATAATGCAGGTATATCATGATGGGAACTTAATATTTACTATTGTATAGCATGGGGAGAGTGAGCAGAATGTCCAGGGCCGCATTGGAGGTGATTCCAACCTATCCCCTCGAGGTAGGGCTTATTCTGTTGCCCTTGCAAACTACATAGCTCAACAGGACATAGCAGGTCTAAGAGTATGGACTTCTTGGCTGCGCAGAACCATTCAATCTGTAGAGGGTATTCCAGCCCCTCAGGAACGATGGAAAGCACTCAATGAAATTGATGCTGTGAGTACTTTACCTAGAAATGTCTAATATGGCTTTTGCAAAGCTTTATTTTTAAAACACTAAGGTGACACTTTTTTATGCATAAAAAACAATATATAGTAAAACCTCTTATGTATAACCTATGTACATCATAAACCTCTGTATTTTGTGATATTCTTTTGGTCCAGCCCAAACTGTATGTAATGGTATAGGCAAACCCCTTAACATTGTACCTCAATATTTTCATAATCCTCTGTAATTCGTAATGGGAAAATGTACCTCTGATAAAAGAACAACCTCTATGTAATAAAACAATGCACAGTCAAATCCCCTTTAGTGTACCCCCAGATAATGTTTACCTAACAATCTTTCTCGTATGACAAACCAAATTTATTATGATCTTTCTCATGCATCATAAGTAATCATCAAATTGGCAACCAAGATACAGCTCTTAGATCAAAAGTTTTGCAATATGACTATTTGATAACTGGCTCTAGGGTGTATGCCAATTCCTTGATTTAAGGAAAAATATTCTAAAAGAAATCTTGGAAGAATTGTTTTTAATGAATTATTTTCAGAGAGATTACCACACTTAATTAGTAAGCTCTCTAAGCTTACAAAGATAAACTGTTGAAAAGAATCTTACATTGAGTATTTTTCTGGAAGAATTCATAAAGATGATATACAAAATAGCCTGATAACCAAACCCCCTGCCGCATCTGATATACAGCCAGTCCTCGACTTTCGTACAACTCATACTTTTGTGCATTATACATTCTCACCCCTAAACCTCCTTTTGTACGCCGAATTTGAACTTTCGTATGTCAGCTGACGAACAAAAATTTCGAGCTATTGCATAGTAGCGCTGTCTGTCAGCCAAGCCAACACTTTTAACCCTTTCACAGCACATTTGGTATTCTTAAGAAATGTCATTTCGGCATCAAAAAACCAAAATGAATTTTAAATATTATCTTTTGCATAATTTATTCATAGTGGTATTATAAATGTGAATCATGCATAATTTTAGCTAAAAAATTTATTAAATAATAAAAATTTAATTTTTTTGGATAATTTTTTTTAAAAAAGCTAGGAAATTAAATTAATATTAACATGATATTTTTTGTTCCAGGTGTATATATTGTATTGGTAATTTGTACAAAAATCAAAATACAGAGTATTAACACATTATTATTAATTAAAAACAAAGATTTTTTTTCATAAATATCATTGAAAATGCTTCAGTTGCAGCTACACATTTTACGATATTTTTTCTGAGTGTGGTAAATCTCAAAACATAGAGTCACACGTAAGGGTGGTTTTACCTCACATGATTTGCAATAATAAGTTGTCTGTTTTCTTTTGCAAATACCCTTGCCTTTCTTATTACATTGGGAGGGCAAAATGGAACAGACAACACAGTTAGGCTTATGTTCCTTTTCTTCAAACTGGGAAGGGAAATGTCGTTCTACCAATCTGCTTTCTGTGGGTGAAGTGGAGGTCCTATGACCCCATTTCCCTGTGGTTCATCTGCTATAACCTTCCATTAAGCCCTCAATCACTTTTTCCCTAAATTGTCTTTGATTGAGTTTTTTTTTCATTTATCAGGTTGTAGCAAATTCTTGATTTGACGAGTGCTGCTTCAGTTAGAAAATGCCAAATTTGGTTGTACCATTTCTGAGATTTTCTGTTGAAGGGATAGGTGGAACAATGTTGATCAAACCTATCAATACCTCCCATGTTATTATTATACTGTCCCTGAATCTTAGGTTTCTCAATCAATCTATCCCCCTTTTTCGATCTCATTTTTACTTGTTTGGTTCCACAATCCCCTATAGTGGATAATATGTTAACCCTCCCAGTATCTTGCCAGGTACATGCTATCATTGTGTCACCATTATTTATCCAAAATGTTGGAAGTTCGCCCTTCTTTTTACTTTCTCCATACGTAGTAATGGGAAAGTATTGTATTCACAAAAAAAATCGACTTCGAGATTTCAATGGAAATACGCGTTTTGAGGTCCCTAGAACACGTTTAGACTATTTTCGGAATGATGTCTGTGTGTGTATGTTATTGTGGGCGCTCTAACTCAAAAAGTACGTGCCATATCGTTACCAAACTTTATGTATAACACTTTAACATGAGCACAAAGAACTGATTAGTTTTTGGACAATAACGGGTATAATATTTCTTCCAAGTTTTGTTTGAAACAAATTTTCGTAGAACCATCCATTTCGGAGATATTCAACTTTTTCTTAATACCAGTATACAGCGCCACCACCATGTAGTGGTGAGTTCTATAAACATATTCAAAATATAATATACGGCGATAAGGACGACTGCATACTTCTCGATATGAAATGATAATTTTGCCTCATAATGCTATTCATAATAATTTAAATATCTATACCCCAAATATGGAGAAAGTTGTGTGTTGGCCACATCAGATTTTTACTTTCTCCATATGTAGTAATGGGAAAGTATTGTATTCATGAAAAAAATCGACTTCGAGATTTCAATGGAAATACATGTTTTGAGGTCCCTAGAACACGTGTGTGTTAGTGTGTGTGTGTGTTAGTGTGGGCGCTCTAACTCAAAAAGTACTTGCCATATCGTTACCAAACTTCATATCTAACACTCTTACATGAGCACAAAGAACTGATTAGTTTTTGGACAATAACGTATAACCGGAAGTCGAGGTTTATTCGAAACCCGATTTCGGTTTTTGCGATATTTCTTGGTTAAAATATCATTTTTGTATTTACAAATCTATACAAAAGTTATAGAGAATGTAATTTCCTACAACTTTCATTTGAAACAATTTTCTATAGGAGTTATTGTTTAGGAGTTATTTATAAATAACAGGTTTTTCAGTTTCCGTTAAATATCTCCTTAAAAACATCGTTATTGGTAATCTTCGTAAGGACCAAAGTTGTAGAGAATAATATTTCTTCCAAGTTTTGTTTGAAACTAATTTTCGTAGAACCATCTATTTCGGATATATTTCGCTTTATCTTAATACCAGTATACAGCGCCAACACCATGTAGCGGTGAATTCTGTAATCATTCAAAATATACGTAATTTACGGAAACTAGGACGTGTCTTCTTTTATGATACGAAATAATAATTTTGCCTAGTAATATTATTCATAATAATTTAAATATCTATACCCCAAATATGGAGAAAGTCATGTGTTGGCCACATCAGATTTTTTTTTATTGCCTTCATACCAGGTGGTAGCCCTCTTCTATTAGATCTAACTGTTCCACAAACTCCCATATTTTTGAGTCTAAGAGCCTCAAAGAGCTCCACACTTGAAAAAAAGTTATCTACAAAGATATAATGTCCCTTGTTCTCAAACCCTTCATTCAAATTTAGAACTACTCTAGATCCCAAACTTCCCTCCTGTTTGATTGAGGATTCTTTGCCAGTATAGACACTAAATTTTAGCAAGTATGCTGTACGTGCATCATGCATTGACCATAATTTTATATCCCATTTAGAGGATGGTTTAGATGGAAGGTATTGTTTGAAGAAAAGGCTTCCTTTAAATTCCGGCATTGTTTCATCAATTGATAACTCTCTGTGTGGTTGATATATTGTAGTATATAAGTCTGATGAGGCGGTGGCCAAGTTGGTTAGGCATCGGGTTCACGAATTTTTGGCCGTGAGTTCGATACTAACGCTCAAATTTTTTTTTCAATTTTTATTATTTGATTTGTTTCTCGTCTAGTAATTTTTGGGATATATTATTTGCTGAAAGTTTACTGTATTTATAGTTACATCTTCACTAATTAAAATATATTTTTCGCAATAAAGTTGAAAAGAATTGGATTAGAATTATCAGCAAAAATTAAATGGGAATAAGGGCCGTTTATCACACATATTCAACTCTTTTCTTTTACAGGGAGCTAATGCTTCATTGCAAATTATTATTGTACACATTTATTAATCGATTTTATTATATGACGTACAGTGTTTCGGGTGGTAGTTATCGTAGAAACATGAAAAGCAGAGATCTAGATTACACCATGGACACGTTATTAAACCAATTGATTGACAGGCACAGTTATTTTTAAAAGATTTTGCTGGGAATCACACATCATTCACATTCACAAATAACTTGACGAGTGAGTTTGGAAATGTAATTGCATCATGTTCGATATCAGGCAAACTAACAGCAAAGCTGTACAAATTATTCTTGCAGAACGCTCTTCTACCTTATGTAAAAATGATGTTTCTTCTGCTAATAGATTCTTGGGGAGGTCAGACTAACCCCAAAGTGTATGACGAAATCTTTTTTGACGATAAGGATGAATCAACATGCACTGTCAAATTTATTCCGCCAAAATGCACTCCACTCTGCCAACCTTTTGATGTGTACTTTTATAGGCAGGTTAAAAACTTCATTAAGCGAATGCAGAATTGCTCATTTTTAATAGAACAAAACCGCGAAATATCATCACATGAGGATGCAATCAAATTATATTCGTTGCTTCATCACCAATTAAGTGCGCCAGTATTTCGCGATATGATTAGGTACGCGTTGTATGCCTCGAAACTGACAAGCGAAAGGAGGATTTTTGTGAATGTGAATGAT
The DNA here is from genome assembly GCA_036926305.1 of Uropetala carovei. NCBI lineage: Eukaryota > Metazoa > Arthropoda > Insecta > Odonata > Petaluridae > Uropetala > Uropetala carovei. The sequence goes on along the minus strand of JAXCHB010000220.1, from coordinate 669,703 downwards.
GTGTGTTTTCCAGCAAAATCTTTTAAAAATAACTGTGCCTGTCAATCAATTGGTTTAATAACGTGTGCATCAGGGGCGTATCTTGGATTTTGCGAAGGGGGGCGCTGTTAGGAGTTTGTTTTAATTTGTTGGAATACTTTGTGCGATCCCGAGGGGGGCAGAAAAATTATTAGTAAAATTTTGTAATTTTGAGCCTTTCCGCTAATGAAAAAAGAAAATTATTTTGAATTCATATAAAATTAACACGAACTGGGGAAATTTGAGGAGCAAAAGTAATTATAACGGTAACCCTAGGCCACAGTGACAATGACATTCGTCGTTCACATAGCAGAAATTGGGAATACAAAAGGAAAAGTAGATTTACATGAATCAGCGCGGTTGAACGCTCTGCAGAACAATTCGATTCGACTAAAGCGGTTATTACATTAGAACCAATGCCGTCGCCTTGATCTCTTCCGTATATCTATTGAAGTCTTTGTATTTAAAGAAGAAAAATTGATTGCTTTTGATATCCAGGGGGAGTGCTGTAGCACCATACGCACCCCCCAGGATACGCCTCTGGTGTGCATGGTGTAATCTAGATCTCTGCTTTTAATAATTCTGTGATAACTACCACCCGAAACATTGTACGTCATATAATAAAATCGATTAATAAATGTGTACAATAATAATTTGCAATGAAGCATTAGCTCCCTGTAAAAGAAGAGAGTTGAATATGTGTGATAAACGGCCCTTATTCCCATTTAATTTTTGCTGATAATTCTAATCCAATTCTTTTTCAACTTTATTGCGAAAAATATATTTTAATTAGTGAAAATGTAACTATAAATACAGTAAACTTTCAGCAAATAATATATCCCAAAAATTACTAGACAAGAGAAACAAATCAAATAATAAAAATTGAAAAAAAGATTTGAGCGTTAGTATCGAACTCACGGCCAAAAATTCGTGAACCCGACACCTAACCAACTTGGCCACCGCCTCATCTGACTGTTGGGACTCATATTAGGGTATACATTGGACCCCTAGTATTTTCGCTAAATTTAATTGCAAAAATCTCGCGAATGCTTGAGAGGTGCGTCGTCTTGCTTTGGCGTTTTTCATCAATAGGTGTGTGCTACATGCTCACCAAGTTTCAACCGAATCGGCGACGAACATGTCGTAAGGTCCCCTTGTAAGTACTCTTCCTCCTCGCTCTTTCCTCCCATTTCATACACCTCATCATCTTCCGAGTCCGATGCAATTACTATGTCATGAATCTCAAATTCCATAATAGGTCTTTTCCTTTTATTGGAAATGATAAAAATCTGTTAAAATTACATAAACCATATAAAAAAGAATAACCTAACTCTTCAAATTTATAACAATAATAAATATAACCTACATATTTAAATAAAAAGATCAAAAAACATTACGTAAATAACCTTACGTTCCTTCACTGCAAATGGCCAGAATTTCTTATCACATACACTGCTAAATAAATAAATTTAGATTAATAATAACAATGTAAACTACAAATAATATACACGAATAAAAATAAACAAAACCTACCGACTTAAAAATGTCGTAATTGGTCATCTTCGTGAGGACCAAAGTTGTAGAGAATAATATTTCTTCCAAGTTTTGTTTGAAACAAATTTTCGTAGGACCATCCATTTCAAAGATATTCAACTTTTTCGTTATTTTCAGTATACAGCGCCACCACCATGTAGTGGTGAATTCTGTAAACATATTCAAAATATACCTAATTTACGGCAATAAGAGCGACTGTATTCTTTTATGATACGAAATAATAATTTGCCGTATAATGCTATTCATAATAATTTAAATAACTATATCCCAAATGGAGAAAGTCGTGTTGACCACATCAGATTTTTAAAATTTAATTTCTGTACTCTCCTGTGTATACTCTTTAAATGCTTTCTATATTTTATTTTGAATGATATAATTTTTGTTAAATTCTTATAAATATTTTTACATAATATGAACTAACAGAATATTGCATTTGCGATGAGTGCAATGATAGTGAGTAGGGAGAGTGAGAAAGATGTAGGAAATAAGAGGGAGGGAGTGAGCAGTAGAGTAATAACTTATCTCACCCGTGGGGCGAGGCAGAGGCCACTCGTCAGCATTCATTGTGGAAGATGGGAATAAGGTAATCGCTGTGGACGGCACCGAGTGGGAAATAATAAACACTGAAAACAATTCCACTGGTTGCTTGCAGAAACATAATGTGCTGAGAGAATCTCCAGGCCCTTTGCCTAACGCAAAACGGTATATTGTTGATAATAAAGCATTGAGTGCCGATAGGCTTCTTATAGATGAGAGAATAATGCGTCATATTCATAAATGCACCATAACGGAGACCCGACGGCAGATTGATGACGACTCTTGGACGATGTCGTTTGACGAGCTTGACACTTTCATTGGCATTATGTATGCTCGTGGAGCACACAGCGCAAAAGATTTGGCTATTAATAGCCTGTGGTCAAAAGAATGGGATCCACGCTTCTTTTCTGAAACAATGTCACGAGCAAGGTTCAAAGAGATTTTAAAATTTCTTCGTTTTGACAAGAAAAATAATAGATCCCAATGTCTGGTAACCAACAAATTTGCATTAGTGTCCGGAGTATGGGACCTTTTCATTGAAAATTGCATTCTCAATTATAATCTAAGCGAATTCATTACAGAAGATGAACAGCTGTTCCCCACGAAAGCAAGGTGCCGATTCATCCAGTATATGGCCAACAAGCCATATAAATTTGGCATTAAATTCTGGATGGTAGTGGATACTAAATCCAAGTATATGCTAAATAGCTTCCCATACCTCGGAAAGGATGAGCAACGCCCCTCAGATCAACGCCTCTCTGAGCACGTTGTGCTTCGGCTATTTGAAAAAAGGAAGGAATGTAACCGTCGACAACTTTTGTACATCATTGAAACTAGCAGAAAAGTTGTTGACTGAAAATACTACTCTTGTGGGCACAGTAAATAGAGCCAGACGAGAAATACCACCAGCAGTGAAGAATTCACGCGTGGAATTGTATGGCATTACCGTCCTGAAGAACAGAAATTGCACACTCACAGTATACCAAGGGAAACCTCACAAAAATGTACTCGTCATGAGCGCTATGCACCAGTCCGTAGATATAGGAAGTGACAAGAAAAAGCTACCAGACACCATTCGATTTTATAATGGAACTAAGTTCGGCGTCGATGTGGTCGATCAGATGGCGTGATGCTATTCCACCAAAGCTGCTTCTTGGCGTTGGCCTCTTTAGGTATTTTATAATTTGTTGGACATTGCAGGTATTAATTAATGGGTGTTATACAAAGAAGTGACGGGCAGCAAAATTAGTAGGAGAGACTTTCTTCTGAAGCTTGCATTAGAACTTAAAAGCGAGTTTATTCAAAGGAAAACGCCCGGTGTTGGCAGTATCATAGATGACGCTGAGGAATTTTGTCCATCTATAACCCGCAAACGCCATCAGTGTCAGGTGGCCCATTGCAACTACAACCGAACATAGGATGAATGTGCTGTGTGCAAGAAAAGAGTTTAAAAAAGGAGAGTATGAAATTTTTTTAATTGTTTAACTATAAATGTTACAAATTTCAAAAATATTTCCAGGTGTTTGTATAATTTATTTCATAAACATGTCTACCATCCAGACTGTTCTAAAAGTAGTTTTACTATGAAAATAAAATTATTAGTTGGTACCAGTCAAGTTGACTGCTATGGCCTTTCAAGGGTGGTTGCACTTTCCGGCTGTTCTAGTGTTGAAGTAATTTCTAGAGTATTAGAATTTTTTACATATAAGTTTCCAAAAAGTGTCGTTTTTGAGAATGCCTGGTTTTTGAATGCCAGGTTTCTGAGGTTCTACTGTAAAATATTTCATACTTAATTTAAACTTTTTCAGGTACCTTTACCTTAAAATATCGGAAACTAATACAATAAATTTGCCTAAAACATATCATAGTTTTTAAAAACACTGAAATGCCATATGATTACTCAAATTATATATATTCCATTCTTATGCTCTCGTTTTTATTTGCACGAAGTGAGTGCATATAGGGGAGGTCATCTCTTTTCATCCGCATGTTTCAATTCGGGAACCGCTGGACAGATTTTGATGAAATTTGGCATTGGGGAGTTTTACTCAAATATGTTGATCAATTCCAAATTTGATTTAAATCAAACAATAATAATGACCGCTTTACATGAAGACCTACATGCATTTCATAACATATCTCACAAGTATCTCAATAAATACTCATCCGAGCGAATTGAAACACGTGGACGAACAGCAACGACCTCCAATGTATGCGTTCACTTCATGCAAAGTACGTATAAAAACAAGAGCTTAAGAATGGAATTTATGAAATTTGAGTAATCATGGCTATGACATCAACATATGGCATTTCATTGTTTTAAAAACTATGCTACGAATCGTCCGGCCACAGCACCACAAAACTGCAGGATTGCAGCGCAATGTTCCCCAACTGTCAGTGTTGAACCACAGGTATTACAAGGTCATACTTCCACAGTTCAATACTGCCAGTTTACCTCACACGTGTTACTGTCCTGTCAGTTTTGGAACCACTCTTGTATGGGGGCTATTAACTCAGAATGAGCATTGCTTTTTTATTGAAAAGTTTCTTTAATACAATCATTATCAGTGGTGGTCGGTGACTCAATAAGTAAGGCAAGCAGTGGCACAGTTTTACTTTATGTAGTTGTTACTAATTGGTCACTTTGCGAGGCTTTCCTCGTCATTCATGTATCTCATTTGGAAATAAGCTATTGGTATAACAAATAATGGTACACCTTATTTTAAACAAATTTATTTCACTTTGTTTCCAATAATTTCATTCAACAGAAATATATTAAATTACACTTCAGAAATATTGTAACTTCTATAGCTTCAACTAATTATAGGCTTTCCAGCTTGAACAATCTTTTTTTTAGTTGCAAAATCCTGATAACTTAAAAACGATTGCACCAATAATTTTTTTATTACACAATCCGCACACATTTTTAGGATTAAAAGTGTATAACACATAATAGAAGGAAGCACTATGTAGTGCACCAAAAACAAACACTATAAATCACATGGAGACCACAAAACAGCTAAACAAATATGTACAACTCTAAGAATATGTAAAAACCAAATTTCTCCCGTAAATGGAGACAACGCTGTATTTTCATGTCAGTCCGCACCACAGGGAAGCATTAAAAATTCTGCTTACTTCCATTCCATTGTGCTGACGTAGGCCCTCTCCTCTTTTCCCCACTCTCTAATATCTGCTTATATAAACACCTGGAAAGCAAATCTGAAACTGCTTTGCGAGGTCTGCTCAGTAACAATTGAATAATACAAAGCACAATCAAGTTAGTGGAAATTCGTTCAAATTATGAAAATGCTAAATATATTTCTATCAATTTATAATAATAACTAAAGTTATTCTAAGTATATAAAAAAGTTTATTGCTGTGTTGATTCACTAGGCAGGCAGTGCTTGTGTTGCTTGCATAGACCAACTGCTCCTGATCTTTATTACAATTATGAACAAATCAGAAATCCTACAAGTAATTCAAAACAAAACCAACTTGTTACACTACTGGAGTTTGAGTGACAACCTAATATTTAAAAGCTCTTATTGCTTTTTAGAAAGATACTGGAATGTTACTATTGTGCATTCTAGTATTTAAAAATCACCAGTTTTGAGCAAGTGAAACATTTCATTTAATACTTACCGAAAAATCGCTAGTCATCGTATAATCGCGCAGTGCATAATAGTTTGACTGACAGAGCAGCAGGAGGCAGAGATAGGTAGAGATGGGAAGAATCGAATAGCTATAATCGAAATACAGGCAGACCTCGTCTTTCGCAGCTTTATCTTTCACGTGTTTCGGTCTTTCGTGGTTCCGCATTTGCGACCAGTTTTGTCTTTCGCGGTCTTATGTTTCGCTCTTTCGCGGAAAAAATCACGGAAAAGATTGCGCGAAATTTTCTATATATGGAATCAATCGCATTTTCCTCACATTTTCTGTCATAGTCAGGCCTGAAAAATGTTGTTCGGTATTCTGATATGTAAAAATATTTACGTAATTTAAAAAATTGATACATGTATCTATTTTTTAAAAGTATATATATAAGACACGTGTACATGTCTTATATATACTTTTAAATATTTTTAGGATGCAATCCTCCCACACTTTTGTGTCCCTTCGCATGTGAAAAGTTGCAGAATATAGCTGGCATCACCATTCAGGAGCCTTCTGTCTTTATTACGAGAGGGAAGTCCCAAGGGGAAAGACTGAACTCTTGACCCTTCCGATTTAGGATCATTACCCAATTTTTATTTGCTCAGGTTTGACATAGTTCAAACACTTAAGCTTTGCGTTTTATGCATCATTTATTATTGGTGGAGTTTCGCAGAGGTTTTCAGGAATGTAACCCCAAGAAAGACGCTGTCTGCCGTATTTGGGGAATTGGCCCCTGCAAGTTAGGCAACCTCCGTTCATTTTTTTCTTGATTCTACTACAGAACTTAAATAATTTATGTTCTGATACTTTTTTTGCCTTCTTTTTTTATTTGTCTCACTTTCATTCAACTTAATTTTTCCATCTTTCTCTATTTTGCTGCAGTCACCAATACAAAGGACAAATGATCCGTTTTTGCTCGGATGAGAACCAAACCCTGTATTTCCCATTGCCTTAATTACTTCTCTTTCGCGATTTTGTCTTTCGCGGTGTTTTCAGGAATGTAACCCCTGCGAAAGATGAGGTCTGCCTGTATTCGATTCTTAAAATCATTTGAAACAATCGATTATTAAAAGTAGCAGTAGAAAATGAATTGATTCAAATGTATTCGAATACAAATACTCTTTTGAATTTTATTATTTTTATGCATTTTGCTTCATTTGGTAATTTATTAAAAGTGTTGGCTTGGCTGACAGATAGCGCCACTATGCGATAGCTCGAAATGTTTGTTCGTCAGCTGATGTACGAAAGTCGAGGACTGCCTGTAGTAGTAGTAGGTTGAATGAGCAAAAGATTTTGCACCAACATATGTAATTTGATCCTGTCACGATATCATAGTGTGTTGACCGCAGACAAAGTGAACCAGCTATGACTGTAGTAAATTCCATGTGAATTAAAGTCTTCATGATTGTTAACTATCCAGTTTTACGTAAAAATATGGGTGACCACATTGAGAAGAGAGGTTCTACACCTTCACAAATATCGAAATCATTGCGTAATAGTTATGATGCAAATTTTAAACTTTTAGTGGTGAAATATGCTGATGAAACTAACAATTGTGCAGCAGCAAGAAGGTTTGGTGTCACTGAGGCAAATGTGAGGCGGTGGAAAAAATCGCAGGAAATGCTAAAGTGTGCTAGTTCAAATCAGAAAGCATTTTGTGGGCCTAAGGAAGGGCGTCATAAAAATTTATTAGAGGGCCAGTTAATAACATTTATGCCAAATATTTGTTCCAAAATATTCAATTGAAAATTCCAATCAAAACTGCTTATTTCAATTGGTTCAATGTTCATTACTCAATGGTATAATAAACCTCTGTCATTGTGTGCATAATAAATTTTTTCCTTTCATTAGGAGTTAAAAATGGGGGGGTTGTCTTATAATCAGAGTCGTCTTATATTCGGGTATATACAGTATTATCAAGTTGTTTGTTATTGGAAACAATGTTTGTATCGCATTTTACAGAAGAATGATGTAAACTCGAGCGGAAAAAGTTAATGTAACCATTATCAAAATATTTAATTAATTTGTTTTTAAGAGAGGCTGTGAAATATGTGAATGTAAACTCAGTATGGTTTTATGCATCTCTTCTTTGAAGGCCATTTAACATGCTTTTGTGATTAACCCTTTTTTATGGTTTTCATTTCATAGGGTATATGTGAGGAAATGACGTATGAAGAGATTCAAGAAAGATTTCCTGAGGACTTTGCTGCTAGAGATCAAAGCAAATTCACATATCGCTATCCTAGAGGGGAGTCATATGAGGACCTTGTTGCTCGGCTGGAACCAGTTATTATGGAATTAGAGCGGCAGGGTAATGTGTTGGTGGTGAGCCATCAGGCAGTATTAAGGTGTCTACTGGCATACTTCATGGATAAGTCTGCTGGTAAGATTTTAAAGTGTTAATTCATAGAAAGTTATCATATTTACCTGAAAGTGAATGATTACTCTTCCAGAACTTCATTTTTTCCAGATAAAATGTTTAAACTGCTGAGAGAAATTTCTCTTTATAATTTTGATTTTTCTGCAACTTTTCCCTGTGAATGATTTGTTGATCACTGTTTCAAGAAATGTCATTCCTCCAGATATGACTCTGAAAAATCAGTATTAGGTTAAGAAATTTCAGTGTCTGTGAGGTGTCCTCAAAAACCATTTAGCACTAGCACTCTTTTTCTCTGATAAATACCCAGTTGTTCCAAGCCAAATCAATTTAGTGCTAAACTAGCATTTCTCATTGCCCTTCAGAAAGTGATACCATTTGATAGTTTCACCTTTGGCAGAGTCATCTTTAGCAATACAAAAGGGGCCATTGAGCTTGACCTGTTCATTGCCATTAGTTTTCACACTAACTTTGAAACCATTATTAACCCTTTTGCTGTCAACCCATTTTCAGTATTTCATCCCAAAAACCTCAGCAGATTTTGACATTTTTCATATTTTTTTCTAAAAATCACTGTAGCTGTATTGTTTTGAGGATATTGAAAATATTCTTATGAATGGAAGACATAGTTTATTACAAAAATTTCAGTTTTTGTACAAATTCTATGGTTAGCATTTAAAAAATTGAAAACCAAAGTATCATTTTTAGGCGCATTTTGCTTCCAGCATGAGCGCCTATTATTGTCGGTCCGTCCGTCCGCATTTTCATTCTCGGCTTCTACCAAACGGATTTTCATGAAATTTGATGTTAAGGACTTACAATCAAATATAATAAGAAAATAGCAAAAATGAATCACATACGCCAATCGGGTACCACTTGACGTGACAAAATTAAATTTTTGTCATGTAAAGTATTTCACATATCAAAATATTTTTCAAATAAAAGTTGTAGAGCTGGTAAAGAAGAGCATTTCCTTTCCTATACATTTTTATCATAAGAGTAGCCGTTATCGAGAAAATCAAACAAAAATGTGTTAATTCGAGTTGAACTTAGAAACTTTCTGGCTTGGTTACTTCTTCATCTTTATTTCCCAAAGGTACTTCCACCACCATTCTTGGCCTACTTCCGGTCACAATAGCAGCTACATGTGAAATTTTGTCAAATAAACACAAATTCTGATAATTACATGGGGCAATCATGTACAAAGGTAAACGAATTTTATCTTCAGTACTCTTTAGCCAGGTTAAAAAGATGAAGGGAGGTACCAATAGGGTGCTTAGTTTACTGTGAACGCTAGTTTTGATTGCCTGCCTCAAATTAACTAAATCAATCTGCGCATTGACTAAAAGGTGGCCTATCAGTCGAAGCATTTCCTCTTTCTTAAATGCACTCCTCAAACGCTCGGTTGTTTTCTCCCATCTCCCTTGCATATTATTCCCATAAGTTATGAATTCCGTAATCAGTCCACGTAGAAATTTTGTGTTATTCATCACCCGATCCTCTAAGTTATAAATTAAAGCCAATTGATTCCCCAGCTGTGCCCTTTCACTCCCACGTTCCGATTCCACCCTCTGAATTCTTTCTGTTATTTTGAACAAATCCTCGGCGTCTAACGTTCCAAAAACAGTCTTCAAAAGTGATCCACCTGCATTTACCCACCCGCGTTTCATCCGGCGCTTGTTGGAAAGGCCCAAAAAGAATTCTATTTCTTCCTTAATTTTCCCGTACTCATCCTGCATTCTTTTATTAGCCAATGGGTAATTTCCACCGTGCATATCAGTACCGTGTTCCCCAAACATATTTTTGGCACTAGCAATATCGTCAGCCAAAGAATCATACTCTCTCTGCAATTCCAGCAAGTCAAAAGTAAATATTAAAGCCCAAGTATGTTCGGACAAAATCACGTCGTCTCTCCTCTCGAAAACACCACTAGGAGCGGGCACAATTTCAATTTCACCCCTTACCACTTGCGCACACACCATCACCACAAACCACAACATTTCCATCAATTACTTCTTGTCACGTGGTCTCAGATTGTATTCGTGGGTCATGCCTCCGTCTTCAGACATCCTTGCTTCCTCAACACCTTCCTATACAGACTCCCGCGGAGGCAGCAGATTTCGCAAACGTAGTAGATACGGGCTCCTTGGCGAAGACGGCATTATCTCTCTCTCAGCTGGGCTCTCCTCTGCATCCTTCATTGGATTGTCTCTGTTTGGCACGTCCTTATCAGGTGACAACTGTCCAGGCGACTCAGAGACAGAATGACGTAGAGGCGGTGTCTCGGGGAAGAAAGAATTAGACATGTGGTCGGGAGTAGGCAAGGAAGAGCGGGGGTGGGAGATAGGGAGAGGAGGGGAGGCATTGAAGGGTGGGGATAATAGGAATCAACTGGGGCCCGGGTTGGGGGATGCCCTCGTAGCATCTCTGCGTGGTCTGCCCCTTTGTTTTTCCCCGTGCAGCGTGGTAGGAATGGGTGGCAACCCAACCCAAATGTGGTTTCAGCCTATCCTTATGAATAACCACCGTACGAAACGGAAGCTCTAGTCTCACGTTACTTGGCGATACGATCTCGATAATTTGGTAAGACCCCTTCCATAAATTCGAAAACTTTGACGTGGCCTACTTTAAGAGTCGGGTCGCTTAAATATACATATTGCCCTCACCTATATTCTACGCTTCTACTTTTCTTATCGTGCGTCGCCTTTCTTCTCCTCTGTGCCAAAGCACCATTCATCTTACATTTCCTCATTACGTGGAGTGTATTTCCTGTTCCAACAAATATTCTCCATCAAACCCTTTTATTCTCCAATCACAACAGATAAAAGGGGATCTCATTGGGCTTCCATATATTACCTCATGCGAAGAGAAGCCTATGCTTGAATGAACGCTAGTATTATAGCAGCACGCGGTGTATGGCAAGAGAACATCCCAATTTCTATGTTTACAGTTCACGTAATGACTTAATATCTGCGCAATCGTTCTGTGCACTCTTTCCACCCTCCCATTTCCTTGAGGGTGATAAGGCGACGTATGCAGTTTGTCGATTCTCAATAATTTACAAACCTTAGTGAACAACTCGGACATAAAATTAGCTCCCATATCACTTACAAGGAGACCTTACGGCATGTTCGTCGCCGATTTGGTTGAAACTTGGTGAGCATGTAGCACACTCCTAGTGATGAAAAATGCGAAAGCAAGAAGATGCACCTCTCAAGCATTCGCGAGATATTTGCCATTAAATTTAGCGAACATACTAGGGGTCCAATTTATCTCCTAATATGAGCAGTCAAGTCCAGCTTAAGCGGTAGCCCAGTTGGTTAAGGGTCAGCTTCCAGAACGTTTGGGTCCGAGTTCAATCCTAACACTCGTAAATTTTTTTCAATTTTTATTTGTTGATTTTGTTCTATCGTCGTGTAATTTTTGGGATATATTATTTGCTGAAAGTTTACTGAATTTATAATTACATTTTCACTAATTATGTAAAGCAAAAAAATGTTTTTGCGATAAAGTTGAAAAAGAATTGAATTTCAATTACCAGCAAAAATTAATGGGAATAAGGGCCGTTTATCACACATAGTCAACCTTTTTCTTTTACAGGGAGCTAATGCTTCATTGTAAATTATTATTGTACACATTGATTAATCGATGAGTGAGTTTGGAAATGTAATTTTATCATGTTCAAAATCAGGCAAACGAACAGCAAAGCTGTACAAATTATTCTTGTAGAACGCTCCTCTACCTTATGTCAAAAATGAACAGTTTCTTCTGCTTATTGATTCTTGGGAAGGTCAGACTAACCCCGCAGTGTTGATGATAAGGATGAATCAGCGTGCACTGTTAAATTTATTTCACCAAAATGTACTCCACTCTGCCAACCTTTTGTTTATTTTTATAGGTTAAAAACTTATTTAAGTGGATGCAGAATTGCTCATTTTTAATAGAACAAAAGCATGAAATATCATCATGTGAGAATGCAATCAAATTGTATTCGTTGCTTCATCATCAATTAAGGGCTCCAGTATTTCGAGATATGATTAGGTACGAGTGGTATGCTTCGAAACTGAAGCGATAGGATGATTTTTAAGAATGTGAATGATGTGTGTTTTTCAGCAAAATCTGTTAAAAATAACTGTTCCTGTCAGTCAATTGGTTTAATAACGTGTGCATCGTGTAAGCTAGATCTCTGCTTTTAATAATTCTGTGATAACTACCATCCGAAACATTGTAAGTCATCTAATAAAATCGATTAATAAATGTTTACAATAATAATTTGCAATGAAGCATTAGCTCCCTGTAAAAGAAAAGAGTTGAATATGTGTGATAAACAGCCCTTATTCCCATTTAATTTTTGCTGGTAATTCAAATTCAATTCTTTTTCAACTTTATCACGAAAATATTTTTTTGCTTTACATAATTAGCCTAATAGCCATTTCAAAGCGCTGTGATCTGTCACAATTTCAAATTTCCGTCCATAGATATAACAGCAGAAATATTTTACACCCCACACCACCGCAAGCAATTCCTTTTCGGTTACCGTGTAATTGATCTCCATGGAATTCATCTTTCGGGATGCGTAACCAATTGGATGCTCGACTCCATCCACTTCCTGTGACAACACCGCTCCCAAAGCAAAATTACTTGTGTTGGTGGAGAGTATGAATGGCTGGTAAAGTTTGGGTAAGTGAGCACAGGGGCACAATCCTTCAGTTTCATCATTGCTTCGTCACAGTCGGGTGACCAGATGAAGGCTACTCCTTTCTTGAGAAGTCGAGTAAGTGGTTTCGCAATTTCAGCATAGTCCTTCACAAATCTCCTGTAGTAATTTGCTAATCCCAAAAAGGATTGCAATTCCCATGTCGTGGTGGGCGGTGGAAATTCCCTCACCGCCTTAATTTTCTCTTCATCCGGGTGAACTCCATCACGACTAATTCAATGCCCTAAGTACTTCACTTCTGACTGCATAAACTGGTACTTTTCCAGCTTTAAGGACAGGTTTGCTTCCCTCAGTTTTCTTATAAAGCTTGTCTTCCTCCCTGCATTGTTGGACTCCCTTCCCACGTCCAGCATTTCCACTTTCCCTAAATTAGTCCCCTTCTGTAAAACTATTTCTTCGTCGCTCATGTTCACGACCTGCACCATAATTTCATCGTCATCCGTCACTCGGCTTAATCCTCTCGCTACAAAACATCCCTCGCACTCACCTAGTCTGGGCTCTATAATGACATCACAACCTTCTAGGAAGCTACGTAGGGGAAGTGATACACAAAAGTTTTCTGCTGTGCGTGGGAATTACCTCTGCCTTTGTCAGCCTAAGGGCAACGTCCTTCACTTCTCTGACATAACCACCACTGCGCTCGGGGAGGACATCAACAACTGTCTCATTTTGCACCCTCATTCTTAAATGCCATTTAATTTTCCCTATGCAAAGAATGCCTTCCCTAATATTAATTATAGCACCATACTTCTCTAAAAAGTCTAATCCTAATATGCCATCAAACCTTCCCAATGCGTCTACCACTTGCATGGCGGCGTCGTACTTTACCCCGCATACTGAAAACTGAACTACTTTTTTCCCCTACACCCCACAATCTATTCCGTGTGATACCTTTCACCTGGTATGACGATCGCCTAATGCCTCGCGACCCACACACCTCTCGTAATGTCAGGGACACCTGAGCACCTGTGTCAGTTAACACACTCCTCTTCTGCCCCTCAATCTCCACTACTGCCACTAGATCTCTGGGCCCCTCCGCCCATTCCACTTGCAGAAGCACCACACTTACCACGGGTCGGCAGCGGCACCGACCCCCTGTTCTTTTAAATCCCACCTGCATTTGCGCGCTAGATGACCCTCCTTTCCGCACTTGTAGCTAGGTGTCCTGGCTTTCCACAGCAGTAGCAAGTTGGCTCCCCTGGGGCGCAGAACACGTCGAGGTGTGAATTCCTCTCGAGCTCGCGTGTAGGGTCTCCTCTCCACCTCTTGAATTCTGGTGGCTGCCTCCACCGCCTCGTCGAAGGTTTTCAGCACTGCCAATCGACATAACCGTCCCAACTCACCGGGTAGGCCCGTCAGGAATGCGTCTAGGGCACGTTGATCCGCCTCATATCGTAAGGCGTTCACGTACTCCAGCACCCCAGTCGCCTCGTATGTGTTAGCGTTGACTGCCCTCACCCTATTGGACGGACCCTTCTGCAGAGTTGCAAGTAACTTGCGGAAGAAACGCGAGCTCCTTTTCGTACGGTACCTGCCAACAAGCTGGGCCTTAAATTCTTCGTACGTCGAGACAGTTTACAATTATGTATTTAAAAAATTTGGTTTTCCTAAAAAAAACAGCACAGAGCTGATGCAAACATTTAAATAACATAGCAGTTAAAAGGTTAAATAGGGTTACCATATTCCAACGAGGTGAAAACGGGACATTTCCCGTTATTGTAAGAAAAACAGGAAAAATTTTCGCATGTTATTTTAAATGGTGGAAATGTTACTATAATGATATATTGCAAAAAAGGCAAGTACGAACCTTCCTTAGTGTGCCAGATAAGGACACAGCTCACAACCAAAAGAGAATCCAACTAGCATCGTCGTTGAAATTCGAAGGGAATAAGTTATGTTAACCCCGGGCAGGATATAGCTGCATATAGAGCCTGTTTTTAAAACATTGCAGTGGACTTCTTCAGGAGTAATGAAGCTCACTGCAACTTGGACAAATATTATTTAAAATATTCTCTACACAGCTTCAACGAAAAGCATCATCATTCATCTCTGATCGCTGTAACACCTATACTCAAATATAACCTGTAATGTTGGGAATAGTTGAAATGGCGATATAAATATTCTGCTATGACCAGAAATTGAACCTGAAGAAAGAAAACATGAGAATTAGTCTGGTCATGGCAGATTTTCTCAATATCAAATTGTTCTTATCGTTGTAATTGTGTAAATTTTTAGGTATTTGAAATTTCTTATAGTGCTCATTGTTTATGTAGTCATATTACATGAAATTTAGTTATCAATTATTGTTATTATTTTGCCAGTTAATATTTTTAAATTTCAGTGATAATATGTTTTTCCAGATGAGCTTCCATATCTCCAAGTTCCATTGCATACTGTCATCAAGCTTACGCCAGTGGCTTATGGCTGTCGTGTTGAGCATATCAAGTTGCCCATTGATGCAGTTGACACCCATCGTCCCAAACCCAAGGTGAAATAAAAGCTTCTTATTATTTTAATCCAAACTTTTGTGTATACTTAATGCATATTCTTCTTGCTTTGGCTTATTAAGTTAGTTGTAGATTCATAATGATGAGAAATGAGATTAGTTAATTTTAATTTAGTACTATTATATACTCAACAATTCGAAGTGACAAGCTTACAATGACCATATATCCATTTAAAACGACCATTGACCGTGAACAGCTGGTTTTAGTTTGAATTGTTGGCATCTTAGAAAGGTTTCTTAGTATTTAGTATTGTTTCTTGTTTTGAAAGATAAGCGGCAGGCAAGAATCTTGATTGATAGCAATCATAAGATATGTGAACTCAAATGTTTTTGTAGGTCCATTTTAGATTTCTCATAGAAGTAAGCATACAATATTTTGATATTGGTAGGAAATATTGTTCACAGGTAAATTTTGTAAATGTCATTCAGGATATAAAAACAGCAAAACAAATATTTATGCAATGCTTTGTTGTATACCTTCTTTTTGTAAAATCCAAAAATTTTCAATGAAAGTTAATGTATTATTATTGCTAATACCATCTCTGTCTATGAGAAGCCCTTCATTACATGTATTTGCTTTAATTCTTTTAACTCTTATTTTGTAGTGACAAAGAGCAGCTCATTTTGTTTGTGCAAGTCCTAATTTTATAGCATTTCCTATTTTATATTGTTTTGGTTTAATGCTGCTTTGAGATATAAAATTTAAAAATATCTCTTGAGTAGTAGAAATATTGTGAGGTTGTATGAATAATTTGGCTAGATTAAAATTAGAAAACTCCAAAGTTGCTCATTTACCTAACCCTCTGTAGCAGCCAATCATTGGCCTTTATCTGTGCTTTTTATGTTGCTCAGCATTATGTGAGATATAGTAGCTCACCTTATTTAATATTTCTTTATTTTTCCTTCAAATTTTAACTTTCCTTTTTTGTCTACTTTATCCTGCAGTTCACTGGTATTGAGGATGAAAAGTGTGTCCAGCTTATTACCAGTGTGAACTAATTCTCTCAATTGGGAATGCAAAAAAAACCTAGAAACTTAATGCACTTCATTCTTTTATGTTTATGATCTATATATCAGATATAAACTTCACTTTTACTTTTATCATAAAAGACTTGTTAACATTTTAAAAGTTTTATTTATTGTTAATGAGCTATAGCAAAAAGTGAACATAATGCTGTTCAGTTTAACTCCGGAAAAATTCTTAGATCAAACATATGATACAACTTCCAATTATTTTTACAAGTGCAATAAGGGAGGATGCAAATATCATTGTAGGCTCTAACATGTCTGTTCTCAGTTGACTATTTGCACCTCTACAAAGGGAAAGTTCGCTTATTTGTTTTGTTATACAAAAAATCATTGTTCTTTCTATACATTGTTTACTTTTGTTAAGATTGAAATCTTTTTTATATATATTTTAGCTTGAAAACTGTTGTAAATATTTTATTACTATAATTAACCAAACATCTTTAGGATTAATGAATTGTAATGTATAGTGATCTTTGTCTGTAGCAAGGGTGTTAAATATCGGGATTTTTTTATTTTTATTAATTCATTGTTTCCTATAAGCTTTTAGTAGTTATTGTAAGTTATTCTTAAAAATATCTTCTTGATATTTAAAGACTTGAATTCCTTGGGATATGATTTTTGTAAATATTAGTTAAATTTGAATACAAATATGATCAAATCTTGTAATGGCATAGAAATAACTGCTTGCAGCCAGTATTTAGTACTTTCAGTAAATATTGATGTATTTTTTCATACTGCTTTTTTTATTTTTGCTTTTGGTATTTGGGCTGTATAGTTAACAAGACAATGCTTAAGGCTCAAATGAATAAGCACAAAAAATGTCTTACACACACAATATTTGTTTGGCATTGTATGCTCAATACTCGTTTGACCTTATCATCTAAGATTCTTGATTTAGAGTTGGATATTGGCATAGACAAATTCCAATATGTTGGGCATGAAAGCATGGACGACGATGCTAGATGATTTGCCTCTACTTATTTTTTTACCATATCGTATAGCCCAGTGGTTCTTAACCTTTTTCTTACATTCTTAAGCATCCCACATTATAATTTTGATTGAATAAGAATATAAATGAAGAAAATTTCCACCAAATTCATAGTATTATCAGTCTGCCTCTGCTTTAAATACTGGTATATTTTAAAATATAACCATAAAAGCAACTGCAACCTTAGTAATTATCTTTTGTTTGATTTTAAGTATTTTATTTGTATTAATACCGGAAAATTGTTCAATTTTGTTATTGCTGAAACATTTGTGATCTATACCATATTTAATGGATTGTAAGTTGACCCTTCCCCTCTCCTCCCTCCACCCTTTCATAAGGGCACATGAGGAAAAATACATGTACAGATGTCCTGGTTTTCTGGGATTTGTTGCCAAAGAAATACCGAAATGCTCGTTTTTTTCAATTTGTAATTAAATAAAAAGGTATCAACTAAAATTACAACACAAATTACGTTATATTCAAGCATTAAATAAAATTTTTACTAAAATGTAATTTTTTTCGGTTATGTCCCAGATTTTTAATCTCTCAGCAAAAATATCCTGGTTTCTCTCTGTGTCTTCTCCAACGTTTCACGTGAGAGTCATCTATCCTGTAATACCATTGTGGAGCAAGATTTGATGTTTCTTCTGCATATGCTCTCACCTTTCTCTTCAAGTCTGCAGAATAATGCATCTGTACCGTTATGGGATTTTAAAAAAAGCAAACTCATCCAAGTAAATGACAAAAATTTACACTTGTAAAGGCACGGGGAAATGAAGGTTGGCTCGGGGAATCCTAGGATTACATGCATGCGCAATCAATTATTGTGATTCTTTTTACATACATTTAAAGTACACTAGGTGTCTGTTGCTGCAATTGTGGCATGTAGTTTCAGCAAGTTCTAGTTTCTCAATCTAAAACAAATATTTTCACGCTGTTCTGGAATAAACTTAGCCCGTCACCTAACATTCTTTGTCATTTAGATTACCTATGAAGAGAAGATAACGTAACTTTCAATATGTTAAAAAAATAACGTACATCCCCATTCTCATCTAATTTTAACTTTGTATTAACTAGCTGAAAGTACCCGGCGATGCCCGGTTTATGCCAGACGTCTTTGGCAAATAAAATTATGTATTATATGGTAATACAATCATTTCTCCCTTTGCACACCTCAAAACGTGTATTTCTGTTGAAATCTCGATTTCGAAGTTTTTCATGAAAACAATTTCTCTATACTACGTATATTGGATAAAGTAAAAACTAATTCTGAGATATCTCTGATACCTATGAATTGGGCGAACTTTTATGTTTTCCTTTTTATTCAAATATATGTCCTTTTTTATATAACAATCAATGCAACTGTTTATGTAGAATATCAATGAAGAGAAGATAACCATGTAATGTGTTTAAAATAATGAGTGTCCCTATTCTCATTTAATTAAAACTTTATGCTTGAGCCTATTTGCATTAATAAACATTATGGATGTATAATTTAATGGTTCTACTTACAAAGAGATAAGGTTCCTGCATTCAAAAGATGATAGGAAGATTCAACTGCTTTGATTGAATCATTAGAAACGCTTCCCATATGCAGTTAACTTAATAATTATCCGTAAATATTTACGTTGCTATGTATAAAGTCTTGATGTTGCTACAGCAATAATTTCGATGCTTAAACAAAGTGCGAAGTGAATAACGCTATTCTTTCACCTATTTGAAGGTTTAATTGGCATTAATTGAATCGGAGGCAACAATTACGGTCGCCTTGACAACGTCTGGAAAGAGTACGAAATATCCTCAAATTTTTTAAAACAATTGCGTATTTCTGAATGATTCGGCCGTGTAACATGTAAACATCACAAGAATAAGATAGTATAGAGTTTTAGCCGCCGAATAAAGCAAAAATGAAGAAAATTGCTCCATATTTATGTTTTAATGAATGAAGGAAAAAAACCTTGCGCTCTGAAAAATCGAAAATCCCATGTAAACTCATGGGAAAATAAAAGTGTCTCTTGGATTCGAACCCGACTCGATTTTGGAAATCCTGGGTACCCTGTGTTACTCGTAGAGTCATATGAAGTCAATTTTCAATGTTTGGACCCGATAGCTCAAAGGGCGGGAGAATGTATAAGGAACAGATGGACAGACATTCAATTTTATTATATAAGATAAGCATTATAGGTGAATAATATAATGGTTTTACTTACAAAAAAGGTAAAATTCCAGCATTCAAACGATAAAATGAAGATTCAGTTGCCTTGATTAAATCATTAGAAATGCTTCCTATATGCAGTCAACAGAATAATTAGCCGTAAATATTTACGTTGCTATGTAAAAGTCTTTATGTTGCTACAGCAATAATTTTGATGTTTAAACAACAGTTCAAAGTGAATAACGCTTTTCTTTTGACTATTTAAAGATTTAATTGGCACTAATTGAATCGGAGGCATCAATGATGGTCGCCTTGGCAATGCCCGGAAAGAGCACGAAATATCCACAAAATTTTTAAAACAATTGCGTATATATAAAAGCTTCAGCTACGTGACATGTAAACATGCAAGAATGAGTACAAATTTATCCATCGAATAAAGCAAAAACAAAGAAAATCAGTCACTTTTAGGTATTTTGAGTAATGTAGGGAAAAAACCTTGCACTCTGAAAAATCAAATCCCATGTAAACTTATGGGAAAGTATATTTGTTTCCTGGATTCAAACCCAGGACTTTGTGAAAACAAAAATAGTTTTCCAGGGACCTCATAGCTAGTAGAAACAAAACTCTGTTTACCTTATATCTCTATGACAAACGGTTCTCGAGAAATATGCCGCTGTAATGCTTCACTTAGTATGGTTAGAATTCTAACCATAATAACCATAATATTATATATATAGTTTTCGTATCCTGTGACGATGTTTAAAACGAGATAGCCTCCCATCAGAAAAAATACATCGCTGATAAAAGTATTTTGCCTTTTCAATTAATAGTGGATCTGTGATTGGGAAACCTTCAGAACGCTTCACTTTAAACCACTCGTATAATATTGCATCCAATTGTTCTAGCCTTGGCTTCTCCTGTTTTCTACTACTGCTGCCACTACTCATGTTCTTTAGGGTTTCTTTAAATGTTTATAAAATGAGGTTAATAACAAATAAATTTATTATGCAGTACGTCATGACTGTTGACACCTTGAAACAGAAGAGGAACTACTTGCAATATATGGTTAAGCTTACGGAGATCGGTCATGACTGTAGCGACATCTATTAGACAATTGGAAAATGTCAGTTCACTGAAGATGCCGTTAGAGCGAGTTTGCTACTAGAATGGGTGCCGTTAAAACGAGCTTTTACTGTACTATGCAAGAACATCATTCACACTTGTCCAATGGTTTCATTATTTCATCATTTGCTAGCACTCTTCTTGCAAATGCAACTTATTCCAGTGAAGAGTGGTTGCCATCATCGATGGTTTCTTAAAATCTTTTGAAAATCAAATTGTTGCTATTGAACAGCTTTTCAAACTACAGTACTAATTTTGTCTCTCTGCTCATGTGTTACTGACTAATAACTCCATTGTAACAGAGCTGTAACTTTTATGACTTACGGTTAAGTCATAATAAAATAAAGTTGTATAGTTTCTTTGTATTTACAGACCAATACCTAGCTGGAATAGGGCTCAAAACTGGTTGGCCAATTTTAGATTTTTGAATATGTAAACCTATTTCTTGATCATGAGACTGATGAAAAACTGATATAAATTTTGCTGATGGCTTGATAAATTTAAATATAACCTTGGTACTAGTGCCATCTGTTTATTTGTCAACAAAGCTCCTTAGCACCGTAACCGCTGCCTATGCCAATGTATAAACTCAGCTGAATCACTGGTTATCTCTACTGTTTAAAATGTATGCATTGGGAAATATTCATTCCACATATTTTTGTAATGTCATTTTTCCATTTGTAATCTTAAAAGCTCTACAATATTTACCTAAATGTAGAACTTCAATAAATCCTTATTTTCAGAAAAGTATATAAACTATTACTGATGGAAGAAATTTATAGTACATATAATTTTACTCAACAAACTATCCATTTTTAATCTTGGTTTCCATGACTGGAAAGTCATTTTCTCTCCTACAGAAAATGATCAGTTAGTAATGAAACACTTTAAAATTTGTGAGCAATCATTGCTGTTGAGATGCTACTCTATACAATATAAAGGCAATATAGTTGATTTTTGATTTGTTAGCCACCATTGTTGTTGCTTCTCAAGCCAGAAATTCCAACAATGATATAATCATTGTTATGCAGAGCAGGTTATAAGTCGATGCTGTTCATTTAATTTTGATGAAAGACATGCGATAGCATCTAATTGAAGAGGAGATTACGTAGCTTTCATATTTGCAGCATATTTTTATTTACCTCATGATTTAATTTTAAGTTAATTTAATATGCTTGTATTCACCCCAAGCTAATGATAGTGTCAGAAGAATCGGCATTGTGCCTAGATAACAGAATGTTTTGTACTCAGCTTCTTCTGATATATTTTGACAATATCTACCTGCTGGCATCACGATTATTGATCTTCTTTAACACCACTAGCAACTTCCATTGAAAGCAGAGGGAATTAATTGCTAGGCAGTCAAACACATGTGGTTGCAGAGAAAAGCTGACATCTTTCATTGAATAGCAAAGGCAAGCAATTTGGCTACCAAATATCATTCATTGTATTCATTTAATTATCGACAAAGAATTTGTATTCTCATGCAAATGAGCATGACCATAAGATGCTCATGTGGGTAATCGCTTCCAGTGTGGCTGTGGCCTTAGATCCTGACTCAGAATTGTGCTGCATGTTTAGATGAATGAAATTTATCATTGCATTATTTCATTATAAACATAGATCATGTGTTCCTCCTTATATTGCCATTTTGTTGTTTTTATTGAAACCTTAATGTATCCTGTTTTAATGTCAAAGGTTAATAATTATCTATGATTCAGAAGTAAGCATTGGGAGGAAGAACAAACTCGTTTGATTGATTCGTAAGCGTGCGATTCTTCTTACCAAGCTGCTCAATGCCATCAAGTCTCTTTATCACTTCCATAATGAAGTGTTCTTGCATAGCTTGCACATTGTCGATCTTCAGTGTGCTACTATACGCTTGGGAGAAATCGGTGAGTAGACCTGTAATCTTTTATCGCATGCCATTTACATATTATGTAGTCTGATGTTTGGCAGAAAAGGAGTGTTGGCAAAAAATCGGTATATTTTGCATTATTTTGCTTTCAGATAGAATCTATGCAAATTATGATGCAATCTTTGTAGAACCAACGTGTTGCAATAATGAGTCTGCCACATTCATTCAGTCGCTTGCATTTGTAGAATAAAAGATGTCTTCTATGAAGGTCTATCGTACCGTGTGCGTAAAATCTGGTAAAGGATTGCATTGAGTTTGTCATTACACAAGTGGTAACATGAAAAGTAATTGTCATAATAGATATAAAAGAATTTTGTGCAGTTTTTACTTGCTCCATACGTAGTATAGGGAAAGTATTGTGATTACAAAAAAAATCGACTTCGAGATTTAAACTGAAATACATGTTTTGAGGTCCCTAGAACACGTTTAGATTATTTTCGGAATGTGTGTGTGTGTGTGTGTGTGGATGTATGTATGTATGTGATTGTAGGCGCTCTAACTCAAAAAAGTACTTGTCATATTAATACCAAATGTCATATATAACACTTTAGCATTTGCATAAAGAACTGATTAGTTTTTGGACAATACAGGTTAACTGGAAGTCGAGGTTTATTCGAAACCCGATTCGGTTTTTGCGATATTTCTCCGATAATACGTCATTATTGTATACATTGACCATTACAAAAAATGTGGAAAATATAATTTCCTACATCTTTTATTTCAAACAATTTTCCATAGCAGTTATTGTTTAGGAATTATTTATAAATAACACAGAACAACAAATTTTGGGTTGTATCCTGTTATGGCAACGGAAATAAGTTTACTTTATAGATTTTGGGATGCTGAACACGAAAGTAGAGATTAAATTGATGGATTGGCTCTGGTTTTCCAAAAAATGTCACTTTCTCACATTTACACTTTTGTCATATTGTGATATGGGAGCAGGATATAGCTATGAACATACCTGTGTTAAACATCGCACCTTTTTGCTTGTCGCTTGTACTGAACTCCTGGAGCATCCCTTTTCACCATCCAGCAATAATCGGCCAACATGGCAGCACTCCATTTGCCTGTGTATCTCTGCTCCATCACTGAGATTTCCTGATGGAAATGCTCACCATGTTCATCGCTTACAGCACCACGGTTAGCTGGGAAGAAATCCAGGCGTGAATGGAGGAAATGCATCTTCAGTGACATGTTGCAGCCCAGTTTCTCGTACAAAGTCAAGAGATCCTCCACAAGCTCCCTGAAATTGTCGGCTTTTACAGTTCCTAGAAAACTAGTCGAAACATGTCGGAAGGCATTCCAGGCAGCCTTCTCGTCATCACTGAGGATGAGATCAAACTGCTGGTCTTTGAAGAGTTGACGTATCTGTGAACCAATGAATACTCCTGCCTCGATCTTCCCCATACCAAGCCTTGGGAATTTCTCACACAAGTACGTAAATGCCGGTCCGTTCCTGTCCAATGCCTTTACGAAATTTTTCAAGAGGCCCAGTTTAATATGTAGAGGTGGAAGCAAAACTTGACTGGGATCTACAGTGGCTCAAAAGCTACGTTCTTCGTTTCAGGTGTGAGTGATTTATGGTGAGGCCAATTCTACTTCTTGTAGTGGATACCCTTGGCACGACTATCCCATTCGCATAGAAAGCAACAGAACTTCGTGTAACACTTTAGCAGTCCCATCAAAGTGGCAATTACCTTCAAATCACCGCAAATAGCCATTCATATTTTTTGTAGTTTATGCAGCTGAGAATGTTTTTCATGTTTACATACGTTTCCTTTGTGTGGACGGCATGGGCAACAGGGATTGAAAGCAGCAATTTCCATTGTGCAATAGCACTGCTTTTAGACTAACCTTAGAAGTCTATGAATAGTCTCCAATCTTCCAGATTATGCCTGATGTTCATTGCTGCCAAAGGCCTTCTGTTTTGAAGAACTGCTCAATATCTTTTTGTCGGGAGCAAAATGCAGTCACTTTCACAGTGTCCTCAAGAAGATTCCACTGCTGCAGCCTTGAGGCCAACAGTTCTGCCTTATTCTTTGGCAGTTCGAGATCCCTGATGAGTAGAGCTATGCAAATTTCGCATTTAGCGAATATGTGCGAATAAATGCGAAATCGGCCTATAAATGCAAAATCAGATAATAAATGCGAAATACGAGCGAAAACTACCGTTTTCAGGCCCAACGCATTGTAAAATATGAATATATGCTTCTACATTAATTAAAGGACTTCACTCACTCAGTACGATGTCGCGGCTCGTCCACTGGGGTTAACAGCGCGAACAAAAATGTGATCAGCCACTACCTTAAGTGGTGTGGAATGATACTAGTTGCTACAAGGTCATAATTCCGATGGGCGCCAGCGTATTCGTTTACATTGTTGCTGTCCCAGCTTAAGTTCAGCCGCTAAACGGCCGTGTCATAAAGCCAACGGGGCTCTATTTCAAGAAAACGGCCGCACGGGGACCAAGCACCAAGCGGGTGGCACGTTACAGGCAAGAAAGCTTTATTATAATGTGGATTGTGAGAGATCGCTCTCGGCATATTCACTCGTTTTTTCAGACCAACGGCGATCTCTCAAGGCTAAGAATACGGAAATATATACTATGGTGTTGTTTAACAGCGAGAAGCGAGAATAGATCGCTATGTTTGTACCAAAACAGTAATAAATTGTGTTTTCTATCAACAATACCTCTAATATCTTGCAGTGGATCCATAACATCACTTTCTAAATGCACTATCACCAAGAAATACATTAAGTATGCACATTTTCCTGTATAAAACACACAAACGAGCGAGGACTGGGCAAAATTTAGGATGTTTTAGGCATTTTTACGGCTCAAGAGCACATTTTGCAAATAAATGCGAATAAATGCGAAAAACGGGTTTTTAAATGCGAAATTTCCAAAAAATAAATGCGAATTTTGCATAGCTCTACTGATGATGTCATTAAGTTTTTTCTCCGTGATCTTATGTGGTTCAACAGAAGTCATGTTCACACGAAATTCTGGATCTCTTGAAGTAGATGGCTGAGGTGTTTCTTCGGGTATATCACTCTGTTCCTCATCCCAGACTATGGGAGAACTGTTGGGGGGGGGGGGTTCTGGAATGGGCAGTCCTTCACCGCGAGGTACTGGGCGCATAGCAGATGGTATATTTGGGTATTCCACTGCCCACTTTTTCTTGTTGGTAATCCCTTTCCGAATAGGAGGCACCATACGGAAGTAACAGTCTGTGACATGATCTGTCAGCTCCTTCCATATCATGGGCACTGCAATAGGCTTGGAACGTCCCTTGCGATTCCCATGCGTTGAGCTTTGATGAACAGGACTTGCAGCACACGTGCACAGCCCAGCTCTTCTCCAGGTCGCCTACTCTAGAGCCAAGGTACAGGAAGTAGGCTTTTTTTATCACTGGGGTTAAAGCATACTTCCTTGAAGCAAACGTGACTTCACCACATATGTAGCAGAAGTTATCCACTGTTCACACACTTACAGGGCATATTTATCCTGCCTAAAACAAAGGCTGACAGATTATAATCTTACCGAGAACAACGCACCTAGAAAAACAGCTAACAGGAAACCACGGAGCGCCTAACCGGACTCAGAGGATTCTAATGAAACACTGCAAGACAGAACAAAAAGCATCTGAGACAATGGTAGCCGATCACGTGGTGCTAAAAGCATCGTGACCTTGGAATGCGGTGCTGCCATATCTCAGCCTTGGGAGAAAGGAGGCAACGTATAAAATAGCGTGGTATATTCAAATCCTTTGGGGTCATAAAATATTTGACGCAAGAGATAGTGTTACCTTATTTATTGAAACACCCTCGTAATTTAAATATCTATACCCCAAATATGGAGAAAGTCATGTGTTGGCCACATCAGATTTTTCCTTATTATTTAAAAATTGCAGTTATGTAAAACATTCTCCTGTATATTCATTTTTTCATATATTTTTTTCATTGCTTTTCCTGCAAGTATTGCCTTTATGATTTTAAACCTAATAGGTGGAAAGGAAGACAATACCAGTTACATTTTTACTGTAACAATGAAAAACAAGATTTTATAAATTAAAAACTAAAAATAATAATCTAAAATTACATTTAACAAAATTAATATTTGTAACCTTTTCTGCAATAACTGAAAAAATCAGGTTAAAATGAGGGTAAATAGTGTGATTTTTCTTAGAAAGTGATGAAAAATTGCAAAAATAGCCATGGCAGTAAAAGGGTTAACTTTGTAAGCAAATTTAAGGCAATCTCTTGTTTTTTAAATCTGAAATTTTGGGAAGAATGCTTAAATCTTTATTTTTGTGTTTATACCTAGGCACGTATATATGACTGATGAAATAGTAAAAATTTATAAAGTGTGATTATATGCAAGCAACTGAATCTTCTAATTCTGCATTGAAATTGCATCTCTTTGCATTAGGTTAACTAGATAAGATAGCACATTCTTCACTTCCATCAACATACAAAAAACTTTCTGATTCTGTTGTTTTATCCGTGATTTCATAATCAATTTGCAAAATACTATAATTAACTCCCTCCTGCTAGTTTATTCTTTTAAGAAACCGACTTATTTATATTTGTGTGATTATGAAGCAAGTATTGAAACTAATGCCAGCATTACAAAATTCACATTGAAAAAAGTCTGCCTTCAGATTTTGATAATTGTTCTTTGAGAAACAAATTCAGGAATTGAAGTTGGGTGATTTATTTTTGTAGAATGGTGAGTGATCACATGTTTTTGCTTTTGCAAGTTTTTTAAATGATGGGTGAGATTAATATTGATAACTTTCTGTGAATAATGATTGGCTTTTGTTATTCCTGATGTGCTTATTACTGCTTCTGCATTCCCTTGCATCTTTTAAAAATATGGTTAAATCTCGTTTTCTCTCCATTGCATGTTCTGTTATTTAAATTAATATCTGAACAATCTGACATGTTTTTGAGTATTTCCAGTCAAGCATAGATAGGAACTCATTGTTTTTCCCACTAAGGATAATAGTTTCATTATTCTAACAAGGGGAAGGCACTACTGACCCCCAACCGATTTGGCTGAAACTTCGTAGAGATAATGTCCATGACGTCCGATTAATGAAAATATATACATATCAGGGCCAATACCCAGTAGTTTTTATTTTATTAATAAAAATAAGTTAATATTTCCCGAGTCACTGCTTAACTACCATACACGGTAACGGATCTCGTAAGAAGCGGCGGTGGCGTAGCGGTTAGCTCGCTTGGCTGTAAATCTCAAGATTTGTTGTTCCGAAACTTTTTTCATTTTTACTTTCTCATAGGAAGTATCGAGAAAGTATTGTTGTCGCGAAAAAAGTGTTCCTGGAGATTTTTACGGAAATAAACATTTTAGGTGTCACTGAATCCGAAAAAGTGATTTTCGCAATGCCGTCTGTCTGTTATTGGCTCTGGAGCCTAGACAGTAGAGCGAAAATGAATGAAATCTCGTACTTAGGTATTTATCATACTGAGCAGAGTATACATAGAAATGGTTGACATTGCTCAATAATTAATAGTTTATTCTATGCATTTTTAACAACAATCCGATTTTCTCAAAAATGGCTCTAACGATGTTGATCAAATTTCATACAGTTACTTGAGTTTACGTCTTTAATAATACTGTATAGTTCATATTTCTCAAAAAATTAATATAAGGCGTTTATTCTAGGTAACTTTAACAATAATTTGATTTTCTCAAATACTGCTCTAACGATTTTGATCAAATTTCGTACAGTTACTTGAGTATACATCTACAATAATACTACGTACACCCTTCCCTCGCCAACCGCGGGGGTTACGTTCCTGAAAAGTACTGTGATTGGTAAAACCACGGTTGGTAAATAAGTATATTGGAAGTTGGGGGTTAGGTTCCACGGTTCGTATTACTATACCATATATTATTGATCACTTACATTACTCGCTTATCTCTCACTTAAATACATTATATAAATATTACGAATACATTAACATGCTGTCCTTTCCTTACGATCTCTCTGGTTTGGCATAGTCGAAACTCCTGTAGATGAAAAATGTGTGGCAAAAAACAATCACTGCCGAGAAATAGCTTTCCGCTGCATTCTGCTGTTCAGAACTACATATTCTACCCCAGAATGAATTCTTGTTTTAAGAATTTCTTCAAACGTATCACACTATGCATAAGCCAAATTATTGAATAAAACAATTACCGACTGAAGGATTACAAACGCCCCGTAGGAAAAGGAGAAATTACGTGCATACTACGACGTACATCACATCATTTTATACAATTTACTACGGTCTTCTAATCTTACCCGGCGTTTTTTTGCATTTAAGCAAATATTATTACGCACAAATTCAGAAAAATATTAAACGTTTAATTTATTTAGTATGCTGATATGAATAAAACAAAACTAAACACGTCGTGTGAACTTGTGGTGCGCGGAAATCATGCGTATGCTGATGTGAATAATACACAACTGATCGCCTCGTGTGGAATGTAGAGACTTGTGGCGGGCGAAAAGCGTAATCGTACATTACGGCAGCAAAGTAATAGCAAGCAAGTTAGAACAACAACATAGCCTCTGTGAGTGAGTGCAGATGACAACAAAGTCATACGATGCGCGGGATTATCCTGTTGAATGCAGTGACTTGTGGCGCGTGAAAAGGATACGTATTTGTGTCAGTACGGCAACAACGTAATAGCGAGCAAGTTAAAACGACAACAAAGTCTTTGAGAGTGAGTTAAGATGACAACAAAGTGATAAGATGCGCGGTATTTAAAAGTTTTCTTGGTCCAAACCGTGGATACGCAAGGGAAATGTCCGCGTTTGGGAAGGGTGAGACTCAATATGCAGACTACGTATATTCAAGGGCCGCGGTTAATAAACCCGCGGTTGGAGAAGGAAGGGTGTATTTCATTTTTCTCAATGAATGAATATAAGGCTAATTTATTCTTGGGCAACTTTAACAAAAATAGGATTTTCTAAAAACAGGCTCATACGATTTTCATTTTCTAAAGATAACTAAACGACGCATTA
Source organism: Uropetala carovei (assembly GCA_036926305.1). Taxonomy (NCBI): domain Eukaryota; kingdom Metazoa; phylum Arthropoda; class Insecta; order Odonata; family Petaluridae; genus Uropetala; species Uropetala carovei. Next base: position 640,082 of record JAXCHB010000220.1, on the reverse strand, counting down.
GTACCTATATATGAGAAAGTTTGTACAATGTATGTTGTACCGATTTTTTTTCCAAATTTTCACTTTCATCATTTAAAGTATTTATTACCTAATTTCCTAATAGTGTTTTAAGTTTAAATATCCATTTATTTCTAAATAAAATTCCCAATCACAATGGTAGTATATATAACTATAAGCTAACTCGATTTTCTCATATCCATGCCTTTCGTCGACTTCATCGGGCTCCACCAGATCGTAATCTTCATGGCAGTTCATCTCGCCAAGCATATCCACAACACGTGTATAATTTTTTTGGGCCATTACCACACTACGGCTACATTCACTTTCGGGAACTTCTTTATCCGACATCAGTAAATTTTTTCGGAGGAGTTTCATGCAGTAATGCATGGTGGTGTTCAACACACTTTTCGCTGTTTCGTCGTCCAAAAGAGATGATGTAAAAGATGTAACATTTTTGCTCGTTACAGGATTCCCCGCTGAAGATGTTGAAGCAGTATATTCCATTTCTGAAACAGCAAAAACTGCAGTATGTTAAGAATACACTTAGAAACACACTAGTTAAAATGCTCACAATGCTCTGATGAAAGAATCAATACTGATCTTGTAGCACTTGAAATTGTTCCTCTCCGATCCTTTTCCAAATGCTTTCAAAGTATTTTTCGACAATGTCATGATTGTGAAACAATACATGCAAGACAGTGTTTCTTTTCATTGTTTAATCATGAGGAGGACAAACTAATACATTGCTTTACAATGAAAAATTTGACGTGGAAAACCAACCGCTATGTATGCTACAAATAATTCTTCAAAACTGCACATCAATATATTAAAAATATTAACTATTAAAAAATAAAAATAGCGTTATTAAGAAATAAGCATTTAAAATGAGGAAAGTGAAAATGTGGGAAAAAATGAAAAAAAGTTTCATGAACAAGGACTCGAACAACAAATCTTGAGATTTACAGCTAAGCGTGCTAACCGCTATGCCAACGCTGCTTCTTATGAGGTCTGTTACAGTGTATGGTAGTTAAGCAGTGACTCGGGAAATGTTAACTTATTTTTATTAATAAAATAAAAATTGCTGGGTATTGTCCCTGATATGTATACAGTAAAACTTGGCCCAACGCGACTTCACGCAATGCGGATTGAAATTTATGCGGTCTCAAATGTGCGACGAGCTTTGCTGACCACGGTGAGTGATTCACTTTTACGCGGTTTCCTCAAATGACCATTTTCCCTGAAATTTTCGCCCTGAAAAGACGTTGGTGTGAAAAAAATTAGTACTAATATTATTGAGTTTTGCCAAGTCTTTCTGCATCCAATAAAAAACCGTTCAGCGCTTTTCAACCGATGTCCATCGTCAACCTAGAGATGAGGTTCCTTTTTGTCAGCTTTTTGTACGTCACGTGAGACTTAATGCTTAACTACCGTCATAAAAAATAAGTCACATAATGCCGATGAGTCTCTCAGACCTCAGGAACATTTCAATATCTTTTCTGCCGAAGATGCAGCGCACAAACTCACAGCGGAAATCGACAAGGTGGAACCACAAAAGTGTTGACGAGATGAATTCTGGATGGTCAGCACCTAGCGAGATATTTCAGGCTTTGACTCACAACGATAGTCATTCGAGAAAAGCAAAGTAAGCCCAATGCGAAAAGGCTTCCTTAAAAAGCTGTATGGGAAAAAGGGAAAGAGAATGCAACGGGGAATCCCTTGCCTCAGTTGTGACTCGGAGCGTAGCATAAACAGGCGTTTACTCTCGTTTGTGTGGCGAAGTGTTTTGTATTTATAATTGTTTTTCAGTAATAATTCTCATAATGGGCCCCAAAAGACCAGCTGAAAGTGCAATAAAAGATCCTAAAAAGAAGAATAGGAAGGTGTTGCCCATGCAAGACAAGCTGAACATATTAAATAAGCTTCAAGAAGGAAGTTCAGCTTCATCATTAGCATGAAAGTACGACGTAAATGAATCTACGATAAGACCCATAAAGAAGACAGAAGAAAAAATTCATGCTAGTATTCGTGCCGGTGCTTCTGCTAGTACTTCCTATGTTAGCAGACTAGATGTACTAATGGAGAAAATGGAAAAGATGTTAAACCTTTGGATTGAAGATCAGACGCAAAAATGTGTTCCTTTGGATGGGCCTAATATCAGAAATAAAGCCCTTAGCATATATGAGCATTTAAAATCGCAAGAAGGCGAAGAAGGAGAAGCCTCTACTTTTCAAGCCAGCAGAGGATGGTTTGACAGATTTAAGAAGCGATTTCAACTTCATAATGTGAAGATTGCTGGCGAAGTTGCATCTGCCAATCATGAAGCAGCTGCTAAATATTGATGTCTTCAGTGAACTCATTGAAAGGAAAAATTACCGACCTGAGCAAGTCTTTAATGCCGATGAGATGTTTATTTTGGAAAAAAATGCCAAATAGAAAGTGGATTGCCAAAGACGAATGGTCGGCTCCTGGTTTTAAAGTAGCGAAAGGTAGATTTACCCTTCGTTTTTGCGGAAATGCAGCAGGAGATTTTAAGTGCAAACCAATGTTGGTGTATAGAGCGAAAAATCCAAGGGCACTGAAATGCAAGACCAAAATTTCACTCCCTGTATTCTGGAGCAGCAACAGCAAAGCTTGGGTTACTGCAAGACTTTTTGAGGATTGGTTTGAGAATTGTTTCATTCGTGAAGTGAAAAAGTGCCTGAAGGAAAAAAACCTTGCATTTAGGGTTCTTCTCGTAGTGGATAATGCACCAGGTCATCCGAAATCTCTTGCTGAAGCCCATCCTGAAATTGGAGTTCTTACCACCTAATACAACTTCACTTCTGCAACCCTTGGACCAGGGTGTTATTGCTGCATTTAAGTCTTACTGCACCCGCAGAAGTTTCACTAATATTCTTTCGATGGTGGAGACAAATCCATCCTTAGGAGTTATAGTCTGTTCATTATCTAAAGTCTCTTGACCTTGAAGCTGCCACTTAGCAGCAGCCAATAGGAGAGGGTTCATTTGCGAAGGTAGTGAGGGGAACTCAGTGTTACTCTTGCTCTCGAAGCATTCACATCGGTCTGCATTGCCATTTCTACCGCCGTTTCATTGCCGTTCGTGATTGGGTATCTGTCCTTCCGCGCGAAAGTTGTGAGGGGCGATGGAAGGGGAAATGTTCGTGATTGGCTACTTGCTCTATGAAGGTCAAGAGACTTAAGAAAGTGAACAGATTATAGCGACTGCTGGAAAAAATTTGATATTTCGAAGGCCATTGAACTAATAAAGGAATCCTGGGATGAAGTGAAACAGTGAACTGCTGCTGAAAAACTCTTTGGCCTGATATCATTCATGACTTCAGAGGTTTTCCAGATAATACGGAGGACATTAGGGAAATAATTAATATCGCAAGACACATTGGAGGTGAAGGCTTTGAAGACATGGAAGAAAGTGATGTGGAAGAATTGTTAAGAGTCCCATGCAGAGGAACTATCTCTTGCTGAATTAGATCTGATGGCACAAACTTCGAGTGAAGGCAAAAAAGAAGAGAAAGATTCAGAGCCCGAGAAGCCAAAGTTAACAGCAAAAATGTTGGAGAAGTTTTTAAAGCAGGCAGAAGATTTAAATGAAGTGCCATTTGAATTTGATCCTTCTGTAGAAAGAAGGATGAAGTTCAAGAGGAATCTAGAATCAGCTTTAGCTCCCTATGTAGAACTTCATAGGGAGTTGAAAAAGTCCAAACAGGTGCCAATCACAGAATTCTTCTGGTCAGCCAGCAACCCTAGTCAAGGTCCGAGCACATCGTCGTCACAAGACCAAGAGCAGACCTTCTAATAAACATTGGTGAGTTTCACTACAACTTCATTAAAATATTTCTCTAAATTTTCAATAAAATATATCCAGCGATAAATAAAAATTACGCTAACTTTAATGCGGGTACCCTTTCAGTGAGTGCAAACAACTGCCGGTAATGTCGCCAGAGTTGGGCATCTGTGCAGCAGCCGATCCGAGGGCCGATCAGGCATAGATGAGGATCGATCGTTGGATTCGCTGTGGACACAAATCAACAAGTGACATTTGTTTTTAAAGGACTACTGTTTTCAGTTCTATGAACATTACCTTAGTTTCAATATTAAAAACTTGTTTCTCAGTATTTATCACTGCGAGTGTCGAAAATGTCATATTTAAGCAAGCATTTCACAAATACAAGAGGGAAAACTATAAAAGTGAATGTCTGCCTAGTGTATAATTATGCGAGAATTTAATTTTAATTTATTATTGAATGTTATTATTTTTTCATAAATGCAATACTACTGTATATAATTAGTTGACGCGATGTGTATAATCTTTTTTCAAGGAAATATAAGCAAAATATGTTATTATTTGAGAAAACATCTTCAAAGTGTACATTTTTCCGATCTCAGAACCGAACCCTGTAATTCCCATAAGGTTAATGATACCTCTAACGTGGATTTGCGCAACGCGGTGTTCTCGCAGAATGTAACCCCCGTGTTTGGTGAAGTTTCACTGTATATTTTTGTTAATCGGACGTCATGGACATTATCTCTACGAAGTTTCAGCCAAATCGGTTAGGGGTCAGTAGTGCCTTCGCCTTGTAAGCTATTCTGAGGAGTGAAACAAAATCGGTGCCATTTTTTCTTGTAATTCTTGCATATATCCTTTAATATTATTAGACAAGATGAGGTGACGCTTTTTGCCAGGTGGAGTTCGTTCTCTAAGCTTAGAGTAGAGAGCATGCACGTAGAGTAAAGATAGTTCCCCCTAACATAGTGATTAAAACTTACTAGAAGCTACCTTATGCCTCAGTGATTGGAGGTAATATGTAGAGTGGAGCGGAGCAAATTCCATTAGAAAAGATGGGCATTGAAGGTGCACGGGCATCCTAGAAGGGAAATCACCATGCACGCTGAGTAGAGAGGCGACTTCTTAAGTCAGTTACAAACAAATGTGATTAAGGTAGAAATCATTACAGATTGCATGGCAGGAACCATACACTTTCTCCCATGTATAACGCTTGACATGTCAAATGATCCATCCACTCCTTTTAACATGTATCGCAGACAATTTCCAATAAAACTCTCATGTGACATGACAATAAATAAATCACAAGGCCAAACCTTAGGCAAAGCTGGTATTTTTCTACATGAGCCTTACACATGGACATTTAAATGTGGGATGGTCAAGAGTTCAAAATAAACATTCTTTAAAAAATCAGATAATTCCAGGTTACAAGCAAGGAGCATCTGCCACAAATAACATAGTATATAAAGAAGTTTTGAAAATTAAATAAGGCAAAATAGGCCTTAGTAATTTATTGAATACATAAATACATATGGGATATGTGGGAATATCTAACACAGTATCATTCATTCAAAGGAGAAAAATCATAAATGCTAGTCTCCTTTGCCATTGAATAAGAATCTTTTTAATAATTGGAATGATTTGTAACCCTTGCAGTACTTTCAAATTAATAACAATCAATCATGATTGCCATTTCAACCTCAGGTTGTCTTTAAAATTGGCAGCATACCTCCCTGAAAACCTATTTAGTACATGTAGTTCTCACAATGAAATGTAAGATTTGTTTATTAATTAATTTTTAATTAATTTGTTTTTATCCATCATCAGATTGTAGAATTTTGAGATTGCTTAAAATAATGTATGGGATACCTTTTTCCATTCATTGCAACAATTCGTTATGTAATGAATTTGTTACATTTATTTTATAATTCTTAATTCTGAGGCTTAAATAAGAGAATAACAATTTCCTTTGCCAGCTTATGGGATATACAGTATAGAACATTTTATCTGGAAATCCAGTTAACTGGCTATTTTAAAAATTAATGCATATTTCCAAAATTTGTTAGGCGAAAGAAATTTAAATTTAATGCTTCGCTAGTAATTACTGGCACACTACCGTGCATTGGGAGTGCCACAGTGAACTAGTGAGCACTTATTTTGGAAGAGAACAACAAATTGCTGCAGTATTTCTATTACTGTACGGTACAGGTATATACCGTAATTACTCATGTACCCTGCGAACCCTATTTTTGGGCCAGTTAAGAGGGAAAAAATTAATTTGAGCAGGAATAAGTTTTTTCACCAATTCCCACTTCCTGAAACAAGTTCCACTCAAGTTAAGCATCTTCCCCCTCTTACGTGATGCAATTTATTAGGTGATTTCTTTATGCCGATACTAGCAGAAATCTCCTCGTCGATAGTACTCTTTTAGGGAATTTCCCTACGCGGATGGAGTTTTTTCGCATAGCGTCTCATGAGTAAATATTGGAAGGTTATGAACAAACAATTCCAATCACTTGAGATGGACCTACCTATTGTCTAACCAGAAAACCCTCAGTATTCATTGAATAAGAGCTATTGGTTATCGGCGTATTCTTTGTCTACTTTTGCGAGTTTTTGCCTGCAGCGCAGGCGTAACCTAAACATTTGCTTAGTCGCGTAATTACGTGTATACTTAGTAGAATTCAACAACTTTTGCGAATATAAATGTAGACGTAAGCATATTGCAGAGAATTTACTGTCAATACTCGCAATTTATAACTTGTTCAGAAATCCTCGTGTAAGATGCGCAACCACATTGGCATTTTGGGAAGAAAGGTGCATGGGGTAGCCGAGTAAATACGGTATTATAATAGTGCTCGAAGTGGAAAATATTATGAAACTGAACGCTCATTCTGGTAATGGAACTGAAAGCAGTGGACGCAAAAAAACTGATAGAACATTTTCAGTCGAGTTAAATTTTTATTAATTCCTTCTGTATGACGGTGAAGAAAAGTAAAAAAATTTTTAAATATTTTTATTAAATGAAGTTAACAAAACGGTATTGCTAAATGTTTGATGAGATGCAACTATATTATCAACACAAGCGACGGACCAGAACACCGGTCCAATGGGTTTTAGCTCTTTCTGAGCATTGTTTATGAGTACCGTATCTGCCTGAATATAAGCCGATGTTATTTGTCAAAATCTATCATGAAAAAATCACCCCTCGGCTTAAATACTAGTCCGAGGAAAATTTGGGTTATGGTTAAATCTCGAAGTCTCTCATTGCCTTTGCGTGCAAATGATAGTACTATATTTTTCGTAAAGTAAATATTTGACTTTCGATGAATATATATAAAAATATCTTGGTGATATCGCTTGCATAAATTGACAGTTACGCAAAATTTGTTGACGACTTTGAATGCTCAACTGTTTGAATTTCGGTAAGGCAATTTAAATGCCAATTTCATTGGAAATAGACTTGGATGAAAAAATATCTTGGCAAGATAGCTTGCGTAAATTGACGATTACACAAAATGCATTGACGGCTTTGAACGCTGAACTGTTTGAATTTCGGTAAAACTTTACATGGAACGTGTATAATTATAAAAATGCAGTTTCTTAAGGCAATATATATGCTAATTTTATTGGAAATAGACTTGGATGAAAAAATATTTTGGCAAGATCGCTTGCGTAAATTGACGATTACGCAAAATGCGTTGACGTCTTTGAATGCTCAACTATTTGAATTTCGGTGAAACTTTACATAGAACGTGTATAATTATAAAAATACAATTTTTAAGGCAATGTAAATGCTAATTTCACTGAAAATAGACTTGGATGGAAAAATATCTTGGTGAGATCGCTGTTACTATATTTGACCTTTTGTGAAAATGAAGTTGAATGAAATTATTGTCACTGAATATGAAACATTATTCAGCAACGCAAAATTATTAATTGGAGTAATATTTAAAAATGTCAACAACTAAACCATTTCCCACACATTTCTTCAATCTCAAATAATGTATTCTAAGATGTGCATGAATGCCCGGCACACTTCAGCATAAAATCTACGAAATTTACGTTTTTGTCAAAAAACTGGAAATTTTTGGGGGATCAGCTTAAATCCGGGGTCTGCTTCTATTCGGGCAGATACGGTATATTCCAGATAACCAGAAATTCAAGATAACCAGCTATCCTCATATCCCAAGCATGCTGGATAAAAGGTTCTATACTATAATACCTTTTGATATGTGTTCTATGAGGAAACTCATTGAATATCATAAATTTTAATGTTTAAAATTCTGTTAGAATTTTTGTAATTGCAAGTTGTAAACCAGAGTATTTGCTAATGTAAGCTGTAGAATCAAGTTGAAGTTGTTGCTTTCATTGCTTAAAAATGCATTTGTTTCATTTTCTCATGATATTCAGGTGTGTATTCTTGTCACTACATATATTTTTACATGAATGTGGGTGTACTTTTAGTTGAACTAGTCTTTTTCTTTCGGCTTGAGTAATCTTTGTCTCTGTGTTTAGGTAAAAGCTTTAAAAGCATTATTTCATATATCTGCACGTGTGCTTAACACTTTCATTGCAGAAAAAATAATTGGCACATTCCCGTGTACGGGTGATATTTTTTTCGGAGAAATTCACCAAGACTTCGTGTTAATTGAATTAAAAAATAAATACTCCTTAACCGTACAAAGTGAGAATATTTAGAGACAAAACAAAAAAATAGGGCTAAAAAAAACTGATAAGAAGGGAAACAATGAAAGGAAAAACAAAGTAACACTTACAGGTTTTCCCCCCGAAAAACCTGTAAGTGTTACTTTGTTTTTCCTTTCATTGTTTCCTTTCTTATCAGTTTTTTTTAGCCCTATTTTTTTGTTTTGTCTCTAAATATTCTCACTTTGTACGGTTAAGGAGTATTTATTTTTTAATTCAATTAATTCAACTCGCCGTAGTCTCCCACGTTATTTTTATTATTAAGACTTTGTGTGTTAAGTTAAAATGTTATTTAAGAAATAAATTGAAATTTTATGATGTTGTCAGCATGCGGGGTTGGCAAAAGGCAGGCAAACCCGCAACACATTTCGGCAACACGTAACGATATTGGATCTTTCACGGCATCTTCAGAACTATATAATGAATTTAATCCTTACATTTTTAGGAGAAAACACACAAGGATGTCATATTATACCATCCGACCCGTGTATAGTCCCAAGATTGCCTAACTCTTTTATTACATCTAAAATATCGCCAAAAAAATTATTCCAAATTTCTTTTTTTCAGTTTATAAACTTGGAGAAAAAGTCTAGCTCACATAATTATTGATCTTTATAAATATGTGGATTATTTTTCAATAAATAATAACTAATAGATAATATTAAATAATGATATATTATATCATTATTCACTTTCAAAGTAATTTATTGATTATAAAATGTAATTGTCTTTGTTTTTACAATTATGTTTTTATCATATTTTTTATAATTAACATTATTTACAATTACAATAATTGTTTCCATTCAGAATAATATATACAAAATTCTCAATTTACAATAAAAGTCTGTTTACATTACAAAGTTTTCAATTTACATTAGTGGCAACTATTTGCAATACAAGCCTACTATTTACAGTAAAAAGTGTGCAATGAAAGTCATTATTTACAGTACGTAAATGTTTCCATTTCCAATAGAAACTGCAATTTATGCTATATGCTATTTAAAATGAAGCCTGCTATTAACGATAAAAATTTCTAATTGCAATAGAAACTATTTACGCTACATATGTTTCTATTTACAATAAGTATTTACAATGGAATATTAATATATTCCATTTTTATATACAAACAAATGTTATAACCAATTGTTTCCAGAAATAACATTGAAATAAGATGCACCAATACAAAAATTTAATAACCAAAATAATTATAAATTTATTCTGTTGTATCATTATTCTTCGATGGTATTCCTGGAAACAATTGGTCAAACAAAGCCCTGGCTCACCTTCACAATCCCCGCAGTAAGTGGTTACAACCTTTCTTACTTTATTACCCGAGCACACCCTGCAAGGTTTTTGTTTTCTTCTCCTCTTTCCGGGTTGTAACTGGAATTCCTTGATGAAATGAGAATCGATGGTGATAATGGAGGAGGTAGATGGTTGACACGCAGGTTTTTTATGCGAGGGGCGCGGATCTTTGCCGCAAAGATAATCAATTACGGCCAAACGAAATGAATACAGATCCATATGTACCCCGATGTATCTTTGGTACAAAAAATAGGAGTTCAACATCATCATTTCGATGATGTGAAGACCTAGTTTTTTGTACCACTTCAGAGATTTATGTTCTGAAATATAATAAGATAACATCTGGTCGACCCGATCAATACCCCCCATGCATTTGTTATAATGAACAATACATTGGGGTTTATTTACTGAACAGGAATGACGAGAGGTTGTTTCATTGAGATCCCCTGAATATTCGAGGATATCATTAAAATCTCTCGTTTATCATTCCATTTCGAAATGTTTATCCCATCAGTGGTCCACTGTTGTATCATTTCATTTCTCCGTAACTTTTTCTGTACAACCTTTTTAGGGTTGTCTTTTCTGTTGGCTCTTAGAGTTCCAGTATAATAAGACTGCTCATTGACTTGGAGCTCTCGAGTCAGGCCAACATTATTGTAATAGTTGTCCATGTATAATGAGTGGCCATTCACCAGCCCTTCCATTAGTTTATGGACAACTTTGTTAGCGTGGCCTTTTCCAGCAAGATTTTTATCCATAGCCCCAGCATAAATTAAAAACCTATGAATCAACCCGTCCAATTCAGTCAACATATAAAGCTTGATTCCATATTTGTTTCTTATGCTTTATAAATTGACGGAACGACAATCGCCCCCTTGATGGCACCATCGATTCATCAATGCACAACATTTTGCATGGGTAGGGGATCCTCTCCATTGTATTATGGAAAAATTCCATAAGAGGTCTTATTTTGAGCAAAGGGTCTGCTGAGATAGATTCATCGACTACTGGATTTCTAACGAAATGAATGCTTTGAAGAATGGCAAGGAGCCTATCCCTAAACATTCTTGAAAAAAATTTCAAGTCAAACTTTTTGTTGGTATTCCAGTAATCGATTATCCTATTCAGCTGAAGGACTCCCATATGGAACTGGAGCCCTAGGAATACTTTGAGTTCATCTTTCTTGAGATCATTCCAATCAGTAATGCGGGCTCTCGGGGACACTCCTCGGAGGAAGAGCTCCTCGGCAAATTTATTTGTTTCCTGCATTACCAATTGGAAAAAATCGTCGTTAAATATTAAATGAAAGTAAGCCTTGGGTGCATTTCCATCTGGGAGGACTTTCAAACCACTCCGCCCAAGAAAAGGAATATGGAGAGGTTCCTGAGGTTCCATGAAAAAGATGGTGAAGGAATGGGTGAAGGAAGATATTCTGGAGAGGCTGGAGGAGGAGAAATTGAAAGAGGAGTAGGAGAAGGTGGTAAAGATTGGGGTAGGTCCAATTGGGTAGGTGAAGGTGGTTGTAATTCGTGAAAAACATATGGAGTAGATTCTGGGTAAGGGACATCTGGCGGACATGTGTGGGTCCTTGCAAAGGGTGTTTGGGGCTCTAAAGAAACAAAAGCTGTATCTCTTACCATGGGTTGGGAAGGATCACTGCCTTCGTCTTCATCCTCCCAAACATCCTCCCCATATTCTACGAGGAGCTGGCATACTTTCTTGGAAGAAAGGTCCGAAATAAAGAATCTCTCCTCTACTTTCCGCCTCTTTGATGGTGGGGCATCTTAAATAAAATTTTCCGTTGAACTAACAAGTTTACAAAACTGAAACTTAGAAATTATTTATTAAAATAATGAAACGTACCGGAAGAAGGGACATTCTGTGCATAGGACGTCGACAATTGCGAATCCATTTTCTTTATTTAGGTATATACAACTGAAAAAAGATATTTTATTCTATATAAAAATCTTTGCTACTATATTGTAAAGGTAAATAATAATAACAAAACGCACAAGCGAATAACTCTTACTCGATACTCTTCGATCGGACTATCAAACGAACGGTCGACATAAAAAAGGACCAAAAATCCAAAATTCTGAAAATAAAAATAATTTATTTATGTTTTAAAAAATGACTAATTGAAACATTCAAACAAAAACAAGCGAATAACACTTACTCGATCAACTTCGATCATACAAAAGTTCAGCATACACGCGCAAAGAACATCATTCAAAGGTCTGAAATTAAAAAACAATTCTTTTATCTTTCCAAAAGTGACTAACATGTTAAATTTAAACAGTGAAATACATTAAAAACAATATACATACGAAAAAATAAGGCTTACCTGCAAAATCTCCAAAAACACCAAAATCTGCTTTTCTCCACAACGGAAAACCCGGCAGAAAAACAACGCCCATGCTTCGAAAGATAGCGAGCCAATGAATCTAAAGCTTCCTACGGGCCTCCTCTCATGGTCAAATCCCAGCCACGGAAGGAAAAAAACAAAGGAGAGAGGAAAGCGAGAGCGAACATCATAAGATGTAGCCTGTGTGCAGGGTTGTCCAGGAGTACATCTTAAGATGTAGTCCGCATTGAACGTGTTAATAGGATTGTCTTGGAGAAGGTTTTTCTTAGCTGTATTTAATTATGGCTTATGAGCTATTCTTTTGGTCTCAATTTTTAATGAGTTGAATTTATGAGACTGGTTTTATGAGAATATTGCCAGTCCATCAAAGCATTTTTACACAAGTGATTCAGTGTATTTTGATTCTTATTATCTTTCCATATAATTGTCGTAATTAACTTCCCTGCTACGTTATCTTTCATAACTAACATAGAATGCATTAGCTCATAACATCCAAGGTCCTAGACCTAAGTCTCAGTAGTAATATTGGTCACACTCACCTGCCTTTTCTCAAACTTTTAATTTTAACAACCGTGGATTTCATATTTGGAATGGAATCTGATAATGTAACTGTTAAAAATGTTGAGAGCTTACTGTATTTCCTTTGTTAATTATTTGATTGTTTAATCTTAAAAGTATCATTTCTTAGTGATTTAAAGTTTAATTCAGAATAACTCGCATTTTGAAAGATTTAATTTTATAACCAAGTTTTCACTAATTATAAGTCTGAGATTGTAAAAAAGAACATCATTCTTGAAGCTAAAAAGACCTGTTGAATAAATGCAGGAATTGATATTTGATTTTGAATGAACTGAATGAAAGTGCTGTAGATTTCTTTTAGAAATAGTTTTCTTGTCCGCTCCAAAATTTAAATATTTTAATTAGGTGATGACTTTCTCCAGTTTTTGAGTGTGTGTGTGTATAATAGTTTAAGAGATCTTAAGGTTTGTGGGTATTATTTGGTGTCAACTACTATTTCTTTGGGTGAATTTGTTTTCTGCACTGACGAGTGACTATTTAACAAAAGTAATTGTTCATGGTGCTTTGGGTGTACCTTAAATGAATTTGTCTCATTTGCATGTTCATATATTTATATATATTTCTGGGACAGCTTTTCTAAGTGTCATTTTACTTTCCTCTTTTCACAACTGTTCGTCAAGATTCCTGGCACTTTAGAGGACAGGTTCAAGAAGGAGAAGAAAAACAACTATTTGGAGAACTGTGATGGGTGCTGATGTGTACAGCGATTAGACGAGTTTGAATGTGATAGAGCAGATGATGGTTGGGTTGACAGAAGACGTGGAAGGAATACCCAGTTACTACCATTTGTTGCTAGTGGTTATTTGGCCAGACATAAGTTGGCTTTGTGTGCTTGTTTGTATGGGTGGTATATTTACAGTGTTTCTTGCCTTGTGCTTATTGAACTCTGTAAAAGTTGTTAAATTGTTTCTCCCAGAAAGCCTTGCCCTTCATCCACCCCTAGTCCCAGATGATTTTTTTGTTGTCGGTGATACTCCATGATATTTTGCTTGTTATATTTTAAGTGAGCATGACAATGGGCCAATGAGGTGTGATGTTGTATGTTTCAACCACTGTGGTTGCTGCTATAGTAATGCTTTTTGTTTTTACCAACTTTGACAGGAGAACCATTTCACTCCAACTGAGAGCAAAGAATGTATGTAGTCAATGTTATCTTTTTCACTTCTTTGTGTGTTTTGAGTCTATTTTTATTACAAAAAATCTCATGGTCTCTTATCAGCAACTTTTTAATATTTTTCATATTAGAGAAGAGCATATTGCATGGGCATGTTTTTATTTTAGATTGTAGTTTATTTATTATTTATGATTTTAATTAGACTGAAGATCATTTACCCATTAATGGTGTATATGTCAGGACTGCTTTCATTTTGCTCCAATAAATATTAAGAGATGATTACAATCCAACGTAGTGAAGGGCAGGGTGATGAGAATGGGTAAATTATTGTCCCTTTATTGGATTAGGATCCAGTGTTAGTTCAAGTTGTTTTTTTTTTATCTTTTGTTGCTGATATCTGAAATGCATTTTCTCGAGCAACTATGAACGCTGAAAATGGGCACTCTAATTTTTAAATTGGTTTTTCTATAAAAATTTCCATACATTGGAATTGGTACATTCTCTTCAGGCATCTTTTAAACGATGATGAAAGAGTAATGCTCATTACCCAGTAATCAAGCATGATGCTTGAAGGAAATGTTCCTTTGTATTTCTCAACGTGGGCTGTGATAATGAACATGAGCCTAACACCATTCCTCACTTGTTTAACATTTCCTTCAGCAGTGATACTCAAATTTAACCATTTGTGTATAGTAAGGTTAGTATTGAGTATTATTGGACCGAGTATTGTTACTTTAGTTATATGGAATGTTTTGTGTATTTTGATATTTAAAAGATAAATGTCTTAGATTCCTTATGCCTGAATTATTGCTTTGCCAAATTGTTGTAAACATTTTATTGGTGTCCTCCATTGATATGGAGGCTGAGCAGTGCCAATTATGATGGTATATGCAGTATTGCTTATGGGTGTTACCCTTTGCTGTGATAAAAATTAAAAATTTAGGTAAATATTTGTCTACTGGAAAATATTTTCACTGAGAAATCACAACGATAATTGAAAAACATTTTTAGAGATTGTCTCATTTGTCCTTTTACAGTAAATTCAGAAGATATCTTCAAAAAATCAAGATAAGAATGTTAAGGTTAAAAACCAAAACCCATGTGGAAGTGCAGTGGCCAGTATTACATACTGACATTTGTTCAAACATGATTGAAAAAGTGAGAGATTCTTAGCCATTAACACTTGAAATATGTTCTTGAATAGATCATTTGACATAAGAATGGCTTCCATTTATGTTCTGCTCATTCATGAAGTAGATAACATGATTTAAAAACTTTTAAAATGAGCTTGCTACTTGTATAATTTTGTGTAAGGTGGTTGATTAATGTAATATTCAGCATTTTCTTGATGTTTACTACTTAGATGTATTTATTCATGAATATTGTGTTAAAAGTTGTTTCATTGTCCAAATTTATTATTCCTGAATTATTTAATTTATGGGTGCTAATCAAGTGATAATTTTGAACATTATAAAATTCCTCATATCATTTTTATGTATTCTTTTTTCCAAGCATTTCTATAGCTTTGTATCATTGATGCCTGTAAAATGCATGAAATGATTATTACAAGTTTTTTTTGTATTTCATGATTATTCTTTGTATGTATATGTTTCCCCAATGGCATGTGGTAGTTTTATAATAGGTTCTGCATACCTTGTTAACATATTTCTGGTAAACCAGAGGTTAAAATTTTTCATGCAACTATTTTGTGATTACCATATATTTTTGCAATTATGTTGCATATTACATATAACCAGTATACTTCTGGAAAATTGTCAAAACATTAAAAAGTTGAGAAAAAATAACACGGAGAATTCAATAATCTAGATTAGGAATCAACCACTTTTTATTAAAGAGCCTTATCTAACACTTGCTATAACGGCACATTTTCAAAGCGCTCATTACAAATCATCCCCTTGTGTAACGTCACATTCTTGCTAACATTCAGCATCTCAGTTTGCAAACGCCACTAAAGGCGCTGTGCAGTATCTATTAAAACGTAGTGAAGGCATGTCCATATCTGGACCCACATTAGTCAGTAAAGAAAGGATTTTGTCTCAAATGGGAATAACTGAAGATGTGATTTTTCTGATGGGTGGCTGATCTGCCTTATCTTCATCATGGGATTTGAAAGCTAGATGTTTCTGGAGAGAAAAAATCTACTGATCAGGATACTGCTGATAAGTGTTGTGATACATATGAACAAATAGTTAAAAATAATCTTACTGCTGGTCAGATTTACAATTCAGTCAAAATGACATTTTTCGAGATGTCTACCAACCTCAACATGTGCAGGTGTGACTTCAGCAAGTGGTTTTAAGCAAAATAAGGATAGATTAGCTGTTCTTATGAGTGCAAATGCTGTAGGTACACAAAATGAAACTTTTAGTTATTGGCAAATTGGAAAGATACAAGTTTATTTGGAGCGGAAGCATTGGATTTGTATACTATTTCTCTTATACAGTCTAGAATATGAAAAACTCTTAGACTTGTCTTATACAAATCCTATACAGGCGGTCCTTGACTTTCGTACGTTTAACATTCGTACAACTTGCACTTTTGTACATTATATATTGACATCCCTGAACCGCCTTTCGTATGCTGAATTCGGATTTTCGTACATCAGCAAGATGATGAACAAACATTTCGAGTTACCGTGTGGTGGTGCTGCCTGCCAGGCAACAGTTTTGGCAACGTCGCCATCTTTGTCTGTACAGCAGTGTTTATTTGTGCAATTATTTAAATATTTTATTGTATTTTGCCCTAGTTATCTATATTATAAAATTGTAATGGTAATCATCATGGTTATGCATAACACTCTAATTTTGTGAATAACTAGATTAGAAATAAACTTAGAAGCCTGAAGTTTCTCAGGATTTCAGTGTTAATGAATCTTTACGTTATGACTAAAAATATTTCGAAATAGGTCACTGGTTTGACTCCAGAGGATGAATGTCGTTTCCCATAAGATAACACGTAAAAATCACCTTTTTGGTATGAAGGCTTTCATTCTTTTACTCTTTAAAATATCTTGAAATTAAGTTATAGATACAAAATTTGCGCTAAAACATGCCAAAATGAATGAGGATTCTTATTCTTACCGTAGAATACTCAAACTCATTCGAATTCGCTCATATTTTGAATTTATGTATATAAAGAGCAAAATTAAAAATGTAAGAAATGCTGAAAATATACCGTCAACGATTATGTCTAAAAGGTGAGGTGTAGTGATTGAGGAAATGGAGAGTTCTTTAAAATTATGGATAGAGGATCAGCATCAAAAAAACATTCCAGTGAGTCTTTCAAGGGATACAGCTTGCTACGGACTCATCAAGAGAAGGCGGCGGCTCGTGTTCAACTTTCTCTTGACAAATTTTTCAAGGAAGTTGATAAGACACCATCAAAGTCAGCATCACAATCTCCTGCTCATAAAACTAAACATTTATACCATAATTAGGGATTTTATAATATTTTTTGGGACCTTCATTATAACGTGTCTATTGTTCGACTTTCATACATTCAACTTTCATACACGTTTTCAGGAACACATTATGTACGAAAGTAGGGGACTGCCTGTACTTTTCTAGATTTCTGTTTATACATGTAGTAGATTTGTATTTATCATACATGTATGTAGTGTGAAGTCACCTTTATGATGCCTCCTCCTGCTGGTAAATCTGCATTTTTGTATGCCTTCAGGAAATTGTTGAGGTAAGGCAGGCAAAACTACTGAAGGGCCGTAGTTTGGTTATCCCTGATCTATATCAGGGAACAGCCTGTGACGGTGAGGAAAATGTGATAACCAAGAACAGACTCCCATTGACCCAGTAGGTTTACACCAGGGCATTGAACGGTAATTTTTTTGCTCTGGTTTTCCCTCCAGTTCACTCAAAACACAAGATTTCAGTTCGGTTCCGCTCCGGCAAGCGTCAGTGAACCGGTTCGAACTTAAAATATTTTTAGGAAACTTTCAAGAATTGATTTATTAATTAAGTAATTTTCTTATTAAATCAAATACATCATCACTATAAAAATAGTGATGTTTAAAAACAAAACACGAAAATAAATTATTTAAATGTGAATATTTAGTATGTATCTTATTTATTTAAGATTATATTTTGAATTGAATATTTACAAACCATACATGCGCCGCAAATGATTTCAACATATTAGGAAAGTATAAAGTAAATTATAAATGAGCACATTTTCTGTGATAGAGTATTCTAAACTTATGTTATGCAAAGCATTCATCTCATTTTCTAATTTACTGCGCTTAGCCCTTAGTACTAAATTTTATCAAAATCCGCTGAATAGCTACGGAAAAAACTGCATCTTGATAGAAGGATGGACAGACCAAAGCTAATATGCACTAAAGCTGGAATGTCTAATAATGAATTATTAATATTTTTATTTACAAATCGTGTGGTAAAATAAGAGATCGCGTTATCTCAATAGTGCCAGTGAGTAAGATATTACGTTATTTTCATTAACAATTTCACGTCCACTGCTCGTATTATAGTAAAAACAGTAAATGCACGGCTTAATTTTTTCATTCAGAGATTACTTACATGGATGAAAAAATCGATAAAATATCTATGAGGAAGAAGCCCGCAGAAATTGAGGGTCCGAGAATTCAGAAAGGCTGAGAAATGTCTATTAACATGATACACATTTTCGATGACTGAATATTTTTAATCACTTAAGTAGTGTGAGAATGTTAAACTTCATTATTTCTTGAAATTGAAATAAGTACCGTTTCGAAAAATTATTACTAAGCGAAAGCATGTGATTTTCACCCGACAGCAAATAAAAATCTATGTACATCTACATATCACCCTGCAATCAAACATGCAAACAAAAAGAAAATGACTTACTTATTCGACCTGTCGTTAACTTTCTTCAGGCGGAATCTCTTGTGTGTTTCTGCAGTCGGCAAAATATTTCACTAAAAATAACAAATTCGCATTCATATTTAATTTCTCTTCAGTTTTAAGCAACC
Source organism: Uropetala carovei (assembly GCA_036926305.1). Lineage (NCBI taxonomy): Eukaryota > Metazoa > Arthropoda > Insecta > Odonata > Petaluridae > Uropetala > Uropetala carovei. Next base: position 621,211 of record JAXCHB010000220.1, on the reverse strand, counting down.
AATACGAATATGTGTATTCATTTTAAGGTGCACACTATAAAATAAATAGAAATTTACCAACCTATAACAAAGGATAACCGAAGTAAGAATATCTCAAAACCACGACTGCGGAGCGATCCTTCCTGGATAAGTTTTAGAGAATGACTACCAGAATACAAGGGTTCAGTGGATATGGAGAGGGAGTGAAAGTACCTATATGGGGACATTAACCTCCAACTTTAAGGAAAATCCAAGTTAAGAATCTGGAAATATTTTTGCCGGGAATACACACTACAGGGTATGCTCGGGGGGAGGGTAGCAAGACAATTAGAGGCTGTCTTCAAAGTACCACCCAAGTTCCTTTCCAGTAGCCTCATTTAACAGGTAATCTCAGCAGGATGTATTGTAGACCCTCTCTCTGTGTATTGAGATGCACATGGAAAATCCCACTATTGAGCCAACAGATACTATTATCACAAAGACACATCCTTCCCAAGGCTGAGGAGAATGTGTTCTCAAGAAAAACCCAACCCTTTTCTTATTCTGTTTGTAAACGTGAGGCTTTCAGAAAGACTCAAACTAAAGCAAAAGGGAAAAACACTTCTTTCGCTCCCACTTTTTATGCGAACCAAAAAATATGGAACGAAATAAATAACGGTTTTCAGTTTCGGTTCAGGAAAATATATTTCTTTGGTTCGGGTTCGGTTTCACTCCAGGAAAAATAACAGTTTTTTCCAGTTTCGGTTCGATGCCCTGGTTTACACGAGTTAATAAAATTTATTGTATTGCTTTATAGGAGTGCTCTGTATTATAAATTTTACTACACCTTCCAGTGGAAGACTAGAGAATGTAACACCTGGCACTTTTATACATGGTATCCGGCAACCATAAATTGAGTATAGTTGTAGTAACTTCAAACAACATTTACAGCACTAATTAAATTTTAAATTGCCATAGAATTTAATATTTTATTTTTGAATGTAATGATTATCGTAGTTTTATAAAGATTAGTTTGGCTCATTCTGCATTGTAACTTTTCTTGTGAATTATCAAACATTAACACTAAAATACCTATGAAACAGTTAATATCAAACTTAATGAAAGCTTTCTTGCTGATCTAAAATTTTTGACATAATTGAAACCATCCACATTCAAATCATGTTGCATTTGCTCTAACCTGGAGATGGGGCAACTCTATACTGTGTATAGAGAAATTAAAAATTCAAATGGTAATTTTTTATATATAATACTAATATTCTTTCAAAATACTGAAAATCTGTAAATATTACCAACAGCTTAAATACGGAAATTCGAGATAACCTAATAAAACATACAGAGTTGGAGTTGTCAACTTTCAAGTGTGTCGAATTCAACCAGTCGATGACAAACTTTTGTCCATCCATCCCTTTTCGTAAACTTTCACAATGAACCCACTCAGCAATTTTTTTTTCGGCATAGTTTACCTCTTTAAATGACATACAACACAACGATAATCCAGACTTTTCATTTCCAGTTGTCTTTATTGGGATGGATTTTTCACCTTTTTTGACCGTGACGTTTGTAGGCAAACTGGAGTTTGGTCAGTGTTGCATATCAAACTTAAGGGGTAATCATGTTTTTTTTCCTTAGGCGTAAAATATGCTGTTGAAATGACCATGATTTTTCTTTGGACTCCTTCAGTAGTCTTTATGCCAATGAAGTGCGGCGCATTATTCTCCTACACCACCCCAAGCTTCCTTTAAATTCATCTTCAGAGATGTTCAAATTCCATGCAATTTCTCGTCCTTTAATCTGAATTGCCTCCATTGTCACAGGAAATCCTTGCTCTCACATCTCGGTGATGTATTTTACTACTTCGACGTCAATTTCTTCGAACCTCCCCTTCTCGGGCCCTCAAAACGCCTTTCTTGTACAATGGACATTTAACAGTTGATCCTTTTGATACTGCCAACACCTCACATTCTTTTCAGTGACATTGAACTTTCTTGCTATAGCGCAGCTATTTGTTGCTTCTACTTCACGTATTACTATAATTTTAAAATTGGAATCGTAATTTCGTCGAATTCCTCCGTTAGCCTGACTTTTTTTACTTCCTTGCCATTCACTCATATTTAAGGTTTATAAAACTCACAAATTAGGTATGATAAATAAAATAAAGTATGCACACTACACAAAACCTCAGAACAGACTAATGGGTAGACCGGGCAGGTAGAGTGAGAGAGGGTTCCTTGTGCCTTTCCTGCAAGAAAATACTGTCAGTGTACCACATGTCAGTATACTGTTCTTTACAATGTTTTCTACAGCTTATATGGAGTGATACTGTGTTTGATTATTGATGGGGGTGAGTAGGTTGTGGGAACTAACAATGGTATTGGAGCAGATGTGACTTCTAGCAAAACACTGTATTTGTAACCCCTACACTTTGACAAAAGATGCCACAGACAGGAAACACTTTATTTTGGGAAGAAACCAGATTTTTCTTTGTTTCTTTTTTCTTCACATTTAAGGGTCCGAATATAAGGCGACACTCCCTTTTCTGAGAAACAATTTTGGAAAAAAACCTCGCCTTATATTTGGGCATATACAGTAACTAAAATGGAGAAACCTCTTAATAATCATAATTTTTTTAAAGCAAAGTACTCACACACTTGTTTAGGGGAATTTACTCCATGCCAGAGACCCTTTTGTTCACACATGCAGAAATACACACAAGCATTAGCGGATTTGCAATAAGGCCAAAGTAGGCAATTGCCTAGGGGTGACGGGGTTTTGGGGACGGCAGGATTTCAGGTGGTCAGAATTATATATTCATTCATCAAGTTGCTGGACCGTCCATATAGTATACTATTTAGTAGATGGTAGATTTCAGCCTACTTTCAATAATGGGGTAAAAACAACCCATAAAAATGAGAATTTTAACGTCGGATTTTTTCCATTGGTTGTGACTGAAAACCTATAATTGTGCCAAATTTGAAGTCTCTAGGTGATCTGAAAGTTCATCATAATTTGTATCCTCGTATGGGGCAAAACCACCACTAAAAATTGCGATTTTAAGAATTTGATATTTTTTCCAGTGTTTGTTACAAATGCCACACGTTTTTGCCAAATTTAAATGATTTACCACCTCTAGAAATGCATTTTTAATGGTTTAAACTTTATGAATTTCTTACGGCCACAATAATAAACTTAGTTGTAATTCCTTCTGTTGCACCAAGGTCCAATTTTCTATACTCCTATTTTGGTTATTTAGCAAATACTACCGTAAGAAAAAAATTCAGCATTGTAGCACATTTAGAAATACCTAAACAATTAAATATGTTTAAATTTTGGGATTTTTAACGGCCAAAAAAATAAACTTTTTTGTTATTTGCGATTTTTTTCATCGGTTTTGCCACTAGACATAGCTACCAAACTTCAAGTTTCTAGCTCATCTAGAAATACCTCATAATTTGTATCTTTCACCTATGTCAATATCGTCAATACAGGTGACTCCTGAGTTTCGAACATTCGAGATTCAATTAATTCGAGATTTCGACACAGCCGATCGAATTGGGAACTACTTTACGCGGAGTAATTCTCACAGAGTAATTGGTTCCGACCAACCACGCGAGGTTTAGTTTTAGTGTAGACATAGTTATATCTGCTCTAATTGTTTGAATTTGTGCTGATTTCACTCTTTTTTTCTGTTAATCTTTTATTTTAATTTATTTTATTGATTTACTTATAAATTTATCACTTGACATGGCATCTAAAAGGAAATGTAATAGTGATAATGTAAGTGAATCAAATAAAAGAGTGCATAAGACTCATAGTTATGAATTGAAATTAGAAATTTTAAAGCGTTTTGAGAAAGGTGAAAGCCATACTGAAATCGCACCATCGCACAGTGGTCTCAATTGATCTAATTTTGGTCAAAATTCAATTTTTGGCCATAAATAATATTTTATTCTATGTATTTTATTTAAACGGGGTTAGTTAATAAAATGACACAAAAATATGATTTTCTATATTATCATATCTTTGAACAAAAGATATAAGCTTATAATTTCAATAAAGATTTGATATAAAAGCACTTTTTCAAAAATCTATTAATTATAAAGTATACCTATAACTTGCATGAAAACATTACAGTTAGGCATAACATTAAATTAAGCAGTAAATCATTTAACTTATCCCCGTCAAGAATAACGTTTATCCACTATCGGTGGATATGTCTTCACTTTCGCTCTCAGAAGAGGACGAAAATTATTTGAATTACTGTGTGGTTCAAGAGAGACTGCAATTTGACTTCTACTGCCATTTCGGTAATAATGACGTCTTCGGACGAAGGATAGCACCTCTGTTTAGCTGCCAAAATTTTTTTGTAGCTTGGATAGACATCAAAGTTTCTTTCCTTTCCTTCTCTTCTTAAAGTTAAATACGTACTTTTGGAAAGTTTCGTTTCTATCATTAGTGATAAAGCTTCATCTTCTGAATAAGGCTGAATTGGTCGTTTCTGGGCAGAACACCAAACATTTCTCATTTTGGAGGCTCTTGTTGGTGTTGTTTGAGTAATTTCTTCTATGATTTTTGCGGCATCTTTTTTCCCCACCTCCTTCAAACACATTCGCATCGCATATGTAAGTTGAGATTCGCCACATGTATTGCGGAGATTCTGTGCTTTTCTTCTTTTTGTTCTATCACTACATACTTCAAAAGATTTTTTTGGGCGACCCGAAGACGTAGAAGGTCTATCCGTGGAAATAGAAGGAGCATCAGTGACACTAGACGACAGAGTTGACGAAAAATGTACATATGTTTTTAACCAATCGGAATTAACCTTCAAAAATCGTCCCTTTGACCTATTACTTTTCGTCCATTTTTTAGAAAATGTATCACACAAATTACTCAGTACACTAATAATTTGGTTCTCAGATTCCCCTTTTATTCCGGTGAGTGCTCGAACTGCTTCTTGAACACGACGAATTCGGTCAGTTCGGCTCCCTCCGGTTGACACCCAGATGTCGAAAATGTCTCCCTTTGTTGGGATAAATTCCGAAAAACCTATAAAAACAACATATTTACCCTCTAACTCTCCGAAAGTTCTAATTATTAACAATTATTTAAATATAGAATAAAATAAACGTTTATAATAAAATAGTACAGAAGTCACGCTGAAAGCGATGCTCAAAATTGTCTTTGTGGTTACTGGAGATAAATCAAAATTTCTCGAAAAGTTGCAAAGAAAAGCAGATAATTTTTTCAAGATGATTTATCAACATATTACACTATTAGTACGTATAATAATTGTCTTGCCGGGATTCGACGGAGATTTTATATCTCTGATCAACGTATTAAAAGTCGAAAAAGTAAGCCATAAGATGCATGAGATTAAAGATTAAATAATGATGACATTAAAATATTTTACATTAGGTAAAAAAAGGTAAGAATAATAAATAAATACCTGATCGTGTATGTTCCATGCTGTAATTTCACTTTAATCAGCTCCAATTTCCCAGAAACACTGATTACAGTACGATGAATTTTCCTCTACACACAAACTTTGTAATAAATGAGAGCGCGTCTTCACACTACGACTGACAACCAGCAAGTGACATGTCAATAAATCGAGTGGTAAGTGCTTTTAATGGGTGGAGGAATTATCCTTTTTTCATTATACATAGTTACAAAATGGATATTTTGATAGTAATTTTTTACTTATTTGCAACATTTTGACCAAAATGAAGGTATAAGGGACCACTGTGCATCGTTGGGAATATGTCGTTCAACTATTAACACTTATGTGAAACAGAAGGAGAAAATTCTAGAAGATGTGATAAATTCACTTAATTTGATAACAACAGGTAATAGTCCTAGGCATGGTGTTGTGATTCCTAAAATGGAAAAACTTTTAAAACTTTGGGTAGTTGATCAGTGTCAGAAACACATTCCTATTAGTGAGACAATGATTAGAGTAAAGGCTAAGGATCTCTATGATGATTAGTTATTTTGTGCTTTTTTAATAACTTTTATATTAATTTCGCTGCGATAAATAGTTGTATGTATAGATAGATGCGGGAACATATCCCCCGATTATAACATGCAAGTATATGGAAAAACGGCATTCGACAATTTGAGATTCGACCACGTTTTCAGGAATGCATCCCCGTCAAAACTCGGGAGTCGCCTGTATATTATAGATGATGAAGTACTTTAAATAGGGCTTTCAGTGTGATTTTCAAAATTATGGAGGTTGAAGAAGATTACTACTTCGAAATCATGAAAGACCATTGGTACCCACCTAAGGAAGCTTGTCAAGGTAATAACCATAAATGCTCGGGAAAAGAACGAATTTTTCCTCTGGTATAACATAAATTTTATTAAAATTATTTTAAGGGGGCGAAAAAATAATTTTGTCTAGGGGCGGCAAGTTTCCAAATCTGCCACTGCACACAAACCAAAAACCACACGAATACTTCCTTTCTAAAAATGCCTAAATGTGCAATTCAAAATCAATGACTCTATCCTCAGTACGCATTCTCTCTCTTTGCTCATTGACTCTAAAAAGAAGTTACTTCATATATTGATGAAGAATAACAAGTTGTTCTTCATGCTGGGTATATATACATAAATAGGCCCCACTCCCACTCACTATCAAACTAGGCCCCACAAATAATTACGCCGGCCCAGCCATTCAGCTTGGGTGAAGTTTTCTAGCTTATCATTCTCAGATAATTCTGCAAAAATTGGTCCTTTCTGCTCTAAAAGTCTGGAAAACAGTTCTATTTATTATTTCACCGAGTTTCAATGTCCTGAATAAGGTTATTTTCCCATATTCCTTTGTAAAACACAATTAGTCTTTCCCTTGCTTGAACACTACATCACTAATGTCTAACAATTAACCTTCTTTTATGACATAGTTCACTGAATCTAGCAGTTGCTTTTTAGCATCATTTATTGCCAGTTGCATTGTATGAGCAAGGCAAGGTACTGAGGTCCATCTCGTCTCATATACTGCAGTTCTCATACTTCTGGCATTGTCAGTCACTATATACATACATTAGAACTGAACACTGCTAAATCTGACTACCTTTAGAAAGAAATCAACCGAGTAAATGAAATTATTGGTCCTAAGAAATGGGATATTAAGCATCGTAGAAGAGTACAGAAAGACTCAAAGACATGGGCGTTGGCAGGGGAGGGGCAAGGGGGGGCAGTTGCCCCCCCTGGAAATGTGTAAAAACCTAAATATTATATCAGACACTAGCAGAAGTGCCCGTTGAATTTAAAAGATTTAGTGAATCTAAAACTTCGACCGTATAACATCTAAACATCGAAAGAATAAAATAATACATAGTTTTAACCTCACGGTCGCCCGTGTGCAAGTCTCTCATTTACCGCCATTTTTAAGCGTCCTTTACAAAAATAAAAAACACCTTATGGTTTGATAAATTTCCATAGCCAATAAATATGAAAGAATATACGGCATATTATAATTACATTACTGTTAAAAATATTATACGTGTCTGACAATAAATTGGCCACCCCCGTTGTTTGACCGCCCGTGCACATCACACATATGGACAGTTGTCCAAAAATGAAGAAAATCGATCCATAATTAGGTATTTCAATGAATGAAGGAAAAAAACTTAACCCTGAAAAATCGAAAATTACGTGTAAACTTATAGGAAATAATTATTGAATTAAGCACCCCTTCCCATTAAGTTTTGGATGATACCTTCAACGGTGTGGATGTCTATAGCGCACAAAAAAAAAACAGAATTTCACTTTTATATACATAGATCATATCACTTTCGCCAAATCCAGCTTCATTTCTTGTGTAATTATGCCTTTCTGAAATGTTCACTTTTATGTCTTGTAAGCAAGAACACCTGTGAACGTATATTTGTCTATGATTGAACACTGACCCTGAAAAATGTACACCAGATGCGTGGGCCTATTTACATTTAAACATTTAAAATGTAGAATATAATGATTTTACTTATGAAAAAGGTAAGATTCCAGTATTCAATAGACCAAATAAGGTTCAATTACTTTGGTCAATCGTTATAAACGCTTCCCACAGGCTATTTCCTGAATAATTATCAGTGTCTATTTACGTTTCTATGTATAAAGATCAATGTCCTGTTTTCTATCAGTCACAAAAGTACAATAGGATGAGTTTATCAATTAAAGGACACAATGTAACATAAAAAGAAAATACAAAATTTAAAAAACAATATATTTGTGTCTACCTCTCTAATTCCATAATGGATGACAAATTAGGTAATTTCGACTCACAACTAAATCCTTAATTTCCTTAAGTTGTTCTTAACCTCTATTTTCGACGGTGTGGCCCGCGAAGAGGGCGGAATTGAGCTATGTAGCCCGCGATGTTTGCAGAAATGGATCATGTGGCCTTCGGGCCGAAAAGTTTGAGCACCACTGGTATATACAGTCGTCGGTAATATCAGCCCAGTAGAGCAGGTTGGCTGTCCTTACGCTTCGGGATTTAATGGGAAAACCCTCGTGACTGCAGAACTAGTCAGCGAATCGGTAGCCAGGTATTCAGTAAAGAATTGCAAGTGAAGGCAATAAGGTCTCTTTTGGTGGTGTCAGGAAGATGCAGTAGCAGTTAATAAGCATGTAATCTCTTTATATATTTTCCTAGTCCCTGGGCGAAAAGGAGGGGCGTATTGTTTTATTCAAACATGACTTTAACTTTGTAGCTCTGATACTTCGCCACTGTTATGCATTAGGTTTTAACTTTTTCTTAGGAAATGCCATTAGAGTTTGGTACCACTTTCTTCTTCAGCAGTACTGCATTTTGTCGTAATTTCTGTGATTCCCTATGGCTCCTTCGTTACCAGCTGTTAGTAGCGGAATCCTGACGTATGCTTGGTTTTTAATAAAATAGTTTGATGGGATATTGACAAGTGCCCTCACGTAACTTTTCAGTGATTTATTATTTTTGAACATATAAGGTGTAATAATTTAAAATCTTTTTAAATTAAGTTCTTTCCTTATACCTATAGGAATGGAAAAAAATCTAACAGGAAGAGAACTCGTAAGTTCAATAAACTTTTGGCGAAAGATTTTCCTTTTTTGAAAAAACTAAAATAGAAGATACTGTTAGGTTGCGATGAATGTAACTGTGAGTTTTCTGTCTCCCATGGTGGCAGATGTGATATCACAAAACATTTAGCAACAGAAAAGCATAAGAGAGCCGTAAGTAATGCCGCTTCCTGCTCTAAGAGAATTTCTTCCGAAAAACTAATTTCGCTGAAAAGGTAAGGCAATTAGCAACAGCAGGACTGTTTTCGTTCCATGTAATTAACCATAATCAAAGTTTTAGGTCAATGGATTGTACATCCAAAATCATCCAAAAACTGTTCAAAAAAAAGTTTTCATGTGCCAGAACATTCATTTTCGTTTGTTAAAGGTGGATATTTTTAATATATTATAAAAATGCAATATGTATATTGGACGTTAATCGTTTCCTAAAAATTAAGGTGAATAAAAGATTAATACATATTTGTTATTTGTGTCGAAGTATTTAGCCGATTGGAGTGGATTTTAACCAGTGTTCGTCACATGCACCGATGATACCGTTCCGTTTCATCAGACATGTAGAAATACCGTCCCTTATAATCAGCGTTCCATTTCGTAAAAATTTCCATTACACTACCAATACAAGCGTTCCGTTTCGTAACATTTTCCATTTCAAGCACAGATTTTAACCTACTTCAAGGGAAAGGCCAATCATCACACACACAATAAATTAGTCATTTAAAGCAGTGGTTCTCAACGGGGGCCATATGGCCCCCCAGGGGGCCACGCCGTATTTCTGAGGGGCCACGAGTAAAATACGTAAAGTTGGGGGGCCTCTGAAACTTCTGAGTGGGCCACGAAAAGTACAATGCTAGAATAAAATATTACTAAAATATATAAATAAAAATACGAAATTTGGAAGGCAGAATGGAATGAAAGAATTTTGGTTTGTTAGGTAGCAGTTTCTTATTTTAATATAATTTATTCTTTTCCATTTTGATACTGTTTTTTCCCATCCTACATTTTTCCGCTATATTTCCTTTACTACCGACAGTCACTATTACCAACATAAACGTGAAAATATTTCATTTACGTCGCGCTTTACTACACTTATTTGGCAGGACCTCTCTCCGAAATAATTTTCATTTCGTCACATTTAGCCGAAAAAAAACTACTTTTTTGCTCTCGAGTCAAGGCAAAAGATTTTCTGTGGCCTCAGTTAAGGATTTTGTGATTAAAAATATATGTGGTGACTTGTCAAATCTTATGTCAAAAGGGAGTAGACAGTTTTCGCACCGAGCCACCGGTGGCGGGAAACTGGTGACTATGTGCGAAAGCTGCATTAATTACGATGGTACCACATCTTACACGAGGGCTACCTTCCAAAGACGGCATCCGAAGCCAGTATTAATCTTAAGTTGACAATAAAGTACCTACATACCTTGGATACAGGGCCGTACTGATGAAAAGGCGCATGAGGCGCTAGCTGGGAACCTTGCCGAAAAGGGGTCTTTCCCTCAAATTTTAATTTTTTTCAAAATTTTGAAATTTTTTCTGCCATAGGCGCTGAATAGAGAATGTGCCAAACGGTCGGTCGGATGACAAGGAACATTCGCGAAAATATATATATTTCCATCCTTACACTATCAACAGCGTTCATGGAATTCTGGACTCACAATGCAGGTCATCCTCGTCCTGCGGAGTTTTAGCGCCTATTTGAGAAAACTTCGCCTGATAACTTTTTGAAGTTATGATTTGCTGAATATAGTGATAGTGCATTTATTTCACAAATATTTAGTAGATAAAAAAATACTGTAAGTGGCCGACGTCGTGAATTTCTTCATCAGGTGTTACCTCCTTTCTTTTCGACATAATTCCAATATGTAAAGCATAATATTTTTACTATAAAGACTATTACAGTGGTAGGATTAGGCAAAAAATATATCTGCATCAAAAATAAACTTCTAAACAATTTAAAATACTCACATTTAGAAGACGCATGGATCACATTAGAAACGACAACGAAAAGGCAAAACGAAGATAAAGTCACAGCAAATTAATTTATATTGAAATATGAATTGTTACAGTGAAAATATAGTTAAAAAAGAGAAATAATTCAAAAATAATTTTTCTTAACAAATAAAAATCCGTGACTAGCATAGAATTGCAAGATGATGATCTCATTGTATATGTTGAACATTTGAAGCATTTGTATAATGATATGCAATTTCGGTTCAGCGATCTGCTAGAGATGAATATTCCAGATTGGGTGGTCGATCCATTTGGGGTAAATGCGGTTGATGTTGACATCATATTCCAAGAATGTTTGATTGAGCTGCAGAGTGATATAACAGCTCAAGCTAGACTCAAAAATAGCAAACAGAATTTCTGGATAAGTAGCGAAATTGCAAATAAGTTTCCACAGCTCTGGGAGAAGGCAAAATTGTTTTCTATCGGATTTCCCACTTCTGGTTGAATCTGGGTTTAGTCGAGTACTTCACCTGCTATCAAAAGCTCGTAACCGTGTTGATATTGTGAAGAGAGGTGACCTTCGATTATCTCTGACAACACTTCAACCAGATATTCAAAAGCTTGCTAGTTTGCATCAGCCACAAGGATCTCACTAAACAAAGTGACAATAATATTATGGCAATATTTTTTGTATTAAATACATTATAAATAAACAATTTTTTGTATTACATTTATTATAAATAAAAAATAGGTATATTATAAATATGGATTATATTATAAACAGTGCAGTTGATAAAGTACCTTTTTTTACCAACTAACAGCGACTATGATGGGCAGGGGCCACAGAGGTGAATGAAGCTCAGAAGGGGGCCACGCGGAAAAAAAGGTTGAGAAACACTGATTTAAAGTATACTTTAAGTTAATTTCGAGAGGATATTCAGTACAGTGATAATATAATTCATAGTGATTCATTGGTGTGCACATGTGGTCAGATAGGGGCCGGTTAAGTAAAACTTTCCCAGGTTGGAAAAAATTGCGTCCGCCCCTGGGTAACAGGCATTTTTGTGTTTTGCCCCATCTTGCAAAATTCTCTGCCGACGTCCTTGCTCAAAGAGCATCATCTGGCTTCCAAAGAGCACAGTAGTGCTCGCGAGCACCGGGTTGGGAGTAATTATTCTTCCATGCCCCTGCACTATATGAATACAGAATTGATGTCAGGAGTCTCATGTAAGGGTCAAAATAACACAGTTCGCTAGCCTAGCGGTGAGTTATGTTTTAAATAACTTTTTATTGATTTGTGTTTTACGTTTTGTTTCAAATGCTAATTTTCTAATGAAAATGCAATATCAGAAACTATGAACATGATTTTCGTACAAGTAGAAAAGCCCGTTGTGGTCGTAATACAACGGGCCTAGAGTTTCCTTTGAGCTGAACCCGCGCAATGCTTGTGCGGTATATTTTCAATTGATTTATAAAAAAAATAATGTATGTAAAATAAGTTGATCTCAATAATTAACATTTAACTCTCCTAAGAAACTATTGCTGCTCAGAAACAGGAGGATCAGTCTGCTAAGGTAGTTCAGTGGTAGAGTATACGCCCGGCAAGTGGATGACCCGGGTTCGTATTCCCAGTCATAGCAGATTTTTTCTCCTGTTTCTCCATTTCCCTACACAGTAATTGATCGCGATCTTTTGTTTTTCTTTTTATTCAAATATATGTCCTTTCTTTTTTATATAACAATCAATGCAACCGTTTATGTAGAATATCAATGAAGAGAAGATATTCATGTAATGTGTTTAAAAAAATAACGTATGTCCCTATTCTCATTTAATTTTAAATTTATGCGTGAGCCTATTTGCGTTAATAAGCATTACAGATGTATAATATAATGGTTCTACTTACAAAGAGATAAGATTCCAGCATTCAAACGATGATAAGAAGATTCAACTGCTTTGATTGAATCGTTAGAAACGCTTCCCATACGCAGTTAACTGAATAATTATCCGTAAATATTTACGTTGCTATGTATAAAGTCTTGATGTTGCTACAGCAATAATTTCGATGCTTAAACAAAGTGCAAAGTGAATAACGCTATTCTTTCACCTATTTGAAGGTTTAATTGGCATTATTTGAATCGGAGGCAACAATTACGGTCGCCTTGACAACGTCCGGAAAGAGTACGAAATATCCGTAAAATTTCGGAAACAATTGCGTATTTCAGAATGATTCAACCGTGTAACATATAAACATCACAAGAATAAGATACTATAGAGTTTTAACCATCAAATAAAGCAAAAACGAAGAAAATCGGTCCACATTTACGTTTTAATGTATGAAGGAAAAAAACCTTGCACTCTGAAAAATCGAAAATCCTGTGTAAATGGTTCAAGTACACATGCACCAAAAAAAGCCACGCATGCCGATCAGTTTAAGCGAATTATATTATAAATAATTTACGAAAGTTTGTTTTATTTTCATAAGCCGTTAATTTTAAGATTAAAGAAAAAATTACATTTTGTGATGTTAAAATGTATAATCTTGTTTCTGTTTAAGGAGTTGGCATGGAAGAATAATAGGAAGCACAGCTCCGATAAGGCCTATGCATGGAGCATATAATAAGGAGATCCAACTCCTCGCCGAAAGAGAGCATATTTTGTTGCCACTTTAGTCGCAGCGTATTATTTCCAGCTTGGCGGCGCTGATGTTCTTTGGTTTGCTACAAATCGCTACGAATTGTGATAGTTAGCTGTGTTCTAATGGATACTTGTTAAATCCATTTCGTTTGAGTGAAATTTTCTGCATCTGCGGTGGAATATTTTATTCCATAATGATACAAAATTCAGTGTTGCTTTGTGCTTGGCTGTTCGACAGGTTATAGCAAAACAGTACGAGTGAACAAGATTATGGGAGTGAAAAACACAAGTGTTTTCAAGGCAAGGGTAAGTACACATTAGTCAATAAATATAAATTTATTTAATGTAGAAAGGATATTAATTGAAGTGATAATGTCATATTGAAATCGTTTACTTTCAGAATGAAGTTCAGCTTCAGAAATGGAGGATTATACCCTGCAAAGATCATAAAGTTATGTAATGTATATATATTTATGTGAAATTGGTATTCAATGTGGTTTTTGGTCTAGTGTTTGTTTTTATTTGTAATTATCCTTCTTTCTTTTCAGGTTGCTTCCTCAGTTGAATTGTATGTATACTGAATTTACTGCAAGTCCCTCAAGTTATGTATATAAATTTATGTGAAATTGGTATTCAATGTGGTTTTTGGTCTAGTGATTTGTTTTTATTTGTAATTATCCTTCTCTCTTTTCAGGTTGCTTCCTCAGTTGAATTGTATGTATACTGAATGCAATTCAAGTCTCTGAAGTTTCTTAATGTATACAGTGGCAGACATAGAGAATGCGAGAGCCTAAGGCGAATGTTGTTTACAAGGCCCACAGCTTACAATGTCCGACCATGTGTGCCATTAGGACATTAAAAAAACTTAGCAGAAATGCTGTGCATTCAAGACTCTTCCAGACTAATGTTATCTATTCTATTTATGCCTTTACTGGCTAAATGCATTCAGGTAAATATTGAAAAATGCAATTCAACTGAGGAAGCACACCTGAAAAGACAGAAAGATAATTACAAAGTATACCAAATCACAAGAACAAAAACTATAATGAAAACTAATAACACATATATACATACATTCAGGGTCAGTTACAGGGCTAGGCAACATAGGCAAACACCTAGGGCTATGAGCAGAACACCTAATGGCACACATGGTCAGACATTGTAAGCTGTGGGTCTTGTAAACAACATTCGCCTTAGGCTCTCGCATTCTCTAATTGCCAAAAAGATATAATCTTTTGGCAGCAAAAGGTTGCCAAAATCCCCACCCAATTCCTCATAGCCCTTCAAATAGGAAAAGTACTCATGTTTGCTGGTCACCGTGGTAGTAGAAGGATTTAGTATTGCTTCCTTGCAAGATGAACAAGCATGCTGTTTGAAAAACATCTTACACAGAAAGCCAGATACATATATAACATTTAACTCTTCTAATTCTAAATTAACATCAACAATATCATTAAAATTAACATCTACTTCCTGAAAATCAGATCTACAACTATTATTACTACAATTATCACTACTCTTAGAAAGAAAATCACTATACTGGTTTTCAAATGAGTTGTCGGGTGAGATTTCGACCGCACTCAGGACCGCCCGTATCTCTTCGCTGCAAGGAGGAGGGGGTAGTGCCTCCTAGCAGAAAGCTCAAGCTCGATGTTGCCAACTCTACACCAGAACACACAACGTTTGGCGGGCATTTAAAGGGAATTTACGAATGGAAATATTTTTTATACACTGTGTCATTTTTGAAAATTAATTTCGGGCACTTCCCGATAAGTTACAGAAATGAAATTTGGAACGTTCGTAAGTATGGTGGGTTACTACAATAATTCGAGGATAAGATTTCCTTAGGTGCCCTCGGTTCGATTCCAGATCGTCCGGAATATTCCCCGTTTAATTACACGCAAAAGAATTTAAACCACCATACCGCATATACCATATGGAATCGAGAGCTGAAATTTTTTGGAATAGTGTAAAGTATAGAGTACACTGTAAAAACACCGAGACTTTTCACCTCGGTGTCCTGGGTTTGACTAGAAAAATATAATAGAATAAATTAGTTGGTTGGCTTTTTTTATCAACCGAAATTTTTTAAAATTTGTTTTATTATCGTATCACACACGTAGCATGCACGCTTAATCAAACAATTGGATTTTGCCACTATAGTCTTGATAAAGCATTTTATTATTTATTATATTCTTTGAATTCTTCTTTCACTTATTCCACACGCTTCAGCCACTTTTTTGTACTTTCTCCAGAGAGGTAATTGGACGCCCAAGTTCCTTCTCCTTCTGAAAGTACTGCAACACGTTGTGCACTATTTTCTTGGCTTGACTTCCAAGAATTAAAAATTTCGGATTCTCCATTGCTTACGCACCGGTTATGCAGTTAACGCAATGCAAATAACAAAAATATTCATTAACAAAATAACTGAAGAAACGAAATAACAAAACAAATAACGAAGTAACTGAATAACTTATAATGAGCGATGTAAAAAACGGAATGAAAAACAAGGAAATTGAATTAACAAAGATAAAAAACAAAAGATGTAACTAAAAAACAAATAACAAAGTAACTGAATTACTTATAACGAACGATTTAACAAACGGAATGAATAACGATAAAATTGAATTAACAAAGATAATAAACAAAATATGTAACTAAAAAACAAATAATGAAGTAACTGAATTACTTATAACGAACGATTTAACAAACGGAATGAATAACAAGGAAATTGAATTAACAAAGATAAAAAACAAAGGATGTAACTAAAAAGCTCAACGAACAACAACTTTAACTGCACAATTTCAGCGGCATAAGCACGTGGCAACACAGCACACTCATACACGATGTCACCACTATGGAGTCCCGATAAAGAATGAGCTCTCGGACGCCTAGGCTCCTCCTACTTTCCTATTGGTTCGCTCAGTGCCTCGTTCCTGTCCACTTTCTCTTCTATGTACCTCCCCCTCATCCGCCAAGTCATTTGAAAACAGGCATAATCCTAACTAAAAACTGCTTTAGATCTAACTCACAATTACTTTCATTAGACAATTTGGAAAGATAGGTGAGCAACAGATGCTTGAATCCTCTTCCAAATTGTACTACTGTTGGGTTATCATTGCATCCGTCTTGCTGTCAGATCACAGAGAACATATTTTCTAAGGCATCCTGATTCAGAATTCTAGTGCAAAATTTTGGGATACCAAAACGATCCTTTAACTCTGAATACAACCCTAACAAACTATTTATGCTAATGAGCCACCCATTCAAGCATGCAGGTTGTCGCTTACATCCAACAAAATAGCTGTCTTTAACTTTGTGAGGGCGTTCTTAAAAATTCCTCATGAGGACTCCCCTCCATCATTGCAAAGCGATACTTGAATGGATGGCACCTTAACTGACTACTATTAAATGTATCAAATAAATTATCCATAAACTCAAAGAAATTAGCAGTGTTTAGTGCATTGTTACTGAGTTTTTTCATCCCAACAAAAGCACAAATGGCAACACTCATACTTCGACTGAAGACTTGAGATGCCAGTTTAACCTTCATTTTTAATCTTTGGTATCATTTTAAGCTTGAGAGGATCAGTCAACTCAATGTTTTGAAATGACACCATTCAACTAAACTACCATCAAAGTTAAAATTATATTTCACACGGTGCGTTTTTCCTTGCTGGATTGCTTGCGTGGAGCCCTGATGGCTGCTGTGCGTGCTAGCCTGCTCAAAATCCCGCTCGCTGATGGTTGCCCTGCTTGCTACCTTGCTGGTTTTTGAGGTTAGGTCCCGTGCTATTTTTCCTGCTGGCTGGTGGTATCAGCCAATCACCACCGAGCGCTACATCACATGATCAACACAGAGCGGTCTCGTGTTTTCATAAATAGTGTGATGGTTAATATATGTGTTGATGATTATATCTTCTAGTGATGATCATAATTTTTATAGATGTGTATACTGTAAATAATGGTATGATTTTATAATTTGATTCTGTAATTGGATGCAGTAGTGCCCGTTATTTTTATAATAAATAAATTGGATTTATGGTTGGATTAAAATGTTTTATTATTCATTCATTTTATGAAATGCCATCAACGAAGTTATTACAGATACTTGGATATATAAAAAATAATTATTTTTGGATTAAAAGATTAGATTTTATAACATTATATTTTTCATTATGAGCAGCATCATGTAATCATCAAAATTGTTGTCATATACTTCGAGTTAATAATTATTTATATATATCAAAAAAACAATGAAACCAATGAATTAATTATATATAAAATAACCTTTATAACATATAACAGTCCACCGCCCTGTCGTAAAAACTTGCATTTTCACCCGTGTGGCGTGCAAGTCCTCTGCACGGCACAACACTGATCTATCTCCAAATGGAAGGATTCCTTGGATTGGCTTCACGCTCCATGTGAAACGGTAACCATCAGTGAACCAAGCTCAGTGCCCATCAGCGTAGCCCGCTGAGTAGCACGCAGGGAATCTCGCAAGCTAGCCAGCAACAAAAAATGCAGTGTGAAACAGGCTTAAATTATTCCGGATTGATTTAAGGAGATGAGTAGGATCAAACATAAAATATGTTTTCTCCCCACCAACCACAAAAAAAGGAACCTCTAAGGTCACATCCAATTTCCCACACAAGCTGAGATTGTGGGGCCCCTGGTCACAAATCAAAATCTTAACCTTAAAACCTATGGAACTAACTTTATAAATACAATCTAAAACTATTCTATGTAATACATCTACATTTGTGCTTTGTGGGTTACCCAATAGCCTAAACATTGTTTCCACTTCTTATTAATTCCTTTGAACATAGCAACTAAACACTGATTTCCAATGACAGAATTGGTTACATTATTACCATAATTACAAAAGCCTACAACACTATCTATTCTAGTATCATAAAATAAATTTTCCTTAATTGCAACTTCATCTATAACTAAAGCTACAGCTAAATCAGTCTCTGTAAGGTTTTTTTTGGAATGGTCCTTCAGAGCAACCAAAGCATTATCATCAATGCCTGGTTGAACTATAACCTCTTTCTGCCAGTTTTGTAATGACCTCACTGACGGAAGACAGTGTTTTCTCTAGGAACCTATATGCTCTAGGTCAATGATAATACAAACTTAAGGCAAAATCCTTCATAAATGGTGACCAGAGCCTACCAGACTTCTTCCTCATGCTCAACCTCACTTGGGCCATAAATAAATTTTGACAAGACTTTGGCAAATATTTTTTACAATTTGCCATAATTTTTTCCTTTTCTGCCCTGGAGCTCTCTGTGTTTATTTTATGACTAACTCTATGCTGCCTTGATCTAAGCAACGCCAATTTCTTGCAGTATGACACCAGCCACCTAGCAGTCCTTGGAGTAGGTCTGCTCCGATAACACCTTGGTTTTGAACTCAAGCTTGCTGTAACAAACATTTCATTGATAAGGAATCTTTCTGAAAATATTCACAAGCCTATAAATGCAAAACATTTGCTGCATAAACTTACTCATTACATTCCTCTTTACTGGGGTGGTAGGAGTTTTTGGAGCATTCAAGACTTCATCTGAACTTGCTGAATAATGACTGTAATAACAGTAGTAGTAGTAGGACATTAGCAATCACCAAGGATACACACTTTTTAACACATTACAGAATATTTTATTCTCATTAATTTGGGTTTATCCCAAAAAAATGAACGACTAAATTGGTATATGTAGTTTACAAAGCAACATCAAAGAATTTGAGCTATTTCTAATAAAACACAAAACTTACCCATTCCTTTTTCAGTTCTCCTGTCAGGTGATTTTTCTCTTTCCACCTCATAAACACTGGGTGTATCAATCACCTCCTCCACATTTTTGTTATCAGCTAATAGATAATGAAAAGTACATTAATGTAGGCAATGAAGCGTTTATAATTTATAGAAAATGTTACAAAAAATAAATTATTTACACAAACCTAAAGCACTGGTTATGGAACAGTCCATTTGCAACGTTGATGCATCATCCAAATTTGCATTAACTAAAAATGAGGGAAAGAAAGCACTTCTTTATTTCGATACAAAGCAGAATGAAATTTAGGTCACTAACAATAAGTAAAACAACAGTCCTCTTCGGTAATTTGTAGCAACATTAAACACGGTCAACTTTAAAATTATTTTACTATTTATCATTTAACACAATTATAACAACAAAATAGTTCAAAATAAAGCGGAAGGCTCGAGCGTTGCCCTTGTCCTTTCGAGGTCGGAAAAATGATTCACTGAAAACATCATCGCAATCGGTTGGCTAGGTTTTCGAAATTTCTTCCAGGAAACAATTACCTCAATTAATTCAAAAGAAAATTATTTTTTAAATAATGCCTCATTCCGCATCGATGGGAGAAATTGCATAGTTTCAAATACCATAACTTTACTGAATCCCAAATATATAGTATAATTTGCGTTAAGATTGCTAACTATACATGTTAAATACTAGTGCAAGGCATTAATACACGTAAGTTATAGGAATGCGTAATTGAATAATCAGAAATAGTTTTCATATACATACCGTTCAGAGCATGCTGCGGCCTCAGTCACGCTGCTCTTCACGGAGTGAGAATTTTAACCATTCATGGGCTCTAAAAATAAAAATCATGTAAGCACGTGGTGCCAAACTATCAGTAACATCCTAAACTATTGAATAAAATAAAGCATCATAAAATACTTACCTATTTTGATCCTTAGGAAAGTAAAAAAAGGATATTGGCATATCTGTCCACATCCGAAAAAGTTCCCGCACCATGAAGTCGCACAATAAACACTGCGTTTACGTTTATTGTTAGTGCAGTATTTTTCGCTGTCCGTCATGGCGGCCATATCTGAAAAACGCAATTTAAGCACAACTACCCTTCCTTACTTCCAGACAATCCAGGATATGGATGGCAAGGATCGCAAGCTTAAATACGAAATAGCATTTCCCCTCGTGGATCGTAACTTTTAGATAACGTGCCTGTCTACATTTCACTGACTCTATTGTTTGATGGTCTTTCTTGACTTGTTCACTTTACAGTTGTTGTGTCACCACAACTTTTAAACAGTTTTAGTTTTAAAGATTTTTACAGCTGTCCACTATTGTAAATAATATGCTCCTGACTAGGCCGGGGTCACCTCATGCTGACCACTGTGGAGCTCGAAAATGTTCGAGAAGTAGGCTTATTACGATTTCTTGAGAAAGTAACCGTGGAGATCTCATGGGAAAAATATGTTACTATCAGCACAGTCATTCCCATTAATTGTCTTATTCAAGGAATAAATAGCGCCGAACCTAAATTAGCAATTGGGGCGTTTAAAATCGTCACTTCAAACAAAAATCAAAAAAAGATTTGGTGAAAGGGAAAATGTCCATTTGTTAGCAATTGGGACAATACTAGATCCCCGTTTCAAAAATTTACATTTCACAGACCCAGTGGCATCGGCACGGACCGACGTTAAACCAAATAAAAATGTTGATAGCCACCATTACTGCTCATGACTAAAGTGACCAGACATACTGATTTAATCAGTACAGTACTGATTTGAGACAA
This sequence comes from Uropetala carovei, assembly GCA_036926305.1. Classification (NCBI taxonomy): domain Eukaryota; kingdom Metazoa; phylum Arthropoda; class Insecta; order Odonata; family Petaluridae; genus Uropetala; species Uropetala carovei. The sequence goes on along the minus strand of JAXCHB010000220.1, from coordinate 600,025 downwards.
TGTATACTGATTTCAAATATGTACTGAATTTTGTACTGAATTCTAAAGTTGTACTGATTTTAAAAGAAGAAAAAATATATAATTATTTAGTTCATTTACTGTGGGATTGACGGTTGAGGTGGCTCGGGTGCGATGTGTAAAGAGGACTTGTGGCAACGCTGAGTAGTTCCCGCTATAGTCTGTTCACTATCAAAAGTCTCTTGGCCTTGAAGACGCCACTTATCAGCAGCCAATAGGAGACGGTTCTTTTGGGAAGGTAGTGGGGGGAACTCAGTGTTACTCTTGATTTCGAAGCGTTCACATCGGTCTGCATTACCATTTCTACCGCCGTTTCCTTGCTGTTGCTGTTCGTGATTGGGTATCTGTCCTCCCGCGCGAAAGTTGTGAGGGTCGATGGAAGGGGAAACGTTCGTGATTGGCTACTTGTTCTATGAAGGCCAAGAGACTTTAGATAGTGAATTGACTATAGCAAACATTACCTGCCCTCCACCTATGATTGGCTGTGAGGGAGGGGAGTTTTTCAGTCTTTCCTTCCAAACCCCCACCCCTTCTCTACAACTATAAATCTCAATTCCAAAGTAATGTCTTCCAGCCAATAGTAGTTATGGTTGTGTATGTCATGTGAGTAGTATAATATTTTAATGCTGTTTAGTAAATTAACATTATTCTCAGAATAGATTATTAATATTCGTATTTAATTATATTTAAAGACCCTGCCATAAATAGAAGAAAAAACATTTTCTGATCGACTTCAGCAAGAGTATCCAATATATATATATATAAAACAATAGTGTTATATACCTATGTATACTGTATAAAATTTCAATATATAAAGTATTATATTGAAATGTAGTTTTCTTTCATAGATATAAGAAATAAAAAAATGTACTGATTTTACATCTAGAAAATCTGGTCACTTTACTCATGACCCTTCTTCTGCTTCGTCTGATTCCGATGGAAATGGAGGTTCCGCCACAGATATATATATTTGTGGAGCTTCCACAAAAATTTGGCCTATAAATCATCTAAACGTTCTGGACGATTTGATACAGCAGCCGACTTGGATGCAGAAATTTCTGTATTTATCAACACCCGTTACAAATTTAAAGCAAAATCCCTTGGAACTATGGAATGAAATGAGAGTCGTTTATCTCACGCTGTATATTCTGGCAAGGAAGTATTTACATCCTGTAGCCACGTCAGTCGCGGCAGAAATATTGTTTTCAAAAGCAGGGAGTACGATTACAAAAACTAGAAACAGACTCTCCGGAAAATTTTATCAAATTTTTTTTGAGTGGGTTACCAGAAAAATTTTGGCAATAATGTTTATAAAGCTATTTATAGAAAATATACTGTCTAGATGTAGTTATTGTATAGATGTGTTTTTTTACCTTAATGAACCATATTTAATAATTAAATGCACTTTATACTATGATCATAAGTAGTATATCGCTTGAAAACCAGTTTCCCGAATATATTTAGCTTAAACCAGCTTAAACATCGATGTTCACCGATACATCGATGTTTTGAAACGATGTTTTCGATGCCATCGATGTATTTGTGTCGATGTTTATCGATGTCGATGTTTTTGTGATTTTTGCTATCCCTGCTGACAATGCCAAATTGCCGTACAGATGTCGTTGAATTGCGGTGTTGTGAGACATTTAGCCAAGTAAGAAAGAAGATAGAAACTTCTCTTCCTATCCTTCTTTCCTGGTGTTGGTATGGTTTTTGAGTATGAGAACTATGTAAATTTGTCGAGAATTGTGTATAAAATATCAAGAAATTTTCTGCAACTCAGAAAATTACATATACAATCATAATTGGAGCCCAAAGTCGACCTGATGAGGATGTGAGGTCATCGAAGGCAAAATAGTATAATTATCGACTATCATTTAGTGAAAGACGACATTGAGTTCTGCGGATGCTTAAGCAGTGTTCGCCGTAAAATTTCCATTAATTTTCTACAAATTCATGTAATATAAATGTATGGCTAAGGATTTCTGAAGATGGTTTGTGATAAGTGCGAAAAAAAGCTTGGGAGAGTTATTACTCCCGATCCATGGAAGTCTGGTGCTCGAAATACCTTGGAAAGCGGTGGACGAAAAGTTGGGGAAAACAAAGCCTTAACTGCTAAGAAAGCTCGTTTTAACCCGTACACAGCAAAATTCGACGCGTGTCGTATATGTCGCCAGAAAGTTAGTTTAAGTATATTTAAACAAACTACTACCCAAATAGAGATAATGTCATTAAAAAAGTCAACTTGTTCCTTCAATTTTTCCTTTTAATTACTTTCATGCAAAGGAGTTTATAGATTAACTTAAAAAATACGGGTTATGTATTTGCTTATAGCATGGTATGAAACTTATTTAATGAAATACTTAATGTTGTAGGTTCACCAGGTTGGATCTCACTACTGCCAGGCTTGTGCGTATAAGAAAGGTATTTGTGCCATGTGTGGGAAAAAGCTAATGGACACGAAAAATTACAAGCAGTCTTCAGCCTGACATAAGCATCTTGAAGTGAATTATAATGTTAAGTGTATCATAGGCCGAAATTTGGCGATTTTCTTTGTAACTTAAATGATATCAGTTTAAATTACTGTAAAGTTATTGTATTTTACCAGCTCATTCACATTAATAATAAAGTCTCAAACAAATACAATCCCAGGTATTGGTAGATTATTTCGCCATGCATGTTTTTAAAATTTTGTATGACACGATTAATATAGGTTAATTAGCCTTCTGATAAACCTCTTCTAACTCCACTTAGTACCTTTCTCTTCATCCGTAAATTGCTATTGTTGAACTAAACCCTTCTGCTAATGGTATTAACTGTATAGGTACATTATGCTGATGATAGAAATTTTATTCTTTCCTCATCATGTTTTGGTGGTTTGTTAAATAATTTCAAAATTAAGAACCCTTTAACCGTACAAGGTAGAATATTTAGAGACAAAACAACCGGTAAAAATTAAACAGAGTAATGAAATAAAAAAAAATGTTACACTTGCAGGTTTACGGGGATAACTCCTCGCTAGTGACCTGGTGTCAAACGTTCAGGCACTCATTGGCTCCCAAAAGAACTAATCCTGTCAGAATAACACACTCAAGTAACAAACGGGAATCTCTAAATATTCAGTGGGACACTAGTTTAAAACAAAACCTTTCCACGAAGATGAAAAATTTTGCTTAACATAAATATTGTATGATTATTTAGAAGTACAGCATTAAATTAAAATGTTTTCCTTAAATTTTTTCTCCTGACCTTTTCATTAGCAAAAATCTCTGTAATTTTGGAAGTATCCAATTTTCTTGCTGTTTCTTTCTCGGTTGAAAGAACTCCTAAGCCATTTAGTCATTCTTCGGATATGGTACTTTGTAAATAACTTTTTATTATTAACAGTTTTGAAAAACTTCGTTGATTGGTATTCGTTGTTACTGGCAATGTTAGGAAAAGCATTAATATAGTGCATGCATCTGGAAAACTAGGAACTAGTTCACTTATCAATCAGATGAATGTCTGCCATTGCTTTAATATTTTTAACACATTTAAGGATTTCGATACATCAACAAATCTATATCTTAAAGCCTCCAAGCTCTCTCATTTTTAGAAGAAAAACGTGTAGCACATATGCATTTAAGTGATTTAGAGGTTCCTCAGAATTTGTTTTGTTAATTAAATTCCATCTTATCACTGTCACTAAAAATACATAAACTGAATCAACTACATCAAAAAAGTCGTTTACTTCTTCAATATCTGATGTAGTGTGTTTTAAAACCAGATTTCAATCATGATTTGCACAATGTATGTATGGGACATTTGACTGAGTATCCTGTATTCTTTTCTTGTACGCACCACTCATTACAGATGCCCCATCATAGGAATGAGCATGAATCTTCTCCAATCCACCTAAAATCTTTAATTTTGAAACAATTATGTTCATCAGTCCTTCTGCAGAATGATTTTCAACTGCAACAAACCCATAAAGTGTTCGTTAATTTTCAGCACCGAGGCTTTGTGGTATTCATTGTATGTACTCAATTGCTACATAATGGACAATGATGCTCAACTGATCAATTTTTTTATATATCTTGCATTGTATAAACCAATATAGAAAAAAACAACATTTGCTAATATTTCAAGTGTTTCATTTTGAATTTTTTCCGATAAATACTTTATTTTTCTTTGGGGTGAGTTTAAGAGTTGATCCAACATGTTGTCATACTTAGGTAATAGCTTTATAATTGATAAAAAATTTCCTCTGCTGATTTCTTATCCTCTCGATGACCATGGAATGGCAAGTTCCACAAAGCTAATGTGAGCATAACATTGATTAATCTATCAAGGATTCTTCTCCAGTATGAGGCTTGTCTTATTTTGAAATTGATTTCATCAAAGATTGGTTCTCCTTCACGCCACTGACTTAGCACTGCACAGCACTGTTTGTGATCAGAAGATTCTTCATGACTAATTTCTAGAGTTAAATGTTGCCAATCCTGCTTCCATTTGCCATACTGTTTGGAACTTTCTTAGAGAATAACCAGCATGGTAAACATAATCCTTTATTTTAGAATAACATAGCCAATCTCTTCTAATATGAATCCCAGCTTGCGTGATTTGAAAATGATAATAATCATTGAACTGTTATTCTGTTTTGGGTCTTTAGGAAACGGCCCTTTTGGTTGATTTGGTCCACATAAAACAATCGTTCATCTTTCATTTTCACTCATATCTTTGGAGTATAAGGCTTTGTCTTTGGGACATGCAGATTGTAAATGAGTATCATCAGGTAATTCAATGCAATTTCTTAACTCATCTAATGTATCCAGTTCCAAAGGGCCTTCGAATTCATTCCCTATCAGTTGTGGAGTTACTGATTCAGATAATATTCTTTCATTGCTGCCCAATCCCTGTCCTTGGTGATTTGAAGATGGTTTTACAAAAGATGTTATTTTCTGACATTTCTTAATTTCGTCTTCTTGTTTTTTGAGCAATTTTTGTTTCTTGGGACTAGTTCCATTTCATACGATATTGTTTACTCTGGATGACTTTTATGTTTACTAAAAATGCGGCCCTAAAAACCCAAACCGGTGCCCCAAGTCCTGGCTATGCCACTGAGTGGGCCCCCTCTGCGAAGTGGGCCCAGGTTCATTGCACCCCGGTAATTACGCCACTGATAGCTCTGCTTCGAACAAGAATGAACTTACATGAATGTGAGAAAAATTCAATAGTTCATAGCTGTAATACTAGACAGCTTAGTGATTTACATGTCCCCTATGTTCGTACCCGAGCAACAGCTCTTGGCCTGAAAGCCAATCTCTTCTAATATGAATCCCAGCTTGCGTGATTTGAAAATGATAATAATCATTGAACTGTTATTCTGTTTTGGGTCTTTAGGAAACGGCCCTTTTGGTTGATTTGGTCCACATAAAACAATCGTTCATCTTTCATTTTCACTCATATCTTTGGAGTATAAGGCTTTGTCTTTGGGACATGCAGATTGTAAATGAGTATCATCAGGTAATTCAATGCAATTTCTTAACTCATCTAATGTATCCAGTTCCAAAGGGCCTTCGAATTCATTCCCAATCAGTTGTGGAGTTTCTGATTCAGATAATATTCTTTCATTGCTGCCCAATCCCTGTCCTTGGTGATTTGAAGATGGTTTTACAAAAGATGTTATTTTCTGACATTTCTTAATTTCGTCTTCTTGTTTTTTGAGCAATTTTTGTTTCTTGGGACTAGTTCCATTTCATACGATATTGTTTACTCTGGATGACTTTTATGTTTACTAAAAATGCGGCCCTAAAAACCCAAACCGGTGCCCCAAGTCCTGGCTATGCCACTGAGTGGGCCCCCTCTGCGAAGTGGGCCCAGGTTCATTGCACCCCGGTAATTACGCCACTGATAGCTCTGCTTCGAACAAGAATGAACTTACATGAATGTGAGAAAAATTCAATAGTTCATAGCTGTAATACTAGACAGCTTAGTGATTTACATGTCCCCTATGTTCGTACCCGAGCAACAGCTCTTGGCCTGAAAGTGATGGGTTTGCATTTATACAATAACCTCCCTCATTTGTGATGGGTTTGCATTTATACAATAACCTCCCTCATGAACTGAAAAACATGAGAGAAATTTCTCCTTTGAAGCGTAAGTTAAAGATTTTCCTGCAAAACAAACTTTATTATAGCCTCAGCGACTGTATGAAGGAGATTTTCGGTTCAATAATATGCTGATTGTGATACCGATTTTTTCGGTGAAAGCAGATTTGCTAGGAGGTCATGGAATAACGTAATATCCTAGCAGATTAACCTTTTCCGGGATGAAGCGTCCAAACCTAAACTGACCTTATGGCACAAGGCACTTGAAAGCGCACGCAGATAAGATTTTTTCTTTCTCTTCTGGGGTGTTATGAATGACTTCTTTGTGTTGGGACTGTTTCTTCTCACTCACACATTTCTTTTGTCTCACGTATTCATTTCCTTCTCCTATAGACACTCTGAAAAATATAATTTTCTAATTGCAATCTATTATTGCAACCGACGAACGAAGTAACGAAACAATATACATGAGCCATCTAAAAACCTATCATCATCTTGGATATATGACATTTATTCAGTGATTGTGGTGGTATATCAATTGTAAGCAAACCTTCTCCTCACATACCAATATGCTGAGTGCTGAAAAAATCTTTTCTTCCGATGACTGCACTCAGCTGGGAACATGGCTGAGATGAGTGAGGATGCCAGTGGCACTTTAAGACACTGTGCACCCATAGGCAGAGTAAATTTTTGTGCCCTCTCAAACTCATACTTTTTGCCAAAAACTTTAAAAGTTAAGCACCTCTTTTTTGAAATTTGGCGCCCATAGGCAGTTGCCTACTTGACCTAGTGCAGAGGTCGGCAACCTTTCAAAGTAAAAGCCATTTTTTGTTTTTTGCCTCATTCCAAATAACTTGAGAGCCACACAGTAAAAATCTGTATGACTTTTTTTTTCTTTTAGAGATTCAAGTGAGGATTCCCGATACACGATATAAGACGAAAGAAATTTTGGACTGAGAGGGAGGGTTTCCAAAAGATGAGGGTGGATTGCAAGAAGCATGTTTTCATGACTGGTAAATGTTAGGGCGTTTAACTAACTTCTAAGGAGCCACAAATATGTACTCAAGGAGCCACAGGTTGCCGACCCCTGGCCTAGTGGATACAGCGCTACTGGAGGATGCTGTTGTGAGATGGTCTGTCATTGCAACCGATGAACGAAGAAACGAAACGATGTACATGAGCCAGCTAAAAGGCTCTCATCATCTCAGGAAAATTACATTTTTTCTTTGATTTATGTGGTATGCCATTTGTAAGCAAACCTTCTCCTCCCTCTTGAGAATTTTCTGTTTCTGCCATCAGAAGTGAGTATACTCTTGAGTTCTGAAAACATACTCTAGAAACAAAAAACTGACATCAATTCCTACTCAAGAATGGGGAACACGTGAATATCGGAAGCTGAGGAAACCCCTCTATGACGGTGGTGGCCAACCTCCCTGATTAGGCTCAAAATCATCTGTAATATTTTTCTAAAAATGCCTTATATTGGCCATCCTTACAACTTGGGATGTAAGGGAAATACCCCTATGGTTCTCTTGGACTGATCAGGGACTTAGTAGGCAGGCACTCAGTAAAGAACTGTGAGTGAGAGTTGGTAGGTTATTTTTGGTGGCATCAGGAATCAGCTGTTAATAAAGTAAGTAATTGCAAGTGCATTTCATAACAATCAATTCTTATCATTTTTATCACTTGTATTAATGATGTTACTATCACTATTTGTTGTTCCTGAAATAATTTTACAATCTTACTCTGTATTGTTTGTACATTTGGATTATTATTTTTTGGTATGCATGAAGCATACTGAGGTCCGGTTTGAACTGCAATGAGTTTGACATGAAGTATTATTACGCATACAGATGTAAAATGTAGAAATAGGGTGGCCAGAAGGTCTCACTTATAGAGAACATATTACCTTTTTTGTTTGGATCTTTTACACATTTTAATGAAGAAATGTTCTTTTTTCTCTTTTTAATTACTAATGAAAATGTTACTTTTTACGATTGAATCACAACGTTAAAAAATGTTTAAAATTTCAAAACAATAGAAAACTACTAACAATAAAACCAAATAAATAGGTGATTTTCATTCCACCTGGGATGAAAAATCACTAAAATGAAAAAAAAAACCTTTTTACAGTAATGTTTTCATCTTTTGTCTTAGCAGCCACATAAATTGCATCACCCTTCCAAATCAATATGTTTCAATTATAACACTGTGTAACTTTGTTATAATTTAGTAATTGATGAATATTGCAGCTATTCATTGTTTAGTGAATCATGTGGAGTAATCTTGTTGTGTCATATTGCGCAATCTTGGGATAGCATTGTCCTTTCAATAAAAGCAGGTGCCTCATAGCAGGAGCACTCTTATTGAACAACTAAGTGAAAATCCCAAATGCTTTTGGTCATATGTTAGAGAAGTTCAAGGTCGACGCCCAACCATAGCCCTGTTAATAAACGACAAAGGAGAGGTAGTTAGCAATAGCACAGATAAAGGAAATTTGTTTAACTTATTTTTTCAGAGCATATTTACTACCGAAGACGTGAGAGCGAAGGTCGTGGCACCCGAGCAAGGCAAGGAAAAAATGAACAATATAGTCATATCAGCAAAAGGGATAGCTCAACAGCTTAAAAATATCAAGTCAAATAAATCTCCGGGTCCAGAAGAGATACCAGCTAGAGAGCATTCAAAGAGTTAGCACTGGAAATAGCACCTTATCTCAAAATAGTTTTCAGTAAGTCACTTAGTCATGCCGTTGTACCTAAGGAATGGAAATTAGCCTTTATAATGCCGTTACACAAAGGTGGGAAAAAAGACAACGGAGAAAATTACAGGCCAATTTTGCTTACCTCCCTATCTTGCAAGGTTCTCGAGCACATTATAGTTAGCTCAGTGATGGACTTCTTAGATAGCCAGAACTTGCTAAGTAAATATCAGCACAGCTTCAGGAAGACGAGATCTTGTGAAACACAGCTCGCTCTTTTCATTCACAATATACTAAGATCAGGAGACCGTAAGACTCAGTTAGATGCGGTTTTCCTCGACTTCAAAAAGGCTTTCGATAAAGTTCCGCACAGTAAGTTAGTGAAGAAATTAAATGACTGTGGAATTAATCGAAAGATAATCGAGTGGATCATGGACTTTCTTAATGAGTGTGAACAAATAGTAGTTATAGATGGATTTAAATCAGATTCAGTCAGCATAGCCTTAGGCGTTCCACAGGGAAGTGTAATCGGCTCCCTACTATTCCTTTTATATATAAACGACTTAAATAAGGTTATTAAAATTAAAATCAAGTTATTCACAGATGATACAGTAGTTTACAGAGAGATTAACAGTCCTAATGATCAATTATTACTTTCTGACGACTTAAATGCAATTCTTGACTGGTGTAAAGAGTGGCAGTTAGAATTGAACTTAGGAAAGTGTTCCTTTATGAGATTCTGGTAGAATGGGCCATCCTCGTAAAATAAGAGAGATAGCCTGTAGGACCGAGAGGTACAAAGGCTCGTTTTTCCCTAGAACGATAGCTGAGCAGAACAGAAGTGACGATAAGAAATCAGCAGATGCAGAGTGATACTATTCATTATTATGCGCTTTTCCTTGGTGCTATTGCATCCCCTGCCACACACCATTGCGGTGGCCTGCAGGGTGAACTGTAGATATAAATATACCCTGTTTGTGTGACATGGCTCCGCACGTACAGCTAACACCTCAAAAAAAAGTATTGTCACTTTAGATAATGAATGCCTATCAAGTAGTCAAATTGCAGCAGGAGTTGGCTGTAATCAGTCTTCATTGTGCCAACTTCTTAAAAGGAAACACAAGACAGGAGATGTTAGGAGAAAACCTGGAACAGGACTCAAAAGGGTCAGTATTCCAGCCCAGGATAGAGTTTTGAAACGTTTTTGTCTATCAGATCATTGAGCAAGTTCAGTGGACTTGAATATGTAAGTTGTAATTTGTAAGTATGCCACTGGATTAATGAACCAATCAATTCTCCACAATGTTTTAGTAGAGAAATCCAACAATTCTATAAAATTTTTTTACAGGTGAAAAATTATCTCCAAACATCTGACATCAAGAATTTAGAGCAGCCAGGAAATAGTCCAGCTCGTAATCTAATTGAAAACTGTTGGTGAGTTATGAGCAAAAAAATTGCAGAGAAAAAACCTACAAACAAGAGGAAATTGCAAGATGTAATAATTCATGTGTGTTGCGATGAACTTGGGGATGATTATGTGAAAAAATCTGATGTGGCCAACACATGACTTTCTCCATATTTAGGGTATAGATATTTAAATTATTATGAATAGCATTGTGAGGCAAAATTATCATTTCGTATCGTTAAACAAATTGGTATCCGAGGAAATATTTTAGAATGGTTTAAAAGTTATTTGAAAAACCGGAATATTGTTGTTAAAATAAATGATGCTATGAGTGAAAGAAAAATTATGGAATGGGGAGTGCCACAAGGCTCGATATTGGGGCCTATATTGTTTTTAATATATATTAACGATATTTTTTCAGTTATAACAGATTGTAAACTGATCTTATACGCAGATGATGCTGTGCTTATCTCATATCATAAGGGCTAATCTATTGCAATGAATAAAATGCAAAAAGATTTTAATTCAATAATAAATTGGACACATGATAATAAGCTCATAGTAAATGAAAAAAAAGTCCAAGGTTATGTATATTACACCATATTTGTGCAATAGGAAAAATTTATTAATTAAAATACACTCGCATGAATGTATTCATTCTCAACCACCACTGTGCAAATGCCCATTACTAAAACAGGTTGAAAAGTATACATATTTGGGAGTAATTGTTGACGAGGGATTTAATTTTAAGCAACATATATTAAAACTAAATAAAAAACTTAGGTCTATCTCATATCAATTTTACTATGTTAAAGATTGTTACCTTACCTATTTTGAAATTGATGTATTATAGGCTAGTGGAAAATTTGCTGAGGTATGGTATTACAGTATGGGGGTCGAGCGGGGTTACATTGTTAAAACTTAAAAAATAATCAGATGAGGATATTAAAGTTGATGTTAAATAAGTACATACTTATATAATCAAGGATGTATGCATGATAATGACCCTTTTAAATGTTTGGATATACTTCCAATTGATAAACTATTTAAGTATGTTATAATTATTGATAATTATTTTTGTAATAGATATAAAATTAAAAGAAATAATTTAAAACTTGTAACTCCCCGTGACACTTGTAAATATGAAATACCAACTTACTTTTCAAACAATGGAGGTAAACAACTAAAAGTGCTTGTACCAAAAATTTTTAATGAGATGCCAAAAGAATTAAAACAGCTAAATGGAATAGGTGAAGTGAAAAGAAAGGTAAAGCATTGGTTAATGAATGTATGTTAATATTAGAGGAGTAACTATTAGATGTTTAGCTACTTGAAATATGTACTTTTTATATTGTAATCAATATATGTAATTTGTGCCACAATCAACATGTTAGAATAAGGCACCTGCTGACAAGTCCAATAGGACTTAGCAGGACATAATTGATATTACAATAAGTTTATATTTCTTTTTATTTTATTTGTTCAAATTCTAATATAAATGGAGTTGTGTTACAGTATGCAAACAAACAATGATTTATTTTGTATGGAGAAAAGAATATATATTTTTGTAAGAGTTAAGACGTTAATGTTTATATATTTCAAACACTTATGTAAAAAAAACTAAAACTTATGTAATAAAGATATTATTATATTTTTAAAAAGGAATTCAGCCGTCCTTACTGCCGTAAATTACGTATATTTCGAATATGTTTACAGAATTCACCGCTACATGGTGGTGGCGCTGTATACTGGTATTACTTGGTATTAAGAAAAAGCAAAATATCTCCGAAATGGATGGTTCTACTAAAATTTATTTCAAACAAAACTTGGAAGAAATATTATTCTCTACAACTTTGGTCCTCACGAAGATTACCAATAACGATTTTTTAAAGGAGAAAACCGGTTATTTATAAATAACTCCTAAACAATAACTACAATAGAAAATTGTAGGAAATTACATTCTCTATAACTTTTGTATAGAGTTGTATATACAATAATGATGTTTTAACGAAGAAATATCGCAAAAACCGAATCGGGTTTCGAATAAACCTCGACTTCCGGTTACCCGTTATTGTCCAAAAACTAATCAGTTATTTGTGCTCATGTTAAAGTGTTATCTATGAAGTTTAGTAACGATATGGCACCTACTTTTTGAGTTAGAGCGCCCACACCTACATACACACACACACAGACATCATTCCGAAAATAGTCTAAACGTGTTCTAGGGACCTCAAAACGTGTATTTCCGTTGAAATCTCGAAGTCGATTTTTTTCGTGAACACAATACTTTCCCATTACTACGTATGGAGAAAGTAAAAAGGCAAAGTTGAGTAGTAAATTCAAGTGAATAATCGTTTACTAGAATCGATGCCCTTACGCGGAGATTTTTCTTTAAATGCGGTAGTTTGTGTGCTTAAACAATACTTTCTCTATACTATGTATATGGAGAAAGTAAAAAGGCCTCAACGACCATCAGCGCCAATACGGTCATAGGCAGAACTAGGGCTTCACTTATTTGGCGCATAGGTTTTCTCGTGTCCAAACCTTATATTCAATGTTATTAGTTACTCAATTAATTACTTCCAATTCAACTATTTAATTCGTGATACGAATTTCAAATAGCTCATACATGTGTAAATAGTTATACGTCTTTCTCATCAATGCCATTCAATTGTCTATTTCTCTCGAAATCCGAACTCCGCCTCGCGCTTCAATTTGCCGAGATCGAAGTGAATAAGAGGGTGGAGCTGAGTGGGAGTTAAAAAAAAAGGATAAAAGGGCTTGAGCACCTCCAAAGAATGCTCACAGCGAGGGGTAGATGCTCCCTATAGAGAAAAGAGTGACGAAAAGGCTTTTTAGTAATATAAAGGTTACTTTATAATACTTAAGTATTACTTACTCAATGGTAACGGCGATGCCGATTATTGTCCGATTAGTTCACTCGTTGCCCGTTGGCGCTAGCTGCGCACTATGCCTGTGATTAGACGGTGTTTTGTGTAATAAGGCCGCGTTTTTTAAAAAGTTTTAAATAAAAGTCGTCAGATTTTTACCATAAGAAATTTTATAAGTAAATAGAAAACTGTGAATTAAGTTGAAGTGGACAGATCTGAAAGGAGGTGGGAGAAATGGTTGGAAGTAGGTGTATTGTGCCGGGGTGCACCTCTGGATACGACTCCAATAAAGAAAAATGTTTTTGTGGTGCCTAATGATGAACATCTACGCGCTGAATGGCAGAAATGTATTCCTCGGGATAACTTTGTCATAAAGTAACAGCAAGTTGTATGCGAAAGGCACTTCAGTGAGTCTGACATCCTCCGGAAGAAGATATTTACTGACAAAGATGGCAAAATTGTCGGCGAGGTAAGAATCCATTTACATCAGTTTGTGCAATATTTATTGTTTATTTGGTACTTTAATTCGAAAGTACCGCTTATTTTTATGGGTGTCTATATTCTCATGTTATGTACGTTAAATTCTATTTATGAAAATGACCATCAGATACTATTTAAATATGCGCATGTGTCAATTTGCCCGCATTAATAATTCTGAAGCAAAAAAAGAGGATATGCTTCGGAAAAAATGCTAGGTATTCGAAAACATAGCTCTGCAACTCTTCTTTCCCAATATGTATATATGCCTGAGTTGAGTGTACATGGCTGATGTATACTAGCGGTTACCTGTATTTTCTGCAAAAATCAACAGCATGTTCCTACCATTTCAATATAGTAGTATAAGTACAATGTTAACTTCATTAACCTTCATCTGTGGACCCTAGAAAGAAGAACCATCCAAGTGTCCCCTCCCCTGCTAGTGCTTTTTCAGTGATATTTAACTGCTTGTGTGAATTTTCCTTTTTTTGTAAAACTAAACATTTTATGACTCCTAAGACTTGCAACATAGTCTTGCACTTTTAATCTATATTGTAAAATTTTGTTCTCTATTGCTTTCATTGCTGTATGCTTGTACTTTAGTTATTCACTCTATGCTTTTACTCTATTTACTTCATTTACATGACTCTGTTACTGGACATTTTATGTATAATATAATATTAATGCATGTCAAGGTAGTATAATGACAGATGTCACTAAAAATTAATTGGAAAATGACAAATATGAATGGGGTTGTTAAAAAGATTGTTTTCACCATCCCATTGATATTTGTTCCAATTTTCACTCATTATAAAAGGATATCTGTTGCAGTATTACTTTAAAATACCTATCCTCTGTAGCACCACATTCTTTCATGGTAGCTTTTTCCCCGTAACCTCCCTCGTGGTGCAGTGCTTGTGTTCTCAGTTTCGTATTGCTTTGTGTGCAAATTTTAAAAACTTAATTTAAAATGCTAGTGTATTTCCTTTTCGTCTGCAGGTGAACTTTTTTTGATGACTGCTTGTGTTCTTAATGCCAGTTCTTATGTATGTACATGTAGTGACTGTTTGAACTTGCAACATAATTTGTGCAGTCTATATTTGAAATATCTGTACTCAGTGCTTGTTATCTAAGTATATATTTCATTTGCATGATTTTTCTCTAGGGTATGTTTTAAATAATCTGTATTGCTTTCATCACTTCATTTTTCATCATTGACACTATCATTTACCTATATCACCTAATGTGAGAGTGTGGGTAGGTACATCGGACTTAGGAAGAACCTTCTTATGAACCCCTTGCGTGAATGCAGGTGTACTTTATTAATCTCTTTTTTCTTTCAATTTTTATTGATTCGGTTTTTTCCTTTCAGGATCATCACTGGTTTTTTCGCCCCTTTGTGGACATTTTCCAGCAGTAGGCCAAGCACCTACAGAGGTTATTGAATGTGGGATGCCTAGGGTGACCATATTTTTAAGAGAGAAACTAGGACACTAGTAGACTAAAGTAGGACATTTGCTATTTTTAAAAAGAGGACAAAACTAGGACATTTTGACACTTTTTTATCAACAAAAAATTATAAACATTATATGAATTATTAGCAAAATAAAATAGACATTCTTGACAAATTTTCTCAGATAAAATAAAATAGATATTCTTTTAAAAATACACTTAATACTTCTAAAAAATTAATATTTGCTTGACGGACCTATTTTTTCTAAGATTTTCGGTTCTTTAGTTATGTGATAATAAAATTCTTGACATGCCATTTGCATATTATGTGTAGTAAATAATATACCATTAATAGCTTCAATTTTTAATTGGTTTCTTTCCTTTGTTCATTGACTGTTTATCATTGAAAAAACATGCTCCACATTTGCATTATGCAAAAAAGAAATTGTACAATTTTTAAAAATTTGGAATTTAATTCTGATGTTTGAAATTGTTTAAAAAATATCACCCATTTCTCATATGCTTAAGGCATCCTGGATGCCTTAAGCTAACATCCACTTGATGTATGGACTGTAAATTTATTTGCTTCTGCGTAATGGCTTTTATGGCCCCTTTTTTAGTTTTCAAAACTTGAGATTTTTTCAGTATTTTTGCTGCAATTAAGATCTGGATATGTTATAAATGTATTCTTGGTGCACCCAAATTATTCAATGAATAAAGGATGAATTTCGTATTATTTCGACTTTTTTTCAAATTATCTACGAAGAAATGTATCGGTAATATAGATTATAAAATATCTAACACTTGAATCTTCACTCCCGTTCAATAGTTTAATTTCCGTCCTCTAACAAAAGTGCAACTAGTGAGCGGAAAGATTAAAATTTGATGTACACAACAGGAAGTGGTAACAAACATTGGGAAGGCGAGTTTCTAAAATGAAATTGCGACAAAATTACGAAAAGAAAAAAAGTCGAAATAATACGAAATTCATCCTTTATTCATTGAATAATTTGGGTGCATCAAGAATACATTTATAACACAATCCAGATCTTAATTGCAGCAAAAATACTGAAAAAAAAATAAAGTTTAAAAATTTCTACAACATTTGTGTACCAAAGAAGAGAAACATCTATTTAACTTGGCAGGAATTAAAACTTGGAGCTAAAAAGTGGCAAAAATTCTGTTAACAAATTTATTGATTTAATTAAATACAGTGAACGATACATGTATTATATGTATTATACATATGTATACATAAGAAAGTAGAATCTCACAGAGATAGGTTAAAGCAGTGCTCAAAATGGAAAATGTTATGAAACGAAATGCTTGTGGTGGTAGTGGAACGGAATTTTTTTACGAAACGGAATGCTTGTTATAAGGGATGGTATTTCTAAATGTCTGACAAAATGGAATGGTATCATTGGTGTGTGTGATGAGCCAGAGTGGCATTCCGGCTCATTCCAAGCACTGGGTTAAAGATATTTTATATAAAAATACATGCAAGTATGTGTAAATGTTTGAAAATGGTGAAGCGAATGTTTAACATTAATGAGTAGATATTAATATCATAAGAAATGCGTTTATGAAATAATAAATATGACAAATAAATACAAAGCTGCATTAATTAACAGCATAAGGTAATTATTATAGAATATTCATGGAAAAGTCTTCCAATTATCACCATTCCTTTTCTATGATCCTTTGATAATATCAACATAAAATTCCCAAGCTTGCAGTTATGCAAAATTTGGATTACTGTGATTTTGCTAAACATGGTTTAATAATTACTGCTATGAAAAATTTCTTAAATTATTTTGAAATCATTCATAAAATAGATATCATAACATATATGGATGGAATGTCTAATATTTCATATTACATAGCATTATTATGGAGCATTATTTATTTATTTACAGGAGTCATTATTTACAGAATAATTATTTTTATATATTTTAAAATATGTTTTGAAGATCACAGATACATGCTATCACAGAATAATTATATATTTTATTCATTCAGTTTATGCCAATATGAAAGAAACTAGTGTAATGCCCGTTGAAATATCAACGGAAGAATTATAGATAGATTATTATTATTTTCATTTAAAATAATTAATATCCCACTTTCATATATGAAATATTTTATCATATACAACATTTCTAGTGAGTATTCTGTTGTTGATGGGCTATCTTTAGTTAAACTTGAAATAGTTGCCTCTCTTTCCCTCCCTCTCCCTCCCCCCTCCCTCTCTCACACCCTCTCCCCCCTCTCCCTCTCTCCCCCTTCTCTTCTCTCCCTCTCCTCCCTCTACTTCCCTCTCTCCCTCTCGCTCCCCCCTCTACCTCTCTCTCTCCTGTTAAAAGCATTCAAAGCATGCTTATACACCCATAAGGATTGATACAACAATAGGATTTTGAGGTCTAACAACATAATTGGTAGCCAAGGCAACATTCCATTAAAATTGCAATATTTCCACAAAATATGTGAATTAAACGTATAACATGAGTGATTTCGAATTGTATGCAGAAAAAGATGAACCGAATAAGAAACTTTGTAATTTTTTCTTCAATATGGTTCAGATGTGAAGATCGTAGGTTAATTCCTTCTAATTTTAATTTCCAAAACAATAAAATCTTGCACATCAAAAAATTGATTTTTACATGTTACCTTACGGAAAATGGAAATGTCTTCCTTGGTTTCGAACCCAGGACTTTTCTGGAGATTTATTTTCGTCATTATCTTAAAATATGTAAATCAAGCATCCTTGCCAAATTTCAATCCTCTACCTATTCAGGAAGTTTGTTAAAACGCTCTATATCGGCCATCATGAAAGCGTGACCAACCAACCAACAGACCTGGGCTATTACATTATAAAAAATCATGATTAGTTAACATCTTTTTGATACTTAAACAATATTTGGAAAACCCATTTGGCCCATAGGCTGACTAATAATACTTACTGACTTTTTAAATACTGAACCATATGAACGTACATTAGAACCTGTTTTCAATTTTTTTTTCTTTCCAATTGCTCCTGTTGTACTTGTATCCTTTTTCTGCTGCTTTCTTCTCTCACCATTCAATATGTAATCTTGGTGAAAACAGTTTGGTTGTCCTTGTACACTTTCAGTAAAATTATTCGCAGGACACCATCCTTTTTTGCCATCTTTAGCTCGAATCCCATAACACATTCCTAAATCACAACAATTGAATTATTCAATTCTGAGAATAAAAACTTATCATTAGAAATATTTTAATTTTTTTATATCCAACAATTTATGAAATAATTATAATTAAATGCTTTCATTTATTTTCTTTCTATACGTTTTAGTTAAGATGGATTTTTTTAAATTTCTCTTTTGATGTCATAAATAATATGGAAAGAAACATCACTGTTTTCATTTAGTGTCTAATGCAAATTTAGTATATCCAGTACAAAGTACAAAATCCTACTGTCCAAAATCCACAATGATCTTAGACCCAAACATTTTACTAAATTTTCCATTAAATTAAATAATGCTGGCAAGTTGCTGCAAACAAGTTTTTTAGAGTTCTGCGCACGACTGTTTTCAGACTAACCACTGAGCTCATGATTCAAGCATAAATTTTCTGCAATGACATGGAGATCACAACACTGTGTGGCTATTCTACTGGTTGTTTCATGACTTTCGAGACCATGTGGTATTTGGCAGCAAAAAGTATGTGGTGAAAAGGCTTCCACCAATGTAATTCTGCCAAGAATCATATTAATGAATTTTCAAAATCAGTTTCTGAAGATAAGTTAACAAATTACCAGATGTATAATGCAGATGAGACATCTTTTCTGGCACTATGTTCCACAACAGACTCTAGTAGCAGAGGACAATACTGCACCAACAGGGCAAAAGATGTAAAAGATAGCCTAACATTGCTCACACATACCAATGATTTCATCGAAGGACTTAAGCAGAGAAGTTATACTACTGAATGGAAAATTGTCCATTTCTACAAAAAAAAACATCTCAGAAAAGCACAAATATATACAATATTTTCATAAAACCTTCTGAAGATTGCATGATAAAACATCTCCACCTCTAATTCGAAGAAGTAAATTATCATCACACAGCCCTTGCCCGCATATTTGACTTAGTAAGTTGAGAAGAATATGTTTTGATAAGTCAATAAAATATTTTTTCTATATTCCTTACTCCATATGTACTTATTTTGATCATTCTTGGTCAGGTTATATAATGTACATATCTATATATGACCCAAAAACCAGAAAAATCAAAAAAAAACTAGCAACCTAAAAGTCCCAAGATTGCCAGATTGGGAACTTTTCTGTATTATATTCTTTCTTTTTATAACTGGTATTTATTGATTAGCTGTTTAGCTAGTACAGTAAAATTAAACAAAATGTGCATATGTAACTGCACTAAATGGTGAAGAAATTGTTGGTCTTAACCTGCTTCAAGGCTTGAAGGACTGTAGTCATTTGAGTGGTGACTTTCATTCCAGGAAAAATTGTTTCATTAATAACATTTACCATATATACTCGTGTATATGCCGACTCCATGTATAGTACGACCCCTGATTTTTTGGTGAACAAACCTGATTTTTTCATATATCTCGTTTATAGTACGACCCCAGCTTTCCGCCTGTGTCGATATGTTTCGTTTTGATAGCTCGATGGTTACGAGCGAGATATATTGAACGACCTTGATTTTCCACACCACCATAGAATAGACCGTAAATGTCGTAAATAGTATTTCTTGCGAGTACACTAAAATTCGGATAAGTTAAGTATCTTACTCCTAAAACATTTAATAAAAAGTGATATGAATCATGACTACACAAGATGAAATAAAATCGTTTCAATTCTAGTACGTCTGGATTACGTTCCACGTACGTAATGGTTCCACTCGCTCATCTACTTAATAGGTAGGGATAACGGATAAAAAGAAATTACTTTGTAATATTCCACAGTCTTTATTGTTTCTTCAATCACACACCGACCGGTTTCCACTATAAAATCATTCTAATGGTGTTACTAACCGACGTAACACCTTTAGAATGACTTTGTAGTGGAAACCGATCGGTGTGTGATTGAAGAAACAATAAAGACTGTTGAATATTACAAAGTAATTTCTTTTTTCTAAGATGTCGAAATTCCATAAAGTTACGCCGTCTACGATACTTTTAGTCCAACTCATTCCAATTCATCCCTTGTAAAAATATGAACGGGGAGTCGTGGCGTAGTGGTGTGGGCGCGGGCCTGCTACGCTTAGCGAACCGGGTTGCCCGGCTCCCCATTTGCGTGGTTATGTGGAGAACACGCAAATCAGCGCCCCGTCCTTCGGAAGGGACGTAAAGCCGTTGGTCCCCTTGGTGTTTCTCGTTAAGAGTAGGCTAATGCCAGCACTGGGTTTCACTCCTCCCTTGCTTTGTGATTTAGACTGAGAAGCCTTCTAGCGCTGGAGTCGTTTGAAGTCACAAGGTCCCCCCAAATGGTTGGTTGTAAAAAGACGCAAACAAAGATGTACGTACATAAAATTCAAGAAAGGAAGTGCTCGTAAATCTTCGCTTATATCTAGTATCTGTGAATTTGAAGTTGTATATATGAAAAAGATTCTACTCTTCACGAAGCAACATAACAACGATAAAGGGCCTTACTGTTAAGGTTAGCCTACCATTAGAATGCGTGCCGGTGGCATAACTTCACCGAAAATGCCCGTGAAGATACATGAATTTTAAATCCTCAAATGCATTACTCGTGTATAGGACGATTCCCAATCTTTGCAATAAAAATTTGGTATATACGGTAGTAATATTTCAGCCTCAGTTAACCTTAATAGTTACATTTGTATTATAAGATTCCTTGGATCTATTGGAGAGGATATTTAGTCATGTTTCCACATTAAATATTGTTATGGATAAGCTAATGATAACATTTTTCTTCCTGTGAAAATTTGTGCTTGCATATGGATGCATGCATAGGGCCACATGTACCCTAATACTCCAGGAATTATGGCAAAGAGCCCTCTGAAAGAATATCATTCTTCCTACTGTTAGTGAATATAGCCCTGATGAGCATGATAGGAAAAGTTAACCAAGGTTCTCATATGTTGCATGTTTGAACTGAAAGAAATCTTGGACAAAATGGTTTTTTTATTTAAAACTAAACCACTAATTGAAATCTCTGCTTACTGCCTTGCATGATTTTCAAGGTTTGAGAAAGACAGGTATTCAGTCAAAAAACTGTTAATGGTGTATATATCTGACATTGATTGAAGGACTGTATTTTATTTACTCACCATCTTTTGAACTGCATATTATTTTCACAACATCTGATGGTTCTAAAGATAGCTCCCTTGGTTTCTTCGCTAAGTATGTGTGTGTGGCAGCTACTTCAGGGCATTCATAGTCATGCATACATTCACTAGGATTATCTGAATTTTTATGAGCAAAAGCTTCCAGCCATTTTTTCTTTTCATTTTCATGAGATGTCAGTAAAATCTGGTATTGGATTGAATTTATTAGAAAGAAACACTAATGCCATAAACATGTTCATATCATTCACCTCTTATAATCACCATTTTAACTGCTTCCTTTTTGGAGTTTTCAAGCATGGAGATGATGAAGAGGTTTTTCTGGTCATCAAGGTTGTATTTTTGAGATAACTTTTTCAGATCATCAGAATCTTCATCTACAACCGTCACAAGAATCCTTGGGCTGTAGTCAATCACTAGGAACCTCTCCTCACTATAATGTACAAACTTTTGTTACACATTAGACTCACACAATGTGGTAGCTCCATTTCTGGAATCGTCCCATTGGGAGGAAGCATGCTGTGTGAATTGAATGACTTACAGGGAAAATAGGGTAACTTTCTTAGAGTTAGGGAAGATGTTTACTTTTGCATGTAAAAATTTAAGATAAATTAATATTTTAGACAATTTAAAGCTATAATACAAAATTTCTTACACTCAGTCAATTTCCACCTGCCTGTTGCCTGTTACGTCTAAAGTGGTGGTCTCACTTTTGTCTCAGCTCCGGATAACACTCTTTATTGTCAGTTAGTATAGTTTCATAATGACGGAGGTAGGTCGAACAATTTCTACCATCAACAATAGAAACATTTTTCGAAATGAAAGTGAACTATGTGTATCTCATAATACAGTAATACCTCTTTATAACGAAATTGAAGGGACCCTATATTATGCACTTTGTTGTAAGGAGGTTCTTTACGTGGAGATTTTTTCAGATTTGTCATATATGCATATTAGCATATTATTGTTGGTTATAACCTCTTCTAAAAAATCGGTACAACATACATTGTACAAACTTTCTCATATACTAATGCGTCATTTAGTTATCTTTAGAAAATGAAAATCATATCAGCAGGTTTTCAGAAAATACTATTTTTGTTCAAGTTGCCCAAGAATAAACTAGCCTTATATTCATTCATTGAGAAAAATGAAATACATGGTATTATTGTAGATGTATACTCAAGTAACTGTACGAAATTTGATCAAAACCGTTTGAGCCGTTTTTGAGAAAATCGAATTATTGTTAAAGTTGCCTAGAATAAACTAGCCTTATATTCATTTTTTGAGAAATATGAACTATACAGTATTATTGAAGACGTAAACTAAGTAACTGTACGAAATTTGTTCAAAATCGTTTGAGCTGTTTTTGAGAAAATCGAATTATTGTTAAAGTTGCCTAGAATAAACTAGCCTTATATTCATTTTTTGAGAAATATGAACTATACAGTATTATTGAAGACGTAAACTAAGGAACTGTACGAAATTTGTTCAAAATCGTTTGAGCCATTTTTGAGAAAATCGAATTGTTGTTAAAAATGCATAGAATAAACTACTCTTAATTATTGATCAATGTTAACCATTTCTACGTATACTCTGCTCACTATGATAAAATGCCTAAGTATGAGATATCATTCATTTTCGCTCTACTGTCTAGGCTCCAGTGCCAGTAACAGACAGACAGGCAGAGGGCATTGCGAAAACCACTTTTTCGGATTCAGTGACACCTAAAACATATATTTCTGTAAATATCTTGAGGTTGAATTTTTTTGCAAAAACAATACTTTCTCGATATTTCATATGAGAAAGTAAAAAAGTTGTATGTGCTTGTTACCATATATAATGCGCACCCAAGTTTTTGTCAATTTCTCGTGACAAAAATGCGTATTATAATCGGAAGATTACGGTAATTAAGGCAATGGGAAATACAGAGTTTGATTCACATCCCAACAAGAATGGATCATTTGTCCTCTGTATTGGTGACCGTAGAAAAATAGAGAAAGAGTCGGAAAAATGAACTGCAATGAAAGAGAGAGTTAAACAAGATAAAAGAGCATGAAAAAAGTATCAGAAAATGAAATCTTATTTCAGTTCCATAGTAGAATTGAGAAAATGTACGGAGGTTGCCTAACTTGCAGGCGCTAATTTCCAAATATAGCAGACCTTGTCTTTCTCGGGGTGTTACATTCCTGAAAAACTCCACCAATAATAAATTATGCATAAAACGCATAGCTTAAGCGTTTGAACTACGTGAAACCTGAGCAAATAACCCTATGATCCTGAATAGGAAGGGCCAAGAGTTGGGGTTGAGTCTTTCCCCTTGGGACTTCCCTGTCGTCAAAAAGAAAGAAAGCTCATGAGCGGTGATTCCAGATTATATTTTACAACTTTTTACATGTGATGGGACACAAAAGTGTGGGAGGATTGCATCCCAAAAATATTTAAAAGTATATATAAGACCTGGGCCGTAGTGACCACTTTTTTTGCCCTGGGCAGAGCAGTTTTTGGCACCCCAAGATGACCTAATAAAATATAAGTTCGTATTTTTAAAAGGGTATTTAACTAAAAATAAACAATCATTTATTTAAAGTTTTATTTTTCGAGTTTTAGTTGCAGCAAACATATTGATTGTGTCATTGATGACTGTAGGTAATTTTTTATCAATTTTAGTTTACTAAAAGAACTCTCTCCAGTTGAAATTGATGTGGTGAATGTCAGAAAAATTCTCAGTAAAATCTCCACATTGGGAAATGAACTTAAAAGTTCATATTCGTGAAGAAATTCTAAAATTTCTTTCTGCGTAACTTTTACACTTTTTAATGAAGGCAGGTGGTGTTTCAAACTGCAAATTTCTTCAATTAACTCGCGCTCATCCACATCATTTTTATACATACTAGCAGCATTTTTACAGGAATTTATAATTTCATCTTTGTTCATTTTATATAGAGCCCAACTTAAAAATTTTAAATCTTTATCAATATCATATAAAGATGTAAATCATACCGACAGTTGTGTCTGAAGAGAATTTATTGTCTTATGTACTGCACTGTAGAGAATATTTTCTGTTGTTTCAGTTATTGAGGGCGCTTCAATTTCCATCTTGTCATGAAATTTTCTTTTTCTTTCTTTTATTTTCGTCAGCTCAGCAGATATTCCTTCTTCACAAAATTCCTGTGTATCCTCCATATACTTGTCCAGTTGTGACTCTAAACTCCTTATGTCTGGTAACGAATTGCAGGTCATAGCAATTGTTCTATCCACAGTTACATCAAAATAACAAGAAAAATATAAATTGCGTGTCTATCTGCTTTATCAACCATAGGCATGAGCTGAATGTCTTTCTTCCAGTTCCCTTGTTGCCTTTAATTTTCTGTGCGTGGCATTTTTTGGCTCTAAGATTTAAATTTTATTTATTTTTACTTTGAATTTATTAATTTATTAACTAGTCAATCATAAAATCTTCATAGTATTTTCTAGAATATTTTTGGTATTCTTCCAATATGCGGTCTATTGTCGTATGAGATAGGTCAGCAGCAAAAAATAAATTGTAGTTATGACTGTTATTTCTACAGATTGACTTGGAAGAACACGAATTACCGAACCCAACCCAACACCTAGATTTTTGTCTGCCAAGTTGGGTACTAAACGAATAATTTATCTTTTAAGTAGATATCCATGCAAAATTTAGTTTCTAGTTTTAACAAAAGCCTTCCGAACAACAACTCAACCCACAAAAACCACTGTGTTGGGTTGGGTTCGGTAATTCGTTTTCCTTCTATTCACAAACACGCACTTAAAACATGCGGTACCCGTAGTATCGTGGAGTGGTGGAGGCTAACAAAGAAAAACGAGGACATATTTGAAGCTTTCCTCTCAAGATTTGAGAGAAATTAAATTTATATAAATGTTGAATTTAAAAAACTATTGTTTTATTAATTTTCTTTTGTATATTATGTATATGTTTTAATAAATAAAATATGTTTCTCATTGCATTTCTTTTTCCATATCAACCAATTACAACGATATAATATAATAATCTTCTATATATATATATATATATATATATACATTTCTCCTACTCCGTCTGCAACAACTTCATTTTTCACTCAATAGATGGCGATACTAACTATTCGTTAATGTTCTTTGTATGTAAGACATTCAACAGCATAAGTATTACAGAATTTACTACAAGCATATACTCAACTATAATTAGTGCTATATATTGTATGAGTTACAAAGAAGCTATGGTCAATTATGATATAAAATGTAGAAGTTTATTTATTTACTGATTGTTGATAGCAACCCTACAATGACATATTTCTTTGTTTATGTTGAATACCATATGCGAAGAATTTATTTAGTCCTTAACTTAATCATTCATTGGAAAGAATTATTTGATGTAAAAAACAGATGAAGAGGCATATCATTTCAGTGGATACATTCAGTGGGTAAAACTTTGATTGATAATAGTTATATTATTATGTATGATTATAAGATCAGAAACTTTATGTGATATTATTAATATTAATCAAAATATTAAGTTAATGCGCTTATATACGTGTTTTTGAAAGTAAGGCATCCAAATGCATTCAAAATTATGTTAAGACATTTACTCAGCTGTATTAACCGTAACTTATGAAGACTCTCTTGATCTCAATAATCAAGTACTTAGCCATATTGATGGACCTGATGTGGTCTTTAAAAGTGTGGATAATATTGTAAGTGATGATGCTTCTGATCGACTTGCATTCCCGGAAGAATTCTTAAATAGCCTTACTCCAACTGGAATGCCTCCTCATGAACTAAAACTAAAGTAGGAGACGTCGTCATGCTCCTTAGAAACCTAATGCCATTGAGAGGACTATGTAATGGTACAAGACTTATTGTAACTTGATTACAAACAAATGTAATCGAAGCAAAGGTGATCGGTACAGAAAACTCGGATACAGTATTTATTCCGAGAATCCAACTCATTCCATCAGATACAAATCTGCCCTTCTGTTTCAAACGAAGACAATTCCCCATACGATTGTCTTTTTCAATGACAATCAATAAATCACAAGGCTAAACGTTCGATAAAATATGCCTGTATTTAACTAAGCCTATATTTAACCATGGACAATCATATGTTGCTTTATCAAGAGTCAAATTGTTTGATTCAATTACTGTAGTTGCGAAGAAATCTGAAATTGACAATTGTGTGTATAAAGAAATTTTTTATTAAAATGTATGTTTATATAAAAAACTGCAAGAATTTGTTTAATTATAAATCAAGGTACGAGTGCATGACAAAACATATAACATCTAATGTTGTGGTATAAGGAAATTATTTTAAAGATGTGTGTTTAAAAATTGCTGGATTTAAATAATGTATTGTTTATATAATTTCTATATTACATAATAAACAAAATTAATCTTATTTTCTTTAAAACTTTTCCATCATTTGTGACGGGTGCTATCTATAAAGTAGATAAAATCTTTTCATTGAGATTTTGGGGTAATATAAAAGACTTTAATATACAAATATGTATTCCTGTATTTTCCCCGTTGAATTTCAACGGGCATTTCTACTAGTACAGTAAAAGCTCGTTTTAACGGCACCCATTCTAGCGGCAAACTCGCTCTAACGGCATCTTCGGTGAACTTACATTTTCCAATTGTCTAATAGATGTCGCCACAGGCATGACCGATCTCCATAATATTAACCACATATTGCGAGTAGTTCCTCTTCTGTTTCAAATTGTCAACAGTTGTGACGCAGTAATAATTTTATTTGTTATTAACCTCATTTTATAAACATTTAAAGAAACCCTAAAGAACACGAGTAGTGGCAGCAGTAGTAGAAAACAAGAGAAGTGAATGGTGCTTACTTTACGACAGAAAATTGACATTTGCCATTGTCTGTATAATGGGGTAAATAGACATATATTAATGAACGAGTACAACATAAGCTCATCTACGATATATAGTATTAAAGCAAGAAAACAACGACTTCTAAAAAATTTTGCTGGATCTGAGATAAATAAAAATATCCAAAAACGTAAAAATTTAAGGAAGCCAAAGCTAGAACAATTGGATGCAATATTATACGAGTGGTTTAAAGTGAAGTGTTCTGAAGGTTTCCCAATCACAGATCCACTATTAATTGAAAAGGCAAAATACTTTTATCAACGATGTATTTTTTCTGATGGGTGACTATCTCGTTTTAAACATCGTCATGGGATACGAAAACTGGATGTCTCGGTTGAACTTGATAGTGAGGCTGCACATTCGTGAATATACGAATTGTTGATATTTACTTTCAACGAAAAAAGCAAAATAATCTGTTAATTGTGAATAATAAATGACGGTTATAGTAATAATTTTATTTTCGATGGACCCTTTTGGTTCCCAGAATGAGCATTACAAAAATTAATAAAATTACTAGGGCAGCCCTGGATCTCCGATCCTCAATACGATTTAAATAAACTGAAGGTTTAGTGAAATAATAATTTTTATTGAATACTTAATGAAATAAATGAAATGCAAATAATCTAAATAGTTTGGCCCTAGGTTAGATCTTCTTTGTTACCTATTCATTTGACGTGTTTCCCTATTTCTTTGTCTTTCTTGTACTCTCTGCTCCTCATCTTCACGGGAAATTCTATGAGCTTCCGCATCTCTCTCTCTTTCCTACAATACTCTTTCTTTGATCTCTTGCTCCTCTTTCTTTCTCTGGTGGCTGCAGCTGGGCTAATAGCTCTCCTTTTCATTGGTCTACCCCTTGGCATTTTTTAATTTTCAGCGATTTTACAGCAATATATTAGAGCAATTGCATGATCACAATGTCACAGAGTTACTCAATGCTAGTTTAATATCGCGATATATTCAAAGGGGAAAACTTTTTAATTGTACCTTACCTTAGTTCCAATGATTATCGTTGCACCCTTATAGACGAACTCACAAACAGTTGCTTTCCTTTAATTGCTAACTTCTTACAGGACCTACTATAAAGGCGACGTCAATGGAAGCGTTTATTTAGATTATCAATGAAGAGAAGCTAACCATATAATGTCTTTACAAAATAACGTGCATTCCTTTTCTCATCTAATTTTTAATTTATGCGTGAGCCTATTTGCCTTAATTAGGATTACAGATTTATAATATAATGGTTCTACTTACAAAAAAGTAAGATTCCAGCATTCAAACGATGAACTGAAGATTCAATTGCTTCGACTAAATCGTTAGAAACGCTTCCCATATGCAGCAATATGCAGTCAACAGAATAATTGTCCTTAAATATTTACGTTGCTATGATTCATTAATTTCGATGCTCAAACAACAGGTCGATGCGAATAACACTTTTCTTTCGTCCATTTGAAGGTTTAATTGGCATTAAATGAATCGGAGGCAACAATGAGTCTCCTTGGCAACGCCCGGAATGAGTACGAAAAATCCGCAAAATTTCAAAAAAGAATGCGTATTTCTGAAAATGTCGACAGTGTAACATGTAAACATCGCAAGAATAAAATAGTATAGAGTTTTAGCCGACGAATAATGCCAAAAGGAAGAAAATCGGTCCATATTTACGTATTTTGGTGAATGAAGGAAAAAAACCTTGCACTCTGAAAAATTGAATATGCCATGTGAACGTGTGGGAAAATATAATTGTCTCCTGGATTCGAACCGGGACACTATAGCAAACGAAAATATTTTTCCAGGGACCTCATAGCCAGTAGAAACAAAACACCCTTTACCACATATCTTTACGACGAACGGTTCTCGATAAATACGCAGATATAAATTATACACAAATGTCGACAGACGTCAATGTAAAATTAATATATAGTGAGATAGATTTATTACACCGTAATAATTATGGCAAAAATAGTAAATTAGATAACGAAGAACAACATATTCAATATCTTATAGGTAAAAGATACCAAATATGCTCTTAAAGTAATTGGAATGTGATTTTGCGGTACCATTCGTTATAGTGGCACATTCATTTTGGCGGCACGCCTTTGGTCTCGTCGGTGCATGGTTTCGTCACTGTTAAATATTTACAAGACAAGACAAGAGGAGGGAAAATATAGATATACAAGCAAAAAATACAATGATCAATAACATAATGGAGAAAAATCACAAGAAAAGCAAAATCATACTTTGCCATCTAGGTATTCACAGACACTATAGTAAGTTTTCTTCGGAAGGAACTTTTTAATTTTACTTTTGTACACTTTGTGGGACAAAACTGATTTAATGCCCCCAGGCAAATTATTATATATTACAGAGGCTGAGTGGTGAGGGCCTTTTTAAGAAAGTGCATTATTGTAGTCATTGATGTGAATGTGAGATAGAGAATGGGTGAAATAGCTATGGTATTCTGCATTTGTGGGAAAAAGTTGATGGTTTGATGTAACAAAAGTTGCACAACTCAAAATGTAAAGGGATGGTAAGGTTAAGATATTGGGAGATGAAAACAAGGGTTTGCCATGTGTATGGTAAGATACTCTACATAAAACTTTGACAGCTTGTTTCTGTAAAGAAAGGACTTTACTAGCCAGTCTGCAATTATCCCAAAATAATATCTCATAGCTTAAGAATGAGTGCACTTTTGCATAGTAGAGGGATAATAAGCTTTCCATAAGAAGTATTGGAGCCAATTTTCTTATCCTAAAAACCCCAGTAGCAACCTTTTTAGCAACTCCATTGATGTGATCTAGCCAATCCAATTTCTCCTTAAGATGCTGCTCAAGGAAATTGGTGGATGAAGATGTAGCGATGCTTTTATTGTTCATTTTAAGAAGGGGCTAATATATGGGATAGCTTTTTTATTGTGAAATAGCAGGTAAGAGGTTTTATTTATATTTATAGCAAGATTGTTTAGGTTGTACCATTCCATCATTTAGTTAACTGATACGTTAGCAACCTCAGCCAGAAGTGGGAGACCATCAGCAGTTACCAGGCAGGATGTGTCATCGGCACATAAGGTCGGAAAACAATCTGAAAATTGAAAGTTATGAAGAGAAGTGGTCCAAGAATTGATCCCTGAGGAACATCTGTATTAATTTTTAGGGGTGTAGAATTAGCAGTGGTAGGGCCATTTATAGCTCTTTGGGAATACCTCACAGTTTGATAGTGGTTACTTAGAAAGGAAATAACCCAGTTTAGGGACTTGCCTCTGATGCCCAAGTTACAAAGTTTCCCAGAAAGTATTTTATGGTCAATACCGTCAAAAGCTTTACTGAGGTCATAAAATATACCTAAGGTATGCTGATTGTTATTGAGAGCTTGGTGTATTCTGTTGATGAGGTTGAAGGCAGCAGTATATGTAGACTTCCCTTTCCTAAAACCATGCTGATTAGAAGTTAACAAATTGAAGGAGTCAAGGAAAAGCAGCATGCGATTATAAAATGATTTTTCAAATATTTTAGAAAATGCAGATAGAATAGAGATTGGTCTATAGTTTTCTGATTCATAGGGTGAACCTTTTTTATGTATTGGAGATACATGAGAAAATTTTAGGTTAGTAGAGAATTGTCCAGAGCAGAAGGGTAGGTTGATAATGTTAGATTAGATAGGTGCAATAATGTGGGAGCTTGTCTTAATAACTGTCATAGGAATATCATGTATACCACTAGAAAAGGAGCTTTCAAAAGATTTGATGATACCTATTATTTCCGAGGGATCAGTGGAGTGAAGAAAAACAGAATTTGGGAAAACAGAACTGGTATTCCTGGAGGAGTATTCAGAGGAAGATGCAGCTTTATCATTAATATTGCAAAATTGATAGTTAAATAGACCGCATATTGGAAGAATACCATATATTCTAATGCTTACTACTAATAACTTATTCATATAATCCTACTTTCAAATAAATATTAAACTTACATTATGAATCCTTCTTTTTAAAGGTTTTTATTTTGTTAAGCTCCCAATTTTTAATGCTAATGATAGGCTTGCATGAATGTGTCATCAGCTGTTTAACGAATTGTTAAACAATCCTCTAATATTCCACAAATTTACTCAAAAGTTTTCCTTTTTTAACCTTTGTATGGACAATGTCATCTTCTATTGTTTCCTGCTGAAAGTTCATTCTTTAGTTTCCCTTTTATAGTTTTCTACACGAACTACAACATATTACAATAAATATATATTAAAAGTCTTAAAAAAGATACTTTTAACATTTGTTTATAAGAAATTTAGTGTGTAGAATAATTGTATATCGTAAATATAAGCTTAGAAATAATAAAGTCATTTGGTGCCTCCATGCAAAATCAAGATAAATACTAACAACAGAATATATACCAGGCAGGCTAGAAGATGAGTTTGAACCGGTTATAAATCAAATTCAATGGCGCTGTTCTTTGATGAGCCAATAGCATATTCCCTGTACTTTAACTTACATTATGCACAGGGCTGTGTAAGTTAGGTGCAATATGAGATTCCTTATAAAAGGAAAGTTATGTAAAACAACTTATAAAGTCAAAATGATGGGATCTGTAAGTTTTGACTAACATCATTTCCATCGACTAAGAACACAATTTTATTATACAAAGTTCCAGCAACATCCTAATTGTTCAAATATAAAGGAAATAAAATGTGCTACTGTTGCCACAATTATATCTTTAATCATGGATGGGCAAACTATGGCCCACGAAGCTATGGTAAAAAATGAACCCTGAAATCCAGTATGAACATTTCCATTTACTTGCAACGAAACTATTTACCCGAACTTTATACTTTACATATTCAAAATAAAACAAACCCTTAAGAATAACTTCTGATTAGAAATCTGATGCATTCCGTGGAAGCATTCTCCAGATTTAATCGGGATACTGAGAGGCTACGTGATGAAACAGGAGACTAACAGTTGTTAACTTTCTCAATTTACACAATATCAATCACATTTAACTTATACAATGTTTTTGAAAATTATGTATTAAAATGAAGTTGATTGTATCTAATGTAGGTTATTCGCTATTGATAAAAATATATTTCCTTCATTGGAACAGAAATGTTCATTTAGATGTGGAAGCGTAAAGGTTGGTCAGACCTGTCACAAAGGGATATCCCTTGCTTCCAGCATAGGTTGTGCTCGCTGAGAGCTCTGATTTCTGTGTGCTAGTGTGATTACTGTTCCAGAGTCATATTCCTATACAGGAAACAGTCATGTCTCACCGACACTCCTCATCACTGGGGAATGAGCGGAAGATGTCCTTCGACAACATTACTCCCGATGAGTACAGGAAGATGAAAGTCAAGGTGGGTCTGGTAGCTGCTGCTCCAGATGCCTATAACTCCATCAATCTTGCTTCGGCAGCCCAGCTTGCAGACTTTCCAGAAGCTGCAGTCGACTGCCTTACCACAAGACAAAAACGACCCTCTACAGGGTCAGGCTGCTGCCTTCCTTGAGGAGGCCATGGACACCGGCATTCTCGGGAAGCAGAAGAAAACTGCGGCGGTGAGCAACACCACTGCAGATTCAATGTTGGCAGCATGAGTGGCTCCCATCCTGTGTGGTGGCATCAGGGGCGACAAGGAGGACGACGAGACCTTCACTTCAGTCATCAGCTGAAGAGCAAAGAGGAAGAAGCCCTCCATCTCCAGCCTTCCTGAGGAGGTGCAGAAAGATGCGGGTACCTCTTCTGAGCAGCAGAAGGCGAAGATGCAGATACGAGTTTCGCCTATTACAGCATATGGTATAACGTCCCACAAGAAGATTGCCTTGGAGCTGACGAAGGTCTGTGGGGAGGACTTTGAGTTCGTGGTCCACAGGATGTCGACTCGGATCCTCGTGCACTCTCCAGACCATCACCGAGCAGCTACAGCGGTGCTTGATGCAGCCAAGGTTCAGTACCATACTCAGCCACTCGAGTCCATTCAGGGCTTGTGCCTTCTCCTGCACAATATAGGTGCTGATTACTCCCCAGAGGATGTCGCAGTGGACCTCACTCGCAAGGACTTTGTTGTGCGAGGGGTCCATCATATGACTGCCGAGGAGGATGGGAAGAAGAAATCCATAAGGCGATTTGTTGTCAACCTGGAAAAAATGCCAAAGGCTCCCAGGATACAGGATATTTGAAAAGTATGCAACTGCAAAGAGCAGTGCAGAGGAAGCTTCAGATAGGAAAGGACTGCTCGAATCCACGCATCGAGAAGGAGACGTGTGCCAACAGCAGTGGCCCTCATCCTGCCTTCATCCTTCAATGCCCCACTCACCTGGAAGCGCTCACCGGCTACGAGGAGGGGATGAAGAAGAATGTGCAGCTGAAGGCACAGCCAGCTGCTCCTTTGGCAAAGAAGATGGATCCTGCATCGAGAGTCGGCGCCTCCCGCACTTTTGCTGCAGTAGCAGGAGGAGCAGCGGCGCCTGAGTCATGCACTACTGCCACTCAGTCAAACAACAACAGCCGGTGGACCCATCTGAGCTGCAGTGCCCCTCCTCCAAGGAAGAGAGGCCTGTCACACTCCCGGCACCAACTTCAGCCTCGGAACCGACTACATCTGTCAGCAGCCAGGGGCAGGAGCAGGTTCAGCCCTCGCCCAGCCTCCTTCGGAAGGAAAGGTGCAAGGTCCAGAAGGACAATGAGAGACATGAGCAACAGTCGGCGCCAGTAGAGCAGGCTGAGGAAGCCATAGTGGAGAGAGCGGCCCTGTCAAGGGCCCCACCTTGAAAGCAAGCCCTCTAGTAACGTCGCCAATGGTATCATTGCCGGTCAGCCCCGCCATTGGAGCCAACGACGATGATCTCTGGCAGACGGTAGCAATGATCTGCAGAATGCTGAAGAGGTACATAACCTCTTCACCAGGCCAACTCCTCTCTCTCCTGGAGGAATCACTGATGCCTTCAACAGGAACCATGCGGTCGCAGGGGCATTCTTTGACATCTCGAAGGCCACAAGGATCTGTCCTGGGTCCGGCCTTATTCAACATCTACACCTACGACCTTCTAAGAGAGTTTGGGTTTAACATGATCCTGGCCTTGTATGCTGATGATGCAGCGCTCCTGATGCAGTCATTTAAGAAATACTCGGTGGTGGACAATTTGCAAGATGCTGTTGATGACCTGGTCTCATGATATCAACGCCGGTGGATTGCAGTTAATCCAAGGAAGACCAAGGCCATCATCTTCCACCCTGAAAGAGGAGCACTGCCTGGAGTTGACCTGTCGATGAAAGGAGCAGTCATCCCCTGGAGCCCTGAGGCTACCTACATAGGGGTAATCTTGGATCAAAATCTGCTCTGGAAACCTTAAGTGGAGAGTGTCCACTGCAAGGCACTCGCGATGCTGGCAAGACTCTGTCCAATCATGCACTCGTGAGTGCTGTCAATGGACACCAAAAGGAGACTGTACTTGAGCTACGTACAGCCAATCATACTGTATGCGGCTCCAGTATGGTCGGGAGTCAGTAAATCTGCCCTCTACAGACTGCAGACAGTGTAAAACATTGCTCTCCACCTAATCCTTAGTCGCAGGAGATACAAGAGTGTGAACTAGATGCACAAAGATGGTTCCCCTAGAAACCCTGGAAGTCCTACTCCCGAAAAAAGCGAGGGACTTCTACCAGAAAGCAGCAGCCTCAATGCACCAAGAAGTACAGAAGTTAGGTGAAATCAAGGCAAGGTGGTGGGACCGCTACAAACGTCCCATTGCTAGCCTTGACAGGACCGATACACTTCCCAGGGCCAAGCAACTGAGGGTTGAATAAACTGATGCCTAGATAGGCAAATAATAGTAAACCAAGCCAGTTAACAACTACAGTCCCACATTAGCAGCACAGTTAGGAATGCGATAAGTCAACTCAAGGGAGTTGGAGATTGGAAAGCATAATAGGTTGTCTCCACTTATCAAATATGTTTGAGTAGGAACTGACGTAGGTTGTTTCTTTCTAGAATATGTTTAAATAAGCTTAAAAGTATCCTCACCTCCAGGGGAACCCAGAAACTTCTCAAGTATCTTTGTGTGAGAGAGATAGAGAGAGACAGAGGTGGTATTCAATAGAGAGCAATTGCGCCTATCATCTTCTCAAACATGCAACTTCTGTAGACCAACAAATCTTCTTTCAGTGTAACTTGAATTTTTTCTAGTGTATAATAAGACTTCCATTTGGTGCCTCCTTACTACAAAGCTGCACCCTGGGCACGTGCGCCGGTTGCACCGCTCTCACTATGGCCCTGTATAAGACACGTGTATCTAATTTTTTAAATTACGCATATATACTACATTAATGCACTTACGTAAATATTTTTACGAATTAGACAAATGCAGCATTATTTTTTCAGGCTTGACTATGAGAGAAAATGTGAGGAAAAGGCAGTTCATTCCACATATTAAATTTTTCGCTTATCCTTTTCCATGATTTTCCCTGTGAAAGAGCAAAACATTGGACCACAAAAGACAAAACTGGTCACAAATGCGGAACCATGAAAGATTGAAATACGCAAATGATAAAGCTGCGAAAGATGAGGTCTACCTACCTAGCTTATCACTCAAAATTACAACAAATGCTATGCTTCGAATTATTCAGGTGAGGCCGTAATAACAGCATAACACCTGCACAGATGGCGTTGATTTCTGCTTTACAACAGCGTGTAAAGTATTTTTTTATTTCCCTATATGGAGGTTTGTTTTTAGTGGACCAGGTGGGATGTTTATTTCGTAATTGGGAGGTTTCGTAATTATCAGATGTTCATAATATAGAGGTTTTCTGTATAGTTTTATTAGTGAATTTTTTGGGACCGGTGATAATTTTTGTTATATGTAGTTCTTCGTTGTAAGGGAGTTCCTAAGTTAGAGGTTTTAGTATATTTTTTTTTTTGCCACACAGTACCCTTTAGATAATGGCTCCCCTAGCAACTGCCCAGTCAGCTGGAACCTTGAGCTGGTCCTGGACACAATGTGACAAAAGCGTTGTTGCTGCTCTATTATTTTTGTGGTATTACTTTGTAACTGAGTAGACATTTGAGACACTCAAGGCAGTGCAGTAAATTAAAACCTTACGAAATTTTCCGATTTCATTCTCAGACTCAGCAGTATTAGCTGAAACTGGACTGCATTGCAGGAAAGTCGGTGTACAAATAAAATACCCATAATCCTGAAAACATGCTGCCAGGATGTATTGCCTGAGGTTTTTCTGTATATACATAAATATTTGTAAAATATACTAAGCCAGTTGATTAATATAATCTCAAATGATCTTTTACCTACCATTGCTATTACCTTATACTTGGTGCATTAGGATAACTGACAATTGTTACACCATAATGACGCTTTCTTATTTTAGTTTAGGTAGATGTTTGTTCATGCATTACGGTGGTTTGATAGTTGTATAATTGTTTTTGAATACTTTGCAATTATCATATTTTGTGACATATAAGGCAACCACAATTTTTTGGCTTGAAAATATATGTTTAGGTATATACTCCCCGTGTAAGTTGTCCTTTTTTCACTCTACAAATATAAAGAAATAACTTTAAAGAAACAATATGTTCAAATCTTTGAATAAAACATGAATATAAACATCTCAATTATTAGTTGATTTGGAAATAAATGCATAATACAATGTGTTCATGTGACATGTGTTACATCACATTGCATTAATGACAATAAATAGATATCGTCATCATGGCTCTGTCTACAAAAAGATTAAATATGAAGTTAGTTTTAAGTTGAAAGTCACAGAATTAATTTTAAAATCCCATTGACCAGCAATCCAACATTCAGTACATTATGCAAGCATAGTTTACCTATTTACAGTAAACTTCCTGTTGTCTGGCACTCATGCAACCAGAATTCTCAAGCAACCGGCACCACCTGCCTCTTGATTTTTTATTACATCTAATTTGAAATGTTACTGATAAAATTGGTGTTTTCTTCAATTTTTTGTTTATATCTAATTTTGAATGTTACCGCTAAAATTTGTGTTTTCAGCAGTCGCAATACACAATTGTGGATGTTTCTTGAACTCGGTGTTTGCGTTAAATAAAATATTTTACACACCATTTTTAAATGCCTCATAAAACTCCAATATGTGCTAAAGGTAATAAAAGGAAATGGGTTGTGCTAACCTTAACCAAGAAACTTGATATAATAAAACTTTTAGAGAAAAGTGAGAATCACAATGTTTTAATGAAAGAGTTTAATATCGATTCTACCACTATTTATGACATTAAGGCACAGAAATCACAGTTAATGAAATTTGTTACATCTTCTGAGACAGCTTGAAGAGTTGAATATCAGCGCACTCTTCATAAGCCGAAACTTGAGCAATTGGATATGGGTATTTATGAATGGTTTTTTATAAAGCGTTCTAAGGGAGCCCCTATTTCTGGGCCTATGTTGATTGAAAAGGCCAAAGATTTTTATGAACGAATGGAGATTAGTGAACCGTGTGCATTTTCAAATGGATGGCTAAAACGTTTCAAGATCAGATGTCTAGATGTTTTGGGTGATAAAAAATCAACTGACCAAGAAGCTGCCGATAAATTTTCTGACTTTTTTGAAACATTAGTTAAGGAATATATAACTATCCAACATGGTTAATTGCATTATTTTAATATTTACTAACTGCACTGTATGTAATGGTATCATGATTGCGTGTCACTTTTCACGTCTCTTTCGTTTAATATCAGTTTGCCTCAAGAATTTCTGCTAATACAATATGTTGTGAGAGGATAATTTCTCTCCTTTTCTCGGACAACGTAACAATTTTTTTGTTGGAAAATTCTAAGGTTGGATCAAGTTAACCCTTACCTTGCGTTGTTATTAGAAAAAAATAGAAGTTAATAGCGATAGGCATACGAGAAATTCCATAGGATGTAATTAGGGTTTCCAACCGGCCTTTTTTGAAAAGGACAGTCCTTTTTTCAGATTTTTTGTCCTTGTCCTTTATTAAATTCGGAAAGGATGCCATTTGTCCTTTTCTGTTAACAATCTTCTTACAAACAACACTTTTGTTTTTAAAAAAATCATTAAAAAAATAACATTTTATAAGTTGTGGGCCGCGATTACGGGTATCGTAGCCGCTACAAGTTCATTTCTTCACTTTCAATGTTTACGTTGGCTCAGTTCACTCAGTTCATTATTCCACTCAACATCAACTCTGACTCACTCGGCTAGACACGTTCAATGAGTGAACATTGCAACCAACTTAACCTTACACCATATTTTACAGTTTTCCCGTTGTGTTTGTATGTAAGTCAGTGTTTCGGTTTCCTGATTGTTATTTAAAAAACATTTAACAGTAAAGAAGGTAAGATTATTTATTGCAATTATTTAAATTCTATATAAATAAAGGTCTGTAAAACAATTAATTTATTACAGAAATGGAACCCTCAATAAAAAAGAGAAAGCGTTTATGTGCCTATAACAAGAATTGGGAAAAGGATAATGATTGGCTAACATCAGCAGAGAATCCACAAGAAGCAAAATGCATTCTATGCCGAATCATCTTCAAAATTGCATTTTTTGGGTGTTTTGGGAGTAACAGAGCATAAAAAAGGCCAAAAATAATAGATAAGTTTCTTGTAAAAAAAAATACTAAAGAAGAAGATTTAGTAGCTGCCTCTGAAGTAGCTCAAATATATCATGCAGTTAAACATCATCATTCTTACAAATCGCTCGATCGCAGTTTGAAATTAAACAAAAATTTACCACGGTCCAACCTAAGATTTTCTAAGGTTTTTACGAAATCAGCTGAGTTCTTGATATGGTGTTCACACTTTCCTGTCAGGGGGTTCAGTAGCTTAGTCAGATATTTCGCCAAGGGGTAGGTCGGAGAACCTATGGCACTGACAATGGGTCGGAGAAGCACTCCTTCCTTATGGATCTTCGGGAGGCCTGATGACATCATGGTCAGTTTTGACGTGGTTTCCCTGTTCACCAGAGTTCCCGTAGGAGACACCTTAAAGCTATTGGAAGTTCACTTTGACGCCGGCATTCTGAATCTTTTCCTCCATACTCTGTCCTCCACTTTTTTCATCTACCAGGGTCAGATTTACGAACAGACCGACGGCGTGGCCATGGGCTCGCCGCTTTCACCTGTGGTAGCAAACTTCTACATGGACGACTTTGAAGAAAAAGCACTCAACTCGGCCCCACGGCGACCCAAGTGCTTTTTTAGGTACGTAGATGCCACGTTTGTGATTTGGCCCCACGGAGACGACACCTTGACGGACTTCCTAAACCACCTGAACAGCCTGCAGCCCAACATCCAGTTTACAATGGAGACGGAAAAGGATGGTTGCCTTCCCTTCCTAGACATCTTGGTTCGCCGCAAACCTGACGGCAGCCTCGGACACAGCGTCTACAGGAAACCAACCCACACGGACCTGTACCTCAACGGAGACAGCCACCATCATCCAGCTCACCACTGGGGAGTCCTGTCAACCCTCATTCATAGAGCGAGGGCCATTTCAGACAAGGAGAGCCTGAGGAAGGAAATCGACCATCTACGTCTCACGTTCCAACAAAACGGCCACAGGAGGCGCGACATAAATTTGGCCCTGAAAAGGGCCGAACGCCAACCCAACACTGTTCCACCGAGGGATAAGGGGAAACCGGTCTCCACTGCCTGTATCCCATACATCTCTACCATCTCAGGAAAAATTTCGAGGATTCTGACCAACAGTGGAATCCGAACGGTCCACAAACCCCCCAGAAAGATTAAGAATTTTCTTCCCCAGGTCTAGGATGATCCTGGTTTGAAAACAGCAGGCATTTACAGGATTCCTTGCTCCTGTGGGAAGGAATACATTGGACAGACGGGTCGCACGGTCGAAACCCGACTCAAAGAGCATGCCAGGTGCATCCGACTCAATCAACCAGAGAAGTCAGCAGTGGCCGAGCACTGCATTACCGAGGACCATCGCATCAATTTCCCAGAGGCCAAAGTGATGGCCAAGTCTGATGTCTTTTGGGACCGACTCATGAGGGAGGCGATTGAAATTAGGCTCCACAAAAATAACTTCAACAGAGATAGGGGATTTCCTCTTAGCAAAACATGGGATCCCATCTTTCCCATTCTGACTCAGGAGCGCAAACGCCATTGGCCGACGCATGAACCAACCAGAGACCAACAGACGAACCACCCAGGGGATATAAACCCAGACCCAACCTGACGCGGCACTCAGTTTTCCTGAAGATGGTGGATGTGACATATGCCGAAACGTCGAATTCTATTCAGGACCTCACCTGGTGTGAAACCCGAGAACAGTTCACTAATAATATTCGCCGGGGAAGTTTTAAATCCTTTTTCAATCGGTTTTTTTGGTTTCCGTCAAATATCTCCTAAAAAACGTCGTTATTGGTAATCTTCGTGAGGACCAAAGTTGTAGAGAATAATATTTCTTCCAGGTTTTTGTAGAACCATCGATTTCGGAGATATTCAACTTTTTTCGTAATATCCAGTTTACAGTGCCAAAACGATGTAGCGGTGAATTCTGGAAACATAATCAAAGTATAATTTACGGCAAGAAGTACGACTGTATTCTTTTATGATACGAAATTATAATTTTGCCTCATTATGCTATTCATAATAATTTAAATATCTATACCCCAAATATGGAGAAAGTCATGTGTTGGCCACATCAGATTTTTTAATAAGGAATATGGTACCGTAAATTATTTAATAGATTTCTTTGAGAACTCCAATGAAAGTTCACATGGAATATTTAAATGTTTGAGGAAAACAATGGACAGTTTGGGAATTGATTGGAATAGAGTATCTGGTTTCAGTGCAGATAATGCAAATTGCATTTTTGGAAGTATGCCCACTTTGTTTGCTAACATCCAAACGCTACATAAAGATGTTATTAAAGCAAATTGTCATGCACACATTCTGAACAATACGGTAAAATTTGCTTGGGGAAATCTGGATATTGACATAGAAAACGTTATCTTAAAAATTTATGGTCACTTTTCCATATCAGCTAAAAGACGGCTAACTCTAAAAGAATTTCATCTATTTGCAGAGACAGAATTTAAAGAAATTCTTCGCCATGTACCTACTAGGTGGCTGTCCTTACAGCTTTGTATAGACAGAGCTTTGCTTTCCTGGAAAGCCTTAAGTTCTTACAGTAGACTCCGGGCAGTTTGGGATAATCGAAACCCCGGACAATCCGCAAAATGAAAGAAAAACTTGAAAATATAACTTAAATGTAAATTTAATTACAAAAATATTAATATTTATAGAGGTACATAGTTTATGCAAACACTATTTTCTGAAAAAAGAAAGCAAAGAAGTTTGCTTTTTCCCTTGGTTGGCCTTCCTACGTATGGTAGTGCGTAAATTACGCAGCATCATCTTATCGGCAAGAGCGACATCGTCTTCTTGCTCAGCGTAGTCAAGTAGAGCCTCGACATGAGACAAAGCGGCACTGTGACCGATTTTGTTTGTCGGCAGCAAATCCTCTTCTGGGTCTTTGTTTGGGGTTGGGCTCCATTCTTCTTCGTTCATAACCCGTCGTGCTATTTCGTCATCACTCAACATTTCATGACCTGTCAAATTTTTGTCTGAATTAAACCACTCCAAAACTGCTTCTTCATCTAAAATTTCAAAGCCACTAATCTGTCGTAAATTATTTAACACTTCGGGCGCTCCTTCGTCAGTATTATTGTCGTCACCAAGAAGTTCTTCACCATTTCGCAGTATTTTTCGAAATGATTTTTTTAATGTTATGCCTTTGATCGATGTGCACGCCATCACAATTTCATAAATCGCATCCGTGTTAATTTTTTCCAAAATGTCAATAAATACTACCTTCCATAATTAATTTATGCAACAAGTTTCTTTTGTAAATCACTTTAAAGTTTTGAATCACTCCTTGGTCCATCGGTTGGATCAACGCTGTCACATTTGGTGGCAAATATTTCACAAAAATGTTCCCACCGACTGATTTTAAAATTTCTTCACTTGGGTGACTGGGGGCATTGTCCAAAAGTAGAACCGCTTTTTGTGGCAGATTAAGTGATTTCAAATGCTGACAAACTGATGGAATGAATTTTTTTGTAAACCAGTCACTAAAAATTTCTCGGTCCATCCAAGCTGATTTATTGTTGTAGTAATGAACAGGTAAATTAGAAGCTTCAATTCCTGAAAAAGCACAAGGTTTTTTTGCAGTTCCGATTACACAGGGTTACAAAAAAAGAGTTCCAGCAGCATTCCCACAACACAAAACTGTTAACCGTTGTTTTTGATCTTTGTGACCCGAAGCACTCCTTTCAGTTTCATATGCTAACGTTTTGTTTGGTAAACACTTCCAATATAGACCGGTTTCGCCGGCGTTGAAAATTTGTTCCGGTATAAGACCTTTTTCAATGAATTGCCGAAATTGATGCTTAAATTCGACAGCCGCAGGTTCATCACAACTCAGTTTTTGGCCTTGAACAGTTATTTGCCTAATGCCGTGTCGCTGTTTAAATCGTGTCAACCAACCAGAGGATGCGTTGAAATCTCCTTCTAATTTCAACTCGTCAAAAAAATACTTAGCTTGAGCAGCGCAATCCGGAATCCCCTGTGCCCTTTGTTGATTGAACCATAAAACCATGGCTTTATCCAATTCATTGTAAGTTGAAGTTTTCATCGATTTTCGTTTTGACATGCCACCCGCACTGTCGGAAACTCCGGCAAACTCGATCAATTTAGCCTTATTTTTTATCAAGTCGCGTACAGTTTGTTCACCAACATTGTACTCCTTCATTAAAGTTGTCACTTTAGCACCTTTTTGGTGTTTATTGATGAGCTCGAGTTTCTGTTGTATGGCAAGAACAGTCCTTTTTCTTTTTAACATGATGGGTATAACTTGACTTAACTTTATAACTTTAAAAATAACCGAAATAAAAACACTCCGAAAAAAAACTACAAACGATCACGTTTCTTGTATAGAGAACATTGCACATGCAGTACAGCGTCACACACAAACACATACAAATTCGTTTAACTGTCTGCATTGTCAGATCTCATTTTAATTTGCTACTCTATCATTACATCTTCCTCCCTTCCCCTCCTCTTCTAACATATCCCTTCTTACAACCTATTCACATTACCTACATTGTAACTATCATTACCTCCGCCTCCTTTCCGTATTCTTTCATTAAGTATACATGCTCTGCGGCTCATGTTTTGTTGGATTATATACAAATTTTGAAAAAATGGCTCTTCTTGTCAAAAAAGTTGCCGGCCCCTGCCCTAACTCATCCTCCCTTCCCGTCCTTCCTCGACCCCACCCTCCTCTCTTATTCCTTCCCCTCTCACATCTGATTTCACATTCATACCTTACTGTGGTGAAGACGGCTTGACCGAAAATTTCACGTAATTTTTGTGTTCGTCTTTCACTTGTTTGTGTGCTGTGTTTATAAATAGGCTACATATGTATATTGTGAATTTCCATAACAAGAATATATATTTACGCACAAATAGACACACTTAAGCTTATGGGGACTCCGGTTAATCCGCAACCCGGATAATACACCCCCGGTTAATCGGGAGTCTACTGTATTTCTTAAGCAAGCCAAGAGATTGCCCCAAGCAAAATTTTAAACTTCTTTTAACTGAAGAAGATTCAATAGAAATATCGCCAATTATTGAAATATATTTGCTGTTTTTGCAGCAAGTGATGGAGATTTTTAAATTAAAAGTTAGTTAGTTAAAAAACTTGA
This sequence comes from Uropetala carovei, assembly GCA_036926305.1. NCBI lineage: Eukaryota > Metazoa > Arthropoda > Insecta > Odonata > Petaluridae > Uropetala > Uropetala carovei. The sequence continues at coordinate 556,045 of JAXCHB010000220.1, read as the reverse complement.
GAGTAATAAAACATTTGCATCAGATGTTTTCCATATTATGAATAACTAGTGTAATGCCCGTTGAAATATCAACGGAAGAATTATAGATAGGTTGATTATTAATATTTGCATTTAAAATAATTATTAGCACACTTTTACATATGAAATATTTCATCATATATTACATTTCTAGTGAATATTCTGTTGTCGTTTAGTAAATGCTTTGGTTTTTATTTTCGGCAATAAAATTCTGTTATTCTTCTCCCACCTTGTTCTCATCAATGCTGCATATAAATGTCGGTGTGCAAAGATCGGAAAATAATTATATGTATACATATATAACGTAGGGAAAATAATTAAATTTCCTGCATTTAACATTATGATTGTTTTAAAATTGTACTCTGTACTTAAGAAGAAAGAAAGCTTACTCGAATCCACAATAATGTTCTCCGTCGTTATGTATTACATAGTTAAAATAAAACTCTTTAAAATATTTAAATTAAAAACTAACTAATTAATCAATCAGCGGAATAATTTCTTTGAATACTATCTGAACAAAAACAAATCAATTTATTTCAACAATGTAAACGGTTCCCTTGATAATTGAATGGATTGTTGTATTGGAGATCCATATTAACAAAAAATAAACTAATTGTTTATCGTAGAAACCGTTACAATAGTTTTAAATTGATTTTTGCTTTGAAATATAGTACTTGAGTCAATTCAGTACAACTTCCACTTTACATACTGTAAATTCCAAAGTAACTCCTTTTATAATAGGCAATGCTAGCCTAAAATTAATTCATTCTGTAAAGTGAATAGATAAAGTTCTTTCTTTAAATTATAATAGCCACTGTTATTAGATTTAAATGGATTATAAGCCTTAGAACTTACTCTGTATTAAATAAACACCAAAATTCCTTTTATAAAAACAAATCAATTCATTAAAAGATCCACTGTTGTGTCTTCGAAAATTGCCTGTTAACAATTTTAAATGTCCTTTTAATTTTAATTGAATTTTAATTTATATTCATTTCCAAACTTTGGCCATTGTTACGAAATTAATTCGAGGTTTACAAAGAATTTAATTTAAGAATGCTTTTTATTTCCAATTTTTCTAAAATGACACTGTTGATACTTAAAATTTTTTATATTAACGTTAATATACTTATTTTCCACAAAACACACCAATCTCTCCCCTTCCTTCCTCTCTCTCTCTCTCTCTCGTATTGAAGCACTGAAGGCACGCTTATTCCCAGAAGGATGTATACAATAATAGTAATTTGAGGTGTAACAATGATAATGGTCTACATAGCAACATCATGTTAAAATGGCGAGATTTCCACAAAATATGCAAATTAAACGTTTAACATGGAATATTTCGAACTGTGGGTATAAAAAGACGAATGGAATAAGAAACTTTATAAATTTTTCTTCAAAATGGTTCAAATCCGAAGGTTGTCTGTTAATTTCTTCTAATTTTAATTTCCAAATGAATAAAAGCCTGCACGTCGAAAAATCGCGTTTTACATGTAAAGTAATGGGAAATGGAAATGCCTCTCTTGGAGACGAACCAAGGAATTTTTCGTGATTTAAATTCGTCATTCTCAGAATAAGTGTTATTCAAGCATCTCTACCAAATTTCGAGTTTCTATCATTATTATTTCTCGAGTTATTAGCATTTGCATAGCGTGACCAACCAACCAATGGACGATGGCTATTATTATATAAAATTTAAGAAATGAGTTCATAATCCGTTATGATGAAGAATTTTTTGGCTATCAAGTTAACTAACATACCGTATATTCCGGCGTATAAGTCGACCTTTGAAGTAGAAAAAAATTTTCCTAAAACTTAGGATCGACTTATACGCCGAACATAAAAATGTGAACCTTAATTACAAATGAATAACATCGATATTTAAGAAGATCGTTGATCTATCGGTGGAGGTGATCGCTATTTTGAATCAGCTGTTCCAGTATTTACAATTTTACGACATTTATCGTATTTACTTGTGTACCCCGCACACATTTTTTCCCGAAACGCCGGGGAAAAAAAGGGGTTGCGAGTCTTACACGAGGATTTCTGAACAGGTTATATAAATTGTATCGATAGTAAATTCTCTGCAATATGCTTGTGTCCATGTTTATATTCGTAAAAGACGTCAAATTCTACGAAGTATATGCATATTTATGCGACCAAGCAAACGTAAGTTACGCCCGCGCTGCGGGCAAAAACTTGCACAAGTAGGCAGAAAGAATATGCCGACTAACTGATAACTATAGTTCAATGACTGCTGAGGGTTTGCTGGCTTGAAAATAGGTAGGTTCAAGTTTGGTCCTTTTCCCTCATCCACTTCAAGGAATTTTGAGTGGTGAAATTTTTTTGCGAATGAAAGATTTCATTGTTCGAAAGGAAGACGGAAACACGTTTGTTCATAACCTTCCAATATTTACTCACGAGACGATATGCGAAGAAACTCCCCATCCACCTAAGGAAGTTCCCGTTCATAGATGAACAAATAGTTTGTGAAGTTCAACATCTGTTCGTAATATTAAGTACGTCAAAAACAAGTGGGGGCGAAGTTGCGTAATAATACAAGAAAAACGGTTAAGGGATTAACAAAAGAGGACTATTGGTGAGGGGATTTCTGCTAGTATCGTCATAAAGAGATCATCCAATAAATTGTATCACGTAGAAGGGAGAAGATGCTTAACTTGAGCGGAACTTGTTTCAGAGAGTGGGAATTGGTGACTTAAAAAAAACTTATTCTGGCTCAAATTAATTTTTTCCCTCCGAACCAGCCCAAAAATAGGAGTGCGCAGGGTACACGAGTGCATGGGTTATGAGTAAATACGGTATTGTAGAAGATTTATAATAATTAATTTTAATACTGTATTTACTCACGTAATCCGGGTCCTCGTGTACCACGGGCACTCCTATTTTTAGACCAGTTCAAGGAGAAAAAATAAATTCGTGCTTTAATAAGTTGATGTTTACGGTGGCAGAAAATTAGAAACAAATCAAAAAAGTGTGGGGATTCCCCATAGGTGTGTTCTCTCCATGGTTCATTCTAAGCTGCATGGCCGCGCACTAAATTTTTCAAGCGCACACGATTGTGTGTATTTTAGAATACAGAATAAGTAGAATAGAATATCGGAACAGGACCACGTCAACCCCGGTGCATATCCGCTCTCTATCACACTATCGTCATTGTTAAAACTTAGATTGTACATGACTTTGATTTTGTCTGAAAACGGTTTCATGAGAAGTATTTTTAAGTGAAAAAGTGAGGGTCGACTTATACGGCGAACATATGCCAAATCATGTATTTTCATCAAAAAAAGCATGGGTCAGTTTATACACCAGAATATACGGTATACAAAATTTGGATGCTACAGAAAATCAAAAGATTAACGAAGACTTCAGATTATTTTATAATTCTGCAATAACATACTTAGAACGGAGGCAAAAATACAATTTTTGGAAAACTATCTAAGCTTTGTTTTGTAGACAATTTATGCCCAAAGTATTAGCACTTTATTGAAGTAGTTGAAGGTTTAAAACTAAACGAAAAACTGGACTTAAATATGAATGATCTTTTTGAAGAACTATCCAACTATCCTTAATTCGAAACAATTTCAAGTTCTCAACTTTTTACTGATTGTACAAACACAAGCAGCAAATGGTATGTGATATTAAAAAATGGTGATTTCAAATTTGTGAATATATTCAAAGTACAGTAGAACCTCATAAACCTGGCAACCTCGGGACTTATCATTTGCCGGGTTTTTGAAAATGCCAGGTTTTTGAAAATTTATAAAGAATCCTTAAGTAATGTAAATTTTTGGTAATTGATTATATAATTCAAATGATGAATGGGAAATGAGGAAACAGGTGAAAAAATCTGCCATGACCGGGAATCGAACCTGGGCCTTCCATTTGCCAGGCGGATATTCTACCACTGAACTACCGTGGCAGACTAATTCTCCTGTTTCAGAATGGGAATATTTTCTTAGGTCATGGCAGATTTTTTCACCTGTTTCCTCATTTCCCATCATAACAGCTTATGCCTGTCACATAAGGATCTTCGGATCATCCTTTCTATCGATTTATATCATGGCATTCTCACCATTTGAGAGGGTAGGGGTTTTCTTTGATGTATCTCCTTCAGGACATCCGTTGGGGCTGATTGATACTAGCATAGCTAGCTTGGTCCCAACCTAAGAAAATATTCCCATTCTGAAATGGGAGAATTTGTCTGCCACGGTAGTTCAGTGGTAGAATATCTGCCCGGCAAGTGGAAGGCCCGGGTTCGATTCCCGGTCATGGCAGATTTTTTTCACCTGTTTCCTCATTTCCCATCATAACATCTTATGCCTGTCGCATAAGGATCTTCGGATCATCCTTTCTATCAAATGATGAATAACAATTAAATGGGAACCCATTATCAATAAAGATTATTGCTTATACACTGAGTTGACACCTCAATTTCGTCAATGACTCAGAGATTTTCTAATCTGACCCGGAGATTTCCTAATTTAACCCGAAGATTCTCATAGGTGAAGAAATTGATGTGTTTACTGTTTTTAAATGTTTAAGACAAGAGATAATTACTTTACATATAAATGCGAAGAACATTTATTTATTGATCTGAAAATATTACAATTCGTAACTAATCGTCGATATTTTCTATACATGTGAGGTCTGGGCCCGTTCTGGCTCATTCCGAACACTGCATTTATTATATTTAAATACGGGACATGTGGTTATCGTAATTGTGAAATAAAGCGTATATCTAATACGCATTTACAGCATTATTTTCATCACATATTATTCTGAGATGTATTTAAATAGATCAGGCAAACTAGCTTCATGCATTTTGATTTTTCCTTCATGATTTTATCTTGTATTTGATACAAACACGTAATCTCTTGAAAATCAGTGAAAGAGCATTGTTCTAATACAGATATTGTATCTGTGACTTAATCTCTTGAAAATAACTGTCTCTTGATCATCATCACTTTCATTTTCTTCATCTTTTTCATGCTCATGTTTCAAAACCATGTCCACTATTTCACATCAGTTAGCTGAAGTACGACAGGTGCATCATTGTTTATATCAACCCAGTTTTCAATGTCATCTTCTACCACTCTTTTTGCTATTGTGAAAATTTTTCGCTTTGTTGTATCAGCATTAGGCCTGAAATAGGTACACCTTCACTTCTTCGCTGATGAAACACTCAAACAATACTTTATGAACAATATTTACCCGGGACATGTAGTGTTTTATGGCTACACATTGCTTTAGGTGTATCACACTCTGCATAAAATTTCAATATTTCCGTTTTTTTCTTCTTTAAGTCGTACGCAGTGGAACTACCAATGCTATATTCTTCGCAAAGTCTCTTCACTGAAGGAAGTACATTTTTCAAGTTTTCTTAGCAATTCCACTTTTTTTCAATCGTGAGATTTTTCTGTTTACATTTCGTAACACCACTTATGGGTTGTATTCTTTTTTTGAAGTCATGTCAAAATAAAATTTAACAAAAGTACTAACTGCATTAACGAAAAGCAATTGCCATCGCCACGAATCTAAACATCTGGTTCTAATGAGGTAAACGAAACAATGAAAATAGATAAGCGTACATCATTTAAAGTAATTTCCAGAGTATTAGGATTTTTTACATATAACTTTCAAAAAAGTGCCAAGTTTTTGAGAATGCTGGGTTTTTGAATGCCAGGTTTATGAGGTTTAACTTTAGTGTCTTTTGTTTTATCTATCCCTGGAACATCTGCATATTGCGAAAGAATTTTCAGTGTGATGCATACTAAATGGCGTGATGATAGAAACCGATGTTCGGTTGAACTATAGTAAGCGTCATGAAAATAGTCCACTCAAGGTCGCATATTCACGCAGAGTTGTCTTTTTTGCAGCAGTAGAGCGGTATGGCTCTCTGAGGTAGCTACATGGGTCGCAACGTGACAACAACACTGGAGGAGGGAGGTGAGGGACTGACGGTGGTGGCGTGGCCTTGGGAGGACTATTTTTATGATGCCTACTCCAGTAAAATATGAGCTTTTTATTTATTTCAATTTCAAGGATAATTGTTTGGATTTTACGGAAAAAATAAAAAATGACAGTTTTACTGAAATCGGCAAAAAATCATGAAAAGTATAAATTTAAAAATAAATAAATATTAAGTTCTTGTAACTTTTGTAAGGTTTGGCTAGTTTCATTTTTTTGAGTTAATATCAGTTTTTTAACCGAGTTTAATTTTGAGCCATTATGAATTATATTTTTTTGTGATCATTTGATTTTGTGATTTTTTTATAAAATTATATTTAATTATATATAATAATTATGTTATATATTACTATTATGTTATTATTATATTTTATAAAAAATTATTTAAACTTGTAATAGCGTAGCTACAAAAATTAATTTTAGTTATTTATATTATGAAACATCACTCTGTAAGCCACATTTTAACTTTTTTCCTCAACATTATTCAATATATGTATATCCAGAAAAATATTTCCCTTAAGAAAATATGCAATAGAGAAGTATATATAGAAATGGACTTTGTCCTTTTTTCAAACTTCATGAAGTTGGCAACCCTAGATGTAATGCAGTTATTAAATATTAAAATATTGCAATAAAACGTGTTGAATACTTGTATATTTGAGTTTCGTTACTTCCTTGAATGTCAAGGAATTATTTAAGAACAATTGAGTCGAGTACTGTTGGAAAGTATGTATTTATGGTGCTGTATTCTAGTGACATCTGTGGACGGTTGTGGAGTTTTACTTCCTGTTTGTACTACTTCCTGTAAAGATGGCCACTCTCAATAAACAGTCTTTGTAATGAGTGTAAAAGAATCGTTCTCCATCCCCCAAACATTCCAACAGGTTATAGGCCCAGATCAGTGCAATCAAACTGTGAACCATAACGCTAGTTTGTGATAAATGAATTGTGATGAAATTAGGTTACATTTAGTTAAAATGGAGAAATGTGTGTTGAGGTCAAGTGACCACATGGACAAAATGCTGCAAAACAAGTGAATGAAGCGTGCATTGAGCTGTTTTCTGAAATCTTGAGTACCAAAAGGGTGAAAGTACGATGGAAGATAGAGAAAACAATCTACAGAGGTGCGGCCCCAGCCAACTGAACATGGAGAAGCTAAATAGTATGCAAGACTACAGTAATTGGAAGTTTGCAATGGAAATGGCCGTAGAAGTTGATGATTTGTAGTGCTGCATTGAACCAGAAAAGAATATTGATGGTACTGATAAACCCATTGACCCAACAAAAGGACAAAAAGGCGAAGGCGAAGATATGCTTGATGGTCCAGCCGAGCTGCTATGCACATGTTAGAGATGCAAAATCAGCAAAAGAGCATGGAATAACCTGCAAAATGCATATGAGGACAAAGGCTTAATGAGGCCACTTAGTTTGCTGAGGTATTTATTTAGAGCTAAACTTTGTGAATTTAAGTCTATGGAAGCATATTTGTCGAAAACCATTTCAGTATCGCAACAGCTGTCAGCAATAAGTGCTCCAATAGATGATGAATTTCTAGCTATGAGTATGTTGAGTGGACTTTCCATTGAATATGATCCTATGGTGATGGCAATTGAAAATTCAAATGTGAAGGTCACCAGTGAACTAATCAAATCAAAATTGTTACAAGAAGATTTGAGAAGAGGGTGTGATGATAGAAGTAATTCAACTGAAACTGTATTTCTATTGAAGTCAAACAAAAACAATCAATCCAGTAGTGCAAAATCACACCAGAAGAAGAAATTCATGTACAAATGCTTCAGGTGCCACGCGCAAGGTCACAAGGCAAATGAATGTCCTAGTAAAAATGAACAATCTAAAGGACAGTCGCAGACTTTGAAAGTGTCCAGTGGTTCAACTCGAAGACAATCAGGAGCAAGTGGAAAGAGGAAATTTTTGTTTTTGACTGCCTTGACAGTGAAGATGGATTCAGCACAATGGTATATTGACTCAGGTGCAACAGCACATATGACTATGTGCAAAGATTGGCTGATTAATTTCCATGAAGAATTGAGATGCCTGGAAGTGAATAGTGAATAACAAAACACTGCATTTAAAAACTGAAACATACAGTAGTCTATGTCAGAGTGGGCATAAATACATCTTTGAAAGTTGAGAGAACTACCATTTTCAAGTTTCCATATTATTTCAAATGTATCTTTAATTATGAAATCAATTCCATTGTGTTGTGCTTCTCATCTCATAATTGCGAGATATGACGAATCACACATCTTTATGGAGGTAACCTTAAAAAATGATAGGGCAACCACTGTCTAAAGTTCTAACTACAGGGTGCGGCAGAAATAGTGAAGCATTTATAAAGTAGAATAACTTTTTATAGAAAGAAATTTATTTGAATTTGAACATATAAAATATTTCTACGATCTTTAACATTTTTATGGAATGTTTCACTTTTTGTACAAAATGTCCATTAGATGGCCACCACCATTCTGAATGCACTGTTGCAAACGAGTTGAGAAGCTGCACATAACTTCTCGAAATGTTTCTTCCGAAATTTGGGAGATTTCTTCTCGGATTCTTTCTTTCAGCGCATCTAAGTCTACTGGCCGACTACCATACATTTTATTTTTTAAATATCCCCAAAGAAAAAAGTCAGGGGCAGTTAGATCAGGCGAACGAGGAGGCCATGGCACATCACCGAAACGAGAAATCACCCGCTGCAGAAACAAACGCCGCAGCACAGCCATGCATATTACTGCCATGTGGGCTGTGGCACTGTCTTGTTGAAACCACAAAATTGGGGCGAGAAATTCATTTATTATTCGTGTGTACCGTTGCGACGTAACTGTGATGGCTTGTCCATCTTCATCTTCAAAGAAATAGGGTCCAATGATTCCTCTGGACGATGAGGCACACCAAACTAACTTTTGGGTCGTTCATGAAGTTCCTGAGGATTTACAGCTGACCAGTATCGAAAGTTCTGCTTATTAACAGTGCCATGCAAGTGAAAATGGGCCTCATCGCTCATCAGAAGATTGTTTAGCAGGTCTGGATTACCGGTCAACATTTCCTGAAACTGATGACAAAATTGCAAGCACACCTCTTTGTCACGATTACTCAACAAATGCACAACTTGCAGCTTGTATGGGTGAAAGTTCAAGTCATTATGCAGGATGCACCGTACACTCCTGTCAGACATGCGCAACGCTTGAGCATGCTTACGCGCAAACCTCCTTGGTCTGCGGCCGACGGACGCTAACACTCGGGCGATGTTCTCAGGTGTGCGAACCGAAGATGGCTGGCCAGGTGGTTTTTTGCATGTGACGGAGCCTTGTTCACGCAACTGCCTTACCAATTGACGGTTTGTGTTTGGAGAAGGGGCTGCCTGTTGGTTAAACTCTCGTCGAAATCCACGTTGAGAGTTTTTAATGGACCCAGTCCGAATAAAAAGCTCTACCGCACACACCCGTTGTTCTCTTACTCCCCAACGCTCCATGTCGAATGAATTCCAAGGTCACTATTGTAGCTCCAACACACGTACTCTATGATACCCTAGCGGAGAAGCACGTAATTAAACTTTTAAACTGTGTCAGTTTCTGCTGCACCCCGTATATGCTCAAATTGATCTGCAAAGACGTTTTAAATGGGAGACACTGGAAAATTGAAGATCAATCACCACTATTTCAATACTTAAAAACAATATTTTTTCATTCTTGAAAACTCCTACTAGCCATATTTCTCACAAATTAATTATTAAGGATAAAAAGGACTTAAGATAACTGGGTCACCTGTATTAAAAAGATCATTTCAATTTATAGTCATTTATTAGATATATGAATTTGTTATTTTATATCTAAAAAATAAATTTCGGCCTTGGTAGATATGGTTAAGGTTATGGGTTCAAATCCTGCATAGGACATGGATGTTTGTGTTCATCAGGTTTGTATGGCAGAATGGACATGAATGTCTAAATATTGACCTAAATAAAGTTAGCTTAAAAAAATTTCTGTTAAATAAATAAATGCTAAAATAGCTGATTCAGTATTCCAGTCACCTGCATTGGAGGATTAGACATATTCATAAAATATTCTATATTGATCCAGAAATCAAGTTTTGTATTTTTATACTTGGTGTAAAAGTCAAACCTAGTCTTTTTGAAATTTTTTTGGTGCTTATGACTTACCGTATATACAGGGCCTGCTTCAGCCGGACGCAGGTGAAGCACCCGCTTCCGGGCAGCCAACCTTAGGGGCGGCCAAAGGGAAATTTTTTTTTCTTTAATTTTCTAGTTTTATTTATGTATTGGTATTTATTTTAAATTCTCTTTATTCACTTCTCAGTTAGCATAGAATGAATTCGGAATGACTTTACAAGGCGAATGTCTGCTTTTTTCGGGCATCTTTGTTAATGTTCGGGATCACCGGTCTCAGACGTGTTAGAAAATACGTCTACAAGTATCGGATAATGTCGGATAGCCCGCTCGAGTTTAGTTTTATTTAATTACGGTTACACTCAACTTTTGCAGAGGGGACCTAAGTGTATCCTACCACTGTTTCGGCCAGTAACACAGTCACCTTCTTCCTGGTTCATCTTTATATCTAGGTATGTAATCTCTCATAGATATAATAGCAGCATTTTTATCAGAAAATTTTTACATGTGATATCGTATTTTGTAGGATACAGAGGACTTTTAAATCGAAGATTATTTCTTGTCTCACGTCTTAGCGGTTGCAATAAAGTTGGGCGCCTGCTAAACTGTTTTTTATCTGAACAAACACCTTGGTATTGGTTCTTATTATATGTTTGCTTAGGTGAAATAATTACTTTCTTAATTAGTTGAATTATAATGTGGATTGTAGATTAGTATTTTTATGAATACTGAATCACGGGAAATTCCAGGGATTTGACTGATTCAATCTCGGGATCCTGGGATTGAGAAATACCCGGGAAATGTTCATTCCTATACCTACTCTATTTGCTATAACTTGACACTCTGCAATTGGGATGGCGGGAGAGCTATGTTGTCAGTTTTTGCGCTCAGTCTACTAGGGAGGGAGAGAGGATTGGGAGGGGACTTTCGATCAGATACGGCGTGCGGGGATGCCCTCCTGCGTTACTCACTTTCAACTAATATAAAAATGATTATAAAATATTACGTTCATATCAGGTTTATGAAATCAATTGATTCATAATACAGAGTCCAAGACGAAACCAACAGTGTGCGTCGCATGTCTCACAGCCTTATACATGGGGAGATACAACGTTCTCATAAATTGAATAAAATGTCGTAAACGAATAAAAATTATTTACGGTCCACTATGTCAAACGCAAGAGTTTCTGGCCTTGCAATTTTATCCATAGAACAGGAAATAGTGGAATCACTAACATTTGATGAAGTTGTGGAACAGATTTCGAGTGTTAAAAGCCACCGCCATAATTTGATTAAATAAATTCCTTACAAAAATAATCTGTATGTTTCATTAATTTATGTATACATAAGGGGGCGGCCAAAATAACTACTGTTTCCGGGCGATTAAAGGTCTGAAGCGGACCCTGCGTATATATTCGTATATAACTTGCAGTTTGAAGACCAGATGTTTAGGTCATAAAGTAGGGTTGCGTGTTATACACGGGTAACACTTCTATACACTTAAAATCGGAAATTAAATTGTACCTACCTTGCACCAGATTCTCTGTTTTTGGATGAATTAAGGGGAAAACCACACTAATAGTAATCCAGGTTATACATATATTAATTATACGTATAGAACACCTAATTACTTCTATACAGTTATAATTCCATCCTCTCCAAATATGTATTCCATATTTCACTAGCTCATCAGCTGATTGCTGTAGTCTTTGCAAAATCGCAGAGTAGACTTCCCGCAAAACATGCATCGAAAACAAAAAACATAGTATAAGCAAATTGAAATAATTTTATTTAGTTAATGATTCTAGTATGTACAATTAACAATGTAAGTAATTTAAATCCCATAGAATGTAGAATGACGTGTATGAACTTAATCTTACCTGCCGCTAGTTTCCTGTTTCCAGATTTGTTTGTTAAATTTTTATTATTCCTTCTATTAAACAGTTTTAGAAATAAGATAAAAAAGAGAGAACCAAAATCCACTATAAATCAAAATTCGATCTATTTTATAGATCCCTTTTTGTCTGATTTAAAAGGATTGGCAGCAGTGTAGCTGCGGTTTTATACGGGGCATCAGTTTGGCCAACTTACTGTATGAATTTGCTGCCATCTCAACTCAATCGCTTTCATTATTGATGATGTCTCTCTAAGACGTAATGTGGAGCTTATTGAACATAATACAAGTCCAAGTGTTTTAAAATTGTTAACTGGCGATAATTTAATGCTTTAATGTATTCATTTAGAGTACAGTAAGTCCCCAACTTACACAGTTAATTCGTTCCAAAGGTCACAGTGTAAGTTGAAAACCCTGTAAGTCCAACAATGCTTAAATACGATATATTTTTTGACATACTATACGTTCATTTCAATGGATAGTAAAAGCTAAAAAAGTAGTGCTTATGTGATGAGAGTTTATAGTTTGTTTACGAAGATCAGTACAGTAACGAGTCACAACTTGCACCCACGGGATAACAAATCTAAATGGCGAAAGTGATGCTGTCAGCTGTGCGTCAACATACAGCAATCCCTTGGTTTATGAGCTTAATTTGTTTCTCGAAACTGCTCGTAAGGCAAAAATTCGTAAAACGAATATTAATTTCCCAATACATCACATGTTATAAATTTTATAAACAATAGTTACATCATTAAAGTTGGGATGCCGTGACGTTCTGCGCATTCGAGAAGATTCGGGAACCGACGAAAGCCGAGAATAGGTGCCGGGAATAATGATCGGTTTGCGAGAGGAAGGAGGTCGTATTACAAGCGAAAATTGGCTCGTAAATTGAAAAACAGGTATTAATTTGTGCATCTCGTATAAGCAAAAACTCGTAAACTGATTGCTCGTATACCGAGGGATTACTGTAGTGGTAACGCCATCTATTGAGCGGTGGTTGAACTAAAAATCAAGCGAGCTGATAAGTTGTCATGTATCCGTGTATCTACGGATCCGTGTAACTCAGACCCGTGTAAGTTGGGGAGTCACTGTACTCTAGTTAATACTTGACGATATAATTTTGTTCTCATACCCCACAAGGGTGCACGTTGCACACAGGGTATAAGAAAAAGTCAAAATTTTTGGCAAAAAGTATGGGAGCACGTTATACACGAGTATATACAGTATATGCCTTGATACACAGTATACACTAACATTGGAACTACTACAGGTGAGAAGTAGAATAGAGATAAAAGTAAAAAAATGCCAGAACATACATTTAAAGTTTAGCAATTTTGAAGTAAGTATAACTTTTGAGATAATAAATGTATCTTATTCACTTTTTTCTATCTTATCTTATGGCCTCTAAATTATGAAGTATGCAGGAAAAATAAATTCAATAAATGTTATTTAGTGAAAAATACATATTATCATAGATGTTCGCATGATATACCGTATTTAATCGATTGTAAGCCAACACCAATTGTAAGCCGACTCCCACTTTTCACAAGACCATGCAAGAAAAAAATTTGATTTTAACCCTCTCGCGACCAGACCGCCCGAGAATGCCCGTAAATTTTTATACTCCCGATCGCGGGACCGCCCAGAAAATGTGCTTTCAAATTTACCTCTGAAAACGTTGATTGGATGACTTCTTTCGCGGAAATGACATAGTATACATATAAACACGAGATTTAGATTGTATTTGGCAGATTTTTCTTAACTTTGTATACGAAGAATTTTTTTTAAATATTCAATCGAAATTTGCTATTTTTTTGGACCCTGAACAATCTAATATATCTCGCAGTAATTCTTCTACTTCGGAGATTTTTCAAAATATATATTTTTGGAGATTAATGTATAATTGTTTTATTTAATGTTTCCCGTTTGGTGGCCATCTTGAATTTCTCTGGACTTTTAATGCCAGCAGGTGCCCCACACCTCAGAACGTGAGAGGGTTAAAGTGTTAACTAAAGTATTAACTAAAATTATGGTGACAAAATACATTTTATTCACTTATTTATAACAACTTCTACGAAAAAAGTAATTTGACCTTGTGGGATCTTAATATAATAATACCCGGGGAATAAATTATCTAAATAATACGTGGTGCGTCAAAGTGTTAAAGAATGCAGGGATAGTGTTCGTATGCATAAGGAACTAACACAAAATCCTATACATTTACTTTACAAATCTATACTTGAAAAATTACAAGGACCAGGTATTCTGATGCCAAGTTAACTTTCTGAAGAAGTTAGTATAATTATCGGAGTATACTGTATGTTTTGTGCTTGAGAAATTTGTTATATGCTGATGAGATACGTTAAGAAGTTGTTATACATCACATACCTCTGTATGCCCTTGACTACAGCCCTGATTATGTCTTAATTCACCAGTTTTTTTGGATCACTAGGTTCTCTCGTTACAAAATTCCTGAAAGGTAGCATATTAAGCAGTCACCTAGAGAGCATTTGCCTGAGTATGAAGTGAAGAATATTTTTATGTTCGTTGTTTATTCAGATGTTATCTTACAGAGTAGATATTTAGATATGTTACTTTTGTTTAGTATTTCAATCAGATAACAACTTCAGGAAAGTAGAAACAAAATTTTTTAAGAAGTTTAGACCTGTAACAACGTAACTTTGATTCAAAATGACCCAAATCAAGTACACAGGTATCAAATGATTGGCAATGTAACTTCGATTAAAAAACAACATAAATTAGTACACAGGTATCAGTTGATTGGTGACATAACTTCAAATGGTCGTAAATCGGTATACCTGTACTGCAGTACTATATTTTTGAAAAATTATTTTAACCATTAGCACATATGATGGTAAGATATGTGCACATTTTTTTTAATGATACCTTCCCTGCAAAGCCAAAGGCTTGTCTGCTGGTAGGCAAAAAACCCCAAGATGAATCACAACATCCATGCCCAAAGCCGGATTTGAACCCATGCACACTGCCTACCAGTCTAACCCTGCCAGTTATTATTTTAATGTAAAATTTAATGCTAGTTTTATTACCTTTGCTTCTTTGTGATTACCAAAAGGTCAGTAAAGAGAAATATGGAAAGTGGCTGTTTGAATATCTTCCGACCAATGGAGATCTTTGGAGATGAAGGAAGAGCTTTCACTGTTGAAGAAATCCCAACGACTCCAGAAGCATTGTAAGGGAGTAGTAAATGCACAAGTTCTCCTTTTTTCAAAAGCCACCGATCACCAGTTAACAAAGGTAAAGCTTCCACTTCCTTGAAGTCTAACTGTTGGCTTATAACTTCCATTTCCTGAATACGCTCATAATTCCTAGCTCCTTCATTGCATTTTTCCACTACCTATTTTAAAACCAAATAAAATCATTAATCTTTGAAAAATGGGATATAGGGTTCATGCTTTTTTCATTAATGAAGTACATACTACAATTATTGAGATTAGTGGCTGAATTTAAAATGTGTAATTCTTTATGCTGTGATAAATTGTAAAATTATAAGTGATTCTGGTGAGATGCATTAAATACTCTGGCGTAACAAAAAGAGTTTCACAAACCATATAAATAATATTAGTTTGAAATGAAGAATACAAAATGAATGCAGTACATTTGGTAATGACATATTAAAGAAAATGTTAGTATTTTAGTAAATTTTAGCCTGATAAATATCATATATTTGATAAATATTTAAGCAACAGCAGAAAATCTTTTACTAAGGAATCTATTAATAATTACAATATAAGAAAAGCCTTCTTAATACACAGGGTGTTTCTGAAAGGTCTCGTCAAACTTTGGGAGCATGTTCTACTGACCATAAGGATGAAAAAAGTTCATATGGACACAGGTCCGGAAACACTTCCCTTCTGAGTTACAGCCCTTTTTTCTTTTCGATAGAGTGAAGATAAGAGCGCCTGTCAGTTTCATATGAACATAGGTCCAGAAATCCCGGCATACAATTTTAAAATGACTTTTGGAGAAATGTTTTTAATGCAAATTTTACGTGAATATTTAACATGTGAAATTACAAGTGAATGTTAAGGACTTTCCTTTACATCTACATCAGAGCAAATGTTCGAAATGGCCTCCTTGAGCAGCAATAAATGCATCAGAGCGTCTTCTCATGGATTGTCGAACACGTTCGAAAATTCCAGGAGTGTTCTGAATTGTTTGTAAACCATCCATAATACAGTCTCGGAGAACTTGTGCATTAGGAACTGGGGTGGCATAAACAAGAGGCTTGAGGTGTCCCCATAAGAAGAAATCCAGGGGATGTAAATCAGGAGAGCGTGCAGGCCATACAGTTGGTCTTCCTCTACCAATCCAACAGTCAGGACACGTATTTTCGAGAAATTCTCGAGCAGTGAGGCTGAAATGTGCTGGAGTTCCATCACATTTGATAGTGTGTTTTCAATGGAACCTCTTCTAGCAATGCTGGTAGCTCCTCTTCCATGAAATGCCTGTAATTCTGGCCATTGAGCCGGCCCACACGTTCCAAGAAAACTGCTGCTGATGCCGAAACTGGGTGATAGCATGAGGATTTTCCTGTGCCCATTGGTGATCATTGTGAAAATTCATAATGGAATCTCTTGTAAATTTTGTCTCATCCATGAAAAGTAGACAAAGAATAAATTAGGTTCAATACACTGCTGCAGAAACCATTTACAAAGCACAACTCGTGGAGGGAAATCAGCTTGTGAGAGGGCCTGCACTCACTGCATGTGATATGGGTAGAGTTGCTGCTCATGAAGAATTCTTCATACAGTTGCATGTGAAACACTACTGCAGCTACTTTTATTGTGCTAGTTCTAGGATCCTCCTCCATCATGCCAATCTCCTGTTCTTCTATGTCAAGTGTTCGGGCATTTCTGGCTTGTCCCCAATCAGCAGTAACAGGTGAAAAGGATCCCATATCTTGAAGATGATGTTGGATGGCTGCAAAAGTATCCTTGGCTGGACATTGTCGTTGCAGAAAATTTACCCTGTAGAGACGCTGAGCTTCACTGGTGTTCCCATTCGCTCGTCCAGACATGTAATGAATGTCTGCCATTTCAGGTTAGAGTAACTATTCATGGCAAGGTAAAAAGTGAACACATGGATTGAAAAGAAATTACTGAATCACTGACAGACTACTGATAAACAACTGATGACTGATGTGCCTGTGTGCAGTGTGCACTGACTACGAGTTCAAACCGACCAGTCAGCTCAGTCACTGTTGTCGCTAGTCGATGGTGTGGTGTGGTCTGTGGCCTAACGGGGATGTAATGCAGATTCCCTACTTGGAACTTGACAGGCGTCTTACTTTCACTCTATCGAAAAGAAAAAAGTGCTGTAACTTGGAAGGGAAGTGTTTCTAGACCTGTGTCCATATGAACTTTTTTCATCCTTATGGTCAGTAGAACACACTCCCAAAGTTTGACAAAATCTTTCAGAAACACCCTGTATTAATTTTCTCAAAATATCTCCATCAGGTATTGACAGAAACCAGTTTGTTTGTAGTGGTTTATTTTCAAAATTCAAAATACCACCTTTTATATGAGCTGATAATCCTTCAATCTTACAACTGATTGAAACTTTTTCTTTGATTTTAATTACTTTACATGATAAATTTGTTCAGCTGATGACTGTTAAAACTATGTTATTACTCATAATATAAGAGTGCTTGGAGTATTCCATATTCAGTCCAGTGACTTTCACCTCTTATACTTCAATTTATATCAACAGCAGTCTTTACTCATTAGCAATCCAGTGCTCCTGAGTTCTTCCTTCCTCCCTCTCTCTCTCTCTACACATATACATGTGTGTGTGTTGTTGTCTTCTCTTTGTAGCTGAAGAAGTGTATTACCTGAAAGCTATCTAATGTACACCTCTTAATGTGTGTCTCTCAGACACTGCCTGAGGCTAATGAAAATGATATGTGTACTTGACTTCCAGCTAGACCTCATTGCCACCTACCTTTTCTCTTTCTCAGATATGTGTGTTTGTTCATGTGTGTGTATATAAGTATTTATGAAAGAAGAAAGGTAAATTGTTGAGGAAAATAAGCCCAGTGAACATTTATAGATAGGATGCTGGGATGTCAGAGAGAGCATCTTTATTAACCTTTTCCTTACTTGGTTTTTAAAGATAAATGTTTATGTACAGTATTCTCTGTACAGGCGACTCCCGAGATTCGACAGGGATGCGTTCCTGAAAACGTGGTCGAATCTCGAACCATCGATTGTCAAATCAGCGCAAATTGAAACAATTAGAGCAGAAGTAACGATGTCTAGACTGAAACTAAACCTCTCGTGGTCGGACGGGCCGAAAATTACTTCACGTAAACTAGTTTCTAATTTGACCGATCGATCAGCTGGGTCGATTTGTCTGGTCGAATTCTCGAGTTGTTCAAATCTCGAACGGTCGAATCTCGGGAGTTGCCTGTACTTTCTTTTCTCTCACCTCCTCTCTCTTTTTCAACGAAAGTGAGCTGCTTCCATTTCTTAGTAACAGCTGCCTTTTTTTAAAATCATTTCTTGTTCATGGGTATTTTTCTCATTGTTATTTTCCCTACTATTTTCTATCCTTTCTACATTATCAGCTTTGTCATTACTGCTAGTTTCTTTAAAAGCTGTTTCCTCTGCATCTCTGGCTCACTATCAACATTACTGCCCTTTCTTCTCTTTATTTTTGTCAGATTCAGGTATTTTATGAAAAAATAATATTTAAAGAATTCTAATGTATAAATCTGTTGCCAAAATACCATTTTTCAGTGAATTAACATTATTGAAAAAATTTCTCACCATAATTTTATTAACTCTATATGATATACTTTTTTGAGCTTACATCATTCAAAATATTTGATGCTTCTTTCCAGGAATTCCATTTTGGATCATCAGTTGAATGCAATGAGTAAATAGATTGAACTAGGAGTCGTATTCTGGTTATTCTCTGCATTGGCAATATTAGAAACGAATGCAGACTCTGTTTCTGGCAAATTGGCTCACTCTGAATTTTTTTAATTTCCTTTAAAAATTTATCTGATTTCCTGTGATCAACAAAATAGACTACTATTAGTTCTTTGTAGAAGCACTTTTATGTAATATGTGCCAAACAGTTCAAATACGGTACAGTAGAAACTCATAAACCCGGCAACCTCGGGACCTAGCATTTGCCGGGTTTTTGAAAATTTATAAAAAATCTTTAAGTAATGTATACTTTTGGTAACATTATATAATTCAAATAATGAATAACAATTAAATCAATAAAGACTATTGATTATACATGCACTAAAACAAGGAATTATATAAGAACCATTAAAAAGTAAATAACGAAATATGCATTTACAACATTATTTTCATCACACATTATTCTGAGATTTTTTAAAAATAGATCAGGCAAACTAGCTTGCTTCATGCATTTTGATTTTTCCTTCATGATTTCATCTTGTATTTGATACAAACACGTAATCTCTTGAAAATCAGTGAAAGAGCATTGTTCTAATACAGATATTGTATCTGTGACTTAATCTCTTGAAAATAACTATCTCTTGATCATCATCACTTTCATTTTCTTCATCTTTTTCATGCTCATGTTTCAAAACCATGTCCACTATTTCACATCAGTTAGCTGAAGTACGACAGGTGCATCATTGTTTATATCAACCCAGTTTTCAATGTCATCTTCTACCACTCTTTTTGCTATTGTGAAAATTTTTCGCTTGTTGTATCAGCATTAGGCCTGAAATAGGTACACCTTCACTTCTTCGCTGATGAAACACTCAAACAATACTTTATGAACAATATTTACCCGGGACATGTAGTGTTTTATGGCTACACATTGCTTTAGGTGTATCACACTCTGCATAAAATTTCAATATTTCCGTTTTTTTCTTCTTTAAGTCGTACGCAGTGGAACTACCAATGCTATATTCTTCGCAAAGTCTCTTCACTGAAGGAAGTACATTTTTCAAGTTTTCTTAGCAATTCCACTTTTTTTCAATCGTGAGATTTTTCTGTTTACATTTCGTAACACCACTTATGGGTTGTATTCTTTTTTTGAAGTCATGTCAAAATAAAATTTAGCAAAAGTACTAATTGCATTAAAGAAAAGCAATTGCTATCGCCACGAATCTAAACATCTGGTTCTAATGAGGTAAACGAAACAATGAAAATAGATAAGCGTACATCATTTAAAGTAATTTCCAGAGTATTAGGATTTTTTACATATAACTTTCAAAAAAGTGCCAAGTTTTTGAGAATGCCGGGTTTTTGAATGCCAGGTTTATGAGGTTCTACTGTATTTGGTAGCAAATTTCTCAATTTATCTTACATATTCAGGTTACAGTTAGGTAAACTGTTCACAAGCAGTTTTTCTGTTTCCTGAATGTTGGAAAATCTGTATTTATGCATGTTTAAACATACATATACACAAGGGGAAGTGACAAAGTAACATTCCCTAATTTTTTATTGCAATTGGGATACATCCAAATGCACAGGTGGTATACACAAGCTCATCCATAGTCTCCATGCTTGTTCAGGCACTTGTCATAGCAGTCGATCGAAGTGCCAAAGCCCAAGTGGTAGAATGATGTGTATTGCTGCAGTAGCGATTGTCTGACCTCCTCTTTTCAAATGTGGGAAAATATGTCTGCTCCGACATATCTGTCTGTCTGCGCTGCTGTATTGATGTTGTCAACATGCTGTGTTGATATGGATAGATGCCCACTCTTGGTTTCACCCAGTACGCTAAGTCTGATCATTTTCAAACTTACGAAACTACTTCCTCACCTGTTGCACTGGAATACACTGGTGCCATACACAGTGATGGTTATTGCAGCAGAACACATCGTTCTACCACCATGGCTTCGACACTTTGATTGGCCACTATGGCAAATGCCTGAACAAGCTTGGAGACTTGAAAAATATCCTATGGATGTTTTTATATCTTCCACCTGTGCACTTGGATTTAAGCCACTTGCAATAAAAAATAGGGAACCTTCCTTTTTGATTTTCCCTCATACATTCATATAAATACACATACCCACACACAAAGCTTCTTTCCTAGAATACAGATACTGGTACTCATATTTGGCGGTTTCATAGGGAGTGAATGGAAATTTTTTTAAAATATCAAATTTTCTAATTTCATACTAATTTTAATAAAACATCTTTATTGGATGTCTTTTAAAGAGGTAAAACAAATTAAAATGCTGTTTTCAATAAAAACAATCTATTTTAGATGATTCATTAAGTTTGGACTATAAAAGCAAAAATATATCAATGGCACCTGGGTGCTAATCTAAGATATTGCCTGGCAACAAAAGGGTTTTAATGGGAAGGGATGGGTTGTTGGAGGCCAAACTTTTTGTCAGACATGCCAATAAATTTATTTCTGTGGGCCAATACTGCTGCCCCAGTTGACTTGATTTAAAGGCTGAAGTTAAACTTACATAACACCATAATTAAACAAGGAAAAAAGGTAAAAATAAATATTTTTGTTGATAAGAAAAATACTTGAATTTCAATAAAAATAGAAAAACATCAATTTAAAATATCTCATTACGATTTCTGAACTTGCTCATCAGTTGGCAGTTTCTTAGTATGATTTTTGAGTTTGATAACAGGATTGGATTGTCAATGCAGATCTGTACTTATTCTCAACAAAGTTAATTGCTGAAAATGTCAACTAAAAATCTGAAAGCTGAATTTTAATGAAAGAAGTGCTGTATATTTTTGAATATAAGGCAATTCGATTATAAGTCTAAGTGTTCTTTTTAGCCCAAAACAGCATCTAAAATTCAAGTCTCGAGCATAAGTCAAAGCAAAGAAAATGAAAACAAGATAATTTTGAAATTTACAAAAAAATTATATATATATACCGTATCTGCCCGAATATAAGCCGTCGGCCCCAACAATTTCCACAGTTTTTTGGCAAAAACGTAAATTGTGTAGATTTTATGCTGAAGTGTGCCGGGCATTCATGCACATCTTAGAATACATTATTCGAGATCGAAGAAATGAGTGGGAAATAGTTTAGTTGTTGAGATTTTGAAATATTACTCCAATTAATAATTTTGCATCGTTGAATAATGTTCCACATTCAGTGACAATAATTTCATTCATCTTCATTTTCACAAAAGGTCAAATATAGTAACAGCGATCTCGCCAAGAAATTTTTCATCCAAGTCTATTTCCAATGAAATTAGCGTTTACATTGCCTTAAGAAATTGCATTTTTATAATTATACACGTTCCATGTAAAGTTTTACCGAAATTCAAACAGTTGAGCATTCAAAGCCCTCAATGCATTTTGCGTAATCGTCAATTTCGCAAGCGATCTCGCCAAGATATTTTTTCATCCAAGTCTATTTCCAATGAAATTAGCATATACAGTGCCTTAAGAAACTGTTTTTTTATAATTATACACGTTCCATGTAAAGTTTTACCGAAATTCAAACAGTTGAGCATTCAAAGTCGTCAACGCATTTTGCGTAATCGTCAATTTATGCAAGCGATCTCGCCAAGATATTTTTATATATATTCATCGTAGGTCAAATATTTACTTTACGGAAAATATAGTACTGTCATTTGAACACGAAGGCAATGAGAGACTTTGAGATTTAACCTTAACCCAAATTTTCCTCAGACTCGCATTTAAGCAGAAGTGTGATTTTTTCATGATAGATTTTGTCAAAAAACATCGTCTTGTATTCGGGCAGATATGGTATATATAATAATTTCTTTATTACGGGCATAGCCCAGTTTCAAAAGATTGCACATTACAAAAACACAGAAGTTAATGTATCCTAAATCTAGAAGTACAAAGCAAACAGAAAGTGCACAAGGTAAGAAATCTTAGATTGTATGCCACCCATTAATGTTAACAATTTTAAGCATTTAACCCATCTATTAAAGTTGATAAAAATTTTTGTTTAAAAACATTTAAATTATCAAAATAAATGTCAACATCAACAATTATTTTATTATAGGAACGCATAACCCGAATTAAAGGGTTATTAAAAGAAAAATTAGATCGTCAGTATTTTATATGGAACAGATTAGAACATCTAGTTGGGGTAACTAAACAGTTAAATTGTAATTTCTTGAGTAACAGGGTACAGCATATCAAATTATTACAAACTTTATATAAACAAGTTAGGAAAGTGTACAACGTATCACAAATGGGCGTGTTTCGTGCAATGGAGTATTAGAAAGAAATTATATACCTGTATGTTAGGGAAATAGCGTTTTGAAGTTCTTTTCTTCATCATAAATAATCCATTTTCTTCCTATTTAAAAATATTGCATGCACATATAAGTAAATTAAACGTTTGTTTGTGAGATTGTTTATGTTAGCAACCTTGCAAGAAATTTTCTAAGTTCAACTCGATTTAAGACGTTTTTGTTTGATTTTCTCGATAACAGCTACTTCTATGATAAAAATGTATAAGAAAGGAAATACTCCTCTTTACCAGTTCTACAACTTTTATTTAAAAAATATTTTGATATGAGCAATACTTTACGAGATATGACAAAAATTTAATTTTTTGTCACCAGTAAAGTGGTACCCCTGATTGGCGTACGTGATTCATTTTTGCGATTTTCTTCTTATATTTGAATGTAAGTCCTTAATATCAAATTTCATGAAAATCCGTTTGGTAGAAGCGGAGAACGAACATGCGGACGTACGGACGGACTGACAGACCGACGATAATAGGCATCACGCTGTAAGCAAAACGCGCCTAAAAATGAAGTCGGTTAATTATCTCCTTATTTCCAAGGGATGAATTTCTAAAATCTGCATTGTTTCTTTATATGGTACTTCATAGGTAAAAAAAACACCCAAGTCTTTAACAACTGATAATCTTGAAATTACTTCATTATTTATTGAATAATCAAAGCAATAATGATGCTTTTTGCGAGTGAAAGAAATAATGCTACATTTATTAACATTCAATGTCATAAAGTTATTATCACACCAGTTTGATATTCTAGTGAGACAATTATTTAAGAGTAAACAATCATCAGGTGATTGCACAATATAAGATATTTTTGTCGTCAGCATATAACAAATGAGGCATGGGATAAATAGGGAAACTGATATCATTAATAAAAATCAGTACAACATACATTGTACAAACTTTCTCATATATGTACTAATGCGTCGTTTATTGATCTTTAGAAAATGAAAATCATATGAGCCTGTTTTTAGAAAATCCAATTTTTGTTAAAGTTGCCCAAGAGTAAACTAGCCTTATATTCATTCATTGAGAAAAATGAAATACATGGTATTATTGTAGATGTATACTCAAATAACTGTACGAAATTTGACCAAAATGATTAGAGCCGTTTTTGAGAAAATTGAATTATTGTTAAAGTTGCGTAGAATAAACTAGCCTTATATTCATTTTTTGAGAAATATGAACTATACAGTATTATTGAAGACATAAACTCAAGTAACTGTACGAAATATAATCAAAATCGTTAAAGCCGTTTTCGAGAAAATCGAATTATTGTTAAAAAAGCGTATAATAAACTACACTTAATTATTGATCAATGTCAACCATTTCTAAGTATACTCTGCTCAGTATGATAAAATGCCTAAGTACGAGATTTCATTCATTTTCATTCTACCGTCTAGGCTCCAGAGCCAGTAACAGACAGAGAGACGGCATTGCGAAAACCACTTTTTCGGATTCAGCAACACCTAAAACGTGTATTTCCGTAAAAATCTCAAGGTCAAATTTTTTCGCAAAAACAATACTTCTCAATACTTCGTATGAGAAAGTAAAAATCAAGAAAAGTATTGGCCCAAGATGGGAGCCCTGAGGGACTCCAGAAAGCACATCAAATATCAGTGAAGTTGTGGATTTCAGTCTAACCTGTTGTTTTCGACCAATTAGGTAGCTCTGAATCCATTTAAGAATTGAGCCATGAATTCCAGCTAATCTTAGTTTGAAAATTAGCAATTCAGTATTTACTTTATCGAATGTCTTTGCAAAATCAGTACTATATATCACATCTAATTGCAGATTATGATCTAAAGCTTCATTTATAAAATGGTTAAAAATCGCCAAATTTGTACTATAGTCTGTTCACTATCTAAAGTTTCTTGGCCTTGTATACCACTTAGCAGAGGCCAATAGGAGACGGTTCGTTTGGGAAGGTAGTTGGGGGAACTCAGTGTTACTCTTGATTTCGAAGCATTCACATCGGTCTGCATTGCCATTTCTACCGCCGTTTCCTTGCTGTTGCTGTTCGTGATTGGGTATCTGTTCTCCTGCATGAAAGTTGTGAGGGGCGATGGAAGGGGAAACGTTCGTGATTGGCTATTTGCTCTATGAAGGCCAAGAGACTTTAGATAGTGAACAGACTATAGTAGACATTCCTTGTCTAAACCCATGTTGTTCGGGTACTAAAAAATGTTTTAACAAAGGTGACAGCTCACAAACGACCAGGTTTTCCATTAATTTTGCTAACATCGATTGCATAATAATTGGTCCATAATTTGACATATCACATTTTTCACCAGTCTTAAATATGGGAACTACGAAACTAAGTTTTAAAATGTCAGGAAAAATACCTTCTGAAAAAGATTTGTTAATTAGTATAAAAAGTGGATAAGATAACACTGACGCACAATTTTTCAATATACATGCAGGAACATTATTTAGGCCACAACCCACATTTGTGTTGAGGGATTTTAGTTTGTTCACTAGGTTATTAACAGTCACAAGTAGGGAAAGCAAAATCGATGTTAGAAGGATTAATATGAACAGGGAAAATCTGAGGGTTGGATTTTACATACACAGAAGAGAAATGTTTTACAAAAAGATTTGCAATGGATTCACTGTTATCACCATTTAAATCATTCAGGTACATACTCTTTGGTAATAAATCATGCTTGTGTAAGGAGTTTACATGGTTCCAAAAATAATTCATATTATTAGGTATACAATCTGCAAGATTGTCCATATATTTATCATAGCAAGTTTTAGATAGTTTCTTATACAGTAAAACCTGGTTAATTCGAACCTCTATATTTCGAAATTCGACGTAATTCGAAATTTTTTGACACGTGAAAGACCGAAAAAGCCAATTTCATACAAATGTGTTTCAATAATTCGAAAATCTCTATAATTCGTAATTCGAAAAAAAATTTTGCCCGATTCTCGGAATATGAACGCATTTTTGTCGACATAATTCGAAAAAAACTTACCAAAAAGAAACTAAATGAAATTTACTAAAATATTTCTGGCACTATGTCGGCTGGTTTATAAACATTGTGCGATCGTGATCATACCGACTGGGCGTTGGGTATTGTCACAAGATTCGGTCCATCCCCTCTATTTCTCTATTGTTTTGCGAGTTTGAGTTCCAATATTCCTTTGGTTCGTTGTTTATTTCGTATTAGATTGTATTTTTCATCATTGTTAGTTACTTGTTTAAATAATATTCTTAGTTTAATAACTGCAAGAGAGACTATATTTAAATTTATTGCTATAAAATATTTTTTTTAAATATACCTTCCAATGGCTCCGGTTCGTGGTGCATATAAGACTCTTACTCTTGCTGAAAAAATGTCTTTGCTGCAAGACATTGACAAGAAGTTAGATTCGAAAGGAAAGCTGGCCTCAAAGTATGGGATTCCGAACTCGTCTTTATCTACAATTTTAAAGAATCGGGCGAAGATTGAAGAAAGTTTTTATAAATTTAAATGGAGCGTTCACGACCTGCGAAAAACGAAGACCTCGAAGAAGAACTGTCCAATTTTTTTTCCCAAGTATGAGCGGCGAATTTACCTGTGACAAGCCCGATGCTCATTGAAAAATCAAGAAGTCTTGCGAACACTTTGAACATTGAAGATTTTAAAGCGTCCAATGGGTGGTTGGATGATTTTAAAGACGCCACAATATTGTTTGTCTCGCAGTACGTGGTGATGCCCAATAAATTAACGAAGAGGAAGTGACGACCTGGCTGCAAAGTAATAAACATGTTTTGGAGAAGTACGCGCTCAAGGACATTTTTAATATGGATGAAACGCATTTTCTTTCAACATGTTGCCCAATCGTACTTTGGCTCTCCGAGGCAAACAATGTCACAGCGGCAAACATAGTAAGGAGCGTCTCACCGCCGCACCGTGCTCTGCACAAATATGGATGGGTCGAATAAAGAAAAACTTGTAATCATCGGAATATATGGCAACCCACGCTGTTTCAAAGGTAGTAATCATGATTATTTGCTGATAATTTACGAGCATAACAAAAAGGTGTGGATGACAACAGACATATTCAAAAGTTTTTTAATAAGAATGCAAAAACGTGTGGCGGTGCAAAATCGTAAAATTTTGTTGACACTAGACAACTTCTGCTCACCATGTGGCTCAGATAAATACGCCCAATGTTGAGTTGCTGTATTTTCCGCCGAACACAACCAGTGTTCTGGGGCCACTCGACCAGGGCATCATTCAAAATTTAAAGAGTCATTACAGAAAAAAAACTATTGTCGTCATAATTGGTGCAAATTAGAAATGGATGTTCGCAGGATAATTTAGGAAAATGGACGATTTTAGACATGTGCCGGGCCTGTGGCAATTGGTGACTCCTCAAACCATCGCCAACTGTTTTAAGAAAAGCGGGCTATCTTTGCAGCCGGCAGAAGTGTTCCAAGGTACAGAAGTGGAGGAAGTAATCGACAGTAATGTATTGGGGCCTGTCAGTTTCGGAGACTTTGTTTCCTTTGATAATGACTTGGCTACGTCGGTTGTGTATGACCCCACGATCGACGAATTGAAAACCGTTGCGAGTGATAGCGAGGAAGAGACGATGTGGATAACGTCGATGCTAGGTTGGATGTGCCATTGCCATCTAAGGAGGATGTTTTAAAAGCTTAAGATACCCGGGATGCCAGACGTGCCGATGAATATCTGTGAAAAAGTTGATGCCATTATGCAACACATTGCGCTAGGGAGTGCCCTGAAATTGAAACGGGAAAATAACCAACTTTTTAAAATAAATTTCAATTAATATTTTATTACACACTTTTGTTTATTTACTTTTAAGTTGAAATAAGTGAAAGACATTATTAATATTTTAGTGGTTTAATTATATGTCCATATATGTTTCAATGTTTAAATGAGTAATCCTAAATTTGACTTTTATTCATCGACATCATATTTTGAGGTATGCATGTGTAGTACATCCTTTTTTTCTGTATTTTAATATGGTGTCATATTCTTTTCTTTTTCTGTAATTTATATTTGCATTTTTTAAATTTGGTAAATCATGCTTTTTTGTAAATTTCGAATTATAGAGGTTCTTCGTAATTCGAAATGCTCTTTCTTTGGTCCCGTGAATTTCGAATTAACCAGGTTTTACTGTACTTTGCTCTGTATTCAGAGAATATATGATAATCATTAATAGCATAAGTTCTTTTATGTATATTATGGTATAATCTCTTAGTTCTTATCAAGGATATAAGCTCACTTGAATACCACTTAGGATAAGATGGCATATTAGAATAATATCTTTTTGGTGTATACAATTCAATTGCATATTGCACTAATGAATAAAATAAATTCAAAGCATCATTAACTGAAGTGTAACATAACAGAGTAGCCCAATTAATACTTTCTAAGTAAGCACTCATTGATTCAAAATTACATTTATTAAAATCATACTTAAAGAATGATTTATCTGTTAAATGCTGATCATGTTTAAAAGTCATATAAAAGTTTAGAGCAGGGTGATAAACATCTATTGGAACCAATGGATGAGCTTCAATAACAGACTTAATTGAGGGATTCTTAGAAAAAGCTAAATCCAACATCCTGTTTTGATAGTTAAAAGATTTTGTTCACTTGAAATAATTCCAAAAGGTAATTAGAAAAGTAGAACCCGGCATTGTGCTGAAAAAGGCGCATTAATTGGTTAATTACCTCAATGTAGTTATTAAAATGCGGAAGATTGTAATCACCCACAATTAATATTTCGGAAAAATGATTTTGTAGCACACTTTGCTCAAGGGAATTGCAATGTAATTCATATGTCTGTGGAGGAGAATTAGTAGGTATATAGACCCTGCCAATTAACACTTTATTTAAGCCGATTGAGACCACCACGAACAATTGTTCAACATTATTAAAAGTTGTTTTCAGCTGCTTAACTGGTAGACTAGAGCGAACAGCAATCAGCACACCATCACCCCTTGTTCTTTTACTTGTCACGGAATTTCTATCATTTCTAAAAATAATGTAACTTTCAAACCCCAATTCTGAGGACAGAATATCTGAGGTAAGCCAAGTTTCAACAAGTACATTTACATCATAAGAACAGCATGCTGAACAATTTAATTACGTTTAGTTTTATCCTCAAACCTCGAACATTCTGATAATACATCGAAAGGCCTGAGGACAAATCTAATGGTTTTTTTAACTGATTTAACAATTGTACGAATTGAATTCACATATTTTACCGCTAGGTCTTGTTCTCCTTTGTTTTACCTATCATTTAACTCAGACAAGATTTGACGATGGTAATCACGTTCACGAGTTGTTTGGTCATTTCTTGCGACAATCCCACCTTGATAGATATTATTCTTCAAAACCATAATTGCGTCACTGGAACTATTTAAGATCACTTTAACAGGACGGGCTTTACCAGTTTGTGGCCTACCTAATCCGTGCACACGAATTTGGCTCACAGTTACACTAGGGATTTGCCGAACAATGTCAACAATCCGTTGATTATCATCTTTCTTCTTGTCATCTTCATTTGAAGCCTCGGATTCAGGAACATTGTAAAATGTCACGTCGTTTGACCTTTTTTGCCTTTCTTGTAACTCACCTATGATGGACTCAAACACATCATTTGAAATATTATTTGAACTTCCCTGAATTGAAAATAAGGAATCTTTTATAATGTCAAGTTTACTTTTAAAAGACAACATCATGGCTTTAAGTTCCTCAAAACCATTAGCAGGAACGTCAGCATTCACTTCTAATACAGAACACTTATTGCAAAAGAACTTTAAATTATTTTTACTTGCCAAAGATTCAATCAGGGATCGGGACAGACCAGAACATGCCGAAGTATCATGAATGAGAAGTTTGCAACAGACACACCTTATACTGGAGTTATTCTTAATATCTTGTTTACACTCACTGCAAACATTACTGCTAACCACAGACATATTCAGAAACAATTTTTAAAAAAATCGATGGAGGAAGCCTTTACTTGGTGGAACTCCATCATGAAAGAATGAGAAGGATAACTTAGTAGAAGTTCCACTTTTTTAAACAGAAAATACGACCGGTTTCCACTAATATCTAGTCATCATCAGGTACAAAAACAAGAAGCAACAGAAATATATATGGAATCTGAGGGGAGTGGGGGAGGGAAATGTGTATAGAGAGGGGAACCAATGAATGGGAGGGCGAGGGGGGGGGAAAGGCTGAATCAAGGTATTGGGGAGGGGTGGGTGTTAGGGAGAAATGGGTGGGGGAAATAAGTTCGTTAACGAGGTTGAGTGTGTTACCATTGTAATGTAAAAGTATTTCCAACTGTTCTAAAAGATTTAAACTGGGACCTTTAGTTGCGAAATGAATTACCTCCGGGTTAAATTTGGAAGAATGGTTGAATTCGAGTAAGTGTTTGGCAAAGTGTGATTTGAATGAAAATGGGAAATGCACACTTTTATAAGTTCACACATGGAGATAATCACACTGGGATGGGCACCTGAAGATATTAGGATTTCTTCACAGAGTTGAAGGGTCTCATGGGGAGGAACACTAGTAAACAAGTCTTTCACATCAAAGGAAACAAGTTTGTACGAAGGTAAAATATCTAAATTATTTAACTTTGTAGAGTCTAATTTGTGGGCTGGTGCTGACATACTTGAAACCACAGGTCTAATAGGAATGGACGGTTTGTGAATTTTATAAAAGCGTGCATTTCCCAAAACTACTTTGCTTTTAATAAGACTTTTTACCATCTACAAGAAGGCCTAGCTATGGGTTCTCCTTTGTCACCTTTCCTTGCTGATATTTTTATGAATAATTTTGAATGTAACCTTTTTAGTTCTAAATTTCCGGCCATTAATAATGTTGTTGTTTGTTACCGTTATGTGGATGATATTTTTTGTATTTGGAAAGGTTCCCTCAGACAATTAGACCTATTTTTATCATTCCTCAATAACGTACATCCATCCATTAAATTCACCCAAGAGATTGAAGTAGATTACTCCCTCAACTTCCTTGATTTAACTGTCCATAGACGCACTCACACCTTACAATTCGCAATTTTCAGGAAACCGACTTAAACTGGTCACACCATTCACTCTTCTTCTTTCCACCCCACTCCGCACAAACACGCGGCTTATCACGCTCTTATACACCGGTTAACCCATACCCCTCTCTCACAGGTTGAATTCGTTAAAGAATTAAATGTCATTAAACAAATAGCCACCATCAACGGTTTCCCACATAAATTAATCGACACAATCCTATTTAGAAAACAGAGGAAACTAACCCTTGAACGTTGTTTTAATACTCCACCCTATGTTAACAAACCCCGTTGGTGTAAATTACCTTACATTCACCACATTTCCCGGTTAATTGCGAATTTCTTCCCCAAAGATATATTACGTACAGCTTTCTACACCCTCAATAATCTAGGAAAAATTTTTTCTAACAATAAAGATAAGGTTGACCATTTATTTAGGAGCGGTGTCTATAAACTCTCATGTAATGACTGTAATGCCGTTTACATTGGGCAAACAGGGAGAAATTTCCACGTTAGGACCACCGAACATAGGAAATCTTTCCTACAAAATTCTTTCAAATCACACTTTGCCAAACGCTTACTCGAATTCAACCATTCTTCCAACTTTAACCCGGAGGTAATTCATTTCGCAACTAAAGGTCCCAGTTTAAATCTTTTAGAACAGTTGGAAATACTTTTACATTACAATGGTAACACACTCAACCTCGTTAACGAACTTATTTCCCCCACCCATTTCTCCCTAACACCCACCCCTCCCCAATACCTTGATTCAGCCTTTCCCCCCCCTCGCCCTCCCATTCATTGGTTCCCCTCTCTATACACATTTCCCTCCCCCACTCCCCTCAGATTCCATATATATTTCTGTTGCTTCTTGTTTCTGTACCTGATGATGACTAGATATTAGTCGAAACCTGTCATATTTTCTGTTTAAAAAAGTGGAACTTTTACTAAGTTATCCTTCTCATTCTTATTTCCACTTAATTTCAAAACATATTTCCACTTTCCAAGCAAAAATGTAAACACACCAATGAATGAAATTTATAAAGGAGAGTATATATCATTCGAAATTTATGCGAACATTACCGCACATACAATATATGTTTCTGCACACATTTATAATATAACCATAGTTAAAAACAAGTAATTTCTAATATAAAAATCAAAATAATACACCAGTATTTATCTATCTATTCACCATGACATATGATGAACTAGGATATGTGTATACACAGACACACATGCACACGCACACACATGCGCACGCACACACACGCGCACGCACACACACATAGACACACATATATACACACACACAAACATACACACAGGTGAACCTCTACTTACGAACATTCAAGAAACAAACAATTCATATTTACGAACATTCCACATACCAATGAATTGTGCCTCGTACTTCATTTACGAACCTGCTCTCATGCACTTACGAACATCGGTTGCAGTAAGAGCACATGTAAACTTGACAACACTTGTCATTTGCCGTTTGTATTGTTTTTTATTACCCTTGAAATATGGAAAACAATCATAAACATAGTGTTTGTGAAAGTGCTAAGGGTGGTAAAAAATATCGGGTGCTTTCGATGGAAATTAAAATAAGCATAATAAATAGATCAGAAAAATGTGAGTCACTTGCTTTGATTGCTTGTGTTTATGATCTCAATCATTCAACAATTGCAACCATTTTAAAAGACAAAGGAAAAACTGGTGATCATATTCTGTTCAGTTCGTGATTATAAGTAAAAAAATCTGATGTGGCCAACACATGACTTTCTCCATATATGGGGTATAGATATTTTAATTATTATGAATAGTATTATGAGGCAAAATTATTATTTCGTATCGTAAAAGAATACAGTTGTCCTTATTGCCGTAAATTAGGCATATTTTGAATAAGTTTACAGAATTTACCG
The DNA here is from genome assembly GCA_036926305.1 of Uropetala carovei. Classification (NCBI taxonomy): domain Eukaryota; kingdom Metazoa; phylum Arthropoda; class Insecta; order Odonata; family Petaluridae; genus Uropetala; species Uropetala carovei. Next base: position 522,786 of record JAXCHB010000220.1, on the reverse strand, counting down.
CTACATGATGCTGGCGCTGTATACTGGTATTAAGATAAAGCGAAATATCTCCGAAATGGATGGTTCTACAAAAATTTGTTTCAAACAAAACTTGGAAGAAATATTATTCTCTACAACTTTGGTCCTTACGAAGATTACCAATAATGATGTTTATAAGGAGATATTTGACGGAAACCGAAAAACCGGTTATTTATAAATAACTCCTAAACACTAACTCCCATAGGAAATTGTTTCAAATGAAAACTGTAGGAAATTACATTCTCTATAACCTTTGTATAGAATTATATACACACTAATGTTTTAACGGAGAAATATCACAAAAACCGAATCAGGTTTCGAATAAACCTCGACTTCCGGTTATCCGTTATTGTCCAAAAACTAATCAGTTCTTTGTGCTCATGCAGAAGTGTTATATATGAAATTTGGTAACGATATAGCAAGTACTTTTTGAGTTAGAGCGCCCACAATCACATACACACTCGCACACACACATAGACATCATTCCGAAAATAGTCTAAATGTGTTCTAGGGACCTCAAAATGTGTATTTCCGTTGAAATCTCAAAGTCGATTTTTTTTATGATCACAATACTTTCCCATTACTTTGGAGAAAGTAAAAATGAAATGCCATCGTTGAAGAAATGAAACAGTGTTTAACAATTTGAATTCAGAATCAAAATAAAAAACAATGCTTGAGTACTGAATTGATTCTTCTCTTCAATCCACTCATTTGGGCAAGTTTTGTAAAGATAAAATACAAATTTTAAGTTTTCCTTTCAAAGCACGTAAGTACAGTGATGCTGTATTATTTTATCATTAGCCTTCGCATTTTCCACTAGTTAGCGTGAATTTTTCATTCTAATGTGCTTCATGTCAGATAAATGTTGTTTTTCGCCAGTAATGTTTAATTATTGACCCAGAAAAATGTCCACCTTGTTTGCGACTCGAATATAAGTCGAAGGTAGGGTTTGGTTGGCCTAAAAAAGGAACAAATTTCTTGACTTATACTCGAAGATATACGGTAATTGATATTGTAGAAATATCTAATTATTTCAAACTATGACGGATTTTTTATTTTAGCATGTATTTTGGGTTGAGTTTATTTACGTTGCTACTTGGCTACAATCTGTTAGTTTGATAAAGGTAAATTTTTGTCAGTTTGGTTTAGCAAAACTATATTGTAATGAAAGAAATAATTTATGTCCTTTTATTGAAGTTGTAAAACCATCTAATTATTCCAAATCTATGACAGAATTTTTTATATAATTTCAGCATGTATTTATGGTTAACTAAATATTATTTGTCAGGTTTTGGAAGGCAATTGCACTAGTGCAGGGGTGCCACCAATTTTTTTTCTAAATCCTGTTACCAACATCAAAATATCCTGTAAAATCCTGTAATATGTAATATTTTGGTTTTTTGATGGAAAATGTACAAATGTATGCTTTCAATATTTTCAGCATCTGCATCTCAAATTTTAAGTAAAATTATTTACAACTGTTTATGCATAACCCTGTAACTTAAATTTTAAAATGCTTATTTTAAGGATTTTAAATTTATCCTACATTACGAATGAACTGTATTGAAATAGAAAGTTTTAAAAAATGTATTCAAATTTAAAATATACAGTAAATTGCACAAATCCATTAAAAACAAAAAGTAACCATAGGCCTAGTTTACAGGACAGACCTTAGATTAGGAAACCTGTAAAATAAAATAATTTTCACTTTTTATGATATAAATATAACGACTCAACAAATTAAACAAAATCAAAAATTTATACGCAGTGCGATTAACAATTAGAAAATTTATCATAGCAATGGAAACAAACAACGTATTTCACATAAATTTAGACGAAAAATCAAAATATCTCTTAAACTATCAGTTTTATGAAAAAAATATTTCAAACAAAACTTGTAGAAAATTATATTGTCCACAACTTTAATAATAGTGAATATTTACGTAAATTGAGTTTTAAAGGAGATATTCAGAAAAAAAAGGGTAAACAACAAGAATAAACCTCCGCTTGTAGTTGAGCCAAAACCTTTTCAGACCTTCATTTGCTAATAAAAATCATAAGTTTTGTACTGATCTGATTATTAGTTTTTGAGTTCGAGGGCCCACAAAATTTTATCACACACACACAGACATCATCGTGAAAATAATCAATACGTACTCAGGGGACCTCAAAACGTATTTCCAATGAAATCTCAAATTCAGTTTTTTTTCATGAATTCAATACTTTCTCTTATACTACGTACGCAAAAAGTAAAAATATAAATATGCCATATGCTGCCGATCCCGTTCAACAGCTAGTTTTTATGTTCAGTCTCACGATAAGTAGCGAGTTTTCGTGCTTCACCCAAAGTATATTAAGATACCTATGTACTTACGGAACAATTTCATCGAATGTATATTTTTTATTCGTATAGAAATAATTCATCTCTGACTTTCTTAGTATTCTGTCTTTTTTACGTGAACATCGCAGATAACTACAGAATTTTTCCTTATAAATATCCATGAATCATGGAAATGTCTCTTTTTCATTAAAAAATATCAGTGAAAACGGATAAAATCTGTGAAAATGGCAGCCCTGTGTTAGTCTTTACTCTGCCACTGTGCATTAAGTTCTGTCTACTTCCTTAGGTGAATTTTTAGTTTTGGTTAGTTTTTGTTAGGATAGCATAAGAAACTTGCAAAAATAAAATATTTAAAACATTTTGAATATTACGTGGTTAGCGATGGGTCCAAAAAGGAAGAAGTTAACAATCATTGAGAAAGTGAACATTAACCCTCTTAGTGCCATGCAAATTTTGGGGGGTAGGGCCAGAAGTGCCAAGGGCAATTTCTGAAGTTTGTATCACCTTAGGAAAATTATGATTGTGAAATTATTTCTTAGGATAAATTATTAATATTTTCAGTAATTGTAAAAAACACTAATCTTCAAAAAAATATAACTTTTATTTCTTTTAATGATAAATTTATCTAATAAAAAATAATGTTATTGCATATCATGTTGCAACAAAAAAAGAAAAAGGAGTTTATCACCAAAAATTTCCATTTGAATTTTATTATACAGAATTAAAACTTGTATATTATGAAACCTACATTAGTAAAGAATATAATTAGCAAAAATCAGCAATGAATACAAAATATTATATTAAATACAGATATTTTCCTGGACGTTTGCATCTGGAGCAAATAACCCACTGGACTTAAAATTTCTGTTAATAAAATTATACTTAATGTAATAAGTTAATTTCTGCATGATTATTAAATAATGATACATTATTCAAAACTACATAATTTTTCAATCAATCGAACATGAAATTATTAATTGAAAACAAAAGTTATTGCACATCACGTTGTAACAAAAATATCACAAAAAATTTACGTTTGAATTTCATTATACAACATAAAAACTAAAGAATATAATTAGCAAAAATCAGCAAGGAATAGAAAAAAATACTATAGAATTATTTCATTGAACGTCTGCATACGTTAGTTAGTAACAAATAACTTTTAAAAAGTACACTTTACGTTTGTGTCTTGACAAACAAACACTATGCACTCCCTTTTCTCATTCTTTTCCCATCACGTTTTCTGCTACATATAACGCAGTTCTTTTCTCTCCTGCCTGGAAGTTTCCTTAGTCCAAATTCCGAATCTCTCTCTCTTTGTGCACCCAAACCGCTTGAAGTGGAAGGTACACTAGAGTCCTTCTTTCCTTACCACTCTATCTCAAGACCCTCAATAATGCTTGAGTTTTTCTTTTATGAGAGTTCAGGGATCATCCATATGTGCATTTCTCGTGACCAAATGTGCGCACGTCTGGTCGCGTATTCGCACGGTCAGCACCCTTGACTTCGAAAGAGAATATTTCGTTTCTTTTACCTTACATGAAATTTTGTTCACATCATAAATAAACGCACTATTTATTAAGTGTAAATAAGTTTATTTATACTTTGAAGAATACAAAAGTATAGTTACAACTAATTCAATTGTAGCGCCAGCATTTCTTGAAAGGCCTACGCATAAAAGCATCTATTCGCTTTCTTACTTACACTATCCAGTTAAAAAATGTCACAGCAGAGGGCAGTAACATTTGGGATAGGATACAAAAGGAATCGTGGCTACAGGACCTTACCCCAATGAGAGAAAAAAAATTTTGAAGGTCGAGATTATTTGCGTTCCATACCACGCAGACGACTATACGCCACAAATATGACCATTTATAAAGCTTAAGTAATAAATTCACGATCGAAGTATAACAAAAGGAAAAAAAGATTTATAAAGTTGGAAGCATCCTCTTTCAGATGATGACATTCTCAAATGCCATCTATCGCATCTATGATGAACTATTACGAGTTTAGTTTCGGTCTACGTGCGGGTCAATATATCGGCCCGTGGCACTCTTCGCCCAAGTAGCAAAAGCCGATATATCGGCCCGTGGCACTAAGAGGGTTAAAAAAGAAGTGGAGAATTTTCCAAATGTTTCAGCATCTGAAATGGAAAAAGACTTGGTTTTTCCATCTCATCATTAAGTTCCATTCTTAAAAATAAAGAAGCAATTTTAGAAGCAGAATCAAAGTGCATAGTTCAGGCAAAGAAAAGAATGAATCTTAGAAAATTGTCATACGATGAAATTGAAAAAGTGTTAATGGAGTGGTATCTAGAGAAGCATGCCCAAAATATTCCAATTAGTGGAACAATATTAAAGGAAAAGCAAACAAGAATATGTTTGAAATTAGGAATAACTGATTTTAAGGCCTCCAAAAATGTGTGATGTGAGCACCAGTGTAAATGCAAATACAGTGCAGCAGTGGAAAGAAGAAACATTGGTTCATCTTCTAGAAAGTTGTGATCCAAAAAACATTTTAAATGCAGATGAAGTAGGTCTCTTTTTTAACCTTTTACCTGAAAAAACCTTGAGTATAAGAGCGGAAGTTTGTCATAGTGGTAGAAAAAGTAAAGAAAGTGTCTTACTCTCTACTAATTCAGATGGGACAGAAAAATAAAGCCATTTGTAATTTGCAAATTTTCAAAGCCACGATGTTTTAAGAATATAGCAACTCTCCCATGCAGTTACACTCATAATTCTAATGCTTGGATTACAACAGATTTATTTTTGCATTTTTGGAGGGTATTTGGAGCAAAAAGGGGAGATGCTGCAAGATAGGTTCTGCTTTTTATTGATAAGTGCGCAGCTCATCCACCTGATGCATCATTTTTACTGAATGTTAAGGTGGTGTTTTGCCCAGCAAACAGTACCAGTATGTTAACAGCCACTTGATTTGGGAATAGTAACCTTTAAATGCTGAAAGGGACGCTGGTGTCCCGGCAAATTTCTGGGTAAGCTTGCCGAAAGGGACGCCGGTGTCCCGCTTAGCTACGAGGCCGCTCACAGATGTCGTTTTTGTCATAGAATCAAAATTTTTGAGGAAAAGAAAGACGAGCCATCCTTCTTTTCCATCTGCTCTCCCAAGGCCGAAGGTCTTGCGTATTGGGGGAGGGGAGAATAAACAAACAATCGAGAGTGCCTCACCCAAAGTGTACGTCTCCGCCGAGGTGAGACACTCACTCGCAACACAAAGAGATGCAATACACTGAACCCCAAAGGTCCCTTCCCTTTGTTATTCTTCCTTTTCCGCATTTGTGTTTTACTATGTTGAAACCCAAAGAGATGCAATAAACTGAACCCCAGGACTAAGCCCTACCCCAAAGTTTCCTTCCCTTTGTTATTTTCTTCTTCCTTTTCCACATATATGCATATACATATGTTTTACTACGTTTACGTTCATTAATTTGCAGACCACGAAGTAGAGCAGATGTAGACTTGTGCATTCAAAATATCTGTAGCTGTTCATCTGTTTATTTTTTAGTGATTCCTTTATTTTTATATAACTAGTTGAGATAGGATGGCTAACAGCTACACCATCGGTCGCCGTACTTGGAAATGGACAAAGAAATTTTTTCATTTAGTCGATCTAACTATCCTAAATAGTTGGATTCTCCTTCCATCGTGCGGTGGCGCATTTTCACATCGGCAATTCCGACTTTCCCTTGTGCGGCAAATGGTTGAAGAGGGCGCTAGGGCTCTTCCTTACCAGACTCTCTCAAGGGGGCGACTTAGTGCTAGTGGAATGCAAATAAAGCGCTTAGAGGCCAAGGACAATAAGCATTGGCCCATTTCGGGGACCCTTATCTGTTGCCATGTGTGTTCCTCAAAGAGCAAAAACTCAAAGACGAAATATAGGTGCAAGGCGTGTGACGTGGGACTATGTGTTGAGCCCTGCTTCGAGGAATACCACACTAGCTCAACTCTATAGGGAAGTTTAAATACTGGGGTTGTGTCAGCTGCAGACTGAGCAGGAACCACATTGCCAAAAAGTGACTAAATGCAGTATTTTTGCACTTTATTTTGATGTATATCAACAATAAGTTATTTCGGCTTCGTAATTTAGTCTGTTAGGGTTATTTCGCCCTGTTTATTTCTACAAATAGGCAGAACGACGTAATTGTCTGATAGTTTGACCACAAAATGCTTTTTTTTGAACATTTTATCACCAATAGTTCACGAGATATGCAATTTTTGCAAAAGACATACACAAAATATTTAAATGTCCAAAATTAAATCCAGCAGTGGGACCCCACCAGAGGGTATTTAAATCCGGCAGATAAAGGTTAAATTGTATGAAGATGGAGTACAGGACATCTTTAGTTCAGAAGGCAGTAGCATATGTAGAAAAGAATGAGATACTAAAGTTAAATGTATTACAAGCTCTACATATGCTAACTGCTGCATGGAATGCAGTTAGTCCAGATACAATTGCAAACTGTTTTAGGAAAGCACTATTTAACATGAAAGTGGTTCAAAGCATTGAACAAACCATGGACAAGGTTGATTAATAGGATTGGATGCAAGTTGTATAAAATGAAACCATTAATTTTGAAGAGTATGCAACTTGTAATCACGTCCTCACAACAAGCCGTCAGGAAGTGGAAGAAATGTGCAGTGCAATGGGGAAGAGCAATGAAGAAGAAGAACTGGAAGATGACACTGAAGAACAGCCTGCACAAAAAAACTTCAGAGATGCAGTTGCTGGATTTAAAGTTATGCAAAGACATCTCACTTATTTCGAAATTGATGACTCAACTATGAACAGAATTAATCAAATAGAGTGAGATCTGCTTAGTATTCACTGAACCTGTCAGCAAAAGCAAACATTATTTCATTACTTAATAAATTTCTTTTTGGGTATGTTAGTCTATCCTTTAATTCTGCAGAATTCCAGATTATTTGTTATATGTGAAATATATTGATTAGTTCGAAAATTTTTGTGTCCATGTATGATATCTTTATCTTAATTTAAGTTTAAAATTTGTATTCAATTCTTATGTGCAGAAAATGATGTAAAACAACTATTCTATGATAAATATATCAGTTTCAGTACATGTTTTGTGTCAATTAAATGACAGAAAGAAAACTGCAAATAATTGTTGAGGAAAAAATTATCTTGATGCATAAGAGTTCTTAGTTATGTATTAAGAATTACTCTTGAAAACAGGGATAGTTTCCAGCATTGTTGAAAAAGTCAACACAACCCTCAGGGATGCAACACAACCTGTGCTGTATTTACTTTCACCGTATGAAGTAATGGGAAAGTATTGTAATCACGAAAAGATTTCAACAAAAATACACATTTGAGGTCCCTAGAACATGTTTTGACTATTTTCTTGATATTGTCTGTATGTATGTGATGGCAATGTTTTGAAATGCCAATAGTTTATTAGATATTTTGATCCCTAGAACACGTTTAGACCTTTCGGAATGATGTCTGTGTGGATGTATGTGATTGTGGGCGCTCTAACCGAAAGGTACTTGCCATATCGATACCAAATTTCATATATAACACTTTAGGGTGAGAACAAAGAACTGATTAGTTTTTGGACAATACCAGTTAACCGGAAGTCGAGGTTTATTCGAAACCCGATTCAGTTTTTGCAATATTTCTCCGTTAAAACATCTTTATTGTATATACAATTCTATACAAAGGTTATGGAGAATGTAATTTCGTACAACTTTCATTTGAAATAATTTTCCATAGCAGTTATTGTTTAGGAATTATTTATAAATAATCGGTTTTTTGGTTTCCGTCAAATATCTCCTTAAAAACATTGTTATTGGTAATCTTCGTGAGGACCAAAGTTGTAGAGAATAATATTTCTTCCAAATATTGTTTGAAACAAATTTTCGTAGAACCATCCATTTCGGAAAAATTTCCTTTTTACTTTCTCCATACGTAGTAATGGGAAAGTATTGTGTTCACGAAAAAAATCGACTTCGAGATTTCAACAGAAATACACCTTTTGAGGTCCCTAGAACACGTTTAGACTATTTTCGGAATAATGTCTGTGTGTATGTGATTGTGGGCGCTCTAACTCAAAAAGTATTGGCCATATCATTACCAAATTTGAAATATAACGCTTTGGTATGGGCACAAAGAACTGATTACTTTTTGGGCAATAACGGTTAACCGGAAGTCAAGGTTTATTCGAAACCCGTTTCGGTTTTTGCAATATTTTTCCGTTAAAACATCATTATTGTATATACAATTCTATACAAATGTTATAGATAATGTAATTTCCTACAACTTTCATTTGAAACAATTTTCCATAGCAGCTATTGTTTAGGAATTATTTATAAATAATCGGTTTCCATCAAATATCTCCTTAAAAACATCGTTATTGGTAATCTTTGTGAGGACCAAAGTTGTAGAGAATAATATTTCTTCCAGGTTTTGTTTGAAACAAATTTACGTCAACCATCAATTTTGGAGATATTCAACTTTTTCTTAATTTCGGGTATACAGTGCCAATATTATTTAGCGGTGAATTCTGTAAACATATTCAAAATATACATAATTTACAGCAGTAAGGACGACTGTATTCTTTTACGATAGTAAATAATAATTTTGCCTTATAATGCTATTCATAATAATTTAAATAACTATATCCCAAATATGGAGAAAGTCATATGTTGGCCACATCAGATTTTTGTCTGGGGATAAATTTCACTTTCTCATACATTCGGCACTAGCTTTTTACAGTTGACAAATTCAGAGCTGTGGTGAAAATACTGTCATTTGCTCAGAATGAGCATTGCTTTTTTATTGAAAAGTTTCTTTAATACAATCATTATCAGTGGTGGTCGGTGACTCATTGAGTAAGGCAAGCAGTGGCACAGTTTTACTTTTAGTTAAGCATTACTAATTGGTTACTTTGTGAGGCTTTCCTCGTCATTCATATATCTCATTTGGAAATAAGCTATAGGTATAAGAAATAATGGTATACCTTATTTGAAACAAATTTATTTCACTTTGTTTCCAATAATTTCAGTCAACAGAAATATATTTAATTACACTTCAGAAATATCGTAACTTCTATAGCTTCAACTAATTATAGGTTTTCCAGATTGGACAATCTTTTTTTTAGTTGCGAAATCTTGATAACTTCAAAAAGGTTTCACCAATAATTTTTTTATTACACAATGCTCATTATCCACACACATTTTTAGGATTAAAAGTAAATAATGCATAATTGAAGGAAGTACCAATATAGCGCACCAAAAATAAACACTTTATTTTTATTTTTTACAGGATTCATATTATTTGTATGGAAATAATAATTCTGAATTTCTTAGTATTCTATGTATTTTTTACGTGAACATCGCAGATAACCACTGAACTACCTTATTAATATCTGTGAATCACAGAAATGTCTGTTTTTCATTAAAAAATATCTGTGAAAATGGATATAATCCATGAAAACGGCAACCTTGCACTAGTGTGTGTATGCAGGTAAATTCATATTTTTTTATTACACTACTTACTGTACCTCGAAGTATATTTTAGTTACTCTTACTCCTTCTGAATGGGACTATACTAAATTCCAGAACATGGTGGTTAATGAAGAAAACTTAAAAAGCAAAATAGAGTTCCATATCTAATAAGTTGTACTCACAGTAATCTCTTCCACAAGCTATCCTGATAAACTTGATTTGAGCAGTAGGTGATATAAACTTCAAAATAGTTTTTAGCATGATGGCATATTATTTCACATATGCCTTCTAAGAAAATGTCATCTTCCCAGCATCTCTCTATGTCTTTTAAAAACCATTCAGAGCAAGTTTTAACTGTATATAATGGATAATTTTTAAGTATGAGACAAAAAAGATTTCACAATAAGAAAATATTGCAACTTTTATGAATTTCAATTTTATTAGTTTGGAAAAGTAAACTTCTCAAAAATGTCAGCTTTTTGTTAAGTCATTGCTTTGCTCAAAACTGGCATACAAGAAAACAACATAGCATTTATTTTCATTAATGATCTCTATTTCATGAATTAGTAATATTAAATAATCAAACAGGCATTACAATTACCTTCTAGGTGAATTTAATGAAAATGTAGGTAAATGAAGTCCATTTTAAGAATACTCACCTGAGGTGATATTGCTGAATAAAATTGCTTTGTCTCTATTGCTTAGCACAGTTTCATCATTAAGGCTCTTAGATTTCATGAAATGTGATACTAAAATATCAAGAGACTTGAGATAAGAAGCTTCTGACATCATAACCTCAAATTTGATTTCTTGTAATTTCCTCTCATTTGGAGATAAATTTTCTGTGGGTGTTGAAACATTGTTTATGTCAAATGCAACAAAATATGAAAGATTACTTGCACAGGCTTAGAAATAGTTCCACACACCGAATAATTTCCTTTCTATGACTTCAGGAATCTGGCACCATAATGTTCGAAACCCTCCTATTTGTTGAAGGATTTCATTTACCATTGGACGAGATTGAAATTGCTTCCTTTTTGAATCAAAGTCATCAATGTCTTCATAGATGTCTTGGTCATAATCTCCAGAGTCATTGAAAGTCTTTTATTATAATAGAAAATTAAAGGAAAAATGTAATAATAGAAAATTAACATATTCGATAAATTCATAAATACCGTTAACAAAATACAATTTCTCATTCATTTATGGGCATCATCTCAATTTTGTTAAACAAAATAAAAGTTCTGTATACTAGTGTCTATATTTCTTTATAATTACTGAACTTTTGATGTGCAGAAATATTCCACATATTGCAAAGATTATTAAAACGTGAATAAAAATAGTTTTAATTGTGTACTAATCTTAAGGAATGTAGAAGGATTGTACAGTCATTATGTGATTCAAGAAATGCCTATAATTTAATGACATTTCTGTAACCAAGTGGAAAAATATTCTTTGCTAAACTTATTGTAGTAGGTATTTTGTGTATTTTTAAGTATAATTTAATGAAAAACAATTTGGATGCTAATCCATTTTCTATTCCTATTTATGAGCATTAAATTTTAATCATACTTATTTGATCAGAAAATTCATAGATTCTTCTTACCTTAGAAGATGATGAAAAATATATTTGGTACAGAGGCTCATCATTAAACTGCTCTGAAAATGTAGCTTCCTCAATTGAATCAGAATCTGAAAATAAAATTAATTTTTTTCAATAGAAAAAAATGATTATGGAGAACTAATAACTTAACACGGTAGGTACTTTTACGACTGTTTTATCCAGCAGACACATAAGAAACCAAAATGACCAACATTTTCATCTTATTTCTATAATCATAGAAAATTTCAATATGCATATTTGGAAATAACTTCACCTGTCACATTCCAATCAAATACATTATAACAGACCTGCGGTGGATGTGTTGACTAGGTATCATCACAGAATGTGTGATAAAGTATCAGAGAATTTTTTGTGTTGTTGTGGCTATTAATTCTAAGTTTCAAAATATTTTTAAAGTTGATCATGTGAAAATTTTGTCCATATAATAGTATTAAATACTTCACCTTTTTATAACAAGCAAAATCATTTTTAAAATTCAAAACCATTAAAATTTCTTTTCAGAACTAGCTATTATATTTCTGTATGAATTTAAGTTTGTCTTATATGTAAAAACATAAGATAAATACAATTTCTCTTAAGATTTCTTCATTCATAGTGCAATTGTCTAAGTGGGTTTGAATGATTTTCCAACTCCATTACTTATACAGTTTCTATTAGCATTTCTGAAAATTGAACACCAAAGTTATAAAGGCTGGCATTTATATCAACTGTCTATAAATTGTAATAAATGATAACATAACTTTTCACTTATTGTTAGCTATGAAAAAACTTTTGGGAACTCAGTTTATGCTAGATTTCAAACGCTAAGTAATTATATATTTGCAATATCAATAACTATTTAAATTGTAGGATATTTTAGAAAATGAAATACTTAAGATCTATGAAATCATGCATTTATCCTATTTAATTTCAGATTAAGAAATATAATGTAGGATTAAATTATTCTTATGCTTACAGTTATGAGTAACTTAAGAATTAGTGAGGAAATAATGTGACTAGCACAAGGTTTACAGTATCAAAAATCTTATCTTTTGAATGAAATAAAAGAAAATGCATGAATTATATAAAAAATAAGTGACATTAATAAAAAGTTACTCATTACTGAATAATTAAGTAATATGTACTCCATATTTCTTATGTTATCAGAATGTTTTTTTTACACCAACATATTGAATGTTGAATGGATAAAATGAAAAAATCAATAAATTTTTAGCAAAATGTATAATAAAATGACCATACCATTAGACACCTGGGAGGATCTTGAGCTATACATTTCATATAGACTGTTATTCCTGGCCTCCAGTTCACATGGAATACCCTCACTAGAAAAGCTCCATCTGTCTTGATTACAAAATGTAATGACATCTTCATTTATTAACATTGAGGCCTTTTCAGCAGCAACTCTATCTGCCAAATTCACAGTTGGTATCATATCTCTTTTATGTTCGTCATTTTTAACTTCTCCAAATAAATCCTTAACACTACTATCATCATCAGCTATTGGAGGTAAAATCTCTTCATAAATATTTTCCTCAAAGCAGCTACATTCCAATACAGTATCAGGGTTGATATAGTGATACTCATGCTTTGGGGCAGATTTAGAAACAGAACAATTTGGGTCTAACCACTCCAATAATGGGACCTCGGTTTTTAAAGGAGACATCTGTTTATCTTCCAACTGAGATACAGTCTGATTTTTAGGGCATTTGAAGCTTCTCTTGATAGAGTTATCTGATTCCTCCAATGCAACAACCAAATTTTCCTTTGACTTGGAACTTTTGTAGAAATTTTTTTTATCTATTTTCCTGGAAATGTCAGTGAGTGGCAGCTTAGTTATAGATTTTGATTTACATACAAAAGGAGAAGCTTCATCTGCTAATGCAGAATTTTTCTCTAACTTAGTCACCATGTCTTTAACCTTGTTCACTGAAGCAGTAGATTTGGACATACTGTTATCTATAGTGGTTCCTTTGTTGGAAAATAATGATTTAGACTCTCCATTCCCTTTATCTGTTGAAATCTTAAAGATGTCCTCAGTGCTTATTTTTGTTGGCACTGCACCATCTTTGTTTCCCTCTTCTCCACTCACTACACTTATAATATCTTTTGGCACTCCACCAAGAACATTTATTTCCGAACGTAGCATACTTTCTTGGTTAGCGAAAATCCTCACTTTTGTGATAGAGCATAGAGGAGTTTGAGACACTCTTCCTTGGCTCATTGCTTGTACATTTGGTAGTCTTAAGTTATTTTCAAACATATTTATTCTGTCTTTTACCATGGTCGGCCTGTCTGTAGAATTAGATAGCTTGGTTTCCCAGAGTAAAGTTTTGGGTAACTCCTTAAAGCTGGAAAACACTGGACTCAGTTTGTCAGTCATGTCATCAACCATGTCATCTTTCTCTGCCAACTTTTCCTCTTTGCCCATAGCAGATGATTGTCTAGGGCCTTTCTTGACCAAACTTGGAATTAGAGCATCAGAGCAATTGTGTTTAGTAAAAATGCAGTCAGATGGGAGAGAGACTTTTATGCTGTTATTTATCAATGAGGGCTCATCAATAGTAGTATCTGGAGTTTGGAGTAACTTTCTCAAGGTTCCTGACTGCTTGAAAGATTTGTTGGTGGCTGATGGTCCGGAATCATACATATTGCCATCTTGGGAGGTTGAAACCTTTTTCAATCTATGTAAGTCATTTAAAGACTTGACCTTTGTTTGGCTGTATGCTTCATTGTTTTCTGATGAAGTAGTACACTGGTTGTTGTTGTTTGCTGTTGAGGACAACTTATGTGAGTCAGTCAGGAGGAAGGGTGTGTTGTTGGAAAGTTTGGGAGGAATATATGAAATTTTATCGATGCTGCTTGAAGAGTTAGCCAGTTTTAAAGATTTAATGGGTTTAAAACACTTTTGAAAGTTCTCCATTGACCTGGAGTGAGCAGCAGTTGCAGAAGTTGATTTTTGCATGACAGCTGCTTTTGGAGAGTACATCTTGTTGAAGTTTGCAATCAGTGTTGATACTTTACTGTTGATTGCAGTTTTTGTAGTCGAATCCTTTGAAGGTATCAATTGTGCACCAAATTCTTTTGTTATGTTAAGTGCTTGCGGTCTACTCTTTTGATCAAGAACCATGGAATCAAACATCAATGACAAATTTGACACAATGCTCTGCGGCCTTTCTCCTGTCTTGTTTGACTCCTTGTGTCCTACAAAGCTGTATTTGGGTTGCGGAGACAGCTGCAATTCTCTTTGCTGAACTTTGTCGGACTCCATCATCCCAAATTTGCTTCTGAAAACAGTGTTGAAAACATATGTTCAGCTTATGATGTTTTTGCAATGGGAAAGAAGCTGCAAAGAATATTTTGAGGTTTACTATTGAACAATTTCCTATATTATCACCAATTTTCTTTCTTACTGTTTCTCTCAAACAAGAAATAGCCAATTTTCCATTAAATTGCAGACGAATGAATAGTATTTGAGATCAAACATTACTCATGAGAACTATTGAAATTTGTGTTGATTTTAGTGCTTGATAAGAAATTTTATTTTATTATTTGATGTAGTTACAAAGAAAAAATGGGTAGCAGTATCAACTGTTTTTGACAATCGGATAGTAAATTATTGTTTTAATGAAACAAAAGAAATTTTTCTTTTTTGATTCCTGTAACTACTATAGTAGGAGTAGTAAAATTATTCAAGCAGAGGTATTATTTTTCAGGCATAACAACTTAAGCACTATGTTATAATTTTTGAGTAATGAATATGAGTATTTTTTAAACTTCTAATGAACACCGTTTTCTTAATGTCGTACAGAGAGGAGGTAAAATCTTTCTCTTTTCCCATCTTATTATTAAAATTGTAATTTTTGATGAGGTTGAGCCATATTGAGAATCGAAACGTATTTTTTATGCGCGACCAAAACTCTAGAGCAGTGGTTCCCAAACTTTTTGACATGACACTTCCGTTTTGGTTTTCACTAAGCCGTCATGTCCACCATATTTTTGACTGAAATAAATATAATCCTTTGCACTCGTATTTGCATCGTTATTCATGAAAAACTAACTCGTAACTATTTTACCCATGTACATATTGGGAAGTTTGAAGAATACGTTTAAACTATTTCAGCTGAATTTGACATTAAAAATGGATTTTTTTAATGGCCTCGCGCCTTCCTGGAACTCTCGCGCCCCCAGTTTGGGAAGCACTGCTCTAGAGAAACCACGAACGTGGCACAATTCTTATCGTTTGTTCTTTTGATCATGACATATCAAGCAAGGCTAATGCTGCAAAAATGTGATTTACCGAAAAGTAGGAGAGCTCGAAACCAGGAATTCATCTCTCAGAATCCTTAAATGAAACTTACGGAATAACGCCGTGAGTAAATGCTGCTCGCATGCCGTGGCCATCCAGCAGAACGCTACCTATTGAGGCTTTCGCGATACGCACGTATAACACTAATGCAAGCGGTAGAAGTATGGAAGACAAGATTGCCGAATGTAGACAAAGATAATTGTGATGGTTGTGAAATAGGCACCATAAGATATTGATATGAGAAAAGATAAAAGTTCAGAGATATCGAGGTAAATCTTATTTGAAATTATTTCTTATCATACTACAAGTAGAAGCGCCCGCTGAATATCAACGGATTTAGGAATCTAAAACTTCGACCGTGTAACATGTAAACATCGCAAGAATAAGATAGTACACAGTTTTAACCGTCGAATAAAGCAAAAATGAAGAAAACCGCTCCGCATTTACCCATTTAGACAGTGGTGTCACCCCAATTTCTTATCAACCGGTTCGCTAAAAATCAGTGCTCGAGATGAGCCGGGACGCACCGGAACGGCGTTCCGGTTCGTCACACGCATAACGTTCCGTCTCGTAATTTCGTGTCCGGAGACTTCGATTCTGATACCATAACTAGCGTTCCGTTTCGGAATACATATTTTCCATTTCAAGCACTGCTAAATAAAATCTGATGTGGCCAACACATGACTTTCTCCATATTTGGGGTATAGATATTTAAATTATTATGAATAGCATTATAAGGCAAAATTACCATTTCGTATCGTAAAAGAATACACTCGTCCTTATTGCCGTAAATTAGGTATATTTTGAGTATGTTTACAGAATTCACCGCTATATAATATTGGCGCTGAATACTCGAAATTAAGAAAAAGTTGAATATCTCCGAAATGGAGGGTTCTACGTAAATTTGCTTCAAACAAAACCTGGAAGAAATATAATTCTCTACAACTTTGGTCCTCACGAAGATTACCAATAACGAAGTTTTTAAGGAGATATTTGACGGAAACCGAAAAAACCGATTATTTATAAATAATTCCTAAACAATAGCTGCTATGGAAAATTGTTTCAAATGAAAGTTGTAGGAAATTACATTATTTATAACATTTGCACAGAATTGTATATACAATAAAGATGTTTTAATGGAGAAATATCGCAAAAACCGAATCGGGTTTCGAATAATCCTTGACTTCCGGTTAACCGTTATTGTCCAAAAAGTAATCAGTTCTTTGTGCCCATACCAAAGTGTTATATTTCAAATTTGGTAATGATATGGCCAATACTTTTTGAGTTAGAGCGCCCACAATCACATACACACAGACATTATTCCGAAAATAGTCTAAACGTGTTCTAGGGACCTCAAAAGGTGTATTTCTGTTGAAATCTCGAAGTCGATTTTTTTCGTGATCACATTACTTTCCCCATACTATGTATGGAGAAAGTAATAAAAGGATTTTAATGGCTGTGTAAAGGGGTAATTACTTTGTCTTTTTCGTACATCAAAGTTCATAGTTCCTAATTCCTCTTACTGCAGGAATAGTCTGTGTTCTTGAGATGGATTAAAAGAAATTTAGAATTTAACATGAAAGAATAACAAAAAGAGTGAAACCGGGAGGGAAGGAAACAATATCGAATATTTCGTATAGGGGAAGTGGAGATAGAAATACGGAAGAATTAACTCTGCTATAAAAATAAATAAACGATTAATCTGGGACGTTATAAAGTTCGTATTTAGGAAATTAATAGCTGACAAAAAACATGAAATATAACGCAAGGAATACTATAGACTGGTTTCCTAACGTTGGTTTGACGAACTGATTGCTAATATTGTCAATAAATTTTTGAAACATATCTTTGCAAGCTCTTCCGTTTAGGTTTGTATATTTTCTTAACGACTAATTGTAAGACTATTGATTAACTCGTGTTAACTCGATATCCTATTGTTGCTTCTGTCCGCGTATAACTAACGATGGCACAATTGACGTTATTTAAAAGACATACAGAGGGAGCGAGTGTCTTTAATAGAAAGATGAAGGGGTGGAGGAGGAGGGGTAAGAAGGGGAAAGTTAGAGGAAGATGGCGAAATAGATTAAGGCAGTGCTTCCCAAAGTGTGTGCTCATACTTACTAATATGCCGCAGAAGGGTTCTAGGTATGCCGCAGAGTAATTGTAATTTTTAAGAAAATTGAGGTAATGAGTAAAATGCATTTTATCAGCATTATTTCCTTAACTTTTCCTTCACAGAGGAATTGGCGTGGCGCAAAAAGGTTGGGACGTTAAAGGGATCAAAAAATGTTTGAGAAGCGCTGAATTAAGGGAAGGGAGGAGAGGGAGAAAGGAGAGAGAGACTTAGGACGCAGGGAAAGAGGGAGGAAGAGATGAAGAAGTACAAAGGGCAGGAGTGGCAGAAATTGAGATTTGGTAGAGATAGAAAAAAATCTGATGTGGCCAACACATGACTTTCTCCATATTTGGGGTATAGATATTTAAATTATTATGAATAGCATTATGAGGCAAGATTATCATTTCATATCGTAAAAGAATACAGTCTTCCTTATTGCCGTAAATTAGGTATACTAGCTGAGCCCGCGCAAAATTTGCGCGTTTAATTTTAAATTGATTCATAAAAAAATAATAAGTTTGTAAAATAAGTTGATGTTAATAATTCATATTTTACTCTAGCAATGAATTTACACAGTATAGGATACTTAGATATTTGACTCCCAATGTAAGGTTTGCGTGTTAGAATCTCACTCAGGGAAAGGCAGTGTGCGCATATTAAAAAAATGTTATCCGTAGGTAATCAGAACTCTGTATTTTATAAGTTATGGTAGAGAGTAAATTGATGCGGCACAGTAATTGAATTGAAATGATTAGTGATCGGAGGATTCTTACGCGACAGGCATAAACTGTAGAGATGTGAAATGAGGAAACAGAAGAATAGAACTACTAAGACCTGGAGTCAGACTGGGTCTTATCACTTCAAAGAAAGCAAATATTGGGAAAAGAAAGATGTGAACTTTCTGTAATTTACAGGAAATGTCATCCACTTAATCAATCACAAAACATAATTCTTGTAAAAGCGACGCCACAAAAAATAATTATTTATCCACTTAAGCCAGGCGAAAGTATTAAAAAAGTAAGCGCTGAAACAATTGATTGTAGAATAATGCGGAGTACTATAAACTTACCGGGGTTTAGGAAGATTCCTCCTCACCAAAACCTTCACAATGAGGGTGATTCTTGATCGCTTCAGTCACGAAAACAAAAACATTTGGTATTTCCAAAAGGTTGAATACTCAGATACATTATTTAAAAAATAAATATGCTTTTCTACCACAATCTACGATAAACGCGTCCTAGTCACAGAAAATAATCTTACTGATTGTTCTCGAGTTAAATCATTATCTTAATGAATTCATCCATTGTTATATTTATAACAATAAAACTTTAATTAAAGCAAAAATGTAGCGTATAATGATCTTACTAACTTAAGGATTCCATTTTTACGTTAATATGAACGTTTAATCGATGGTAATTGAATCGGAAGCAACAATGACGATCGCCTTAGCAACGCCCGGAAAGAGTACGAAATATTCGTAAAAATTCGAAAACAGTTGCGTATTTCTGAAAATCTCGACCGTGTAACATGTAAACATTGCAAGAATGTGATAGTATAGAGTTTTAGCCGTGGAATAAAGTAAAAAAGAAGAAAATCTGTCCATATTTACGCATTGTAACGGATGAAGGAAAAAAACCTTGCACTCTGAAAACTCGAAAATCCTGTGTAAACTTATGGGAACATATAATTATCTCCTGGAATCGAACCCGGGACTTTAGGAAATTGAGAATAGTTTTCTAGGGACCTCCTGGCCTGTAGAAATAAAACGCAGTTTACTGCCAATCTCTACGGCAAATGGTTTTCGAGATAGAGGGGGGGACGGACAGACGGACACTTCAGAAATTATATATAGGATTTTGAATGTTTACAGAATTCACTGCTACATGGTGTTGGCGCTGTAAACTGGATATTACGAAAAAAGTTGAATATCTCCGAAATCGATGGTTCTAAGAAACAAAACCTGGAAGAAATATTATTCTCTACAACTTTGGGCCTCTTGAAGATTACCAATAACGACGTTTTTAAGGAGATATTTGACGGAAACCGAAAAAACCGATTATTTATAAATAATTCCTAAACAATATGGAAAATTGTTTCAAATAAAAGTTGTAGGAAATTACATTATCTATAACATTTGTATAGAATTGTATATATCATAATGATGTTTTAACGGAGAAATATCGCAAAAACCGAATCGGGTTTCGAATAAACCTCGACTTCTGGTTAACCGTTATTGTCCAAAAACTAATCAGTTCTTTGTGCTCATGCTAAAGGGTTATATTTGAAGTTTGGTAAGGATATGGCAAGTACTTTTTGAGTTAGAGCGCCCACAATCACATACACATACACAGGCATCATTCCGAAAATAGTCTAAACGTGTTCTAGGGACCTCAAAACGCGTATTTCCGTTGAAATTATCAAGTCCATTTTTTTCATGATCACAATACTTTCCCATTACTTCGTATGGAGAAAGTAAAAATGAAACAATACATGAATTCGAATAACTCGATAAGGATTGAAGGTATGAAATTGATATTTAGAGGTATTGCTCCGCTCGTACATAAAAACGCAACTAGGATATTATCTCTGTTGATGTTCCTGGTTAGAAACCGGCGAAGGATTTCCATTTACCGTGATGATAACAAGTAAAAATCCGATTTTAGGCCGGCAGGCTTTGATTAATTCGCTAACAAAATTTAGACAAATTAACCTACGAACTTCGAACGAGGATTGTGTTAAAGATAATGAACATGGTTTCTTATTTCTATTTCCGTATTATGCATTCGATTCGAAAACACTCTAAAATGCCTTTTTAATCACATACTAGTAGGGCAGCGCCGGATCTGCGATCCTCAACCTGATTTAAATAAACTGAAGGTATAGTGAAATAATTTTGATTGAATAATTAATGAAATAAATGAAATGCAAATAATCTAAATAGTTCGGCCCCACGTTGGATCTTCTTTGATGAAACGATGAAACAAAACAAAAAACAAATTAATTGCACAATTTAAAATACAACTCAAATCGCTGGGAGCTTGTTTGTCATACACATGTTATTGACACAGCTAGAACCGCTTCCCATACGCAGTCAACAGAATAATTATCCGTAAATATTTACGTTGCTATGCTTCATTAATTTCGATGCTTAAACAAAGTGCGAAGCGAATAACGCTATTCTTTCAACTATTTGCACTTTTAATTGGCATTAATTTAATTGGAGGCAACAATGACGGTCGCCTTGGCAACGCCCGGAAAGAGTACGAAATATCCGTAAAAATTCGAAAACAATTGTGTATTTCTGAAAACTTCGACCGTGTAACATGTAAACATCACAAGAAAAAGATAGTATAGAGTTTTAGCCGTTCAATAAAGTAAAAACGAAGGAAATCGGTCGATATTTACGTATTTTGGTGATAGAAGGAAAAAAACCTTGCACTCTGAAAAATCGAAAATCCCGTGTAAACTTATGGGAACATATAATGGTCACCTGGATTTGAACCGGGACTTTATGAAAATGAGAATATTTACCTCATAGCCAGTAGAAACAAAACGCCGTTTACGCATATCTTTACGACGAACTGTTCTCGATAAATACGCCGATATAAATCGTACACAAATGTCTAAAGACGTAAAATTAATATATACAGTAAAACTCGTTTATAACGATCACGCCTAAAACGAAATCTCGGCTATAATGAAGAAATGTCTCGGTCCCTTGAACTTCTCCATAAGGGCATTGGTTAAATTTCATTAATTTAGCCTTATGAGCCTTGATATCGTAGAGCGTGCAAGATCCGATGTTGAATTCTTTTGCTATGGCTGCTCTATTTTTTCCTTTTTCAATTCGTTTGATCAGTTCCAGGTTTTGTGTTAGCGTTAAAACAACCTTTTCTCTCCTGTTCCTTGCTTTTAGGTATTTATTTTGATGCCATATTCAATGGATGGGTAATTTTTTAAATAATAAAAAGCGATAAAACTGGAAATTGTAGAAGTACACCAAAACATCTAGACAATGCAAATGACTTCCGTAACCAAAAACGCCATGCTTACTCGGCAGCCACAGAAGTATACGGAGTAATTACATAATATATACATCTTATATTTTAAGAAATTTTAAAGTGAAAGTTGTGGTATTACACATATACAATTCATACAAAAATTCATAAAAAAGAAAAAGAAATACAAAATGAATTGTATCAGTGTAATTGCCGGTATCTAAGGCTGACCGGTTCTAAATAGCCGGATAGCACAGCTTTTACTGTATGTGTATACGTGTTATATGGGATGTATAGGCCAAAAACCATGTTTCTCGTATATAACGTAGTCACGCTTATAACGAACAATGAGTCGGTCCCCTCAAATACGTATTAAAAGAGTTTTACTGTAGTTAGAATTAGAATTTGGCAAAATTTTGCGTTTTTAGTTGATAAACGGCTTGACGACCTTGTTCGTTACCTAACTCGAGATCCTATTGTTGTAAACCGTATAAGGCACGCTAGCATTAAATTAACGTATTTTATACGTTGCTCAAAGGAAGGGATTGATGGAAAAAGACATAAAGTGGGAGGAAAAGCATAGGTAGGGGGAAGAAGGGAGGGAGAGAGAGTTGGAGGGGAGGGGTAATTAATAGGGCTGTAGAAATAGGTCGAGCGACGGATAAAAAGAGAGGGAGTTATTGACCAGAGGAGAGAGAAAAAGAAGAAAGATAGAAGAATGAACGCGACGGAAGAGAAGAAGATATGGATAGCAACGTAAATAGATACTGAATATTATTCAGGAAGCGTTTATAACGATTGATGAAAGTAATTGAACCTTCTTTCGTCTATTGAATACTAGAATCTTACATTTTTTTAAGTAAAATCATTATATTTTACATTATAATATTTATTAACGTAACTAGGCTCACGCGTCGAACCCAGGACTTTTTTTGGAGATTTATTTTCGTCACTACCTTAAAATATGTAAATCAAGCATCCTTGCCAAATTTCAATCTTCTACCTATTCAGGAAGTTTGTTAAAATGTTCTGTATCGGCCATCGTGAAAGCGTGACCAACCAACAGACCTGGGCTATTATAGTATAAAATTTTCTATGTGTCGGCTGGAGGAGATGTAAATGTAGCATTTGAATACTATGTGCTAAAATAGTTTTGACGTGAATAAGAGTTTTTATTTTCTCAATACGTAGTAGGTATTGAATTCATGCAAAAAATCGAATTCAAGTTTTCAACGGAAATACAGTGACTCCCCGACTTACACGGGTCCGAGTTACACGGATCCGTAGATACAAGGATACAGTCCGATTGAAAGCTTGTGGCGTACGGATGCGCTGACTGCCTGGCGTTGGAGGGGAAAGTGCATAAGGGGAGGAAAGCTTGAGGAGAAGAGCGATGAGCTTAACAGGTACCAACTTATTGTTAGTCGATCCCACTTCGGAAGTCTCTTGGCCTACTTAGAGCAAGTAGCCAATCACGAACGTTTCCCCTTCCATCGCCCCTCTCAACTTTCGTGCGGGAGAGCAGATATCGGTGCGCGCTGCCAGCTCTTGCTCAGCTGATATACTACGCAGTTTCTAAATAAAATACTTCCCATCCTTCTTTTTGATCCACAGCAAGGAAACGGCGGTAGAAACGGCAACGCAGTCCGATGCGATCTCTTCGAGAGCAGGAGTGAGACTGGTTTCCTCCCCACTACCTTCCCAAACAAACAGTCTCCTATTGGCTGCTGCTAACTCGTGTACGCCCCTTTTTCGAGGCCATAAGACTTCCGAAGTGGGATCGACTATAACCGAATGACTTTCTCCCGCGCGGAAAATACCCTCACCCCTGCGGTAGTGAGGTTTCACCAATGAACTCGCCTAGGCTCAAATTCGTCTACTGCGCAAAAGCCATAAGCTTTCAACAGGACTATACATAACTTACCAGCGCGCACGATTTTTAGTTCAACTGCCACTCAATAGATTGCAATACTAGTACAGTAATCCCTCGGTTTATGAGTTTTTGCTTATACGAGAGGCACAAATTAATACCTGTTTTTCAATTCACGAGCCAATTTTCGCTTATGATACGATATCCTTCCTCTCACAAACCGATCGTTTTTCCTGGCACCTATTCTCGGCTTTCGTCGGTTTCCGAATCTTGTCGAATGCGCAGAAAGTCACGGCATCCCAACTTTAATGATGTAACTATCGTTTGTAAAATTTATATAAGTGGGGAGCCGTGGCGTATTGGTGCAGGCGCTGGCCTGCTACGCTTAGCAAACTCGGTGGGAACCGGGTTGCCCAGCTACCTATTTGCGTGGTTATGTGGAGAACACGCAAATCAGCGCTCCGTCCTTCGGAAGGGACGTAAAGCCGTTGGTCCCCTTGGTGCTTCTCGTTAAGAGTAGGCTAATGCCGGCACCGGGTTTCTCTCCTCCCTTGCTTTGTGATTTAGACTGAGAAGCCTTCCAGCGCTGGAGTCGTTTGAAGTCACAAGGTCCCCCCAATTGATTGATTGATAAAATTTATAACATGGGATGTATTGGGAAATTCATTTTCGTTTTACGAGTTTTCGCCTTACGAGCAGTTTTCGAGGAACAAATTAAGCTCGTAAACCAAGGGATTACTGTACGCTGACAGCGTCGTTTCGCCATTTAGATTAGTTATCCCGTGGGTGCAAGTTGTGTCTCGTTACTGTACTGCTCTTCATAAACAAATTATAAACCCTCGTCACATAACCACTACTTTTTTAGCTTTTACTATCCATTGAAACGAACGTATAGGTATGTCAAAAAATATATCATATTTAAGCAATGTTGGAGTTACACGGTTTTCAACTTACACTGTGACCTTCGGAACGAATTATACCCGTTTTCTACTCTTATGAAGCCTGACTGTGGCGCAGCGAATAGCCAATCCCCTTCCACCACCATTTGAAGTTTTCGAGAGGCGCGGAAAAGCAGTACGCTCTTGCCCGATATCCGCTCTTGAAGAAAGTCGCATGCGAACGCTAAACGCCGGCTCCACACATGCGTTCACGAATATTCGCAGATATTCACGAATATTTGTGGTAGCATGTTTGTCCACGATTGTTTGTCGAACATAGCCTCCACATATTCATCCTTTGATACCGATTATTCATTATTTGTGACAAGTTGCGGGAAAGTAACCAGTGTTCGTACGAATATGAGCTCTGACGACGACACTATTGTTGCTACCACAGCTTATTTTCTAATGTGTTACTACTTTCTAAAAATGTAAAGAAGAAAAGAAAAGAATGCATCTGCAACCTCGTTTCGGTTTTTATGAAGATCTTGAATTGGGTTCCAGATTCAGGGTTCCATTTCGAAGGCTTCTAAAAACTGGAATACAGCTTCATTTGTCTACTCCATTTATACTTTTCTTACTTCACCGAAATGGTACAACAACTTCTTTTCGTACAAGACACTAGCACAAGATACAAGAAAACAGCACTTAATCAACAAAGGTTACACGCCAAAGAAGGTTACATCAGGTTATTTCACACAGAAATTAATACAACGTTCGTAAACGAAGTGTGGAGGGGCAACAAGTGTGAGTCACAGCGAATGTTCGTGGACTTTGATGTGTGCTCATTTACCGACTCGAGACGGAAACATGTTCGCTATTCGGCACAAACACCGAATATTCGTACACGAACATTCTATCCACACTTGCGTACATTCCCACGAACATCAAATATTCGTGTACGAACAACGCATGTGTGGAGCCGGCGTAATAAGGCGTAAACGCGGTAGATCTGGCAACACAGTCGAGCTCGGATCGATGTGAACAGCACGACGGCGCGAGACCGACTGACTTTCTTCCCTCCCCGTCGGCAGTCTCTGGAGCACCCCTCTGAAACTTCGGTCAAAAATTGTGACGGAAAAGTTCGGTAGTCTAATCCTAAGCCTACTGGCGCTAGTGTCGAGTAAAAAGGTGAAAGGAAAGGAACGGAACCAAACGGAACTCTGTATACTCCGTGTCATCTTTTTCACCTTTTAAAGCGGACATCTTGTGAGAATTCGTGGACTGGTTCTGTTTTAGCTGTGGTTTAAATTTTTACAGAAAAATGCCGATTATTATAAGGTGTTCAGTCGTTGGTTGCGGGAATACACGGGAAAGTTCTGGTATCAAGTTTTTTACATTCCCGATTGACAGGAAGTTGTAAGTAATTTCTATTTTTCGATTTCGACGATTACAATAAACCTCGTAGTCAAACTCCCTTCTTTGGTATCTAAAATATTTCAATTTGCTATTTTTATGAAGATAGGTAGTAATTACACGTTATGTATGTGATTTAGAGGCCATCGACATAGAAGCTTCTAACAAATTTGGCTCATCTACGAAAAAATTGTTGCATTAAAATTTTTCAAGGGGTCAGAAAATGGTCTGAAATGCTTTAACCAGCCTAGACATATTCCAATGCATAGACTTATGTATGTCTTACCTGCAATTATCATTTCCTTTGTTGGTAACTTGGTGCGCAGAATTATTTCTATAGGGCAGCGTTTCCCAATTTAATTTTGCTACGGAACCCTTGCAACTCGAAAGAGAAGTTGCGGAACCCCAAACGTTATTTTGTTTATTAGTTGAAAATCAAAGCACAAGTACAGATAATAATAAAAATAGGTCATGTGATCAACATTTCGTCTATTTTCATATATTTAAAGATAAAAATCGTTTATATGAACGGCATGTAGTCGATTTCTGTATTTTGTTTTTGTTGTTGTGTATTTCGAGAACCCAGTTTCGCATAAGTACGTGCTCGTGAATGGTAATAACTCTATAATTGCCCATCTTGATAAGTCTGAATATTCATGATATAAGCTGCCCCAAAATGTAATCAGAGAAACTTCTTTAAATGTTTGTATTAAATGGACATCTGAAGTGATTTCGATTAAATTTTCATAATCTACTGCAGATAATCCTTCTGGTTTCTCGGTTATACAGAATGGATTTCGAATCCAGTTATTGTTGTCATTGATGTTTGGAAAATACTTCCTGATGTTGGTGTATAAATTGCGAAGATGATCTACAATGTTGCTCTGAATTTCTTCTTCAAGTTTGTATTTGTTTTCTCTAAGGAAATCATTGAATGTTACGATGCTTTATTTGATGAGTAAGGTAAGCAAAATTTATATTTTTCTTGTGTAACTTTACATTTCTAATGTGTTATGATCTGAATACAGTGAAGTAGTTGTCAAGCATCTTCCTATCAAGGTGGCAGTTGGAGAAGATGTCGCCTATGCTGCTCCAGGAAAGCAGAAAAAAGAACAAAATATACTTGTTCTTCAAGTGTAGTACCACTTTGTCCCCACCCATGATTTCTTAAATTTCATGGAAAGTAAACTGCATTTTGTAAATGTAAAATTTTGTCTGTTTTTGTATGTTTTATATTGTGCACTGCATGCACAAAATGTGCTGCTGTATCTTCGTGCATAAATTAAGAGGACTCTTCCTGGTACCATGTTTGTTAAAATATTTTGCTATGTAAATGTGTAATTTAGATGTGTGTTTCAAGTTTAGGTAACTTTTATATAAAATAATTACTTTTTCAATTTCATTTCTTTTGTAAAATATGTGCGGGATAGAGTTTTAGTATCATTGTGTGAAAAAATAAGAGGAACTCTCTTCCTGGTACCATGTTTGTACCCATATTTAGCTATGTAAATAAGGTGTGTTTCCAAGTTTAGGGAAACTTTAGATGAAATAAGTTTTTTCAATTATATTACTTTTGTAAAAAGGCGTGTGTATTTATTGGGATATATAGTTCCTGCATATTTTTCTTTTAAGTTAGGCAAATAAAAAATATTTTTGATGTAAATATCCCTTCCTTCGTCAGTGTTACAGACAAAAATCACCACTTTATTAAAAAAATTCTAAGTTTCTAGAATTTAAACTAGAAAGTGTTCAAGCTCGCAAAGTAAATTTTTATTAAAGTTTTTGAAAACTAATGAATGTAATCTAATAATGCGTTGTATATTAAAAGTTATAAAATTTTTGCTTGGTATTAATAAAAATTCTAGATTATGTAAATGTTATGAGTTTTACCTTCTGTGAACCTAAAAGCGTGTGCAAGATATTTGTATATGTGATTTGATCGAACGTTTAAATAAATATATTCATATTTCCATTGAATGCATTGTATATTAAAAGTTATAAAATTTTTGCTTGGTATTGATAAAATTTCTACATTATGTGAATGTTATGATTTTTACCTCCTGTGAACCTAAAAGCGTGTGCAAGATATTTGTATATGTGATTTCACCAAAATTTAAAATAAATAAATTTATTCATATTTCCATTGTATTATATTCATTGTTTATAATGAATTCCCTCGGATTTATTTTTGTGTATATTTCATTGACTCTAATGATCGTCTCTGGAGAATTATTACAAAACTAAAAAATAAAATTTCCCATTATAAATTTCAAAACTTCTCGTTCTTATGCAGTTAAAATATTTAAGCAAATTCAGCATGAATTCGTATTGTTTTCAAAAATAATTATTTTCACTCATTTTTCCGTTTACTACTTCAAGTCCGGACTTCGTATAATAATTTTCAGTAATTTTAAAAAGAAGTTAAAAATGCCTTGCACCGATTCCAATGCTTATAGGGTAATCAACAAAGCGTACATACCTAAGCGATATATATATATATAGATTCTGTTTCAATGCTTCATCCCATATATCGTATAAGTTTAAATTCATGAAATTCCTGTAATAGTGATTTTGATACAAAATGAACCTTCAATGTTCAAATCTGATGTTTAAACAGATTTGAGAAAGCCGCTGTATGACGTCACGTTAAGAGCGACGCTATTGCCATCTGGTTACACCCTACCGCTAAACTTCGGAACAGTCTTTTCTAAGGGAGTTTCAGAGGCCTGTCTGCAACAGTAAGCGTACAACTAGGATTTTCAAGGTCAAGCTTCATAAGAGTAGAAAACGAGTGTTTGGGGACGTACTGTACATGTTTTGAGGTACTCGGAACGCATCCTATTTTCGCTATGACTGCGGGTGTCTTCCTGTGTGTGGGTGTGTCTGCCTGTGACAGAAATTTTGCGGGCGCTCTAACTTAAAAACTATTTATTCGATCACCATGAAATTTTATACTTGGAGTATTGAATGTATTCTAGAGCTGATTAATTTCGGCAACAATTGCCGAAACGGAAGTTCCATTTTCTGCTGTCAAATTTTATTTTTTCGTAAATATCTTACTTGAAACTGAAATTTAGTTAATACATATGACTGAAAGTTATAGACAATAATAAATCCTACAACTTTTGTATAAAACATTTTCATCTAACTCGCATAGTTTCGCAGATTTTATTTTTTCGCACACACCAGCGCCACTCCTAGACGTGCTTTTACTAAATACGTCCCAGGAAATTGAAAGTTGATTGTTGTTGAAAAATGTTCTCATTGATGTATTTGATAACAGATGACGAATTATATATGGAGAAAGGCATGTGTTGGCCACATCAGATTTTTTATCTAGTAAATGCAAAGCAGTTTCAAAACAGTTTAGTTGCAAAGAAGTTTCACTGTAATTCAACAAATGAGAAACAAAGCTTACATATAATGTCACATGAGTATCAAGGCAGTGCTTCAAATGAGTTGTAAATGCCTTGAATAGCAAATGAATTTCAAAGCAACTTGACAAAAGAGTTTCAAGGGAAAAGCTCTTCAAAAGAGTTTTTTAAATGAATTCGCAACAATGCAGTTGTAAAGCACATTTTAATCAGTATCAATAGAAAATCAAATGAGTTTGTGGCAAATCAAAAGAGAAGTAAAGGAGTTTCAAATGAATCCGTTTCTCTTGAGCTATATTCATATCCACCAATGATAAATATATTTACCAAGATTTTCTAAAGAATTTATTTATCGGAAGCCACCGATAACAACCTAATGTCGCGAATCAGTCAAAGATTTCTCGATACAACTTTCTCTTAAAAGATTACGCAAAACCGGGACAAAGTATTTTTGAGCCGTAGGCAAGGTTTGAAAATTAAACCCTCCTCCTAATGAATGTATAAAATACACAATTTTACCTCTCAAACCAGTAGTTTATTTACAACTTAAAAGTAAAATAAAATTTATAATATATAAATTTCATGTAAAACGTTGCAATTAAAAGTCAGTCATTTGTTGTGTTCCTAAGCGTGCTGCGCCGTAGGCTCAGCGATTACGTGATAATATACATAATAAAAATACTGTGGGTACAGCAATTTAAAAATCAGCGAAAGTAAATGTATTTAAAAAAATAAAATGCCTCTATGTATCCTTAATTTCTTTTGAGAATTTTATGTTATTATAAATAACTTTTCCTAAAATTTAGAGTAAATGTATTGAAAATAAAACTTCATAAGTTACAATATTGACAATTGCATGAAAAGTATTAATATGATCGTATAATTATTTTGAAAAGATAAATATGAAGGATGTATCAATACATTTATTACTCCAGAAACTTGTGATAACTCAACAAATTGATGATCCTCATACTTCGTCCGTGTCCCTTTTCGTCACCTGTTGAAGATTATCGCTTTTCGCATGTTTTAGCTATGTGAATTTCTGCAATTGAAATAATGGCGCCCACGGCAAGAGTAAATAAAGGTAAAAGCAATCAACCATGGCCTAAAAGGTCTAATCATTTTTTCAGTACATGTATAGACAGAGATCACAAGGAAAAAGAAATAGAAATAATGAAGTCGAAAATAGAGAGGGAGGAAAAATTTTCCGATGACGGTACATTAACTTTTTTCTGGTGAGTGCAGCAACAACTTGGAAAGAGTTTAGACTGGATTTAATTCTTACCGAAATTAACATTTTTATTCAGGCGTGCTCACACGGTATCAGTACTCATAATATTTATCGGTTGTTTGATATATGTCTCCATGTTTGAGCCAGTAAAGGATGACACTGAATTCAATACGAAGAGGTAAGATGATAGGATTTTACATAACTAGCGTTAATTTAATTCATTTAGTGGCTTATACTTATTATATAACTTATATAGTACATTTTATATTTTCTTAATATTGATTAATTTTTCTGCACAAAGTATGCAGTTATATTTTGAAGAGGTTATTTATAATAAACCAGGAGCTTGATTGTCATTTATTCACGTACTTATGTTTATGTCTTTTTCTTCTTTCTGTGAATATCTATTCACGATCTTATTCACTTGGAGAGTTTATCGCTTCAATTCATGTTAGTCTTTTCATTATTGTACAGGGTATTACTCTAGAATATTTTAATTAATTGAAATACAATCAATGACTTATACGCTATGCTTATTTTAAATGTTAAATATATGTATTGTATAGTTACCGTTTCAGCATTATCGCCACTGATGTGCTAATTTAAGAACCATTTTGATAATGAAATCTTTAGAGTGAAAATGTTAGCCTTCACCAATGTATTAGTTACCATTAAATTATAATTTAATTTATGTCTGCCTAAGATGGGTTAAAGTTATTAAATATCCTTAAGTAAATGCTTTTGAAATATCTTTGCTTCCTTTTTATCTTATAACAGAGGTTTGGTGGCTTGCGTTTTGGTGTTTATCTTATTGGGAGTTACAGTAACACCTGATGGTCCATTCAAAAGACCTCATCCTGCCCTGTGGCGTTTTGCTTTTTGCTGCAGTATTGTTTATGAACTTGGAATCATTTTTGTACTCTTTCAGGTGACAATTTAAACATATTAATGTGTAGATATGCAAAATCTGTACAGTTTAAGGTCTTTATTAGCATTCTTTGAAATATATATCCTGTATTTTCTAATTAATTTGAATTTAAAAAAGTATGCCTTTTTATAGACAGGTAGTGATGCTAGAAAATTGCTTCACCATATAGATAGTAAACTTGGCATCCCTTTGGAAGAAAGGAGCTATGGAGGCAACTGCAAGATTTATGATGACAATGTTCCAAATAACCCTTTTCATAATGTATGGGTATGTTGATAGTTGTGCAGTTATGGGTGGCGGTTATTGGATTTTTTCTTATTGGTTTATTGCAGGGGTGGGTAACCTTTTCTGTATGGTGGGCCGCATTGGTGGCAATGAATCCTTCGGTAAGCCGAATTGGAAATTGCCAATGAATTATAGCTAAATCGGAATTTACCTAGAGATTTTTTAGGCACCATATGCATGAAAATCAAGTTAGAATCAGCTTTTTATGGTTAAAATTTCAATATTAAAAATTGTGATGGAATTCAATCTTAGAAATATCTTAGAGGAAAAAAATCAAAAACAGTATTAAAAAGAACTTACTTGAATTGAGAAATATTTACCAAGAGGTCACAATTCAACGTTCTATATCTTAACAGATTTTTCTACATGGAAAATAATATTTGGTAGTTAATTAAAATAAATGGAAAAAGTTAAGAAAACTATAAAACGTTGTCGGTGGGCCTCATCAAGCCCCTGGGTCATGGATTGGGCACCCCTGGTTTATTGTAATATGGAATTCTACTCATTAGAATTAAATTTTTAATTGGGAATCTTGATATTTTTGATAGTTTCGTGGGAGATGCATGTTGTCAGTGGCTCAGAATTTAATGTTGTCTGACTTATAAGATGAAATTGAATTGAAGCATTTTTGTTTACTGTATTCAAGAATTTCACAGTTAAATTAAAGAAATTCATGAAGCTTAACACGGTCGCGGACAGTCGATGATTGCCGTATGATTCTAGAAATGCACATGCATATGTATATTCTCCAATAAATTTTGAAAATTGTATAAAGACAGACACATATATGTTAATGCTTTACGAGTAATTATAAGCCATGACTGCTATCGATCACCGTCGTGCCCTTAAACCATCATACATGACATTGGCAATAGCTGTCTTGTCAGTGAACGTGTTAAAGCATTTTTGTAGGTTATTTCATATATGATAAATACCTCAAAAGTGTTAAGCCATTTGCATTGTATGCATATGACCTATGGGTGTTATACAGTGTTGTTATGCCATCAGCTTGCTCTTTGTTTGAGAACTTTTGCATGAATTGATTGGAGAAATGAGTTGACACAATTGGTTGGTTTGATCAGTTTTTTACCCTGAGTACTGGTATTTCAATGTCAGAATGACAAAACTTTTTTAAATGGGTAGAAAAAGCTAATCTTTGGATGATGAAGTCATTTTGTATGTTCAAGAATCCACTTGCGGAACTGATTCATTCAGACACATGTAATATCGCCTTTTTTT
Organism: Uropetala carovei; assembly: GCA_036926305.1. NCBI lineage: Eukaryota > Metazoa > Arthropoda > Insecta > Odonata > Petaluridae > Uropetala > Uropetala carovei. Next base: position 489,681 of record JAXCHB010000220.1, on the reverse strand, counting down.
CTTTGTCAGGATAAACTGGATGTATTTGTATGGACCCATTTGGTTGGGTGGTGGCTGAAAGCTCTTGTCCTTAGAGATTGGTGGCTGTGCACAGTTATTTCAGTGACATTCGAGATACTTGAATATACACTTGAGCATCAACTTCCAAACTTCAGTGAGTGCTGGTGGGACCATGTAAGTAAAATATTCTTCAATCTACAAAATACTGCTAGTTTACTGTTTCTTTATAAGTTTTACATAAACCAAGAAATGAAAAACAGTGTAAAAATAATGATTACTAAAAAAATTTCATTATGTTATGGCCTGCAGAATTCAATATAAGTAGACAGTTTGTTTTACTTATATTAACTTGCTTTGGCCATATTTATCTTTAAAATAAATATTTAAGTCCCCCAGTAAGCAGTGATGGCTGTAGTTAAATGCCCAAAGTTTTGCTATATTGCTCTAACATAATATTAATACACTAGTGTAATGCCCGTTGAAATATCAACGGAAGAATTATAGATAGATAGATTATTAATATTTTCATTTAAAATAATTAATATCACACTTTTACATTGAAATATTTTGCCATATACAACATTTCTAGTGAATATTCTGTTGTTGACCGGCTATCTTTAGTTAAACTTAAAATAGTTGCCTCTCTTTCCCTCCCTCCCCCCTCTCTCACACCCTCTTTCCCCCATCTTACCCTCTCTCCCTCTCACACCCTCTCTCCCTCTCACACCCTCTCTCCCTCTCACACCCTCTCTCCCTCTCACACCCTCTCTCTCCCTCCCCCCTCCTCATTTCTCCCCCTTTCCTCTCCTCATTTCTTCCCCTCCCCCCTCTACTTCCCTCTCTCCCCCTCCCTCTCCCTCCCCCCTCCACTTCTCTCCCCCCATCTCTCGTATTAAAAGCATTCAAAGCACATTTATACCCATAAGGAGCCAATTTCAAACTATGTAATGAGCTATTTAAAAGCTCTAACTGGCCATATGGTGTTTCGGTAAAGCGCTTTTAATTCCGGAAACATCCTCGAGTGAATGCAACATTGGTTAAGGAAAATTGTGACTTTACAACTGCGACAAATAACGCTAACATAGAGCAATGCGATGAGACGGTGAACTCAAATAATGAAATCTCAAAACGTGAGAACGCTAAGCAAGCAAGTGATAGTGATGAACTAAGAAGTACTTCGAGTGATAAAAGAGTTACCCGGGGTCAGTGTGGCATAATAAAACCGAAAAAACTTTGACTAGGATCCTTGAATATTCAGTGTATCTGCAACAAGATGTTAGAACTCGAATTATATTTACAGAAGAAGGACTTTGATGTTTTGTGTATTTGTGAACATTGGTTATGCAAGGAAGAAGAAGATTTGTATAATATACTTGATTTTGTGAAGGGTAGCGTGTATTGCAGGAGTTACCTCAAAAATGGTGAGACGGCCACTTACGTAAGTAAAAGACTTTGCTTTCAAGAAATCAATGTAAGTAAATATAGTAGTGAACAGCATGGTGAATTTACCACTGTTTATCTTGTGGAATTTGATATAATTATTGTTAGTGTGTACAGATCGCCCAGTGGTGATATCAAAAAATTTTACGAATTGATGGAAAATGTCTGCATGCAAATTGAACATATTGCTAAGAAAGTAATTATTTGTGGGGATATAAATTTAGATGTCACTGGTCAATCAAGAAATGTATATAATTTTGAAAATTTACTAAGGTCATACAATTTATTTTGTGCAAATCGCTTACCTACAAGGGGAAATACTTGTTTAGACAATATATTAACAAATATTCATAAGAATACATATAGAATAGGAACAGATAATCCTTTGATATCAGATCACCTTTTAGTCTGGATGGAAATAGAGGTGGGGGAAATCTCAAATAAAAAAGTACAAAAGCTTAGTATGTTCAGAGCAATAACCTCAAGTGGTATCCTTAACTTTCAGAAGTTATTAACAGGAATGCCCTGGGATCTCATATTTAAATGTGGAGATGTCAATGAGGATTTTAATCTGTTTCATAACTTGTTAATTGATTGCTACAATCATAGTTTTCCATCTAAGTTGAAAAAGGTAAAACCGTTTTATTCTTATACATCCAAGAAATGCTTTTCAAACAAGTTGATAGATATGCGAGATAGATTATTGTCTTTACACTTTTTATATAAACATAAGAAAACAGAACAGTCAAAGAAAAGTTATTATGAATTTAAAAAGCAATAGAAACAAGAAATACAAAAAGAAAGGATGGAAAATAATAATACTTTCATAAAACAGGCAAATAATACATGCAAAGCTGCATGGCAAGTTGTAAAAAAAGAAGTAGGTTTACAAAACATTCAAATAAATGTGAACATTAAACCTAACGACTTCAATGACTATATTATCAAAGTTATAGATAATATTAGAGATAACATGGTAGAATCCACTATCAATGCTCCAGATTTGATGGGAACTATTAATGTCAATAATTTATTTTCGGAATGGAGTACCGTTACTCCACTAGATGTAATTAAATTCGTCAGAGGCTTTAAAATTTCATCCAGCAGAGACATCTTTGGGTTTTCAAACAACTTGGTAAAGCAGATAATTGAGATTATTGCTCTACCATTAAGTTGGCTGATAAATAGATATTTAAAGGAGGGCATATTTCCACAGGCATTAAAAGTTGCTAAAATTACACCAATTTTTAAAGGTGGTTCCAAGGATGAACTTGGGAATTATAGGCCAGTGGCAGTAGTCCCTATCTTATCAAAGATAATGGAGACACTAATGAAAAACCAACTTATGTCATATTTTGAGGAGAATAACTTCTTAATGCCCACACAGTTCGGTTATAGAACTGGCAGATCAACAACAAAAGCAGTTGAAACTATTTTAAATACCATAAATGAAGCCTTTGAAAACAAAGAGTACACTGCTGTAATTTTATGTGACCTGAGTAAGGCTTTTGACTCGGTTTCACATTGTAACTTAAATAAAAAATTTTACAAGTATGGGCTTAGAAACAGTGTATTGAAAAGTTTGTCATCCTATTTAGCGGATCAGAGACAAATAGTATCATGGTGTTCCTCAAGGATCAGTTTTAGGTCCCTTTCTATTTATTGTATATATTAATGACCTTGATAACAATCGAAATAATGCACCAGTCCTATATGCCGATGACACGACTCTCATTCACAGCCATAAGGAATATGACGAAGCATGGAGAATAGCAGATGAAAGTTTAGAAAACATAACCAAATGGTTTACAGCTAACAAATTATCCTTGAATGGAAATAAAACTTATAAATTTTCATTCGGTTTGAAAGAAATTCATAATGAACTTACTGCTGTAAAGAACTTAGGTTTTTATCTAGACAGTAAACTTAACCATATTCAATTTCTGTGTAAAAAATTAAGTAGAGTGCTATGCCTTCTAAGAAAACTAAAACCTTTGGTATCAATATCAGTGCTGAAAAATGTCTACTATGCCTATTTTCATAGTCATTTGAAGTACGGCACATTGCTTTGGGCACACTCAAGCAACACTAAAGATGTATTTGTACTCCAAAAAAAAAAGCAATTAGGGTAATACAAGGGGTTAAAAATGATGAACACTGTAGACCATATTTTATAAGGAATGAAATAATGACAGTATATTCGTATATTTACGATGCATTGCTGTTTGTGAAAGAAAACCTGTCAAACTTTCCCCTCAGATTGAATACTCACTTGCATAATACAAGACACAGGGATGACTTAGACCTACCATAGTGTAGACTCACAAAAACAAAGAAAAGTCCTAAGATAAATTCCATAAAATTGTTTAATAAATTACCAAATGAAGCAAGATGCATAAATATAATAAAATTCAAAAGAGCAATGGCTTCTTGGCTGAAATCTAAATCATTCTACTCAATTGATGAGTTTCTAGAAAGTGACCTAGCAGATTTAAATTTCTGAAGGTAAAACTAACTTAATGCTATGTAATAATATATGTATTACATGTAATGTAAGATTTGTGTGTAAGGTTTTTCTTTTTTTATACTGTACTGATATTTGACAAGATTAATACCACTGTAAAGTCGGTTAATAATCAGTAAATTATTATTATTATTAACAATATGATATAGAGGTCTAACAATAGTTTGTTGCTCTCTGAATTGCCATTATTTGAGCATAACGTTCATTGTGTCTCCTGTTGGAAGCTCTTTCACGATCCTGTGTTCTCCTTGCTTCTATTTGCTCATTCGATTGTCAAGCTCTACGTTTTGCTTGTGCTTCTCTGTTTTGTTGTCGACGTCTTTGCAGTGGTGTTTCTTCTTGCACACTCTGGCTATCCATTTTATAATATCTCAAAAAAGAACAAAAAACAAATTTATTACGTTTTAAAAATAGAATATTAGAAGAATATACAATATAAACACATATACTTTTTCTTAATTGATATATGTAAGAAATAAACGCATGAATAATCGTTCTCCACTGGCTTTTTTGTACTATTTAACTTTTTCAAGTTAAACTTAAAAGTTTTAAACTCTAATATTGCAAACAATGTCTTCTTTAGCAACAGAATAATTAAGTTAAAATTCTAAATTCGTTAAACAAATAAAACTATTTATACAAAGTTTATATACATTGAAGTCAATCTATTCTCAAGAAATGGTCATATAGGATGGTAGTTTAACTCACTTCAATATGATGTATTTCATGAATAATCAAAGTTTTTCAATACATACCTAATATTTCTCTTCAAGTGTTTCTTCACTGTCACTAATTATCCTAAGTAAATATTGAAATAAACAGTTGAATAAACTACTCTTTTTCACTATGAGCATCAAATACATTTTGATTAGCATTCTTTCAAAATAATAATAACATACGATTGTTGTTTACTTCGGTTGCTATGTAATTCAATTCCCTCTCCTCTTTCACGTAATGAAAATGTTCAAATCACGCTTATGGGTGTAAGGTCATATACAAAAATAGATTATATTTGCTAACTTTCAGAATAAAAATCATTTACGTTAATTGCAATGAAAATAATACCTATCCTTCCGCCTCTCGTATATTAAAAGTATTGTGTCGGAGTGTTTCTTTCGGAATGAACCAAATAATAATAATTCGTAATAAACATAGAGTATGCTGTTCGTTGTAATTTCTCATAGTGTTTCGCTGGCGGCCATCTTGCTGACAGACATGCAGACATTGCCTTTTATTATAGTAGATAGATTACTTGAGAAGTATAAACAATAAAACATTCAAATAAAAAGCATTTCAAAATACAAAAAGTTTTCTTTGGTGGAATATGTATGCAAACTGTAAACAAAACTGAAAATATTATAACCAAACTGATAACTGAATACAAGATTGAATCTCAGATGAATACAAAAACCCCTTAATGAGGATGTATCTTTCCACTCGGTTTCTTATCTCTTTTTCTCTGTTGGAAGCATTTTTTATTTAATAATAGTCCATCTTTATTCAAGGGTGAGATTTAGACAACCAAGTGTTGATGCTTACATTTAACTCTGGCATGACAAACATAAACATCCATGCCTTAGGAAGGATTCAAACTTGCAACCTTATTATCCATTGGAAGACACTCTAACCACCCATCTGCCAAGGTCAACTCTACTTAGCACATTCATGATGATGCAGGTCATATTTTTGAATGAATTTATTCACACATTATAATAACCAGCTGAGATCTAGCAAATTCCCAAATGGTAAGCCTTCTGAATTGTTTTTACAGAGTACCTGGTCTCATCTTATAACCAAGGCCAGAAACTTTGATATTACCTGAATCATCACTGCATACAAATGAATGTGCACGTGGCCATCAGCCAAAACATTATACATACAGAAAAGAATGAGAAGGATAACTTAGTAAAAGTTCCACTTTTATTAACAGAAAAAGCGACCGGTTTTGACTAATATCCAGTGTTGCCACTTTTTTTTTAGCACTTGGGAGCTACATTTCATCTTCTTGGTAGCTAGAATATTTAATTACCTGTAATATTCATGGCTGTGTAAGGAAACTAACCATATGATGTTTCTAAACTATTAGAGTATTGTAATTGTGTGCTGAGCATATGCATCAAGTATTACACAGACACAAAAGATGAAACCTTCCCCTGAACCAATATGTTGGCTAATTGAAAAACTTTTTTCCTAAGACCGGGAAAAAATGTTTAAAGAAAACATGCACACAGTACTATGTATTTTACTGTACAAAGTAATTAAGAGTATCCATGTACTGTGGTGATAATCCCTCATTTTACTCAATCACCTTGAGTATATTAACTGTGGTTACATAGGTTGGGTTAGACGTGAGAAATATCGCGCTAGTTACTGTCAGACATTGGAGTACGTAATGCAAACACTGCCGTGAGACGACTTGCATGAGACAAAGTGAGTTCTCGCCGTACACCACCATGTTCTATTGTAACCACAAGTTAAACTTATTGCGACAGTTCACACATTAATTCGAAACAGTTTCGATATCTTTGCTAGTGGATCCGCGAGTTCACTGAACCATGGCAGCAAAGAAAGAGTGGTAAATCGAAGAAACAATGTTTTTGATAACGCTGTACGAACAGCACACTATATTATGAGACATGCGGTCACCAGAATATAGAAATAAATTTAAAAAACAGGAGGCATTGAATTCAATTGACTCACAATTACATATGACAGGCACAGAAATCAGCAGAAAACTGCATAATTTAAGGAGCCACTACGTGCAGGAGTTGAAAAAAATGAAGGTTAAGAAAAGCGGAGCTGGAACAGATCACTGTCCACTTTCTGCATAGCCATATTTTTCTTCTTTAAATTTCATTAGATCTTCTGGAACCAGCTCAGATATACTACAGATAATTTGTCAAGTACCTATTTATATGTATAAACGTTACAATTCCAATTATGAAAAAGTAGAAAAGGCAATATAGAAAGACAAATAAAAACATTTATTTTTCAATACAAAATTTGCTTACATTACGTACAATTAAATGAATTTATATTGCCATTGGACTTCACCTGTTGGTGAAATAAAAACATTTATTTTTCAATACAAAATTTGCTTACATTACGTACAATTAAATGAATTTATATTGCCATTGGACTTCACCTGTTGTCGAAATAAAATATTTTTTAAACTCTTCGCGAACACTTTTAGCATCGGCTGAATAGTTATGACATATGTACGCCTCCTTGTAAAGGGAAAAGGTTCTCGTTAGAGACTCTGCCTTCTTTTCGCCAGGTGCCTGCAATTATCTCATGTGATGCATTATGTTCCTCATCAAAAGTTTCTGCACAATACTGTGCGTGCCTTTGTAATTAAAAAAGTAACTTCCGCTTTTATCAGGCGCTTGGATAACTGTGTTTACCGTCTAGGGCACCTATGCAATGAGGGAATTTCCATCTATCTTCTTGAAGGCATGTTTCTGAAAGAATGACAGCTAATGTAAACGCACGGGCGAGAAATTGCACGAATCCAGAACTTGTGTGACAGTAAATTGCAGCGGTATTGGTTGACAGTGTAAACACACAGGCCAGTCCCTTGCGCGAGATGTTGCAAGTAACTTGGCAGTCTGTTACATTTAAGGATATCTGCAACTGCTAGTTGTTTGTTGTTCATTGGGGTACCGTATCTTCGACTTATCTAGGATGTTTTCATTCATATCCTAAAGGCTAAGCCTTGTCGACACAACCATTCGCTTCTCTCTTCTGCTACTCTCTTCAGCTTTTCATATCCATCACATCCCATTATCACCTTGATGTCCTCTAAATAAGTTTTCCTCTGTCTTCCTCTACTTTTCTTTCCTAAAATCTTGCCTTCAAAAATGTTTGAAATCAACTCATTATGCCTTATAACATGGCCAACAAATTTTACTTTCCTTCTTTCCATTTCTTTTAATAACTTCCTTTCCTCATTCACTTCCCTTAATACTTCTACATTTGATTTCCTTTCAGTCCAACTTGTTCTTGTCATTTTCCGCCATATCCACATTTCCACTGCTTCCAAACGGGCTTCCTCATGTTTTCTCAAAGTCCAACTTTCACTTCCATAAAGTAATACACTCCATACGAATGCTTTTGCAAAAGCTTCCCTTATTTCAATTTTAATGTGCGTACTTGTTAATACATTCTTCTTGTTTTGAAATGCTTGTTTTGCCTGTTGGCCTGTTATCTTCAGTAATTACACTACCTAAATAAACGAACTGTTTTACCTATGTTTTAGATAGTAGCTAGAAAAAGCTAAAATCTTTTTTCAATTCGCCAGATTTGTAACAAGTCACTAGGGTTGATTTTTCGGAGCTAGTTTGAGTTGAAAGTCGCTAGATCTAGCTACAAATTTGCTAGATTGGCAATACTGCTAATATCTAGTCATCATCAAGTGATGATGACTAGATATTAGTCGAAACCGGTTGCTTTTTCTGTTAATAAAAGTTGGACTTTTACTAAGTTATCCTTCTCATTCTTTTATGATGGAGTTCCACCAATTAAAGGCTTCCTCTGTTGATTTTATACTTACAGATATATGTACATGTGGAGGATATAGATTAACTGACTCATTTATCAAAATTGTATGTTATTTCTGAGAGAGTTTCAAACTAAAAATATGGCATGATAGTGGATCAAGAGGTATACCTAGGGTTGCCATCTCTTCAGGTTTCACCCAAAGTCTTCAGGTTGTGAGATGAATCTTCAGGCTCTGGGTTGGACTCCATAATTCTTCAGGTTGAAATGAATTTGGCACAACTTTGTTTTAATGCCTCCCACCTTTTATTCTTACGTCTCAGGCATCTCGTGAAATGACAAAAATTTGACTGCAGTGTACACTTAACCAAAAAATTCATAATCGTTTTCAATGTAGCAAAGTGTTTAAGCTGAATTGAATACTTAAACGCAGGTTCGTTACGTCAAGTTGGTCTTCGTCTGTCCATCCGCTTAACCACGCCGTTTTTTCCAGTTTATCGAAAAATTCCTCCACTTCTTCCTCTGGCCCCCACAGAAAAACTCCTTATTGCCGAAAATAGCACGTAATTCCTTCTGGTAGCCGTTTCGCCTCGCGTTTCTGCCATTTGTGCCCTCACCCTACTATTCTCCTCCCTAAGTACTTTTAACTGCTTGCACATTTCGTTTACGGCCTGTTGGAGCTCCATTTCGCGCCCCAACAAACTTACTCGTGCAGATATTTTCACCTACCTTCGATCACAGTGATTCCTTTCCTGATATTTTTCACTCCTCAATTAGCTGTCAGGCCATCCCACTTCTGACACCAGTTGTAAGGCCTTTATTTTTCGTCGGATGTTGGTCGTGAGGAGTAAAGAAGGAATGGGAAAGGAAACTCCAACTAAAACTCTTTATTCTCTCTCTACTTCGCGGTCTATGTTCCCACTCATTAGCCCATTCACACCCGACTGCCACACCCGGACGCCGTTGCGAAACCGCCCAGGAAAGCATCACCCATGTGACCCCCATGGCGGTCGCTAATTGGGTCCCTTCCGATCTTGCCACCCGGCGAAAGGGCGAGTCCATACCACTGATGCGGTCTTACACGTGCCGGTCAGGGGGTGGAAAGGGTGAGGCAGTCCATCCAAGATAAAAACACGGGGGGGGGGGGGGGGGGGGGGTGGCATTTCTGGTCACTTACACATGTAAAATTAAATAAGTTTAAAATCGCATGTGAAAGAGCAAAGCATATTGGTAAAATGGGGGTACTGTGTATTTACAGTTGCCAGAATATCAACAATCTAAGGTTTGTTTCCAACTTATGACTCTAAACGTTCCTGAAAATCGCATTGTAAGTCAAATATCAATATTCCATAGGCTTACATGTGATAAATTGAGATGCGCTTTATTAGTTAAAGAACCAATGGTGTTATATATTGTATAATACAGGTCAAGCTACTATAACAGTTGTATAATAAACATTTTTAAGACAAAACAAGACATATCGTCCTACTGAATATCGGCCGAAAATATGCACAAGAAAGTAGACTCGAAGTGCATCGGATGTCAAATATCGTCCGTCCGGGGTAAGATATTGGATATTCGAAAGGCTCTGTTTCAAAACTAAATTTAACACATGAGCGTAGCAATGTGTAAAAAGTGTTAAAGGGTACGTATTGATAACTTTGTAAACTATTTACATGTACACTTATTACACATACCCCATCATATGTTTGCCCAAACAATTTTCTCTCAATTTTAAATTCTTGAACTGTATTGGCAACATGATTAAATAGAGCACTAGAAGTTCCATCAGCACTAACGTCTTTAAATCCAATCAAACTTCATGTATTTCCCCATCATGCACAAAACGCAAAACTGTTGAGAGCTGTGATTTTGACATGACATCTGAAGTTTGTCCAGTACAATTGCTATAAAAGTTGCTGAATCAATTTCATTTTTTATTGCATCTTTAATGACATTAGATATAGACTTGATAAGATCATTTTGAACAATGGGAAAAATTCCTTGAAACAAAATTGATGTATTTCAATGATTATCGAAAAGAGGATCATAGTCGCAAAGTGCATTTTAAAATTCTATATAAAGGCAGTCCTCGACTTTCATACGTTCAACTTTCGTACAACTCACACTTTCGTACATTATACATTTGCACCCCTAAACCACCTTTCGTATGCCATATTCGGACTTTCATACGTCAGCTGACGAGCAAACATTTTGAGCTATCGCATAGTGGCGCTGTCTGTTAGCCAAGCCAACACTTTTAATAAATTACCAAATGAAGCAAAATGCATAAGGCAGTAGATGTATTTAAATGATTGTCTAAAAGAGGATCATAGTCGCAAAGTACATTTAAAAATTCTATATACCATATCTGCCCGAATAGAAGCCGACCCCCCAAAAATTTCCACAATTTTTTGGCAAAAACGTAAATTTCATAGATTTTATCCTGAAGTGTGCCGGGCATTCATGCGCATCTTAGAATAGATTATTTGAGATCGAAGAAATGTGTGGGAAGTGGTTTAGTTGTTGACATTTTGAAATATTACTTCAATTAATAATTTTGCGTTGCTGAATAATGTTCCCCATTCAGTGACAATAATTTCATTCATCTTCATTTTAACAAAAGGTCAAATATAGTAAGAGCGATCTCGCCAAGATGTTTTTTCATCCAAGTCTATTTCCAATGAAATTAGCATATACATTGCCTTAAGAAACTGCATTTTTGTAATTATACACGTTCCACGTAAAGTTTTACCGAAATTCAAACAGTTGAGCATTCAAAGTCGTCAACGCATTTTGCGTAATCATCAGTTTATGCAAGCGATATCACCAAGATATTTTTATATATATTCATCGTAGGTCAAATATTTACTTTACAAAAAATATAGTACTATCATTTGAACGCGAAGGCAATGAGAGACTTCGAGATTTAACCATAACCCAAATTTTCCTCAGACTCGCATTTAAGCCGAGGGGTGATATGGTAATTACCTCTTGTTCATTGAATTCTTAGATTGATCATCGCCTCACAAAGGAAGTTCTTATTTAGATAAATAACCTTTTTCAAAATATCTCTATTTTTATTCACTTGTTCATTATGCTGGCTTATTTCAGTTTTTTGTTTGTTGACAAGTAAAGTGTCAATTCTTTGTTTTCCAAAAAGTTTAAGATTGAGAAAAGACAACATGTGATTGAGATCTTTCATGTTTTTGCTGTGCTGCGCTAAATGGTTAAGATTGGAAAACTCATATTTATTCCACACACCATTCTCTTTTGAGAACAATAAACATGGCCAACAAAAAAGTCTAGATAGCATTTCGTAGCCAGTTAACCATTCCACCGTTTCATATTGTTAAATGGAAAAATGTCTTGTATATTCAGTTTTTGCGTCTTTATTCTTACAAAGTAGATTTGGAAGAGCTGGACAAGGCTTACCTTCTTCCACAATGTTCATACGATCAGAAAAGTTTCGAGTTGAAAATTGTACACTCAGAAAATCTTCAACACTATTTCCCATTGTATAAGAAGGGCAAATATTTTTAAAAATGTCAAACAGTAACAGAAAATTTTAAAGAAATATGCACAAAAAACTAATATAATAGAAACCACAATAGAAGAATAAACCCTTAGTAACACAATGCCGTATTCACTTCAAGCTTCCTGCTGACAAAACACCCAATTCATTCCTAAGAGCTGGTCTGAAGTTTCTGCTGGATTATCGACCACGTTATCGATAACGCAGTCGATAACCCCGAAGATTGCAACTTCACTTGGGTGCGCTAAAAAATCAGCACGACCAGATGGCTATATCTTAACATGCATAACCCAAATATCTCTCCACTGCGCTTGTCTACTGCGCAAGCTATTTTAGTGCGGTTAGGTGTGCGATCTCTGAGCAGCTCTCATCTCGAGAATTGACTTAAGAACTTCTACTTTCTCTCCACCATGTTGCTATACATGGGTGTTCATGAGACAGGCCGCTCACCCTGACTCCAGGCAGTCGTCTATTACGCCTGACCCCAGTCCTCTCCGCTATTTAGTTAAACGCTATATATCGTGCAATGTCCAATAGCACGACTTTGCTAGAGATCTTCCAGTGAATGTATTTTTGTGAGCTTAACTTTTTCGGCACAACTGCATTTCATATTTGCTGTAGTTTTAATAATATTACATATACGTATATATTGTGATATTCGGTAGGTGTGCGCTGCACACTAAGCACACCCATAATATACACCCCTGGTGCCCATATATGGCAGGGTGGTTGGGATGGGCACGGGAGGAACTCAAAGTGTAGCCTTCTTCTTCTGAGTTCAGGTTAATTTCAGTACAGAATCGTTGAAATTAGCGAAGAGCAACACATTTAATATTCAATTATGCCCCAAGCACCTCTAAGTTTTCAAAAATATCCCATTTCTCAGAAATTATGGAATAAAACATTTTTAAAAATTCAATATCCTACTATGCAGGAAAGATGCTAGTTCCAACCAGAAGCACGCATAAAAAATTATCTTCAAATAAGTCAATATCTTGAGGTGCTCCAAGTAACCCAAAGTTTTCGAAAATCGCCCATTTCTAGCTCTATTTGGAAAAGAGCATAATTGAATATATATATATATATATGGGATGGGTGGAGCTGTTGTGAACTTATTCCTGACCTGATGATGGCTATATCTCAGCCGAAACCGGTCGTCTGACAAACTTAGCAATAAAGTGGAATTTTTACCAAAGTGGTCCCATTATTCTCCCTGAACCTGCCAAAGCCGGTAATCTAGAAATCATACTGCATAATGATACAGGTTTTCATAGGAATGACCCTCTGTAAAGCGGAACCTGCGAGATGCGGACAGAAAGCATTTTTTCATGTAATTTTTGTGTTAATCAGTACAATTTGAACCTGTGAAAGGTGGAAAGGAAAATCTCTTCCTTAAAGACAAGTTTTCAGGTCTTCTGGTTGGGGTGTCGGTTTGTTTACCATTCTCCATACCGCGTGTGGTGGTACACTTCTTTTGTTTGGGAGGCCCTTTGTTCCATCTGGTAAGCTTGGGGAAACCAGGGATAATGGGTTTCAGCAGGAGGGAGCGAAGTGTAACTGACCACCCCTATAGATCGTGTCCTTCCTTATCGACTGCCATCCAAAAACTTTTTTTGAAACCCAAAGTGAGTGTTTTGGTTTCCAAGTGCTCCCTCATGTGCTGTGATCATTCAGCTCTCTCCTTGCACCATTTCAAAATTTTTGATAAACGACAATCAACTGTGAGTATTCATTAAATTGCATTCAATTAAAAGTTAATTTTTTTTTAGAGTATAATGGAAAAAGATTATTTATTTCAAACCTATGGATAAAAATATGAAAAATTTAAATCTAAAGGATAAGATTATGGTCATTAAAATGGTCAGTGAGGACAGAAAGAGTGTTAAGGAAGTGACTGCTCATTTTAAATGTGGAAAGACACAAATTTATAATATCATTAAACAAAAGGATAAAATCATTGAAAAATAATGATTACTCTGAAATTCAAAATTTGATTGATGAGATGTATGAAGATGAGGGTAGTGATGTGAATGCAAAAAGTTTTGTAAATATTGACAAAAGTGTTATCACAGAAAATGATGAAATTGACTTACAGGCTGTGGTAGACTCTCAGAACAATGACACTGTTCACAATTCAGACAATGAACAGAGTGAGGAGGATTGTGAAGAACTTGAAGTGCCAACATCATCACAAGTTTTAGATTATATTAATGCTTTAAAACACTATGCTAAAATGAAGGGTGAAAATGAGTTTTATGACAAGGTTGTAAGGATAGGGTTTTCTTTTAATTTTTTGAGGAAATCCCAAAGAAAAACAAAATAACTGAAATTGCAAAGTTTATTTGACTAAGTTTTTATGATACTTGTATTTTTATTGTATATTTTTGGCTTTTAAGTAATCTCTATGAGTATTTTTGTAACTGTATAGCTTTTATTCTTTCTATTATAAAAGATATCACATTTTAAAGGAAAAATTATTAACTTCATATAAATTTAGTTTTGTCTATGCATCATGCACTTTCGTTTAATTTCTCATTTATTATTAGTATGAAATGCTATTTCGGTGTTAAGGCTTTTCCTTCTCTTGAGACCCACAAAAACATCCATATTCTACTTAAAATCTGTTTTTTTTAAAATGTGAAAACTGCCATTTGCATAGCACGTCATTCAGGTGAGAAGGAGCATCAAAGTAATTTCCGAGTCCAGGGAGGATTTTCATAGAATGGAAGACTGTAAAAGGAAGCGGCTAACCAACTTTGTATGTGCATTGTCCGAATTTATGCCCAATCAATACATTTTTATTTAATATGTACTGTGCCAATAAACCAAATCACTCCCCGTCATTTTTGATGGGCACAGCGTAACTAGGCATGTGCGGGCCCCCGGGCTAAATTTTTTCCGGGCCCCACTATAAGTGAACGTATTCCATAGTTTCAGGAGAGAAATTCACCCAAATTTAAAATTCGTTCTTCGTTTTTGGGTCCACTCATATCTGTAAGTCGACCTCATTGACCTTCACAATAATGAAAATATTATGTAGATGAAATAATTATTATTGTTGATTGCTAATGAGAGAACCGACTTCCATCACCACGAAGACAAAATCTCAAACTGAGTTAGCTATGGCAAAGCAACATCGTGCTATGGGAATGGACCAATCATCAGAAGCAAACCCAGTGTTCAGAGCAGGCTAGGAAAATCGTGGGGCCCAGTGCAAAGTGTGCGCGCGAGGCCTCTTATGCATCAAAAATTTTAAATAGTAAATTTCAATAACTAAAGCAATCTCTCTCACTATGACACATCAATGTTTTTAAGATTTTATTTACATTTTTATTTTTTTAAATTTATTAAATATCACGGGCAGTTGCCCAGATTACAGAATAATTATTACAATTCATTGATAATATTAACATCATATTTAATTATAATTTACACAGATATATATTTGTTATTACATTGTTATAAATAAACATACCTTGTCATTTACCACAGAAAATATATTAATAAATTTTATAAGATATTTAATATAATCCTAATATAACAATACATATTACAGCATTAGTTCATGTAATATTCACTACAACATACCCAATAGAGAAAAACAGAAAGCATAATACAGTATAATCCAGTTATCACGAGGTTGAAATAATGCTACAACAATACATATTACAATTCCTATAGAAAGTACCACCCCATAAAATATATAGTAAAACAAAAATAAAACTTATCATTCATTCATTGCATTTAAATTGTTTAACAAATGTTTTTTAATTAGCTTTATATTATTATAAAATATATATCTACATCACTCAAATATTTATTCGAAAGTCGACAGGTTCTAGCTAAAGGGGTGTGGTATCCATAGTTTGTTTTATAGTGTGCTATATCAAAGAGTGTTTGGATTCTGGTGTTATATTTAGGGATGTGTGAATATTTTCAAACAATGTAGCACAGTCCAATTGGCCATTAATTAGTTTGACAAAGAATATGATATCTGCATGAATGCGCTGGGTTTCTAGTAGTAGAATATGTACGCTTTCCATAACTAAATTAATAGGAACATTATAATAGTTATATCCTAATCTTAAACCTAGCATTCTAATAAATTTACGTTGGACCTTTTCAATTGTGCTCATGTATGTAATTTGATAAGGTGACCAAACCACACTACAGTATTCCAATATTGGACGAACCAAAGCACAATATAATATTGTCATTACTCTAGTATTATTAAAATCTTCTGTGCTCCGAAAAATAAAACCTAACATTTGGAGGGCTCTACACGTAATTATATCAATGTGAATTTCAAACGAAAAGGAAGCAGTCATATAAATACCCAAATCTTCTATTGCGCAGATCAAACCATGCACTCCAAAGGAATTTAGTTTGTGTAACAACAATGAGTGGTTCACAACATCAAAGGCCTTAGCAAAGTCACAATATATGGTATCCACTTGCTGGCGATTCTCAAGAGCATTAGTGAGGAATGTATTAAAAACCATTAAATTAGTTGAGGTGGACTTTTTCTGACAAAAACCATGTTGTTCAGGTGCTATAGAATTAATTGTCATAGGTTTGAAATGGTCTAGTACAATACTTTCAAAGATTTTAGCTATAGATGACTATCACTATGGGTCTATAATTTTTAATATTAAATGGATCACCCTTTTTGGGTATTGAAATAATATACCCCAGTTTTAGACAATTGGGAAATATTCCACTTTTGAGAGAATTATTAAATAAATCTGCTAGAGGTGAGGCTAATATATTTGCACAGTGTTTTAAGATGAAAGATGGGATGTGATCCAGACCAGTGCCTTTATTAATATCTATTTTAATGAGTTTTTGCTTGACTAAAAATCCATCAACATATAAGTTATTTAAAGTAGAGGTATTATTCCATTCTACCATAGGGTATTCAACTGGTTCTTCAGTGTTATAAACACTACAAAAATATTCTGCAAACAGATTTACTATATCTGACAAATTATTACAAGAGGTATTATTTAAATACATTGAATTGGGCATGTTGTTATTTAACGTGTTTCCAACATTTTTTAATGTTACTTGTTATATCAGCCTCAACTCCAGAAGTATAATTATGATAACAATCATTGACCATTATTTTGCAAGCAGAACGATATGTAGCAAATAAGTTATAATCACAAATATTTCCAGTTTTCTTATATTGCCTATGAAGAAAATTTTTATATTCTATTAACTTTTTTAATTCTGAGAAGAACCACTTCGGATATGTGGAATCCTTCAATCTTAATAACGGAGTGAATTTTGCTATTAAAGCATGCAGTTTATCAAGGAACCCTTCAAAAGCAATATTTACATCTGGATTTTTAGTCATAGGAAGCCAATCACTATTGCCAATGCTTTCTGTAAAACCATCAAGATCACATGCTTTGAAGTTGTATACATATTCTACATATTGTTCACATCTTAAATCTGAGTACATATGTAAGGTTATAACAAGGGCAGGGTATGGTCTGTCCAACGGTAGGATTGGATCATCTACATTATTTACAGAAATAGACTTCTGAGAAGAGTTTCTAAATATCAGATCTAGAAGTTGACCAGAACTATTATAAATGAAATTATTTTGTTGAAGATCCAGTAAGGAGATTGTCTCAATCAGTATATTAGCCTGTGGAGAATTAGCTACAGTTAGAGCAGTTTTAGTATCCCACTGTATATCAGGTAAATTAAAATCTCCTGCAACAACAATATCTGAATAGTTATCCAATGTAATAATTGATTCCAACGTAGAACGGAAGTATGCATACTGCTGTAATTTAGACTTAGACTGCACTTACAAGAATTTTTTAGGGGCCACTATTTATGCAAATAAACAGTTGTTCAAAGTTACCATCTTGATCTATATTAGTTAATAAAGTTGAGGATAATACAGAATTCACGGCAGTTAATACACCCCACCATCAGATTTGCTAGCTAGGTAAAAATTGCGATCAGTTCTATATACATTATAACCAACTAATCCTAATTCAGAATTTTTTATGCTTGTGTTGAGCCATGTCTCTGAAAGATTTAATATATCATAGTTATGATTAACTACCGACAAAGCTAAGTGATTCAATTTTGTCTTTATGCCTCTTGAATTCTGGTAATATAGGGAGAGTTCATTTATGCTGGCAAGTTTTTTGTCTCTCTTCCAGATTTTACAATCTGGGAAGTAGCATCAATGTATTTTTTATAGCTCTCTGTATCTCCTTGTTTTCTAAATTCCTCCAAATATTTGCTAAGCTCACTTAAATAGTCCCTTTCCAACTTGGTTCTGTCATTACGAATAATAAGACGCAATTCATATTAATTGTATTTTTGCATTTAAGCACCTTGATCGCGTCTTTTTCACTGTCAAAAACTATTTTGAGAGGCCTATTTTTACCTGGAATAAAACGACCCAAACAAAATAGCAGTTGATAATTCCAGGTTACCATGGGGGTGATTTGTAGGATTTCTTGTATAGTCCGGTTGAAAGCTTATGGCGGATGCGCAGTAGACGAGTAGGCGAGTCCATTGGTGAAACCTCACTGCCGCAGGGGTGAGGGTATTTTCCACGCGGGAGAAAGTCATTCAGTTAGCTTCATGCGTCCGGGTTGACAATTGCTGCTGTCATTATTTGTTTTCATTGTTTTGATTGCTGATCTGTTATCAAGTTATTGTTATTTTATACTTCGCGTTCATTCATTTTTTGTTATCCATTCGTGTTGTTTGTTATTGTAATTTTGTTTTAAATTTTGCTATAGTTATTGTTATTTTCCGTTATTTTATTAATCGCATTTTTGTTACTACGCTCTTGAGATTGTTGTTCCTTTAGTTCCTTTAGCTAAGGAATAGGAAAGTTATCTGTAGCCAGGCACGGGAAATTCTTTATAACATACTGAGTTTCATGAAGAAGAAGGCTGTGGAAGGAATCAGCATTCCTATTAAAAACGCTTATGAGCTGGCGGAAGCAGCAACGGGCAAGTCACGTCGCACATTAGAGCAAATTTCAAAGTAAGGAGCAGACATTGAAAAAGGTTGCAGGATGGCCTTCTTGTCTCCGCGAAAGAATAAGATGCAGAAGAGTCCGAAATCGATGGTCGACGATTTTGATGCCCATGTAGTGAGAAGAACAGCGCATCAATTCTATGTGAAAAACATTTTGTTTAAAGAAAATTAATAATATTAGGTTATACCCAAATTCGAAAAAAAATCAATCAGACGGTAAAAATCGGACAAAAACCCGAAGTCTCTATACCAAATTGTAAGCAAATGACGTGGAAGCGGTGTGCTAGGGAGAGGAATGTTATTTGTAAAATTCGTGGTAGAACAATAGAGGGTGGAGTGGCACTGAAGGGTTAGAAAGGCAGGAGAAGGAAGGTCTGGTCATAGACCATTTTGTTCTGGAGTCCTTGCTGCTTACTGCTTCAAAAACTTTTCCTTCCCTGCTCACAATCATAGGTTGGTTCGTCCTATCACACGAGGTCTTAAGGAGGTTGCCCCGAAATTTAAATAAATGGCATTTTATTAAATTTATCTATATTGCTTCTTTAAACTATTCTTTATCGATTCAGTTCAAAAAACAAAGCCTTACCACACTTGTTTTTATAAAAAATTCAAATATGTTTTCATATAGCGCAATGATGGAGAGAAGCAGATTATGAAAGGAAAAAAAACTTTTTTAAATTCTAAAGTAAATGCCATTTTCCCCAGAATCTAGTATATTACACAGTCATATTTTCTCTATCTAAAAATGTAAAAAAAACATACCTTAACAAAGTTATTGAAAAGAAATTAACAGATTTATTCACCGTAATCTGTGATTTTTACCATTTAACCTCACTAGCGCCACTTTCTCTTAAAAACTTCATGTTCCCAATCATAGGTTGTTTCGTCCTATCTCATGAAGTCTTAAATAAGGAATTTCTAATAACTACACGTATGCCATATAACAATTGCTTTTACTCTCAACTCATGAATAATTTATTTTCTGAGAACTAGTACAAACATTCTTTCCCTCTCCACTCGTCTTAACAACAAACCTACTCGGTACCGCAAAGTGAATTTTATTGATAAAGGCTACAATTTACTTAAAAACCGTCTAAATGCTTTGCGCATTCTACATCCCGAGTGTTGCCCGTCGCGCCACACGTGAAGACCCGTGTAAACGCGATTAAGTTGGTACCTGTTAAGCTCATCGCTCTTCTCCTCAGGCGTTCCTCCTCTTACGCACTTTCCCCTCCAATGCCAGGCAGTCAGCGCATCTGTCTGTCACAAGCTTTCAATCGGACTTTACCTTCTGTCGGTCGTGAGCTTTCATCTCCTCACTCTTGTTGGAAGACGATTCGTCCATGTTGAATACCAGCACATTCTTACATGCATGTACTTTTATAAATACGACAAATGTTTTTCATAGGAAGCGCGGGGCCTGTTGCAGTCGCACCATATGCACCCCCATCAAGCTGGCTCTGCAAATATTTTTTTCCTTCGGTCCTAAGTGCCCGAAACCGTCCATTATCTCATTACTGAAACAGCATCGTCTGCAAGAGTTATGAGATGCTTATTTGTAAGGAATCTGTTTATACTCTTTATAAACAGTCTATTCATCCTAACCACATGGCCATAGGCTGCTGAATTAAGGTTGCACAGAGATGGCATCTCTTATATTGGCCTTTTGTATTCATCATCATTTTGTATTTATCTCATAAGTGAGGATTAGGCCGTAGACTACTTATGGCTATACTGCATCCTTTGGGTCTACAGAATGTTTCTTCTTTTTCATAAGAAAGATGGTTCAAAATTATCCCAGCAAAGTTAAAGAAATTCTTAACATTTTAGTCTCAACATTCAATCTCTTGCAGGCCCCCCTGGGCTTTGTCCGGGCTACCCGGGCGGTGTCTATGTAACTGAACGGGCACATATACAAGTGCCTTATAATTGTTAACCTAGTGTGGGACAAAAATGGAGCAAAACAGCCTCTAAAAGTTAATTTTATAATATTGTATTTTATCCATTGGTTGTTATCAAACATATATGTACAGTCTTGCCAAATTTCAAGTTCCTAGCAAATCTGGAAACACCTTATAATTTTAAACCTCGTAAGGGGCAATAATGGGGCAAAATAATCCTTTAAAAATCGAAAGTGTTATATTATGAGGTTTTCTCCATAGATTGTAGCCAAAAACCTATAGTCTTGCCAAATTTCAAGTCTCTAGCTAATCTGAAAGTGCCTCATAATTTTATCTTTGTACGGGGAAAAAATGGGGCAAAATAACCCAGAAAAATTGGGCTTCATATAATATCAGATTTTATCCATCAGTTTTAACCAAAAACCTCTACTCATGCTACATTTCAAGTATGTAGTTCATATGGGACTTCCTTGTAATATTTATCCACTTATAGGGCAAAACAGCCCTTAAAATTTTGAATTTTTACATTGGATTTCTTCCATTGGTCGTAGTTTAATATTAATGGCAATATAATATATGTAAGCCTCTGATTCCCTTTAAAAGCTTACCCATATGAAAGCATTGAGCTTGTTGCCATGACAGTCATTTGTTGGGACCCAGAAATATTTCCATTTTTTTCTGATAAAACCTTAATAGTTATGCTAATTCTACTCGGATTTGAATTCAGGTTTCAAAAATAAGAAATTAGAAATATTAATCTTTACGATTGTTCAAGTCCCGAGTTCAAATCTTGACAGGAAATAATTTTAAAGTGCAAATATAAAAATCACTACACCAATTTACGTGTTTTCTTATGGGGCAAAAATGGGCCAAAATAGCCCCTCAAAAGTGGAATTTTGACAAATTTGGGTTCTTTCCTTCAGTTGTGACCAAAAACCTGTAATCCTACCCAGGGCCTGAGAGAGGTGAGATGGGGCTCGGGCCAGTCACAAATGTACACCCCACTCCGAAAGCCATACAAATAATATATGAATAAAAAACCTTTAGAATAAATTTTGGGGGGCCCTCTGGGTCCGGAGTCTGGGCTAGACGGCCCTGCTGCCCCCCTCCCCCCCTCTATCTGGCTCTGATCCTACCAAATTTCATGTTTCTGGCACATCTGGAAGTGCCTCATAATTTTGTATCCTCCTCCTATATCATATGTCAGAAGCATCTATATATTATATAGATATAATATATCATGTGTAAGGAGCATCTATATATATTATAGATATACAGTATAGAACCTTTTATCCAGATTCCAGTTATCTGGAAATCCAGTTAACCAGGTATTTTTTAAATAATGCATTTTTCCAAAATTTGCTAGAAGGGAGAAATTTACATTTAAAGCCTCACTGGTAATTATCTGGGTCACCACCGTGTGTTTGGTGCACTCCGGTGAACAAGTGAACATGTAATTTGGAAGAGAACAATGAATTTATATTGGGAAGTACCCAATTACTAGAGCTGGCTAGGAAAATAGGGAGAGTTGATGCAAAGTGCAGTCTCTCTCACTATGACAATTTGACATTTTTGCAGATGTTCTTTAAAAATGCTTGTACTTTAAAGTACAACAAATATTTTTGAGAGAGTGCAGAGGCTCTTTAAGTGTGGGGCCTGGTGCAATACACTGTAGTATTACTATTTCTGTACAGTACAGGTAGTGGTTAACTGTAATAAAATTAAGAACCAACTCTCTAAAAAAGAAAGAAAGGTTGTAAGGAAATTTGGATAAGGATGCCAGGGGAGGCCTAAATGCCAGGGGCAGCAGATCGCTCTAGTTTAGTAATGCTGTTCCACTAGCTTAACAAGTGTCCTGTTCGTAATATATTCCATTTCATACACTGTCGGTAATTGAATGTCAGATAGGGCAAACTGTACTTGAAAGGACAAAATCTATAAATTTTAATATTTTCTAAAAATTTAACAACCGGCTCGTGCAAACCGTTTTCAGCTCATCACTGACATGAGTACAGGTATATGTTATAGTAATAGTCTTCAAAATGGAAAGTATTACGAAATGGAATGCATGTTCTGGTAGTGGAACTGAAAGCAGTGAACACGAAATAACTGATAGAACATTTACAGTCGAGTTAAATTTTGATTTATTCCTTATGTACTACAATGAAGAAATGTAAAGAAAAATTTTTTACATTATTTTTATTAAATGATGTTAACAAAATGGTATTAGTAAATGTTGGACGAGACAGAATGATATTATCGACACATGCGATGGACCAGAACACTGTTCCGGTGAGTTCTAGCTCTTTCCTAACATTGTTTATGATTATATTCCAGGAAATTCCAGATAACCAGCTATCCCCATATCCCAAGCTTGCCAGGTTCTATACTGTATATGTTTGACCCAATCTTCAATTTCGCGCAATGAGCGAAACAAATGACCAGAATGCGTTTTTGACACAACAGATAATCCAGAAACCAAAATATCGGGTCATGAGTCTTTTGAAATGACCACAACGCGTACTGGACATCTTAGAAATGCCAGAACACGAAATTTAAAAGAAATCGTTTTGTGGCTCTATGAAAAGTCCAAAATGCGTTCTGGCAAAACAAATATTGCCTGAACGCGGTCTGGCAGTCCAAAAATTGCCAGATAGCAATCTGAAGTAAGAGTGGGTTCCAGCAATTTCGTCTTAGTTTAACTGTCGCTTAAAATGATTGTCGTTTCTTTTAAACCTTGTACTCAAATGGAATGCCACTGTAAATTATTTAATGTACAGTTTTAACTACCTGAAGTTAAGAAAATTCAGGCATACAAAGATTAAGCCAATTTATTAAAAAAAATGGAAGAAAAACAAAAATATATGCACGTTCCTAAACAACAAAGAAACCAAAAAAACTTTATTTATTATTGCAAGCAATGTTGCTGTGACATTTGCTATTACAAGTTTCTTCTTTGGTATGGCAGATGCACTTTTTATCAATGCAATAGCGATTGCAATGACAACATACGAAGCCCTGTTTTGATACCCTATATTCACAACATCGATTCTATTCAAACGTCGATATTGCATTGACGACAGTGAATTTTTATTTTTTCGCAACTCTTATGCTTCTTTAACTTCGCACATCACTTGATCATAACGGTCTTTAGTGAAAAACTTACTATGATCATTACTGTTCGTAACCGAATCATTTAGCTTTACTTCAAAAAGTAACTTTAAATTTTCACTAGAGCTCATTTATACGCATGTGACTTCAAACGTAGTCATATACAAACTGAGTGTTGCCGGTGCAAATTCCCAAAGAACCAAAGACAAGTTCAGACTGACATATTTCAGTCTTTGGCTGTTTAAAAAGTCCAGTACGCATTCTGGCAATTTTCATATTGACAGAATGCGGTCTGGACATTTAAGAATAATTTTTTTTGCCCAGTGGACACTTACCTGTAGGAGAGAGCCACTGGCATGTATCAGAGAAACATGAATGTATGTCGGGAGCTTCCAGGTGGTGTCCTTCGTCAACAACAGAGACACAACTAACACTTAGTTGCCACCTACATACACAAAGTAAACACCAATTTAACATGTAAACTAGTTTAGTGAGACAAGTTAAGACTAATTTGTTTCAGTAACTTTTGGAAAAAAAAATTTGTAGCTGCCTTTAAATACCATATCTGCTCGAATACAAGCCGATGTTTTTTGTCAAAATCTATCATGAAAACATCACCCCTCAGCTTAAATGCAAGTCCGAGGAAAATTTGGGTTATGGTTAAATCTCGTAGTCACCCATAGATGGCAGCATGTCTCTCATTGCTGTCACATTCAAATGATAGTACTACATTTTTCGTAAAGTAAATATTTGACCTACGATGAATATTAATCTACTATGTATAATATATTTTGAAGCATTTGTGTATTTGTTGGTTTGTGTGTTTGTTCCTAAACAATAAAAGCTAGAATAACCAAATTTGGTACGATTCTTCCTTACATCCTAACTTAGTGAATGGTCAAGGTTTGGTCAACCAGGATTAATCAGTGCTGCCAATATAGGGGAATAACATTTTCCCATAAGATAAAATGTATGAATCCATTTCTTGATTTGCAAGGTATTCTTCCTTCAAGTATTAAAATATGTAAATTTGAACCGATTTTTTCGTTTTTCCTTTATTCGATGAATAAAACTGTATACTATCGTATTCCTGTGAAGTTTACATGTTACACGGTCGAAGTTTTCAAAAATACGCAATTTCTTTCGAAATTTTGTGGATTTTTCATACTCTTTCCGGGCGTTGCCAAGGCGGTCGTCATTGTTACCTCTGATTCAGTTAGCTTCAATGAAGCTTATAAATAGACGAAAGTTTAACATTATTCGATTCGCACTTTTGTTTAAGCAACGAAACGATCCATATTTATGGATAGCAATGTAAATAGATACTGATTATTATTCAGGAAGCGTTTATTGATGAAAGTAATTGAACTTTCTTTCGTCTATTGAATACTGGAATCTTACATTTTTTGTAAGTAAAATCATTATATTTTACATTATAATATTTATTAATGTAAATAAGGTCACGTATCTGGTGTACATTTACCGGAGTCAGTGTTCAATCATGTACAACTGTACGTTGCTTTTTCAAGACATAAAAGTAAATATTTCAGCAAGGCATAATTACACAAGAAATGAAGCTGGATTTGGCGAAAGTGATATGATAGGAAATACAATTATTACATGTAACGTAACGAAATAACGAAATAATTTTGAGTTAATGTAACGAAAAACGACAAAATTTTTCAAAAAGCTGTAACAAAAACATAATGAAAACAAAAAATTTAATTTCGTTATTTCGTTAACAGATTCGTTACTACTTGCTCTAGTTAGCTATAAAGCTTGTAAGGACATTCATACACGGCATCTGGGCGAGTGAAAGTGGGCTAAAACCCTTTGTCACCCACTGAGCCATTTCTATCGCCTTGTCGCAAAAGGAGCCTTATCCCACCCATCAGCCATTGTCCTTTCGGGTTTTTCCACATTTATGAAAGAAAGGATTCCTTCAGGAAGCATAAGAGAAGAAATGAGGAAGATAAAGCATTGATCTTTAATGTATGTGCCGCTTATAGTGAAGGCCTTCTCTCACATTCGCTGTCCCCCCTCTTAGTATATTGTCCTTTCAAACTATTGTTTTCAATATTCTTTAGGATTGGGGTTTTCCACTTACTCATTATACTCAAGTTCCTCTTTTAGAGGTCGGTGCTCTCCAAGTTACTGTCTCATCCTCTCCACCCCTGGATCCTGAACTGTGTCATTTGTTCGTCAGTCTAACTATTTAAGCTGTTGGAGAAAGATCTCACAATCAGTGCTTTTACGATTCAAACACTACCAGCCGAATTCATAGATTTCCAGTTAAACCTGGGACTAGGTGGTTTATGCTAGTACCGGTCTAAGAGAGGTTTAAAAGGAGACTAAAAGTTGGTATTCACAGCGCGCATAGCTTGGGACTAACTTATGTTAGACCGGAACTAGCTTGCGAACGAGAATGAAACATTTGGCAACATAGCATAAAGCTTGGTGCGCATGCGTATGACGGAATTTACGAACTCCTGTTGGCATCTCTGTGAACACTGGTTGTGAACTTTTTTGAAATCGCTTCTTTCCTTTAGAGTTTTTGCTTTAGGGTTATTTCTCATTTTATTATTTCATTATTATTACGTATTAACTGTATTGTAGATTAGTCTTTTTGTTAGTTATTTTAAATTTACTTCTTTCGTTCCGACTCCTTAGAAAACTTAAAAATGTTCCTTATCTGCAACATATGTTTAGAAAAATTTTTTAACTATAATTCTAAATGAAAAACTTAAACTTACGAGGTATAAATATCAAATAAAAAGTACTCATTTTTTGTAAGCAATTATTTCATTATAACGTTAAACGTAACGAAATGTAGATTTTATCGTAATGAAAAACATAACGAAAAACGAAATTGCTTTTTTGGCCGTAACGGAAAAAGTAACGAATCAATTTTTTTTTGTTTGCCAGCACTGATTTGAATGCAATGGGCTCGGAAACAGATTGTTACAAGCAAATATGATTAATTGTTAAGAAAAGCTAATTGTAATTTAAAAAGTATCTACTATATAGGTATTTTAAAGTTTGTATGTTGTGCTGTAGTAGCTTCACTAAATCCATTGAAATTCAACAGGAAATTCTTCTAGTGAATAAATAATAAAGGCTAGAATATTGAATTTAGCACTACCTGTGCTTTGTTACCGTTTAAGGCTGGGTCACATTATTTGCATACATTGACGATGCAGATGATTATGCAAAATACGTTGACATCTTTGAATGCTCAACTGTTTGAATTTTGGTAAAAACATGGAACGTGTATAATTATAAAAATACAATTTCTTAAGGCAATGTAAATGCTAATTTCATTGGAAATAGACTTGGATGAAAAATTATCTTGGCGAGATCGCTGTTACTATATTTGACCTTTTGTGAAAATGAAGATGAATGAAATTGTCACTGAATGTGGAACATTATTCAGCAACGCAAAATTATTAATTGGAGTAATATTTCAAAATGTCAACAACTAAACCATTTCCCACTCATTTCTTCGATCTCGAATAATATATTCTAAGCCATGCATGAATGCCCAGCATACTTCAGCATAAAATCTACGAAATTTACGTTTTTGCCAAAAAATTGTGGAAATTTTTGGGGGGTCGGCTTCTATTCTGGCAGATATGATAATGTTATCACAAGTATCATTCATATTTCATTGAATGTTCTTTGCATGAGTAGAGGTAATTTTCAAGATTTGCAAATAAAACTGCTTATATTATCAACTTGCTTCTTATAGTGGATAATGGATGCTTTGGTGTGCAATAGCCTTGGAATCTACCTTGGGCTGAGGACCATTCGGTATTTCTCTATGAAGACCTATCACTGGAGGAATTTATGGAGCATTCCTACTTATCAGTAATTTTGTTATATCATTCTTTACTTTCATATTTATTCTAGATTAAGAATAAAGTTTTGGATGCATATTAATCAGTTTTGGCCTATATTTTGAAAACATGTTTGGACTTTCTCAGTAATGTTATTGTCTTTATAATTTGGCTTATTTCAATTTTCAAACTATTCTGTGTAAAGGGGGAAGTTAAAACGAATAATTGCTCAATTTGGACCATATACTTGGGTGGATTATGATTGGAAATCAACCTCTAGCCTAGGACGCTGGATTTCTACATTAGGAATAATTTTTGTGGTGAGTGATATTTAGTTTAAGTACCATTAACTTATATGAGAAAGTGATACCATATTTAATCAATTTTAAGCCAACCTTTTTTTTACTTTTTCCCCTCCCATAATAATTGCCACTCAACTTAGAATCGAGTCTTAAAAATTGAAATAAATGTTTCGATAAATTCACTCCTGAGCCATCTCTAGTATATGTGCACATAATCCTAGGTTTCTCCGAGCCAACTGTCATTTCCTTGTGCCTTTGCAAGCGTAAATTTTTGTCATTTACTTTGGTGAGTTTTTCAGTTTTTTCTTAAAAATCCCATAATCGGACGAATGCATTATTCTGCAGACTTTAGTAGAAAAGTGATAGCATATGCGGAAGATACATCAAAACTTGCTGCACAATGGTGCTACAGGTTTGATGAGGTAAATGTGAGACATTGGAGAAGACAAAGAGAGAAACCGGGATATTTTTGTTGCGATATTAAAAATCTGAGACATAATAGGAGAAATTACATTTTAGTAAAACTATATCATCCATATCTTTGAAAATTTTTGTAATTGGGTTCATATACCCTTAAAAAATAAATAAATAAATAACAATTTGTCATAATTGTAATTGATACCTTTTTTATTTAATAAATTCATCCTTTTCCGTATTTTTTTCGTGATAAATCCTGGAAAACCAGGACGTTTGTACACCCAACATGGAATTTTCCCTGCCTGCCCTTGTGAAAAGTGGGGGTCAGCTTACAATCAGTTAAATATGGTAGTTCCTTTTCTCTGTAGTGATTCCAGACTTAATTTTTTGTGGTCCTTTGGCTATTACCTATAGTGATATCTTCTGCTTTGAGATATCATCAAGGCAAAATCATGTCATTTTGTGCATGATGCAAGAAAATTGTGGATGATATCCATGATCACCTGAGGTACCATGAGTATTACTGTTTAAGTAAAATGTTCATCCAGTAGTCTGTTATGAGGGTTAATCATTTAATTCGTTGACTGCTGCTGCCACCTGCTACCAACATATCATACTATTATAATCATGGCACATAACAGTAGTGTGGCTATCTGTGAACACTTACAAGTCGTTGCAAGTTCAGATCTGTCCTAGTTTCAGTGGAATTGACGGTGAAATGTAACTCAATTTGCTCCCATCATTGTGATGGCTGATCTAGAAACTGAACAACTGTATTTTATATGACACTGTGTTCAACAAGGTTTAAATCAGAGCTGGAAACCATTCTAAATTTTGTAGTGGTTTGGTTCGTGATTTGGTTCAAAATTTACAATGATGGTTCAGTTCATAGTTCACTTTTTGGCAGTGGTTCGGTTTAAACAAAATAGGGAATTTATCATTTTATTTCATCATGTGCATTGTAGTGCTATACTGTTGCAATGAATAGATGCTTAAATAAAATACCATGTACAATGTAATTAATACATTAATGTTGAACTAGTAGCCCGTTGCAGCTTCGCCAGCAATTTTATAAAAAAACAAGGAATGTATAAAATATTATAACCATTTCTTTTTTATATTCTCCCTCCTTCCCTCCCTCTCTCTCTCTCTCTCCATCTCCCCCCTCCCTCTCTCTCCCTATCTCATATTGAAAACATTCAATGCACGCTTACACCCATAAGGATTGATATAATAATCGGATTTAGAGGTTTAACAATATAATTAGTTGCTATGGCAACATTCCGTTAAAATGGCAAGATTTGCATAAAATATGTAAATTAAACGTTTAACATGGAATACTTTGAACTGTGGGCGAAAAAAGATGAACAGAATAAGAAACTTTATAAATTTTTCTTCAAAATGGTTCAACTCCAAAGGTCGTCTGTTAATTTCTTCTAATTTTAATTTCCAAATGAATAAAAGCCTGCACGTCGAAAAATTGCGTTTTACATGTTAAGTAATGGGAAATGGAATTGCCTCTCTTGGAGGCGAACCAAGGAATTTTTTCGCGATTTAAATTTGTCATTCTCTGAATAAGTGTTAATCAAGCATCCTTACCAAACTTCGAGTTTCTGTCATTATTATTTCTCGAGTTATTAGCGTTTGCGTAGCATGACCAACCAACCAACCAACCAGGCAACAGACGACGGCTATTATTATATAAAATAATATAGAGAGAGAGATATACTCCCCCTCCTTTCATCCGCTCTCCACAGGCATAATTGACTTATTTTTGAATCTGCGTAAACTATTTTAAATTCCTATTCGATAGTCACTTTATTTCTTATTTTTGTTTATACACCCATATCATGAGAACTACAGATGGTGTCGGAATGGCATCTTTTCCAAAAATAAATTTCAACATTTCTATACATTTTCTCCACTCAATGTATCCCTCTAAATCAATTAGAGAAAAAGTTTTCCGCAGACCGACTTTTTCATGTCCCAAGAAAAAATGTATAAGTTATAACAATTTTCAAAAGCGTTTGATTAATAATATATGTTTTTGATTTCTATAGTCGTTATAGTTCAGGGGTGGGGAACCTTTTTCAATCGGAAGGCCAAAATTCATCCTTGGGAGATCTCATCAGGCCGCACTCTGCATTGTGGGTGACATACATACAGGCACTTCATCTAGTACATTTGTAAGGTTTGTTGTCGGTGCTTATATACGTTTCACGAATGAAATTCAATGGATACGGTCCTCGCAAATAGAATACCCATATGCAACTTTTTAAATCATGCTTTAGAGCACAGAGTACCCACTATCTTTGTCACAATGTAGATATCTCTTCTTGAAGCTCACCAAATATTAATACACACTGATTTACTTAAGATTGAGCATCACATATAATAATTATTTCAAAAAATAAGCTTGTATTTGTGACATTTTTTACT
Organism: Uropetala carovei; assembly: GCA_036926305.1. NCBI lineage: Eukaryota > Metazoa > Arthropoda > Insecta > Odonata > Petaluridae > Uropetala > Uropetala carovei. The sequence goes on along the minus strand of JAXCHB010000220.1, from coordinate 458,659 downwards.
TAATCTTTCTGAGAACTTTTTGATTCACTGTAGTATATGAAAGGCACCATATCTGATCTTGCTATCAGTATGCTATGCGTCAATCTAGGCGGGATAATAATGAGGATCCCGAGTACGACAATGCTATTGGTAGTAAATCGAACGTTTAAATAAAAAAGTGGTTTTTTGATTAAATATCGAATTAAGCAAACTTTGGGTGATTTCGAATCTAAAGTTATATTTGACGGTAAATATCCTTTTATATTTTCTTTTAAAATGGTTCTCATCCGTAATGTTATTCTTATGGGAAAATAGGCATATTTAGGAATTTCTGGAGTCGAACCCGTGGCACTTAGGAGAAAGATGACAATTTTTCTGATGGTATATCATATAGGACTGAAATTCCTGAAAATCTCATATAAATCGGCTAGGTAGATTTGGCTGGACATGCTTTCTTATGGGAAATAATGGGGGTCATCTGGAGTCGAACCTGGGCCTTGTTATGAAAAAGTGATATCATCAACTGATAGATTTCGTGCTCTACTAACGTTACACCAAAATTTATTTCAATGCGATAACGGGAAGTCCCCTAAAATGAATTTCAATGTGCCCTCAGTGCTATTCTTATGGGAAATAGGCATTTTTGGGGTCGATCCCGGGGCACTTAGAAGTGATCTGACAATTTTTCTGGTGATCTCTTAGTTGAAGAACGAAGTATACAAGATGTTCAACTTTAACTCCTTTTCTTTTTAAAATGCAGTGAGCGGCAGCGATCCCTCCCCAACAAGAACCCAGGGAGATTTAAGAGCGAATATGTATTTGCATGAAGGAGAACAATTTTAAAGAAATAAATAGAACTGGTTTCTGGCAAAGCTATACCGAGAGATTGGGTTTTCCCAAACTCGATAAATAAAAGAAAAGGGGTAAGAATTTAGTATTCTTCCAGAGAAAGGATTCGTGGAGAAGGTCAACGGCACCTAGTTCAAGGATTGCCGCCCCAGAAGGGTCGTCTCATTTCGTACCGGATTAGCAGTGGCCACACTAAGTGCCCGCCTCTTCGCTACTCCTATGGTGAATTGATCTTTTACCGCTATTGTTTGTATTCCAGCAATTCTGGGCCATAAAAGAGGAAATTTTTCCTGGGATGTTGACCCATGTTAGGGTTTCGGATTTCCCCATTTCCTTCAGAGTAACAGAAAAAGCAGACCTTAGTCGACTACTGATTCAACTACCTCAAAGGGTAGGTTGCACCCTGCTAGATCGTCCACCCGGATCGCACGGCAGCACTGCATAAGGCCGCACTGGGTACCACAAAAGGCTGCAGGTTCCCCACCCCTGTTATAGTTAATATTTTAAGAGGCATAATAAAAAAATTGTTCCTATTGGGTCAATACAAGCTGAGATATGATGTTTTATGTTTAAAGAGAAATTACACTAAATCGCGGAACTTTTTATGAGTAATGTTATTAATTTTTCAAAGGGGTTTGATTAATGATATAGGTTTTTGATTTCTACAGTTGTTATGAGAAGTCTTTAACAAAAACATTTGTCCCTATTGGATCAATAAAAGCTGAGAAAGAGAAATAAAACCGTGTCAAACTAGTGTAAGTGCCCTTTGAATTCAACGGATTTAGTAAATCTAAAACTTCGACCGTGTAACATGTAAACATCCCAAGAATAAGATAATACACAGTTTTAAACGTCGAAAAAAGCAACAAGTGAAGAAAGAATTGCAGATTTAAGTACATAAAACACTTTTTGTAATAATACTATAATAATGACGATAGGGGAGGACGGGCATTATAGAGAAGCCGCCAAATATCTCAAGATGGTCTTTGCTTAAAAGATAGGAATCAGTAAGAGGAACAAAATTTTGTTTGTTTGTGATCTAAGCAACCGAGTGGTTTCATCATGATAGGAGCTTTCCATGGTCCCGAGAACTCACAGGGGCAGCGTTACCAACAACCAAAAAAATAAACCCACTAAGTCATTGTGAAAAATCCTCTACATTTAGACTAAAATAAGCTAAGGCTCAGTTGCAAAAAGAAATGAAATAAATCAAGTTTAGAATTAGAATTTATTATTGAATTAAAAATTTTATTCCAACAGAATAGTACTAAAACCACAATCATCATCACTCTCGTTTGGATATGCTTTGTTTGTTCCTATGGTTTGTAATACAGTCAGGTAGTTTATAATCATTACAACATTTATTATGACCTTGTAGCCCATATCTCACTGACAAAATTGCATTCATCATTTTAACTCCGATGTGGTTTCTAAACTTATTTTTGATTAAGTTAACTTGACTGAAAATTCTCTCCACTTCAGCATTTGATCAAGGCAATATTAACCCATTAGCGCCGGCTAGAAAACAGCAGGGCAAAAATTGTTCTTATTCATTCACTGGTGAGATAAATGCTAAATAAAACAGTATATTAAAAGAATTCAACAAAATTTACTTTATTTCTTTAGAAAAATTGCTGTCCTCAAATGAGGACGTTAGGCAGATACATGGTATTTTTCGTAACAACCCTTTTCTATACATATTGTTTTTTTACATTTTTACAAGACTATTTAGCCGTCATGTGACACACAACATTTTAACTTTTTTCAAGTTTTTCATAAAAATGATTTCCATTGCTCAACTCGAGATTGCTACCCTATGCCACCATTATAGTGAATGATGCAGGATGAGGAATGTTAATTTTAGCCTTTTCCACTTTAGACCATAGTTTTACATAATGCAGTGGTTCAACGAAATCATAGTTTGTTAGGATAGAGCAGACATTGTTGTCCTTCCACTTTACACACAATATGTCATTATTCTCGTCAAAACGGTAATCGTAAGTTCCTCTGTTCTTTTCTTTCATATCCTTTGAAGGCATAATAGGACAATTGTGAACTCGATTGTCTCTTACAGTTCCCATTGTTCCAATTATTTTCCTTTTGAGGTAGACCAGTAATTCATAAGTGGTGAAGTAATTATCGAAGAAAACCGTGTGATTTGAGGGATTTGGTACGAGGTTCAACAAATGGATCATGACTGTAATGCCTGCAGGTAAAGATTTGGAATGTCCCGGTTGATTATGATTTTTTCCACAGTAAACATCAAAGATGTAACAATACCCAGAAGAACTGCTCAACATCCAGTTTTTGTACCCAAACCTTACAGGTTTTCCTTTTATAAATTGTTTTGCTGGATTGTGTTCGAAATACTTTACCATGGATTCATCTACTGATAAGTCTTTTTGGAAGAAATCCCATTGACAAAAACTTTTTATAAGCATATTCATAAGTGGCCTAATTTTGAACATTTGGTGTTGAAATTTCCCTATTTTGCTATTATTAGCCATGTGCAAAAACAATTTGATTTATGAATATCGATCTCGTGAGATGCTATCGTAAATAAGTGAAACTCTCAGGTCCTCGTCATGAGACCAATACATTTGCTCTTGTGGCAAACAATTATAACCTGTCAACTATAAAACGGCAAAAAATGTTTTTCTGTTGTGCATATAAAATAGTTTGGTCACAAACATATTGTATGATGTCATCACTAAGAAACTTTTCAAATATACCTTTTGGAGATAAATCTTTCAGTACATTCAATGGAACCAGGAATATTGTGTGGAAATGAATTAGGTCCACATAAAACGTCATCATCAAATTGCTCACAGTCCGTCAGTTCATCTAAATTTGGTGGAATAATATTGACTTGAAACTCTTCAACATTTTCATAGTCACTTGATTCTTCATTCATTACCAATTACATATATCTCTTGCTATTATAAAAATGAAGTGTCTGTCTGCTACTCAATCACGCAAAAATTACTTCACCGATAGAGCTGAAATTTTGCATTGACATAGCTGGGACACCCACTTAACACACAGGCTTTAAACAAAATTTGTTCATCATCTTGAAAAAAATGGCAGCCTGCCATCTCAGAAATGGTTAGTCCAATTCTAACCAAATTTGATGAGATGCTCTGTGGGCCTATTTAAATAGTAAAAAGTATATTCTGAATTTGGTACTTTCCTGTTAATGGGAATACCTTAAAAATGAACATGTATTGTTATGATTGTTTGAGAGGATATAACATTGAAAGAATATTTTGACGTATTGTTGAATTTATGATATTTTATTTTAAAAACAACATTAACAGAAACTGATTGGCCGGTCTCGACATTTACAAACCCAATCTCCGGACAACGTGGAGGGTTTCTTTGGTTCCGGGTGAGGCGAAGGGCACGGTAGTACCCATTACAACAAAGCGAGCTGAAGGCTCGTCGATATATCCTCTCAATTTGCGGCACAACAGTCAAGAGGATATAACATTGAAAGGATATATTGACGAGCCTGCGGCTCGCTTTGTTGTAATGGGTAGTCGTCTCCGGGCGCTACCGCGCCCTTCGCCTCGCCCGGAACCAAAGAAACCCTCCACGTTGTCCGGAGATTGGGTTTGTAAATGTCGAGACAGGCCAATCAGTTTCTTGTCTGGTGATTGGGTTTGTTTCTGTTAATGTTGTATGTAAGTATGGCATGGGGATAATATGTAAGTACCAGATCCTGCGAAGGGTCCTGGAGGTATTCTCATTAACAGGAAAGTACCCTGAATTTCATCCGCCATCTTGAAACAAAATGGCGGTGTGCCATTTTAGAAAGGTTTAGTCCGATCCTATTGCCGATGGTGGGTGGGCCAGTGGAGGGGGCACGAGAGTACTTGATGGACACGGTGGCCAGCGATGGCTCCGCCAATGCAAACGATTTGGGCCAAATGGTCATCCTGCAGTCCATGTTCACAGGCAGCCCGTGCAACATGCAGGAGCACGCTCAGGACGCACTCACCTATGTGAGACACTACGGCTGGCTCGACCTCTTCATCACATTGACGTGCAACCCGAAGTGGCCAGAACTAATAGCGGAGTTGCTGCCGGGACAGAAGGTGGTAGATAGGCATGTCATTGTGGCCCGCGTCAAAAAATATTGTTTACAAGCAAGCCTTGAAATAAATATTAAAACATATTTTTCTAATTTATAATGCCTTCATCCTTTGGTAAAAAATGCACAAAAGGTTAAATGGTTGTATTACCATATAATACATAATTTTATTCGCCAAAGACGTCTGCCATAACCCGGGCATTGCCGGGTACTTTCAGCTAGTATTTTATATAATAATAGCCGTCATCCGTTGGTTGGTTGATCACGCTATGCAAATGCTAATAACTCGAGAAATAATAATGATAGAAACTCGAAATTTGGTAGAGATGCTTGATTATCACTTTTCCAGGTGATGACGAATTTAAATCGCGAAAAATTCCTTGATTCGTCTACAAGAGAGGCATTTCCTTTTCCCATTACTTAACATGTAAAACGCGATTTTTCGACGTGCAGGCTTTTATTCATTTGGAAATTAAAATTATAAGAAATTAACAGACGAACTTCGGATTTGAACCATATTGAAGAAAAAGTTATAAAGTTTCTTATTCCGTTTGTCTTTTTTCGCCCACAGTTCGAAATATTCCATGTTAAACGTTTAATTTGCATATTTTGTGGAAATCTTGCCATTTTAACGTGATGTTGCTATGTCGACCATTATCATTGTTAGGTTCAATACGAGAGAGAGAGAGAGGAAGGAGAGATTGGCATGTTTTGTGGAAAATAAGTATATTAACGTAAATATAAAAAATTTTAAGTATCAACAGTGTCATTTTAGAAGAATTGGAAATAAAAAGCATTCTTAAATTAAATTCTTTGTAAATCATACGAGCTTACGAATTTATATAGTTATTCCTCGAATGAATTTCGTAACAATGGCCAAAGTTTGGAAACGAATATAAATTAAAATTCAATTAAAATTAAAAGGACTTTTAAAACTGTTAACAGGCAATTTTCGAAGAAACAACAGTGGATCTTTTAATGAATTGATTTGTTTTTATAAAAGGAATTTTGGTGTTTATTTAATACAGAGTAAGTTCTAAGGCTTATAATCCATTTAAATCTAATAACAGTGGCTATTATAGTTTAAAGAAAGAACTTTATTTATTCACTTTACAGAATGAATTAATTTTAGGCTAGCATTGCCTATTATAAAAGGAGTTACTTTGGAATTTACAATATGTAAAGTGGAAGTTGTACTGAATTGACTCAAGTATATTTCAAAGCAAAAATCAATTAAAAACTATTGAAAGTTGTTGTTTCGGAAACTGAGAAGTCCAGAGTGGTGAGCGGACGCTGAACGATATTAAGGTACATTATATTCCAAAATCTATTTAAAGTATTATCAGAGGCAATTGAAGATTGAACAAATTTTTTTGTTAGCGGAATTCTGCTAATTTCAGGAAATTGAAATGTTAATGCATTAATCCATTAAAATCTGTTAAGAGTGGCTATTTTAGTTGAAAGAAATATATGTACATGGTACTTTTATTCACTTTTCACTGTTAGTTTACCACAGTGAAAACCCTAGGGCCCTCAAAAACATTGCAAAGGCTTCACTACCTGTTATATGGAAATCTAATGCAAAGGCATGGGTGACTCAACTAATTTTTCAAGACTGGTTTTCCCACAATTTTGTGCCTGAGGTCAAAAACTATTGCGAGGAAAATAACATACCATTTAAGATATTGTTGTTGGTTGACAATGCCCCAGGCCACCCAGCTACTCTGTGTGATTATCATGAAAACATCAAAGTGATGTACTTGCCACCAAACACAACTTCTCTGTTACAACTGATGGATCAAGGAGTCATACAGACTTTTAAAAAAACTATTATCTACGGAGAACGTTCAGCCAAGCAGTGAAAGCTACTGAAGGGGAGAATGAATTATCATTGAAGCAGTTCTGGAAAGAATATGAAATTTATAAAGCTGTTAAGAACATCGATGCTGCCTGGGCGTGAAATTACTTCATCTACCATAAATGTTGTTTGGAAAAAGCTCATCCCCCAGTTTATTCAGGATTCAGGGGATTTGAAGAGCAAGATGTATTAGATGAACTCGTAGAAATGGGCAGGACGTTAGAATTAAATGTTGAAGCAAATGATTTTCATGAATTATTACAATGTGATGCAAAGGATTTGTGCAACGAAGATTTGATAGAGCTTGAAGACCAGAGAAAGAAAGGCGAAATTTCAGAGGAAGAACAGGACGCTGAGCCACCAAAACACGGAAATTTTTGGAACGAATTAACCGTGTAAGTCGGGGACTTACTGTATATAATTGTATAAAAATTTACAAAAAAGTTTGTTATTGAGCTCAGATGGGATACCGACAAAAGTCTCACCTGACAAAAGATAAACGGAAATGATTGAACGATCAGAACAAATGAAGAGCTAGGCATATAGCTAATGAGTCACCAGAAGTAACAGTAAATCGACTGACAAGCAACATTTTTAGATGCAAGAAAATGAGCAAATGAAAGTTCATTTTAATCCGAATAGCGATTATTGTAGATTAGGTTATTTATATTTATGTAACAAACTCTTATAGATTAATTAATATATTTAAGGAACAAATCTTCATTAACATATATAGTATTTTCCAAACAACTTTTATATGGCCATGAATATTGTTACTTTCTGGAACATTCGATTATGTGGATTTTATATTTAGTTTTATGTTTAAGTGACAGTTAGTGTCATTAATGTTTATTTTATTTAAACATATTACTTAACTCAGGCATATCCGTCATATTTGACAGGCAATTACGCTAGTACTAAAATAAAAACATTCTCCTGCAGATGAACCTATCTTGAAAATTTTGCATCTTTAATAATATTCAATATATTAATTATGTAAAAAGATTTTTAGACCTATCTAATTTCACTTTTGCTTCAAAAAATTAATTAACTAATCTCATAGCAATGCATTTTGCCATTAAAACTTTTAAGCAGTGTATCACTTAAACATTTATTTAAAAACAATTGGCATTAATTAAAATGACAAAATATTTCATAGAATAAAATCTTAGAACTGTGTAATTTTACTTGCTTTGCTTAATAGCATAATTGTTTATTTACATTCATTGCAGTGAATACGGCCAACAATACGAAAGTCATAATGGACCTGTATAGATAGTTCATAAGGAGTTTTCTAATATATTGTTAAAAGGCAAAAGGAGAGATGGACGGACCCCAATTTTTTTCCACATCTACTCCAAATGTAGAACTATATATTCTGAATATTTTATAAATTGATAGAAAGGATGATCCGAAGATCCTTATGCGACAGGCATAAGCTGTTATGATGGGAAATGAGGAAACAGGTGAAAAAATCTGCCATGACCAGGAATCGCCCGGCAAGTGGAAGACCTGGGTTCGATTCCCAGTTATGGCAGATTTTTTCACCTGTTTCCTCATTTCCCATCATAACAGCTTATGCCTGTCGCATAAGGATCTTCGGATCATCCTTTCTATCAATTTATATCATGGCATTCTCACCATTTGAGAGGGTAGGGGTTTTCTTTGATGTATCTCCTTGAGGACATCGGTTGGGGCTGATTGATACTAGCATAGCTAGCTTGTTCCCAACCTAAGAAAATATTCCCGTTCTGAAATGGGAGAATTAGTCTGCCACGGTAGTTCAGTGGTAGAATATCCGCCCGGCAAGTGGAAGGCCCGGGTTCGATTCCTGGTCATGGCAGATTTTTTCACCTGTTTCCTGAATATTTTATGTTTGTAGCTTATGTAACATTTGAGTTATATTGTACATGGGCAGACATACAGATGAACCAAATAAATAAACTCATTCTTTATTAAAAAAAGCGCTAACAAGGCTTGCTCGATTAGTTTCAGCTCTACCCATGTTATTCAATAAGAGAAAACATGCATTCTTGGAGTCAAACTCAGGACAACTATGTGCACGGCAATCAGTATTAAATTGAAAAGTTGAAAAACCAAGTGATACCTGAAACTTTGATGGAAAAAGATTGAAAATCTTTTTAGTTATGAGGGGTTACCTGCATTATTCCCCACTAACTTCATAGAGCATTACGACGGACAGACAAACACATCCAGGATATTATTTACGTAACTAGTATAAAAGTACGTCAATATGACAGGCTATCATTTGCTTAAAATAGTTGCCTCCCTCCCTCAGTCACTCTCTCCCACACTCCCTTTCTCACCTCTCTCCCTCTATAGCATATTCTTCAACTTTATGCTATTTTCAGTCGATTGACACCTATAATGGCTGTACTTAATGAGGATTTATCCCACCCTCCTGCTTACTCCTCCTCCCCCCTCCATCATAATGTTAATTTGATAATGTACAGCTTAATCTTCAATTACTTTGGATTTCCAGTTGATAGACACCTATATTGCGTGTAGTTCATGAGTATTTCTCCCACCTCTCCCTTACTCCCCCTCCTCCCTCCATCGTAATTGTACTATGCTAATGTACAGCATAATTCTCAATTATATTTTATTTCCAGTCGAATGACACCTATATTGCCTGTACTTCATAAGGATTTCTCCCACCATCCCCCTTACTCCCCCTCCTCCGTAATGGTAATTTGCTAATCTATAACATAATCTGTTTCCTGTCGATTGACACCTATATTACTTGTGATTCATTAGGATTTCTCCCTCCCTCCTCCTTACTACCCCTTCCCCCACTGCAATCTAAATTTGCTAATTTATTGCATTTCACCATACAGTAGAGCCTCGCTAATCTGAACTAATTGGGACTCGGGTATGTTTGGATTAGTGAATTTTCAGATTAACCGGGTTTTACAAAATACACGGCAGGAGGGGGGGATGGACCAATGAGAAGTGCCCACATAATGCTCTAATAAGGCGGCGGAAGGGTTGGAGGGGTAATGTGACGTCATGTTTACTCGTGCCTCATTTTCTAATGTTGAGTGTCGTGACTCTGCTACCGTCTTAGCATACATTTGTGTAATATAGTGCAGGGCTTTTCACAGTGTTTTAAATTACTGTCGCCATTTTGCCCATCTTGTAGAAATGTCCAAAAAGCATAAGCACAGTTTGTGTTCGTTAAAAGAGAAGTTGGAATTGCTCAAACGCATTGACCTCCAAAAGCATTATTGCTCATTGATAGTACTTCATACCATTCACGAGAATCAGAACTTATCTGTGGTGATGTAAAGGCTATTTTCTTGCCTCCAAATGTGACCACGTTGGTGCAACCAATGGACCAGGGCATGTTGCAAAATCTGAAATGTCACTACTGGAAAAAGATTTTGCGATCTCTTATTGAGGGTGAAGAAGAAAATTTCACGATAATGTAGAAACTGAAAATATCACAATAAAGGATGTGATTTATTGGGTGGCTGAATCTTAGGACAATGTGAAATATGATATTATCAAAAAGTCATGGAAAAACTGTTGCCAAATGTCATGGATGGTGTTCAAGATGAGCAAGCACTCGATGATTTTTTTTACATCCTGTTCGGATTAACCGAAATTTCAGATTGCCGAGGTTTGGATTAGCAAGGCTCTACTGTACTATAATTAACCTATGGAACTACTATTTACAATGGCTTTAGCCAGAATGCAACATGTTCAATTGCGTACACATCTGTTGTTTAACATTATCCGTTCAATTGTTTATACTTCTGGTATTAATATTTTCTGTTCAATAGTTTATACACTATGTAAGTTAGTTAACAATGTAACCCATTTAATTGTTTAACTAAATTGATAGCGGTAAACATCGGCGAAAAAATGTTGATGGGGCTTTTGTTGTGGATCCAGCTTAGGCATAATGGACTTAATTTTGAATCTGCTTAAACTATTTAAAATTCCTATTTGCCAGTCACTTTATTTCTTATTTTTGATGCATATTTACCAGCCACCTTCCTTTCTCCTCTCGCAAAATGGAGAAGTATAACTCCCTTTCAGCATAATGTCCGTTCAGCATATCGTCCATTCGGCATATCATGCATTCGGCATATCGTTCGTTCGGCATAATGTCTGGCCACGTATTAATATAGGTGAGTCCCCAATTTTTTGGCAGTGTTATCTTATCATTTTTTGCTGTGAGCTACAAAAAGTTGGAGAACAGAGAAGTTCATTTGTATATGATGGCATTTCCCATATATACATTTATTAGAAATTTTTGGATTCTGTTATTTTATTTTTATCTACAGTCTTTAGAAAGATGTTATTTACCTTTCCCATTTTATGTGAAATAAGTAAACTTCCTAATTTATAACTCGCCTTCAAATTACGGTTATACTTCTTATAGCACTACCTCTTTCAATGCTGTTTCATTTGAATGCTCATTATCCTGGAGGTAATTTTTATTATAAAAACAAAAAATGATTTAAATCCATAAAATGCTATATTTCCACATAGGAATATGTTACATGAGTTGCTCTCCTATTTTGTCTGAGTTTCAAATTTAACCAATGAGAGCGTATCGCACATTGGTTGTTATATGTTGGAGTAGCCAGAAAAAATTCTTGAGTTTCTAAAAAATTAATCTAATGAGTAGAGAAAAGGAATATTGGTTTTAGTTTATGCCTAATTTTGTTTATAGAATGTTATATTTTGGATTATCTATGAAAACTTCACATCTCATTAGCATGCTTAAATGAACAGTGATTGACTAAAAACAGAAAATAAGCAATTTAATGTATATTTTGTCATAAATTAAATTAAAAAGAGAATTATTTATTTTTTATTTGTTTTCTTTATCTGTTGCAGTTTTTAGTTGCTGAATTAAATACCTTCTATCTGAAGTTTGTGCTTTGGGTGCCTCCAGAACACTATTTAAATCTTGTGAGACTTATATTGTATCTCCTTTGTGGTGCTGTTGGCATGAGAGAAGGATATCAATATCTTGATGATCCGTAAGAGGAATATTTTGTTTTATTTTTTTTAGTTCATGATGTGAAACGATATTTTTGATTATTTTATCAAAGATAAGTATGTGTGCCTAAAACTGATATCACGACTTGGATAACAAGAAAATTGTTTATGAGATAAATATTCTATGAATTAAAAAAGAAAATGATTACATCATTCCAGATTTCATAGTTACTTTATTTCATTTAATGAGAGTGTTAATTTCTTACAGGGATTGTACAAAAATTGGTCGACAGTCATGGACCCTGCTACTAATTATTGCGTCAGAATTTCTGGTGGTGGCCAAATTTGGATGGGATACAGTTACCATACCAATTCCTAGGTGAGCAGTAATTAGTTGTCTTATTTTAATTTGTTTAAAATAAAAAGACCAATTGTTTACATGATTTATTAAAAAGAGAGTCATTAAGCTTTTCCATCTTAATAAATCATGTAAACATTAACAATTTCTTATTTAACAATTTTTAAATTTGAAAAATCATTTGCCAGATGCATAAATAAATAAGATGGTCTCTGTTTATATGTTACAGATGTAATGGAAAGAGAGTTGTTTCTTAATGCTTTATATTACCGTATTTGCTTGTGCAAACTCGCGGCCTTGTGTACCATGCGCACTCCTATTTTTGGACCAGTTTGGAAGGAAAAAAATAAATCCGTGCTGGAATAAGTTGACATCTAGGATAGGGTTGCCATATTTTAAATCTTATTCCCTGGACAGCGGAACACAAAAATCCAGATAAAACTGGGCTTGTATTTTCATCATTTATTAATAGGTTTTTTTTAGGATAAGATATTTGAAGGCATGATTGCATTGGTACTTATTTTTAAAAGTTATTATATTTTGTTAAACTTTTATATTATCATGACAACTGAAGTAAAATTGTTATAATAAATAGAAATTACTTGGTTTTTCATATGCATTGTCGTATAATGTGTGTGTAAATATCAATACAACAAAATGTAAATTACCAGTACAATGTACTGCAAAAATATAGGCTAATCTGATTTTTAATGAACATATTATAATGTGCGATAAAAATAGTTAGAAATGATTTAGCATTTTCGTAGTTAGAAAATAGATGTGACATCTCAGTTGTAGAAAAGGGAGTGCATAGTTCTAAAACATTGACAGCGACTCTCCTGCCTCTATCTTAACACTTATATTTAGAACTCCTGATAACATTTAAAAATCCCACTCGGACATACTCGGACTTGTCTGAGGAAATCTGGACGCATGGTAACCCTAATGTAGGATTTAAAAAAAGTCAGTGATTCCCCCTTCCTGAAACAAGGTCCGCCCAAGTTAAGCATCTTCTCCCTCCTATCTGCGTGATGCAATTTATTTGGTGATTCCTTTTTGCCAATGCTAGCAGAAATTTCCTATTTGGTAGTCGCCATTCTTATATTAAAGTAGTGTCTGCGGTTCATGATAAATTCAGCGAACACAGATACCAGATGCCAACTTATTCTGGCAAAAGTTTAGGTTTAAATTGATGGTAAATTTTTATTGACAGAACTGCTTATTTTTGAGTAACAATAATAAACTTGAAAAGTCAATTATAAGGTACAGCTTTAATATTATAAAGATATAACGTCATCTTAATTGTCAAAATGTCCATCATGATCTTGAAGATGCACCAATGGCAGTATAAACCACACATTTAAACCCTAAATGTTTTCTTGGTCCTATAGATATGCATATACATGTAGACACAAGCGTGTTGCAGTAAATTTACTATCAAGACTTGCAATTTATATAACCTGCTCAGGAATCTTCATGTATGATGCACAGTTTCTTTTTTTATCGACATTTTGGGAAAAAAGTTGTGTGGGGTACACGAGTAAATATGGTATATATATATATATATATATATATACTATATAGAATCACATTGTGCATTGGATGAAGTTTCTTTGTCTGCTTGCAGACATATTGCCTCATTCTGGTTGTTGGGCATTTCTACCCTTGTTTTCTGGACCATTTGGAGGTTCTTTCTTTCTACTGGCAGGAGTGAAAGGTATGTCCCAATTTATTCCTTAGTTATTTGAGTTATTTAATGCTTGTTAATATCAAGGAATATGATCTTGGCTGAACTTTACTGTTTGTTCAGTAGTGTTTTTGAGCTGCTGAAAACAAATCCAAGAATAAGTATTTAAATATAAAAAATTGAAAAAATAATTATTTGTTTATTCTTGAATTTTATTATTTGTATTTTTGATTATCAAGTAAATTTTGTTTATAATCAAAAAGCAGGAGGCATGGTATTTAGGGATTAAGTGGCTTGCACTGTGTAGTTTAACGTTTAGCCACAAGATGACACTTCTTATGCGTGCCAGTCTGCCTCCTTATTTTGGCCATTACATGGCACTGTGTGCATTACTCATTCTGTCTGCGATGTTTCTACATTCTCATTCCCGATGGAGTGGGATTTTCCCGGGTCCAGAGATCCCCACAACCCAACCATCATTTTGAAATTCTGACGTGACAATAGTGCCGTCACAATAACGTTTGGCATGAAAGTTATAACGGGTGCCTTAAATGGAACATATCCGTCAGTCCCGGTTTGCAAGCTAAATAGGCTCCATTTGTGGCGCAACAATCAGGGAGGGATATATAGTACTTTAGTCATCAATTTTCCTTCACAAATAACAAAAGAGTAGTGAAAAACCCAGTGTCGCATGTACTCGGGAAAATTCCATTCCACCGGTAATGAGAACACAGAAACATCGAAGTCTGAGTGACTAATGCACACAGTGTCACATAATTGACAAAATAGGAAGTTCTTAGGAGGCAGAACAGCGCATAGAAGAAGTGTCATCTAGCGGCTAAACCACAGTTTCTTAACCTATGGGTCACGACCCAAATTTGGGTCACCAAGCTTTTTTGAGTGGGTCGCGAAACATTTTCCACAATTTCATGATTCTGCTTACTAAGTACACTACTTTGAAGAGTGTATTAAAAGTTAGATACTACAATTTTTTTGTAAATATAGTCACTACATTGTAGCAACCATGTTTGGCTAGCATCGCCGAGCCGACGCGTCGGCTCGGCCGTCATGTTATAAAAAAAGTGGAGAATCATCACGCAGTTATCATTATCAGTGTCTTTTCAACGTTGTGGCAGGCAGTGCATACATTTCAGATACATTTTTGTAATATTTGTCTTGTCAATGAACAATGATGTACATTATGTGTGTTAACATTATTTTTATATATTAAAATTAAATATAACCCCAAACATGGCAAAACATCAATACAAAGAACAGTTTTTAGACCTAAGTTTCACATACATTACTGAACATGGAGTAGTCAAATCACATTGTGTGATCTGTTGTGAAGTGCTTAGTAATGAATCATTGAAGCAAAGTAAACTTAAAAGACATTTTGAAGCGAAACACAATGCTTTTGTAGGAAAAGAATGATGTTCTTTTGAAAGAAAAGAACAACAGATTAAACGACAGCGGCTGGATGCTCCAAACAACAGCGTTATATATTCTGTGCAACAAGCTACATTGGCTGCTTATTATGTTGCTTGGAGGATTGCAAAGCAGAAGAAGCCACATACCATTGGGGAGGACCTTGTGAAACCGGCAGCTATTGACATGATGCGTATCACCTGCGGAGATGAAGTTGCTAAGAAATTGCAACAGATTCCATTGTCAAATGATACAGTTCATGCATGTATTAACGACATGTCGAAAGACATTAAACAAGTAATTGCAGCTATAAAAACAAGTGGGATATTTAGTATCCAGCTGGATGAATCGACTGATGTAGGTAACAATGCCCAACTCATGGCTTATGTATGATATCCGTGTGTAAAAAATATGGAAGAGGACATTTTATTTTGCAGACCGTTTTCCACCACAACTGGAGAAGGTATTTTTAAAATGGTAGATTCATTTTTAATGAAGAAGGATTGAACTGGAATCAATGCTTCAGTGTATGCACCGATGGTGCACCGGCAATGCTTGGAGGTCGTCAAGTTTTTGTGCCAGAGTAAAGGAAATTAATCTGCAGGTTAAAATTTTTCACTGCTTCCTACATAGAGAAAATCATGCTTCAAAGAGTATGTCGCCAGAGTTGGAGACCGTGATGAATGACAATTCAGATTGTTAATTTTATAAACTAGGTCTCTGAATAGTAGAATTTTTAGCCAGATGTGCTCTGATTTCGTCTCTTAATATGAACATTTACTATATTATTCTGAGGTCAGGTGGTTTTCTCAAGGAAAAGTCCTTCAGTGAATTATAGCATTATGCAATGAGGTGGAAATTTTTTTTAACCAAGAAAAATCACCCTCTGTTTTCAAGATTCTCAGATTCGAATTGGATGCTACAGGTAGCCTATCTTTCAGATATATTTTCCAGAATCAACGACCTAAATATCTCGATGCAAGGCCGTGATCAGTCACTATAGTCGGTTCACTAGCTAAAGTCTCTTGGCCTTGAAGACGGGGCATACACCAGTTAGCAGCAGCCAATAGGAGACGGTTTGTTTGGGAAGGTAGTGGGGAGTAACCCAGTCTCACTCCTGCTCTCGAAGAGTTCAAATTGGCCTGCATTGCCATTTCTACCGCCGTCCAAAGCCCAGATCAAAAAGAAGGATGGGAAGTATTTTATTTAGAAATTGCGTAGTATATCAGCTGAAGGCGAAAATCCGCAAGAGCTGGCAACGCGCACCGATATCTGCTCTCCTGCACGAAAGTTGAGAGAGGCGATGGAAGGGGAAACGTTCATGATTGGCTACTTGCTCTATGAAGGCCAAGAGACTTCAGCTAGTGAACAGACTATAATTGGGTCAACTGAGAAGATAACTGATTTCAAAGGAAAGGTGAAGTTGTGGAAGAGGAAAGGAAAGTTGCTTTGTTCCTGACTCTGAATCTACTTATTGAAGATGGAAATGTTAATTTCACCAACATGCAGAATATCATCGTGGGGCATTTATGAAAGCTAATAATAGAATTCGATCGCTACATCCCAGCAGGGGATATTGAAAAATACAACTGGGTACACATCCCATTTAATTTTGAAGCAAATGATTTGCATGATGATTTTGTAAATATTTGTAATTTGCAAGAGCAACTTATTGAAGTACAAAGTGACGAGGCACTTCGTTACAATTTTAGTAAAAATACTGAGACCTTGAGTGCATTCTGGTTGAATGTAAAAAAGGAAAAACCAATCCTGGGAAATGAAGCACTGAAGGTAATACTCCCCTTAACTACTCCATATCTGTGCAAGTCAGGTTTTTCAGCCCTCACAATTACGAAAACCAAGTTACAAAACAGATTACAGCCACAGCATGACTTAAAATGCAGCTTTTCAAATATAAAACAGCGATTTGAAGAACAACTTGTACCAAGTCGAGGTTCACATTAACATGCACAAGATTATAATTTTTTTTACATATTTATAACATGTTTTGGAATATTACTAATCTCGCTTGGGAGGATTTCCTTATGTATGAAAATATGTACATATATGTGTATTTTCATTTCATTAAATCATTAAAATGTAGCATTTGTTATACTGATTCGTGTGTCTTTTGTTTTACAACTATCTTTTATTTCTGACTCATGGGTCGCGAGACCTAAACCATTAGTCTAATCTGGATCATAGCTCAAAAAGGTTAAGAACCACTGGGCTAAACATTAAACTAGTTAATGCAAACCACTTATTGCCTATGTACCAGAAGCATTTGCAAAAGTTCATGATTTTTACCTCTGCAGCAATTGTAAATTCCACTACAGATATAGTAGTCTAGTTTTACTAATAAACAAAATGCTGCCTTACTTATTGCTTCAAGTAATGCATATTGATATTTGTGGATTTTGAAAATGAGAAACTGCCTGTGGTTTTATAGTTCCACAGATAGAATTATAATAAAACAAATTTATGCCCAAAACATGAGAAATGATGGATCAGCTAGCAAGGAAATGCTCATTTTATTTTAGCTTCACCAGTTGGTGTTTGTGCATCAAATTTATGCAGAATTACTGTTGAGGAATGTTTACATTCCTAAGAAAAATGTATTACTGGTACGTCATATTCAAGACCTGTTCTTACCTCCTTTCACTGATGTTTTAAAATATGTTTATGCATGCCATATTTAATCTATTGTAAGCCAACCTCCACTTTTCACAAGGGCATGAAAGGAAAATTCCATGTTGGGTGTACAGACAGACATTTTTCACAAAAAATACAGAAAAGTATGAATTTCCAGGTTTTTTCAATTCATAATTAAATAAAAAAGGTAGCAAGTTAATTTAGGACAACACAAATTACGTTTTATTCAAGCATTCCATACAGTTTTTACTAAAATGTAATTTGCCCCAGTTATGTCCCAGATTTTTAATCTTGCAACAAAAATATCCCGGTTTCTCTCTTTGTCTTCTCCAACGTCTCACATTGACTCATCAGTCCTGTGCACCATTGTGCAGTTAGATTTGATGATTCTTCCGCATATGATATCACTTTTCTCTTAAAGTCTGCAGAATAATGCGTTTGTCGTATTGTGGGATTATTGAAAAAAACTGAAAACTCGCCAAAGTAAATGACAAAATTTATGCATGCAAAGGCGCAAGGAAAAGATGGTTGGCTCAGGGAATCCTAGGATTACGTGCATACTTGAGATGGCTCGGGAGTGAATTTATTGAAACATTTATTTTGATTTTTAAGACCCAAGTCTAAGCTGAGTGGCAATTTTTAAGGAGGTAAAAGATTTTTAAAAAAATCAGCTTACAATCGATTAAATTACATTAATTTAATTTTTAGCTCTTTTTAACAACCCAATGGCCTGAAACCACTCTAGGTTTTGGCTGGCCGGATCAACAGAAGCACAAAAAACACATTTTATCTTTGCAAACAACTGCTATCACCAAAAACACCATGATATTCATTGCTGTACATATAGATGTGTATTTCTGTAAATATATGTATAAACAAGTAGAAAAACGCATTGTGCTCGTAATACAACGGGCCTAGCGTTTCCTTTGTTTGTGGAAACGTTGCAAGATGTTTCCCTTCTGCTTGCTGCCTTTTTATTTTAAATTTTTATTTTTGTATTTTGATTTTTTTGTATAAGACTTATTTTGGATTTTTGATAAATAGATAAATTTAATTCTGAAAACTCCCATTAATATGTACACCATCCATGAAAAACCTAAAAATTAAAATAAATTTATTTGTTTCAAAAATTTATTTAAAAAATACCTTCTGGTATGGAAATATGCTTATAATTTTTTTACAAAAATAAAAATATTAAGTAAAAAAAACAAAATTTAACAAACAAAAAACATTTATTTTTATAATTTGGTTTGAATTTCAACGGATTTAGTGAATCTAAACCTTCGACCGTGTAACATGTAAGCATCGCAAGAATAAGATAATGCACAGTTATACCCGTCAAATAAAAAACTTGTAAAATATACTTATCAATGTAAACATATTTAAACTACTTAAATGAAATCAAACGCATCTTTTCAATCGACAGTACACGTTAACAAAACTGTTTCCAGGATAAACAAACACCTTAACAACCCGTGTTTTTAAATTTAGTACGATGATTCTAACAATAAGTAATTTTAAAATGCAAATGAAAAATATCCTGCACTCATTCCCGATGCGAAGTTTCAGTTCTTTAGTTTTTATTACCGTTTATTTAATTTTTTGACTCCCACCCCCCCCTTCCAAGCCAAAAATTAAAAAATAAGCCCGAGGTACACACCCTCAGGTTTCCCTAACTGTAAGTACACATGCCAAGTTTCAGCTTTCTAGGTTTATTGGTTTTGGAGTTACAGCGTTAAAACACAAACTTCAAGTACACAGGCACCAAAAAAGGCCACGGCGCCGGTCGGTTTAAGCGAATTATATAAGGGGAGATATACAGTAATATAACCGTGAGAAACCAAATAGTTTTATTTTTCATGCATGTGTGTATGATTCTATGGAGATTTTAAAAATGAATTCCAATGAAAACATGCTCCCGAAATCAACTGACAGTATAAAAAGAAACTCCTTAGCCGTAAATTTTGAATATTCAGGGACAAGACACAAGGAAAACAAAAAAACGGAAAACAAATGAAGGAAGAAAAAAGAAACGTCAAACTTACAGGTTTACTGGAAGGCACCTCAAGAGCAACTAGATGTCAAGGCCGCAACCTCTGCCACTCACCGAAATGGTGAAAAACAGGGCACTGATAGGTACCAATCACTCTGCAAAAAACTAGACTGTCCGATGAACAATCACTCACACACGCGCTCAAGAAACACTCAACTCACTCACTCATACAGGCACAAACATTAAGACGAACAATCAAACACACGCACTAAAAAATAAAAAGGAATCCCTAAATATTCAAAAATGCACTAGATGTACATTTCGGGAGCTACGCTCTCATCTTCAGTAGCTATTGTAGAATGAAAGTGTGGCGTGTGGTTAAGGGTATTTGAACGGTGGCGTGTTCATGTGAAAGTGAAAGGGAGGGGAGGGGTGACCGTTAAACAGTAAAGAGGGGAATGGGGAAGAGGGCCGAGATCATTATTCATTACACTGCATTTATGTTTTTTAATGAGAATGCTTTCATAGGCATCTAGTTTGTTGTCGTGTTTTAAGTGTTAAATTTTCAAGAGTGGTTGTGTTTTTGTGTGTTGCTACACATGACTTATTGAGTCTGTTGTGTTTAAAATGTGCAATGTGTTCTTTGAATCGTGTTTTCAATTTACGTTTAGTCTGTCCTATGTATACTTGGTCACATGTTCCGCAAGTTATTTTATATATGCCTGATTTCTGTAAAAGGGGTATTGTGTCTATAATACCCCTTTTACAGAAATCAGGCATATATAAAATAACTTGCGGAACATGTGACCAAGTATACATAGGACAGACTAAACGTAAATTGGAAACACGATTCAAAGAACACATTGCACATTTTAAACACAACAGACTCAATAAGTCATGTGTAGCAACACACAAAAACACAACCACTCTTGAAAATTTAACACTTAAAACACGACAACAAACTAGATGCCTATGAAAGCATTCTCATTAAAAAACATAAATGCAGTGTAATGAATAATGATCTCGGCCCTCTTCCCCATTCCCCTCTTTACTGTTTAACGGTCACCCCTCCCCTCCCTTTCACTTTCACATGAACACGCCACCGTTCAAATACCCTTAACCACACGCCACACTTTCATTCTACAATAGCTACTGAAGATGAGAGCGTAGCTCCCGAAATGTACATCTAGTGCATTTTTTAATATTTAGGGATTCCTTTTTATTTTTTAGTGCGTGTGTTTGATTGTTCGTCTTAATGTTTGTGCCTGTATGAGTGAGTGAGTTGAGTGTTTCTTGAGCGCGTGAGTGATTGTTCATCGGACAGTCTAGTTTTTTGCAGAGTGATTGGTACCTATCAGTGCCCTGTTTTTCACCATTTCGGTGAGTGGCAGAGGTTGCGGCCTTGACATCTAGTCGCTCTTGAGGTGCCTTCCAGTAAACCTGTAAGTTTGACGTTTCTTTTTTCTTCCTTCATTTGTTTTCTGTTTTCTTGTTTTATCTTGTGTCTTGTCCCTGAATATTCAAACTTTACGGCTAAGGAGTATCCTTTTAAATGTCCATCTCGCCCTAGTCTCTTAACCCCTTCTTAATTATCAACTGACAGTAGTTCTTAGAATTCTGAAGTGGTTATTGGACGTTATTTGGAAGAGTCATATGGCTTTGAAGATGATATTTTGGTAGGAACAAGTTCCTTTAGCTATAGACATTGTGGTATGAACCTTTTCAAAACATATGGATGCCATGTCAGATGTCATGCTCCAATTTCACTAAAATAAATTTGTTTAAATGTATTTTAAATATTTTTTATTGTCTAATTTCTGAATTAATTACAATTGGAAATATAATCTTTGAAAGGGTTTCCTAAGGTGGCAGCCATTTTGGATTTTTCAGGACTTTGTGGTCAACTATTAGATGTTTTGTTGGGTCTTGATAGGATTAATATTTCTATTGATTTAGGCTCAAATAAAATATTTTAAAAGTTGCACCTACTCCTTTTATCAAACCATTTCCTCAGAAGCAATAACAACTAATCAGAGCTTTTTATAATATAAAATCTTTTCATTTGAGAGAAAATAGAATATACCTGAAAGATTTTCAAAATTACCATATGACTATTTGAGACTAATGCTTCTCTTAACAAAAACATTGTTAACTTACAATTTCCAATGAAAAAATATAAATGAGCCCTATGGTTAAATAACAATAATTAATAGAGAAACCTCCTAATAACCATAAAAATTATTTAAAAAGGAAAGTACTCCTTTTTTTGATTGGCTTACTGAGGATGGAATCATTGATTCCAAAATGTGCATTTAGAAAGGAAGTACTCGTGTGTGGTTTTTGGCTTGTATGTATTGGTGGGTGTGTGAACAAAAAAGGGTCTCTGGCGTTGGAGTGTGTTTGGTCCCTGGCATAGAGTAAATTAGAGGAGGGAATTGCGAATTCTATCATCACATCAATTTTACACTATATGGTATAGTATTCCAATACAATGAACTTCATTTTGCTAAATGAATTGTATCAGTTCAAGTGTAAACAACAAAGATAAACAAAATTGCGAATGTCGATAAGTTTGTTTACCTTGACAACTATTATTCAGCATGAATATTGGAGTTGAATTTCATTTTTGTATTTTAAATATTTGTTTCTGTTTTTAAAAGTTGCTGAAAAGTTTAAATGTTAAATAATAAATTTCAGGTAAATTCAATTTTACCAAAATTGTAAATTTTTATAAATTTCTGTGTATTCCTGTTTTGACAACTGTTATGTTAACATTTGTTTCTAAAATTATATTCACTTTTTAATTTTAAGTTAAATAATAAATAATATATTCCTTCCCATCATATTGACAGGCTTTTATGCTAGTATACTATAGAGGTTTTTAATTTGTGAATATTGATGTAATATACGACTCTAATGTGTTACTGTATGAAGTATCTAAGTGAACTGATCCTAATTATGTGTATGTGTAAGATTCATTGACTTTACGTTGCAGGAGAAACAAGAGTTCTGGTCAAGACATTGAGCAGAGAAGGGCGAGGTGGAGCTTAGTATCTTCTTGTGAACTAGGAAGCCCTCGATCATCATCCAGTAAAAAAGTTATTTAACGTTCAAGTATTTAAGTTCCTCAGGTAAAGGCAGGCAAATCAATGACTAATGGGCCATTTAGGTTTTTATAATAATATTTGAAAAATGGCAATATTACTCACTAATTACAAAAACAAAAACTGTGATGCAATAATTTTCTGAGTATTTTTTCTGATAATAGGTTTATATTTGGTGGTTAAAAAGACATGGAAATAAAAAATAAATTAGGATTATGATAAAAGCTATTTTATCATTTTTACTTTCTCCATTTACATAGTATAGAGAGTACTGTTTTCATGGAAAAATCGAATTCGAGATTTCAATGGAAATACACGTTTTGAGGTCCCCTGAACATGTTTTGACTGTTTTCTCGATGATGTCTGTGTATGTGTGTGACAGAAATTTTGCTTGTGCTCTAACTCAAAAACTATTCATCAGATCAGCATGAAATTCTATATTTGTGATTTTATATATATACTTAAGATTTGAAAAGATTTTGATAACAATCGTTCAACCGGAAGTAGCGGTTTACTCTTGTAAAGTTTTAGTTTTTCCCAAATATTTCGCTTAAAACTGAATTTTTGTTAACATACATGTATGTAAAAGTTGTAGGTATTATTTTTTTCTACAACTTTTGTTTGAACTAAATTTTCATATGAGGAATATTTCAAGAGATATTCAATTTTCTTTGAAATTGACGGTTAGTGGGCAGCTCGCGCGCGTGGTGACAATTGAATCGCTAGCGCTGAAGCGTGTAAGTTGAACTGTTCCTATCGTCGCCGTATTTATTTGATTTTAGTTGACAACTTACGTATGGAGAAATTCATGTCTTGGACACATCAGTTTATTTGATTAATAATAATAATCAACTTTGTTGCACGACCGTCCATTCGACTTGCGTGCACGACCGGTAAAGAAACAGTGGTTGTGCACGACCTCTACCGTTCACACGAATATTCATGAAAAAAGTCTTCAGTCGAGTACCAGCGACCAAGATGTCAACATCAGAGTTATTACGGGAAGGAATCCTAATTGTATTAGACTGGATACTAATAAGTACGTTTCTATTGAATAAAGTATGAAAATTAATCCAAAAACGTGACACTAATATGCGGAAAGCATTGCCTGCTGAACTGAAGCCGGAAATAACCCTGAGATTCCTAGCCTCTGGGGAATCATTTACAAGTCTTCAGTATTTGTTTAGAACTCCCAAGAACTCCATCAGCAACGTTGTCCCTGAAGTATTAGATGCTATTTATCATGCTTTGGAAGAATTCATAAAGGTAAGAAAAATATTTAATTACATTTACAATGATAAAATTTATTAAAATTGTAATTAAAATTCAAGAATCAAATATGTAGTTTCAAAATTGGCTGTCCACATTGAAATATTAGATGCTTGAGTGGCGACTGATGGCGGTTTGGAGAATGACACACCTTTCTCTGTGTCATTTGTATTTTTTTCCTGTAAAGAATAAATACATAATTGTTTATTTTACCGGTATAATGCAATTTATGCGTTTAACCTGTACTTTAATTTATAGATACCAGGAACTGAGGAGGCATGGAATGACATAGAGAAAGGTTTTGCTGAGAAGTGAAACTTTCCTGGATGTGCAGGCTCAATTGATGGAAAACATATTGTAATTTGTGCCCCAATGTTTAGTGGAAGTGATTACTATAATTATAAAAATAACTTCAATATTGTACTTTTATCAGTGTCAGATTCTAATTATCGTTTCAGTTATTTTGACATTGGAGCTCAGGGTGGATACTCTAATTGAGGCATATTTGATCATTGTTCACTGGAGCAAGGCATTGAAAGTGAAGCATTGAATATACCAAAAGGATTTGTCTTAGTCAGTGACGAAGCCTTTCCTTTGAAAGTATACCTAATGAGGCCCTATCCTAGGAGATGTCGAAATAAAGAATGTAGAATATTCAACTATAGATTATCACTTGTGAGAAGTACTGTAGAAAATGCATTTGGTGTTTTGGTATCACCATTCCGTATCTTTGAGAAACCAATTGCTACATCTGCTAGCACTGCGATAAAAATAGTTTGCACAGCATGTATTCTTCATAATTGGCTATGATCCAATGGCGATTCTAATTACTTCTCTCCAGAGTTGATAGACCAAGAAGATGTAGAAAACTGCACTTTTTCATCTGGTTCTTGGAGGAATGAACCACCCCCTCAAGTATTAGTATAATTTCATCCGTTGCCTCCCAGATTTCCAGACCACGATGCACGTGAGAAGAGAGAAAACTATTGTTCATATTTTAGCGGAGACGGCGCAGTACCCTGGCAGGGCGAAAAGATTTAACTAACTGGGTTGTATGTTTGTTACTGATAGTCTTCCTTTGCAACAATCTGTTCATGTAAACACATGCTTTATTTCCATTAAGCATTTTTGTAAGTATGTTCGACTACACGTATTTAAAGAAATGTAAATTATATATATCTATAATATATAGATGCTTCTTACACATGATATATATATCATATATATATGTATGTGTGTGTGTATGTATATGTGTGTGTGTGTGTATGTATATTTGTGTGTGTGTGTATATATGTGTGTACACATATATATATATATATATATCATCATCATACGTAGTCTGTCCATTGACAGGTCCGTGATTATTCATGGTTAAACTTGGTTCTCCATATACTCCTATTTTCTGCAGTTCTCTTCATGTCTTGATAGCTCTTTTTCCCTTTCAAGTCATCTACAAGCTGAAACCTTTTCCTACCTCTTTCTCTTTTTCCATCCAGTTTTCCACTTCTTTAATCATGCACTCTCTCCTCAGGTAATGCCCAATCCAGTTCGCCTTCCTCTTTCTGATAGTCTGTATAATCGTTCGCTTCTCTCCTATTCTTCGTAGTACTTCCTCGTTTTTCACCCTATCTGTCCATTTTATCTTCAGCATTCTTCTCCATGTCCACATTTCGAAGCTTTCCAAGTATTTAATATCATTTTTCCTTAGCGTCCAAGTTTCTGCTCCGTACAAAGCTATACTCCATACATAGCATTTTATCAACCTCTTGCGGATTTCCTGCTTTATATTTCCCGTTAGCAGGAGTTTCTTTCTTCTGAAAGCGGCTTTTGTTATTCTAGTCCTGATTTCATCTGTACATTTTGCTTCTCTCGTTATGATGCTTCCAAGGTATTTATAATCTGAAACTTGTTATAATGGCTTTCCTCCAATACTTATGTTGAAATTTTCTTCATCTTTACTTGATATTCGCATAACCTTGGATTTTTCTGTATTAATTTCCATACCGTATTTTCTACCTGTTATCACTAGTCTATTTATCATTTTCTGGAGTTCCTTTTCCTTTCTTGCTAGAAGTACTTGATCATCCGTGTATTTCACTGTTCTTATAATGCTTCCTCCGATTTTGAAATCTCCCGTGCCTTCTAACGCTTCCTGCATTAGTCTCTCTCCATATATATTGAATAGAATCGGCGATAGACAGCAGCCCTGTCTTACTCCTCTACTGATATGTACTCCGCTGGTGTCCGTATTCTCCAACCTGACCTTTACAACTTGATTCACATATAGATTCCTGATCAGTCTCCTGTCTTTCCAGTCTACACCTATATCCTTTAATATCCTCATCAGCAGTACCCAATTTACTCTATCAACGACGAAACATATACAGCAATCTTGACTGTACTCTATTGCCCCTTCTGATATGATTCTCACTACACCGATAGCATCTCTGGTTCCACGTCCTTTTCTGAAGCCGAATTGATCTTCCCCTAGCATTTCTTCTGCCTTTTTCTCTAGTCTTTTATTAGGAATCCTCGTGATGATCTTCGAAGTGTGACAGTAGAGATATCGTTCTGTAGTCCTTACACTGCATTGCCTTTGGCTTCTTCTTTAGAGGGATCATTGTTACATCTAAGAAATCCTGAGGCCACTCTCCCGAGTCGTAAATCTTGTTAATTAGTTTCGTAATCACTTTTAGTCCTTTCGATCCCATGACTTTAAGTACCTCTACCGGTATTCCATCGCTGCCTGTAGCTTTTCCTTTCTTTAGTTCCTGTATCACCTTTTCTACTTCACTTTTCATAATACTTGGTCCCAAGTTGTCTTTTTCAATGCACTTCTCTTCTTCCAGTTCCATTTGTACCGATCCTGCCTGCTTTTTATATAGTTCCTTAATGTATTCTTCCCATACCTGTGCTACATCCTTTGGTTCTGCGACTATTTTCCCATCTGTATTAATAATTCCTTTACCACGAATCCCATTAGACTTCTTATCTTCTAACTCCAGTGCCCTAGCGTACATCATATCGTATCGTCCTAACTTCTCCATCTGTTGTATTTCCTCACATTTTTCTTTTATCCAATTTTCCCTAGCTTTATCTGTTACCCTTCTCATCTCATTGTTTATGCGTCTATAGTTGGCTTTACCTTCTTCACTGTTAACGTTTTCCCATTTTCTTCTCTCATCCATTTTCTCCAGCATTTCCTTAGTGATCCATGGTTTTCTGATTTTCTACTCTTGTTTCCCAATCTCTTTATTCAAGGTATCTTTGATGCTGGCTTTCACTTCCTCCCATTCTGTATCCACGGTCTTCGGTTTGTTTTCCAAATTTCTAAGGCTATCTTCCAACTTCGTGCTGAAGGCATCTTTCCTTTCTTTCAGTTTTTCTAGGTCCCAAGTCTGTCTATCTCTTCTCGTTTTCCTTATTTGTTTCAGCTTTGTAGTTACATCGACTATTAGAAGGATGTGATCTGAATCAATGTCTGCTCCTGGTAATGTCTTAGCATTTTTTATGCTGCTCCTGAATCTTTGTTTTACTAGGATGTAATCTATTTGGCATCTCATTCTATCTCCTGGGCTTTTCCATGTGTACAGCCTTCGTTTATGGTGTCTGAACCATGTATTAGTCACTACTAAGTCGTTATTAACACAGAATTCTACCAGTTTTTCTCCTCCTCGGTTTCTTTTCCCAAGTCCGTATTGACCGACAACATTTTCTTCTTGTGCTTCACCAACTATGCCGTTCCAATCTCCCATTATTACGCAGTTTACCTTTCCTCTTCCGTCTTCTTCGTAAATCTCGTTAATTTGTTCATACATCTCCTCAATTTCTTCTTCTTCATGAGTGGACGTTGGCATATATACCTGGATTATCAACGTCCACTGGGACTGCCTTTAGCTTTATTGCCATCAACCGATCGTTCGTTGCTGTTATTTTTGTCACGCTCTTCATCATATCTTTCCTAAGTACCAGAGCTACTCCCCTTGCTCTACTATTTCCTCCTGAGTAAACTACCGTGAATTCTTCCGAGTCGAACTGTCCTTCTCTTTCCCATCTAGCTTCGCTCAGCCCTATGATATCAATCCTATTTCTTCTTTCAGGTTCTTTAGCTTTCCTGCCTTCCTCATGGTTTTTACATTCCAAGTACCTAAGCGTAAGTTACCTTCGACAAATGCTTTCCTCAAGGCAGTCCCCGCCCGGATCCGATTGGGGGACTCTTTTACCTCCGGAATATTTTACCCCGAGAGAACTCATATTGTCCAACCATATAATCATTACTATGGAATTTCAATGTGGTTAGTTTCCCTCTTGCTTTCCACATCGCAGTACTGTAGCTGTTCAAATCGTCCCGATCACGCCTGCAGCTCTATTGGATATAGACCCAGCCAACATAATTTGTTTTCGGCTCTATACCATACTGACAGTACTGCTGCCTACTGTCAGGCACCGGTGAGTTTTTTTTTTGAAAAACCTCCATTCGCGGGGTTTGAACCCCAGAACTTTGTAACGGAAAGCCGAAGGATGTAGATTAATTCCTTCTAATTTTAATTTCCAAATGAATAAGAGGCTGCACGTCGAAAAATCGCATTTTACATATTAAGTAATGGGAAATGGAAATGCCTCCCTTGGAGGCGAACCAAGGAATTTTTTCATGATTTAAATTCGTCATTCTCTGAATACGTGTTAATCAAGCATCCCTACCAAATTTTGAGTTTCCATCATTATTATTTCTTGAGTTATTAGTGTTTGCATAGCGTGACCAACCAACCAACAGGCAACATCTTTTATTATATTAAATTCCATTGTTTTTCAATCGTGAGATTTTTCTGTTTACGTTTCGTAACACCACTTATGGGTTGTATTCTTTTTTTTAAGTCATGTCAAAATAAAATTTAACAAAAGTATTAATTGCATTAATGAAAAACAATTACTATCGCCATGAATCTAAACATGTGGTTCTAATGAGGTAAATGAAATAATGAAAATAGATGGGCATACATAATTTAAAGTAATTTCCAGAGTATTAGGATTTTTTACATATAACTTTAAAAAAGTGTCGAGTTTTTGAGAATGCCAGGTTTTTGAGGTTTTACTGTATAAGTATTTGCTCTATTTGTATATTTTTATGTATTTTTTCTTATGTTCTATCTATGTCTATGTTACTTCTTGCCTTTTATTTGTTGATACTCAAATCCTTAGCTTTTATCTCTTAATATTTTTTCTTCTGTATCTGTTTAGGGATTTTTCGTGGTTTTTTATACCTCCCTCCTCTTCGTAGGTGTTTTTCTGCAGTGGGACTTTTTTACTGTGTTAAAAGAAGTTAAGAAGATAAAAAGGTTATATAGGTTTAAGAAAGTCCCTTGCATCAAAAGACAATGAAAATTAGTGCTGACGGAGGACATACTATTACGTATGATGACCAATGTGCCAGTTTTCGGAGGACGTAATAGTACATAAGACAGCGTTTATGGGTTAAAAGGTACAGCTTTAATATTAAAAATATAACGTCATCTTAATCATCAAAATGTCCATCATGATCTTGAAGATGCACCAATGGCAGTATAAACCAGGCATTTAAACCCTAAATGTTTGCTTGGTCCTATACTTCATAGAATTCTTAGTCGTCTGTGAGTATAAACATAAACGCAAGTGTGTTGCAGTAAATTTACTATCGAAACTTGCAGTTTTTAAAACTTAGTCAGAAATCTTCATGTATGACTCGCTGTCAGGCCCGGCCCAAGGTACCTTGGCGCCCCAAGCGCAGAGTCGTTTGGGCGCCCTTGCCGACCAAATTTTCTTGCTAGCTTTTTAAGAGATTGCTACCCTGCCAAACGGGAGACGATACACTCTTATTCAATTCATACAAAATAATAAACAATTTTACAAAAATGGGGTATATTTACAAACAATTTAATATAAAATTTACATACATTTTCACAGGTGCAAAATCGTTTAGTAGATCTTGAAATCTGATTGTGTTAATTTTGCATAATTTATTTATTAAAATGTTTTATATATGCAATTTCTAATATACAGAATATTATGATTAAAATTTCACAAAAATAAACGTTTACAAAAATGGAGTCTATTTACATTGAATTTAATGTAAAAGTTACATAAAAATATTTACATGAAATTCTGTTTTCGCGCTTTTAGAAATGCAAAGTCATGTAACAGATCTTCAAATTTGATTGTTTTTAAAACATCGTGCCCTATAGAGATAGATGCCAGTCCAGTCAGTCGCTTTTGAGACATGGTTGATCTCAAATAGTTTTTAATAATTTTTAATTTAGAGAAACTCCTTCGCGAAAAAATTCGACTTCGAGATTTTTACGGAAATACACGTTTTAGGTGTCGCTGAATCCGAAAAAGTGGTTTTCGCAATGCAGTCTGTCTGTCCGTTACTGGCTCTGGAGCCTAGACGGAAGAACAAAAATGAATGAAATCTCGTACTTAGGCATTTTATCATACTGAGCAGAGTATACATAGAAATGGTTGACATTGATCAATAATTGAGAGTAGTTTATTCTACGCATTTTTAACAACAATCCGATTTTCTCGAAAACGGCTTTAACAATTTTGATCAAATTTCGTACAGTTATTTGAGTTTACGTCTTCAATAATACTCTATAGTTCATATTTCTCAAAAAATGAATATAAGGCTAGTTTATTCTACGCAACTTTAACAATAATTCGATTTTCTCACAAACGGCTATAACGAATTTGATCAAATTTCGTACAGTTACTTGTGTTTACGTCTTCAATAACACTGTATAGTTCTTATTTCTCAACAAATGAATATAAGGCTAGTTCTTGGCAACTTTAACAACAATTCGATTTTCTCAGAAACGGCTCTAATGTTTTTCATCAAATTTCGTACAGTTACTTGAGTAAACATTACAATAATACTGCTTATTTCATTTTTCTCAGTGAATGAATATAAGGCTAGTTTATTCTTGGGCAATTTAAACAAAAATTGGATTTTCTAAAAATAGGCTCACACGATTTTCATTTTCTAAAGAAACTAAACGACGCATTAGTACGTATATGAGAAAGTTTGTACAATGTTTGTTGTACCGATTTTTTCATAAAGAGAATCATAAATTTCACCGGAATGAAATCTGAAAGGTTTGATCGCCTCTACTTTCCCATCTAGTTTCGCTCAATGGTTTCAATGTGAACTTACTAATGTTTTTAATTAAAACAGACCAGCGTCTTGTAGATCCACTCATAAAAACATAGATAACTTGTATTGCTCTAAAAAATGATACAGCGATGTGAGATGATTTAGCAGCATCATTAACGACAAGATTCAAAGAGTGAGAATGGCAAGGAACAAAAAATGCTCGACTATTTACATCAAATATTCTTTTTTGAACACCCAAATGTCTGCCTTTCATGTTTGAAGCATTGTCGTAAGCTTGACCGCGCATATTACTTATGGGAATACCCGCCTTTTCTAGTTGCTTAAAAATTGCCTCAGTAAGTTCTGATGCAGATGTATTCTCGACCGGAATGAAATTTAGGAAGTGCTCACAAATTTCTACCCCTTGATTGATGTTAATAAAACGTAACATTATTGACATCTGTTCAATATTTCTTATGTCTGGTGTACAATCAACAATTATCGAATAATACTTCGCCTGCTTTAAATTTTCTACTATCTTACTTCGTACTGCCTGGGACATTAGCTGAATTATTTCATTTTGAACAGTTTTACCTAAATAGTGATTATGAAGTTCATTTGATTTTACTCTTTGCAGATGCTCTGCCATGACAGAATCAAATTTTGCCAGCAGCTCTACTAATTGTAGATAATTCCCATTATTGCTTTCATACAACCTGTCTGATGAACCCCTAAATGAGAGACATTGATGGCCGAGAAATCCGACTATTGCAAATAGTCTTTCTAATACTCCTTGCCAATGACGACTTTCAGCACTCAAATTTTTCTGCAAATAGGCATCTAATATTTCATTACTATTCTATTCTATCCATTTTTTTTATGTGATTCAAAGAGAAATTGGGAGATTTCATGCTCTTTAAGGGTTTGACTCAAATTTCTCCAGTCATTATAACCATCCTCAGTTATGGAAATTTTTGTCAAGCTAAAGAGTTTACAAAAAAACTAAAACACTGCGTTTTTAATTGGCGAATAAACTAGCCATGTTCTATTAACTTCCTCTCCATTTCTCAGCTTCCTTTTGACGTTTGCAACTGTAAATCGCCGGTTATTCTTATCTTTAGGGTAATTAATATTTGCACTTGGCTTTGCTGGTCCTTTTAAAACTGCCTCCAATCTAAATGAATGCGTGAGGTCAGAGGGCCAGGTTGCAGGATCTGAAATATTTTCAACGATTCCATCGCCACATTCATCTCCAAGATAATTTATCACAGTATCTGCCTCTTCCGCAGACTTAGATGAATCAAGCTCATTTTTCTTTTCTTCGAAATGAACCACATTTTTACTTGTTACTGATTATGTCAAAGCTAGATCTTCTTTTAAGAATTTATGTAAAGACCCCGATTGATTTTTAATTTCTAATTGAGTCTTAGCCTTTCTCTTGCGATATTCGGCACCAGATAATTTTTTACGACTAAGCATCGTCCGTTTTTACTGCAAAAGAATAAGGTACGGTGTCTTAATTTTTTATAATAATGATATTAAAATATAATAAAAGCTAACAATTATTCATAGTATTAATTGATATTTTTACAGAAATATATACACTATATGTTTTTCTGAACTGTCTTAATTAACATAGAAGCGATAAATTTAAAGTTGTAAGTTAGAACAGCATTTCCTAAACTGTGTTCCGCGAGATGCTAATAGGTGTTCCGCGAAAAAATCGATGCTAGCAGTATTACTACATTCTAAATTTATATAGTTGTTCTTATTATTACACGATAATCCTCCTTTAAGAAATCGTGTGCCATACCCGAGAACGCCAGGAAATCACATGATAAATTTATTTATTAGTTTATTTCTTATTCATTTCTATCTAATGTGTTCCGTCAATACATTATAATTTAAAAAGTGTTCCGTGGTCAAAAACGTTTGGGAAACGCTGAAGTTAGAATATCTACACCTAAGAAATCTTGCAACCTACTAATCTCAATGTTAAAACAACAAAATATTTACTCGCTGCATTATAAAGTTTTCCAAGAACCTCATAATCATCAAACCCGAGATTCTAAAAGAATAGATATATTTAAATGAAATGCAATTTACCTCACAAAGTAACGTAAGTTGACAGAACGGACAATTGCGAGACCTCATCATAAAAAACATGTTAGTCAATCGCGCATTCAAAATTAATCTTTGCACCACGTCTCATCCTATCAAGCAAAATTATTTTATTTTGCACGGTTTCTGTTTGGATTTTACCAAAAATGTCTTTCTAAAATAAAATCGTAATGTCCATCATCGTGATCGTAACGCTCTAATTAAAGAGCGAGCAAAGGGAGGTGGGTGGCGAGCGTTAGCGAGAAGGGGAGTAGTAGTAATTAGGTTTTTAGGTGCGTCAACAGCTAAGGTCATTTTGCACAGTCAAATTCTGTTAGAGAAAATCAACATACATCACAACATCCATGCCCCAAGCGGGATTCGAACCCGCGACCTTTGGGTTAGAAGGCAGGCGCACTGCCTACCAGTCTAACCCGGCCGGCTCCCGCGCGAGCAGGGGACTTGCCCATATAATTAATATGGATTGAAAATATTCAATGATTTTTCTTCAATGTAAATGAAAATGTTTTTCCTACGTCTCTCAATAAATGTTAAAAATTGCATAAAACACGGACTTACCTCTATAAATTATATTCCTTTCAGTCGAAGGTGTTTCGTTGATCTGCTAGTATGAAACGCACAATGTATCACTTCCCTTCCTCCTTGAACTTAAACACAAGTCAACTGAGTGAGACAGAGGCTAACAGAGAGCATTCACCAAGCTCTTTCTCGTTACTAAGTGAGAATGGTGAGAATGCAGCAGTGTGTGCGCTTTATAGTAGATTGGTATTTCCGAGCATTTTGAATATTCCAAGAAAAAAAAGAATGAAATACAATAATAGGGCACGAAGCGACATGGGGCAATGTCATTGGTCTTGGCCGGCTAAATGAAAGTGTGCCGCCCTCCACGTTTCTTTCCGATGCTCTTTGTTTTGCGCTCCAGGGATTTCCCCGGGAGAAATGCATTCTTTGACCATAGTTAAGGCCGAAGCTCGGCTCCCACCCTTCCGATTTTATGACCCCTAGGATTATAAGAAATCTCCTCTAGCCGCCCTCGATGCAGAAGTCCATGAATTCTTTGGAGGGTTGGAGAAGGGCTATTAAGAAATGCCATTAAACGAAAGGGGGCATCGCTCCCGCTTCCCGCCCTTTTATGCAGCTGTGCTGTCAAAAATTGCCAAGTGGGAAATATTTGCAAAGGTCTTCAAGATCAGGGAATCTTAGGGACTTGGTTTTATGGTTGGATTTTACAATTCCTTCTTCGCGTGTGTAAGCCGAGGTTTCAAAACGGTATCTTCGGATGCCGTTTGTCTGTTACTGGCTCTAGAGCCTAAATGGTAGAGCGAAAATGAATGAAATCTCATACTTCAGCATTTATCATACTGAGCAGAAGCTACAAAGAAACGGATGACATTGCTCAATAATTAAGGGAAGTTTATTCTACTCATTTTTTACAACAATTTGATTTTCTCAAAAACGGCTCTAACAATTTTGATCAAATTTCGTACAGTTACTTGAGTTTACGTCTTCAATAATACCAAATAGCTCATATTACTCAAAATTTAAATATATAAGGCTAGTTTATTATAGACAACTTTAACAAAACAGGCGACTCCCGAGATTCGAGTGTTCGAGATTCGACAAATTCGAGATTTCGACCCAGCCGATCGAATTGGGAACTACTTTACGTGGAGTAATTTGTTTCGACCAACCACACGAGGTTCAGTTTTAGTGTAGACATAGTTATATCTGCTCTAATTGTTTGAATTTGTGCTGATTTCACTCTTTTTTCTGTTAATCTTTTATTTTAATTTATTTTATTGATTTACTTATAAATTTATCACTCGACATGGCATCTAAAAGGAAATGTAATAGTGATAATGTAAGTGAATCAAATAAAAGAGTGCATAAGACTCAAAGATATGAATTGAAATTAGAAATTTTAAAGCGTGTTGAGAAAGGTGAAAGCCATACTGAAATCTCACGATCGTTGGGAATGTGTCCTTCAACTAATAGCACTTCTGTGAAACAGAAGGAAAAAAATTCTAAAACGTGATAAATTCAGGTAATTTGATAACAACAATAAACAGTCCTAGGCGCATTGTTGTGATTCCTAAAATGGAAAAACTTTTAAAACTTTGGGTAGATGATCAGTGTCAGAAACACATTCCTATTAGTGAGACCCTGATTACAGCATAGGCTGTAGACGGCCCGGTCCGCACAAGTCATTTGTAACAAACGACTCGCGCGAGCTGGACTGGCTGTCTGCAGCACAACCCTGCATACATCTATCTCTACAAACAACTATATATCACAGCGAATTAATATAAAAGTTATTAAAAAGCACAAAATAACTTGCAGCCTCGCCAGTTAATTTAAGGTTATGCAAACCTGCCCTTCTCTTAAATCTGTTAAACCAGCCATGACTTGCACTAAATGGAGGCTCATCAACAGAAATTTCATCCATCCTTTCCTTCAAATCATCATACAGATCCTTAGCCTTTGCTCTAATAGGAATGTGTTTCTGACACTGATCATCTACCCAAAGTTTTAAAAGTTTTTCCATTTTAGGAATCACAACACCATGCCTAGGACTGTTGAACGACACATTCCCAACGATCGTGCGATTTCAGTATGGCTTTCACCTTTCTCAACACGTTTTAAAATTTTTAATACTACTCATTCCTCCATTTAAATAACATGGGAATGGTTGAGGCAGATTTGATTTAATTTAGATTTTTAATTTACGTAAAATAATCATACAAACAAAAAATTATTTTTTCCTTTTTAGTGCAAAAAATAAGTTATACATTTAAAATATTTATTATATAATTTATTCATAATTTAATATTGTTGTATTAACATATTAGTAATGTTATTTTATCTTTATATAACGTGAGGGGAGACTTTTTCCTGAGATGCGGGAAAGTATCCCCCGATTATAACATGCAAGTACACCTAGACCTCGCTTTGCATCATTTCAGTTTGCGTCGTTCTCAAAGTTGCATTGTTAAACAATTAAAACCAAAATTTTGCTTTGAGTCGTAAAATTCTGCATTTGCATTGTTGTGGTATGTTAAGCTATCAGTAAAAAAACTTTTGAATTTTATTAAGCTTAAATTTGATAAAAACTTGCTTGATAAATTTTATTGAACATCTCTGTGTTCAGTACGAACAACAAATAATTTGATTACCGAACTGTTTGGGCGAAAACCGAACGGGTAGTAACTCTAGGTAAGTTTGGGGATTCATGCAAATCTACACAGCATTTCACTAAAGGGCGAAGCAGCTAGTGCAGATACTGCAGCGGCAGGACATTTCACCGAAGAGCTGAAAGCGATAATTCGTGAAGGTGGCTATACTCCCAAACAAGTCTTTAATGTGGACGAGACTGCCTTATTTTGGAAACGTCTAACAACTAAAACTTATATCGCCAAAACGGAGAAATCTGCACCAGGAGTTAAAGCTAGCAAAGATAGACTTACTCTTCTTTTAGGTGGTAACGCAAAGGGAGATTTTAAATTTAAACCTCTTCTTGTCTACCACTCGGAAAATCCCAGAGCTATGAAGGGCTATTCAAAGGATCGACTTTCTGTCCACTGGAGAGCAAACAAAAAAGTCTGGATTACAGCAGTTTTATTTATGAAAGACTACTGCACTAATGAGAACTTAGACTTTAAGACATTAAGTCTATTAGATAATGTTCCTTGATGACCTTGATGACATCAGAAAACGTAGTTTATTTTTTTTGCCTCCTAATACAACATCATTGATCCAGCCAATGAATCGGGGAGTAATTTCAACTTTTAAAAGTTATTACCTCCGACGTACATTTAAACAACTTCTAAATGCTACTGATGGACAAGATAAGCCTACTATGCAGAAGTTTTGGAAAACATTCAACATAATGAATGCCATAAAAAATATTTCAGGCTCGTGGGAGGAGGTGAAACCTTCATGTATGAATGGTGTTTGGCGCAGAATATGGCCAGAATGTGTTCATAAAATAAAAGATAGCGATGGTGCCATTGTAGAAGTTGATAAATTGCCCATGATTCGTCAAGAAATAGCTAACTTAGCTAGAGAATCTAACTTCGAGGGAATGGACAAGAGTGACATAGATGAATTGTTTGTCTCACATTATCAAGAAATGGGCAATGAAGAGTTAATACAGCTGGATTTACAAACAGCTAACGAGCAATACAGTTTGGAAGAAATTCCTATGCAACCAACTTTAACTTTAAAACGAATCTCCAAAGTCCTGAGTTTGATCGACGAAGCTATTGAGGTTTTTACGAATGACGATCCTGACAGGGAAAGAAGTTCAAAAGTAGCACGGGCGATAGTGCATGATATCAGTTGCTACAAGAAAATTTACATGGCCCAAAAAAAAGGAGCTGTTCAGCAGACTTTAGATAAATATTTGAAGAAAAAGAATCGGAAGGCGTCTCAACCTCAAAGCCTACAGATTCGGAGTCTGAGAAAATTAGTTCCTCATAAAATTATTGAGTTTTGTGAAAGTTGTTCCTTAATGTTTATATGTTGAAAAATAAAGTTATTTTTCTATTTATTTCAATTCATTCTTTTATTTCATAATTGAAAAGGCAAATGACGATTAATTTACAATTTCTTAAAATATTCTTTCTTGAAAATTGTAGTGCCGGTACATATCTTCGATATTTCAATGGTTTCTTATGGAAAATTGTATTTCGATTTGCGTCGTTTCAGTTTCCGTCGTGTTTTTCAAGAACTTAACCCCGCAAAGCGGGCCCTGGGTGTATATGGAAAAACGATGTTCGACATTCGACAATTCGATATTCGACCACGTTTTCAGGAACACATCCCCATCGAATCTCGGTAGTCGCCTGTAATTTGATTTTCTCAAAAACGGCTTAAACGATTTTGATAAAATTTCATACAGTTACTTGAGTATACGTCTGCAATATTACTACATATTTCTTTTTTCTCAATGCATGAATATAAGGCTTGTTTTCTTCTTGGGCAACTTTAACAAAAATTGAATTTTGTAAAAACAGACTCATACGATTTTTATTTTGTAAACATAACTAAACAACGCATTATTATATGAGAAAGTTTGTACAATGTATGTTGTACCAATTTTTTACTTTCTCCATATACGTAGTATAGAGGAAGTATTGTATTCAAGAAAAATCTGATGTGGCCAACACGACTTTCTCCATATTTGGGATATAGATATTTAAATTATTATGAATAGCATTATAAGGCAAAATTATTATTTCGTATCGTAAAAGAATACAGTCGTCCTTATTGCCATAAATTATATTTTGAATATGTTTACAGAATTCACTGCTACCTGGTGGTGGCGCTGAATACTGGAAATTTACGAATAAGCAAAATATTATTCTCTACAACTTTAGTCCTAACAAAGATTACCAATAATGACATTTTTATGGAGATATTTGACGGAAACCTAAAACACAGATTATTTATAAATAATTCCTAAACAATAACTGATATGGAAAATTGTTTCAAATGAAAGATGTAGAAAATTACATTCTCTATAACCTTTGTATAGAATTGTATATGCAATAATGATGTTTTAAAGAAATATCACAAAAACCGAATCGGGTTTCGAATAAACCTCGATTTCTGGTTAACCGGTATTGTCCAAAAACTAATCAGTTCTTTGTGCTCATGCTAAAGTGTTATATATGAAATTTGGTATTAATATGGCAAGTACTTTTTGAGTTAGAGCACCCACAATCACGTACATCCATTCATCCATCTCCTCCACACATGCGAACATGCACGCCCACCTGCACGCACGCACACTAACATACACACACACATCATTCCGAAAATAATCTAAAGGTGTTCTAGGGACCTCAAAACATGTATTTCCGTTGAAATCTCAAAGTCGATCTTTTTCGTGATCACAATACTTTCATAATGGTGTTCTTGTATTTGTTGATAAATATGCTTTCGTAAGCATTTTACAGAATGAAAGCAGGTGTTTGAAGTTGAATATGTGCTGTACAGAAAACCTTCCTCTATACCAAAATAGTGGATTTGAACAGTATGTCTAACTTTTAAGTGAAATATCTTATCAGCATCAAAACCTTTGTTGTATAAGGGTAGCATTTTAGGTCACATTTATTCAACAAAAAAGTGTCGTATGTACAGGTACATATGCTACTTCATTAATGTATGTATATTTATGTGTGTATACTTGCAGTGAAGTTCAGAGGAAAGTAAACAGAAATTTGACTTAATGAGTAATTTTAATATAGACATTACTGTTGTAAAACATACATAAAATATTCAAATTCATTTATATGGTAACATCTTCGAACATATTTCTTGCAGGCTAAGCATTCAATAAAAAAAATACTTTTATAGCTCAGCTTCAAAAATAGTTCTGTCTCTTCTATATATAGTTACACATTTATCTTAATCATTTCAATTAAAATTTCCACAGCAACAGTTGTTTCAAAGGCCCATTAAAACAATTCAAATGAAAGAAGAAACTTTATTTCTAAAATGAGTTTTTTGAAAAATAATATGGAGTTGAGATATTTAAATTTTGGAATGTGTATTTGTAGCACCTTGTGAGTTAAACATATATTGTATTTAATCGATTGTAAGCTGACCCTCAATTTACACAAGGGCACGAGAGGAAAATTCCATGTTGGGTGTACAAACATCCTGGTCTTCCAGGATTTATCATGAAAAAATACCAAAAAGGAAGAATGCTCTGATTTTTTCAATTCATAATTAAATAAAAAGGTATAAACTAAAATTATGACAACAGAAATCACATTCTATTCAAGCATTCAATACAATTTTTACTAAAATGTAATTTGCCCCGGTCCCAGATTTTTAATCTTGCAACAAAAATATCCCGGTTTCTCTCTTTGTCTTTTCCAACATCTCACATTGGACTCATCAATCCCATAGTGCCATTGTGCAGCAAGATTTGATGGTTTTCCCTCATATGCTATCACTTTTCTCTTAAAGTCTGCAGAATAATGTGTTCGTCGCATTATGGGATTATTGAAAAAAACTGAAAAACTCGCCAAAGTAAATGATAAAAATTTACGCTTGCAAAGGCGCAAGGAAAAGATGGTTGGCTCAGGGAATCCTAGGATTACGTGCATACTTGAGATGGCTCGGGAGTGAATTTATTGAAACATTTATTTCTTTCTATTCAATTACTGTGATTCTTTTTACATACATTTAAAGTAGATAGCTTACTTATATATTAATACGCTTATATCTAAAATTATAATGTAACTACAGGCACTAATGCACTGATTACTTTACTTTTTTGTTCATTGATTTTTAAGACTCGATTCTAAGCTGTGGCAATTTTTAGGGAGGTAAAAAAGTAAAAATGGTCGGCTTACAATTGATTAAATACGGTATGCGCAGTAAACACACAAAACACTACTTGTTATGATATTTGCAGTTAAATTAAAAGATGTAACTTATTTAATATTCATGAAAGCAATTTCTGATTAAGAGAAAGAAATTTAGGATGATTTACTATGAAATAAAATATGAAATATTGTGCTCATTTTTATACACAACAATTACATATAGTATTTAATATGTTTGAATGGTGGGCCATCAACCAAGCCTCAGTATTTAGCCAACTACACCACAACAGTAAATATTTCAGCTGGTATGACACACAGACACGAATTTTAGAAGACATTTGATAACAAAATGACATCGATTCAATCTCAAATTCACAGCCTAAGGCAACTTATCTTGGCTCCATATTATAGCAACATTGAGGGAAGCACAACACTGCTTTTCCTTCATTTTACTCTGGGAGAATGAAAGCTAACTTTAAAAACGCATGTGTTCCTTTTGCAGCTGGAATAAACAGGAGAAGACATAAATAATACCGATTCTTCACCACATGAACGGTGCCCTTTCTCGCAAAAGCTTTACCCCAAACCGAGTCCACTCAGATGGCCTAATCCACAGTTCATGAGCTGGCTCTAAACAAGACATAATGGCTGCTCCTTTCCAGGCAGTGATCTGTTGATCCATGTCCTTTGGCTGAGTGATAACGTCAAGTTGTTCTAGGAGAGAAAAAAAGGGAACTCTTATTTTAACATATTCAGGCCTGACTCTTCATAATGGATATTTTTTTAGAAAAAGTATTGCATCTATTATGCGTACGTATATTTATGAATGTCTTCTTTAACCTTTTCGTAACTACCTTTTTGCAGGAGACTAAAAAATACTTTGTACGAGGATAAGTCAAAATATCTGCATCATATTTTTATTTTTGCACTAGAATTGGTTATGTAGCTGACCGTTGGTGGAACTGCAAACACTACGCCTACAAGCTGACCTTGACACTAATTGTTTAGTTAAACTCCCATTGTAAACATGGCCACACCACTTTGACTTTGCACCAAAGAAGAGCAACATGGTGATGTTCATTGTTGTGGGCTGAGGGCATAAAAAGGGCTGAAATTCTCTAAATATTATCTGTACAGTATGATGAAAATGTTTTGATGGAGCTGGTTTAGAATAGGTGACGTACCACTAGCGCCACAACTGGCAAGAAAATGAACTACGTAGCACTTGAATCATAGATGTTCTTTACGCTTAGCAGTTTTCAAATGACGGAGTTATCACACAATTGCTTAGCTTTTGCACCCTGACTTGCACCATATCTCTCACCCTGTCCCGAAGATACGGTGCCCAAAGCAGAGCAAATAATAAGGGTTGATAGTTGGGCAACAGTCGGGGGATATGGAGATTGAGTAGTGCTGGGTGCCTTCGGTACCCTGAAGGAATTCATATCTCCCTCTCCATGCCAGTGGAGTAGCACAACACTGCAGAAAGAGATCCTACTACGTAGCTCTAATTCTGACCAATAGGGGCACCACAGATACATCACCTATACTAAACTTTAGCCGTTTTGACAAAGCAGAGCATGTAGGGATGGTTTGAAATATTTAAAAAATGGCAGAACAAGCTTTGCAGATTCAATACTGACCACTGATGACAGGAGTAATAATCAACAAAGTCATGTGACACCTTGAGGTAAGCCATATTTCTACTTGTATCTATGAAATACTCCATGGCAGACTTAAAATCGAG
The DNA here is from genome assembly GCA_036926305.1 of Uropetala carovei. Lineage (NCBI taxonomy): Eukaryota > Metazoa > Arthropoda > Insecta > Odonata > Petaluridae > Uropetala > Uropetala carovei. Next base: position 416,078 of record JAXCHB010000220.1, on the reverse strand, counting down.
AACGTTTAAAAATCACAGAGTGAATATTATCCTCCCACTGTTAGCTCGATTCTCTCATCAATGAGGTCTGTTACAAGAAAACTGTTTATATCAACAATACTTAGGAAACAAACGATTTATCCAATCACAATTTGTAGAAAATCTAATTATTTCAGTTACGTAGTTTTAAAAACAGTTTGCTTTGGAATAATCTATGCCACACGAAAATATCATTTAAAACAATTTATTAGTAATATTTTAATTAAGTTCAACAAATATTTGGTTGTCATGTAAACAAAGCAAAATCGCACACAAATTAAAAAATGATTTTACGTTAAAATGTACCCCATATAAATGCACTCTCAACTTCGGTGACAATGGGAGTTGTCGTGGTAGCTTATGACTGGTATTATAAAACTGATAAAATCACGTATTTTTCTGATTCTAAACGCGTTTTTATGCTAATTCGATCAGGATTCAGATTTTATCTTCAATAAAAATAAACTTTGTTCTTTCCTTCATAGAAGCATCTAAGTCTCAGGTTCGTACCATGTTTCTAAGTAATTTTAAAATTCAAATGAAGGATAAGCTGCACTCATCCCTATGTTATTCACATGGAGAAAATGAAAAAAAGAAAATATTAAAAAAAATTAGAAAGGTCAATCAAATCGGTATAAAACCTGACTAAACTCTTTATTTTGATTAAAATGACACCTTCCTCTTGTTTCTACATGCTGTTGTTGCTGAGTTATAAAAAAAAACTACATACATACAAACTATAGATATCTATAGATTCTAATCTAAAACCATCAATCCTAATTATCTTGCATTCTAACAATAAGAAGCAAGGCTGATACTTTCACCTAAAAAAGTCTCTAATGCATCCCACTTGTGTCGCCATGATATTTTTCTGAAATGAATACAGTGTACTCTGGATTACCCGTGGGTGGATTATCCATTTTGCGGGTTATCTGTGCATGATTTTTCCATATTTATCATGAATTTTTATTTATGAAAACTATGCTTTGCACTATTCATCTATTAATACATGCGGAGTTACGCAATACTTTTCGCTTGTTTACTTATGCAAAGAAGACATATTGCACAAAAAACATCTTACATAAAGTTTTTTTTAAGGTAAAGCGACTGTAAAATGATATAATGCTCTTTTACTGCTGATTACCATATATTCCAGCATATAAGTCGAACTTTGAAGATTAAAAAATTTTTCCTAAAACTTAGAGTTGACTTATATGCCAAACATAAAATGTGAACCTTAAATTACAAATGAATAACATCGCTATTTACGAAGACCGATGGTCTTTCGGTGGAGGTGATCGCTATTTTTAATCAGCTGTTCCAGTGGTTCTATGATGTTTCCCCCAAAGCACTTCACCCACGAGACGTTTCACCCAAAGACACTTCGCCCATGAGACGTTTCACCCACAGATACTTCACCCACAAGACTTTACACCCACAGACGTTTCATCCATGCCCTTTCACCCCTAGTTTTTCACCCACAAGTCACTTCACCCACAAAGTTTCATCCAAAGAAGTTTCACCCACAGGAGTCTCACCCATGATTCGGAAAACGCATGAAACGTATTAAATTTAAATAAATATAATATGGGAGAAATAAGTATTAAATAATAACTTTTATTTTTTATTTTATGCATTCCATCCCTCTTTTTTCCATTTGCTGAGGGAAATTATAAAAGCGCAAGCAGATAATGAAAAAATGATGGTTGAAGTAGAATTTGGAAAAATGGTAAGAGAATCAAGTAGGATGAAGTATAAAAAAGTTACGGAGAAGTTACAGTCAGTTGCACTAGAGTATGAAGATTACAAGCAGTGTAATCGCATAACTGATTACACTGTTCGACAGCATTTTTGTTTCCTGAACTTTGAAGGGTGATTCTTTATGATTTCGGCACGCTGAAAACAAATCCGCAATCCGTTTTTTTCCATCACCCTCCATTTTTTTTTAAATTGCAAAAAGCTATTTTTTCAGTCGATTTTTTCTCGAAAATTCTTAGATGGCAACAAAAAATGATAACGCAATCTGATTTGCGGCTTATTACTCCAAAAGGTTGCTACTATGAATAAAAAAATACATCAGTTCAAAAATAAATTACTGTAGAAGCCACAAGCACAAAAAACTGACATTTTTGTGAAAAAATGGGAAAAAACGGAAATTTTTGAAATTGAAAATGACATAACTCTCCAAAAAGAAATCGTAAAAAATTTTTGTAAGCGTATATTTGAAGCTTATTTTCCCTACTTTAAGTCACTTTTTCAAGAACTGAATTACGATCATTTGTTAAAAAGTTATTAGCATTTGAAGCACCTAGAGCGCATGGCTCGAAGAGTCCACGGTTAGATTCATCGCCGCTATATCCACCGCTAGGCTGCGACGTAATCTATCCGTAGTCTTCTCAGCTCACACATTGCGCCGCATCAAATGCAATAACCTTTCAACAAATAATCAAAAATAAGTGTTTTTCTGTTGTCCAGTGAATTATTCTTCATCAAATATTCTTTTAAGTATTAAAATTATTTTTGCACATTGAAAACAAAAGTAGATTTTTATTCCTCAAAGAAATGTTGTAATAGGTATAGATGATATTTATTGCCAGGATAATTATATAAACTGCATCACTGAGTTCGATAACAACAATTCTATAAAATATAATAAAGGTTAATATTCTAACATCGAAAATATTTCAGTATTATTATGTAGAATAAAATAAGGTAAATCCTCTCTAGTAGAATCATAATCTTACACCGATATGCCTTACTTTGATTAAAAGAGCGATGTCGCGTTCGCGACTGTTTCTTTGCTTTTTTAATCGAAAAATATTTCCACGTCAGACACGTAAAAATAACACTGTTAAACACAATTTTTGTTCCCTTAAAAATCTTAGTGATTCTGAGCTTTTTTACGCTGAATCTGAATCTACTTTAAAAATTTTTGTATCATGTATAGATTTCGAGAAATGAGAGTAGTTGTATTTACTCCGTGATGATTGTAAAATTGTGCCTAATCTCGCATCAGCTATTCGACCAGTTCCACATTCTGTTGACTTACCAGTGCCAAGACCACCAACAAATTCAGATTTGGAGAGCAGAGATGAAGAGCCGATGTTTGTAGAAAAAAATAGTTATGATACCGATTTTGAAGCTGATGATTCAAAAAGCCCCCATTTAGTTACTCAATCAGAGTTAAACGATCTTGTCAGAGATCTCAATCTATCAAAAATTCAGACAGAGCTTTTAGCCTCTCGCCTTCAAGGATGGAATCTTCTTGAAAAGGAAACCAAAGTAACTGTTTTTCGGAACCGCCAAAAAGGCCAAATTAACTTTTTCTCAGAATGCGGCGAACTAACTTTCTGTAACAATGTAAATGGATTAATGAAATGCCTGGGACAAGATCTTACAAGGGGACCTTACGACATGTTCGTCGCCGATTCGGTTGAAACTTGGTGAGCACGTAGCACACACCTATTTATGGAAAACGCCAAAGCAAGAAGACGCACCTCTCAAGCATTCGCGAGATATTTGCAATTAAATTTAGCGAAATTACTATGGGTCCATTGTATACCCTAATATGAGTCTCCACGGTTAGATGAGGCGGTGGCCGAGTTGCTTAGGCATCGGGTTCGCGATTTTTTGGGCGCGAGTTCGATACTAACTCTAAAATTTTTTTTTCAATTTTTATTATTTGATTTGTTTCTATTGTCTAGTCATTTTTGGGATATATTATTTGCTGAAAGTTTACTATATTTATAATTACATTTTCACTAATTAAAAAATATTTTTCGCAATAACGTTGAAAAAGAATTGGATTAGAATTATCAGCAAAAATTAAAGGGGAATAAGGGCCGTTTATCACACATGTTCAACTCTTTTCTTTTACAGGGAGCTAATGCTTCATTGCAAATTATTATTGTACACATTTATTAATCGATTTTATTATATGACGTACAATGTTTCGGGTGGTAGTTATCGTAGAAACAAGAAAAGCAGAGATCTAGATTACACCACGCACACCAGAGGCGTATCCAGGAGGTGCGTATGGTGCTACAGCACTCCCCCTGGATATGAAAAGCAATCAATTTTTCTACTTTAAATACAAAGACTTCAATAGATATACAGAAGAGATCAAGACGACGGCATTGGCTCTAATATAATAACCGCTTTAGTCGATTCGAATTGTTCTGCCGAGCGTTCAACCGCGCTGATTCATGTAAATCTACTTTTACTTTTGTATTCCCAATTTCTGCTATGTGAACGACGAATGTCAATGTCACTGTGGCCTAGGGTTACCGTTATAATTACTTTCACTCCTCAAATTTCCCCAGTTCGTGTTAATTATATATGAATTCAAAATAATTCTCTTTTTTCATTGGCGGAAAGGCTCGAAATTACAAAATTTTACTAATAATTTTTCTGCCCCTCTCGGGATCGCACAAAGTATTCCAACAAATTAAAACAAACTCCTAACAGCGCCCCCCTTCGCAAAATCCAAGATACGCCCCTGATGCACACGTTATTAAACCAACTGATTGACAGGCACAGTTATTTTTAAAAGATTTTGCTGGAAAACACACATCATTCACATTCACAAAAATCCTCCACTCGCTTGTCAGTTTCGAGGCATACGACGCGTACCTAATCATATCGCGAAATACTGGCGCACTTAATTGTTGATGAAGCAACGAATATAATTTGGTTGCATCCTCACGTGATGATATTTCGCAGTTTTGTTCTATTAAAAATGAGCAATTCTGCATCCGAATAATGAAGTTTTTAACCTGCCTATAAAAGTACACATCACAAGGTTGGCAGAGTGGAGTGCATTTTGACGGAATAAATTTGACAGTGCATGTTGATTCATCCTTATCGTCAACAAAGATTTCGTCATACACTTTGGGGTTAGTCTGACCTCCGCAAGAATCAATTAGCAGAAGAAACTGTTCATTTTTACATAAGGTAGAAGAGCGTTCTGCAAGAATAATTTGTACAGCTTTGCTGTTAGTTTGCCTGATATCTAACATGATGCAATTACATTTCCAAAACCCACTCGTAAAGTTATTTGTGAATGTGAATGATGTGTGTTTCCCAGCAAAATCTTTTAAAAATAACTGTGCCTGTCAATCAATTGGTTTCATAACGTGTGCATGGTGTAATCTAGATCTCTGCTTTTCTTGTTTCTACGATAACTACCACCCGAAACATTGTACGTCATATAATAAAATCGATTAATAAATGTGTACAATAATAATTTGCAATGAAGCATTAGCTCTCTGTAAAAGAAAAGAGTTGAACATGTGTGATAAACGGCCCTTATTCCCCTTTAATTTTTGCTGATAATTCTAATCCAATTCTTTTTCAACGTTATTGCGAAAAATATTTTTTAATTAGTGAAAATGTAATTATAAATATAGTAAACTTTCAGCAAATAATATATCCCAAAAATGACTAGACAATAGAAACAAATCAAATAATAAAAATTGAAAAAAAAATTTTAGAGTTAGTATCGAACTCGCGCCCAAAAAATCGCGAACCCGACGCCTAACCAACTCGGCCACCGCCTCACCTATCCGTAGAGACTCATATTAGGGTATACAATGGACCCATAGTAATTTCGCTAAATTTAATTGCAAATATCTCGCGAATGCTTGAGAGGTGCGTCTTCTTGCTTTGGCGTTTTCCATAAATAGGTGTGTGCTACGTGCTCACCAAGTTTCAACCGAATCGGCGACGAACATGTCGTAAGGTCCCCTTGTTAAACCAGAAGAATGGCGACTTTTTATTGAATCATCAAAAATAAGCTTGAAAGCTGGACTTCTTCACAATGGTAACACTAAGCCATCCATCCCACTTGCACATTGTCAATATGAAAGAAACTTATAAAGATATGAAGTCCCTCTTAGAAAAAAATAATGATGATAAGTATAAATGGAATATATGTGGTGACCTTAAGGTAATAGGAATTCTTCTTGGATTACAAAGTGGATATACAAAATACTGTTGTTTTCTCTGTGAATGGGATAGTAAAGCGAAAAAGGATCATTACGTGGTTAAGCAGTGACCTGATCGTGAATGTTTAACGCCAGGAAAAAAAAATATTAAAAATAAACCATTGGTGAACCCACAAAAAGTATACTTGCCATCATTACACATAAAGCTTGGGCTTATGAAAAACTTCGTGAAGGCAATGAATCGTGATGGTCCAGGTTTTCCGTACCTCCATAGTAAATTTCCGAAGATTAGCGAGTCCAAACTGGAAGAAGGCATTTTTGTTGGCCCTCAAATTAGGCAACTACTTTCAGACACAAAATTTGAAGAATCTTTAAACCAGAAGGAACGTGCTGCCTGGACTGGATTTAAGCAGGTTACAGAAAATATTTTGGGAAAAGTGAAGTCTTCAAATTACGAAAATATTGTGGCAGCAATGCTACAGGCATATCATAATTTAGGTTGTAATATGTCCCTTAAATTACATTATCTGGATTCCCATCTGCATTTTTTTCCTGCCAATTTGGGCGAGGTCAGTGACGAACATGGAGAAAGGTTCTACCAAGATATTTCCACCATGGAACAATGATATAAAGGTAAGTGGAGTTCTTACATGCTAGCTGATTATTGTTGGTGTCTCATCCGAGAAATTCCACAGTCATCCTATAAGACGAAGTCATCAGCCAAAATATTTTAGGTAAGAGAAGGCATATTTCACTTTTCTTATCGTAAACACAACTATGTTCATTTCTCAAAAAGTATACGTGATACAAAACTTTTAAAAACAGATTAGTATTCAGCACAAAAATGTCTATAAGAAACACCTATTTTAGCAGAGGAAACAAAAAAAAACTTTTCATTTGTTGGACAGTGTTATCTTCGTGTTTGTGGACTCAATTTCAATATTTAAATGCATATTGAAATGTTTTAATTTAAATTACATATCTTAAAACCTTTAAATAAAAACATATTAAACTAAATGACTTGTAATTTTAATTTAAAAATTAAATAAGGTTAAATATTATTTGGATTAAATTAGAGTTGTATTCATATATAAAATAAAAAATAAAAGTTATTATTTAATAATTAATACTTATTTCTCCCATATTATATTTATTTAACTTTTTAATAGGTTTCATGCGTTCTCTGAGGTGAGACACCTGTCGGTGAAAAGTCTTTGGATGAAACTTTATGTGGGTGAAGTGACTTGTGGGCAAAAAAACTATGGGTGAAAGGGCGTGGGTGAAACATTTGTGGGTGAAACATTTGTGGGTGAAAAGTCTCGTGGGTGAAACGTCCCATGGGTGAAAGTTGTTTGGGTGAAACCTCTCGTGGGTGAAGTGTTTTGGGGGAAATGTCCGGATACCGTTCCAGTGTTTACATTTTATCATATTTATTTTAATAGATTTATAATAATTAATTTTAATACTGTATTTACTCACATAACCTGCATCCTCGTGTACCACGCACACCCCTATTTTTGGACCAGTTCAAGGAGAAAAAAATAAATTCATGCTTTAATAAGTTGATGTCTACGGCGGTGGAAAATTAGAAAATAAATCAAAGTGTGGGAATTCCCCGTAGGTGTGTTCTCTCCATGGTTCCCTCGAAGCTGCATGACTGCGTGGCCCCACAGCAGTTTTTGAAGTGCTGCGCAGTAAATTTTTCAAGCACGCACAATTATATCTTAGAATATATCGGAACAGGGCCGCGTTAACCCCGGTGCACATCTGTGCACTAATGTCATGTAGGCATACATAGCGATATTCATTCTGCCCATGGATGAAAATAATTAGAGGGAACTATGGTTCTCTCCTGGATTAAAGAGCGGCTCACGATGAATTCGGCGAATGCAGACATCAGATGCCAACTTATTCCGGCAAAAAGTGTAGGTAGAAACTGATAGTAAATTTTTAATGACTTTTTTTTGAGTAACAATAATAAACTTGAAACTCAAAATGTAGTTTAATATTATAAAAATATTACGTCACCTCAATGTTGAAAATGCACCGACAGCATAAACCACGCATTTAAACCCTAAATGTTTCTTGGTCGTGTAGATATGCGTAAACTTCGTAGAATTCTTTGTCTTTTGTGAGTATGAACGTAGATGCGTGTTGCAGTAAATTTACTATCAAAACTTGCAATGTTTAAAACTTAGTCAGAAATCTTCATGCATGATGCGGTCTCTCTTTTTACCAACATTTTGGGGAAAAAGGTGCATGGGGTACACATTTGCTATGTTTTATTGAATTTCATCACCGTAGAGATTGGTTGCAATCACTAGGTATAGTTCATTTCGATAGTATCATTAGCAGCTATCATCAATCTAATTATCGGAAACTTTATTTAGTGGTTCAAGCTCTCCAAGAATAACAGTTTCTTATTGGTTGAAATTAAAACATCTGTCACATGGAATGCTCAAGAAGAGTAGCACGGACTCTAAACAATATTTATATATATTTTTATTATTGTTTATTTCTATTTTGCTAAAACTTGGATTGTAAATGACTTTGATTTTGTCTGAAAACGGTTTCATGAGAAGTATTTTTAAATGAAAAAGTGGGGGTTGACTTATATGGTGAACATATGTCTAATCATGTATTTTCATCCAAAAAACCAGGGGTCGACTTATACACCAAGTTGACTTATAAGTTGGAATATATGGTATATTACACTGCATCTTTTACAGTGATTACATTTTCCTCACACATATGAAAATATCCCTTCCCATCTGTAGTCGTTTATCAGTCCACTTGGAAAGTCATGCAGTCACACTGTCGTACTCACTTGGAAGTGTATACTCCAGAAGAGATGGCAGAAAAATGCAAGAAAATTGTGTTGAGAGTGAAGAGGAAAGAAACACCGAGCGCATGAGTTACAGCCTGGCACTCTAGTACATTGACAAATTACTTGATTACATGGGGCAATTGAATTATCAATATAGTGATATTATAGCTGCTAGGAAAATCTGAGCAATCGTGAAAAGAAACCTTAATGAGTCAACAAAACAAGCTAATATAACGGACTATTTACTAAAAGAAAAGTCAACTGTGTTAAGTGTGGAAACGGGTTGAAAAGCATGTAATATGACAGAATGTGAAAAATAAAGGAAAATTTTGGATTATCAGTGTTTTCCGATTTTCTGTGCTTCTTCTCCCCATCATTAGCCCAGATAATGAAGAGTACACTGTACAGTAGAGCCTTGCTAATCCAAACTAATCGGGACTTGGGTATGTTCGGATTAGTGAATTTTAGGATTAACCGGGTTTTACAAAATACACGGCTGGGGGAGGGGGGGGGGGGGGGGGGGGCTGCTTACGTAGACTCGTTGCCTGGCAATGTCTTGGACCAATGGAAAGTGCTCACATAATGCTCTAATAAGGTGGTGGAGGGGTTAGAGGGGTAAGTCACGTTTACTCGTGCCTCGTTTTCTAACGTTGAGTGTCGTGACTGTGCTACCGTCTTAGCATACATTTGTGTAATATAGTGCAGGGCTTTTCACAGTGTTTTAAATTACTGTCGCCATTTTGCCCATCTCGTAGAAATGTCCAAAAAGCGTAAGCACAATTCGTGTTCGTTAAAAGATAAGTTAGAATTGCTCAAACGCGTTAACAAAGCCGAAAGTGCGACCAAACTAGCACTCAATGAAACTGGTGAGTGACATTCTGCAGATAATGAAACAACTTCTGGGTTGTGAAGAAGTTTAAGATGTCGACATTCGACAGTAAATATCAGCTGATGATTGTGACGTCGGTCATCAAATGTTGGAGAAAAGTGGTCAAGATGACTCGAATGAAAGTGATTCACATGAAGCTACAATGGAAGTAATCTCACACACTCAGGGATTGGAAGCATTGGAACAGATTTTATAAAAAAGGACTAATTTATAAATGTGTAAGTTATAGTATTCTGTCAATTTTTGTCTGAATAAATAAAACTTTTTCTTATGACTTTTTTTACATCCTGTTCAGATTAACCAAAATTTCGGATTACTGAGGTTCAGATTAGCGAGGTTCTACTGTAATTCCTTTATTTAAATTCCTTGACAGTAACTGTCATATATATCTAGAATATCTCTTTACCTGCTCTCAAGGTATTCAACAATAAGGTTTTTATATAAACTGCACAATTTGTTATGATATGACAGACCTATTAATGAATTTTAACAGCTTTAAAACAATGCACACACACTGCATATACCGTAAATACCTGCGTATAATGCGCAGGTAGGTTTTCGGCCTCGTATTCTGCGATTTTTTATATACTCGCGTATAGCGCGCACATTTTCCTAAAATTTTCGTCACAGTCACAAATTTATCATTTAAATCATTATTATTATGTGTTAAATTGTCAATATCATTGTGATATGATAAAACAATGAATTAAAACAGATGTCAGAGATGGCTAGGAAAATCGTGGGACCCGGTGCAAAGTGTGCGTGCGGGTCATCTTACGCAACAAAAATTTTTAATAATAAATTATAATAACTAAAGCAATCTCTTTTGCTATGACACATCTATATTTTTTCATAAATGTGTGTACTTTATAAGTACGATAAATATTTCTTAGAGAGCGTGGGGCCTCTTTAAGTGCAGGACCTCAATCACGCCATATATTTTATTTGCATAGATTAAAGTTAATATAATATATAATGAAATTCGATTTAATTTAACGTGCTTATTATGGCCAATATGCATATTAAATCCACCTTTCTTATCTTTATCGGTGCAATTAATTTTTTTAAATACCGCGATAAATATGTACCCTCGTATAACACGTACCCTGCTTTTCAGGCCTAAAATATCGGGAAAAAAGTGTGCGTTATACTCGGGTATTTATGGTATTTATCATTGTTACTGGTTTAATAAACGCCAGTTTCAAAATATAATAGTCACCTCCTCGGTACATGTAAGGTATTTGAAGAGACAAGCGGCTCTTCAGCCACATTCCTATGCCTTTGAATTTCATTCCTCCTCCAACTACGAGAATGCAGCTATACATCTTCCTTTTCAAGTCATCAGTTGCTGAAACACAGAGACAAGCTATGATTACAACTTTATGCAAACATATTATTATGAATATATGAAATTTTTTGAAGTCAAATGCTAAACAGTTAAAATTAGTTCAAATGGATGAAAATAGAGATTTTCTACCTGATAGTCTATTAACTTTGATTATTAAATAACTAAGATTGAATTTATGAATTAAATCACCAAAAATGAATTGAAAATTATTATCATTCTGTACTGAAATAAAAAATAATCACATGACCTTAACCCTTTCCCCTTGAATAAATATTGCTCCTTATTCCACACAGATTGTAATTAAAAATCAGAGTAACTGTAGTACCTAGTAGAATATCTACACTGGACTAGAACACCAGTAAAACAGAGGCAAAAATAGTGTGATTTATACAATCCTCTCGTGAATTACGACGAGACATCGTCGCCAGCATCTTTTCCAACATTGAGCGGACAACTGAACTGCTTTCTTCAAAGTGCTCTCGAAATTTATATTCTCACAATAGAAAGATGATACTTAGTTGCGGAGATATGCAAAGTATTGCAGAAGGGTAGAGTATCAATGTCATGAAGATTTCTGGTGAGGAAAATGCGCACATTGAAAGAAACGACGATGTCAGGGGAGCCCCGACATGCGAGCGGAATGGGAAAATCACAATGTCAGGGCTCCCTTGACATACGAGGGGAAAGGGTTAAAGCCTTGAACATTTGGGAAAATGTATTCACAATGCTAAATTTGTGTATGTGTTGGATTAAGAAATAAAGCAGGCTGACTGAAACAGATTGAAACAACTAAATTCCAGATTACAGCAGTCAATTAAATCAGATTCACATTTTACCCACAAAATATAAGTTCAACAATCCTCAATCACAACAATCCTAATCATGCATAGGGTACTTGGTATTTCAAAAGCAGATCTGAATTAATCAACTGTAATTATATTAATAAAAGACTTGTAATTTCCACTGAAAAGATTTACTCAACCAGTTTCCTTTCACAGCAACATCAGGTAAAAGGAGAAAATGGTCAAGTAAATCTTTTCAGTAGAAATTACAAGTGTTTTATTACTATTATGGAATCTTTCAACAAAGTTGAGCCTTCCCAATCAGCTGATGTTTAACGTCCCCATCATTTGTTTTAAATATATGGATGATGTTTGTTCAACATGGGAACGTACTCCACAAAACATCATACTTTGATAATAGGATGCCAGATAGATTAGATTGAGACTAGGAAATCCCATCTTCCACCTAACCCCTTAATAGATACATATAGAGGTAGTGTGTGTGCAGATATAGATGAAACATTCAGGATTTCTTTTGTAACTCTTAGCCAGGTATTTCCACCAAACTTCAGAAGATCTATTATGTGTGATTATTAATTATGTGGAATAATGTAAACAAAATGTAAAATAAAAAATTATTATTACTATAACATGCATATGCCCACAAAAATCCTGCAACAATCCTAAAGAAAGAAGAGACCAGCCACATATAACTCACAGCAGCGATCAATACTTTGGATTATAGCTTGATCTAATCCCAAGAGAGTCCCAGGATCTGGTTCCAGGGGTCCTTCTGCATCCCGGCCACCAGACCCACCCACACCCCCTGCCCCTCCACCTTCCATATTGTCTACCACAATGTCTTCCTCAAGGCCTCCTCCTCCTCCATCCATTCCACTGCCACTCTGTCCCCCTTCTCCGCTCCCCACCACACCTCCCATTCCACCTGCTGCCTCTCCAATGGCTCCTGATGCACTCCCACTTGTATCAAGGGCTTCCTTGGCCCCTCTCCTCTGTAATTACCACAAAAACAAAAGCCTCCTGAATGTTATGTCTTAATGGAGTTAATTTATACTAGGGCTGTCCAACTTCTTTGGTGTGGCAGGCCAAATATGCTGAAAGCCACTGACTGGCAGGCCGGACTGGGATTAGGGGAGGAGGGTATCACGTCAAAACAGCAAATCAATAACAGCGAACGCCAAAATGGCAAAAATAAAATGGCCAAAAGTAGAAGAGAACATTATTTTAGTTATGATACGTAGTAAAGCAATGAGTTTACTGGAATTAATGAATTTTACATTGTTCTATGAATCATACTCGACATCTATATCTGCATCCCTGAAGTTATGATTATATGATAACAAAAGAGACCTGAGGACACGGGTTATTTTGTGGCATGTCACAATTTTTATTAAAATAAAAAATGACAATAATAATAGGTATTAAAAGAGTCAAAAAGTTTAATATAAATGCTCTGGTGATATTAAGTCTGAAGTTGAAAATTATGAGCGATACCTCTCAAGAAATCCAAACTATCCTGATTTTCATAATCTTTAACGTGATCTTAGATCCGTTGAAATGTATTTCGCTAAATAGAGGGTTTTTGACCAGCAATATATTATTCAATTTTCACGTCATGAAGATTTTGCTCTCTTTTTAAATCATCTATAAATTTTCAAATTGTTGGATGGCTAGATCCAATTAATTGGGCGAAGCCATGGTGCCAACCTTCAACTGAAATATTAGTTATGGGCAAACCTAATTTAACAGCCTCGTGGCAATTCCATAAGGTTACAGGAAAAAGTGGCTGACGACGCCTATTTCTGCAATTCATCCTTCCAACCCACGTATCTTGGAAACAATCAATGATTGACTAAAGGAACTGCACATTAAGCTACGTTTACGCTAAGACACGACTTGTCGCCGACTAGTCGGGCAACCAACTTGTCGGAAGGAATGCACAGGTGTTTACGTTTAGACTGGTCGGGTCACAACAAGTCGTGATCCATAATTCTAGCTTTCATTCGAGTACAGAATTTGGAAGATGGAGGACGACGCCTTGTTGGCCACGTCGGCATTTGTAGTGTTGACAGGAAGTTTCTAGATTCGTTTGAATAAGGAAAAACGTAATCCAAGGCGACGTAAAAGGTGGGCAGTACGAAGTTTTTTTAGCTAAGCGGCATTTGGAAGGTGCATAAAAGTCCCTCATGAACGATCTTCGCCTCCAAAGTGGATACGATAATTTCGTGCGAATGTCTTTCATGGAATTTGAGGAATTTCAGCATCTCTAATGCATACCAACTCGATCTGTATACATCTTCGGGTGCACTTCCACTTTTCTTTTTTTATTTGGGAAATTTCACGAAAGTACTGGTTCCTTATATTGGAAATTTTATTTTCCACGCATGAGATTTCGCACTGCAATTCTTTGGCAATTGTGTTCAATGCGTCAAGGCGATTATTTGAATTTTTGTGATGAACCGACAAAACATTCCACAGAACTGCGTGTTTCTCGTATGCTGCTATTAATTTAACAGTTTTCTCTTTACTCCACTCCATTACAAACAACAAAAAGTAATATGTCAGAAAGCAGAATAGCTTTGCACAACGAACTCGGGCCAACTGAGGCCGGCCTGCACAGTTTGACGGCGCATGTGCAGTTCCGCCCGACATGTCGGGACAGGTGTTTACGTTAAGACAAATGGAATTGACACGACCTAGTCGTGGTGGTTTTTTGACACGACTCCGACAACTCTCCCGACTTCTAAAATATGTTTTTCACAGCCGTTTACTTTAAGATTTTACAAGTCGGCGGCAGGTCAGCGACAAGTCGCGTCTTAGCGTATACGTAGCTTTATCAACACAATACATAGACCAGGGATGGCGAACCTTTTTCAATGAGCATGTCACATTGTATCATGCGACTTTACAAAAAAACTTGTAAATTGTAAATTCCAAATACTTAGCGATTATTAGTTCAACCATTCTCATGTTTTTGCTATTTACTATTATGAAGCTTGACCTTGGCGCAGCGAGTAGCCAATCAGAGCGTTTTCCCCTTCCACCACCATTTGAAATTTTTGAGAGACGTGGGAAAGTAGTACACTCTTGCCGGATATCCGCTCTTGAAGAAAGTCGCATGCGAACGCTAAGGCGTAAACACGGTAGATCTGGCAACACAGTCGAGCTCGGAGCGATGCGAACAGCACGATGGCAAGAGACAGACTGACTTTCTCCCCTCTCCATCGACAGTCTCTCGAGCTTTCATTGGCTGCAGCAGTAAGCGTACAACTAGGACTTTCAAGGTCAAGCTTCATAAGAGTAAAAAATGGGTATACATGGTATTAAGTAAACGGTTGTTGGCCAAATTTAAAATATTGAAAAATGATTCTTTTAAATATTTTGAATAATTTACATCTTTTTCTTTGAAAACTGAATAATTTGCATCTTTTTACTTTCTCATATACGAAGTATATTGAGAAAGTATTGTCATCGCGAAAAAATTCGACCTCAAGATTTTTACGGAATTATACGTTTTAGGTGGAGCTGAGTCTGAAAAAGTGGTTTTTGCAATGCCCTCTGTTACTGGCTCTAGAGCCTAAATGGTAGAGCGAAAATGAATGAAATCTCGTACTTAGGCATTTTATCATACTGAGCAGAGGCTATGAAGAAATGGTTGACATTGCTCAATAATCAAGGGAAGTTTATTCTATGCTTTTTTAACAACAATTTCATTTTCTCAAAAACGGCTCTAACGATTTTGATCAAATTTCGTACCGTTACTTAAGTTTACGTCTTCAATAATGCTACATAGTTTATATTTCTCAAAAAATGAATATAAGGCTAGTTTATTCTAGACAACTTAAACAAAAATTGGATTTTCTAAAAACAGGCTCATATGATTTTTATTTTGTAAAGATAACTAAACAATGCATTAGTATATGAGAAAGTTTGTACAATGTATGTTGTACCAATTTTTTCTTTGAAAACTATGGTGAATTTTTCAAACAAATTCTGACATAATAAACGCATGATTAAATTATTTCAAAGTATAATATCTACAACAATACACTATCTATGGACATAATTTTATATTCCTTCAAATTCTTTTGCACAGGCTTTTACTCTAGTAATTATAATACTGATCAGAAATTTTTACCTAATTTAATTACAATGAAGATAATAAATATGATACAGATTTAATACAAAAGAAATATGTTGTACATACATTCTTGCAAAACAAAACAATACTAATAATGAAATGAAATATTCATTATTATAACTGTTAACAAAATGGACTATTTTCCTACACACATACATATTTTGTCAGTGTGACACTTGTTGTTGTTGTCGTCTGGTTGATGCCAAAGCATCAATTCATGGAGTGTAATTTGTGGATTTTAACCCTACACATGCATCAGTTAAATCATTGCCAAGGCGATTTCTGGTAGTATTAGATTTGATAAAATTCATAGAAGAAAATAACTGTTCACAAGAATACGTTGATCCAAGCATCGTTAAAAGAGCTTTCGTTAATTTTTTCATTGCCATAAATGAATCAGATCAAGAGTTCTGAGAGAATTAAATTCTCAACTCTCATTTCCTCTGATAATTTCTCAGTCCCTTCATTGTCGCAGTAACTTTTCACTAACTTAATATTTAGCTCCACGAATTTATTGCTCCATATAAAACTGTTTTGAAACTCAATTAATTCCATTTCTAAATTATCGGTGTCAAGCCATTCGAAGAAAGTCAATTGAAGGTCTTCAAATTAAAATATCAATCTTTTGCCATCATCAGTGAAAAAAGGTGATGTTGCAAGATACTTCTTAAGTGATGGAAAGTACTTTAAATTTTCAGTCATCAAATCCTTTTCAAATACTTGAAGCTTCTTCTCAAAAGCTTTAATATGTTTGTACGTTCTTAATATAACCTGACCTCGGCCTTGAAGTTTTACATTTAGTTCATTGAAATGTTGCATGATATCGAAAAAAAACATTAAATTGTTTAATCAGTTTATATCTGTAAGCTCTGAAAAATCTGGCTCTCTGTCCTCTAAAAACAATCTTATTTCGTCTAACATAAGACGCTAGCAAAACGGTTCAAAACTTGACCGCGACTCAATCATCGGACACTATTGTACATAAGTAATCCTGAATATTGAGGTTCAACCTCATCTAAGAGTTTTGCAAACTCTCGTTTATTAGGAGTGCAAGCAGTAATAAAATTAACAATTTTTGTCACTACAGAAATCACATTTTTGGGTGAATTTAAACTTTTTTTTGCACAAAGTGCTTCCTGGTGTATTATGCAATGAAACTGAAGCAAAGGACGTTGAATTTCTTCTGAAATTAACTGAACAAATCCAACATGTTTGCCAATCATACTTGGGGCTCCAGCGGTCTTTACCGACACAATATATTTTTAAGTTGATCCCTATTTCTTTAAATTCTTTTTTTAATTCGTTGATAATATCGCATCCTGTGGGTTTTCCCGGCAATGCCATTAATTTAACTAATTCCTCCCTCATTGTATTTTTAGAAGAGAATCTGACAATAACCGCTAGTTGCACCTGTGCTGTTGCATCCATACTTTCATCCAAACAAAGTGAAAACATTTCTGCAGGTTTTAAATCTGTTAGTACTTGATTTGTAACATCTTTGTTTAAAAGCAAAATTCGGTTTTTACAGTGTTCCTACTAATAGGCAATTCTTTAATACGATTCATGATCAACTCCTTATTACTAAAATCATCAAATAGCGAATCTGAACAAGCAATGAAAGCTTCTTTAAAGAAATCTCCATCAGAAAGTGGTTTCCCATGTTGTGCAATACAATATGCTAAACAAAAACTAGCAGCTGTTATATTATTTTTTGGGCCGAACATCGCTTCAAAACCCATATATGCTCCTGATGTTTTTATAATAGCTGCGCAAAATATTCACTTCTCTTTTCACTTGACAATGATGAAAGATTTGAATGTCTAGTTTCAAAATGATGTTTGACATTATGACTGCGTGAAACAATTGATTCGTTACAAATAATGCACAATGCTTTACTGTGTTGTTCGATGATACCAAATTTACCCGTCCATTCTTCGTGAAACAATATTCCACTTCCACAAAGCATGTCGGTAAGTTTTTGCTTTTTTGCTGACATCTGAATTTGGGCACTTTTCACATAAATAATTTTTAAAATGTCTGTCCAAAGACCTTAACCTAAAATGTAAAAATTAAATTTCAATTTCAATAAAAATCACAATAAATAATCTAAATATTACAATATTATCAATATAATATTAGCTGTATTATAGGGTCCTTCATGAAAATAACAAACTTCCTTGCTGAAGCTGACACACAACTTACTGGAATTGCTTTCCAAGCCAAAAACTCTTCTTACAGGCATTGGTGGATAAAGACTTTTTGGGACCCCTGGTGGTACATACAAGCTAAAGCCCTATAAAGAATCTTTTGTTAATACTATATAAGATCATGACAAATATAGTAATAAAAACTGCTTAAAAATAATTACAAATCCCGCAAAACATTGATTATAGACGATGTTTCGACACATGCATATAATGTTGACTTCTGGTTCAAAACGCTAACAAGAACCTATAAAACACTGAATGAAGCAATTATATTGGTTTTTCTTTTTGTAATGATTACAGTACTTCTCTGCCTATTTAATACAAAGTCTGCAAGTTGTGAAGCATGATGGTCTGCAAACATTGTCATTAGCTATTATGGATATATATTCGAACTAATATATATATATATATATATATATATATATATATATATATATATATATATATATATTTGACAATGTTTTTGCAATGCCACTCTAAAAATTAGGGGAATCGCATTTAATGGGAGAAATATTTAATGTAAATATTTTAGTATTTATGTACCTGTAAGACAGTGAATACAGAGTCCGAAGCACAAGAACGAGAAGATCCTTCTTCAACCACTAGCAATGATACACTGATGGACTGACGAGAATGAGGAGATCTTTCTTCAACCACTATTACAGCAATTACTGACGGAGAGGGAATGCAAATTATATTGAGGAGCCAAAGTATGTGGAGCAATGAACTATCGGTAAGGAAATCCTTTTTCACCACGAGGAAAGCAATTTGGGAATAATCCTTTTAGGTAGTTAGAAGAAGGCGGATATTATCTTTTTAAAGATTTGTTTCATGGGACACTATGGCAAGTGGGGAATTGCTATTTTGATTGTGGAATGAACTGTGACACAAAAACTGCCGAAATTTACCCGACTCATGGTGAAATTATTCCTATATGCACCATTGAGATTAAAAGAGGAAAAGATTGGGGACCTATGGTGTAGACATTCTGCACTTCTTCCAAGAAAAGCATTGGCGAGGACAATGTTGGATTTGTACTTAAAAGAAGCTGCCTGCTTGTTCCCATCCTTCTGAATAAAGATACCAGATAAGCCTATGAAAGGACACTGCTATTGTTTTGCTACTGAACTGCAATTTGCAACATCCAGGTGGCCCCCTGTTGAGATCATTATCGAGAAAAAGGTGCAACACATGGGAGAAACCCATGCCAGCAGGTGAGCAGAGGGACTCTTTTGTGTTTTCTTGTTTTCCCCCACATACAGGCTAAACTATAGAGCTTAGAACTTCAAATACTCTTCCGTGTCATGTTAAAGACCTTGGCGTGTCACTCTGTGACACATGTCAGTGGTTTGCCATTCCTGACATAGACTCTAAAATAATTTCAAATGAATTTATATCATCAGCTTCGGGAACATAAGCAAGAGCTACTAACTTTCTAGTTTGAAGAGGGAAGTCAGTATCGGACATGTACATCCCTTGCATTCCTTCTATTTGTTGGATTTTCCTCCACAAGCACTGACTCAAATGAAAGAAACAATCACGTTGAAGTGCACGAGGAGAATCTTATTTAAACGAATTGATAAAACTTCGCTCGAAATCGGTCATTATGGAAGTTGGATTCAAGGTGGGTCTTAGCAACCGAAAATCACATCTCCTCAATGCTGGAGAAGTAGCAACACAGTAAAAAATAAAACGGCAATTGAAGAATGCAAGACTATACCATGGGTGTCCAAACTGTGGCCACTTCCAGGATTTTGTGCGGCCCGCTGAATGATTTTAATTTTTAATGTACTTGCGGCCATTTTCGAGAGAAGAAATTCCAAGATATTTTCAATTGTCATAATTTTATTTGTTGTTTAAATTCATATTGTTTTAGCAATATGGCCAATTAAAATTTCTTATTACCAGTATAATTTGACCGATGAAAATCTGACCCATCAACAGATTATCATCCACAAAATTAAAGGATTTACAAATTGATGATCTTTTGAATTAAATAAATTTAAAATACTTTGTATAAAATTAAACTTTATTAAAGAAACATATATTATAAAAAATAAAATAAAAATTTTTAATTTGAATTACCGTATTTGCTGGATCATAAGATGCACCGGACCATAAGACTTTTGAAGCACAAAGTTACAAGATACTCAACTAAATGGCACCAAAATGTCTTTCTGCTGCCCCAACAGAACAATCAGTGCCATCTAGGTAGTTTTGAGCCTCAATTGTTTTTGTTAGTGAGATAATGGTCGCATTCAGATGAAGCGATCTCGGAATCGGACCAACTCGAAAAGGACGAAGTCGAAAGGTTAAAAATTGTTTATCAATAAAATAAGTGTTGAGCATGGAGGTATGAGCATGGATGCAAGGATAACCCTACTACACGACTATATATGCTTGGCCCTTGTATATCAAATCTAAACAGATAGTACTGTATTTTACAGGAAAAAAAGTGCATCTTATGGTCCGGCAAATACATAACTCACCTTCGGACCATAAGACGCAGGGGAAACCTATACTGTATTTTCCAGGAAAAAAGTGCATCTTATGGTCTGGCAAATATGGTAAATGAATTAAAAAGACTGAAAAAAAACTTTTAAAGAAATATGCAATATAAAAAAATAACAAAAATTAGTAATTGTTTTAGCAAACAAATCCTACAGACCCCCCCCTTCTAGTGTGGCCACTCAAGACTTTTTCTGGCTACATGAGCTTCCATATCTGGATACCCATGGTCTATACAAAATAAGTCCTATGTATAATTTTGGAAGTGTCCGTCCGTCCATCCCCCCCTGTATCTCAGAAGCCGTTCGTCGTAGAAATATTCAGTAAACTGCATTTTGTTTCTACGAGATAGGAGGTCTCTAGAAAACTATTCTCATTTTCATAAAGTCCCGGGTTCGAATCCAGGAGACAATTATATGTTCCCATAAGTTTACATGGGATTTTCAAGTTTTCAGAGTGCAAGGTTTTTTTCCTTCATTCGTTAAAATACGTAAATATGAACCGATTTTCTTCGTTTTTACTTTATTCGATGGCTAAAACTTTATACTATCTTATTCTTGCAATGCTTACATGTTACACAGTCAAGATTTTCAGAAATATGCAATTGTTTTCGAATTTTTACGGATATTTCGTACTCTTTCCGGGCGTTGCTAAGGCGACCGTCATTGTTGCTTCTGATTCCATTAATACCAATTAAACCTTCAAATAGGTGAAATAAAAGCGTTTTT
Source organism: Uropetala carovei (assembly GCA_036926305.1). NCBI lineage: Eukaryota > Metazoa > Arthropoda > Insecta > Odonata > Petaluridae > Uropetala > Uropetala carovei. The sequence goes on along the minus strand of JAXCHB010000220.1, from coordinate 394,664 downwards.
CGCTTCGCACTTTTGTTTAAGCATCAAAATTAATGATGCATAGCAACATAAATATTTACAGATAATTATTCTGTTGACTTTGTATGGGAAGCGTTTCTAACGATTTAATCAAAGCAGTTGAATCTTCCCAATCTTCCTTTCATCATTTGAATGCTAGAATCTTATCTCTTTGTAAGTAGAGCCATTATATTATACATCTATAATGTTTATTAATGCAAATAGACATGCATAAATTTAAAATTAAATGAGAATAAAGACATACGTTATTTTTTAACACATTACATGGTTATCTTCTCTTCATTGATAATCAAAGTAACCAGTTGCATTGATTCTTATATAAAAAAGAAATGACATGATTCAATAATAAGAAACAAAGAAAATTATAAACATAAATGTTCGTGATCAATTACTGTGTAGCATTAATATCCTCTCTAATATGACTTAAAATGCAGATTTCTGACCGACTTATGGTTTATTCTCCCGAATGGATGTGGAAAAGAGACGGAAGACTTAACACACAAGCTCTTAAACAGAGCTATAAAGGTATGCTCTATTTTTGCCACCAATCTCACGGGTGTAAACCGGACAGCGGTAAGGGGCAGAGCCCCTCTACCCCTCTAGCAGAAGGAATTGAATTGAACTATATGATCATAGATTTGAGTGCATAGTCCGATAATATTAGTTACTAAAAAGAATACTTCAAACTTTAATATACATAGAGAAGTAAATATTTATGGATAATTATTCAGTTAACTGCATATGGGAAGCATTTCTAACGATTTATTCAAAGCGGGTGAATCTTCATTTCATCGTTTGAATGCTGGAATCTTACATTTTAATATGTAGAACCATTATATTATACATCTATAATGCTTATTAACGCAAATAGTCTCACGCATAAATTTCAAATTAGATGAGAATAGGGACATAAGTTATTTTTTTGACACATTACATGGTTATCTTTTCTTCATTGAGATAATGGAAGTGGAAAAATATGCCTCTGTGGAGTTATATTATTTACATTCCTCTATAAACTGATATTACCATTTCAATTACTCTTTTATTTTCCACTTGAAGTCCAGTATTACATGCATTAAACGTTTAACTTGAACTATTTCGAACTGTAGGCAGAAAATGATGAACAGAATAAGAAACTTTATAATGTTTTATTCAAAATGTTTCATAACCGAAAATTGTAGGTCAATACTTTATTATTTTTATCTCAAAAGGAATGAAAGCCTGCATGTCGAGAATTTGATTTTTACATGTTATTTTATGGGATATGGAAAAGTTCACAATGAATTACTGCTTAGCATTAATTTCCTCTCTAATATGAAATTTAAAATATAGATTTCTGATCAACTTCGCATAATCAATTGTCAATACGCAAATGCAGCCATGCCCTTAGCGAAATTCAAACTGGCGAACCTTACCAATACCTGGAAAATACATTAGTATAGTTAAATGTGAATTATTGAGATTAACTTTTTTTACACTCCTTAATTTTTGATAAATTAATTGAAAAAAATGCAAATGTTGCACGGGTTCAGCTAGTTGTTCTTAAATATGGAAATAAAACAACTTCCCATTATTCTAAATAAAAGCTAAGCCAATAGGAAATGTCAGATGTATGAGATCTGTATGAACGAGGTCTTACAAAATATTTTGAAACGTAATGGTTTTTAAAAAACATTTGTTTAATTGTATAATATTTATTCTTTTACCAGTGAAAAATTACAAATCCTAACCCAGCAGTCTCGCTTATAACTGTAATTATCAGGTTAAACATCACCAAATCTTTTAAATCTAATTTTCCACCATGTTTAATATGTATTATAACTAAAATGGTATCCTTTTCTACTTTTGGCCATTTTGTTTTTGCCGTTGGTTCTTTTTTACGTTCACCATTTTAGTTTTCACCATTTTGATGGTTGCTATTTTGACGTTCGCTGTTATTGATTCGCTGTTTTGACATGTAACTGGGGACGAGGGTAGGAGAATTTTGTTCAAGTGAAGATCGGGGATAGGCCGGAAAGCATGGGCCCCCAATGTGCATTGTTATTGTATCGCCCATGCCCCCCTTACTTGTTCTGTTTGAGGGCATTTCCAAAAGAAATATAGAACCCTTGTTAGCGGGTATGCAGAGGAAATTTTTCGGTTGCTTTTGTCTTCCCGGTTTTCCCCATCCGTTTTTGTACATGGTGGTACAAATTTGGAAGGGGGAAGAGGCATGCTGGGAAGCATGTTTTATGACTGGTAGAGTTTAGGCAGCTTACCAGTATTCTATAGATACAAATGAACCGATGGGTAAGCGCCTCTAGAGCTTTGGTGCCCTGGGTGGCCACCCGGCTCGCCTGTACCTCGGGTTGGATAAAATCATGCTGTGGGCCGGATGTGGCCCGCCAGTTGGACAGCCCTAATTTATGCAGTGAAACCTGTGAAGTTGGCCATCCCTGTAAGTCGGCCACCTGCCATAGTTGGCTGCATTTTTATGCAACTGGCAAAAATTATATTAATTTACACATGGCCAACCCTCTATAATCTGGCCACCTTTCTATCTGTCCACCTTCACGCATTTTGTGATATGATTTTGTATATATTCCAACCTTTCTATGTTGGCCACACAGAATCGGTTTGTACAAATGGAAATCCCCCCTCCTATTGCCTCGTCTACCTGCTGAATAACCTTTCTGGGATTAAGCTATATTCACATGTGAGCTAAGCAGATGAAGCAGAGTGGACAGGTTCAGCATGGATTCATTCTAATGCCTGCCTATTTTTGGTGTCACAGGGCAAAGTACCATGCCTGGATGTCTCCAGGTTAGGTAATGTGATATTAAGGCTGTCCAAGTTAAAGGGTCACAAACAAAATAATGTTCTTCAAAAACCTTAATATGAAGGGAAAGGTAATGTGATATTAAGGCTGTCCAAGTTAAAGGGTCACAAACAAAATAATGTTCTTCAAAAACCTTAATATGAAGGGAAAGGTAACACATTACAATAGTTAAAGTATGTATTTAAGCATGTAGACAAAAATATTCAATTTTTGACAGTATAGTCTGTAAGTTGGCCACCTATATAAGCTGACCAGGTTTGTGTTGAACCACGGGTAGCCAATATAGACAGGTCTCACTGTATAGCTTTTATATAAAAAACTTACACTAGTTTCTCGCAAATAACTTTCATCATGAGGATCTTCAGGGTCACCAGTGGATCTCTTCTGCACATGCATTCTTTTAACACCAGTAACTCCAAAGAGTTCTGGTTGGAATAGACTGAGAGGTGCAATTATGCATTCATCGGCAACCTGTATTTGGAAACAAACAGAAAGACAAATGAAAATCAAAATACAAAATTAATTATTTTGTAACAGATATAAATATTTTGATTGATACTAAGAGATGACTCACCTGCAGAGTGAACTTCTGAACAGGGACGGATGGCTGCCTCACATAAAAAGATTTTTCCTGTGGTCCACAATTGTCCTGGTTTAAAAAATTAAAAAAGGAACTTGAAGTTAATGTTATGTTTCTTTTAGAAGGTAAACTTCTTTAAACGTAAATTTTAAATTTACTTGAAATATTCTTGCTCTTTTCCCTGATTATTTACTAAAATTTGGAGAATAAAAATTGCTCAGAGGTATACATTTTAAAGGGGATTCAGTTTAACATTAACTAATAGAACGTTATCATTGTTAATAAAACATAACACTTGAGAAAAGCTAAGTAAAAGTGAATATCTTGAAAGGTCAATAAATTTACCATATTTACCTGAATATATGAGAATGTCTTTTCTCTTTTTTTTAATAAAAAAATAAAAAATCGAAGAGTTGTGTTGCATCTTAAATTTATGTAACATGTCTGGGCTTAGGTGTAATGGAATGCTTGCAAGCCTCAACCTCTCACAAATAAAGGCATATACAATATTTACTCATGTAACCCACACCCTTTTGTACCACGTGCACCCCTATTTTTCGGCCAGTATGGAGGGGAAAAAATAAATTCGTACCGGAATAAGTAGAGACATCTAAGATTAAAAAAATGTCAGCCTTTTCACTGATTCCTCTCCCCTAAAACAAGGTTTGCACAAGTTAAACATCTTTGCCAAGGGTGGATCTAGAAACTTCCCAAGTGGGGGGGGGGGGGGGGGGGGGGTGATTACGTACCATTTTCCACACAGGTGGGGAATATTTTTAATATTAACCATAAATGTTTGTCAAAATTATTTTCAGTACTTACTTTTTAAAGTTTACCATAGGAAATGATATTATAGTATAATTGCTATCATAAAGCCATATTTTTAGACAAAATATATTTTGAAAACCACACATACATTGGCCTCCCTTATCATAATTTATATTTTGTGAAAATGATATATAGGACTTACTTTTAGCATAATGTAAAAAAAGAAAAACTATCTAAATCAGGTAACTGTAACATTTTATTAACTTTGTAACGCACTCCTCATTTTATTTTAATAATCATTTCACAGTAAAAAATCGAGTCTTCGATTGCCAGAGGAAGAGGGGGGGGGAGGGGGAGAGAGAGAGGGGGAGGGAGAGAGAGAGGGGGAGAGAGAGAGGGGGAGAGAGAGAGGGGGGAGAGAGAGAGGGGGAGAGAGGGGGAGAGAGAGAGAGGGGGAGAGAGAGAGAGAGAGAGAGGGGGAGAGAGAGAGAGGGGGAGAGAGGGAGGGAGAGAGGGAGGGAGGGAGAGGGAGGGAGAGGGGGGGAGGGAGAGGGAGAGGGGGGGAGGGAGAGAGAGAGGGAGGGGGGGGAGAGAGAGAGACTTCCTGCAGCATGACGGCACGCCCACCTAGCCCTTTCCCTTGTTCCAAAAAGTATCCAGGGGGGGGGGGGGGCGATCGCCCCTCCCCCATGGATCCGGCCCTGATCTTTGCGGGATGCTATTATTAGGTGATCTCTTTATGCCGATGCCAGCAGAAATCTTCTCGGTAGTCACCGCTCTTATGTTAAAGGAGCATCAAGATCTCATGATAAAGCAAACAGATACTAGACACCAACTTATTCCAGCAAAAGTTTGGGTTTAAATTGATGGTAAATTTTTAATGACAGAACTGCTGATTTTGAGTAACAATAATAAACTTAACAATCATTTAATATTATAAAAATATAATGTCATCTTAATCATCAAAATGTCCATCATGATCTTGAAGATCCACCAATGGCAGGTTAAACCACATATTTAAACCACAAACGTTTGCTTGGTCACATAGATACACATATACTTCATAGAATTCTTAGTCTTCTCTGATAATGAGTATAAATGTAGACATGTGTTATGTGTTGCAGTAAATTTACTATCAACACTCGCAATTTATGTAACCTTTTCAGAAGTCTTCATGCAAGATGTGCAGTTTCTTTTTTTACTGACATTTTGGGAAATACATGAGTAAATACGGTAATTAGTGACAGCAAAATCTTCTGGGAATGGAAAGGTGAGGATAAGAGCAAAGTTGTCCATTTTAGTTGATTGTACTAAATTGCAACCTTTTGTCAGAGTAAAGAGAAAGAACCTACTCAAAGAAAAATTAACTAGTGGCATCATCTTTCAATGTAATGAGAAAAGTTAGATTAACAATGAATTGACAGACCAGTGGCTCAATTAACTGTAAAACTAATTTCCAGATGCTATTTTAAAGAAACCAGGAATGGTATTGCTTAATCTTTGATTATTTAAGTGAGAATTTAGCAATGATCAGCTACATCTGACAGTGACACTAAACATAATGATTTCATTCCATTATAATATAATTAAGGAAGCCTGTATTTAAATATTACTCATGAATTGGTATTGGATTGAACTGTGCAATATCAATCATTTCATTCAAATGATTAAGAAAACTGGATAAATAAATACAGAATGAGCATCTTGTGGCCCAATGATTCTTCTACATTAAGTGGGTGAAGGCCCCAATTGCTACTCTGTAAATCCTCCTGAGAAGAGGTGATCAAAAATAGCAAAATTTGTGGTTTCTGATGCAGTCAACAAGAATATTTCAAATATCTGCCGACAAAATAAGAATATTACAGTATTTTTTCAGATTATAAATGTTTAAGGAACTTATGACATAGTCAATCAGTTTAAATCTATAAAATACTAACTATGAGAACAAACTAAATCCATTTAACATATATCTTTTGATTTTACTCACTTCAACATGCATATAAAATTCAAAACTTTATATTTTATGAAATTACCAGATCAACATGACAGAAGTTTTCCTTGAGCTGATGTAAAAGCCAACCATCCAAACGATTGCTTGGGTTACACTGGCGATAAGGAAAGGCGCATTTTTGCAGGAGCCAATGGAAAGTCTGTGTAATGTCTCCCCCACCATAATCCATACGCAACTGCAAGCAAGAAAAATAATGTTGAGATTATTTTGTAACATACCTTCTATTTGTTACATATTGCTGAAAGGAAATGGCACAAATTATATAAAGGTGTGGCTATTAAAAGGCTGAGTTACCCATATGACCTTTTCATGAATAATGAGTAAAACCCAGTTTAACTGTAGTTATCTGAATATAACATGTCTTTTTTATCATCTGAAAAATCAAGTTTTACCTTATTAGCATAGTAAGAATTTCTCTACATAGGTAAATGTTTTCACATCAAGATGGATAGTATTTGCTTCTTTGCTGGCAAGTGATATTCCATCTCATTACAATTATAAACTGAGCTCAGAAATTAGATATGCCATTGTTGCTGCACATCCTTTGGCAACGATTACGCTGGCTGCCGTCCTCCAGTTACAATGTTGTGGACTGTAATTTTTAACAAAACAAAAACAAACGGTAATGATTGTTCTTTATTACACACTTTGCGACACTGCTATCACAAGCAATCACACCATCCACACACTACCAAGCTTAACATCATACTGCATCAGTCTATTGTCTTTACCGAAACACATATTGTCCTCGGGAATCCTGCAGATGGCACACCACATGGCATCAGTGACATCCCATTGTGAAAATAAGCAACACGTCTGAACAGCCATACAGTACAATGTAGCCTATTTGAAGTGCAGTTGTTGCAACATGGAGTTTAACCTCAGGGTTACTGATGATACCAAAGAAAAAACAACTTTACTTCATCACAAATTTGTGTCATTACCAAATCAAATGTATGAAAATGGAAAAGACTGCAAGAAAAACTGAAGTGCTGCTGTTCTGTATGCAGGGACTTCTTAAGAAGTGTTGAGGTCCTTGGCAGATTTTGAAAAGTGGCCCCTATTTCTTACTGGTAAAAGGGAATTTTTTAATTTATGTATATATCACAATGTTATATCACCTTACATCAAAATTCTTAAATAAAATAAGTTTGATATATTTATTGAAATATTTAACATTATATTACAATATAATATACAATACAATAATGGACAATATCTATATTATAAAAGGCATAGGATTACTTCTTTCTTGTTTTCTTGTCTACACACTTTTGAAGCCACTCTTTAGACATGATTTAAGTTAATTTCTGAGTAGGTTTGAAACTTGGCAGGAATCACACATTAAAGGCAATGACAAAAAAAAATCCCTAAAAAAGACCCAGGCCCGACTCCAGGAGAATAATTCCGTTTCCCATAAGAAAACGTAAAAATGTGACATTTTGACATGCAGGCTTTCATTCTTTAGCAAATTAAAATTAGAAGAAATTGACTTACAATTACCCTACCTAGACTGTTTTAAGGAAGAATGTACAAGAATTCTTATTCTTATCGTCGATTTATGGCTTACGTTTGAAATTACTCACATTTAATGAATATGTGACAGATTTTGATCAAATATCATGCTTTTATTGATAAGTTTCCTGGACAACGAATGTCATTGTTGAGACTCAAGATTCCTATTATTGCCTCAATATTTAAACGTCATAGGATAGAAATACGAAGCATTTACGTAGATATATTCGCATGCACGCACGCACACACACACAGACATCATTCCGAAAATAGTCCAAACGTGTTCTAGGGACCTCAAAACGTGTATTTCCGTTGAAATCTCGAAGTCGATTTTTTTCATGATCACAATACTTTCCCATTACTTCGTATGGAGAAACTAAAAAATCCGTGTTCACGTGATGACGTCATCGCAACTTTTGTTAAGTATGTAACAGATTAGGACATTTAAGGTAGATTGACAGAACAGCACGACTAAATATTAATTCTTTTGAGTTTATTTAATGTAGTAACAACGCCAGTATGTGTTGTGCCATTGATGGTTAGGTTGAATTAATATATTACATCTCCACCAAATGAAATATTCTCGAGTCAAGGTGTAAACGCACCTGAAATCGAAGCGATGCCCCGCAAGGGACCAGAATTTTATTCCTTAATTGCAGGCACTTCACAAAATCGAGAAACACTAAATCATAACATATAATCCCATTTCTTTTTCAGTTTGTATAGCATATTTGTTTTTTGACTTTTTATTTTGTTTCGAGCAATATCTTCAATTGTACCAAATTAAATGTATTCCATGAAAAAAGTCATTTTACAATATTATTACTCATACTTTACATAAATGGTATACTTTTGTTTTTGTCATTTTCTGTAGTAAATATTTGGCCTTTATTTGTGTCTTAATTATGATTTTGTTTTGTAAAGTAATAATTGTTTCAAATCATAGGAAATAATTTAATAAATTGCAATATAACTGAGTCTCTAAGTAACTGATATATTCTCATAGTTAGTCACCTTTCTGTGTTTGATATTCTGTGAGTTAATTTTTATTTTGTTTTGTGAAATATATTCACCTGTATCAAATAACAAGTATTCAACTGTATGGTATTGAACAAACAGCCACCTCACACTAGAGCAGAATAGTATAATATCCATAATTTAAAAAGCAGTTTCAAGCAAGAATTATTGACAAAATGATTTTTTGAATGTGCAATTGGGGTGACGATGACTTCACAAAACGGCACCAAAACCTATCTATTTATCATTATTATTAATCCAAAAACATTAAATACCATTTCATAATAAACATTTTTACTGGGGCCCCAAAAATACTTTTGCCTAGGGCCCGCATATCCTCAAGTTAGGCCCTGTATAACATGAGCAATTTCGAAATGTATGTGGAAAAAGATGAACAGAATAAGAAACTTTGTAATTTTTTCTTCAAAATGGTTCAGATCCGAAGATCGTAGGTTAATTCCTTCTAATTTTAATTTCCAAAACAATAAAAGCCTGCACATCGAAAAACTGATTTTTACATGTTATCTTACGGAAAATGGAAATGTCTTCCTTGGAGCCGAACCCAGGACTTTTTGGAATTTATTTTCGTCATTACCTTAAAATATGTTAATCAAGCATCCTTGCCAAATTTCAATCTTCTACCTATTCGGGAAGTTTGTTAAAACGCTCTATATCAGCCTTCGTGAAAGCGTGACCAACCAACCAACAGACCTGGGCTATTATAGTATTAAATAAATAATTGAGTGGGCACAAAAATCAGAGTTATTTTGGTGAAAATATGGTATTGGCCTTGGCTCAGAAATTAATCTCCTATTTCTAACATTTTTCTTATGGGGAAAATTGGTTCCAAGTCACAAGTTTTCAATTTACACGATTAACAGGAAACAATTGTGTCGTAATCTGATGACACCTATAATTGAAATTGGTAATTGTAGCATGGTTACTATATTAATGATGCTTAATATTGCAAAAAATTTAATAGTGTGAATTATAGTCTGTTTCAAATGACTTTCGACTGACATTTTGTACATACTTGGGACTGCTCGTATGTCTCCGCTACTAGGAGGTGGGACCACATCTCCTGGCCAAAGAACTCAAAATCTACTACAGGAATAACTAGGAATAACTAAAAAAAAAAACTCAAGTAATGAAGTAACAAGCAAAGAGCAGCATAAGCACTTGGCAACACAGCACACAGACTCGATGTTTCCATGGTGGAGACCTGAGAGAGAATGAGTTTTTGCCCGTGGAAGCCCCACCTCCTTCATTCCTATTGGTTCCCCCAAGGTCAAGCTTTCGAAAGCTTTCTCTTCTCTCTCTCTAAACCACTAAAACATTTGAAACAGACTATAGGAGCACTAAAATTGCAAATCATCTTTAAAACAGACATACCCTTGTGCTACGATGTGAAATCCCATCTTCCACACAAGACACGGATGTCTTCTGATCTCCAACATCCACCACACAGGCGTAGCCAAGACCAGCTCCAAATGTGGCTGCAACATGATCCTGCATATCCATCAAGAAAAAGGAAAATCGAGCACTCTTTAAAAAGAATTACCTTAAATGTCTGGATCTCTAATATTAATAAGGTCACATTAGTTTAAAGCAGAGCTACTGATTTTTTTTTGCATATACCCTTTGGAGAATTTCATCAATTACCTGGCACCACCACATGCTTACGAAAAAGGAAAATTGCCCTAAAAACATTATCAAAATCATTGCGCTGAAGTGGAGAAACAGACAATCTGTACGGTTACCAAATAGTTTTAAATAAGCAATTCAATGAAAGTGAAAGTTGAAGTAGACGAGTGATTGTGGAATATGAGGTAACTATGGTAATACCAAGATATTGCTGGAACCACTTTCAGATCCTTCTGGTACCACTTTGGGTATTGGTACCATACTTGGAATACCACTGGTTTAGAGGAATTTAAGAGGACTTAAGTAGGATAAATTTCTGCAACTAAATGCAACTTTACAGAAAACTCAGTAATATTTGCATCATCAAATTCTCCTTAAGGCTGAAATTAAATTAATAATTTATGTTATTTATGAAATGTTCAGAATTGAAAACATGAATTTTTTTCTTTGTCTTTTTAGGATTTGGATTACCATATATACTTGTGTATATGTCGACTCCATGTATAGTACGACTCCTGATTTTTTGGTGAACAAACCTGATTTTTTCATATATCTCGTTTATAGTACGACTCCAGCTTTCCACCATGGTCGATATATTTCGTTTTGATAGCTCGATGGGTACTAGCGAGATATATCGAATGACCTTGATTTTCCCACCATAGAATAGACCGTAAATGTCGTAAATAGTATTTCTTGCGAGTAAACTAAAATTCGGATAAGTTAAGTATCTTACTCCTAAAACATTTAATAAAAAGTGATATGAATCATGAATGCACAAGATGAAATAAAATCATTTCAATTCTAATACGTCTGGATTATGTTCCACGTACGTAATGGTTCCACTCGCTCATCTACTTAATAGGTAGGTATAACGGATAAAAAGAAATTACTTTGTAATATTCCACAGTCTTTATTGTTTCTTCAATCACACACCGACCGGTTTCCACTACTAAATCATTCTAATGGTGTTACTAACCAACGTAACACCTTTAGAATGACTTTGTAGTGGAAACCGATCAGTGTGTGAGTGAAGAAACAATAAAGACTGTTGAATATTACAAAGTAATTTCTTTTTTCCAAGATGTCGAAATTCCATAAAGTTACGCCGTCTACGATACTTTTAGTCCAACTCGTTCCAATCCATCCCTTGTAAAAAGATGCAAACAAAGATGTACATACATAAAATTCAAGAAAGGAAGTGCCCATAAATCTTCACTTATATCAAGTATTTGTGAATTTGAAGCTGTATATATGAAAAAGATTCTACTGTTCACGAAGCAACATAACAACGATAAAGGACCTCACTGTTAAGGTTAGCCTACCATTAGAATCACTGAAAATGCCCGTGAAGGTACATGAATTTTAAATCCTCAAATGCATTACTCGTGTATAGTACGATCCCCAATTTTTGCAATAAAAATTTGGTCATAAAAACTCGTACTATACACGAGTATATACGGTATACAATACTGCTCATGGAGATTCTTTTTTACTATATTTTAGTAATACACCGCTCCCCGGTTATAACGTGAGTTTTCGGGGAGGAGCTCTGACACGTGTTATAAGACAACCGCACTATAACCAATGGCCAACGTTCCCTCTAATTTTTTCATCATTGAGCGGAATAAACTTTGCTGTGCGCGTTGTGAGCGGCCATGCCCAGGTGCAGCTAAGAGGAAAGTGGTCTGTAACACAATAATAATGCTTAATACACATGTACAAAAAATTTTCTGAAAGTCCTTTATTGCTACAAACCACATAATGCAATACATCAAAATTTAAAAAATAATCAAGAAATTTGTTTAATCACTTCTTTTAAAAGTCAGTAATTTTTTGCTGTTTTTACAGGAAATTTTTTTTCGTAAAATCATTTTTTTAGCGATGCTAATTGCAATAGCTTTACTGGTTCAACTTCATGCTGTGCCTCTAACCACGCAATCACTCTCTCTAGGCCATTCAGAACTTCCTGAGGTGTAGGCAGCTCGGCAGGCTCATCCTCTGGTTCTTCTATTTCTACATCACTTCCCTCTGCCCCTTTCTCCTTGATGATGCTATCAACAATGCTTCCATCAGTCAATACATGGCACACCAATTCTTCCTTGTCAATATCAACCCATTGTTCGATCATATTCTCTGTGAGTTCTTGCTCCTCAAGGACATCCCTGACTGCCTGAAGATCACAATGCATAGCACTTTGTCTACTTTCTTGCTCTTTATTGTTATCAGTTTGATTCTCTCGATCAGCTGTTCATTTGAGTAGGCATGACTCCTGTAGCGCGAGGTCTGGAGCAGAGACATGCATGTTTTCCTCGGCCTTCCTCTCCATGAAATGGATAGGAAGAAAGACCCGTGGTATATCCGAATCTACGGTATAACCGACAGCATTATAACCGGGGAGCGGTGTATATCTCTAAGCCCAAGAACAAGCAACCTTGTGACATGAGAGATTGCTGGTTTTTGGATTACATGTGCAATATTTTCCTTTTTTACTTTCTCCATACGAAGTAATGGGAAAGTATTGTGATCACAAAAAAAATCGACTTCGAGATTTCAACGGAAATACATGTTTTGAGGTCCCTTGAACACATTTAGACTATTTTCGGAATGATATCTGTGTGATTGTGGGCGCTCTAACTCAAAAAGTACTTGCCATATCATTACCAAATTTCATATATAACACTTTAGGGTGAGCACAAAGAACTGATTAGTTTTTGGACAATGCAGGTTAACCGGAAGTCGAGGTTTATTCGAAACCCGATTCGGTTTTTGTGATATTTCTCCATTAAAACATCATTATGATATATACAATTCTGTACAAATGTTACAGATAATGTAAGTTCCTACAACTTTCATTTGAAATAATTTTCCATAGCAGTTATTGTTTAGGAATTATTTATAAATAATCGGTTTTTTCGGTTTCCGTCAAATATCTCCTTAAAAACGTCGTTATTGGTAATCTTTGTGAGGACCAAAGTTGTAGAGAATAATATTTCTTCCAGATTTTGTTTGAAACAGACTTTCATAGAACCATCGATTTCGGAGATATTCAACTTTTTTCATAATATCCAGTATACAGCGCCACAACCACGTAGCGGTGAATTCTGGAAACATAAAATATAATTTACGGCAATAAGGACGACTGTATTCTTTTACGATACTAAATAATAATTTTGCCTCATTATGCTATTCATAATAATTTAAATATCTATACCCCAAATATGGAGAAAGTCATGTGTTGGCCACATCAGATTTTTCCATAGATGCAGCTGCATCACTGTCAGCAGAAAATGCCAATGTTTCTTTCCTCTACTTCTTGAGATCATAAATGGCTGATTTACCAACACGATATTCTTCAAACAAAAGTGCCATTTTCTAACTTTTGCTGTAACTCAACATTCTTTGTAACAGAAAAAGAATGAAGCTCTCTCTCTGCAACATTACTCATAGGGCTATATGCCAGCCTTTTTAACATTTTAACTCTCTGTAAATGGACAATAGTGCAAGAAGCTTCACAATGCACCATATAGCAGCCTATTGCATAGAAAACTGAGCAGGATGGCCTAGAAACAGAGCAGTCAATTTGTTTGGAACAACTTGCACAAATTTTTTTAATAGAATATTATTTTTAAATACAGTGAACTCTCGATCTAATGTTCTTGAAGAGACAGAGTAAAATCGACTTTATATGTGGAAAAACATAAGAAGTGGAAAATGGAGATAATGACATGCACACATCAAAATTTTCATAGTTGATATGTATATTATAAACAGAAAATACATGAAACATTGTATGATATATTGCAGTCACTACACAACACAAAAATTTATGTAATAAAATAAATAGAGCCATTCAAAATCACAAATACGATATTTTAAAAAAATTGAAAAAGAAATAAGTACAAATAAAAAAATATACATAAAATACAGTGGAACTCGGTTATAACGAGATCCAAGAGACCGAAGAATAATGCTCATTATAACTGTTACTCGTTACAACTGTTATAATAGGTAAACAGTATATACCAATGTATTTTTATGTTATACAAATAACAATGAAGAAAAATAAAAATATCTTCTGATTATATTGTCAAAGATTTGATGTAATTATACACTAATTATTCAAATACAAAATCATTTCATTATTGAAAAAGTCCTTTAATCCCATACATATTTTTATTAGATAAAAATTAAAATTAAAAAATTGCATGTCATGCAGGCTTTTCTATTTGATTGGTAGTTGACTGGAAGGTTTTTATTGTTTTTAAAAGCACCTAGATTCTTTGATTTGTCTATCACTAACAGCTTTCTTTTTTTTTGTTACGCTCATGTTTGAACAAATCAGGATGGTCAATCGATCTTTGGATAGTTTTCCACCTGTGCACATTTCACCATTAAACTTGCTGGTCATGTCTGGAACAATCAATAAAACACACCGCATACATCAACATTAAAAAGTTCACTTTCACTGTAACCATCTCTTAATTCTGACTACATATTTTAAACCCAGCCCTCAATCACTTGTTTGTTTACATCGCCGGCTTCACTGCTTATCTTACCATAAACAATATGATTTCTTTCAGTGCTGGAAAACGTTACATGTAACGTAACGAAATAACGAAAAAACTAAACAATTTTGAGTTAATGTAACGAAAAACGTTAACGAAATTTTTTAAAAAGCTGTAACGAAAAACACAACGAAAACCAAAAATTTAATTTTGTTATTTCATTAACAGATTCGTTACTACTTGCTCTAGCTGGCTATAAAGCTTTTAGGGACATTCATACACGGCATCTGGGCGAGTGAAAGTGGGCTAAAACCCTTTGTCACCCGCAGAGCCATTTCTACCGCCTTGTCACGAAAGGAGGCCTACCCCGCCCATCAGCCATTGTCCTTTTGGGTTTTCCACATTTATGAAGGAAAGGATTCCTTCGGGAAGCATAAGAGAAGAAATGAGGAAGATAAAGCATTGATCTTTAATGTATGTGCCGCTTATAGTGAAGGCCTTCTCTCACATTCGCTGTCCCCCCTTTCAGTATATTGTCCTTTCAAACTATTGTTTTCAATATTCTTTAGGATTGGGGTTTTCCACTTACTCATTAATTTCAAGTTCCTCTTTTAGAGGTTGGTGCTCTCCAAGTTACTGTGTCTCATCCTCTTCACCCCTGGATCCTGAACTGTGTCATTTGTTCGTCAGTCTTAACTATTTAAGCTGTCTTCTTTCATATATGTACTTAATAAAACAATCCTTTGGTTAATATCTAAAATGTTATTAAATTCAATATTGTAAACGCATGGATGATTTGCATGTATTTATTACAGGGTATAAGAGAAGGAAGAAAGCTATCAAAAATAAACCCCAGAGAGGAAAGCTTGAAATTTCGACAATTTTCTTTATGTTTGTCGAATTTTAGGTCTGTTGCAAGAATTGGAATTGGTACAGCCGGTGTACGAGTTACTCATAAAAAATTCTACGATGTGACATGAGCACTGCAGTATTTTATTATATTACATTATTTTTGTACTTAATGTGGGTTAAGGCAATTAACCGTGATTATTAAATGTTGGATATAAAAATCCTAATTTGTATGCATGATCAAAAAAATAACGAAATCTGTACTGACTCCTTAGAAAACTTAAAAATGTTCCTTATCTGCAACATATGTTTAGAAATTTTTTTAAACTATAATTCTAAATGAAAAACTTACACTTGCGAGGTATAAATATCAAATAAAAAGTACTCATTTTTTGTAAGCAATTATTTCGTTATAACGTTAAACGTAACGAAAATGAAATGTGGATTTTATCGCAACGAAAAACGTAACGAAAAACAAAATTGCTTTTTTGGCCATAACGAAAACCGTAACGAATTGATTTTTTTTTTCGTTTGCCAGCACTGATTTCTTTTCTTAAATCTATCAATCCACTTGTTATTACACACAAAATCTGAATGTCCTAGTTGATGAGCAAGATTTTCAGCTTGAAGTTTTAATAGAGGACCACTAATTGGAATATTGAAATTTCTATGCAATTTGAACTAACCCAAAAAGCATTTTCCAGATCATTTTTATCACACTTGCCAAACTTTTTCGCTACTAATTTATTTTTTTCAAAGGCATTAGTAATGCTTTCCCGATTTTTCCAAAAGGTTGAAACAGTCGACGAGGTAAGTTGTAACTTTCGCAAATTGATGCATTACTTTCTTCGCCCTCTAACACACGAATAATTTCCACTTTCTCACCAAATTGTGAGAATTTTTCTTTTCACGCCATCCATTTCAAGGTACAACAAGTTAGGAAAGTGTACAATGTATCACAAATGGGTGCGTTTGGTGCAATGGAGTATTAGAAAGAAATTATATACCTGTACGTAAGGGAAATAGCGTTTTAAAGTTCTTTTCTTCATCATAAATAATCCATTTTCTTCCTATTTAAAAATATTACATGCACACGTAAGAAATTAAACGTTTGTTTGTGAGATTGTTTATGTTAGCAACAATGAAGAAGTAACCATGCAAGTTCAACTCGATTTAAGACGTTTTTGTTTGATTTTCTTGATAATGGCTACTTCTATGATAAAAATTTATAGGAAAGAAAATACTCTTCTTTACCAGTTCTACAACTTTTATTTGAAATATATTTTGATATGAGCAACACTTTACGAGATATGATGAAAATTTAATTTTTTGTCACCAGTAAAGTGGTACCCCAGATTGGCGTACGAGATTCATTTTTGCGATTTTCTTATTATGTTTGATTGTAGGTCCTTAATATCAAATTTCATGAAAATCTATTTGGTAGAAGCCGAGAACGAACATGCAGATGGTCAGACAGACGGACGGACGGACCGACCATAATAGGCGCTCACGCTGTAAGCAAAACGCGGCTAAAAATGAAACAAGTTTACACAGCATGAAAGATAAATTGATAAAGATAAATCTTAGTATCTCGTAAGGTCGCACAGCTACATCTGTCATTAAAATTCTGATATCTTTCTTAAACTGTAGGAAAAATTGACGTCTCGTTATGCTGCTTTAACAATTTGCTCATTATACCCGTGAAGGTTGTAACTACCGTGCTCGTTATAAACATAAAATTTTGGTCTTAAAATACAGTAATAACTCGATATACGAAGTAGATGCGTTCCTGAAATTTTGTTTGTATATTTAAAATTCGTATATCGAATAACATTTCTAGGTCATTTTTATCCCACTTACCAACCTTAATAATTTAAAATCTTATAACATAAACCTTTTAATAAGTATTAATCGCATTTTTAAAAGAACGTATTTTAAAATAGTATTACGCTATTTACTGTAATCACGATAACCTACACTATTAGAAGTAAAAAGTGTACATACAATTTCACTTACAACACTGCTTTTGTGCTAATGAGATAACTTTCCATGATTTTATAATTGCTTCAACAATATCTGCACATGGTTTCATTAGTTTCGGCATTTTGTGGTAAAATAACATTATTTGGTCAACAAGTCACTTTTTGCAAATTAAACAGTTTATTGTGGCAAAAAACAACACGTCAGAATTCTTTCAACGAAGATGACGTTATGAAGATAACTTGAAAACAGTCAATACCTATGGAACGCTTGACGAAACAAACAAAACTGGAGAAAAGTAGATGTATTGCGTAGCATTGACTCTGATATTCACTGCCTAACTAAGATCATGTGTTCATTAGTTCTGAGCCAGAAGTTATTCCATCATCATGTACACTAACATTGTAGGCGTTGATTGAATCGGCTGAATTGTCATAAATACTAAGTTCGTTAGAGCGAAACTTGGTATATCAAGGTACTGTACATTATTTCCAACCATTTCTTTTTCATTTGCTCGCAATAGCCATGATCTTGTTACAACCATGCTTGTTATAAACGAGTTACACTGTACTACAGATATAATGAGAGATTTTAATTTGTTTTTTAAAAATCGGATATTTTTTGGTGATGTTTTTCTTTCGACGGAATAGCATAAAGTCCTCTTTTAAGTTCATCTGTCACTTTAAGAAGGTGATCTGTCCCATTACTAGACCATTGGTATCTCTTGAGGGTAAGCAACACCTCCAGTGCATGATTAAAACTTGGCATTTCACTCTGTAGTACATCATTATCTTCATCATCACCACTTTCAATACAGTTATCAACATTGTCATGTTACAAATCACAATTTCATTAACTGATAGGACACCACACATAGGAAAATTGTCATCAAAGGCAATGAACTCATCAAATGTCACTTCATTCACATTCAATTGCTCCCATTCTTTGATATCAATTGCTTGAGGGTCATTTTGGTCTTCAACAAAAACCTCACTGAAAAACCCAGTTTTTTAAAACAATTCTTTATCGTGTCAACTTTAATGGCATTCCAAACTGAAGTAACGTAGTCCATGGCCTCTATAACTGATATGTTTTGTGCCCCTTTGTTAGAATCCATCATTGCCACTGCCTTGCACACCAGCAGCTTCCTGTACTGCTGTTTCAAGCAATGTATGATACCTAAACTAATGGTTGCAAATGACTTGTGCTGTTGGCCGGAAAAAATACAACCTTAACATACCACAAGCTGTATGATGTATCAGGCGGATGAGCTGCACAGCGATCCACAAACAGCAGCACTTTCTCAATGCATACCCCATTTTTGCATCCAAATCTTGAAGATATTCTATTAATAATTTTGATGTCATCCATGCCTTGGAGATGTTTATATATTTGTATGGCAGCATCCGCACCTTCCTGAAACATCGCGGTTTTACAAATTTGCTAATAACAAGAGGCTGAAGTTTCTCATTGCCATCTGAATTGCAGCATAGCAAGACCGTGAGCCACTCCTTGCTTTTCTTTCCCTCATGGCAAGCTTTTCCTCGAAAAGTTAGGGTTCTATCTGGCAACACATTAAAAAATAAACCTGTTTCTTCCACACTGAATATATCGCACAGCTCATACTTCTGTATTAGTCCCGGAAGCTCTTCTGTCTTACAGTGATCCATTGTAGCAAGGTCCACACTTCTGTCTGTAGAATCGATAAGTGTAATTATTATTTACACCTTATAAAGACATTAGAAACGGATTAAATTCTAGCTGCAGGTTTGAAACTCTAAACTGTAGATGCGGGAAAACATTACAAACAGAGAATGTTAGAAGTGGGATAAAATAGCATGGCATAAATGGAATTCTGACAGGGACTTTTAAATTTCGACTTAAGCTGCAGAAAAAAATTATATCTGAAAACATTAGAATGAGTGTTCACCGTACAAAGTTTTTAGATTTTCTGGTTTTTGTACTCTGTACTGTATCACTTTACTAGCAGAATAGCTAGTTCTTCACCCAGAGTAATTATAATTAGGTAATATCCTGTAAAGTCCCATTGGCAGGTTCATGGTTTTGAATTAATAATTTCTGTTCCTTGAACTCGACTATCTTGAATAATGTACTTAAAACTTTTTACAATAATTCTTTATAGACAATGTAGGGCCCACCGCCAGGATGCACCGAAAGGACTCGAGAAACCGTGGGAACGTGGCATAAAGTGCTCCTTATTCGGCACGTAAACTATGCAACTCTAAAGTGGAAATATCGAGGAGGATGTGTGTAGAAAATGTTGTATATATTTATCAAGTATCTATATAATCTGAGTATGTCGTAAAAAATGCATTGGAATGGATTTAAAATTAAAGTACTGGCCTGAAAAAAGAAAGAAAATTATTAATGATGTAATTTGGACAACTTACATAAAACTAAAGTCATAAAACAAAGATTGGAGAAGAAAAAAAAATCGGCGATGTCGAGGAACGAACCCGCGACACAATTTCCGTATCCCGACACTTTATCACTAGGCTACCGGCACCTGTTGTTATGGGGTCGCTCGTCATGGTATTAGAGGAAAAGCCACTTGTTTTTCAATTGCAAATATCTCGAAAACGCGGGCTCGTTAGACGCCTTTCCGAAAATACGTGTCTAATTATTTTTCGTTTTCTTTCATCCTGTGAAGTTTGGTCGTGATCCGCCACTTACACTTGGGTGCCTCTCCTTGTAAGCAAGACAGTGGGTTAGAATGTTGAGCTAATTGTAAGTTAGAAACCCCTGCCTCCCACAATGGGCTTCCAGACCCAACTAAACAAGGCAGCAGATGAGAAGGCTGAGCTAAAGCAATGGGTTTCCAGACCCAACCAGGAGTTTTCTAGAAGCTGAACACTAAGTACAGTGGTGGCCATAAAAACTGCACACCCTTGCGAGCGCTCCACCGAAATTTCAGTGAACTACTAGTCTCGAACGAGCTGTCACGCGATATGGCAACAGAGATGGTAGAGGAGGGCGTGAAGGGTCTTTTTCCTCTCCCTCCCCCCCCCCACTTAGAGAAGGGTTTACGGTAATGTATATATGAAATCAACCACTCTAATACAGTTCAATACGGTCAAATTTTTTCCTTGCCTAAGACATGAACATCATATCTTATCAACTAATGCCTGACAATGGTAACGTAGATATACTTACGTTTGCAATTTCTTCTTGGACGTTAGGAATCCTCACTACGTTATCATTTTCATCGCCAAATATCATTTTCAGGTATTTTTCCACTTTTGCTTCGGTATCTACGGTTACAGCAAAGAGAGCAAATATTTTCGTTATCACGGGTAACAAACAACAAAATACACTAATATTTTACACAATCATATTAAATATATATAAAAATCTTACCTGCCAAGTAGATCATATGGCCATCGAACACTGGCCATCCTCCAAGAGGCGCCTTTTTCGTGGCCTTTCATGGTATCACGTAGGAGTCCTCCGTAATATTGGCGTCCAAGTTACGAATCCACGAGGATATTATGGAATACTTGCCGCAGTCCACTCTGGATGCCCACTTTACCAACGCGAACTTCCCCACTTTTCACGAAATAATAGCTTACTCGAGATGGTCTCGGATACAACACAACAACACGCTTATCACGTACAGTGCCGTTTTTTTATATCAGAGCACACGGATGCTAATAGCATATAATAGTTTCTTGAAACAGCTGAATAACGAAACAAAACGGCGAACGTACTGTAGGCAATGCTCGCGCGCATTTCAGGAATCAAATTTCAAACCCCGTGCGGTAGTACGAGTCACTGCTCTAGAGAATTTCGAACCCAATAGCTAATATTTTTGGTCGCTATTATACAATGCCGTATTCAAAATATAAAAGATATTTACGCTATGGCGAATTCATTTTACAAATCATTGCAACTATACATATATAATAAAAAAATACTTAAAAGTAATACATACATCAAATCCTACAGACTTCAGTTATTTTACTTATTATTACTTGCTAAAATCAAACTTTTTTCACAAATGTACTCACATATTTTTAAAATAAATATTCAGACTTTTCCTTCTCACCCTCAAGTATCTTATTGTAGAGTTTAATACCATTCACAAATAGACTTTTGTGCACTGCTATTATTTTATATGTCCAAATAAAATTTATTTGCGTTTCTGATTTCATACCCATGTTTTTGTACATTTCTTATCAAAAATTCTTTAAAATAATTATCCTCCCTATCCTTTACTATTTTGTGCAAAAATATAAGTGAGTTATATATTATTCTTTGTTCCACACTAAAAAAATTTAGTGCATTTAACATATCACTCCTGTGTTCTTTCATCACATTCCAATATCACTCTCATGGCTCGTGATTGCAGTTTCTGCAATCTCTCAATATTATATTTTTTTGTACTGAACAATAATGATGAGCAATACTCAAAATGAGGAAAAATAGTTGTTTTATATACCAGTAATACTACAATAGATGTTTACCAATCCTGTTGATGATGATGGAACCAAGTTAGGATTCTTTGTGCTGACAATGAGATATATTGAAAGTATATTTTCATTCCAGATATCATGCATAAATAGTCATATACTGTTAGATATATAGTTTATATTTTGAAGGCATATATTTAAATATGTGTTAACGAAAAAGTCATATTTTTCATACATGGAAAATGTATGAAATATTTCCGAAATTCACATATATTATTCATCATATAATGGTAAATATATGGATTTCAAATATATATATTTATTCAACATGTTTCCCATATATGAAACCAATATGAAATATTAAATATATTTACATTTATTTAAAATCCATATATGTATCCATATATGGAAGGAAAATATATTTTTTCCCACATATTTCCCATACATGAAAAATATATAAAATACTAAATATATTTTCATATATTTTAAATCCATATATTTAGCCATATATGGATGAAAAATATATTTTAAATCCTCATATTTCCCATATATGTAAAATATATGTATACAAAATATATGGTAATTCCATATATTGTTGCATATATTTGACATATATTGGCAGCTCATATATCATAAGCCCATATATAGCCCATATCTCTACATATATTGACAGTATATGTTCCATATATGGGGCTTTAGTGTGGGTATCCTTCGCATACTAGTACAAGGGCTACGCTGTACCGCCTCAAGGATGTTCTCTTGCTCAGCCACGTCTTGTCGAACCACACGCTCATATGGAGTGTTGACGCTGGTAAGTGAGCCGGTATCTCGCAAAGTTTTTGATTTAGAACGTCGCTGGTATTCAGCGACAGCAGCAACAACATTTCCATCACAAAATCCATAAACATACACCATATCGGCATATTCAGCACTTGTAAATGTAAAAGGCATCTTGAAAGTAATACTAACACAGTAACAACTAACAATGCTATTGTCGATTTTTGCGTGCGCATGTTTCGACAGGCTACGTTCGGACAAGGTCATGGTCGCGCAGGCGCATGAGTTATGAGTGAGATTCACAGTGCTGAAAATCTACGAGCAGCCATAACTCCGCAAATTCGTATTTGACAATACAGACTGTAAATAAGTAAATAAACAATGTAGCGGAGAACGCATCGCGTACTGGTCGGCAATTGTCTCCCGAGTTCCGGATATTGCCTTGCCTTTTTCTAATTTTCAAACAGCCATAACTCTCTAATTATTCAGAATCGGACACATGTTCATATGAACTTTTTTGTTCATAATGACCTCAGAAATCATCCCCTGAAGTTATTCCATGTCTTCGTGAATCACCCTGTATATATATGAGGATACAAAATTATGAGGCACTTCCAGATGTGCCAGAAACTTGAAATTTGGTAGGATTATAGGTTTTTGGTTACAACCGGAGGAAAAAATCCGAAACTGTCGAAATTACTATTTTGAAGGGCTATTTTGGCCCCTTTTTGCCCCATTTTTTGCCCATAAGAAAACATGTAAATTGGTGTAGAGGTTTTTATATTTGCATTTTAAAATTACCTCCCGTCAAGATACAAACTCGAGACTTAAACTGTCGGATAGGATATAAATTGTAGTCTCTTATTTTTGAAGACGGAATGCAAATCCGAGTAGAATTAACGTAAATTTATAGTTATTATCTCAAAAAAGTAGTAATTTTTCTGGGTCTTACAATAGGTTTCCTTGGTAACAAGCTCTATCCTTTCATATGGGTAAGCTTTTAATGGGAATCAGAGGCTTATATTTTAATGCTGTTAATGTTAAACTACACCTAATGAAGGAAATCCGATATTGATATAATCCTCATTTTTGGGGCTGTTTTGCCTCATTCAAGAACATAAAAAGGCGATGCAACTGCATAGGACCCAGAGACTTGAAATTTGGCACGGTTATAGAAATTTCATTGCAACCTAAGATAAAATTACAAAATTACAAAAATTCTCATTTTTAAAGGGCGGTTTTGCCCCTTTTCGACACCATGCGAGAACAAAAAATGCGAGGCAGCTGCATAGGACCTAGAGACTTGAAATTTGGCACGATTATAGAATTTTCATGGCAAACTAAGATAAAATTGCAAAAATTACTATTTTTAATGTTTGGTTTTGCCCTTTTCGGCCCTATACGAGTGTGATAATTATAAGGCACTTCTTAATGAGATACAAACTTGAAATTTGGCAGAATTATGGGTTTTTAGTTACAACAGATGGAAAAAATCTGGGAGTGTAATAACTCATAATGTTAGTGGCTGTTTTGCTCCATTATTGCCCTATACGAGGATTAAAATTATAAGGCACTTCTAAATGAGCAACAAACTCCAAATTTGACATGGTTATATGATTATGTACAACATCGATTGGGTATAATTTGCATTTGCAAAAAGGCTAAAATTTGAAAATGCTTGCAGAATGCAAGCACATATTGACTAGTCTATAATATATAGATGCTTCTTACACATGATATATATTATATATAGGAGGATACAAAATTATGAGGCACTTCCAGATGTGCCAGAAACTTGAAATTTGGTAGGATTATAGGTTTTTGGTCACAACCGAAGGAAAAAATCCGAAACTGTCGAAATTCCTATTTTGAAGGGCTATTTTGGCCCCTTTTTGCCCCATTTTTTGCCCATAAGAAAACATGTAAATTGGTGTAGAGGTTTTTATATTTGCATTTTAAAATTACTTCCCGTCGAGATACAAACTCGAGACTTAAACTGTCGGATAGGATATAAATTGTAGTTTCTTATTTTTGAAGACGGAATGCAAATCCGAGTAGAATTAGCGTAATTTTGTAGTTTTTATCGCAAAAAATTGCTAATTTTTCTGGGTCTAACAATAGGATTCCCTCGTAACAAGCTCTATCCTTTCATATGGGTAAGCTTTTAATGGGAATCAGAGGCTTATATTTTAATGCTGTTAATGTTAAACTACACCTAATGAAGGAAATCCGATATTGATATAATCCTCATTTTTGGGACTGTTTTGCCCCATTATTGCCCCATTCGAGAACAAAAAAGGCGATGCAACTGCATAGGACCCAGAGACTTGAAATTTGGCACGGTTATAGAAATTTCATTGCAACCTAAGATAAAATTACAAAATTACAAAAATTCTCATTTTTAAAGGGCGGTTTTGCCCCTTTTCGGACCCATGCGAGAACAAAAAATGCGAGGCAGCTGCATAGGACCTAGAGACTTGAAATTTGGCACGATTATAGAATTTTCATGGCAAACTAAGATTAAATTGTAAAATTGCAAAAATTCCTATTTTTAATGTTTGGTTTTGCCCTTTTTCGGCCCCATACGAGTGTGATAATTATAAGGCACTTCTTAATGAGATACAAACTTGAAATTTGTCAGAATTGTGGGTTTTTAGTTACAACAGATGGAAAAAATCTGAGACTGTAATAATTCTTAATGTTAGGGGCTGTTTTGCTCCATTATTACTCCATGCGAGGATTGAAATTATAAGGCACTTCTAAATGAGCAACAAACTCCAAATTTGACATGGTTATATGATTATGTACAACATCGATTGGGTATAATTTGCATTTGCAAAAAGGCTAAAATTTGAAAATGCTTGCAGAATGCAAGCACATATTGACTAGTCTATAATATATAGATGCTTCTTACACATGATATATTATATATATATATATATGAGGATACAAAATTATGAGGCACTTCCAGATGTGCCAGAAACTTGAAATTTGGTAGGATTATAGGTTTTTGGTTACAACCGGAGGAAGAAATCCGAAACTGTCGAAATTACTATTTTGAAGGGCTATTATGGCCCCTTTTTGCCCCATTTTTTGCCCATAAGAAAACATGTAAATTGGTGCAGAGGTTTTTATATTTACATTTTAAAATTACTTCCCGTCAAGATACGAACTCGAGACTTAAACTGTCGGTTAGGATATAAATTGTAGTCTCTTATTTTTGAAGTCAGAATTCAAATCCGAGTAGAATTAACGTAAATTTATAGTTTTTATCTCAAAAAAGTAGTAATTTTTCTGGGTCTTACAATAGGTTTCCTTGGTAACAAGCTCTATCCTTTCAAATGGGTAAGCTTTTAATGGGAATCAGAGGCTTATATTTTAATGCTGTTAATGTTAAACTACACCTAATGAATGAAATCCAATATTGATATAATCCTCATTTTTGGGGCTGTTTTGCCCCATTATTGCCCAATTCGAGAACAAAAAAGGCGATGCCGCTGCGTTGGAACCAGAGACTTGAAATTTGGCACGGTTATAGAAATTTCATTGCAACCTAAGATAAAATTATAAAATTACAAAAATTCTCATTTTTAAGGGGCGGCTTTGCCGCTTTTCGGCCCCATGCGAGAACAAAAAATGCGAGGCAGCTGCATAGGACCTACAGTTTTGAAATTTGGCACGATTATACAAATTTCGTTGCAACCGAAGATAAAATAAAATATAAGCCTAGCAGTCGGGGTAATTGTAATTGAGATGGCGTGATTCTGAGGAATTCATTAAGTTACCTGCCTAACTACTTCGATTCATTTCTGTATTTCTTAATCACTCAAAGAAAAATTCATCATCAAACACTATATGTGTAATATCAATATGTTACTTTACTGTGTATTATTCATCTTTTTACTTTCTCTATACGTAGTAATGGGAAAGTATTGTGATCACGAAAAAAATCGACTTCGAGATTTCAACGGAAATACACGTTTTGATGTCCCTAGAACACGTTTAGACTATTTTCGAAATGATGTCTGTGTGTGTGTGATTGTGGGTGCTCTAACTCAAAAAGTATTTGCCTTATCGTTACCAAACTTCATATATAACACTTTAGCATGAGCACAAAGAACTGATTAGGTTTTGGACAATAACGGTTAACTGGAAGTCGAGCTTTATTCGAAACCCGATTCGGTTTTTGCGATATTTCTCCGTTAAAACATCATTATTGTATATACAATTCTATACAAACGTTACAGAGAATGTAATTTCCTACAACTTTCATTTGAAACAATTTTCCATAGCAGTTATTGTTTACGAATTATTTATAAATAACCAGTTTTTAGTTTCCGTCAAATATCTCCTTAAAAACATTGTAATTGATAATATTCGTGAGGACCAAAGTTGTAGAGAATAATATTTCTTCCAAGTTTTGTTTGAAACAAATTTTCGTAGAGCCATCCATTTCGGTGATATTCAACTTTTTTCGTAATTTTTAGTATACAGCGCCAGCACCATGTAGTGGTGAATTCTGTAAACATATTCAAAATATACGTAATTTACGAAATAATAATTTTGCCTTATAATGCTATTCATAATAATTTAAATATCTAGACCCCAAATATGGAGAAAGTCATCTGTTGGCCATATCAGATTTTTTTATTTGTTCTGTTAAACTATTTTGTACTCTTTAGTTCCTTATTACTCGACGGAATTATTTAGTGATACAATGTGATGCTTACCTAGCTACTCTGTATCTATTATATATTTTAGATATAATACAAATTATTGGTCAATTCCCTATTGTTAAATGTTTGCCCCCCCACCCCCTCCCTCTCGCTTTGACGTCAAAGGTGCCCCACCCCCTGCTGCGCAACAATCTATTATTCAATTATGTCTTATTTTTGTCCACACTTTGACGTAACAATCCTCACTTCCCCCTCCCCCATTGTCAGTAGAAGGAAATGGCATGACTGAGCATATTAAGCGGCGCAGGGTATAAATAGAGAGTAATTAGTTAAGCGTCGTTCTAAATTGAAGTTCCATTTGGTGAAATACCACTGAATACGGATTTCAACTGTGAATATATCTTTCCTGGATACCTTTTGGATAACTTCATCTGCGTCGTGCATCGAGAGTGAATGGTGAAAGAAGTCTTGCGAAGAATATCAAACCGTCTGTGAATCTCATTTTAAACTGTAAGTATTCAATGCATATTCCAATACTTAAAAAATAATTATCTAACCATCTTCTGATACGGATTCATTATAATAACCACCAATTTTATGTTTTCGTGCGGAAATCATCGAGTAGTTCCAGAAAAACGGAAACTGCTGTCCTGAAATTAGCAAGGAGTTGCAGAAAAACGAAAATCCCTGTTCGCGAAGCTACTGTGGGATAGGAGCACCGCATTTAAAGGGAAGTACTCATCTTTTATTTTATTAGTGATCTGCCCATTTTTATCATTATTCTAAAACAATGAGTGACTCAATACCCATTCTTCCGTTGTCAGAATCTGTGATGAATGAAATCGCGTCTAATGAGTATATCTCTAGTGATCATGTGAGTAAATTTAATGAGATTTTAGCCCATAACACACAGTTTAGACCTCAGGAGGCCCTTCTTATGTGGAATTTACTTGACGATATAAAGCCAGTTAATACGCCACACATTCAAATTCTTCCATCAGAAGCAACTAATCGAGTGACACATTGGATATGTACGTATTATGATGGTCATGTAATTCATGTTTACGATAGTGCTTTAAGTGGTAGAGGTTTAACTGAAGATCAAATTAACTTTCTAAATAGATTATTACCTCACCAACCTGAAATAATTTATGAGAATGTGCAGCAACAAGAGAATGTGTATGACTGTGGTGTTTTTGCAATTGCTTTTGCAGTCTCTGTAGCTAATGGTCAAGATCCTACAAAGCAAACGTTTTGCACGAATCTCATGCGATCACATTTAACAAAAATATATATAAATAACGCTATCGAGTGTTTTCCGACGGTAAAGTCGCCTACTAACGTTGTAAAAAGAGGAAGGCCTGTAAAGCGAAAAGTAGGCCGACCAAAAACATCGCAATCTATGCGGGAGAAACAGAAGTCAGAGGCAAGAAAAAAATATAGGTTTAACCATCCTGAGATGGTCCAAGAATCTAGAGACAAGTACCAGGCCGCGAATCCTGATAAAGTTCACTTTTCTGTTAGAAAATACCAGGTCACAAATCCACAAATCGTAAAATCTTCCATCCGAAAATACCAGGCCGCGAACCCAGAAATAGTGAAGAAATCAAGAGAAAGATATGTGACAGCAAATACAGATAAGATTAAGGAGTCAAGAAGCAGATACCAACACTCACATCCATTACAACAAGCTTTACGTCAGCGAGAACACTACGGAATACCAAAAACACTAAGAAGTACGAAAATAGCATCATGTGTGGCCCAGAAATCAGGAAATGAATTAAATGAAATATTTTGTTTAAACCTAAAAATTTGTTCCCTCTTAGATAATAGATGTAATAAATGTAATTATTGTGGAGCTGTATCTTATGATGAAGAAAAAGGTAGAAAGGAATGGTGCTGTGGCAGTGGACGATATTTTTTGGGTCGCCTACCCAGTTTGGATGCATCATTTTATAGAAATATTATATTTTTAAAAAACTCGAGAAGTTATAATAATATTTTTGCATGGGTTTCAAGATGCTCCTAGGAAACAAGGGCCATCCTTAGTTAAAATTCAAGACAGGACATACCACAGGATTTTCAGTTTAAATTGGTCAGAAAGTAATAGTGTTAATAATGTAGCTCTTTATATTGATGATGGTGCAGAACGTAGGAAACTTGCAGAAGGGAGGCAGCTAGACATAGACATTCTTAAAGAAATAGAAGATTATCTTAATGAGATTAATCCAATAGTACCATCTCTAAGACATCTAAGCGAACACACTTCTGAGAAAGCCTGCATTATGTTTCAAAAAACCAATAGGAAATCTCATGGGCCAATTTTAGGAGAAAATCCTCAGTTAGAAGAAATAGCTGCAATTGTAAGAGCTGAACCTACGAGTGAACCTAGACAAGTATTAATATGGAAGCATGAAAGTGTAGAGCCAAATTTTGTTAGCATATTCAGTGAAACATATGAGGCTTTGCAGTATCCTCTTCTTTTCCCTCATGCAACCTCTGGGTGGCATACTGATTTAAAAGATAGAGATGGAAAGAAATACAGCCAAATTAAATACTATAGAAGGCTACTTTTATCTGAGAGTAGATTTACAGATTTGCAACGTCTAGGTCAGGAATACTTCGTTGATATGTTTTCTAGGGTGGAAGAGGAAAGACTTTTGTGGTTCAAGTTTAATCAGAATAAGTTTTTGAGGATAGCTTCAAGACAAGAATTAGATGAAACCATAGAAGCAGAAGGTGGACCTAGAGCAGGCAAGGTGTACCTACCAAGTTCTTTCACGCATAGTCCACGCTACATGCAAATTAAGCTACAAAATGGAATGGCATTAATATCGAGAAAAGGAAAGCCGAGTTTTTTTATCACAATAACATGTAACCCACAGTGGGTAGAAATACAGTCAAGTCTTTCCAGTGGCCAGCATGCACTTGATAGACCTGATTTATGTAACCGAGTATTTCAGCTAAAGTTAGCAGCCATTATGAGGTTAATTCATAGTGGCAAACTGTTTGGTAGCTTAGTATACGTAATGTATGTCATTGAGTTTCAGAAGCGTGGTTTACCCCACACTCATATTGCACTTAAAGTTCATGGTGAGCCAAAAGATATTTCAGATATAGATCTTTTTGTAAGGGCAACTATACCATCAGAAGATGAAGCTGAAGGCCGGCTGAGAAAATTGGTCTTACAGCACATGGTTCATGGACCATGCGGATATGATAAGCCTTATGCTGCATGCATGGATCTCAATAAAAAGACATGCATGAAAGGTTTTCCTAAACTTAGTTGTGATAATACATATATAGATGAAAGAGGATATGTCCATTATAAGCGTTCAGGAAACAATGATGTGAAATTAAAATCAGGAAGAATAGTCAATGATCAATGGATTGTTCCTTATTGTCCAGCTTTACTTTTGCTATTAGAATGTCACTGTAATGTTGAAATAGCCAGTTCAGTAAAAATTATTAAATATCTGTTTAAGTATATTCATAAAGGACCAGACCGTGCCCGAGTTGCAGTAGTGCAGGATGAAGTAGAAAAGGTAAATGAAATAGAAAATTATGTATCATTAAGATATATCAGTGCATCAGAGGCAATGTGGAGAATACTTGAATTTGATATAACACATTCTCATCCTAGTGTTTTAATGTTGCCTGTCCACTTGCCACAGAAAGACCAAATAGTATTTCAGCCAGGAAAAGAACAGCAAGCTTTAAATATGAGTATTTCTAAATTAATGCTTTATTTTCAAAGACCGCAAGTAGCAGAGTTAGAGAATCTAACATATTTAGATTTTTATGAGCAATATAATGTTGAGAATAAGCCAGGTGAAAGAGCTAAATTTCCAGTTATTGAACATCCATCAGGTCGACATTGGATAACAAAAAGAGTTCGAGGACACTGTGTAGCTAGATTACAATGGCTATTACCAACATTAGGCGATGTTTACTTTTTAAGAATGTTGCTATTGAAATTTCCAGCATATAGTTATGAACAATTGAGGATGGTAGATGGAAAGCAGTATGACACTTATCAGGAGGCAGCTAGTGCACAGGGACTTTTAGAAAATGACAATGAGTATAGGGATGCTTTAAGAGAGGCAGCAATTTATAAAACTGGAGCTGGACTTAGACAACTGTTTACATGCTTAATAATGGCTGGTGCTCCTGCAGGAATTTTATGGGCAGAATTTAAAAATGAGCTATCAGAGGACTTCTTAGATAGGTATGTAGCCAATGAAGATAGGGCCTATAATTCAGCACTGCTCGCCATACAGAATAAGTTGAGAAGCCATGGTAGAATGCTAGAAGAGGTTGGTCTGCCTTCTGCTTCAGATGATACCACCGAAGTTGGTAGGGAAATGGTGAGATGGGCAGATGATGAATTGAGATGTTTCATAGAACAGTGGTTGCCACTTCTTAGCAATGAACAGCGAATAGTTTATGATTATATCTGTAAGGTTGTTGAAGAAAAAGGAAATGACAATTTCTTATTCATTGATGGGCCAGCTGGAACGGGTAAAACTATTCTTTTGAAAGAAATAGCTGCTGCATTACGTAAACAAAATCATATCATATTATGTACAGCCTCTACAGGTATTGCAGCACTTAATTATAAGGGTGGAGTAACAGCTCATTCAATGTTTAGGTTGCCCCTTGAGACGTTAAATCCACAGGCATACTGCGATATAAAAGCTAATAGTGAGAGAGCAGAATTACTTAGAACGTCAAGCTTAATAATATGGGATGAGGCCCCTATGGCTATTAAACACAATCTTGAAACACTAGAAAGAACGTTGAGGGACATTTGTCAATTAGACGTCCCGTTTGGCAGAAAATTAGTCTTACTTGCTGGGGATTTTAGGCAAATTGCACCAGTAGTAAAAGAAGGATCAGTAGCAGATTCCATAAATTCAAGCATAAAATTTTCTCACTTATGGAAACGTAAAAATGTTCCATTTAACAATTCCTGTTAGGTCACAAGGAGATGAGGATTATTCTAGATTTATATTAGAAGTTGGGGAAGATAAAGTAAATAAAATATGTTTGGAAAATTCAGAAGTAATTCCCATGGCTCAAATTAGTACTACAGACAATTTGGAGAATCTCATAAACTTTGTTTATCCCGATAATATTTTAACTGATCCAGATATTTGTTGCAGAAGAGCCATACTAGCAGGTACAAATAGTAGTATTGATGAAATAAACTTAATTGTTCTTGAAAAGTTAGATGGAAAATCAACAGTTTTATATAGCGCTGATACATGCGAAGATAGAAATGAAAATCCTCACACTGAGTTACTTAATGCTAATTTATTGCATACCATTTCTGAGCCAGGAATTCCTGATCATAAAATCATGGTGAAAAAAGGCGTCGTATGTATTTTAATTAGAAACCTTTCTTTTGATGATGGCTTAGTGAATGGAACAAAACTGATTGTAAAAAGTATTTCGAAACGATTGATAGAAACCTATATACCAGGACAAGATAGATCCAAAACTGTGTTTATACCCAGAATTTGCTTTAAATTTCAAGCAGGTAGGACAGGTATTACAATTCTTCGGAGGCAATTCCCAATCAAGTTAGCATATGCTATGACAATTAACAAATCGCAGGGACAAACTATAGATATTGTTGGATTAGATTTGAGAAATGATGTATTTGCACATGGGCAGCTTTATGTAGGACTTGGACGTGTTAGAAGCCGTGATGCCATCAGATTATTAATTCCCAGCCACAGATTGTCTAATGATAATACTGGTTATGTGGTAAACATTGTGTGCAAATCACTGCTATAGACATCAGGAAAGATTAACTGTTACTATATTTTTAGATGATAAAGATAGTGATATTTGTGTCTTAACTTGGCATAGTTTTATATTAAATGTAACCTACTAATAGCATTGATTGCATCATTTCATTGAAACATCCATTTAGCCATTGACTTATATTAATTTTATATAATATCTATATTAATCTAAAATCTATACTTATAAATACTGACATCAAGGGCTTTTTCCAGTGTTATCTTTCTATATATTGTTAATATATTTTTTATAATTATTCTAGAATTAGTTATCTCTTCCTTGGACTACAACCTTGATGTTGGTGGAGGGCTTGTGTGTTCCTGAGACCTGGAGAGCTATACTGGCTGGAGCTTTTGCTCCTGGTAGTACATCTGTAACTCAGAAATACAGCTACAAAGAACTCTGTACTTCAGTGGAGTGGCCATAATAAGGATTGATATAAAATTACCTGTGCTGTTCGGAAATTAAACCTAAAATTGCAATTCAACAACAATGTTGTTGATCATTGAAATTTAAATTGTGAATAAATTTCATATTCTAAAGTTTATAATGTAATAACAAAGATGTATTCAACCTTTTATAATACCTGCATCGATTTAAAAAATGGATGCTTAAGTTCAATAAAAGTAATAATCTGTCAAAATATAATTTACAATGTACAAATTAGGTAGAAATAAATTTTATAAATATTCTCAAATATACTTGAAATTATTTTTATTTAAATAGATTTAAGATTTTTAAATTGCCCATCTGAAATTTACTGCATATAAAAAGGTAAAATGATGTGCTTGCAGAAGGCAAATATAAATTATTAAAATTAAATAGCATTTGTTATTTTACTAACAATAATAATTAAATAGAAATAACTAATTAAATTACAAAATTAGAACTACAAGGGTGCCTAAGTATATACCCGAAATAAAATTTATACAAATATAAAAACTGACAATTTATAACAGTTACGACAATGTGATTCATAAATACAATGGACGAGTCAATTTTTTTGATATTGGTGGCTGAAATGCTTGCAGAATGCAAGCACACATTCACTAGTATATATATATATATACTAGTGAACGTGTGCTTGCATTCTGCAAGCATTTTCTCTCACCTTAAAGTAAAAATAAAAGCCGAAAAATTACTTCCAATGCATAAGTTCGCATCTCGGTTCCGAATTACGTGTTTTTCTGTTTCGAAAATATTGGGGTAAAAACAACCCCTAAAATTTATAATTACAGTACATTTATAGGTTTTTATCATTTGTTATGAATACCTCACATTTATACGAAATTTCATCAATGTAGCACCTCTAGAAGTGCATTTATATGAATTTCATTGTTTTAATTTTTAACAGCCACAGCAATAAATATTTCTAAAATTTTCAATGTTATTTACCACCGGGACATTATTTCCTAACTCTATTAAAATTTTCAGCTTCCTGGATCTACAGAAAGTACATAAACATTAGTCAGTTTCTTAAACATTTGAGAATTTATTACGGCCGAACGAATAAATATTTTCAAATTACTATATTCCCGTTTTCATGATTTGGCGAATACTACACGTAGAAAAAATTTCAGCTCGATAGCGCATTTAGAAATACCTAAACCACGAAATATTAGTAAAATAGTTTATAATTTTTAGCGGCCAAAATAATACACATTGTTACAATTTTGCAATTATTCCTCCGATTATTTCTCTTTGTTCACCTCGGTATTAAATTGCAGCTCTCCAAGTATAGCAGTTTGCGCCAAACATTATTATCCTCCTATATCCTACATATATCATATATCTATAATATATAGACGCTACTTACACATGATATATATATATATATATATATATATATATATATATATATATATATATATATATATATATATATATATATATATATATATATATATATATATATATATATATATATATAATTCAAATTATACCCAATCAATGTTGTACATAATCATATAACCGTGTCAAATTTGGAGTTTGTTGCTCATTTAGAAGTGCCTTATAATTTTCATCCTCGTATAGGGCAATAATGGAGCAAAACAGCCACTAACATTATGAGTTATTACACACTCAGATTTTTTCCATCTGTTGTAACTAAACACCCATAATTCTGCCAAATTTCAAGTTTGTATCTCATTAAGAAGTGCCTTATAATTATCACACTCTTATGGGGCCGAAAAAGGGCAAAAACAAACATTAAAAATAGGAATGTTTGCAATTTTACAATTTTATCTTCTTAGTTTGCCATGAAAATTCTATAATCGTGCCAAATTTCAAGTCTCTAGGTCCTATGCAGCTGCCTCGCCTTTTTTGTATTCGAATTAAGCAATAATGTGACAAAACAGCCCCAAAAATGAGGATTATATCAATATCGGATTTCCTTCATTAGGTGTAGTTTGACATTAACAGCATTAAAATATAAGCCTCTGATTCCCATTAAAAGCTTACCCATATGAAAGGATTGAGCATGTTACCAAGGAAACCTATTGTTAGACCCAGAAAACTTAGCAATTTATTGCGATAAAAATTATAAAATTAAGCTAATTCTACTCGGATTTGCATTCCGTCTTCAAAAATAAGAAACTACAATTATATCCTATCCGACAGTTTATGACTTGAGTTCGTATCTTGACGGGAAGTAATTTAAAAATGCAAATATAAAAACCCCTACACCAATTTATAGGTATTCTTATGGGGAAAAAAAAGGGCAAAAAGGGGCCAAAATAGCCCTTCAAAATAGGAATTTCGACAGTTTCGGATTTTTTCCTTCGGTTGTGACCAAAACCCTATAATCCTACCAGATTTCAAGTTTCTGGCACATCTGGAAGTGCCTCATAATTTTGTATCCTCCTATATATCTATAATATATAGATGCTTCTTACACATGATATATTATATACTAGTTAATATTTGCTTGCATTCTGCAAGCATTTTCAAATTTTACCATTTTTACAAATTCAAATTATTCCCAAGCGATGTTTTACATAATCATATAACCACGTCAAATTTGGAGTTTGTTGCTCATTTAGAAGTGCCTTATAATTTTCATCCTCTTATGGAGAAATAATGGCGCAAAACAGCTGCTAACATTAGGAGTTATTACAGTCTCAGTTTTTTTCCATCTGTTGTAACTAAAAACCCATACTTCTGCCAAATTTCAAGTTTGTAACTCATTCAGAAGTGCCTTATAATTATCACACTTGTATGGGGCCGAAAAAGGGCAAAACCAAACATTAAAAATAGGAATTTTTGCAATTTTACAGTTTTATCTTAGTTTGCCATGAAAATTCTATAATCCTGCCAAATTTCAAGTCTCTAGGTCCTATGCAGCTGCCTCGCATTTTTTGTTCTCGCATGGGGCCGAAAAGGGGCAAAACCGCCCTTTAAAAATGAGAATTTTTGTAATTTTATCTTAGGTTGCAATGAAATTTCTATAACCGTGCCACATTTCAAGTCTCTGGGTCCTATGCAGTTGCATCGCCTTTTTTGTTCTCGAATGTGGCAATAATGGGGCAAAACAGCACCAAAAATGAGGATTATATCAATATCGGATTTCCTTCATTAGGTGTAGTTTAACATTATCAGCATCAAAATATAAGCCTCTGATTCCCATTAAAAGCTTATCCATATGAAAGGATAGAGCTTGTTACCAAGGAAACCTATTGTAAGACCCAGAAAAATTAGCAATGTTTTGCGATAAAAACTATAAAATTACGCTAATTCTACTCGGATTTGCATTCCGTCTTCAAAAATAAGAAACTACAATTTATATCCTATCCGACAGTTTAAGTCTCGAGTTCGTATCTTGACGGGAAGTAATTTTAAAATGTAAATATAAAAACCTCTGCACCAATTTACATGCTTTCTTATGGGCAAAAAATGGGAAAAAAGGTGCCAAAAAAGTCCCTCAAAATAGGAATTTCGAGAGTTTCGGATTTTTTCCTCTGGTTTTGACTAAAAACCTATAATCCTACCAAATTTCAACTTTCTACCACATCTGGAAGTGCCTCATAATTTTGTATCCTCCTATATATATGATATATCATGTGTAAGAAGCATCTATATATTATAGATATCATGTGTAAGAAGCATCTATATATTATAGATATGAGGATACAAAATTATGAGGCACTTCCAGATGTGCCAGAAACTTGAAATTTGGTAGGATTATAGGTTTTTGGTTACAACCGGATTTTTTCCTTTGGTTGTGACTAAAAACCTATAATCCTACCAAATTTCAAGTTTCTGGCACATCCGGAAGTGCCTCATAATTTTGTATCCTCCTATATATATGATATATATATCATGTGTAAGAAGCATCTATATATTATAGATATGAGGAAACAAAATTATGAGGCACTTCCAGATGTGCCAGAAACTTGAAATTTGGTAGGATTATAGGTTTTTAGTCACAACCAAAGGAAAAAATCCGAAACTGGCAAAATTCCTATTTTGAGGGGCTATTTTGGCACATTTTTCCCCCATTTTTTGCCCTTAAGAAAGCATGTAAATTGGTGCAGAGGTTTTTATATTTACATTTTAAAATTACTTCCCGTCAAGATACGAACTCGAGACTTAAACTGTCGGATAGGATATAAATTGTAGTTTCTTATTTTTGAAGACGGAATGCAAATCCGAGTATAATTAGCTTAATTTTATAGTTTTTATCGCAAAAAATTGCTAATTTTTCTGGGTCTAACAATAGGTTTCCTTGGTAACAAGCTCAATCCTTTCATATGGGTAAGCTTTCAATGGGAATCAGAGGCTTAAATTTTAATGCTGTTAATGCTAATGAAGGAAATCCGATATTGATATAATCCTCATTTTTGGGGCTGTTTTGCCCCATTATTGAGTGTAATAATTCTTAATGTTAGGGGCTGTTTTGCTCCATTATTGCTCCATGCGAGGATTAAAATTATAAGGCACTTCTAAATGAGCAACAAACTGCAAATTTGACATGGTTATATCATTATGTACAACATCGCTTGGGAATAATTTGAATTTGTAGAAATGTTCAATTTGAAAATGCTTGCAGAATGCAAGCACATAACAACTAGTATATATATATATATATATATATATATATCATGTGTAAGAAGCATCTATATATTATAGATATGAGGATATAAAATTATGAGGCACTTCCAGATGTGCCAGAAACTTGAAATTTGGTAGGATTATAGGTTTTTGGTCACAACCGAAGGAAAAAATCCGAAACTGTCGAAATTACTATTTTGAAGGGCTATTTTGGCTCCTTTTTGCCCCATTTTTTGCCCATAAGAAAACATGTAAATTGGTGTAGAGGTTTTTATATTTGCATTTTAAAATTACTTCCCGTCAAGATACAAACTCGAGACTTAAACTGTCGGATAGGATATAAATTGTAGTTTCTTATTTTTGAAGACGGAATGCAAATCCAAGTAGAATAAGCATAATTTTATAGTTTTTATCGCAAAAAATTGCTAATTTTTCTGGGTCTAACAATACGTTTCCTTGGTAACAAGCTCTATCCTTTCATATGGGTAAGCTTTTAATGGGAATCAGAGGCTTATATTTTAATGCTATTAATGTTTAACTACACCTAATGAAGGAAATCCGATATTGATATAATACTCATTTTTGGGGCTGTTTTGCCCCATTATTGCCCCATTCGAGAACAAAAAAGGCGATGCAACTGCATAGGACCCAGAGACTTGAAATTTGGCACGGTTATAGAAATTTCATTGCAACCTAAGATAAAATTACAAAATTACAAAAATTCTCATTTTTAAAGGGCGGTTTTGCCCCTTTTCGGCCCCATGCGAGAACAAAAAATGCGAGGCAGCTGCATAGGACCTAGAGACTTGAAATTTGGCATGATTATAGAATTTTCATGGCAAACTAAGATAAAATTGTAAAATTGCAAAAATTCCTATTTTTAATGTTTGGTTTTGCCCTTTTTCGGCCCCATACGAGTGTGATAATTATAAGGCACTTCTTAATGAGATACAAACTTGAAATTTGGCAGAATTATCGGTTTTTAGTTACAACAGATGGAAAAAAACTGAGACTGTAACAATTCTTAATGTTAGGAGCTGTTTTGCTCCATTATTGCTCCATACGAGGATTAAAATTATAAGGCACTTCTAAATGAGGAACAAACTCCAAATTTGACACGGTTATATCATTATGTACAACATCGATTGGGAATTATTTGAATTTGTAAAAATGCTAAAATTTGAAAATGCTTGCAGAATGCAAGCACATAACTACTAGTATTATATACACATACATACATATAAACTTATTACATCCATATGTAAATAGATATATAATCACATGCATGCAAAAAGAGGTTGGGAATCATGGATGATGAGAATAAAATGATGATAAATGAGTAAAGGAAAAGTAGTTAGAAATAATATATTTATATTGCTTTTCAGAGTAGGAATTGACTCTTTACCAGATAACAGGAATGTGTAGGTAGCGTAGACAGTGCTACGTAAGTGCTTCGAGGAGTGCAGTGAAAGGGGGAATAATGAGGAAAAAGATGGAGGGAGGAAAATTTGCCTTCTTATGCAGTTTAGGTCATTGTGTCTTGTTTAGATAAAAACGATTTGTGGAGAGCAAGTTTAAATGTTCTAACTGATGGAGAGTTATTTATGTCAACATGGAGATCACTCCAAAGTCTACAGGCTGTTATATGAAAGGATTTATTGTAAACATCTGTACGGTGGTGCGGGATTAGGAGTTTACTGTTGCCTCTAGTGTTAAGGTTAAGAACCACACTGATTGGGAAGAATTTTGTGGAGAGGTAACTAGGTTTACCAGTAGACAGGATCTTGTAAAGAAGAGTGAGGATGTGAAGATGCCGACGAGCATTGAGGTTTAGCCAAGTGAGCTCAAGGAACGAATTGGAAATGTGGTAGAATTTTCTGAGGTTGTTGATGAAGTGAATGCAGGAATTGTGTGTCCGTTGGATTATGTTTTTTAGTTCATTCGAGAAGTCCTGGAATACAACGTCACAATAGTCAAAGTGGGTAATGAGTAGAGAGGTAACAAGTAGTTTTTTGAGAGAATGAGGTGCAATGTATTTAATTCTTTTGACTGAATGAAGAGCCGAGTTAACTTTTTTGCAAATGTTAGAAATGTGTTCAGTCCAGGAAAAGTGTATTGTTTATAATCAGGCCAAGATTTTTTACAGACTTAAGAAAAGGTATGGAGGATTCATGATAGGTCACAAGTGGGAGTGCTTTGAGCGAAATTTTGGCATTAAGTTTGTGATACCCAATAATAATTGCCTGACTTTTGGAGGGGTTAATCTTAATAAAATTGTTAGCACTCCATTCGGAGAGAGAGAGAGAGAGTAGGTCAGTGTTCATCATGTTTATATTTTCAGCTACATTGGTCAAACGGGAGTGGAGGCAGATTTGTAGATCAGCATAAAGGTGATAGTTGCAGAAGGAAATGTTTTTACTAACATCATTAATGTATAGAGAGAACAACAGAGGGCCAAGAATAGAACCTTGAGGGATGCCTCTACTGACATTAAGCCATTTAGAGGAGTCGTGAGACATGACCTTTTGAGAGCGGTTATAATGGTAGGAGTGGAGCCATTCCAGGGAAGAAGAAGTAAAGTTTAAGAGTTGAAGTTTGGCAAGAAGAACGTCTTTGTCGATGGAGTCAAATGCTTTACTAAAGTCGAGAAGTGTCATAATGGTTACTTCTCTATGGTCCATTGAGAGGCGAATGTTATCGGCGATCTTAAGGAGGGTGGTGGAGGTACAGTGCTGGCCAAAATTAACGCAACACTTCATGGGGTTCGACAGCGGTTGACAGGGAATATGGAGCTGAAATGTTTTGGGTAAGTGAACAATGTAGAAGTCAACTTAAAACCATTACGAGTTCTCACCTTGGCATCCTGGGTTCGACCGCGAAAATTCCGAGAATTTGCGTGCCCCGGATAAAATATTTCAAAATTGCGTACGATGACTGCGAACGCCTGTCCACACTTACGTATTTGAGAAAATTACTGTGGATTCCTCCATACTTACTACCGCTGAGGAAAGCATAAAAAAAGTGAATAGATTGAACAGTTAGAAAAATAAAAAGATTTTTATCCATTTGCGTTATCTCGATGAAAAGGAAAAATCAGTCTTTGGCGACGTCGCGTTCAATAGATAGAGCCAACATGTGAGGGGAGGAAGGATTGAATCGACTTTTTGTAAAGGATTCATTCCGATACATACATACACATATATATATATATATATAGTATTTTTTAAACGATATTCCGATACTTCTGATATGGTGAACGGACAAAATTCATTTCCATTCGTTTTGAAGAGTTCCATTCCATTTCGTTCCGAGCTAATTTGCAGGGACCTTAACTGGTGCTCTACCGCAAAATTCCTCTAGCTCTTACAGCCGTGCATTTCCCCATTCCTCAGAAGACCCCTACCCCTTACTTCTGCCTGCTCAGTGTTGTCATTTTAGCAGATGAGTCTTCGCTACAAATAGTTTCTGCAATGACTGCTGTCCAACTCCATGAGGTGTTGCGTTAATT
This sequence comes from Uropetala carovei, assembly GCA_036926305.1. Classification (NCBI taxonomy): domain Eukaryota; kingdom Metazoa; phylum Arthropoda; class Insecta; order Odonata; family Petaluridae; genus Uropetala; species Uropetala carovei. The sequence continues at coordinate 352,708 of JAXCHB010000220.1, read as the reverse complement.
TTGGCCAGCACTGTACTATGAGAAGGACGGAAACCTGATTGAAAGGAATCAAATAAGTTATTGTCATTGAGGAAGTTAGTGATTTGATCGTGGACAAGCCTTTCCAGGGCCTTTGAGGTTGACGGAAGGATGCTAATGGGTCTGAAGTCGACAGGTTCTGGAGAATTAGATTTCTTGGGGATGGGATGAACCAAAGCTTGCTTCCAGACATTGGGAAATTTTCCGGAGGAAATGGACTAATTAAAGATGTGGGTGATAATTGGAGAATATGAGGAAGTATCTTGATTAGAATTAATATTGGAATGTCATCAGCTCCAACGGCAGGGGACTTCACCTTCTGAAGGGAGCGCATTACATCAAATTGAGTGAAAGGGGAAAATTTAAACATTCGAGAGAAGGGAAGAAAACCACTTTGATTGATTTCAGACGTCAAAACTCATTGGAGTAGTCTAGTGATAGCCACAGTTTGATTTTTGAAACTTATTGACTTGATAAATCTTGCTTTGAAAGAGATAGGATGTATACTTTATAATGAAGATCACATTACCTTCTTAACAACTCAACTGGATAATTTTTTTTTTCAAGTCCGACCCTCAGTGGGTAATTAAATAAATAAAGTTAAATATCACCCAGTTTCCACAAATATAAAACAGCGTAACTGATAAAAATGCTTCTCTTAGAAACGAAACGTCTCTTTTACATCTCAGAAGCAAATTGAACTTTCCATATACATTTGTTTTTCACATGTACCATTAGGATTACTAGCAGGAAAAACATTCATAAATAGCAGGATTACCCTTGAGACAAAAGTGCATGCAGAGAAAAGTGTGAGTTTTCGCAAGGGAGTGTGAAAAAACCCCGAGTGTCATAAACGGTTATTCAAGAAGTGGCATAAACGGAATTGCAACCCGCAACGCATATACAGAGCTCCCTTATGAAGACCTGCTTCTCAAAGAAAAAGGAAGACAAGCCCATCTGTGGTAGGTAGGATGAACTAGAAGAACCAAGCTATAAGTGCGAGAAGCTACGGGACGGAAAATCACAGCATACCCATAGCAATCAGCATGAAAAATGGCATGACGTCTAAATCTGTCATACCCAACACCGGTGAGTCCGGCCATGACGTCTATACACGGCATACCCAGATGAGTGGTTAAAGGAAGTCGTAATGGGGCTAGAAACAGTCAAACTTGCAGTATTTGAAATGAGCAAACAAAGCTCGAATTTGTTGATAGCTGAGGCCACTTTGATCTATGTATTTCAAGAGCTAAAATCAATCAAAACTCCTCTGGCTCTGGAATTCCAAAAGTCATTGAAAACTAGAATTCAACAACGAAGGAACATGGATTTTATATCACTATTGTGGTTTTTGCATCATGGAGTGTACACAAAAGTCAACGAGTTTTTCACTTATTCCACAAATCAAGGAACCAAGACAACTGCCATAGCTATAATTAATCTACTTTATCCAAGCGATATTCAGGATTCAGAAAGTTCTGACGATGTCGACAGCCATGAAGAAGATGAACAGAATGAGTACTTGAATTTGCAGAAATGCACTGCATCATTCACCACGCAAAAAAAGGCAAAAGAATCTCAGCAGTTAAGCATAGAGAGAGATCAAAGTATTTGAAGCAAATAATGGAAAACATACCGACAGACTGGAGAAATTACCGTATTTACCCGAATCTAAGATGACCCTGAATCTAAGACAACCTCCCATGTGGATGACTGTAAAAACAGAAAAGATTTTATGACCGACATAACTACAAAAAAATTAAAAAATCTACAAACCTGGGAGAAATTTTTATTCTTCTATGATTTTCTTGTGTTGTCTTTAACATTTTAGATAATAAAATTAGTGCTTGAATTGCATCGGAAGGCTATTCCGGTTGTTAAAAAATTAAAATAGAAGCATTCTAGTCAAAATATTGTATTTTCTACTAGCATCACAATTATTGTTTTTTCTGCATAATTTATCATGATCAGTTTAAAATTTACATCATAACTATCTCTCATTCCTTTTAATATCTTTCCCTTTGCATCTGTACCTCTTATTTCTACATGATCTGCCATTTTAAATTCGAGGGCAACGTAGGTATTTTAAAATAGGTAATATGCGTAACAAAATCACAATGTGATACTTAAAATCATGTTCAAACAAGGGGAATTATGTCGCTATTTGTTTGACATCTGCAAAACGCTCGGCATCATGGTGTCATATGCTTCGCTGTGGACTTGTTGATGAATACCGTATTTACTCATGTAATTTTCATCACTGCATAATTTACACACCCCAACTTTTAGCCATGAATTTTGGTATAAATCATATAATCCAGTAATTTATGCAGCCCAACTTTTAGTCATCGGTAGGTATATGCGTCTTCACCAATGTTCAACAAAACTATTTATGTTGAGCAAGCATGTGAATTCGTTTTTAATCACGTAAATGAGGTTTCCGAGTAACAGATGCAAAGTGATTTACTGCATATGTTGTTCAGTCATTAAGACTCATTACTTTCGAAAAGATGTAAAATTATTTGCACACTACCTCACAGAGACGAATTTTAAGTATAGGTAAAAAGTGGGTAAATAATGCGAGTTAATATGGTATTCTTATAATTATTATTATTTTTGTTTTTTGCTGTTATTATTAATGTTTATTTCATTGTTTTATACTATTAATTCATTTTTTGTGAATTGGTTTATCTTATGTTCCATTCATTCTAAAAACTTTGATTAAACATGCAATCAAACTTTGTATTCGAATTTAAGACGACCCTCGATTTTCACAGGCGAAAATTTGGAAAAAAAGGTCGTCTTGGATTCAGGTACATATATACGGTATATCAAGCATTGCTGACTGTTAAGCTGACTTCCACTGCTTCTGAGCGTGTTTTTTTCTGTAGCTGGTACTTTCATCACAAAATTGCAAAACCTCATGAAAGCCTTTACTTTAAATGCTCTAATTTTTTTGAAATACTATTTTTTGAATCATTGAATAACTCTTATATCAATAAAAATAAATAAAATCTTTTAAATGAATATTTATTAAAATTTTGTTTTCATTAAATATTCGAGCTGCCTGGCTAGCTCGGTGAAATATTCATCGAATACCTGGGTACCAAAAACTCGAGTAATTTGGAAATACTATGCTAGAATTGCTTTCTGCACACAACTGAAGTGTGTGAATAAAGCATCTTATAATTGTAATTCCTAGATTGCTCATTGCCTTCATCATGTTTGTTCCATGTATTTACAGTTTGTATTGCTTTAATTTAAAATACTTTTTTAACTGGGCAATTCGGGAATAACAGTAAACCTGTAAAAATAAAAAAAAACAGTGTTTCCTCCAAAGTCTCCAGGTTTTATATCAAAATCTCCGGGTCATGAAGGTCTTAAAGTTGGCTATCCTAGTCTATGAACAAAGTTTTTAATGTTTAAATTTGCACAAGCACTTTATAAACACCTTGCATATTGTTAAATAATAAATATTCCATATTCTTCCCTTCATTAAAAAAAGTAAAAATCATTATAATAAAAAGCAATTCTCTGTCTATAACACTAACTTAAACACTAATAACTCGAGAAGTAATGAAGATAGAAACTCAAAATTTGGCAGGGATGCTTGATTAACACTTTTTCTGGTGATGACGAATTTAAATCGTGAAAAATTCCTTAGTTCGACTCCAATGGAGGTATTTTCATTTCCCATTACTTAACATGTAAAACGCGATTTTTCGAAGTGCAGGCTTTTATTCATTTGGAAATTAAAATCAGAAGGAATTAACCTACGACCTTCGGATTTGAACCATTTTGAAGAAAAAATTATAACATTTCTTATTCTGTTCATCTTTTTTTGCCCACAGTTTGAAATATCCCATGTTAAACGTTTAATTTACATATTTTATGGAGATCTTGCCATTTTAACGGAATGCTGCAATGGTGACTAATTATATTGTTAGACCTCAAAATCCGATTGTTGTATCAATCCTTATGGGTGTAAGCGTGCTCTGAATGCTTTTAATACGAGATAGGGAGGGAGAGAGAGGGATTGCAATGGGGGGGGAGAGAGGGAGGGGGAGAAGGGAAGGAGAGGGTGGAAGGGAGGGGGAGGGTGGAAGGAGAGAGGGAGGGGGAGTGAGGGGAAGAAGGGAAGGAGAGGGAGGGAGACAGACAGACAAATGACTTTATTGAAGGTGAAATTGAGACTATATAGTCCCTTGTTACATTTAAGAAAGAGGGAGAGGGGCGAGGGGGAGAAGGGAAGGAGAGAGTGGAAGGGAGAGGGGGAGGAGGAGAGAGAGAGAGGGAGAAAGAGGGAGAAAGAGGGAGGCAACTATTTTAAGGTTAACTAAAGATATCCCGTCATATTGACGGCCAATTATGCTAGTATAGAAATAATTTGGTATTTGGATAATACTCGGTTATTCGGCCTTAAATACACCGAGGCCAAAGCAGAAACTGAATAGTAGATATTTGGCTGAATGCCGAATCCGAACTTCGGTGCATCTCTAGTATTTACATAGCCTTGATTTTTCAACATCATACCTAAAAATGTCAATTAAAGCAACAAAATGTTTTTCTATGGCATAAATTACCTGTACAAGAAAACATGCTCCAAAGCCAATCTTTGTTAAAAGCAGATTGGTCAATTCCTTCAGATACTGGCGGTTGTAGATTTCAGGGATAACTAAAACTGCTCTGTAATGCTGTTGGAGGAAAAGATGAATGCATCATACAATTAAGGCACTTCAAGATAATAATAATCAACTGTGAGCATGCAGCTAAAAAAATGCAATTTATATTGTATTAACTCTACTAGGTTTAAATAATTCAAATCAGATTAATTAAAATGCGAAATCCTGAAATGAAGATTTAAAGCAAAGTTTTGTTGATGCTTAGCTACGATAATTTAACCTTTAACAGATAAGTGGTCCCTATAAGGAATACATTTGCTGTTTGCCAAGCAGTTCCTTGTGGGAACACAGTAACTTCCATCGATTCTAAATAACATATCTTTACCACTGTGAAGATATTTTGCTTGCTACTCGGTAAACATACTGGAGGAGGCTTGACTCTTGAGAATTATTGTTATATATCCCATCTAGTGATTGGATTGCCTCAGGAAACAAGTCTAAAAATACAAACTACATAATCTTAAATGTGCACAACTCTCTAGAAATACTACCGCTGTAAAAAAATTGGTACAATATACATTGTACAAACTTTCTCATATAAGAATGCACTGTATAGTTATCTTTTGAAAATATGAACTATATACAGGATCATTATAAACATTATTATACAAAATTTGATGAAAATTGTATGAGCTGTTTTTTTAGAAAATCCAATTATTATTAAAGTTATTCAAGAATAAACTAGCCTTATATTAATTTTTTGAGAAATATGAAATATGTAGTATTATTGCAAATGTAAACTCAAGTAACTGGACAAAATTTGATTAAATCATTGTAGCCATTTTTAAGAAAATCAAATTGTTGTTAAAGTTGCCTAGAATAAACTAGCCTTATATTTACTTTTTGAGAAATATGAACTACTTGGTATTATTGAAGACATAAACTCAAGTAGCTGTACGCAAATTGATCAAAATCGTTGAAGCTGTTTTTGAGAAAATCAAATTGTTAAAACTGTGCAGAATAAATTTCCCTTAATTATTGAGCAATGTCAACCATTTCTTCATAGCTTCTATTCTGTGTGATAAAATGCCCAAGTACAAGACTTCATTCATTTTTGCACTACTGTTTAGGCTCTAAGAGCTGCAGACAGACAGATGGCATTGTGAAAACCACTATTTCGGACTCAGGTACACCTAAAACATAATACTTCCATCAAAATCTCGAGATTGAATTTCTTTGCGATTACAATACTTTCTCAATATACAGTGGACTCCCGTTTATCCGGGAAGGTTGGGAAATAAAGTTCCCCAGATAATCTGCAAAATGAAAGAAAAACTGGAAAATATGACATAAATGTAAATATAATCACAAAAATATTACTACATACATACATATGTATTTATAGATAAACTAACTTATTATTTTTTGAAAAAGGAAAGCAAAGAAGTTTGCTTTTTCCCTTGGTTGGCCTTCCTACGAATGGTAGTATGTAAATTACGCAGCATCATCTTGTCGGCAAGAGCGATGTCATCTTCTTGCTCCGCATAGTCAAGTAGAGCCTCCACATGAGACAAAGTGGCACTGTGACCGATTTTATTTGCCAGCAGCAAATCCTCTTCTGGGTCTTCCTTTGGGGTTGGGCTTGATTCTTCTTCGTTCATAACCCGTCGTGCTATTTCATTGTCACTCAACATTTCATGACTGGTCAAATTTTTGTCTGAATTAAACCACTCAAAAACTGCTTCTTCATCTACAATTTAAAAACCACTAATCTGTCATAAATTATTTAACACTTCGGCCTAGGGTGACCACATATGGTTGACGATTTTAAGGGACAGACCCGTCAAAAAAATGGGACTATGAAAAATTTTTCGGGACTTTTTTAACTTTGAAATTAAGTAATTAAAAAAATATTCTTTGAAAGTATATAAGAAAAAAATATTTTTTACAAACTAACCTACATAAAATAAATGTCTAGCAAATAAAAAAACAAAACAATTATTCACGAGAAATAAAACTAAATTGCACACAATACTAAGTGCATATTCACAAAGAATATTTTTCGTCACTGTAAGAAATAAACAATTTCTCGTCAGATTTTGTGCACTTCAAAAGATCTTTATTAGTAAGAGCATAATTATAAAAGTCTTTACAAGATAGATAGTTGCTTTTCACCCACATCTCTGCTTTTACTGCACTTATGTCAAATCTTTTTCTACTGCCATTCCATGTATTACGATATAAAGAAAATATTCTTTCTACAAGAGCATTAGAAAAGTCTTTACAAGATAGATAGTTGCTGCTTTGCTATTACTGCACTTATGTCAAATCTTTTTCTATTGCCATTCCATGTATTACGATATAAAGAAAATATCCTTTCTGCCAGAGCATTAGAAAAGTCTTTACAAGATAGATAGTTGCTGCTCTGCTTTTACTGCATCTATGTCAAATCTTTTTCTATTGCCATTCCATGTATTATGATATATTGTGTGTGGTTTTACCAAACAGCAATTGCTGACCTCAGAGAAGGAGGAAGTGATTTTGAAGCTGAGGATGGAGGTGGTGAGGGCAGAAGAAAAAATTAAAGACCTAAAGATGGAAAATGACCATCTGAAGCCTAGGATTGTATTGATGGAGAGCTAAAGTAGTGGTGAGGGGTTTTGTGATAATCAACAAAATGAAGAGAAAATCAAGGAAATTACAGAGGTCAGGTCGAGACACCAAGATGGGTACTTACTACAGAGCTGCCAAATTCCAGCCAGGATTAACCCCTGCAAGAGAGGGGAAGCTAGCAGCCACAAGGACTACCAGGAAAACAGCAGGAGTGCAGAGGGTGAAAGGAGAAGTGCAAACTCAGAGGGCAGCAGGAGGGAAGTCCGGAAGGAGAACAGGCGGCAAATGGAGGAGGGGAGGAGTCTATTAATAACAGACCCAGTCCCAACCAGTGGTGAACCCTTGCAAAAGGAATGGAGCTAAAGGCTCTAAGGAAGCATAAATCTTGCGGACCTGATAGGATTCCAAATGAAGTATTGATATTAGCAGAGGAAGTTATGGTACCGTATCTTCGAGCTTTCTTCCAGATGTCACTAAATAATGAATGTTTACAGCTTGATTGGAAAACTGCTGAAATTATTCCAATTTATAAAGGAGGTAGTAGAACGGAAGTAGGAAATTATAGACCAGTAAGTTTGACATCTTCGGTTTGTAAAATTATGAAAAGAATAATAACAGATTATATAAGGGACTTTTGTGAAAGTAATAATTGGTTTAATGAAAACCAATTCGGCTTTATAAAAGAGCGGTCTTGTGAGGACCAACTTTTAGGGCTAAGCCAAGACATAGCAGATGAATTGGATAAAGGGATGGAAGTTAATGGAGTAGTAATTGATCTAAAAAAGGCATTTGAGATGGTAGACCACGAGCGCTTACAAGGAGAGTAGGGAGGCTAGTACCCTCGGATTTTGTTCAAATTTCACACGGTGATAGCTGATGTATTCCGATTTAACGTGTAACTTGCCGTTTGTGTGAATAGGCCTTGGTTGTCGAGATATCGCAGTTTGAATTTCGGCCGATTTCCACGTGCGAGTTAAGACTCGTAAAAGTCGTTGCTATGACGAGTAGGCTGTAGCTGTGTTGGTAAGGCGTTGGGCTAGTAAGTCAGGCGTCCGGGGTTCGAGTCCTGGTTGTGGAATTTTTCTTTTTTGATTTTTATCTTTTTTAATGCTGGAAAAATGTACAATTCCCATTATTAATTTATTACGACTGTAAAAATTTAAATTGTACTATTTTTCTTGATTATAAGAATATATTTTTTATCTTATAGTTGTGATTCAGCAATATTTTAAATAAATTCTTACACTTTTATTGCTACTAAATAATTTGCATCATTATTTTGTATTATACATCAATACCTTATGAATTAATTATTCAGATTCTTCTTTTGAAAAAATCTGTCATGCGTCCCGGCAAAGTGGGGCATGAAAATTGTCATAAAAACAAACAAAGCACAAATGTTTCTGGCACCAGGAACACACAACAAACGCAACATTTTCGCATTCACATTTCCTCTTACGCAGGCTATCGTGGAAACAAACTTCATTTACGTTCATAAAAACACTCCTTGTCGTCGTTAATTTTGACGCAAACCACGCATATTTAATGATGTCTTCGAAAATGGGTGCACGCAATGAATGATGGTAAAGGTAAAGATAATTGTACGCCTTTCTTCCAACCCTGCGACGTCTATTTTTACAGGCAAATCAAAAATTTCATAAAGCGCCTGCAAAACAGTACGTATTTATTGCGAGAGAATAGTCAGATTAATACAAGAGACGACGCATTGAAAATTCACTCCATCATTCATCACCAGTTGCGTGCACCCATTTTCGAAGACATCATTAAATATGCGTGGTTTGCGTCAAAATTAACGACGACAAGGAGTGTTTTTATGAACGTAAATGAAGTTTGTTTCCACGATAGCCTGCGTAAGAGGAAATGTGAATGCAAAAATGTTGCGTTTGTTGTGTGTTCCTGGTGCCAGAAATATTTGTGCTTTGTTTGTTTTTATGACAATTTTCATGCCCCACTTTGCCGGGACGCATGACAGATTTTTTCAAAAGAAGAATCTGAATAATTAATTTATAAGGTATTGATGTATAATACAAAATAATGATGCAAATTATTTAGTAGCAATAAAAAGTGTAAGAATTTATTTAAAAAGATTGCTGAATCGCAACTATAAGATAAAAAATATATTCTTATAATCAAGAAAAATAGTACAATTTAAATTTTTACAGTCGTAATAAATTAATAATGGGAATTGTACATTTTTCCAGCATTAAAAAAGATAAAAATCAAAAAAGAAAAATTCCACAACCGGGACTCGAACCCCGGACACCTGACTTACTAACCCAACGCCTTACCAACACAGCTACGGCCTACTCGTCATAGCAACGACTTTTACGAGTCTTAACGCGCACGTGGAAATTGGCCGAAATTCAAACTGCGATATCTCGATAACCAAGGCCTATTCACAAAAACGGCAAGTTACACGTTAAATCGGAATACATCAGCTATCACCATGTGAAATTTGAACAAAATCCGAGGGTACTAGCCTCCCTACTCTCCTTGTTAGTAGTAAAGATTGGGGAGATAGGACTGGACAAGAGAGTGGTAAGATGGATAATAGATTTTTTAAGGAATAGAAAACAGAAAGTAAAGATAGGAAATTCTGTTTTAGAGGAAACTGAGGTGACCTCAGGTGTTCCCCAAGGCGATGCGCTGGGGCCGCTGCTATTTTTGATGTATGTTAATGACTTACCAAAATTAATTAAGCTAAAAATTCGGCTATTTGCTGATGACTGCATTATATACAGAGTTATGATAACTGCAAGGGACTTATCAATATTACAGGGTGATGTAAATGTTTTATCAGATTGGATGGAGATAAATAAAATGGCAATAAATGTTAGTAAAAGTAAACAAATTGTTTTTCAAAGAAAAAAATTAGGGGAAATTTTTCACTTTATGTACAGGGTAAAAAAATTCCCCAAGTTGATACTATAAGGTATTTAGGAATAAAATTAACGAGGGAATTGGGTTGGGGTGCTCATATAGATGAATTGATTTCAAGAGGTTTTAGGAATATGAATTTTGTGATGCGGGCCCTGCGTAAAAGTAGTAAATCCGCTGAAGAATTAGGAGATAAAACTTTGGTGAGACCCATACTAGAATATGGGTCAAGTGTATGGGATCCCTACCATAATGAGCAGATTGAGAAATTGGAAAGGATCCAACGTAAGGCCGCTAGGTTTGTCTTGGGGTGGTTTGAAAAAACTGACAGTGTGTCCTCTATGTTAAATAACCTGGGATGGGAAAGTTTGGAGAGAAGGAGGAAGAATAAGAGAATTGTTAAATTTCATAGTATGTATACAGGCAATGCCGCTCTGCAGGAGCTGAGAAAAAGAATTTCTCAACCAAGTTTTCGAGGAAAAAATGACCACAATCACAAAATTAGTACTAGGACTGACAAAAAAGACGTGGGAAAATATTCGTTTGTACAAAGAACAGCAAGAGAGTGGAATGACCTCCCCGAAGGAATTTTAAATCCCTTTCCAAATTCCCCGTTATTAAAAAAAAGGTTGAGTGTCACTGAGGAAATTTTTTAAACTTGTTTATTTTAAATTGTTGAATTTATGTCAACCTTTATAAAGCTTGTATATACATTGTCACCTGGCCAACGGCCTATTTGTAATGTTTTTGTAATAATAATAATAATAATAAAGAAAATCTCCTTTCTACAAGAGCATTAGATAAGTCTTTACAAGATAGATAGTTGCTGCTCTGCTTTTACTGCACTTATGTCAAATATTTTTCTATTGCCATTCCATGTATTATGATATAAAGAAAATATTCTTTTTACAAGAGCATTAGAACCTGTACTGACTTAATAAATTGCATCAGCTTACAAAATTGTTTTTTCGCCTGATTTTAATATCCCATTTCATTTATCTAGGAGAGATGAAATCTCGTTTGTAACTTTTCGTAAACGTGGGTTCATTTCTGTAAACTCTTCATACATTATATATATTCAGTGCTTGAAATGGAAAATATTAGAAAACGGAATGTTAGGGAGGAAAATATTATACAGTAGATCCAGCGTCCTCGGGGGGAGGGGGTCGCCGGATTCTCAAAAACGCCGGATAATCACATAAAAGTTTTTATACAGCTTATTTTTGAGTATTGTGTTTTTGTGTGTTGCCTATATGTTGTTCAGTGTTTTTAATTTGTTTACTGTACAAAGATTTTGTAAATAAAGCATGGAATATTTAAAAACATAAGTACGGTACTGTAATAGAAAATGTGGTAATTTTGCGGAAGTTCTTTTTCATGTTTTCTCTGTTCATAATACTCCAATTTCCTTCATTTTTCTCTGTTTTCTTAATATTTAAGCATCATGTGTGGGAAAGCGCATTTTACAGCATTTAGAAAAGTCAGTTTTCGCTTTTTGGTGCGTTTTGTGATGAAAAAGTAACAATCTTTACCCAAAATTGATAGTTCCTGGGCGGTGTGATAGGTGGGAGTCTGTGCAGGAAATCAGTTGGATAATGGTTTAAGCTGGCATAGAGCTTCTGTGCTATCGATGGTTGCGATGTCTCAAACTGTCAAGTGTGGGGAAATGCAAACAGACGATGGAAATGTTTTTTTTTCGTTTTCAAACCCAACCACGCGTCCTCGAAGCTGAAATAAGTCCTCCGTTGATCTTGCTAGACTTAAGATTTAAACTAATGGTAGTAACAGTCATGTGATTGGAGGAAGAAATATAAAAAGGTTTACGTGATAGATGCGTTCCTAAAAACCACAGTGTATATCAAAATCCCGTAAATCGAATCTCATTTTCCCATATACCAAACACCATATACCAAATACCCAACCCAACCTCTCCATATTGATCTCTACTTTTATTTATTCTACTAGCACTTGTTAATGGTGTCACACTTTGAGCAGAGTCACGAATTTTCTTTTCAATAATTTTAATTGGTCTTACCTTTGAATCAGCTAAACCGAGCACTCTTGCAATTTCACTTGGTCATTCACTGGCATTATAACACCTGAACACTTCTAACTTAACTTTTAAATTAACACTTTGCCTGCTTTTCTTTGGTGAAGAGGCAAAAATTCTATTTTATGAATGTTTTCCACTCATATTGAGAGGGGTCAGTAAATTTGAACAATTACAAAAGTTCAAATAACGTTCAACACAGTTTTCACGGCAGCAAAACCAACTAAGCAGAACATGCTTCCACAAGTCGTATTAACATGATGAAAAATATTCTCGTCGAGAAATCCGATCGGCATTTCCATGTACCAAATCACGTTAAAGCAACTGTTTCGCAGAACAGCATATAAACTCAAAAAGTGTACTATTTCCCTCGTGATCTAGATTAGGAGACATGAAACTGGTCACTACATAATATTTCCTATATTATGGAATGTATATAGTTTTAGACCTTTTTAGGGGAATGCTTAGAGGAATAGTACCAAAACTTACTCTCAGATCATATTTTTGTAAAAATTATTTTTTGGTGACTCCAATTTTCCAGATTAGCCACTCAGTCCCAGCTTTATACTCCAAATAAGAGTGCAGTGTTTTGACATGTCCTAGAAACTATCAGCATTACGAGAAATATTTTCATCAAGAAATTCGATCGGCATTTCCATGCACCAAATTGCATTATAGCGAATTCCGCTCATGTAAATCAGATTATGTTCCCTATTTTGTTGATCGTGTATAAACGAATCCACGTAAATCAAGTTCGTGTATAACAAGGACCTACTATCTATTTTCATAAGAGGATACGGGACAAAGTGTGTCCCGTATTGATTCCACATGGGACATGGGACATTTGATGAAAAATTGGCCAAAAAACGGGACGTCCTGTAAAATACTGGACATGTGGTCACCCTACTTCGGACGCTCCTTCGTTAGTATTATTCTCGTCACCAAGAAGTTCATTGTGATTTCGCATTAATATTTTTTGAAATGATTTTTTTAATGTTCTGCTTTTGATTGATGTACATACTGTTGAAATTTCATAAATTGCATCCAACACTTATTTTTTTCCAAAATGTCAATAAATCATTACCTTCTATAATTAATTTATGCAACAAGTTTCTTTTATAAATCACTTTAAAGTTTTGAATCACTCCTTGGTACATCGGTTGGATCGACGCTGTCACATTTGGTGGCAAATATTTTACAAAAATGTTCCCATCGTCTGATTTTAAAATTTCTTCGCTTGGGTGACTAAGAGCATTGTCCAAAAGTAGAATAGCTTTCTGTGGCAGATTAAGTGATATCAAATGCTGATGCACTGATGGAATGAATGTTTCTGTAAACCAGTCACTAAAAATTTCTTGGTCCATCCAAGCTGATTTATAGTTGTAGTAATGAACGTGTAAATTAGAAACTTCAATTCCTGAAAAAGAACGAAGTTTTTTTGCAGTTCTGATTACATACGGTTTCAAAAAAAGAGTTCCAGCAGCGTTTCCACAACACAAAAGTGTTAACCATTGTTTTTGATCTTTGTGACCCAAAGCACTCCTTTCAGTTTCATGTGCTAATGTTTTCTTTGGTAAAACACTTCCAATAGAGACCAGTTTTGTTGGCAGTGAAAATTTATTCCGGTATGACACCTTTTATTTTAATGAATTTCTGAAATTGATGCTTAAATTCGACAGCCGCAGGTTCATCACAACTCAGTTTCTGACCTTGAACAGTTATTTGCCTAATGCCGTGTCGCTGTTTAAATCTTGTCAACCAACCAGAGGAAGCATTGATGTCTCCCTGTAATTTCAACTCATCGAAAAAATACTTAACTTGAGAAGCACAAATTATCTCCAAGACCAGAATGCCCTTTGTTGATTGGACCAGATAACCATGGCTTTATCCAATTCATTAAAAGTTGAAGTTTTCATCAATTTTCGTTTCGACATGCCACCCGCACTATTGGAAACTCTGGCAAACTCGATGACTGTATATTCCGGCATATAAGTCGACCTTTGAAGCCTAAAAAAATTTTCCTAAAACTTAAGGTTGACTTATACGCCGAACATAAAATGGGAACTTTAAATTACAAATGAATAACATCGATATTTACGAAGACCGATGATCTTTCGGTGGAGGTGATCGCTATTTTGAATCAGCTGTTCCAGTGTTTACATTTTATGATATTTATTTTAGTAGATTTATAATAATTAATTATAATACTGTATTTACTCACATAACCTGCATCCTCGTGTACCATGCACACCCCTATTTTTGGACCAGTTCGAGGAGAATAAAATAAATTTATGCTTCAATAAGTTGACGTCTACGGCGGCGGAAAATTTGAAAAAATAAAAAAGTGTGGGGATTCCCCATAGGTGTGTTCTCTCCATGGTTCCCTCGAAGCTGCATGACTGCGTGGCCCCACAGCAGTTTTTGAAGTGCTGCACACTAAATTTTTCAAGTGCGCACGATTGTGTGTATAGTCCGGTTGAAAGCTTATGGCAGATGCGCAGCAGACGAATTTGAGCCTAGGCAAGTCCAATGCTGAAACCTCACTACCGCAGGGGTGAGGGTATTTTCTGCACTGGAGAAAGTCATTCAGTTAGCTTCATGCATTCTGGTTGCCAACTGCTGCTTCGCCCTTGCTGTCATTATTTGTTTTCTTTGTTTTGATTGCTGATCTGTTATCAAGTTATTGTTATTTTATACTTTGCATTCTTTTGTTCATTCATTTTTTGTTATCCATTCATCGTAATTTTGTTTTAAGTTTTGCTATAGAGTTATTGTTATTTTATTAATCGCGTTTTTGTTACTACGCTCTTAAGATTGTTGTTCCTTTAGTTATTAACAACTTTAACAATATGGATCCCGCTCCATCCACCTCAGAGCTAGGGAATAGGAAAGTTATCCATAGCCAGGCACGGGAAATTCTTTATAACATACTGAGTTTTATGAAGAAGAAGGCTGTGGAAGGATTCAGCATTCCTATTAAAAACGCTTATGAGCTGGCGGAAGCAGCAACAGGCAAGTCATGTCGCACATTAGAGCAAATTTCAAAGGAAGGAGCAGCCATTGAAAAAGGTTGCAGGACGGCCTTCTTGTCTCCGCGAAAGAATAAGATGCAGAAGAGTCCGAAATCGACGGTCGACGATTTTGATGCCCATGTAGTGAGAAGAACAGCGCATCAATTCTATGTGAAAAACATTTT
Source organism: Uropetala carovei (assembly GCA_036926305.1). Classification (NCBI taxonomy): domain Eukaryota; kingdom Metazoa; phylum Arthropoda; class Insecta; order Odonata; family Petaluridae; genus Uropetala; species Uropetala carovei. The sequence continues at coordinate 337,311 of JAXCHB010000220.1, read as the reverse complement.
GTTTAAAGAAAATTAATAATATTAGGTTATACCCAAATTCGAAAAAAAATCAATCAGACGGTAAAAATTCGACAAAAACCCGAAGTCTCTATACCAAATTATAAGCAAATGATTTGAAAGTGGTGTGCTAGGGAGAGGAATGTTATTTGTAAAATTCGTGGTTGAACAGTAGGGGGTGGAGTGGCACTGAAGGGTTAGAAAGGCAGGAGAAGGAAGGTCTGGTCATAGACCATTTTGTTCTGGAGTCCTTGCTGCTCACTGCTTCTTCAAAAACTTTTCCTTCCCTGCTCACAATCATAGGTTGGTTCGTCCTATCTCACGAGGTCTTAAGGAGGTTGCCCCGAAATTTAAATAAATGGCATTTTAATAAATTTATCTATATTGCTTCTTTAAACTTTTCTTTATCGATTCAGTTCAAAAAACAAAGCCTTATAAAAAATTCAAATATGTTTTCATATAGCGCAATGATGGAGAGAAGCAGATTATGCGAGGAAAAAAACTTTTTTAAATTCTAAAGTAAATGCCATTTTTCCCAGAATCTAGTATATTACACAGTGATATTTCCTCTATCTAAAAATGTAAAAAAAACATACCTTACCGAAGTTATTGAAAAGAAATTAACAGATTTATTCACTGTAATCTGTGATTTTTACCATTTAACCTCACTAGCGCCACTTTCTCTTAAAAACTTCGTTCCCAATCATAGGTTGTTTCATCCTATCTCACGAGGTCTTAAATAAGGAATTTCTAATAACTACACGTATGTCATATAACAATTGCTTTTACTCTCAACTCATGAATAATTTATTTTCTGAGAACTAGTACAAACATTCTTTCCCTCTCCACTCGTCTTAACAACAAACCTACTAGGTACCGCAAAGTGAATTTTATTGATAAAGGCTACAATTTACTTAAAAACCGCTTAAATACTTTGCGCGTTCTACATCCCGAGTGTCGCCCGTTGCACCACACGTGAAGACCCGTATAAACGCGACTAAGTTGGTACCTGTTAAGCTCATCGCTCTTCCCCTCAAGCGTTTCTCCCCTTACGCGCTTTCCCCTTAAACGCCAGGCAGTCAGCGCATCCGTCTGCCACAAGCTTTCAATCGGACTACATCTTAGAATATATTGGAACAGGGCCATGTCAACCCTGGTACACATTCATGTACTATTGTCATGTTGGCAAGCATAACGATATTCATTCCACCCATGGATGAAAAAAATTAGAGGGAACTATGGTTCTCTCCCGGGTTAAAGAAGCGTCAGCGGCTAACAATGAATTCGGCAAATACAGATACCAGATGCAGACTTATTACGGCAAAAGGTATAGGCAGAAACTGATACTAAATTTTTAATGACAGAACTGCCTTTTTAGAGTAACGATAATAAACTTAAAACTCAATTAAAAGGTACAGCTTTAATATTATAAAAACATTACATCATCTCAATGTTGAAGATGCAACGATGACAGTATAAACCATGCCTTTAAACCCTAAACGTTTCATGGTCGTGTAGATACACGTAAACGTCGTAGAATTCTTCGTCTTTTGCAAGTATAAACATAGATGTAAACATGTTGCAGTAAATTTACTATTGAATCTTGAATTGAATTTTTAAAATTTGGTCAGATATCTTCATGTATGACGTGCTGCTGTCTCTTCTTTTACCAACATTTTGGGAAAAAGGTACACATCTGCGATATTTTATTGAATTTCACCACCGTAGAGATCGATCGCGATCACTAGGTATAGTTCATTTCGATAATATCATTAGCAGCTGACATCAATCGCATTATAGGAAACTTTATTTAGTGCTTCAAGCTCTCCAAGAATGTTTCTTAATGGTTGAAATTAAAACATCTGTCACATGGAATGCTCAAGAAGAATATCACGAATTCTAAACAGTATTTATATATATTTTTATTATTATGTTTATTTTTGTTTTGTTAAAACTTGGTTTGTACATGACTTTGATTTTGTCGGAAAACGGTTTCATGAGAAGTATTTTTAAGTGAAGAAGTGGAGGTCGATGTATACGGCAAACATATGCTGAATCATCTATTTTCATCCAAAAAAGCAGGAGTCGACTTATACACCAGAATATACGGTAATTTAGCCTTATTTTTTATTAAATCACATACAGTTTGTTAATCAACATTGTATTACCTCATGAAAGTTGACACTTTAGCATCTTTCTCGTGTTTATTGATGAGCTTGAGTTTTTGTTCTATGGCAAGGACAGTCCTTTTTCTTTTTAACATGTTGGGTAACTTTATAACTTTAGAAATAAGCAAAATAAAAACATTTGAAAAAAACTACAAACAATCACGTTCCTTGTACAGAGAACACTACACATGCAGTACAGCGTCACACACAAACACATAGATGAAATTCATTTAACTGTCCTCATTGTCAGTTTATCTTATTTTAATTTCCTACTCTATCATTACATCGGCTTCCTTTCCCCTCCTCATCTAACGTATCCCCTATTACTGCCGATTCACATAACCTACTATCATAACCTCCTTTCCCCTAACTCTTCCCCTCCCACTCTTCTTTCTTATCCCTTCCCCTCTCACTCATCTGCACATTCATACCTTACTGTGCCGAAGACGGCTTAGCCAAAAATTTTGTTATATGTTTTGTGTTCGTCTTTCTTTTGTTTGTGCTGTGTTTAAAACAGACTACATATATTGTGAATCTCCGCCTGCCGGATTTCCATATAGGGTTGCCACATTTTCAGGACGGAAAATCCGGACATTTTTCATTACAGAAAATCTGGATATTTTCCAAACACATTATTCAATCTAAAATATTTGAATATTTTTTAAAAAATGTATAAAAATATATATTTCCATTAAATACCTTCAATTAACCAGCATATAAAAAGTATAGCACCATAATTACATTTTCAAACGTTTCATAATCTCCAGACACAATAAATATGCAACTTTTCTTAGACAATAGTATACAGAAATTGGTGTATACATACTTATTCTACAATCGTATTATTCTTAGCAAATTTTAATAAATCTCTGCATGTACTAGGATTAATCATCTTAGAAATTCTGAGAAAGACATTGAATAGTTAACCCTGGCCACTACTACAAACTGAAGACTGCAAGTTATGATAAACATCTATTCCTATGCAGTGGAATACACAGACAGTCTGTTGCCTGAGGAGAGATGTAACAATTATGGATGATTTTGTATGTTTTCTTTGTAGTCATATTTTGGAGACTCATTTGAGTGGTTTCTGAAGCGATCACCTCATTGTCCCTCATATCAGCAGACGGAAAAGGTATCATTTCATCACAGATTTTGATAAATAAATTGTAATTCTTAAATATTTGTAAATAAAATTTCAGTTTTTAAGTAATCAAATTCTAAAATATGCTTACTGTTTGTCATTCAATAGAAATCCAGACAAAGCACGTCTGGAAATGTGCATCTGGACACCAGACATTTCAATACATTTCAACAATTTTCCGAACTGTTCGGAAAAATCTGGGTGGATAGCAACCCTAGTCAGACCCCAACTGTTTCAGATAAACATTCTTCTGCTGTATAAAGAAAACTGGAAATGCTGTGTATGTGCAAACTTAAAATGGTAGTCAGTATATACTGCATAAGATGACATCAAAATCACACTGGTTTGCTTGAATTCTGCATGAAATTTCTTTATTTTCTATTAACTTGAAAAGCCAGACAATTACACGTCCAGCTTAAGTATGAGGGAGGATGCCATTTCAATGTCCAGAAAGCCGAACATGTGGTAACCCTATTTCCATATCAAGAATATACATTTACACACAAACACACACACTCAAGCTTAGGCCATGCCTATAGTACAGTAATTTTTTGTATGTAAATAGAGACCCCGGTTAATCCACCCCTGGATAATCGGGAGTCTACTGTACTTCGTATTTGAGAAAGTAAGAAGTGAGTAATACCATCATAGAGGGATTTTAAAATTTTTTTCCTACAGATAACTGTTTTAATCTTCTGAGATTTAACCTTGTACTCAGTTATCAGTTCAAATAATATCTTTTTATTTAGACTATGCAATTTTCTAAGAAGAAAAATGTTTACCATTTAAAATAATCGATTCACAGATTTTTTATAGCCTTTTCTTCAAAACATACATAATATAATTATTTGTTTTTGTCAAGAATAATGCTTGAGTAATGCCATATTAATTTGATGTTGGAAAAACTTCACAAAATTCATAATTGAACTCCAGCCACTGTAGTGTAGGTTTTATGGGGATGTAAACAGAGTATGTTAAAGGTTAATGGATAGAAGATTCCATTAGGTCATTCTTCAAGTATATTTTCATCAATTAATAATGATTACATAAGCAGAAAGTTGGGCCACTAACAATGAGCATCTTAAAAAATATTACAAAACAAATACTCATATACCTTGCAGAATTAGATTTTATGATAATTATGTTGGAATGCAGTAATCCTCCAAATCACCTTTTGAAGGGCAGCAATTTGATGACTACTCAAATGATTACTAACCTTTAGATCCTTAATGGGAACTTCTAGTCGATATTGAATAGCCCAGCTCCAAATAGTTTCTAAATTAGCTAGGACAGCTGTCAGAGATCCCCCTGGCCCAGGGTGTATATGCAAGTCTCCTCTGTGCATTGGAAAATGTATATTGAAATCTTCTGCTGGATTGAGATATAAGCACTGGAAAATGAAAAATATTCATGAAAACAAGCAAACCAAAGAAGAAATGTATTTAGAACAATTTAATCATTTACAACATTTTAAAAATTAACTTTTTTCTTTTAATAACTAATAATCTGATGTCGTAATTATATGGGATACCACAGTAAATTATGATAACACAATACAAGTTTATAAAGCATGTGTTTTAGAAATGCTTACTTCATCACCAACTACAACATCCCCTTCTGCTTTTATAAACTCTCCGCCAGACGTGGCCACTGTCTCTGGTTGAGAGCGTCGGTTAAAAGCTGCAATTTGTTGTGGAGGGGTGGCATACCTACGACTGCCGTCAGACTGCAAACATGACTGTAATGTGTGGCTCACTTGCAAACGAGACTCTTCCATTTCCTGTGCAGCTTCTTTTGTCTTAAACGGTAAGAAAAATCTGTTAATCTCGATGGTCTACATATTCTGATATCGTTAACCTGATCTAAATCATTACACAAATAAAACAAACAAATTTAACCAAAAGGTATTTAAAAAAATGAATTTAACTCTGCCATTACGAACTTTTCCATTAAATGCAAAATTAAGTTCAATGAAACAGGAAATAATGTGAGAAACCTTTAAAATCTTTCTTACATAATGTAATGATATCAAAGTAAAATGATTAGTGAGATTACTCTGGGTACTTCCGGCGGCAAAAGATGATCTTGATGGATAGGACCACCGGGTAACCTCCGCCTAGCCACTGCGTGCAGCATAGTGTGAGGATTTAAATCAGAGGCACGGCCAATTCGGAGGTTTCTTGATCCTGGGTGTATAACTATAACTGTTTGCGCGTGTATTTGCTAAAAAAAATGTCGTATTCGAGAGACCCATAAATATTTCTCAAAATTAAATTGATATTATATTTAGGTCTCACATAGTATAATAAAAAAGAATATAAAAACTTACCTCAGCAAAGGTTTCTGTAAAATTTGGCATGTTTATCTAAACGCACAAAAAATAATTCACACCAATAGACTACGTTTACAGAACGCTCTTTTTCATATATTTCGATATGCGAATCTCTTTTGTTTATTACGCCACTCAACTGTTTCGTATGAAGGCGCAATTTGGGCTATATTTTAAAATTTGGCGCGTTACGGATATTATTAGTAACTTTTATATTATTTAATGGTTTATTAAGGACATGGCGGAACTAAACAATTTGGTGTTACTCACAAGCACTTAAATTAGCAAGATTCATTATAGTTATAGTAAAATTCCCACTTTCTCTTTTGGAAGATTAGCAAATTATTCTTTGCTAAGAGCAGTAACCGGGAAAACTACAACATTTTTACCAAAAATACCGCAAATTATTCAGTTTGAATAGGGTGGTTGCATAAATTTTAAATATCTCAGAAATATATGTACGTTTATCTATTTTTAATCGTAGAATTAAAAAATTAAGGTTTAAGTGCTAAAAAATGACTCTATATATTATTATTTTGTAATTGAAAAATGAATTCGGTAGAATGTTTTTGATTGGCTGAGAGCGTGTGACGTCACAACCCAGGAAATGAAGAGCACAGAACGCATAGAAGGGGTGGAAGAGGTGAGAAAAAGGCAGTATCGTGCGTGGTGTAGGCGGTGTACACCAGGGGCCTTCAACATTTTCAGCCTTGAGGGCGCATTTGTGAATTTATAGAAGTATTGCGGGCGCCAATAGGTGGTACATAGAAAAATAAAACTAAAAAAATGGGTTAGATTCTTTATTTTCAAACAGATAAATATATTGATTTAAATACAAAATTTATGAATAATAAATAATGACAATCTTGATATTTTAATGAGAAAATTGAATTTGTACTTCTTCGGCTAGCTTGTTGTAATCGCGAATTTAGCTTGAACAGGCTGCCCGTAGGCAATCGTCAAGATGTTCATCAGTCAAACCTGACGGAAGCTTAGATTTAATATGGCTCACAGTAGTAAACACTGTTTCGCATAAATACGTCGATCCGAAACGAGTATTTTTTTTATAACAATGCTCCGTAGCACTGGATATTTAACCTTATCAACAAGATTCTAAAAGTTTTCCTTATTAAAATGAGCTTTTAAGGATATATCGTTTTGAAAGACAGATTTCCAACTGAAGCTCTTCAATTTTTACACTTTTAAATACTTAACTGATAGCAAAGCAAACTCAGTGACGTTAATAGGCAAGAATCAGCCCCTGGAAACTTAAGGGTTTTTATAGGTTTAAGTTACGCTTGGCTGCATTGCTAGATGTCACTGGTAGCGCTTCAAAATGAAAGTGGAGGAGGGGATGGGTCTCGTGGTTAAAGCCGTTAACAGTCGATGTCTGATCGTGGTAATCATGGCGGAACATGGTGCGATGTTGAGAGGGCCAACAAAATTTTTTAATTTCCCGAGGACTGAAAAAGTGTAAGTTAATTTATAGTAATGAATATTTTACCTGTGAATGCTGAAGTGTTTCTGCAAGTTGTGTAGTTTATGAGTACATAGCTACATATTTTCCGAGCGAATATCTTAATTTATAAGTGAAATTTAGAATTTTATTTATTCACACCGCTTTGAGGAATTACGTTTAACTAAATGAAGGGATTTGTAAGGCGAACATATATGTGTCATTGGTCTCTGCATTGATTGAATATGTATTGGTGGTTTGTTCGAAATATACATGAGTTTCGTCAGTTAAATCGAGTGGAAAAGTTGCTGCCTAAGTTATTATGTTCTGTAAATTATAAATTTCATGGTTTCAGCTTCATTGTGAATTATTGTATGCTCTTGGAGATTCGTTCCTTACCCTTTAGGACGTGGGGATGACATTATTCGTTTCGTATTTATTTTAAAATAACTATGTCGATTCTTCTAGTCTTTTTGCACTTAATATTAACCCCTCGAACTGTGAGAAACTATCTTTAATTTTACCCTCCGTCGGGCGCAATATATCTATGAGATTGTTGATCTCTCAGCAGTGGGGCAGGCGACGTCTGTCTCCTCATGAGTTATTATTATTTGAATGTTATCATTTATTAGCCTCAAAAGAAACAAAAAGTAATAATTATCTTTGAGATACATTGCGCCCGATCGTGTTCCAGCAGCTTTGCGCCCGACGGAGGGTTAATAGAAACTTTTATAGCATATGATAGAATACAAGGGGCAGGTAATATGTATATTGACATTTGCAACATCCTTATATGAGATAACAAGAAACAACATTCCATGTACAAACAAATTGATATGTTTCAATGCATTAATTTAACTCCAAATATGACAGCAGTTCCTAAAATGCATTTATTCCTGCTAATTTTCATACTGTTTAATTAGCAGTTATAATTTCCACTGGGAAATATTTTTGTATTTTTATTCCTTCCTTTTATATGCTTTTTGTTGGGTAAACTAACTTAATTCAGATATTGTGCAACCTTTTATATTGCTGTATGTACACATATTTTCACTTCTTGTGATTTAAAATTATCTAATATCAATGCCCTTATTAGCTTTGGGAACAAGTATTACGTCATGCCTCTTAGAGTTCATATTTCCATGGTTCTGATGTGTTGTATGTACTGCTTTGTGCATATATGTTCATTTTTTATACTCTTTGGTTATCTTGGTATGATATTATGAACTTGTGTATATGTCATGTGAAGGATGTCACTGTTTATATGCTTGTATGAACTAACACATTTGAGATGTTGCAGTATGTACATACTTTTACACTTCTTGTGATTTCAAATTATCTGTCTAATATCAATGGTCTCATTAGCTTTGAGAGAAGGTATGATTCTATATGCATTTTGTGGCATGAACTGATAATTCAGATAATGTGCGACCTTTTATGTTTTAGTATGTACATCCATGCATACGTATCTGCATACATCTTTCTTGTTAATTCATTGTTCATTATGTTCATATACATAAATTTCATGTCTGTTCAATTTCATATTTTCATGGTTTACAGTATTGACTATGCTACTTAGTATATGTTAAAAATTTTTATACTTAGTCTCACTTTTTCTGTTTGTGTAATACCAGTTGATTCATTTCCACATTTTTATTTACTTTTCCATGTGTTATCTCTGTTGAATTGCTAATGTTGGAATTGAGATTTGGCAACTGTTTGTTTTCATCTGGTACTACTTTGTAATGTTACTGTGCCTTCTTTCTAAGTGAATATCGGCAAATAATTTGTCATGTTTGCAAAAACCTTTTCGCAATCTCTGCTGAAATGCTACGGTTATAACTGTTTTTACTTAAAAATACGGCATTTACTTGTTATGTGTACATCTAACGAAGCTTAAATAAATATCAATAACATACAATAATTTTTTTTTTTTCAATTTCATATTTAAAATTTTGCGATCATTTATATTAAGCATTTTACGAGGAATGAAAAAAACGCCATTTTAAACGCGCGCGCTTGGTGCGACGGTGGTGCCGTCTATGAATGCAGCCAGTCGTAACCTGATCCTTTTTCCCGGACTAGTAAGTTGCACAATCATGGCAAGAATGGATTCAACACGAATGTAACGAATGGTTCCAAAACACAGCACTCACTATATCTATTATTAAATTCTTGTAGGAGGTTTTCAATATAACAAACGAAAGGACTAGGATCAAATTCCTCTTGTATACTTTCTACGATTAAATTCAAATTGGGGAAATATACCAACGAATTTCTAGCTATATGAGTTTTCCATAAATTTAATTTACTTTTAAATCCATTTACTGAGCTAATCATTTCAACAAGCTTATGATTTTTGCCCTGTAATTCTAAATTTGGCACATTCAATTTTTCGGTTACATCGGTCAAAAAAGCTGGATCTAGTAACCAAAGGTTATTCTCTAATTCAGGATACATTTCTTTTTTTGGCCCTAAGAATTCCTTAATCTCACTTATGAGGCCAAGAAAACGTTGTAAGACTTTTCCTCTGCTGAGCCACCTCACATCCGTGTGCAACAAGACATCTCCGTAAACAGCACCTTTATCACTTAAAAATGATTTAAATAAACGATGGCTTGTAGCCGACGATCTGACAGAATTTATAATTTTTGTTACAGTAGTAATTACATGCTGAAATTTCAACGCTTTTGCACACAGTGCTTCTTGATGAATGATACAATGATACGACAAAAACTTCGGGAATGAATTCTCTTTGCGACACAAAGCAAGAAAACCGTTGTTACATTCAACCATTGAGGCAGCTCCATCGGTTGTAATTGCCACTAACTTTTGAACAGGGATATTATTTTTCTGAATGTAACTATTAAAAACACCGAAAATACTTCTCTCGTTTGCCCAGGAAGAGGGTGTATTTTCAGGAATTCTTCCTTTACGGTGAAGTCCTGAAAAGCCATTTTTACAACAATTACCAACTGATCGATATCAGTAACATCAGTGGATAAATCTAGTTGCAGCGAAAAACATTCACATAGTTCAAAATCCTGAATCAACAGCGATTCTATATTTCTGGCAATGTTTTCTACTGTCCTTGAAATAGTTCAGCTCGAAATGGGGATTTTGCTGATGGATGCAGTTATTTCACTTTTGTTCTTAAACTGATTGAAAAGCTTTGCTTCTTTGACTATTTCGCCATCTTGGAATGGCTTCTTTCGTTTAGCTAACACGTGGGCAATTTTGAATGACGCAATAGTTATATTTTTAGACTCTGCACAAAGTTTTACGAGAAGAGCTTGTTGTACGGATAAATTGTTTCAGTTCTTGTAATTTTTTTCTTTCGAACTGATAAATTAACAGGAAATTCATTATTGTAAATTTGTACGAAGGCTCAAAAAATGTCTTTCAATATTACTTTTCTTTGGTACTGCCACACTCCCAGAGCACAATAAGCACACAGACTTGCCGTTTATAATCTACGAAGAAAAATTGCTCCTCCCAGTCGGAGTTGAAGAAATACGTTCTTTTCCTCTTTGCCATGATCTTAAACCCTAATTTAAAATAAAAAATGAAATGAAATTCTCAAAAATTGTTAAATTAAAAAAAAGTAAACTACAAAAAAGAAAGTGGAAGGAATTCATAGTTAAAATTCAAAAGCATATATCATAACTATATTTACCAATTATTTCTAGATGAGATTAGGTTAAATTATTGTCTTTGCAGTATAATATTAGTGAACAAGATTCTCCTTTTCCCAAAACTTCGTGTTTTCACTAACTTTGCGACCGCGAGCTACCAACTGGGGAGTGTCATTCCGATGTACGAGGCGGGAGTAGGAGACTCAACACAGTACATATCGTATAACAATGAAATGTTGAACGTAAAATGTTACATTGCTTCTTTCCTCGTTTAACAATGTTAAATATTGAGCTTTCCTATGGCATATAATTAGCTACTTTGTAGCGAATTACCACAGACTCAGCTGAAAAACGAAATCCGTATAAAATTTTATCCGATCATATCTTATGCACCTCCTCCGTAAATGACTTGCCATAGCCTTAGTAGCGGGCGCCAAAGAATTCTATGAAGGGCGCCGGTTTGAGGGGCCCTGGTGTACACTATTAACTTTGGAAGACAACTTTTAACTATTGTTTGTGTTTTAAATTGCCTAATACCGTGAGAAAAACATGATTGAAGGATATTCTAAGGGACAGTCGGAAAATCTTCCAGCTGTCGATGCTATTATGGTGACTGATTTTCTAAAAGGAAATTCCGATTTTGTCAGTGCTGAAATTCAAGGAATCAAAACAGCCAAGTAAGTACAAATAGGTTTAAAAGATTGTATTCTCTTAACAATAAGGGATTATCATTGGTAACTTTCCAAAAAGGATAGCATAAAATATTATTTACAACATATTAACAAAAAAGAATTTATTATTTGTTTGGTTTATATTTTTGTCGTCATTCTCTTACAGATATGTTTTTATTAGAGCTAGTCATGAAGGATACGGGGACAAAGCAGTGGGCTATGTGCAACTAAGAAGAGAGGGAGTTATGTGCATAGGAAAAGGAAAGATCGCACCAGAGCACAAAGTAAAAAAACAAATGCTATCAATTGACGGCCGTTGTTGACGAGGATGAAGGAAAAGTCGTCAGCGTTGTTTGTGAGGGTTGTACTGCTTCATCAGGTAAGGATATCAGTGGGAGAATATAATAAAATAATGTTTTTTAAAGTAGGTAAAACAACACCCTTTTCCAAACATAGACAGATTTTTAAGGGAATGTGAGATTTTTATACATGAAACCAATCTTTCATAAATCAAAGATAAAAATTTAATAGAAAACATAGTGAACATTTTAGCCATTTGCGTAATAATCTCATCTAATTCTAAACATTTTCAAGGTGGATGCAAGCATGCTGTGGCATTTCTATTTTGACTACACCGCCGGAGTGAGGAGCCAGCTCCAACATCAGTGGACTGCTACTGGAAGAAATCGAGACTATCATCTGTGGGTACATCTGTAAAATTTATTACTGCAGAAGAAATTGGAAGTGTAGACCTGTCACTATATGTGAATCCAAAAGGCAAACATTTTTTAGTTCAATTTTAACATCTTTAAAAACACACCACCCAAGTGCTCAGGTAATAAAATCCACTATAATATAATAATATAATATATTTATTGCTTCCAAGTTTACAATACATAGTTAATTATAATACAAAAAAATAAGGAAGCTTCAGGCAGCTTCAAAGGTAAAAAACCTGTGTGGAAGCTACCTTCATGACATTAAAAAGCATGCGCTGCTTGAACATTATGTATGACAAGTAAATGCAATAGATAAAAACGAAAAACCCACATAATTATAGTACATAACACTTTAAGTGCCTATACAAATAACTAATGAAAACATCCATTTTATATTTTGCTGTTCAAGCAACCATTCCTTACTACACTTCAAAAATTTAGGAATACACTGTTCCAATTTGATTGTTTTTGGTAGCAAATTGAATACTTTTGGTCCCATATACAAAAAGGATCTTTTAAATATTGTTTTATGCGGCCTCAGGAGTTTGGCTGCACATTTTCCTCTTAGATCACATGGATAATTACTTCCGTCAAGCTTGTTTCCACTTCTTAAATAAAACAGTCTTAATACCTTATAAATATAAAGGTATTTAAGCGGAAGCAATTTCAAGGCGACAAATAATGGGAATGAATGTTCCCAATGATTTTTTGAGGAAATTATTCGTATTATTCTTTTTTGTAGTATTAACACGGATTTCAAGGTGTTATCATAGGCACCTCTCCAACACATTAAACCATAATTTGGTTTTGCATGTACCAGTGCATAATATATAATTTTACAAAAATGTAGAGTACATTTATTTCGTATAAAATAGAACTTTGATAAGCAATTTCTTAAAACAGCAGTCACATTTATTATATGCTTATCCCATTTTAATTTATGATCGATATTTATGCCTAGATATTTTATTTCATCAACCCGCTCAATAACTGGATACTTGCAAGTGCCTTTGGGGCAATTTAAAGAATGATAAATTATATGCCAATCATAATTACAAATATTACATAGATCATAATACATGAATTAGATTTTTCACTTAATTGTAAACCATTAAATTCAAACCATTGCCTTAAAAAATTTAAATCAGTATTAATATTTTTTTCAATCAACTCCCAACTTGAGTGGTATGACAGGGCTACATCGTCAGCAAACACTTTTAGACAACCTTTAAATGTATGATTACATAAGTCATTAATATATACCAAAAACAAAATCCGTCCTAATACAGAACCCTGAGGTATACCGGAATTAATATGGTTTTATTCGTTATAAGAATTACCCACTCTGACACATTGATAATGTGAAAGCAGGTAACCAATCAAGAGCAACACCACGAACACCTGCTTGTTCCAATTTCTCTAATAATGTCTTCTGATCAAGCGTATCAAATGCCTTTTTAATATCAATAAATAAACTGGCAGCTCGTAGCTTTGAGTTTATTGCTGAATAAATGACAGAAAAACGGGTTACTAAAGCATCTTCTGTTCCTTTTCCTGATTTAAAAGCAAACTGATAATTACTAAATTAATCATATTTATCAAAGAACCTCAATATTCGATTTTTTACAAGTTTTTCGAACACTTTTTAAAAAACTGACAATAACGATATTGGCTTATAATTCTCAATTCTTGAACGATCACCCTTCTTAAATATTGGTATTACAACACTTTTTTTTAATGCATTAGGAAATTCCCCATATATAAAGCTTAAGTTGCAAATATGAGCGAATACAGGAGCAATGACTTTAACAACTGCTTTTAACAACCTGGTATTAATTCCATCTAACCCTGGCGATTTACTTGAGGAAAGAGAATTTACTATTGCTATGATTTCATTAAGCACAACTGGGTCCAGATAAAAAGAGTTGTACTGATGGTAACGCAAGGATTTTTAAGAGAGGCTGAAAAATTCTTTCCACGATTTAGTTTTGCAGAATCAAAAACACTAATGAAACATTTATTACAGGCGACCCCGATTAACGATGCCCTCGGTTACTGATGATTCGATGTTACGACCAAACCAAGACCAATAAATTATTTTTCAAAATCGCCTTACGACGTCACAGTCGTTACTTACGACCAATAAAAATGCAATACAATATGTAGCAAAGATCGATCATTAAATTAAGATTAAGAATACAGAAAGAATTATCTATCGAAATCTAAAAATTATGTATGAATGTTAAATAAGGCAGTCAGAAATGACAAAAATCAAGCATATTAATAATTGTAATTTTAACTCGAAGCTTTTCTAATGTGGCTTTTATTTCTAACGGAATATTACAATCCAAACTTGAATCACTTCATCAAAATGAATTACATTTCTGGAGAATAAACAATGAGGAACGATGAATATTTAAGAAACAATTATTATTCAACAAAAACTGAAAGCAACAAAAAGAAGTATGATATACTAGATATAAATGATAAAACTCTTACTAAAATAAATTACATAAAATAGTAAACATCTACTAATAGATAAGTGGAATTTTAACGTTCTTTTGCATGACAATGTTTATTTCATGTTTCTCTTAAAACGTGATAAAATTTTGGTTCTAAAAGTACATAACTTACGACCTTCCTCGAGACCAAAAGTTATGTCATGCCAAATTTAGTTGCATTTTCTCAAACAGTGTCAAAATGTATGAAGAACATGCAAAAAACTTTCGACAGAAATCTTTATATAGAAGATAAAAGGCACTGTGTGTCAGTCTTGCACTCACATTGGGATGTATTCACATCATCCCTTTTTACGTTTTTCTGTATTAAAGCGATTAATGCCGCAGCTAGAAGTGCGATTAACACTTCCAATTCTAACATGTTTCTTTCATAGCTCAGTAAAACATACCTCTAACGATGAATTGGATTCAAACTCTGAAGTTGGTATTATCCTAAGGTTATCACACACACAGTGTAATTGATTATTGTCTTTTTTATTATAATTTATCGTTCTTTTTATTATTCTTTTTTAATTGTTTAATTTAATATTTTAATTGTTTTTCCGCTTAATTGCTCGCACCGCTCATGTCGCTTGTACGTGGGACGGAGCCTTAGCCTCGTCTATTAAATTTAAAAATGATACTACTAATAAGTTCTAGGTTTATGAATAATCTGCACACATCCCCAATGTTGAATGTGAAAGTTGGTTACAATCGCAAGAATATACCTCCCGGGGAATTTCCAAAATCGTTTTTAAAACACTACCAACCTGAAATACCAACTAATGAACACTAATGTTTTCTGTAGAAATCTATTTAAATTCTTTTTTAATATGAAGATATATACAAGGAATCGCAGCCTTGTTAAGTTTATTGTATATTCTGTTATATAAAAATGTCTACACTTATGAAATTAAAAAATGAAACGAAAACTCAGTTGACATTGTGTCATTTTGGTTTTGGCACGATGGCGCCACTGTTTATACGTCATATTACGTCATGCAAGAACGTGAACCAGATGTCAGAGGTTGTCTGCTACTTACACAGTACAATAAAACATCAAAAATTCCAACTAATGAGGAGGAGTATTCTAAATATACGAATTGTCCACATATTGGAACACACTAATATATTATACATTGTAGGTCGGCCTTGGTAGAGGGGTGGTTAGCGTGTCTAGCTCTCAATGCTAGGGTTGCAGGTTCGAATCCTGCCCGAGAGCATGGTCGTGTGTGTTCGTTCTTGTTATTGTTGTTACGATATTCAGTATAATTGGCCCTGTGCTGTCTCTGAATTCTTGCCAATAAATAAATAAAAACGAGTAGCACATAATTGTCAGGCTGAATCTGAGATATGTGAATTGTATTGGCAACAACTCAATGTATTATGCTTTTATTTAGTGTTTTCAGCTTTCTTCTATTATGTCATTATCATTTTTCGTTTTATCAAAAAAAATACTATGTAGTATTCGGCCATCCAAAGGCCGAAGCCGGATAGCAGATTTTGGCCAAATACAGAGGCCGAAGTCGAGCTTTGGTGCATCACTAATCAGAACTAAAGAAAATGAAAAATGTAGAAGGCTGTAATTTCCAATAATAAATACAAATTTTAAGCATATTGCCTAGTAAGCAGTATTCTGAAAAATTGTAATTATTATAGTAAGCAGTGGTTACTATTTTGTTAATTTTGCTGTGATTACATTAATGTGATGTTACTTGTTTAAGTAAATATGGTACATGTGTTAGAATTACCTGTGAGCCTGTGATTTTTTTCTTATAATTTCGTTGTTTGATGTTTTGTATTATAATAACTATATATAGATAAAAGTAGCGACGAGCTGAAGCCGGCTCGCGTGAGCCTGTTTTTAATTTTTCTCAGAATTTGAGAGCCGGTTGTTAAATTTTTAGAAAATATGAAAATTTATTGATTTTGTCCTTTCAAGTACATTTTGCCCTATCTGATAGTCAATTACCGACAGTGTATGAAATGGAATATATTACGAATCGAACACTTGTTAAGCTAGTGGAACGGTATTACTAAACTAGAGCGATATGGTGCCCCTTGCATATAGGCCTCCTGACACCGTTATCAATTTTCCTAACCCCCTTTTTTTTAGAGCCGGTTCGTAATTATTTTCCAGCTCATCACTGGATAAAAGTTATAATAAAATGTGATTTTTAAAAATGTTTTTTGGGTCAAGAAAATCGAGGACCTGGCAACCCTAATCCTGAATCATTATCAGTATATACTTACGTTGCTGGTCATAAAGATTGAAGTTGCGAAGTTCCTCGCTGATATCTTCTAAAGTGTGGATTTGTATAAAGAACAAACATAAGATGAATTTCACTTATATGTATATATAGATTGAAAATGTTTCTAAATTATTCATGAGTGTAATTGCCATAATAATTATTTTTTAGGACTCTGATGTTCAGAGAAATCATATTCATTACTCTGGATGGAGAAAGTCATGTGCTGGACACATCAGATTTTTATGTAGATATCATATACCCTTTGATCCTATCGTATATAACTTTACATGGCAGAAACTTTTGAAAAAGTTGGAAAAAATTTTTTTGCGCTTTTTTTTGTTCATATCGCATATGGTTTGATTCTATTGTATGATTAGCTGCTGTCGCTGCTATTAACTTCCCGTTAGCAGCTGCAAATCGCTAAAATCCGTTAGCAGCTAATATATATATATTCAATTTTTTGTTGACGATGAATCCAACTCATGTTCTTCCTGTGTCAGTTCCCCTGTAATAAAAAATATGTCTACTCTTCAAGTCCAATAGGCCTTCACCTTTTCTTCTCACCTCACTAAGCCCTAAAATGTCCCACTTGATCTTCTCCAGTTGTTCTTGTAGCTCTTGAAGTTTATCTTCACTGGACAAAGTCCGGCATTAAAGGTTGTGGTTAAAGGAATTGGGTAAGGATGAGAAAGAGTGGCAGTGGGCGTTTAACCTCCAGGGATTCTTAGTACCCTCTGCCTTCATGCCTCAGTTCACTACCTCAAAGTCGGCGGAAGGGTGTAAACGGAGGCTAAAGGGCAGAGAACAGTGATGTCCTCGGACACCAGTAGGTTCAACCATGCTGTGAAGTCTTTCTGCAGTATCTCTGGCCAACGTGAAAGAGGTACTCACCAACACGCTCTGGGCCAGCATGGTGTTTTAAGGCCCACAATCCCCCCATGTGCAGCGATTTTCCCCGCACCTCCGCACTTAAGGAAGCACTTGTCGAATAAACGCGACGAAAAACGCCCACCATCGAGTATCGCCTGTCCTTCGTTATCGCCGTCTTTCGTAATCGCCGAACAGAAAGCCAAAATCTCCACGCCAATAGCTCCATGCCAATGACGTGTCCCACACCAACGTGCTTTATATAGGGCGAATATTACCCCTATTTCCCATTTCCTCCTTTTCTCATGGTTATATAACGTAGTCAAGAAATTAACCAATACAAAGTCAAGGAGTCGCCCGTTTAAGCTACCCGCCGAATCTCCCCTCAACCGCTCCATCACATAACCGTGGCTTTCGAGAGAACGAGTGGCAGATATCCCGAGGCAGCGTTAGCCGAGGGTCGCTTCCAGCGAGAGTAAGATTTCCAAGTGACGGAGAGAGAGAGAGAGGAGCGGATCCTGCAAGGCGAGAAGAGTTTCCTCGTAAGTCGCGTGTGCTAAAAGTTTCCGGAGGACAGATTGTAACTATAATTTGAGATTCATGAAGTGTTTTATGTTGCGAGACTAGTTTTCTGTCTCAAGAGCTTTGTTTGCTGTTATAATTTCATATTCACGAAGTGTTTAAGTTGCGAGACTATTGTTACGTCTCAAGAGCATTTGTTTTGCTGTTACGTTGTTATTTCTTGTACAATATAGCATTTAGTTAGAGGATTATGTGGCTTTGTTTTTTGGTCGCCACATAAGTGGAGGCACCGGGGAGATTTTCTGTAAATCTAACTATAATTTGCTATATGTTCGGTTTATTTTGGATCAACAATTTGTGGGGATAGTTCTAGTTTGTTTAATAGTATTTCTAGTTTTTGGTGGTATAGTTCCCCTGGTATTTGATTGTATTGTGAATCATTCCGCTTCGTCATCTCATTAATTCCATCTCCTTTCGATATTGCCGTTTGCTTAATATCCTGGTATTTCGTTATTAAATATGTCTAAAGAACGCGGTAAAAGGGGCGTTGGATTGCTTCCTGAACCTGCAGAAGAGACCCAGTCGAACGGGGGTGAAATGAAGCCTCAATTTGCGGATTGTGTAGAAGTCGCCAATCAGCTGTTGCTTGAAATGTCCCCTTTCCAAGAACCCACTTCGGAGAATTGGTTTAACTTCATATCAGCGGTATTTGGTGTATTGTCTTTGTCTTTGATTCCAGAACATTATCTGCTTAGTCTGTTGCTGTCTAAACTTCCGGCTAATTGTCGCCAACATGTACACCCATAAAAAACGGCACTCATTCTCCGTAGGCTGGATTGCCTCTGACCGTGGCAGTGGTCAGGAACAAGGCATGATATATATATATATATATATGTTTATACAGGGTGAGTCTTAATTACATACCTTAAATATAAGCATCGTGTTCTATACCTACAGACAAGCAAAAAAGTTTATATAAACATATGGTCGCAACCGCTTCGTTAGCGAGATATGGTGATATTATATATGGCAACAACGAGGAATGGGATTTTGAATAGTCGTAACCAGCACACATAGGCTGATGAATATCCACATTTATTTCAGGAAACACGATTCCAACAGCAGTTTGCAATTAATGTTTTGGCAATTAATGTTTTGGCGATCTCCCCCTAGGTCCTTATGAGCTACCACCTCGACTATCAGGGTCTTCCTATTTACAGTTTCTATCTCGACAATTACCGCAACCCCTGTCCATTCTGCTCGCGATGTCAAGTGGTATTTGGACAGCCACTACCTAGGTCAATGGATAAGATGAAACGGGCTAGTTGTGTGGCCTCCGCGATAACCCGATCTCACTCCTGCCAACTTTTACTTATGGGGCAATCTAAAGAGCAGCGTTTACACCCAACGATGTAATATGTCTGACGAGCTATGGAATGTCATTAAAGCTGCTGGGACGACAATATGCAAAATGCCTGACGTCCTTCAGTGAGCCAGGAATTCTTGGTGCAACAGGGCTCAGTTGTGCCTTGACTGTAATGGTGGACAGTTTGAACATCTTTTGTAAACCATTTGTAACTGACCAGATGCCGTTCTGTTCACAGCTAATTAACGCCTGATCCAAAACTACCTTCTCTGTCTACTTTTCTTTCCTCGTGCTTCCTGTTGCCATATCTTGCTAACGAAGCAGTTGCGACCATATGTTTATACGAACTTTTATGCTTGTCTGTAGGTGTAGAACACGATGCTTATATTTAAGGTATGTAATTAAGACTCACCTTGTGTGTGTGTGTGTGTATACATATACTTACATACATACATATATATATATATATATATATATATATATATCATCATCATAGGTAGTCTGTCTGTTGACAGGTCCGTGATTATTCTAGGTTACACTTGGTTCTGCATATACTCCTATTTTCCGCAGTTTTCTTCATGTCTTGATACCTCTCTTTCCCTTTCAAGTCGTCTACTAGCTGAAACCTTTTCCTACCTCTTTCTCTTTTTCCATCCAGTTTTCCACTTCTTTAATCATGCACTCTCTCCTCAGGTAATGCCCAATCCAGTTCGCCTTCCGCTTTCTGATAGTCTGTATAATCATTCGCTTCTCTCCTATTCTTCGTAGTACTTCCTCGTTTTTCACCCTATCTGTCCATTTTATCTTCAGCATTCTTCTGCATGTCCACATTTTGAAGCTTTCCAAGTATTTAATATCATTTTTCCTTAGCGTCCAAGTTTCTGCTCCGTACAAAGCTATACTCCATACATAGCATTTTATCAACCTCTTGCGGATTTCCTGCTTTATATTTCCCGTTAGCAGGAGTTTCTTTCTTCTGAAAGCGGCTTTTGTTATTCTAGTCCTGATTTCATCTGTACATTTTGCTTCTCTCGTTATGATGCTTCCAAGGTATTTATAATCTGAAACTTGTTATAATGGCTTTCCTCCAATACTTATGTTGAAATTTTCTTCATCTTGACTTGATATTCGCCTAACCTTGGATTTTTCTGTATTAATTTCCATACCGTATTTTCTACCTGTTATCACTAGTCTATTTATCATTTTCTGGAGTTCCTTTTCCTTTCTTGCTAGAAGTACTTGATCATCCGTGTATTTCACTGTTCTTATAATGCTTCCTCCGATTTTGAAATCTCCCGTGCCTTCTAACGCTTCCTGCATTAGTCTCTCTCCATATATAATGAATAGAATCGGCGATAGACAGCAGCCCTGTCTTACTCCTCTACCGATATGTACTCCACTGGTGTACGTATTCTCCAACCTGACCTTTACAACTTGATTCACATGTAGATTCCTGATCAGTCTCCTGTCTTTCCAGTCTACACCTATATCCTGTAATATCCTCATCAGCAGTTCCCAATTTACGAGTACTCTATCAAAGGCCTTCTGCCAGTCGACGAAATATATGCAGCAATCTTGACTGTACTCTATTGTCCTTTCTGATATGATTCTCAATACACTGATAGCATCTCTGGTTCCACGTCCTTTTCTGAAGCCGAATTGATCTTCCCCTAGCATTTCTTCGGCCTTTTTCTCAAGTCTTTTATTAAGAATCCTCGTGATGATCTTGGAAGTGTGTGACAGTAGGGATATCGTTCTGTAGTCCTTACACTGCATTGCCTTTGGCTTCTTCTTTAGAGGGATAATTGTTACATCTAAGAAATCCTGAGGCCACTCTCCCGAGTTGTAAATCTTGTTAATTAGTTTCGTAATCACTTTTAGTCCTTTCGATCCCATGACTTTAAGCACCTCTACCGGTATTCCATCGCTGCCTGTAGCTTTTCCTTTCTTTAGTTCCTGTATCACCTTTTCTACTTCGCTTTTCATAATACTTGGTCCCAAGTTGTCTTTTTCAATGCACTTCTCTTCTTCCAGTTCCATTTGTACCGATCCTGCCTGCTTTTTATATAGTTCCTTAATGTATTCTTCCCATACCTGTGCTACATCCTTTGGTTCTGCGACTATTTTCCCATCTGTATTAATAATTCCTTTACCACGAATCCCACTAGACTTCTTATCTTCTAACTCCAGTGCCCTAGCGTACATCATATCGTATCGTCCTAACTTCTCCATCTGTTGTATTTCCTCACATTTTTCTTTTATCCGATTTTCCCTGGCTTTATCTGTTACCCTTCTCATCTCATTGTTTATGCATCTATAGTTGGCTCTACCTTCTTCACTGTTAACGTTTTTCCATTTTCTTCTCTCATCCATTTTCTTCAGCATTTCCTTAGTGATCCGTGGTTTTCTGATTTTCTTCTCTTGCTTCCCAATCTCTTTATTCAAGGTATCTTTGATGCTGGCTTTCACTTCCTCCCTTTCTGTATCCACGGTCTTCGGTTTGTTTTCCAAATTTCTTAGGCGATCTTCCAACTTCGTGCTGAAAGCATCTTTCCTTTCTTTTAGTTTTTCTAGGTCCCAAGTCTGTCTATCTCTTCTCGTTTTCCTTATTTGTTTCAGCTTTGTAGTTACATCGACTATTAGATATATATATATATATTTAGGGCAACTAGGTGTCTCTCTTGTGCTGACGAAGGGATCATCCCGAAAGCTCTAACCTCTACAAATGTGTCTCTCCAACACCCCAGCGGCTCGACTTCCGGTAAGTGTTCACTGGGTTTCCTTCAACACCTAGTAGCACTAAATATGCTTACTTACCTTTCCTCTTCCATAGTATTTATACACACGCACGCGCACGCACGCAAACACGCACGCACGCACACTCACACGTAACATACTGTAGCCGCAAGGGAGAAGAAGTGGATTTTATAAATCAAGATTATCTTTTGATATAGTAAGAAGAAAATGTCATAGATTGCCCGTCAAAATATCGTATTGTGGCAAAAAAATAGTGTTTCCCTTGCTTGCAATGCCTTAGTTCGAATGGCAAATTTTTGCATAACATTATATTCCTGAAAAAATCTTGTGTGGGGAGCACGTGACTTTCTCCATATTTGGGGTATAGATATTTAAATTATTATGAATCGCATTATAAGGCAAAATTATTATTTTGTATCGTAAAAGAATACAGCCGTTCTTATTGCCGTAAATTATATTTTGAATATGTTTACAGAAT
Organism: Uropetala carovei; assembly: GCA_036926305.1. Taxonomy (NCBI): domain Eukaryota; kingdom Metazoa; phylum Arthropoda; class Insecta; order Odonata; family Petaluridae; genus Uropetala; species Uropetala carovei. The sequence continues at coordinate 314,452 of JAXCHB010000220.1, read as the reverse complement.
TCACTGCTACATGGTGGTGGGGCTGTATACTGAAAATTATGAATAAGTTAAATATCTCCGAAATAGATGGTTCTACGAAAAATTGTTTCAAACAAAAGTTGGAAGGAATTTTATTTTCTATAACTTTGTTTCTTATAAAGATTTTAAATAACAGCGTTTTCACGAACATATTCAATGAAAACCAATTATTTATAAATAATTCCTAAACAATAACTGCTATGGAAAATTGTTTGATATAAAAGATGTAGAAAATTATATTCTCTACATTGTTTGTAATGGTCAATGCCCTTGTACTGGAAATTTATGAATAAATTAATTATCTGCTAAATGGAAGGTTCTACGAAAATTTCTTTCAAACAAAAGTTGGAAGGAATATTATTCTCTACAACTTTCGTCCTCACGAAGATTACCAGTAACAACGTTTTTAAGGAGATATTTGACGGAAACCGAAAAAACCGATTATTTATAAATAATTCCTAAACAATAACTGCTATGGAAAATTGTTTCAAATGAAAGCTGTAGGAAATTACATTCTATATAACCTTTGTATCTAATTGTATATACAATAATGATGTTTTAACGGAGAAATATTGCAAAAACCGAATCGGGTATTGAATAAACCTCGACTTCCGGTTAACCGGTATTGTCCAAAAACTAATCAGCTCTTTTTGCTTATACCAAAGTGTTGTATATGAAATTTGGTATCGATATAGCAAGTACTTTTTGAGTTAGAGCGCCCACAATCACATACGTATAACGATAATTTGATTTCCTATCATATCACTTTTGCCAAACCCAGCTTCATTTCTTGTGTAATTATGTCTTTCTGAAAAGTTTCTTTTACGTTTTGTAAGCAAGGAACCCGCAAAAAGGCAACGTTGTCCAATGTGAAATAAAAATATTTATTCTTTTTCAACACTTAGAATAAGGTTAAAATGACAATTTAGGTTTATAGGGAAATCCCCTGGTGCTTTTTACTTTCTCTATATGTAGTTTCGACATTACATTGCTATCGTCAGGTGCAGATATGGTGAGAATAGAAAGTATATACAGAGAAATGGGTAGAGAGGGGGGCGGGAGGGTAGTTTGTAAGACGGAAAGGAATGGAGGGGAGGGAAAGGAGGAACCTATCTCAGAGGATTATTGAAGAGGGTAGGTTGTAAAGGGATAAAGGGGGAGGGGAAAGGAAAGGCTGGAGGCAGCAGACCATCTCGGGAGGGTTTGGGGAAAGACGGGGGAAGGACTAGGACTAAAAAGGAAGGCCTTGTGGAAGATGGAGAGGGTGAACCCCAGAGAGAGGTGGGAGGAAATTATCAATGCGGCAATGGGTATGTGTGTGGGAATAAGGAAAATAAAGGCAAGTGCAGGTGATAGAACTATAGAGGTTAAATATTGGGGGATGGGCGGTAAGGCCCTTGTCATAAATCTTTTTTACTTTCTCCATATGTAGTATGGGAAAGTATTGTGATCACGAAAATAATCGACTTCGAGATTTCAACGGAAATACACGTTTTGAGGTCCCTAGAACACGTTTAGACTGTTTTCAGAATGATGTCTGTGTGTGGATGTATGTATGTGATTGTGGGCGCTCTAACTCAAAAAGTACTTGCCATATCGTTACCAAACTTCATATATAACACTATAGCATGAGCACAAAGAACTGATTAGTTTTTGGACAATACCGGTTAACCAGAAGTCGAGGTTTATTCCAAACCCGATTCCGTTTTTGTGATATTTCTTCGTTAAAACTTCATTATTATATATACAATTGTATACAAATGTTATAGAGAATGTAATTTCCTACAACTTTCATTTGAAACAATTTTCCATAGCAGTTATTGTTTAGGAATTATTTATAAAAAATAATCGGTTTTTTCGGTTTCCTTCAAATATCTCCTTAAAAACGTTGTTAGGAGTAAAGTTGTAGAGTATAATATTTCTTCCAAGTTTTGTTTGAAACAAATTTTCGTAGAACCATCCATTTCGGAGATATGTAACTTATTCGTAATTTCCAGTATACAGCGTCACCACCATGTAGCGGTGAATTCTGTAAACATATTCAAAATATAATTTATGGCAATGAGGACGACTGTATTCTTTTACGATAGGAAATAGTAATTTTACCTTATAATGCGATTCATAATAATTTAAATATCTATACCCCAAATATGGACAAAGGCATGTGTTGGCTGCATCAGATTTTTTATAATTTGTTTGGTTCTGTTTTAGTCATGGTTGTGGACACTCGACCACCAATAGATGTAAAACCTAATTTTATATAATCAATGTTGCATATTGTCTTCTTAATAATTGATTCTCCTGTACTATCTTTGCAACGTTTGTTTTGTGTTGTCTTTCCGATAACAACATCCGTTTTCAGCCACTTATCCATTATTAAGTACGATTAATAAAAATTAAATTATTAAAAAATTATAATTTAAACGAAAAAGGTATAAAATGAAATGTTTAATGCACCGGAGTAAGTCGCACAAACAGGAAGCACAGCAGAATGTTAACAAACAAACCAAATATTAAAGATAACTTTGGAGTAAGAATTCATCATGAGAAACAAACACCAACTGATTTTACTTAAGCTTTCCTGAGACCGTACGTGAAAAGAAAATGAAAGTTTCCCTAACTTGTTTAAATACTTTATTTAAAAGAGTATTTAAATAACAGATGAGATCAAATTCATCAATTTTTTTTAAACATACAGAAGCAAAAAACTTATTAAGATTTTTATATTAGTTAAAATATACTCAAAGATTCCATGTAATATACATAAACATTGAAAATTTACAATGTTTGTATTATTAAATATTTGACAATTTTTTACATCATTAATTTCGTAATACTAAATAATTTCAGTAAATTCTAACACAATTTGATACAGTGAGAGTGAGAGTGAAAAGTATAAGCTGTATGACTTCACATTCAATCACTTTTGGCGAATTATATTATTAAAAATAAGTAGGTGTTAAAAACTAGAAACAAATCTTATTGGGCAACTCATCAAAATAAATTGACTTAACATTCTTATTTGTACTTCTCACTGGATTTAATTTGTTTCAATAAATTATCATTCTGCAAAATAAATTCGTTAAATTATTTGCTAGTTTTATTGAAATTATGTTTAACTAAAATTTCTGCTTCCACATTGTTTACCAGTAAGTGATTTCTTTCTTTTCTCCAGGCATAAAACATCAAGCTAAACATTCTTTCACTCATTGCATTTGAGTGGGGGAGAGCAATAAGGAATTGAACTATTTTTTGAATGTTTGGAGCATTGCATGTACCGTATATGACCGAATATAGCCCCCCTGTTTTTGGCCAAAAGCGAAGTGCAAAAGTTGGGGGGGGGGGGGGGGGGGGGGGGGCTATTTTCGGGCACTAAAAATTAGGTGGGTACAAACAAGTGTGCAAAGCTTCAATAATGATGAATTTCATTCGAGTCAGTAAGTGTTTCTATCCATTGTAAGACTAAACTACTCGGGTTGCGAATATTTATTTGCAAGGCTGATTGACGTCACCATATAGGAAGGATTTTTCTATTACCTGATCGCTCTCATTATTGTCAAATTGCAAGTTTTACCGTATTTGCTCGTGTAAGCCGAGACCTCGTGTATTCCGCGCACCCCGGTTTTTGGGCCAGCTCTAGGGAAAAAAATTTATTTGAGCCGAAAAAGGGTTTTTTAAATCACCAATTCCTATTTCTAAAAAATGCTATGCTCAAGTTAAGCATCTTCACATTCCTACGTGACGAATTTATTGGGTGATCTCTCTATATCGGTACTAGCAGAAATCTCGGTAGTCCTCTTTTGTTAAACACGTAACTGTTTTTGTGGTCACATTGGTCACGTTCGCAGAAATCACTCCGGTAGCGATCATTCTGCTGTACGTAATTTTCCAGCCATATGGTCACTGATCCCTACCGTAGCGGTCGTCATTTTTTGGCGAACTAAAATTATGATCAGCGATCATTCAATGATCACCACGGTGGCTATGACTTTCATAGACGTATCATAGAATAAAGGAAGCACGCCGTATCTGAACATGGTAGGCGTCGTCTGCCGTGAGAACAAAACCCCCACCAACCCGAACTGGTCGCGCATGCGCCGTGGCCTCCGTGGCGATTGCAGCAAAAGACTTCGTCGAGTTTGGGGAGCACCCGTTAATAAACTTAAAACTCATTTAAAATTTTTATACAACGAATGAAAATGACTAAATACACCGAAATTCAGAAATAGAATAATAGATGCAGCATGGGTGCTAGCTTGACGTATATTTGTTTACCGACACGACATTTTGGGAAAAAAGGTGAGCGGCAAATAAAAGAATTCGTGTAAGACACGCACCCCCTCTTTTCCACCAGCATTTTGGGAAAAAAGGTGCGCAGCTTACACGAGCAAATACGGTAATACCAACAAAATTAACCTTGCCCGAGAATGGACTAATTGCCTGGCTAAGCTCGAATTGTTAATTACACAAACGAAAGATAGATCGAAATATGAGCAAAGTGCGAATTTATATTGCTGCATAAATTGGTATGTTATTTCGACTTGCTAATATTGCTGCATTAATTAGTATGTTATTTCGACTTTTTAAAGTTTATTTTTACTCCCTAAAAATGTATTTTTGTTCAATTCCTTGTCAAATATCTCTCTCGTTAGTATACCCTCTGAATTCTGAGGAACAAATCTGAAAACCTTAAAATTCCAATTAGCATGGCGTTTTATCACTCGCTAATTGGTACTTTTTTATTAAATGAGTGCAAGTTTGATATTTCTTCAAATTATACAACATGTTTCATGACATTAAAGTCCTAAAAATAATCGTCCTTTCAGGGTATTAAAATATTTTCTAGATTTGTGTGAGAAAAATGGGTAGGGGGGCTATATTCGGGGGGGGGGGGGGGGGGGGGGGGGGGGGCTATATTCGGTCAAATACGGTATTTAAAAAAGTTGTCCATCTTTCTTCATATGAAATTTTTTTTAATGATGGCACCATTTCTTTTAAACGAGAAAATTCATCAAACAAAACTAAGTCAATAGCAAAATTCAACATTGGAAATAATTTTACTACATTCAAGAGTTCTTCAAAATGTGGAGTTTCATCTAATTTTTAAAAAAACTAAGACTCTCAAATTTATTTCCAGAAAAAAGAAATCTACATTCAGTGTACTCAAGTATTTTTTCTAAAAACCTAGTTGATCTTTCAATAAATTAGTTTTTTTCTGTCATTTTATCATAGCTATCCAGCTTTTGTTTTGCAATCATACCATAAAATCTACACCCCAAATATGGAGAATGTCATGTGTTGGCCACATCAGATTTTTTAATTCAGTGAATACACTTTGGTGACATCCAAAATTTACATTTGCATTGTCTCCGCAATAACTAATAATGTTTTTCAAATCCAAGCCTGCTTTTTCAGTTTTAGAAATTAAACAATTAGCAATCACTTGAGATGTTTCTGTTGAACATTGAAAAAATTTAAAATTTTTGTTTGCCCTCCTTTATCTTTCAAGAAATATCGCACTACTAATGGAAACATATTTATGTTTCTTTGTTCGATGCATCTGTTGCTATCGAAAATGGAAGATTATTGTTTTTAATATCAGTAATGATTTTACATTGGGATTCTTTAGCTAAAACCTACGTTATCTTGGAACTTTTTGTCCGTCCACAAGTAAATCTGGACACAATTTTAGAATCCGAAAATATTACAATTAACACAATGAAAACTATGTGCATGCTATATAGTGTGAAAAATAAAAGTCGCTTCTGCAGCTGCCATTTTTTTAAAAGAAGATAATGAGGACGATGAAGATGCCGAAAAAAAAGAACTTAAACTTCCGGTACTTGCTACTGTTTTCCCAAGTTTTTGGTGTTTTACCATTTTTAGGTGTCGTTTCACATCTGAAATCCCAGCTTTTGTAATACTGGATTCCGTGCTACGGTGAATACATTTTGCATATCCATCCTTCCCAGCTGCAATCCAAGAATATTGTTTTTTCCATTCTTCATTAAAATGATTAGTTCCTCTTCTTTTCTTCATTCTCAACTCTTGATTTCGACTTTGGTGCTCGTCTTCTGTATTATACTCTTCTTCAGAAAGATTTTCTATTATCAGTGTTCTTTCCATTTTAAACTGGGGCCCTTTAAATTTAAAATAGATTTTTACTTCATATTTTTCTTAAAAAAACTAATAAGGTATACAATTTCTAAAATGAGCATAATAATTCAATAATTAATTAGTTAAAATTTAAATTTAAAAATCTTTCATAAAATCATTAACAAAAAGAACTACACTAAAAAACAACAACATAAAAGATTGAAATAAAAAAGGATAAAATTACAGATTTCTCACCTTGTTCCATTAAAGAAACTCCATTTTGATATTGTGAAAACGTCTTAGTATGTAAAGGTGGTTGAATTGGAAAAGAATCCACAGAGAAAAGAATTTTATGCAGAAAACAGCATGATCACACAACACACACCTAGTTACCAAACATATGGTTTCTTCTTCCAATTTTAGTGAAGATGTCCTCATTTTAGTTTGTAAGCCCAATAATGAGTATTTAATGAAAGAATAAACGAATTACGTCTAACCAATTGTATTTAAGTCAATTAAATTTAATTACTCAACAATGATATTAGCTGAATTGTATTACCGTAATAAATTAACATTGTATTTGATTTGATTCTTTCCAGTGGATTTTCATTAACGTCTTCATCAGAGAATTTTTCATTTTTGACCAAAAGAAGTACATTGTGATATTTCTTTGCAAATTATTGAAGAGACGTACATGTCAAGGAAGGCAATAGAAAATCAGTACTGTACTTCCTAAATCAGTACATCTGGCAACCCTAGTTATTCTGGAGGTCTTTGCTGATCGTCGCATTGTTCTCTTATCTCATTGGACTATCTGATTCACGTAGATTCCTATGGATTTCTTCCGTTTTTTGAGGTGGGGATGTTTTGATGTTATCTGTTTGTTATTGTTGTTCAGTTATTTGTTACTAGCAGAAGTGTCCGTTGAATTTCAACAGATTTAGTGAATCTATAACTTCGACCGTGTAACATGTAAACATCACAAGAAATAGGATAGTACACAGTTTTAACAATCGAATAAAGCAAAAATGAAGAAAACCACTCTGCATTTACAGCTCTTTCAAAAGTTTATGGCACCTGCGCAGAAGACGATTTTCGGTATGGAAGAGTCCACTTTAGAAATGCAAACGCGGTAGGGGTGAGGGTGTTTACAATTGTGAGAGAGCTCACATGTGCCTTAGTTGCCAACCGTGCCGCTGTGCTATTAGATCCACCTTTCTATTATCGCTGTTTTGTTTGTTGTTTTGTTACATTGTATTTAATTGCCGAATAAAAATTTGCTTTGGAAAATAGTTTCTTCTTTCAAAGTTAAATTAGTGTAAAATCAAACGACATATATACATGATAAGCTGCAGTTCAGAACATTTCCGCTTCTTTTAAAACTGGATCTGGTAGTTTGGCCAACCTGCCAAGCAGCTTTGCTTCCCCCTCAACTTCCTTCTCTGCAACCGCTTTCCCCTACATTATGTCGCAGTCCACGCAGGAAGGTGCCATAAGCTTTTGAAAGTACTGTACCTATTTAGATGAAGGAAGGAAGAAAATCTTGACGGTAAGACTTTATTTACATTACGTTCCCCAATGTAAGAAGCGAAGGTGGTGCCATATTGAATTGTGGTGATAAGGAGTACCTACTCACAAAGGAGTGAATATGCAAATGAAGAAATGTGAAAAATCGAAAATTACGTGTAAACTTATTGGAAAATAATTATTGAATTAATCTCTCTCCCACCAAATGTTTTATTGCCATATAGCCTATGTTATCCACAGGTTAAAATTATATACCTATGCGAAGTTTCGGGACGATATCTTCAAAACGAAATCTGTAAGTAAAACCAGTAAGAACACAATAATCAACAGAAAATGGATGAACAAAGAAATAATCGAAATAAATTAATTTAACGAAAGACAAAAAAGTAAATCGAGAACGTTTAAGAATCACAGAGAAAATATTATCCTCTGACAATTAGCTCGATTCTCTCATCCATGAGTTCTGTTACGAGAAAATTGTTTATATCAACAATACTTTGGAAACAATGAAATGATTTATTCAATCACAATTTGTGGAAAATCTACGTTTAATTATTTAAGTTACGTAGTTTTAAAAACAGTTTGCTTTGGAGTACTCTATTCCAAATGAAAATATCATTTAAAACCATTTATTAGTAATATTTCAATTAAAATCAACAAATATTTTGTTGCAATGTAAACAAAGCAAAATCGCAAAGAAATTAAAAAACGATATTACGTTAAAAATTTCCCCATATAAATGCATAGGACTCTCAACCTCTGCGACAATAGGAGTTGTCATGGTAGCTTATAATTGGTATTGTCATAAAACTGATAAATTCACGTATTTTTATGGTTCTAAACGCATTTTTATGCTAATTCGATTAGGATTCGGATTCTGTCTTCAATAAAAATGAACGTTCTTTCCTTCATAGAACCATCCAAGTCTCAAGTTGGAAAAAATATTTAAAAAATTAGATAGGCCAATCAAATTGGAATAAAAACCTGACTACGTCACTTAACTCTTTATTCCAATTAAAATTGCACCTTTCTCTTGTTTTTACATGCTGTAGTTGCTGAGTTATAAAAAACATACATATATACCGTATCTGTCCGAGTAGAAGCTGACCCCCCAAAAATTTCACAATTTTTTGGCAAAAACGTAAATTTCATAGATTTTATGCTGAAGTGTGCCGGGCGTTCATGGACGGCTTAGAATACATTATTTGAGGTCGAAGAAATGAGTGGGAAATGGTTTAGTTGTTGACATTTTGAAATATTACTCCAATTAATAATTTTGCGTTGTGGAGTAATGTTCCACATTCAGTGACAACAATTTCATTCATCTTCATTTTCACAAAAGGTCAAATATAGTAACAGCGATCTCGCCAAGATAATTTTTCATCCAAGTCTATTTCCAATGAAATTAGCATATACATTGCCTTAAGAAACTGCATTTTTATAATTATACACGTTCCATGTAAAGTTTTACCGAAATTCAAACAGTTGAGTGTTCAAAGCCGTCAACGCATTTTGCATAATCGTCAATTTACGCAAGCGATCTCGCCAAGATATTTTTTCATTCAAGTCTATTTCCAACGTAATTAGCATTTACATTACCTTAAGAAACTGCATTTTTATAATTATACATGTTCCATGTAAAGTTTTACCGAAATTCAAACAGCTGAGCGTTCAAAGCCGTCAACGCATTTTGCATAATCATCAATTTACGCAAGCGATTTCGCCAAGATATTATTTCATCCAAGTCTATATCCAATGAAATTACATTGCCTTAAGAAACTGCATTTTTATAATTACACATGTTCCATGTAAAGTTTTACTGAAATTCAAACAGTTGAGCATTCAAAGCCGTCAACGCATTTTGCATATTCGTCAATTTACGCAAGCGATCTCACCAAATTATTTTTTCATTCAAGTCTATTTCTAATGAAATTAGCATATACATTGCCTTAAGAAACTGCATTTTTATAATTATACGCGTTCCATGTAAAGATTTACCGAACCTTTGGTTATTGGTAAATTTAAAAATTCTCAATGTTTTAAGAATGTTAAGAAGCTGCCTACTAAGTATGTGGCTAATAAAAAATCTTGGATGACTTTTCAAATATTTGAAGACTTCTTAATAGCACTTGATGCACAAATGAGAGCTAAAGGCTGCATAATTATTCTTTCTGTCGATCAATATGCCACTCATCCCCAAGACACGTCATTTGGCAAACGTCTAAGTTTTCTTCCCACCAAATTGCACCAGTCATCTCCTGACCTGGGAGGATTCCATTTATATTATTTTTATTACTGTTTTCACAACATAATTGCAGTAAAGGATTCTTTCGATTCTTATGACAGACAAATCGTTAATAACTTCGTTGATAGTAAAAAATTCTGAATGATATCGTATACTTCTTTCTTTGAGCAATTATTGTTAAGTATTCGCATAAATAATCAATAATATAGTTTATAATTCAATTGCATTATATAAATTAATTTCTAAAGTGCTAAATTATTACTTATATTGTAAAATTATCATATTTAAATTTTATATTACGTTGCTGAGTCAATGAGACCATCAGCTCACAGAAGAAGGTCATTATGGTATAAAATATTAAAAAGTTCACATATACAGTAAGTCCCCGACTTAACACGGATCCGCAGATACACGGATGAGGGTAGTTGAACTGCCGCACGTATACAGTTAGTTGGACAGCTGCTCGATAGATGGCATTACTTGTACCCTGCAGGAAACGTAGCAGACAGAAGTGCTTTTGTTAGATTTGTTTTTTATTGTGAAAGAGCTTTTAAGTGCATGAAAGTTATCTCGTAATTGCATTAAAACAAATTTGATAAACAAACTAGGTATAAGCCCTCATTATGGCTGAGAAACGTAAGAGTGGTGACGTGACGGTTCAGGAAGGTATCTAGAGCAGTTAATGATGCAACTGCATGCTATAAAATTATTTATGATGAGAAGAAAGAAGCTACTATATAAACATCACTGGACAAGTACATACATACGTAAAACAGAGACAAATGATGTAATGCCATAGTCACCTGCAGAATCTGCTTAAATACGTATATACAATGTACTAATACACTTCTTGCAATTACTAACATTTTTACTTAAGTATGATGTATTGTAATGAATAAATTTTTATTTTCTTAACATTTTGTTATTATAAGCTCTACTTTTTTCGGCTTTGCCTTAGATTTCCACTGAAGTTCTCTTTACACTGCTGGTAGTACTGCACAGCCGACTGCATTGCTTCAAAAAAGGTATTGATTTAAACATTGTTCATCTTAAATGGAAATTTTTGGAACGAATTAACTGTGTAAGTCGGGGACTTACTGTACTAAACAGTGTAAGATTTTTCTTCAGAGTAAAGAATTTTAATTTTCTCAATTTTATGTTTTCCCCGATTTTGTTTTTTTCATCGGTCCCTTCAAAAACATAAAATCGAAGTTTCACTGTATTAGTTGCTTTTTATCTCGTTTTTCAATATTTGGTTCATCTTATTTTTTTCATTTTTACGAATTTTTTCTTTCAATTTTTTTTGATGAAATGATTTTATTATTTTTTTAAATCATCTTTTTTTGTTTATTATGTAACAAATGTCTTTTAACATTTTAATATGAGAGAGTACATTTAATTTTTTAAAGCGCACAACTAGTAATAACTATAGCAGTGTTTCCCAATACTTTTTAGAATTGCGTCACCCTTAAGTGACTCTTCAGAATTTTGCGCTACTCCTCCCTATCCACCATCAGTAATAATCATGGCTTTTATTATCATATCTAAAGCATTAAATCAAGATTTTATCATTATTTATTCTACTACTCATTAATGTTTCCTAGTTTCAACAGTTAATTATGGGTATTTACACTGTACAAACATATTTACTTTGATACGTAATGCAGAAGAAAGTATATAGGTAAAGATAAAAATTACACCACTAGTGAAGGGGCATGTTTTAAATTCCCCAAAGAAAGAAATGGAAATTAGTAGGAATGAGGCTAAAAAGGGGAAACAGAATAATATTTGCGACACCCCTCAAAACACTTCATGCGGCACCCAGGTTGGAAAACGCTGATCTAGAGCATGAGAAAACAAAGGAAGGAAGGACTGTAGTAATAAGGGATGGATAAGGATTACAAAAGCACGGCCTACATAGGCGAGCATGATAATGCATGATAATGGACAACAACAAGAACTATCTTATTCTTGTGATGCTTACATGTTACACGGTCGAAGTTTTAGCTTCACTAAATCTGTTGAAATTCAACAGGTACTTCTGCTAGTATACTTACTATTTCTTACCTGTTTTAACTTCCATGCCCATGATTTTTTATCTAAAAATATTCTTCTTTATATATTTCAAGATCTTGCACTCTGTTTGCAATATATGCCAAACATTTATATGATTTATCATGATTTTTTACTAAACCTTTGTGTTTATTGTTTCCAGAATTTTATACATATTTTAAAGATGTTCCAGTAAAGTTCACTTTTAAACAAATAACACATGTCGGCACTTTATTTTTATTCTTGCATGCCAAATAAAATTAAAGAGTGCATAGCTGTCAATTTGATGGCTGTGGGCGTTCTAGAGAGTATACAAAGTCTGGGCGTTCTAGCGTTAAAGGTCAAGGAGTTGCTTGGAGAGACGATATTTGGGTTTTTTTTTGAGGGATTTACTATTCTCAAATATGAGTTAGTTAAGAGGATTTTTGGTAAGGGGTAGTTGTTTTTGAAATCTTGTGGCTCTGAGTTTAATATGATCAGTAATAGAGGGAATTTTATGTTTTTCCAAAATTTCACGTATGGGGAAATTTTGTGCATTTATACTATATTATATTTTATATATATATATATATATATATATATATATATATATATATATATATATATATATATATATATATATCATCATTATCATCATCATCAGCCTTTTTCAGTCCACTGATGGATGAAGGCCTCCCCCAGACTCTTCCAGTTTTCCCTGTCAACTGCCTCCCTCCTCTAAGTTTGCCCCAAGAACTTAACAAGCTCTCTGTCCCACTTGTCTTTCGGTCTTCTTTTCGGTCTCTTGATGTTTCTTGGGATCCATTCGACGACACTGGACGTCCAACGCTGGTCATTTCTTCTAGCAATGTGGCCCGCCCACTGCCATTTTAGCACCTTCACTCTTCTAATCACGTCACAGACTCCCGTCTTCTTTTTTACCCAGTCGTTCCTCTTGCGGTCTATTCGGGTGATCCCTAACATGCATCTCACCATGCCCCTCTGTGTTGTTTGCAGGTGCTGTATCATTCTGGCATTCATGGTCCATGTTTCACAACCATATGTCAGAACAGGCAGAACACATTGGTCATACAGTCTCCTTTTTAGGAAAACTGGAATATTTGATTTAAAGATGTTTGCATTATTGCCAAAAGCACTCCATGCCATCCTCACTCTCCGGTTGATTTCTCCAAGAAACGAACCATCAGTAGTGATGAGTTGACCTAAGTAAACGTAGCTGGTTACTTCTCCGAGTTCTGCTCCGTTGATATATATCTTCTTAGAATTTGTGAAGGAGTTGTACATAACCTCTGTTTTATTAAGATTCATCCTAAGTCCAGCTTCTCGGCTTGCTTGCTCAAGCTCTTCAGTTCTTCAAAGGAGCTCTTCTGGGCCCCCTGCGAACAGTATGATATCATCTGCAAATCGCAGGTGACTCAGATGTTCTCCATTTACATTTATGCCTTTTTCCTCCCAGTGTAGCGTTTTGAATACTTCCTCTAGAGCTGCTGTAAATAACTTAGGGGACTTAGTATCTCCTTGTCTCGCTCCCTTTTCGGCCTTAAAGGCACTCGTCTCTTCATGCAGCTGGACAGATGTCGCATTTTCGTAGATATTCTTGATCAAGGTTATGTACGTTTCTTCTACTCCTTGTTTCTTTAGTGCACGTAACACCGACGAAGTTCGGACAGTCAAATGCTTTCTCGTAGTCGATAAAGCACATACACAGAGGTAATTCGTACTCGTTAGTCCGACTGATTACCTCTCTCACGACTTGGATGTGGTCCATCGTGCTATACCCACTGCGAAATCCAGCTTGCTCTCTGGGTTGGGCAGAATCAAGATGGTTTTGAAGGCACATACATAGAGGTAATTCATACTCGTTAGTCTGACTCATTACTTGTGTCCCGCTTGATCTTCTGCAGTTGTTCTTGTAGCTCTTGAAGTTTATCTTCACTGGACAAAGTCCGGCAGTTAAAGGTTGTGGTTAAAGTAATTGGGTAAGGATGAGAAAGAGTGGCAGTGGGCGTTTAACCTCCGGGGATTCTTAGCACCCTCTGCTTTCATGCCTTGTTCCTGACCACTGCCACGGTCAGAGGCAATCCAACCTCCAGAGAATGAGGGCCGTTTTTTATGGGTGTACATGTCATGGGGGGATTGTGGGCCTTAAAACAGCACGCTGGCCCAGAGCGGGTTGGTGAGTACCTCTTTCACTTTGGCCGGAGATATTGCAGAAAGACTTCACAGGATGGTAGAACCTACCGTTGTCCGAGGACACCACTGTTCTTCGCCCTTTAGCTTACGTTTACACCCTTCCGCCGACTTTGAGGCACGGAACTGAGGCAGTTGGAAGGGATATATATTAAATTAAAATTGGGGATATATATTAAATATAAAATTGATGATAGAATGTTTTGAATCACCTATACTCATGCAATTTACAATCTAATGGAAAGTGACCAGGTGACTTGAGGCTTTAATAGCTAAAACTGATATTGGTTGTCAATTACATATTCTGTTGTTTGGATGTTTTCATTGTTTGGAGTTTTGGATAAACGATCTTTTACTGTATACATGTTGCAGAAATCATTAACTGAAGATCATTACTGTAACACATATAACATATTGTAGTTAGCATTTTAACTTATATTCACACTTCATTCATTGATGACTGGATGACTAAATGGAGAAATCAACCAAAGAATTTCTCCTGTATAATATTTCAGAAATTTACTAATCATTTCCTCAAAAAATCTGATGTGGCCAACACATGACCTTCTCCATATTTGTGGTATAGATATTTGAATTATTATGAATAGCATTATAAGGTAAAATTATTATTTCGTATCGTAAAAGAAGACTGGTCCTTATTGCAGTAAATTACATATATTTTGAATGTGTTTACAAAATTCACTGCTACATGGTATTGGCGCTGTATACTGAAAATTACGAAAAAAGTTGAATATCTCTGAAATGGATGGTTCTATGAAAATTTGTTTCAAACAAAACTTGGAAGAAATATTATTCTCTACAACTTTGGTCCTTACGAAGATTACCAATAACGGTGTTTTTAAGGAGATATTTGACGGAAACCGAAAAACTGGTTATTTATAAATAATTCCTAAACAATAATGGCTATAGAAAATTGTTTCAAATGAAAGTTGTAGGATATTACATTCTCTATAACTTTTGTGTAGAACTGTATATACAATAATTATGTTTTAATGGAGAAATATCGAAAAAACCGAATCTGGTTTTGAATAAACCTCGACTTCCGGTTAACCGTTATTGTCAAAAAACTAATCAGTTCTTTGTGCTCATGCTAAAGTGTTATATATGAAGTTTGGTAAGGATATGACAAGTACTTTTTGAGTTAGAGCGCCTGCAATCACATACACACACCCACATCTTTCCGAAAATAGTCTAGACATGTTCTAGGGACCTCAAAACGTGTATTTCCGTTGAAATCTCGATGTCGATTTTTTTCATGATCACAATACTTTCCCATTACTTCGTATGGAGAAAGTAAAAATCTCACTTATATGGACGCACAGAAGTAGTTTAGTATAGCTGGATTGTTTTATGATGGCAGCCGTCGGCGCACGAGAGGGGAAGGGAAAGGATGGGAAGGGGAAGCTTTAAGGGGAGAGAACTGACGTCAGAGCTGCGCAGTATACGAATATTGGTTTGGACGAGTCCATCAGCCGAAAAGAACCCCTAGAGGAGAAAGGGTATTTTGCCTAGGGGCAACACAGCTGGTCATCGTCATTCTCTGTTAGAGACCGAGCTTTGGCTGTCGTATCACCGCGTACTATCGTTATCATTGCTAATTTTTGTTACTATTTACTATCGTTATCATTGTTAATTTTTGTTACAGTTTACTATCGTTATCGTTGGTAATTTTTGTTACTATTTACTATCGTTATCATTGTTAATTTTTGTTACAGTTTACTATCGTTATCGTTGGTAATTTTTGTTACAGTTTACTGTCGTTTTTGTTGTTATTTTTTGTTACAGTGTACTATCGTTATCATTGTTAATTTTTGTTTCTGTTTATTATCGTTTTCGTTGTTATTTTTTGTTACAGTGTACTATCGTTATCATTGTTAATTTTTGTTACTGTTTATGTGTTGTTTTTTCTTTAATTTTCACGTTACGTTTTGTCTCTTTTTTTGGTTATTTTTGTTATTTCGTTTTGTTACATCTTAATTTCTTTGCTTTTGCAATGGAGACACCTCCATCTACTTCCAAGGTAGGGAATAAGAAAGTAATCCACAGCCAAGGTCGTGAAATTATTAGTAATGTGTTAAAGTTCACGAAAGAGAAAGGAGCATCTGGAATTCGCATTCCTCACACATCTGTCCGTGAGCGAGTTGAAGCAGTTTGTGGAATTTCGATTCACACTCTGGACTGAATTTCAAAGGAAGGAGCAGAAATTGAAGAAGGTAGCAAGACTTCATTTTCTACTCCTAGAAAGAAGACGACACGGAGTAGTCCTATAACTACAGTGGACGATTTTGATGTTCACGTGATACGGAGAGTCATGCATCAGTTTTACGCCATTGAACGAAAGACACCCACGTTGAAATCTCTATTACCAAAAATTAGAGAAAGCACAGGATTTGTAGGTGGGATTACTTTTCTTCGTGATCTTCTGAAAAAAATTAGTTTCAGGTATGAATTTGGTGGTAAATAATATGCTTATAATTTATTTTAGAAATTATTAAAAATTGTTTAATATTTTGTTTGGTGTCAAATAACAGGTGGAAAAAGAGAACCGACAATAGGCAAGTTATTTTTTAGCGCAGTGATATCCGCTTGCAAAGGGTGCAGTTCTTGAGAGTTATGAAGAGGTTCAGAGAAGAAGGACGCCCAATCATCTACACAGACGAAACATATATACATTCAACGCGCACCCAAAAGTTTGAATGGTCAGACGGATCTCAGTGAGGATTGAAGACACCCATTTCAAAAGGGCAGCGGTTAATCATAGATCATGCATGTAAATTTAATTTCATATTTACGAAATAATGAATTATTGAATAACAATTGAATTATTGAATAACATTGAATCGCATTAATTGTTATTTATTTATATTTACAAGGAGGAGAATTGGGATTTGTTCCAAATGCATTGCTGATTTTTAAGTCCGGCTTGAAAACAGGAGACTACCATAGGGACATGAACACCAAAAATTATTTAAAATGGCTGGAAAGTCAATTAATCCCTAATCTTCCCCAAATTCAGTGGTCGTTATGGACAATGCAGCCTATCATAACATGCAACTTGATCGCTCGCCATGCAGTAGCTCAAAAAGAGAGATGAAGACATGGTTAGACAGCCACATTTTTTCGGAAAATGAAACAAAGATTGAACTTTACGAAGAAATTAAGAGGCATAAGCCAAACAATAAAATCTTTGCCGTGAACAAAGTTTTAGCCCAACATGGGCATACTACAATTAGATTGCCTCCATATCACCCTGAAATTAATCCGATTGAAAACATTTGGGGCACTATGAAAAACTGGGTGGCATCACGAAATATAACATTAAAAATAAATGATGTTAAGGCGTTAGTGGAAGAGAAATGTAATTTAATAGGTGAAAATGAGTGGAGAAATGTTAGCCAGAAAATAAAAATTACAGAAACTGAGTACATTGAAAGAGAATGTGTCATGGATGGAATTGAACAAAATAATTGTTAATGTAAATTCAGAGAGTGAAAGCACTGAAGCAAGTGAAGAACAACTTTTAAAATAATAATTATTAACTATTATTGTAACTATTATATAATTTGCAATGTATAAAATGGGAAGGCCTACCATGAGCCCATGAAAATCCTCACTAAAGGTACAAATTGTAATTATTCTTATATACGTATTATAGATTTTGTGGGTTTATTATAAATAATGTATATTTATATGTGTGAAGTGTTTAGGTTAAATTAGTTCCTGTTACCACCTAGTCATACGACTAAATTGTAACGACGATTTTTAAATAAATAAAAGTTTCCTTCAAAATATATTTCAGTAGTTGTAATATTTTGTACCAAAGAAACTTACTCGTCTATTGACCATCTGCACAAGGAACTGAACAAGAGAATAAAATAGTAGCATTTCCCTAAGCACTAAAAAAAAAGTCGCTACATCTACCGACAAAGTTGCTAAAATGGCAACTATGGTTGTGACGTCTAATTCCCTCTTAGTGCTCCTCCCTCCCTTACCATCTTCCCCTCCAGAATATAGGTTCGCGCATCTATTGCTAAACACGGCACCCACTATAGGTGGTCCCGGCTCGAGAATGGACTCGTCCTAAAGTGAAAGTGTCTACTGCACACTGCCATCATAAAATGATCGAGCTATACCTTACATTTCCTATAACTTTCATACACAGAAAAGAATCAACTCGAATTTAATATATAGTGTCACACAAAGGTAAAATTAGTGGAAAAATAAAAGGAAAATTTAATAAAAATAAAGGAAGAGAATTAATGTTGACAGTTTTTGAGGAAGTGCAGAAACCTCCCTCAGACACATTCCAACACAAAAATCAAGCACCTCGATCGCAACACGATTTATAGACACAATAATACAAACACACAGCTAACACACACACAATTGAAAAAATAAAAAGCAATGGAAGAAAACATTAAAGGAGTATCAGCAAACAATGTAACCATTGCAATTTTTCAGTGCCTATACACGTTTCAAGAGCCAAGTTTTCATCATTAGTAGGTGATGTATTCTTCCTGGAAAACTATGTTAATTTCTTTTACTTTATTTATATTTAACTCACTCAAAATTTGCTTGATACTCCATTTATTAAATACAGCATTGGAGTTGATTATTTTCTGTATATTATCTATGCCAGGGGCAGTCCGAGGGATCATGGTACCCCAGACAAGATAGCAGCACTCCAGCATCCCCTCCGTAAATGTTAATTGAGATATTTTAAAAGTGCATGTTCTTTTTTTCATCGCTCTGTAAAAATTGTTGATAATGAAAAAATTAAAGGGATAACATCAAGATTATAGCCCCTTCTGCAATATAAATTGATGTCCAGTATTTATTCACTTGCAATTAATGCATAGATAAAAGATCGGTATAGTGCCCCTAAGACTCTGGCACCCCCGGCAGCTGCCCAGCTAGCCCATACCTCAGGTCAGCTCTGATCTTTGCCATAGTCTCTATTCTGTATTAATAATCACCTTTCATAACAAATGCTACTTACAAAAAAGGTAATGTGATTTTATTGAAATGTTTAAACATGGTTTGAAATCATTTATTGCAATAGATTTACAAAGTGTTACAAAAAAGGACAAATTTTTAAATCTCTTGGTTAGCACATTCATATAACTGGAAAAAATCAACAAAGACATCACCCAAGCATTAACTTTATGTGTATCACTTTTCTCAGCTTTTATTAAAAGCTGATAAAGTTTTATGGGCTAAGTCAAGGTTCATTATGAATCTGATTAACCCGTAACTTTTAACGTGACATGCCAATACTGACATAAGGTTTGGCAACAATAAGCCCATGTCAAAGCAAAAAGTACATTGAAATTTGGTCATTATCACTTGTGCCACTAGTTGATAATGAGCCTTGGCCGGCAGATTATTTTTGGCAAGGGAAGTGAGTTGCATCTGCGGATCAGGTGGGTAGATCTCTGGTGGTTCACCTTCCTTATCGGATGGATGTTCATCAATGGCAGACTGTAGATAAGAAAGAATCCTGAACTTAGAAATGCTCACAAAAATTTGTCTTAGCTATTGGCACCAATTGAAGCTCTTTTTCACATATTTGTGAATAAGTATAGGATTTGATAACAGTACTGTGAAATACTCTGCAGTAGTGGATATTAGTGGCAGAACTAGAAATGTGTAACTACACAGCGCCCGAGTCTTAGAGGTGAATACAAATTTAAAGCTTTTTATCTTTGGCAGTGTTAAAAGGATTATTTCAAGAAAATTTGCTTAACTTGAAGGCCCCGTAGGAATGACTCTTTTCTTTAACCCTTAGAGTGACAACTTTGCCCTTAGTGATGAGGAAAAATCTGAGAAAAATTTCATTGTCACTCATAGTGACCCTTAGGTTTTTCCACGAACTCTATAGCGAATGGATGGTGTTTTGATGTTGTACATTCAATGGTCTGTAGAGAGTTCAAGCTACATTTTTAATGTCACACTATTCCAAAATCTCAAACATAAATAATGTATTTTTGTCATTTGTCTTGGCACTCAAAGGCTTTATATTCCTTTTTTGGATGTCATAAAAAGATTTGAAAAATTGTGCTTCATAAAAAAAAAGTGATAAGCATATTAAAGTTTCTGATCTATGTAATCAAATAGGAAGGCTTGAATATTTTTTGTTACTTGGAAACATTTACTTGAAATTGTTTTAAGTGAAAATATATTAGAAACAACTGTTAAGTACATAAATAAATAAATAAATAAATTTTTTCCTTTTATTAGGAGTTCAAAATGGGGGTCATCTTATAATCAGAGTCATCTTATATTTGGGTTTATATGGTAGTTAACTTTTCATTTGGGGATATAATAATTGCTCTCAGTTTATTTTGGCTGCTAGTGATACTTTTCTTTCATGAATGGCGATTTTTTCCCGTTCCACATTAAAGAAAATATTTGTAAATCTGACAAGGGAAGGACCCTAATCATCCTCAACCAGTTTTTATAAAAAATTCTCCCTAGGCTAATTTTGGGATGAAGCACATGAAAATCATAATCATTTAGTGTGCAAATGCATGCAAGTTTCAGAGGGAGCCATTTCTGCTCATTATTAGCTACACAAAAATGCCTGATTCAGCAGGTATTTTGCCTAGTAGTGCTGCCAACATATGTAATTGGTTATACAATGTCATTCCATATTAATACAGCATTTATTACTAGGTGAATTTTTCAAAAATATAAATTTCTTCCATTGGTCATTTAAAAAATATTAATGGCATTATAATATAAGACTGATTCCCATTAAAAGCTTACCCATATAAAAGCATTGAGCTCGTTGCCATGGCAGTCGATTGTTGAGACGCAGAAAAACTCCCAATTTTTTCAGATAAAAACTAAAAATGTACGCTAAAGCTAAGGTATTTGAATTCAATCTTCAAAAATAGGAAACTACAATTTCTAAACTTTCCAACAGTTCAATACTTGCCAGGAAATAAATTACAAATAAAATTTGATGTGGCCAACACATGACTTTCTCCATATTTGGGGTATAGATATTTAAATTATTATGGAAAGCATTATAAGGCAAATTTATTATTTCGTATCGTAAAAGAATACAGTCGCCCTTAGGTATATTTTGAATGTGTTTACAAAAGTCACCGCTACATGGTGTTGGCGCTGTATACTGAAAATTACGAAAAAAGTTGAATATCTCTGAAGTGGATGGTTCTACGAAAATTTGTTTCAAACTAAACTTGGAAGAAATATTATTCTCTACAACTTTGGTCCTCATGAAGATGACCAATTACAACATTTTTAAGGAGATATTTGACGGAAACTGAAAAAACCGATTATTTATAAATAATTCCTAAACAATAACTGATATGGAAAATTCTTTCAAATGAAAGTTGTAGGAAATTACATTCTCTATAACCTTTGTATAGAATTGTGACCGCAATAATGATGTTTTAACTGAGAAATATCGCAAAAACCAAATCGGGTTTCGAATAAACCTTGACTTCCGGTTAACCGTTATTGTCCAAAAACTAATCAGTTCTTTGTGCTTATGCTAAAGTGTTATATATGAAGTTTGGTAACGATATGGCAAGTACTTTTTGAGTTAAGAGTGCCCACAATCACACACACACACATCATTCCAAAAATAGTCTAAACGTGTTCTAGGGACCTCAAAACGTGTATTTCTGTTGAAATCTCGAAGTCGATTTTTTTCATGATTACAGAACTTTCCCCATACTATTTATGGAGGAAGTAAAAAGCAGATTTATAGAACTCATCACTGAGTTATGTGCTTTACTTATGGGGCAATAATGGGGCAAAATTAGCCCCCAGCAGCTGATACTGGTCCACCAAATTTTTGTAACATGTAGCTCTAATATGTATTAACTTATACTGAAAATTTGGTTTCTCCTAGAGAACCATTTCAGCGATATCGTCTGCATAGTTGGACAGATGGATGGACAGACAATGTGAATACATAAGCGATTTGTAAAATAATCGCTAAAAACCAAGAACGAATAATAAATTTATTGAAGAAATTCAATAAAAATAACTTTTTTATAAAAATAATAAAATACACCAGCTTACTAATGAATACAGTGATGAAATGAAAACAGTGAATGAATAAAGTAACATTGGGAACATTTACACAATAATGCTCCAAGCTAATATTGTTGGTAGATTCTCAAGTGCCTGAGAAGTGTACTATGTACTGACAAATCATAAATATTTTCAAATATTCAGTTTTGTATTAATATGCAACATCGTCATATAACTATTTCCATATTAGTATAATTCCCGTTGAAATATCAATGGAAGAATTATAGATAGATTGATTATTAATATTTGCATTTAAAATAATTAATAGCACACTATTACATATGAAATATTTTGTCATATATTATATTTATAGTGAATATTCTGTTGTTGTTTAGTAAATGCCTTTGGTTTTTATTACTTTTTCCATACGTAGTATAGGGAAAGTATTGTGGTCACGAAAAAAATCGACTTCGAGATTTCAATGGAAATGCACGTTTTGAGTTCCCTAGTTCATGTTTAGACTATTTTCGGAATGATGTATGTGTGTGTGTGTGGATGGATGTATGTCTGTTTGTGATTGTGGGCGCTCTAACTCAAAAAGTTAAGAAGTCATATTAATACCAAATCTCTATATATATAAAAGGCTTAATGATAAATGAGCTTGAAAGTTTGCAACACGAGATCTTGGAATCTAATGGACCGATTTTCACGAAATTTTCACTTGAAGATTCAGCGGTATCTCGAATAGGTTTTAGGCTTAATATTATTCTTCTAGCGTAAGCCGTTTCAAAGATATGGTGATTTGAAAGCCAGCGCATACGCTCATCTCGGCGGCTCACTCAATTGTCTAGCCAAGAGAGTGCAGAAAGGCAAGCTAGGATTGAGAGCCAAGTAGAAAGATGGGGCTCAAAAGTTCGTTCTGCTTTTCGCTATAGTCTCCGAATAGAATACAAACATGATGCTGAATTGGTTTTAGGTAAAATGGACAAAGTTTGCCAATTTTGCGCAACTAAAAAGTGGAAAAATGAAAGTGTTGGCCTTTGTTGCTTTAATGGTAAAATTAAGTTACCAATGATAATGGAACCCGCTGAACCACTAAAAAGTCTATTACTTGGGACACATCCCCTTTCCAAACATTTCAGTCTGAAATGCACCCGGGCAAAGCCGGGTACGAAAAGCTAGTTTCATATATAACACTTTAGCATGAGCACAAAGAACTGATTAGTTTTTGGACAATACCGGTTAACCAGAAGTTGAGGTTTATTTGAAACCCGATTTGGTTTTTGCGATATTTCTCCATTAAAACATCATTATTGCATATACAATTCTATACAAAGGTTATAGAGAATGTAATTTCCTACAACTTTCATTTGAAAGAATTTTCCATATCAGTTATTGTTTAGGAATTATTTATAAATAATCGATGTTTTCGGTTTCCGTCAAATATTTCCTCCTTAAAAACGTCGTAATTGGTCATCTTCGTGAGGACCAAAGTTGTAGAGAATAATATTTCTTCCAAGTTTCGTTTGAAACAAATTTTGTAGAACCATTGATTTAGGAGATATTTTGCTTTTTCTTAATTTCCAGTATACAGCACCACCACCATATAGCGGTGAATTCTGTAAACATATTCAGAATATACCTAATTTATGGTAATAAGGACGACTGTATTATTTTACGATAGGAAGCAATTTTGCCTTGTAATGCTATTCATAATAATTTAAATATCTATATCCCAAATATGGAGAAAGTCGTGTTGGCCACATCAGATTTTTTTCATTTACTCTGGTTAAGTTTGTGTTCTGTGATTATATTTTTTCATTTATCTAAAACAGCGATAAAGAATTTTATTTTTAATCTGCAGTTACAATTTTACCACTTGAATCGTGCATACGACAATGTTTTATGAACAGGCTAGAGGTACATTCACATTTTCGTGATAAGAGCGGAAGGGACTGATCATTTTAACCTTAACATTTGCATTAAATCTGCGAACGAAGAACTAACAGTTGACTTTAATAATGCACACCTGGCATATTTCTGACTTACATCTTTAATTTTGCAGCCTCTTTGGGCATTCTTCATGATTAACTTTTTTGAAATTTAGTCAATTAAAAACCCCCATTTTGCAAATTTCTAGATGCACCACTGCAGAAAGTGGCGTCAAACAAGAATTATGGGGTATAATCGAAGATAGAGTCTACGGCCAGAAATATCGTCACTTTTATTGCATGAATATTTTGATACAGCAAGAGTTCCAGATGTTGAATAATAACAAAGAACTGTGCCACGTTATATGTTGCTTATTGGTCCAAAAATGCAACAATCGTAAGGAACATGATGGTGGACGCTGAATAATTTGTATTAGAAAATAATAATTATTATTCTTCACAATGTGTTTTCATTATTCTTGATTAAGCGACTTAAACCGCACCCTGTGTTTGTGTGTATTAACAAGTCTCATATGACCCCATATGTAAAGAATATACATAATTTGTTTGGCCTTGTTAAGGTCACTCCATTATATACAGGCCGGAAAAATGTATTGAAAAATTTAATTACCTAGGTCATTTGTCTTCGTGGGTTTATATTGATAAGTGGTAATAATATACACATAAGTAATGGTTTTCGATTAAATTTAAAGCACAAAATGTAGTCAATTTCACCGGTTTCATGTTTTAGTCATATGTGTAAGTCCCAGTGCTTCTAAATGAGGAATACAATTCCTTGAAATGACAAGGTTTATCAATGACCATGGCTATTCTTGTTCAAATGTGTGGGAGTGGTTGGATTAGAAATAATATACCATATCCCGAGCTTATGATCCAGATAAGCTTGGAAAAATAGGCTTGGGATGTGAGTGGATATAAATTTAATAATCGCGTGCATAAAGAAATTCATTCCAACTATTATATTTGCTGAGGTAAAACTGTCTATAAATGATACGTGGAACTTTATTTTTCCCTAAATTATTTAAAGATAGCAGCAAGAATGAAACTGCTGGCGAATTAATTAGATCCAGAAATATTTTTAGCACTCTTCATTTACAGTACCATATTGAAATTTCGGCGACATAAAATATTCGTTTATTTGAAATGTAAACTACAAACTCAATATATTTTCTTTGATCAATTTATCTCATAGGTTTAAAAATAGGCTCTAGGTCATATATTCTCTAGCTCAACAGCATAATACGAAAAGGTTTTTATTACATGAATCTGGGGTTTGTGAAATGCTTCATTTCCTTGCATGATTTCATTCATTATTTGGATTAACCTACAAAGAAAGTAGGACCAGTTAAGTAAAGTCAAATGTCGTCATTCAGCAACAGTATATGGGAAGACTTACCTGTTTTGCCTCAGAAGACTTGCACACGATGGTTCTCCCTGTCGCAGACGAGAATGTTCCCGTTGGCCATGACCGCCACTCCTTCCAGACCCTTGAACTCTCCGTCCCCAGAACCCCAACACCCGAAAGCTCGCAGGAACGCTCCGTCCGGATGGAATATCTGGATCCGGTTGTTGCCAGAATCTCCTACGAAGATGTACCCCTGGTCGTCCACTGCCACACCCCTGCTTAAACATGCACAACACGCACGCACACGACACCAGATGAATCAGTACTCGGTAGGCCTACGATTGGCGAGTTGCAGAAAACAAATGATGGCTGAACTTTGCAACTCGCTCTCGTCGGCTTATTTCGCTATTTGCTTCGTGTGCCTTTTTGACACCCTGAAATTTTAGCCAAGTCCATCAAGGAATTGTAAACACTGCGTGGATTCGAAGATTTAATCATTTTTAATCTTAACTTATTCAATCTTAGTGAATATAAATAAATTCTGGTAATGTTTTAAGCTTAAGAATGAAAGTGACATAAAACTCTGCAGTAATTTTGATACAAAAAATTAATGTAAGCATTCGATTAAAAATTTTCCCGTCCAATAGTTTTTGCTTTTTGTTCTTTCAAAAGGTTATTATTATTATTTTGAAAATAGATAAGTCTAAAGAATATAACTTCGTTTAATTTTCATTGCATGTCTTTAGTATCACATTATTTATATCTAAAGTATGTTAATGTTAAGCAAAAATAAAACTTTGAAGCTGTAAACTATGTCAGGCTGTTAATGGAAAACCATAACTAAAATTCAATCACAGCATTCATCCACTTTCTAGTCTATGTATGATGGGAGGGAAACGTTAGTTAATGAAAATGAAAGTGTATTACAGAAGCTTCCAAACCATTTTCAACTGAGGACATAAATTCGTTAACCTGGATTTGCATGACAATCCTACTGGGATTGACATAATCCTCGCTGAAGCTCTTGTATAAAAGACATCTTTTTATCTCGTAACATTGTAACGTGACATGTTGCAGTTTGGAAACCACTGATTTGAGGCTATTCTAAAGTGCCCAGGATGAGATACTTTTGGTCGAAATGCGTTTGGAGAAATCGTGGTAGTGAATGAAACAGTTGTTGTTTCATTATATGCTTTAAATAACCTTCATTCCTCCCACAAAAGTAATGCATATGTATGCAACGGCTGAATATTATCCGGAGTCCTTGCCGATCACACTTTCCGCAGTTATCGGGAAGCGAGATTGACTTGAGCCGATGAAATCGTTTAGAATTAGTGAAGTGCGTTTTACGCAAGATAGATTATTCAGTCAAAGATAGATTATTCAGTCACTTTTTCTCCGATTGGGTTTTTGGAATTAGGATCACCAAGGGCTCACCGGTATTCAAAAGGCCACACATGGGAGGTGAGCGGCCACCTATGTACGTTTCGAAATTATGGATTGAGATCCGAGAGTGTGATTCTAATGGGACCAAAATACGTTCAAGTGGTCATGCATTGGTTAAACGAATAAAAGCTTGGAGATGAGAAATAAAACTTGTCGTAAGAAAGGTTAAAAAAGACTTTGTTGCGTAGGATTTTCATTTCTTTTCTTTCCACCCCCTCTTTCCACCCCTCTTTCCACCCCCTCTTTCCACCCCCTCTTTCCACCCCCTCTTTCCACCCCTCTTTCCACCCCTCTTTCCACCCCTCTTTCCACCCCTCTTTCCATCCCTCTTTCCATCCCTCTTTCCATCCCTCTTTCCACCCCTTCTTTCCACCCCTCTTTCCACCCCCTCTTTCCACCTCTTTCCACCTCCTCTTTCCACCTCTTTCCACCCCTCTTTCCACCCCTCTTTCCACCCCCTCTTTCCACCCCCTATTACCACCCCTCTTTCCACCCCTCTTTCCACCCCTCTTTCCACCCCTCTTTCCACCCCCTCTTTCCACCTCCTCTTTCCACGGGTTGAGGACGGAACAGTCTTCAGCCCATTGCTTCTTATTGACTAGTATGTAGTCAATTTCGTTTTTGGTACCATTGGGTCCTTTCCAGGTCTTTATTCTATTGGGACTCTTTTTGAAGAAAGTGTTCATTATATATAGACAAGTACATTCAGCAAAGTCTACATTTCGGTCCCCTCGTTCGTTTGTCTCCATAGCCCCATTTTCCAACTGCGCTGTCGTCTTCCTTTTGTTCTCCTACCTTGGCATTGAAATCACCCATGACCACTTTTAGATGGCAGTTTCCTTTGTCGTGCAGTTCTCCAACTTCTTGGTAGAAATCTTCCACTTCCTCATCCGAGTATGATGACGTTGGCGCATAAACTTGGACTATTTGAAGTTGATATCTTTTATTTATTTGAAGAACTAGTCTAGCTGCCCGCTCGGATGAACTTTCCATTTCCACGATATTTTTCTTCAATTTTCTGTTGACGTTGAATCCAACTCCTCCTGTTCTTCCTGTGTCAGTTCCCCTGTAATAAAAAAGATACCCACTCTTCAACTCCTATAAGCCTTCCCCTTTTCTTTTCACCTCACTAAGATCTAAAATGTCCCACTTGATCTTCGGCAGTTGTTCTTGGAGCTCTTGAAGTTTATCTTCACTGGACAAAGTCCGGCAGTTAAAGGTAGTTAGGTTGAGGTTAAAGGAATTGGGTAAGGATGAGAAAGAATGGCAGCGGGCGTTTAACCTCTGGGGATTCTTAGCACCCTCTGCCTTCATCCTTGTTCCTGACCACTGCCACGGTCAGAGGCAATCCAGCCTCCGGATTTCCTCCATTAGGCATAGTTTAACATTAATGGCATTAAAATATAAGCCTCTGATTCCCATTAAAAGCTTACCCACATGAAAGCATTAAGCTGGTTGCCTAGTGCTGCGATTTTCCCCGCACCTCCGCACTTAACGAAAAGCGGCGATATTCGGTGATTTTCTGCGTTTTTCGTCACGTTTATTCTGTCACAACCGAAGGAAAAAATCCGAAACTGGCGAAATTCCTATTTTGAGGGGCTATTTTGGCCCCCTTTTGCCCCATTTTTTGCCCATAAGAAAACATGTAAATTGCTGTAGAGGTTTATATATTTGCACTTTAAAATTATTTCCCGTCAAGATACAAACTCGAGACTATCGGATAGGATATAAATTGTAGTTTCTTATTTTTGAAGACAGAATTAAAATCCGAGTAGAATTAGCGTAAATTTATAGTTTTTATCGCAAAAAAGTGGTAATTTTTCTGGGTCTAACAATAGCCTTCCTAGGCAACAGACTTAATGCTTACATATGGGTAAACTTTTAATGGGAATCAGAGGCGTATATATTAATGCCATTAATGTTAAACTGCCTAATGAAGGAAATCCGATATTGTGATAATCCTCATTTTTTGGGGGTTTTGCCCCAGTATTGCCTCATACGGGACCAAAAAAGATGAGGCAGCTCCATATGACCTCGAGACTTGAAATTTGGCATGATTATAAAAATTTCATTGCAACCGAAGACAAAAAAAAAATACTGCAAAATTTTCACCTTTTAAGGGTGGTTTTGCCCTATTTATGCCCCATACCCATGTGAAAATTATACGGCAATTTTTAATGAGATACAAACATGAAATTTTGCAGAATTATGGGTTTTTAGTTACAACAGAAAGATGATATCCGATATCGTAATAATTCGAAATCGTAGCGACTGTTTTGCCACATAATTGCCCTATGCAATGAATAAAATTGTAATGCACTTCTAAACGAGCTACAAAGTTGAAATTTGATACGGTTATATGATTTTGTACAAAATTGATTGGGAATAATTTGAAATTGTAGAAATGCTAAACTTTAAAAATGCTTGCACAATGCAAGCACATATATATATATATACTAGTTAATATGTGCTTGCATTCTGCAAGCATTAGTAATGGAAAAATAATTTTTAAACGCAAAAGTTTGGACCTCTTCACCGATTTACGTGTTTTCCTTATTGAAGAATTTTCGGGTAAAAACAACCTCTAAATTTATAATTATAAAATATTTATAGGTTTTTAACATGTGTTACGAATACCTCATATTTATGCGAAATTTCATCGATGTAGCTTTTCTAGAAGTACATCTATATAAATTTAATTGTTAAAAATTTTTGAATTTTTAAAAACCACAATAATAAACCTTAGGAAAATTTTCAATGTTAATTGTCACCGGAACATTAATCCTTAACTTTCTTAAAATTTTCAGCTTCCTGGCTCTTCAGAATGTATATAAAATTTAGTCAATTTATTTAACATTTTAGAGATTATTACGGTCGAACGAATAACAATTTACAAATTTCTATAATCCCGTTTTCATTATATGGCAAATTCTACCAATGGAAACAATTTCACATTCATAGCTCATTTAGAAGTACCTAAACCATGAAAAGGTATTAAATAGTTTATAATTTTTAACGGCCAAGAAAATACATATTGTTGCAATTTTTCCTCTGATTATTTTTTTCGATTCACCTATGTATTAAATTTCAGCTCTCCAACTATTGTAGTTTGCGCTGGAATTTTCTATCCTCCTATATCCTTCTATATCCTAAGTAAGGCCCGTCAATATATAATGAAGAAGCATATTTAAATTGTAGGATTTTTACTATTTCGAATTATTCCTTGTCGACTTTAAAAAAAAATCATGTAAGCGTGTCAAATTTCAACTATGTAGTTCATTTAGTATTGCCTTATAATTTTCTTCCTCGTATGGGGCAATTATGGGGCAAAACAGCCATAATGTTACGAATTTATACAATATCGGATTTCCTCCTTATGTGGTAACTAAAAACCCATAATTCTGCCAAATTTCAAGTTTGTATCTCATTAAGAAGTGTCTTATAATGTTCACACACGTATTGGGTAGAAATGGTGCAAACCACACCTAAAAAATTGAATTTTTGCTATTTTTTTATTATATCTTCGGTTGCAATGAAATTTCTATAATAATGCCATATTTCAAGTCTTTGGTTAATATGGAGCTGCCTCTTCATTTTTGTTCTCGTATGGAGCAATACTTGGGAAAAAGTGTGCAGCGATTTTCCCCACAAGTGCTCCAAAAATGAGGATTATTACAATATAGGTTTCCTTCATTAGGCATAGTTTAACAGTAAAGGCATTAAAATATAAGCATCTGATTCCCATTAAAAGTTTATCCATATGAAAGCATTAAGCCTGTTGCTAGGAAACCTATTGTTAGACCCAGAAAAATTGCCACTTTTTTCCGATAAAAACTATAAATTTACGCTAATTCTACTCGGATTTGAATTCTGTCTTCAAAAATAAGAAACCACAATTTATATCCTATTCCATAGTATAAGTCACGAGTTCGTATCTTGATGGGAAGTAATTTTAAATTGCAAATATAAAAACCTCTACACCGATTTACATGTTTTCTTATGGGAGAAAAATGGGGAAAAAAGGGACCAAAAAAGTTCCTCAAAATAGGAATTTCAACAGTTTCGGATTTTTTCCTCTGGTTGTGACTAAAAACCTATAATCCTACCAAATTTCATCTTTCTAGAACATCTGGAAGTGCCTCATAATTTTGTATCCTCCTATATATATATATATCATGTGTAAGATGCGTCTATATATATAGACTAGTTAACGTGTGCTTGCATTCTGCAAGCATTTTCAAAATTTAGCATTTTAAAATATCAAATTATTCCCAATCGATTTTGTACAAAATAATACAACCCTAACAAATTTCAACTTTGTAGCTCATTTAGAAGTGCCATATAATTTTATTCCTCGTGTGTTGCAAAATAGCGCAAAACAGGCCCTAAGACTTTGAATTTTTACAATATCACATTCCTTCCTAACTAAAAACCCATAGTTCTGCTGAAATTCATGTTGTATCTCATTAAGAATTGCAGTATAATTTTCACATTGGTATGGGGCATAAATGGGTCAAAAACGCCCTTAAAATTTGGAATTTTTGCAGTATTTAATTTGAACTTTGTTTGCAATGAAATATTTATAATCGTGCCAAATTTCAAGTCTCTAGGTCATATGGAGATGCTTCATTTTTTTTCTCGTATGGAGCAATACTGGGGCAAAAAAGTTCCAAAAATGAGGATTATATCAATATCGGATTTCCTTCATTAGGTGTAGTTAAACATTAACAGCATTAAAATTTAAGCCTCTGATTCCCATTAAAAGCTTACCCATATGAAAGGATAGAGCTTGTTACCAAGGAAACCTATTGTAAGACCCAGAAAAATTACTACTTTTTTGAGATAAAAACTATAAATTTACGTTAATTCTACTCGGATTTGAATTCGGACTTCAAAAATAAGAAACTACAATTTATATCCTATCCGACAGTTTAAGTCTCGAGTTCGTATCTTGACGGGAAGTAATTTTAAATTGCAAAAAAAAAACTACACCAATTTACATGTTTTATTATGGGAGAAAAATGGGGCAAAAAGGGGCCAAAAACGTCCCTCAAAATAGGAATTTCACCAGTTTCGGATTTCTCCCTCTGGTTGTGACTAAAAACCTATAATCCTACCATTTTTCAACTTTCTAGCACATCTGGAAGTGCCTCATAATTTTGTATCCTCCTATATATATATATATCATGTGTAAGATGCGTCTATATATATAGACTAGTTAATATGTGCTTGCAATCTGCAAGCATTTTCAAATTTTAACATTTTTACAAATTCAAATAATTCCCAGGCGATGTTTTACATAATCATATAACCATATCAAATTTGGAGTTTGTTGCTCATTAGAAGTGCCTTATAATTTTATCCTCGTATGGAGCAATAATGGAGCAAAACAGCCCCTAACATTAAGAATTATTACACTCTCAGATTTTTTCCATCTGTTGTAACTAAAAACCCATAATTCTGCCAAATTTCAAGGTTGTATCTCATTAAGAAGTGCCTTATAATTATCACACTCGCATGGGGCAAAACCGCCCTTTAAAAATGAGACTTTTTGTAATTTTATAATTTCATCTAAGGTGCAATGAAATTTCTATAACTGTGCCAAATTTCAAGTCTCTGGGTCCTATGCAGTTGCATTGCCTTTTTTGTTCTCGAATGGGGCAATAATGGGGCAAAACAGCCCCAAAAATGAGGATTATATCAATATCGGATTTCCTTCATTAGGTGTAGTTTAAAATTAATAGCATTAAAATATAAGCCTCTGATTCCCATTAAAAGCTTACCCATATGAAAGGATAGAGCTTGTTACCAAGGAAACCTATTGTTAGACTCAGAGAAATTAGCAATTTTTTGCGATAAAAACTATAAAATTACGCTAATTCTACTCGGATTTGCATTCCGTCTTCAAAAATAAGAAACTACAATATATATCCTATCCTACAGTTTAAGTCTCGAGTTCGTATCTTGACGGGAAGTAATTTTAAAATTCAAATATAAAAACCTCTACACCAATTTACATGTTTTCTTATGGGCAAAAAATGGGGCAAAAAGGGGCCAAAATAGCTCTTCAAAATAGTAATTTCGACAGTTTCGGATTTTTTCCTTCGGTTGTGACCAAAAACCTATAATCCTACCAAATTTCAAGTTTCTGGCACATCTGGAAGTGCTTCATAATTTTGTATCCTCATATATATCTATAATATATAGATGCTTCTTACACATGATATCTATAATATACAGATGCTTCTTACACATGATATATATATATATATACTAGTCATTATGTGCTTGCATTCTGCAAGCTTTTTCAAATTTTAGCATTTTTATAAATTCAAATTATTCCCAATCGATGTTGTACATAATCATATAACCGTGTCAGATTTGGAGTTTGTTGCTCATTTAGAAGTGCCTTATAATTTTAATCCTCTTATGGGGCCATAATGGAGCAAAACAGCTCCAAACATTATGAATTTTTACACTCTCAGATTTTTTCCATCTGTTGTAAATAAAAACCCATAATTCTGCCAAATTTCAAGTTTGTATCTCATTAAGAAGTGCCTTATAATTATCGCATTCGTATTGGGCCCAAAAAGGGCAAAACCACCCGTTAAAAATTGGAATTTTTACATTTTTACAATTTTATCTTAGTTTGCCATGAAAATTCTATAATCGTGCCAAATTTCAAGTCTCTAGGTCCTATGCAGCTGCCTCGCATTTTCTGTTCTCGCATGGGGCAGAAAAGGGGCAAAACCGCCCCTTAAAATGAGATTTTTAGTAATTTTATAATTTTATCTTAGGTTGCAATGAAATTTCTATAACCGTGCCAAATTTCAAGTCTCTGTGTCCTACGCAGCTGCATCGCCTTTTTTGTTGTGTGACAAAACAGCCCCAAAAATGAGGATTATATCAATATCGGATTTCCTTCATTAGGTGTAGTTTAACATTAACAGCATTAAAATATAAGCCTCTGATTCCCATTAAAAGTTTACCCATATGAAAGGATAGAGCTTGTTACCAAGGAAACCTATTGTGAGACCCAGAAAATTACTACTTTTTTGAGATAAAAACTATAAATTTACGTTAATTCTACTCGGATTTGAATTCTGTCTTCAAAAATAAGAAACTACAATTTATATCCTATCCTACAGTTTAAGACTCGAGTTCGTATCTTGACGGGAAGTAATTTTAAAATGCAAATAAAAAAACTCCTACACCAATTTACATGTATTCTTATGGGAAAAAAATGGGACAAAAAGGGGCCAAAATAGCCCTTCAAAATAGGAATTTCGACAGTTTCGGATTTTTTCCTTCGGTTGTGACCAAAAACCTATAATACTACCAAATTTCAAGTTTCTGGCACATCTGGAAGTGCCTCATAATTTTGTATCCTCCTATATATATGATATCTATAATATATAGATGCTTCTTACACATGATATATTATATATATATACTAGTTAATGTGTGCTTGCATTCTGCAAGCATTTTCAAATTTTAGCAGTTTTACAAATGCAAATTATTCCCAATCGATATTGTACATACTCATATAACCGTGTCAAATTAGGAGTTTGTAGCTCATTTAAAAGTGCCTTATAATTTTAATCCTCGTATGGGGCCATAATGGAGCAAAACAGCTCCAAACATTATGAATTTTTACACTCTCAGATTTTTTCCATCTGTTGTAAATAAAAACCCATAATTCTGCCAAATTTCAAGTTTGTATCTCATTAAGAAGTGCCTTATAATTATCGCATTCGTATGGGGCCCAAAAAGGGCAAAACCACCCGTTAAAAATTGGAATTTTTACATTTTTACAATTTTATCTTAGTTTGCCATGAAAATTCTATAATCGTGCCAAATTTCAAGTCTCTAGGTCCTATGCAGCTGCCTCGCATTTTCTGTTCTCGCATGGGGCAGAAAAGGGGCAAAACCGCCCCTTAAAATGAGATTTTTAGTAATTTTATAATTTTATCTTAGGTTGCAATGAAATTTCTATAACCGTGCCAAATTTCAAGTCTCTGTGTCCTACGCAGCTGCATCGCCTTTTTTGTTGTGTGACAAAACAGCCCCAAAAATGAGGATTATATCAATATCGGATTTCCTTCATTAGGTGTAGTTTAACATTAACAGCATTAAAATATAAGCCTCTGATTCCCATTAAAAGTTTACCCATATGAAAGGATAGAGCTTGTTACCAAGGAAACCTATTGTGAGACCCAGAAAATTACTACTTTTTTGAGATAAAAACTATAAATTTACGTTAATTCTACTCGGATTTGAATTCTGTCTTCAAAAATAAGAAACTACAATTTATATCCTATCCTACAGTTTAAGACTCGAGTTCGTATCTTGACGGGAAGTAATTTTAAAATGCAAATAAAAAAACTCCTACACCATTTTACATGTATTCTTATGGGAAAAAAATGGGACAAAAAGGGGCCAAAATAGCCCTTCAAAATAGGAATTTCGACAGTTTCGGATTTTTTCCTTCGGTTGTGACCAAAAACCTATAATACTACCAAATTTCAAGTTTCTGGCACATCTGGAAGTGCCTCATAATTTTGTATCCTCCTATATATATGATATCTATAATATATAGATGCTTCTTACACATGATATATTATATATATATACTAGTTAATGTGTGCTTGCATTCTGCAAGCATTTTCAAATTTTAGCAGTTTTACAAATGCAAATTATTCCCAATCGATATTGTACATACTCATATAACCGTGTCAAATTAGGAGTTTGTAGCTCATTTAAAAGTGCCTTATAATTTTAATCCTCGTATGGGGCCATAATGGAGCAAAACAGCTCCAAACATTATGAATTTTTACACTCTCAGATTTTTTCCATCTGTTGTAAATAAAAACCCATAATTCTGCCAAATTTCAAGTTTGTATCTCATTAAGAAGTGCCTTATAATTATCGCATTCGTATTGGGCCCAAAAAGGGCAAAACCACCCGTTAAAAATTGGAATTTTTACATTTTTACAATTTTATCTTAGTTTGCCATGAAAATTCTATAATCGTGCCAAATTTCAAGTCTCTAGGTCCTATGCAGCTGCCTCGCATTTTTTGTTCTCGCATGGGGCCGAAAAGCG
The DNA here is from genome assembly GCA_036926305.1 of Uropetala carovei. Classification (NCBI taxonomy): domain Eukaryota; kingdom Metazoa; phylum Arthropoda; class Insecta; order Odonata; family Petaluridae; genus Uropetala; species Uropetala carovei. The sequence continues at coordinate 278,446 of JAXCHB010000220.1, read as the reverse complement.
GCAAAGCCGCCCCTTAAAAATGAGAATTTTTGTAATTTTATAATTTTATCTTAGGTTGCAATGAAATTTCTATAACCGTGCCAAATTTCAAGTCTCTGGTTCCTATGCAGCGGCATCGCCTTTTTTGTTCTCGAATTGGGCAATAATGGGGCAAAACAGCCCCAAAAATGAGGATTATATCAATATTGGATTTCATTCATTAGGTGTAGATTAACATTAACAGCAATAAAATATAAGCCTCTGATTCCCATTAAAAGCTTACCCATATGAAAGGATAGAGCTTGTTACCAAGGAAACCTATTGTAAGACCCAGAAAAATTACTACTTTCTTGAGATAAAAACTATAAATTAACGTTAATTCTACTCGGATTTGAATTCTGTCTTCAAATATAAGAAACTACAATTTATATCCTATCCGAGAGTTTAAGTCTCGAGTTCGTATCTTGACGGGAAGTAATTTTAAAATTCAAATATAAAAACCTCTACACCATTTTACATGTATTCTTATGGGCAAAAAATGGTGCAAAAAGGGGCCAAAATAGCCCTTCAAAATAGGAATTTTGCCAGTTTCGGATTTTTTCCTTTGGTTGTGACTAAAAACCTATAATCCTACCAAATTTCAAGTTTCTGGCACATCTGGAAGTGCCTCATAATTTTGTATCCTCATATCTATAATATATAGATGCTTCTTACACATGATATATCATATATATAGGAGGATACAAAATTATGAGGCACTTCCAGATGTGCCAGAAACTTGAAATTTGGTAGGATTATAGGTTTTTGGACACAACCGAATTTGCAAAAAGGCTAAAATTTGAAAATGCTTGCAGAATGCAAGCACATAACAACTAGTATATATATATACTAGTTGTTATGTGCTTGCATTCTACAAGCATTTTCAAATTTGAGCATTTCTACAAATTCAAATTATTCCCAAGCGATGTTGTACATAATGATATAACCATGTCAAATTTGGAGTTTGTTGCACATTTAGAAGTGCCTTATAATTTTAATCCTCGCATGGAGCAATAATGGAGCAAAACAGCCCCTAACATTAAGAATTATTACACTCAATAATGGGGCAAAACAGCCCCAAAAATGAGGATTTGCTGAGAAGCAGGACTTAGGATGAATCTTAATAAAACATAGGTTATGTACAACTCCTTCAGAAATTCTGAGAAGATACATATCAATGGAGCAGAACTCGGAGAAGTAATCAGCTATGTTTACTTAAGTCAACTCATCACTACTGATGGTTCGCTTCTTGGAGAAATCAACCGGAGGGTGAAGATGGCATGGAGTGCTTTTGGCCAGAATGCAAATATCATTAAATCAAATATTCCAGTCTTCCTAAAAAGGAGACTGTATGACCAATGTGTTCTGCCTGTTCTGACATGGTTGTGAAACATGGACCATGAATGCCAGAATGATACAGCGCCTGCAAACAACACAGAGGCGCATGGAGAGAGGCATGTTAGGGATCACCCGAAGAAACTGCAAGCGGAACGACTGGGTAAGAAAGAAGACGGATGTCTGTGACGTGATTAGAAGAGTGAAGGGGCTAAAATGGCAGCGGGCGGACAAGATTGCTAAAAGAAATGACCAGTGTTGGACGTCTAGTGTCATCGAATGGATCCCAAGCAACATCAAGAGACTGAAAAGAAGACTGAAAGACAGGTGGGACAGAGAGCTTGTTAAGTTCTTGGGGCAAACTTGGAGGAGGGAGGCAGTTGACAGGGAAAACTGTAAGAGTCTGGGGGAGGCCTTCTTCCGTCAGTGGATTGAAAAATGCTGATGATGATGATGATGATGATATATATATATATATATTCATCATCATAGGTTGTCTGTCCGTTGACAGGTCTGTGATTATTAATGGTTAAACTTGGTTCTCCATATACTCCTATTATCTGCAGTTTTCTTCATGTCTTGATAGCTCTCTTTCCCTTGCAAGTCATTTACCAGCTGAAACCTTTTCCTACCTCTTTCTCTTTTTCCATCCAGTTTTCCTTCTAGCACTTCCTTAATCATACATTCTCTCCTCAAGTAATGCCCAATCCAGTTCGCCTTCCTCTCTCTGATAGTCCGTATAATCGTTCGCTTCTCTGCTATTCTTCGTAGTACTTCCTCATTTTTCACCCTATCTGTCCATTTTATCTTCAGCATTCTTCTCCATATCCGCATTTCGAAGCTTTCCAAGTATTTAATATCATTTTTCCTTAGCGTCCATGTTTCTGCCCCATACAAAGCTATACTCCATACATAGCATTTTATCAACCTCTTGCGGATTTCCTGCTTTAAATTTCCCGTTAGTAGGAGTTTCTTTCATCTGAAAGCGGCTTTCTGAATCAATTTCTGCTCCTGGTAATGTCTTAGCATTTTTTATGCTGTTCCTGAATCTTTGTTTTATTAGGATGGAATCTATTTGGCATCTCATTCTATCTCCAGGGCTTTTCCATGTGTACAGCCTTCGTTTATGATTTCTGAACCATGTATTAGTCACTACTAAGTCGTTATTAACACAGAATTCTACCAGTTTTTCTCCTCCTTGGTTTCTTTTCCCAAGTCTGTATTGACCCACAACATTTACTTCTTGTCCTTCACCGACAATCTTCCATTATTATGCAGTTTATCTTTCCTCTTCCGTCTTTTTCATAAATCTCGTTAATTAGTTCATACATCTCCTAATTTTCTTCTTCTTCATGAGTGGACGTTAGCATATATACCTGGATTATCAACATGTCCACTGGGACTGCTTTTAACTTTATTGCCATCAAGCTATCATTCGTTGCTGTTATTTTTGTCACGCTCTTCATCATATCTTTCCTAAGTACCAGAGCTACTTCCCTTGCCCCACTATTTCCTCCTGAGTAAACTACCATGAATTCTTCCGAGTCGAACTTCCCATCTAGCTTCGCTCAGCCCTATGATATCAATCCTATTTCTTCTCATTTCTTCTTTCAGGTTCTCTAGCTTTCCTGCCTTCCTCATGGATTTTACATTCCAAGTACCGAAGCGTAAGTTACCTTCGACAAATGCTTTCCTCAAGGCAGTCCCCGCCCAGAGATCTGATTGGGGGTCTATTTTACCTCCGGAATATTTTACCTTGAGAGAATATATATACATATATATATTCTCTTTAAATATGTTTATGATGGTCAGGCTCTGAAAACTTCTTGAACTGTTTCCCCGCTTCACCGCACTTCCTTTGTCTTCCTGTCCCTTGTCTCTCTGTCCAGATCCATTTCGAATTTCTCTCCATTTTCTGAAACTACAGTCGCATAAGCATGGATAGGCTCATCCCTTTATTCATCATCTACATACCTTGTTATCTTAGCTGTCTTGTTTCTTTTACCTACTGTTTCATGTTCATTTCCAGGTATGTCCTTCTATCGGCCCTATTCATTTATACTATAATAGCTCAGGTCTGTTGGTTGGTTGGTTGGTCACGCTTTCACGATGGTCGATGTAGAGCGTTTTAGCAAAATTCCCGAATAGGTAGAAGATTGAAATTTGGCAAGGATGCTTGATTAACATATTTTAAGGTAATGACGAAAATAAATCTCTAAAAAAGTCCTGGGTTCGACTCCAAGGAAGACATTTCTATTTTCCATAAGGTAACACGTAAAAATCAATTTTTTGATGTGCAGGCTTTTACTGTTTTGGGAATTAAAATTAGAAGGAATTAACCTAAGATCTTCGGATCTGAACCATTTTGAAGAAAAAATTGGCGTTACCCCACTTGCCCTAATCCATGTGCCCTAAACCCACATGCCGTAATTTCCACATGCCCTAATTTCCACTTGCCCTAATTTCTGCATGCCCTAAACCCACATGCCCGAAATTCACATGCCCTAACTCTACTTGCCCAAATTTTTCTTTCAGTACCATTTCAATTCTGTTTTTCCCAATACCTTATCTAGAATTCATTATTTATCATATAATGGGCTTGAAGAGCTCTATTTTATTTTGAAGTCCCTAATGACCTTCGCGTGATAAAATTTAAACATTTGTTTGATAAACTGATCTATGCATATTTGAGATGACTCTAGAAACGAAAATTGTTTTTACAATTTTTATCGAAAACTTTGTGAATCAATGATTATTTAAGTCTTCTTGCAGAAAAGGGGCAAATGTTAAAATATGTGAACACGAAATCAGAAAAAACTTGGCTAAATGTATGCATTCGGAAATGAAAAGATTTACGTTAGTAACCAGATATTTAGAAAGTATAAGACATTAGTATATAAGTGCTTAATTCTGACTTTGTAATATATTATCATCATCTCCTGGCTCGTTCTCTGTATTCCACTGTCGGCTGTTGGTTTTAATGTATGATTGCGATAAAACGTAGATTCAGCACACCCGTGTGAATGGCAGTTTATCGTGAATAATTGTTCTGCGAGAGGAGTGGCGTTTGAGGGAGTCTTCATGCTGTGGATTCGATTAATAGAGGCGTTGGTGGGGCGGCAGGGGTGGAAGGTGATGAGAGCCACACTCGAGCCTTCCTTACCTCGATGGGGCCACTGAACCGGCATTGTGTATCCGTCGGAAGAAGAGGTTGTGTCTGTGAGAAGGAAGGTGTGAAGGCGGCAGGCAAGGAACGCTTCCTTTGTCTGCAATGAAGCGACCGTCCGGGGTTTGGACTCATATTATTCACACCAATTTTGATCACTTGTTTCTCCAACCCCTTTCATTTTTCACAAGACAAGGTTTTGAAATTTTCTCGGATATTGCACCTTAAATTATTCTACTTTTATTATCAACCTGCCGCATGGATCACAGTGGAGTGGGAAATTCCAATAAGAAAATAAAAAGTTAAGACATTCCGAGCCACGTTGCTTGTAGACTTATTTATCTCCCGATTTTTGTAGTTTTGATCAAGTTTAATCTGGTTATTTTATACTGAAGCGAATACAACAGCCATTATTTTTTATTACAGTTTCTGTCAGCTTTTCATTAACTTTATTGATGATGCTTGATTATGTAAATTTAGTCTTTGTACATCAATGTTACAGTTCGATGCAGTGATAAATTATAAATGTATTTACCTATAACAGTGATGGAAAACCTTTGCACGCCTCCAAAAGACCATAATTCCTCTTTTATTGCCCTATTTTAAGCTTATATAAATCCAACAGTGGATTTCAGCATTGCATAAGTCTGAGTTTTCTTGCAAGCATTATTCAAACAACCTGTCAATTTACGTTTTGTCTGCAACATAGGAACACGATTGACATAGCAACATATTCGCCTTCCCAGCGTAAAATATCTAGGACATTGGGCTGAATGAATAAAAATTAAACAAAAGTATTTGCTAAAAGCATAAACAAATGCTAAAAGCATTTGCTTCACTTTGAGTGGATAAAAGTTTGCATTTGCCTCTAAGCATTTGCTAGTCTATTTTAAGCAGTGCTTAAAACTGACAAGGAGAGGCTACGGAGTGTAACTCTCAGATTTGATTCATCTTCTACCAGTGGAAAGTTAAAGTCAAAAAAAATACCATTTAGGAATTAGGGGACAACGCCTTTTAGTTTAAGAGAAATAATTAATTAAAAAGTACAAAAATGGGCCAATCTCAATAAATCCTAGTAACTTCGCTCTTGAATTCACTAGCGACCGTAGCCTAGGGGATAACGAGTTGGACTTTCGATGCGTAGTCTCAAGGTTTGAGACCAGCATTGTTCAACCTTTTTTCTCGTGTAAAATTTCATTTTTCGTGCCAGTTTTTCTCTAATTTTTCGGAAAATACTTATTCACTGCAATTTTTATTTTTTTCATGCAGGATAATTGTTTTTAATCACTAGACCACTATTTTTCCCCATTTTTCAGAAAATATTAATACACCGCTATTTGGGTATTTTATTCCCAACTTACAGCCTCAAGAAATTTAGCCGCGTCTGTCACTACATTGACACTCTCCGTAGACATTGGGGTATTCTTTAAGCTGTGATATTCCGCCGTAATTGCACTTCCACCTTTTACATCTAGTTTGCGTTTCCCGCGCATTCCTTTGGGTGGTAATCGTCGAAAAAAACGATAATATAAATAGTCCTGGCAATAGGGGCAGCATATAAATAGCTGTGAGCGGCGCGACTTATTTCTTAATGTAAATGAAGTTTCATTCACAAACGAAATTAAAATAAATCCCTGCAACTGTGGCAAGCGTTTAATTATATGTTGCTCCTGGTGCCATGAATACTTATGTTTTCCGTGTTTCTTCGACGATTATCATCCAAAGAAATGCGCTGGAAATTCATACTAATTTTGAAAGGTGGAGGGTGACAACCCAGCGACGGGCAGATGCAGAGCGATGAGCTCGCAGAAATTATTCTTCGTGGTCACACCTTCTGATACTATATGCCTGTACCAATAATAACTAATAAGATGGGTTACTTTATTATCATCCGCAAATATATTCTTTATCTTTAGCTCTTGCAATAATCTTCTTCATGCAGGAAAAATGATTAAAACTTACAATAATAAATACACAGAATTTTTGAGGCTGTAAGTTGGGAATAAAATACCCAAATAGTGCTGTATAAATATTTTCTGAAAAATGGGGAAAAATAGTGGTCTAGTGATTAAAAACAATAATCCTGCATGAAAAAAATAAAAATTGTGGTGAATAAGTATTTTCCGAAAAATTGGAGAAAAACTGGCACGAAAAATGAAATTTTACACGAGAAAAAAGGTTGAACAATGCTGGTCTCAAACCTTGAGACTACGCATCGAAAGTCCTACTCGTTATCCCCTAGGCTACGGTCGCTATTGAATGCAAGAGCGAAGTTACTAGGATTTATTAAGATTGGCCCATTTTTGTACTTTTTAATTATTTCTCTTAAACTAAAAGGCGTTGTCCCCTAATTCCTAAATGGTATTTTTTTTGACTTAAACTTTCCACTGGTAGAAGATGAATCAAATCTGAGAGTTACACTCCGTAGCCTCTCCTTGTGAGTAGTAAATTCAGAGTCTTTCTATCAATCATACATTGAGTATTAAGTATATCTCATGAAATAATTAAGATAGATAGATTACGTAAATTTTCATGCCTTTGTTTAGGTATAACAAACTTGTGAAGAAAAGTATATTGAACAGATAAATAAATGATGCTTCATAAAAATGTTTCTTATTTTTTAAAGATAAAAGCTCCTTACCTAAATTACTTTCCAAATCTTAAATTGTTTCTATTGTTTACATAAAAACGTGGTAAATGATTGCGACAGTTGAATGTTGACAGCTGGCTATTGACAGCTAATTGTGATAATTGAATGTTCAAGTTTCATCATTAATTTTCGGTAATATTTTTAATTAATTTAATTCGAATAAAACTAATTTTAAAGAAATTAGTTACAGAAAAATGGAGGAACAATATATAGCTAGTGATGAATCATCTGATGTTGAAGAAGCATCTCAACAAATACAGTTTGTAAATCTGATAGAGGAGAACAAAATTATTTTTAATAAGAGCCAGAAAGCAGAGATGAAGAAGAAAAAGGAGGGAGCAATGATGTCAATTGGGAATAAATATCAGCAAATCTTTGGAAAACCCGTTACAGGCACCCAGTTAAAGAAAAATATTCATAATATGAAGACTCAAGTAAAAAAGAAAACTGATTTAAAGGCAACTGGTAACAAAAAGATCAAATTGAAGAATTGGGGGGAAACCTTTTTTTGCCATTATGAATGAGGATGATAATCCAGTTTTTAAAAAAATAGATAGTGCTACATCTGCTGGAGTAGATTCACCTTCAAACCCTATTGTATCTCTCCCACTTACTTCAGTAATCGAAAAGTAGCAGACGATAGAATAGTTATAGGTGATAAAAAACAGTCCGTGGCACGCAAACCAACTATAAGTACCTACGCTCCATTACAAAACAGATGACACCAGGAACTTATCCCTCCAAAACTGCAAAGGCTGGTTTTATTAAAACAACTCAATTTAATAAATTTACAGACTGAATGGGAAAAAATTAAGCCGGAAATATTAAAATCTAGTGGAATGTCGGGACCAGAGGTATACTTATTGTTAGTAGAAAAGGAAGTCTCTGACGATGCCGCAATCACGTCAGTGGGACGTGATGAATCAATCTATTTATTTTAATTATTTGATTTCAACAAAAAGTATTTTTCACTTAACAATTGTAAGTATTTAACCATCATCATTATTATACAATAAAGTTGCAATTTCATTTCTTATTCTTTGCCCCTTTCTCTTGATTTCTGCTTCAGTTTCCATCTCTTCTTCCGTTTCATTTGCATGTTATATGTCGAGTAATTCGTTTGTAAAATCATCACCATTTAAATTTTTGGCCACATTATGCAGTATGAAAGAACATAATATGAGGTTTGGTATTTTTTCTAAGGAAACACACTTTATAACCAATCATCGGAAATCGATGTTTTAATTGTCCAAAACCAGCTTCAGTTACAACTCTTTCGTGAGCATGGATTCTACTATAATGTTTTTCTTGTGAAGTCATTGGATTTTTAAATGGAACCATTAACCAAGGCCAAAATACCATAACCTCTCTCTCCAAGAATAATGGATGCACTTTTTGATTTAGACAAAATCGTATAAACTGGAACGTTTAAGTATACGGCTGTCATGCACAGAACCAGGCCAACGAATATCAACACTGGTGAAAATGTACTCAGAATCACATGTAGCCTGAACATTTATAGAAGGAAAGCCTTTCCTATTTACATATCTCCAAAACGAGTCGGCTTTGATATTTGCATGTGAGTACAATCTATCGCACCAATTACAGAGGGAAATTGAAACTTCAGATCCCATTTACGTTTAGATTCTGCAATTTCTTCGGTTGTCTTTGGAAACTTTATCCAGTCATTCGCCTTTTCACTTATTTTTGAGGCAACAAATTTCACCATCTTAAGCCCCGTCCACACTGGAGCGACAAGTGTCAACATTTGTTCTCTGCGACATGTTTCTGAAACAAAGTTGCTATTTGTTTCTTCATGTTGCCAGATGTTCCTTAGTGTTTATGTCGTAAGAGACAAAAGTTTCCTCTTGTCGCATGTTTCCATTTGGAGCGGTAAAGTTCAAGGGAAAACAAGAAATACGAGTCTACATGCAGTGACAGAAACAAAATGTTCTTTATGTGTGGACTGTTTGTAACCAGTTGTCACCTGTTGCTCAATCTCAATGTCAGTAGTTTTGCGGGGTTGCTGCTGTCTTTTGCTTGAGGTAGTAGTTTTTTTTAGTTGTAGTAAAATGACTTTCTGGACCAATGATAAAATTATTCAACTTCTTGAACTTTATAAAGAAAATGAATGTTTGTGGAATCCCAGAAGTGCACAACACAAATGTCGAAATACAGTTAACGATGCATGGAAAGACTTGACACTGGCTGTGGGAGCTGATGTCACAGAAGTAAAACAAAAAATGAAGTTTTACTAAGAGCGTAGGAGGTATCGCTAGTTGAAGAAATCTGGGGCCGGAGCTGAAAGAATTCCCAAGTGATTCGCTTACAAGTACCTCTTGTTCCTGAAAGATAAAAACAACAATTATGACATGAGCTGCAGCAACTAACAAAATTTCTTCTTCTCACATATTTCACTATTACTATTTCTCCCAAACACTCACTGTCTGATGAAGATGGAAACTGTTGCTTGTGTGTGGACACTTTGTTTCAAGGAACACCGAGAAACATGTAACTGTGTATCGCTTCCTAAATGTCACCAGAAACATGTCGCTTCTTTATGGATACTTAAGTTTCCTGTGGTCGCTGCTGGTTTCCAAGTTACTGAAACATCTGTCAACACAAATGTTGACACTTGTCGCTCCATTGTGGATGGGGCTTTACACACAGTAGTACAATGTATGTGATGATCTTCCCCAACTCCAATTTGAATCCGGGTTCACTGATATATCTTAAAAATACTTCCATCTTCTGCTTTAAAGGAAGTGCACATCCATGTCTCTCTTGATTTTGTCCCAGGAACAGATTTGAAATACACTCGACATTTTCCTCTGTGAACCGATATAAATTTTTATAATCCTTAGTTGTTGACATTTATCTTTTCTTGTATTTTTTCACTTTCCATGTAATCATAAACTTGGCCATATTAACAATATTGATAAAATATCACCAGTTCATACAAAGAAAAGAACTTGAAAATTTTTAAGTGAACCCCTAACCTCACTTAAGAAATTGTAAGCATATGCGTAAAAGATTTAGCAAAAGGTCGGTTTTATTCACACATTTTTAAGCAAATGCTACATAAAAATCCTGAAAATAAGCAAATGCTTATTATTTTAAGCAAAAGCAAATGCTATTTTTTAAATTCACCTCAAGCCAAGCTTTTGCTTAAAAAATGCTAGAAATCTTAAACAAAAGCATTTGCTTAATTACTATTCACTCGGTCCATTATGCTACGAATTCAATTTAGAAACGACTTTCAGCTTTTGCTCTATACCTAAGAAGTACACGTATTTTCCATCAGGAAGGTCTCCTTGTTACCATCCGTGACCCTGCACAAAATAGATGAATCTGGGAAGTCGGGACAAGAATAGAGAACTTATCGAGATATTGTCAGCTTGAGTTCAGACTATTGTTATATTTGTTTTCTTTTGTTCATCATTCAAGCTTGAATTCTCTGGAATATACTTGAACTTGAGGATCAAAAGCAAAAACTTTCTTGTGAAAGATTTGGTATAAGTTGTGGGATATCTGTACAGAGAAGAAAGGCCTGATAAAAGTTTGTGCGTCATATTTCGTGAATGTGCCTCATGGAACACTTTGTGAGCGAGGAGACATCTTGAGACCATTCAAAGTAGACTATGAAAATACGAGAATATAAAATGGTATGTAGTTGGTAAATATGAGGTTTTTTGGTGAATCAATTTGTGAAATTCCTTATCGTATTATTTAGTTTATCTCTTGGCTCTCTCTCTGTTTAAAAGAAGTTGTGGCTCGGCAACGTCAGCTGTTTGGTGATAGAAGCTACATTGATCGAGCATATTTTGAATGAGCACAGTCTTATTTAAAGAATTTCAGGATTAGGAAAATATTGTTGATCGCATAAAGTATGTACTAAAATTCAGGGAAAAGTTGCGAATTATATTATTTGTCATATTTCACGAACGTGTTGCTGAGAATGCTTTTTCTGCTGTCAACGTAAAATCAGACGGGCAACATGTGGTTTTTGAAACCGTGAACAATGAAGTCGCCATAAAATTGTCTTCTGCGATAAGCCATGGAAGTTGCAATGTTTCAGGTTGCATTAATTGTTTAGATGTTTGTTATGTTAATGTAAATGACGCAGAATATTTTCAAAAGTATAATTTGAAATATTGGATCGCGAGCTTGAAAATGTTAGCCATCACTTAAATAGAGTTAATAAAGACTACTAGAATCAGTTTCATTCATTATTTGCGTTTATAGTGATTCATTTTCTAATTAGTTGTTAAAAGATGACTGATGAATCTAATTTACACTTAGCAAATACACCTTCATGCCTGAGATCCCACCATGTGTAACAAATGACCAACGCTACTACCGAGAGTGCTGTGTTACATTTCGGTCACTATTTTTTCTAAATAAAAATTTACAAATTAAATGACAATGATTTAAAAGATCATATTATACTTTCTTTAAGTAAAAATATTAATAAGATAATTTGAATGAACATTAAGTTAATCATGCTTCACTTAATTTTTAATTGTGAGCATATGTTCTCTTACGTATATGATAAATAAAATTGCAAAAGTTGATTACGCAGTGGTAATTATTATTAGGATTTTTTAGTTATTCGCCCACAATATTTAATTCTATCGAAATCTAGATAAAATGAAATCGAATGCTCACCTTGGAAACTTGAATTGGCCTTCTTCGGATCCTTCGCTTCCGAATGTGGTCAGGACACGACCGTTGACGTCAAAAATTTGCACTCTGTGGTTGTTGGAGTCCGAAACGATGACCCTGTTCGTGCTGCTTACGGCCACATAATGTGGATGTTCCAATTGTCCGGGTCGATTGCCCATGCTACCGAACTTACCCACGAACGTGCCGTCGGACTGGAACACTTGTACGCGATGATTCTCTTTGTCACACACGTATATGAATCCCAGCGCGTCCGTCGTCACGCCCCACGGGTAATTGAACCTCCCGTCCGCGGCCCCCTGAGACCCGAAGGCCCGTAGGAACCTACCGGACGGATCCAGCACTTGAATGCGGTGGTTATAGCGATCGGCGATGATGAACTGCCCTATGCGATTGACAGCCACTCCGGCCAGGCAATCGAACTCTCCCTCAGCACTCCCGTAGCTGCCGAACTCTTTGACGAATATTCCATTGGCATCAAACACTTGTACTCTGTGGTTGCTCGAATCGGCTACCACGATAGAATTGTCCGGGCCCACGGCAATGCCGCGGGGCCACGTAAAACATCCGGGCTCGCTCCCCCGACTTCCGATCTTAAATAGCTGCCGTCTCTTTTGCAAGTACTGGTTTCTAGGGATATTTCCGAAACCGGCTGCTGTAGGAGAAGTGGGGGAGGTAGGCGTGTTTTTTTGGTCGTCATCGGAGCTTTCTAGACTGGAGTTGCGGAGGGGCAGCCCGAGGGAGAGGCGCCTGGCCGCCGCCGAAGACGAAGTACCTGTCGACGCCGAGCCGGTAGATCCTCCCAGGGAGCTGTCTTTATCCTTGGCACGACCACCATACTTGTTCTTCAGGTAGCGAGCCCAGGAGCTGAGTGCGGCCCCGTCCTTCTCGCCGCCGGTGCTGCTCGCCCCCGTGCTCCTTTCGGGAGAGTTCTCTCTGGATTTGAGGGCATGCGTCGACCTGCTCCTGGAGAGATCTCCGCCAGTACTGTACCTGGACAAGTACGAGGATCCTGTCGTCCCGGAAGAGTTTACGGTAGAAGAAGGAGTGATCGACACCCTGTCGCTCGCTTCTTCGTCTTCATCCTGGCCGAAGTTGTGGGAGCTCTTGCTCCTCGCCAGTCGGGAACGCCGGTCTTTGATTGCCGCCAGGCGCGACCTGCCACTCGGGTACTTGTCCTCCGTCGTCGAATACCGCGAACTACCGCCCTCGTCCTCTTCGGGAGAGAGCGCCGCCGAGCTCTTGCTCTTGTTGAGGAATCGGCTCGTGTATCCACCATATCGGGACGAGGGAGTTGTTTCCTCCTCTACGACCGGTGCCGTCCTCGTCCTCCCGACGTACTTGCTCGTGCTGTCGTCTCTGCTACCGTATCTACTCGCATAGGGACTGCTATTCGTACCCGTGGGGGAGGTCATGCTGGTCCTAGATTTGCCGTAGGCGGTCGAAGGAGGGGTGTCGCGCGCGTTTGCGCTTCTCGCCAGTAGTGGGCCTATGTCGCTCTTGTCGATGGCGTCGCTCTCATCTCTGGAGCGAGAGGTCGCCGTCGGCGCCTTGGTGGTCTCCTCGTCGGATTCTTCGTCGGAATCACTCTCTGATTCGGAGCTGCTCTCGGACTCTTCCTTGGTGGGTTCGGCGGCCGCTGGTGTCGACGCCCTCGGTAGGAAGCGGCTCTGAAAGCGGGATGGTGTCGCCGGCGTCTCTTTCTTCTCTGATCCGGATGACCCGATTCGCGTGCGCGGCGTGGAAGTACCACTCCCACTGTCCGTTGCCGCGGTCGTCTTAGTTGCCGGTGATGCTTCTTGGATCCCGCCGCGCGTCTGTAACTTCTTCTTGATCTCGTCGGGCGTGTAAGCCGCGCCCGTGGAGCGGACCGCGGAAGAAGACGCGGAAGATTCGGATGCGCTGCTGTCTGAGCTCGCGGATCTCGTCTGGAAGCGGTCGGATACGGTGACTTTTCCGGGAGCGGTCCGCTCTTCCGTGGTCGTCGCAGCGGTGGAGTGCTCGGAGGAAGCGGAGGAGCGTCGTGAGGGCGTGGATGGCTTTGTCGTACCCGTCGGAGTGTCTGCCTTTCTCGTCTGCTGGAGGGAAGGTACCGACGAGCCGTCCTCCTCGGATTCCTCGCTGCTGGATGCCACCTGCAACACGATTGCTTGACTGGAGGGAACTGCGCTTGCGGAAGCAACTAGCAAAACTGCCGAAGGTATCAACTACTATCGAACAAGGGAAGCGTGCAGGGATAATATACCGTGGGCGCGGGTCAGCCGTCAGGCCCCGGGACTTTCGTCCGGCAGCGGGTGCGGGAAGGGATGGGTGGGGGGCGGCGGAAGGGATGCTTCACACACCTCGCTCGCTGAGGACCTCCGCTGCGGTGCGGCCGGTGGTGTGGTGGCTGCCGGCGGGGTTGATGCCTCCTGCTGAGTCCGCTCTTCCGTCGTCGTCGATCCCGCCCTCCTGAGCTGCCCTCCCGGGAGGGTCGTCGCGGGGGTTTGCCCTCCACTTCCGCTAGGTTCCACGTTCTTGTTTTGCTTCTTGATCTTAGAGATCTCGTCTTCTTCGCTCACCTGGCGCGAAGCCTTCTTCTGCGTTGCAGGTGCCGTCTTCCCCTGAGGCTGTTGCGAAGGAGGAGGCTCTCTGGCTTTTTTCTTCTCCTTCAGCTCGTTCTCCTGGAGGCGTTTCATCACCCGCGGAGAGTCGTAGAGTCTAGTGATTCCGCTCAGCGGCCCTTTGGTCGCATCTTCCGTGTCGAATACTTTCTCTCGTTCCTTCCTGGCGGCTGCCGCCGCCGCTTCAGCCTCCGAGAAACGGACGTTTCGTCCGGAGTTTGGCTCGTTGTCCGAGTCTTGATCTTGGTGACGTGCAAAACGAGACCTGAACCGCGACCTCCTGGAACCCTCCTCCCCATACGGGGATTCGAACTCGTTGCCGCCGTAATCGCCGCATCCTCCGCCGCTACGCCCGTATCGCGACTCGTGCCCTCCGTAGCGATCTCGGTTGGCGTACCTCTCTCCGAACTTGCGTCCGGCAAGAGGAGACAGCCTCCCGCTGGGTTTATCGTCCTCTCCATAGCCTCCGCCTCCACCTCTCTCTTCCTGTCGGAATTGGGAAGCCAGACGGTGGTCACTCTTGCTCCTCATCAGTCCTGGTCCGGCCGGAGGCTGCAGGAGTCCTCCTCCGGGGGCCGCCGTCCCCTGGCTCATGCCGCTCACGCCGGAGAAAGCCGTGGGCATGTGGATATTTAGCTCACCGTACGCGGACACGTTTAGGACCAGTTGGTTGGGGTCGATGGCCATGGTGAATCGGACCCTTCGGGCATAGTCTCCTGGCTCGTAGTCAAAGTTTCGGATGAACTCGACCGTTCTGAGGAATATCTCTTTGGCGTCCACGAGTTCCGCATCATCCCATTCGACGCCGTCGTCACCCATGTGCTTGTCAGCCAGATCGCAGTTGCTCTGGATGTTCGCCACCTCTGTTTCGAGGTGCTCTTTTAGGGTGGAGAGATTTCGCTGTTCGGTGGTTTGGTATCGGTCCAACTCGGACCTCAGAAAATCCGTCCTGTCCTTGATCGCTTTAGTCAGCCTTCGGTTCACTTCGTCCACCTCCTCGCCCACGGCGGCACAGTTGGTCTGCAGTCCCGCAGCGTTCCTGTCGATGGCGGCGAGGGCATCTTGCAGTCTGTGAATGGCCCTTCGTATTTGATTGTTGATCCTCGAAATCTCACGACGCAGTATCTCCATGTGGGCCTCTTTGCATTCGCCGCATATCTTCTTTTCGCAGTGCACGCACAGTGTGCAGTATGATTTCTCTGAACAAACGTTGCAGCGTTCCATTATTTGGCCGCTGGTCGGATCGGGGAGCTCTCCCGTGATTTCGATGTGGAGCTCGAGGAAACGTTGGAGTGTGACGTTGGTTGGGTATCCCTGGACACCCTGGTACGGGATGCGGTGCTCTGCGCGGCATTCTGGACATTTGACCTTGGGTGAGGAGGATAATAGTGGAGCGTGTGTGAAAACCGGAAGCGAAGGAAAAATGAACGCGTCGATCACCAACGCGATGGGTATGTCTTTGCTGAAAATATTTCAATCGTTTACGATATTAATATTATTTGCCGATGACAGAGCATTTAATTCCGAAAAGCAGCAATCATCTCCAGATAAAAAGATAAATAGCATCGATTTACTAGAGCAAGATTTTATTTTCTCGTGAATATCTTCGCCTGTCAAGCTTACCTGTCTCCGCACGTAGTCCACAAGGCCATCCATGCATGGCTCCATACAGAATGAATGTTGGCATGGCAATAACTTAGGGTTTCTGTATCTGTCCAGACAGATGGCACATGTGAGAAGCTGTTCGAACTGCTCCATGGCGATGGATTGTTGCGCTCAATTCTCAAATGTGGATTTGGTAATGGACAGATTAATCCTAGGGATTGGGAAAAGGGGATCAGGGAAGGGGGAGGGGAATGAGCGAGTGGAGAAACTGAAAATAGAAGAAATATACACTCATGAAGCGAATACATGTTGTCAAAGCATTACAGAAAAATATGGAATGTCATTAATGGCAACCCGAATACAATAACACCAGTGCATTAAAGGAAAATTTCCAAAATTTAGATAAAACTATTGATGAAGCAATATAAAATATGAATCTGCAGTGAATTAGTTGGAGGGCAAACACATTTGAGTATGATTCAAATAGAGTTTCAAGATCCCAAACACAGCTTTGCAAAATACAGCAGCATCCATTAAAAAATACAAAGATTATGGCAGCATCTAACGGTATTTAAATCTTGGGAAAGAGACACAAGGAAAACCTCGCATATAAATGTGAAGGGTTATAAATAGTGCATAGTCACTTTGTTACATTAACTTTTATTTAATTCATAGACCCATGATTAGTTCACCTTTTCTCCCTACTCGTTTGATGAGTTAGTTTCCTTCCATTATTTATAGTTTGAGTTATATTTCCTTTTTATTCTCTCCCTAACATTATTATTATTACAGGTGACTCCCGAGGGGATGCGTTCCTGAAAACCTGTTCGAATCTCGAATAGTCGAATGTCGAATGCCATTTTTCCATATACTTGCATGCTATAATTGGAGGATACGTTCCCGCATCTCGGGAAAAAGTCTCCCCTCACGTTCTATAAAGATGAAATAACATTACTAATATGTTAATACAACAATATTAAATTATATAATAAATTATATAATAAATTATATAATAAATATTTTAAATGTATAACTTATTTTTTGCACTAAAAAGGAAAAAATAAATTTTTATTTCGAACTTCAAAGGTAGATGTATGCAATATGCTGTGCCCTGTCCGGATCACGTGAGTCGTTTGTTACAAATGACTCGTGCGAGCTGGATAACATACCTGCATACATCTATCTATACATATAAATATTTATCGCAGCAAAATGAATATAAAAGTTATTAAAAAAGCACAAAATAACTTAAGAATAAAGAAACAATAAAATTAAAAATATTTTCATGCATTAAATCTTTTTCAACTGCGCTTACTAGACTTGGCTTATTAATTGAGAAGTTGGAAGAATAGGAGCTATTGGGTGGGGTACTGTTTATTGTTGTTATCAAATTACCTGAGTTTATCACATTCTAGAATTTTCTCCTTCTGTTTCACATAAGTGCTAATAGTTGAACGACACATTCCCAATGATAGTGCGATTTCAGTATGGATTTCACCATTCTCAACACGCTTTAAAATTTCTAATTTCAATTCATAACTATGAGTCTTATGCACTCTTTTATTTGATTCACTTACATTATCACTATTACATTTCCTTTTAGATGCCATGTCAAGTGATTAATTTATAAATAATTCAATAAAATAAATTTAAATAAAAGATTAACAGAAAAAAGAGTGAAATCAGCACAAATTCAAACAATTAGAGCAGATATAACTACGTCTACACCAAAACTAAACCTCACGTGGTTGGTCGGAACCAATTACTCTGTGAAAATTATTCCACGTAAAGTAGTTCCCAATTTGACTGGCTGGGTCGAAATCTCGAATTAATTGAATCTCGAATGTTCGAAACTCAGGAGTCGCCTGTATTATTATTTTATTTTCATGCCTCACTTTCTCTCGAAAGTGGTTTACTTGGGAATGAATGGACTATGCCAAATTGATCCCCATTTGATCATTGTTTAAAAACCATCAGACAATATGACGTATTGAGAATAACAGATTTCTGAATAATAGGTGTAAGGTGGTTCAGTTTTAAGGCATTTAGTTGGGTTATTAAGTCTATTTGTATGACAGCAGTGGAGGATATTAATGTAGATGCTACTTTTACACTTTAATTTCCATAGTTTATTTAGTTCTATTGCTAATTCTGCATATTTATTTATTTTACTTGCATAAGTGTGGAGATCTTTTCTTAAGGTACTAAATCCAAAAATTTGGAAAAATAGTTACAGGTGGCAGCACTTACTTGGCACATGTCGAAAACTGCCATTAAAATAATATTGAGGAAAACATACCAAATCCAATTTCCACATTGGCTTTTGTGACAAAAAGTACCACATCTGATCATGTGACCATTTCAGAATGTAATGGCTGCTTCTTGTTTACATGGCCATGTTCTTTTTAGGTTAAAGTGGTAAAGTTTTTCATTGATTGTGCACCATTTTGCTTGTTTGTTGTGATTTTTAAAATGGCGTCTGATATTTCTGATGAGTATGAAGATGAGCCTGTGATCAGTGAAACACCTAGAAAGTGTATGTTTTGTTGCCAGATGTGTGTGATAAAATATTTGCTGCAGCTGGTATTCTACATGCTCTAAATTCAGATTTTCAATGGGTAAATTGGCAAGAGTTATTGCAAGCTTCAGTCCCTAGTACAAAGAAATTTAAAATTAATGATTCCAAAAGATTAGGTATAAAACCTAAGTAGGACTGGTGGGTCTATATAACAAGGAATACCACCCAAATCAGCAATCTCCGTAGGTCCTTTAACCTTTATTGTGCTAATACCGAACCTACCAGAAATTCTGCTTGTCTAGATAATGTTTTAACCAATCTTAGTCAGTAATCTTATCTTATTAAGATTATTAATCCTTTACTATCCAACCATAGTGCTATCATCTTCCAGGTAAATGGCATAAATAAATGCCATCAGCATAACAAGACTCCTAAACCTATTTTTATAAGACCCATTACTCTCCACTCTCTTGATAACTTTAAATATCTACTTGTGTTAATTGGCTCTCTATTCTATTCCATGATGACAGTCAGCAAAACTTTTCCCTGTTTTTCGGTAACTTCATGTCCCTATTTTACTACTCATTTCCTACAAAATTAATTCAGCCAAAGAATAATAAGAATCTCAGATCCAGCTGGTTTACCCCTGAACTTGCGCAGTTAAGAAATAATTTAAGGGCTAGTTATAGTGAGTATAAATCTGCACAGACCAAAACTCTTGAAGAACGGTATAAAGCTTTGAAAAAGGAATATCATGCTAAATTATTAGATGGAAAACAAATTGGAATGCAAAAATTATTGACTGTGCTCCTAATAAATGTAAAGCTGCCTGGTCTATCATAAAAAGTGAAACAGGCTCAATCAATACCTCCGTTGCTGTTTCGATTGACACATATGATTTCAGTAATTTCTTTATTTCTTCTGTCAATAATATTATTTCTAGTATTAATAACCCAAATGTAACTACTTATAAATTGCTAAAAAACTTCTTAGTTAACAGTGTCTGTTTTCGTTGGAAGTTGGTTACCCCTTCTGACATCTCTAAAGCAGTGAAAAATTTAAAATAACTCCAAGAGTAGGGATATCTATGATCTTGTCAACAATTTGATCACATCCATAGTTCATCTTATTGCCCTTCCTCTTTCCATGGTCATCAACAACCGCTTTCAATCTGGTTACTTTCCTGATGCCTTAAAATACTCTAAGGTGATCCCTATTTATAAGCAGAGATACTCCCAGCAGTTACCGCCCCATCTCTAATGTCCCTATTCTTGGTAAAATTATTGAAATAATTGCCAACTCACAAATTTGTGAACATTTTGAATCTCATAACTAACTTGCAATATGGTTTCCGCCGCGGAAAATCCACTGTACAAGCTGTTGAAAATGTGGTTAAGCAAATTCTCCATGCCTTTCAGGAAAGACATTGCCTGTCACTTACACTGTGTGATCTTTCCTCAGCTTTTGATTGTGTTGAGCACAGTTATCTTCTGCACAAGTTGCAGTACTATGGATTGCATGATGACGAACTGTTATTTGTGAAATCTTACTTAACTGGTCATAAACAAATGGTACAAGTTAATGGTGCTCGGTCTGATTTCCTCACTGGCAAGCATGGTGTATCTCAGGGTTCTGTGCTTGGTCCCTCATTATTTCTGGTAATGATCAATGATCTGTCTGCTAACGTATCCGCAAATAGTGTTTTATATGCTGATGATACAACCTTTGTGCAAAGTTGTGTGAACCAAGCCAAGCACTTGACTTGTCCTTGCATGTTCAGGCACAGGCAAATCTTTGGTTCTCTGCTAACAAATTCCTCCTGAATTCTAATAAAACTAAACACCTATTGTGTACACTGAAAAATTTTGCTAATGAAATTGATTCTGTCAATTTACTTGATATTCATATCGATTCCAAACTCACCTGGAGTAGTCATGTTGCTGTAGTCTGTAAAAAACTTGCCAGGTCATTATTTATACTTAGAAAACTGAAGCTTTGTGTGCTGGTTGAATTTCTTAGATCTGCATATTTTGCTTTCTTTCAAAGTCACCTCAACTATGGCTTGATATGATGGGGGCATGCTAGTGATGTGAAACTTGTGCTCACTCCAAAAAAAAGGCAGTCAGGATCATAACAAACTCTGGCCCATGAGTCCACTGTCGTCCTCTTTTTATTAGCCTCAAGATTATGACAATCTATAACCTCTATGTTTTACACCAGTTAATGTATGTTAAAGACAATCTGTCCTCTTTCACCTCCAGGGCAAAAATACATAACCATGATACCAGGTTGAAAAATAAATTTGATATTACCTTTTGTAGACTTCTCAAAATCCAGAAACAATCTGATAAACTCCGTTTAAAAATGTATAATATGTTACTGCACTCTGCTAACTCGGCCAGCATAAAAATCTTTAGAACTGTCATTGAAAAGTGGCTGGTCATCTGACCACTCCATTCCATTGAGGAGTATTTTGAACTAGACTTTTCTACATTAGTGTTTTGACCTGTAAATGTTTGTTATATCTTTATTTTTGTAATCCTAGACTTTGTATTTTTGACGACATCTATGGTGGTGTATGCCACCCTAAAGATGAATAAAATATTATTATTATTACATTCAACTTACTTAATGACACAGTATGTGAACACAAGCTGATTAGAAAGGGAGTAATATATGATAATATTTCAATGCAACTTAAAGAGGTTCCATGCCATAGTCATGTGCAAGATGCAAAGAAGAAAGCTATTCAGCCTTTGCTTACTGCTATGGGGCACAATGTTCAACATTTGCCACTATACGAATGGGTTAGAACTTGACAGTGTTGTTAGAGATGGAGATCGCAGTGATGTTGATATACTTCATGAAGACTGCTAAAGTATTGAAGGTGTATACATGCAAATGAGTGTAGTTAGAACAGAAACATTATTATTGTGATTGAATTTACATAATGAATAAAATTAATATTCGTTTTTGTTCTGTAAACAGAAGTTTTCATATTGATTTTTTCTTGTGGTGGGTAAATAATACTAAACATATTTTTGTTATTCTACTGGTATAATGAGCAAACTTGTTTATCATTGTGTTTTTCTAATATAAAAAAAGTATTGATGTAGATTTCTATCTTTAAATTAGCAAAACTAGTTAATTTTATTATTAATAAACAAAATTAACTTGATAACACATTTATTTTTAAGGCATTATGTACCACATCCAATTTTTGTATTAAAATGTACCAAATCTATTAAAAATTCATTCATAACAACAGCTCAAAATACTATTAACAAATGTGTGGTAAAAACAGCAACAGAGGTGCATAGAATCCGTAAACTATCTGTTGCCATGGTACAACAAATACTATACCTGCAGTGCATTTTTGGATTTTCCTGAAAAATTTTTCAATGTTGAATTGGTACCTTTTGGAAACAAGCTCCACAAGTGGTTTGTATATTGGAATTACATGGAACAGCTATGTCTATTATCATTGCTTCTTTCTTGTTTGTTTAAGGCTAAAATATCTAGTCTGTTTGCATTAATTTTAATGTCAGTTTTAATTTCTCTGTCCCAGTAGAATTTATGGTATTAGTTTTCTAATACATCTGGGGGTTCGTATTTATAATAGGACATTTTTTCCTTATGGAGGTTAAAGTCTATTGCTAGCTGCTGGAGAATTATTGTTGCTGTGTTGTTATGTCTGTGAAGATAGTCTGTCCCAGTTAGTCTAGTGCATGCATTGGTGATATGTTCTATCGTTTCTTTTGAGGCACATCCTTTTCTGCAGCTGTCATTGACAATGTCTTCTTTCAGGATATATTTTCGATAGTTTCATGTAGCTATAGCATGGTCCTGTATTGCTATCATGAAGCCCATTGTCTCACCATAGAGAGATCCTTTTTTCAGCCATTGGTTTCATGCTTTTTTGTCTTTGTGGCTCTGAGCCAATTGTGGGTGTGCCCCATGTATTGCTTTCTGTTTCCATATTTCCTCTATACTATGTTCTGAGAGGATTTGGTCATTTGTATCACTAATTGGGTCATTTAGATTTAGTGGTGTATTGTCTTCATCTGCTTTGTATATGTAATCATACATTTTTCTTTCTTTACTTTTAGAAAGGAAGTATTTTCTTAAGTTGTTTATTTTTGCAGCACATAGGTGGGTGGTGTCATTAACTCCCATTCCTCCATTTTCTGTAGATATGTGAATGCGTTCAATGGCTTATTTTGGATGGTGCATGCGATGATCACTTAATCTGACACGTATTCTTCTCCTAATGTTGTCAAGGCCGGTATTTGACCATTTAATAATGCCAAAAGAATACGTCAAGTTTGGAATTGCATATGTGGGGATGCTTTAATTTTGTTGGAACCATGTAGGTATGTTTTGAGCATTAAATCTATTTTCTTTCTGAATTCTTTCAGTATTATTATTATTATTATTATTAGAGGAGTTAGACGCTTTTGATTCCAGTATATGCTGGTTTACCTATTATATGGACATGGAGGACAGGAGCAAAAGATTTGCAACCATATTTTGATAACTCCTTATTATAAATTAAAATAATTAATCCTTGCATAGCCTAAACTTTACTCTTTTGTCATTATATTTTTAAAAACTTTTATTTATTTAATAAAGTACAGAGGTTAACTAGTCCTGGGTAGAACATTCACATTGTCTAATTCCTACGAAATTATTAATAGTTCAATAAGTAAAATGGTACTTTCTGATTCAATTGTTAAATTTTAGTGCAAATTTTTGTGTCCAAATAAATAGCATACCTGCTAATTGTCCTTTCATTGTCAAACTAAAATTATGACTATCACTAATATCTTCAACATAAGCTCACATTTAAAATCTAAAAACAAATGTCTATTTGTTTGAAACGGCTTACGTAAACAACAATATGATTTAAAATAAAAATTTTTTGTTGTCTAAAAAAATCGGATGTGGCCAACACTTGACTTTCTCCATATTTGGGGTATAGATATTTAAATTATTATGAATAGCATTGAGGCAAAATTGTCATTTCGTATCGTAAAAGAATACAGTCATCCTTACTGCCGTAAATTATATTTTGAATATGTTTACAGAATTCACCGCTACATGGTGGTGGCGCTGTATACTGGAAATTACGAAAAAGTTGAATATCTCCTAAATGGATCGTTCTACGAAAATTTGTTTCAAACAAAACCTGGAAGATATATTATTCTCTACAACTTTGATTCTCACGAAGATTACCAATAACGACGTTTTTAAGAAATTTGAATCAGAAAAAACTATTTTTATAAATAATTCCTAAACAATAACTGCTATGGAAAATTCTTTCAAATGAAAGTTGTAGGAAATTACATTCTATATAACGTTTGTATAGAATTGTATATACATAAATATTGTTTTAACGGAGAAATACCGCAAAAACCGATTCGGGTTTCGAATAAACCTCGACTTCTGGTGAACCGGTAATGTCCAAAAACGAATCAGTTCTTTGCGCCCATACCAAAATGTTATATCTGAAATTTGGTATTGATATGACAAGTACTTTTTCAGTTAGAGCGCCCACAATCACATACGTACACATCCACACACACACCGACCATTCCGAAAATAGTCTAAACGTGTTCTAGGGACCTCAAAACGTATTTCCGTCGAAATCTCGAAGTCGATTTTTTTCATGATCACAATACTTTCCCATTACTTCGTATGAAGAAAGTAAAAAGGTGTCTCCGTTGAGACATCATTATTGTATATACAATTTTACACAAGGGTTATAGAGAATGTAATTTCCTACAACTTTCATTTGAAACAATTTTCTATAGCAGTTATTGTTTAGGAATTATTTATAAATAGCCGGTTTTTCGGTTTCCGTCAAATATCTCCTTTAAAACATCGTTATTGGTAATATTCGTAAGGACCAAAGTTGTAGAGAATAATGTTTCTTCCAAGTTTTCTTTGAAGCAAATTTTCGTAGAACCATCCATTTCGGAGATATTCTGCTTTTTCTTAATACCAGTATACAGCGCCAGCACCACGTAGCGGTGAATTCTGTAAACATATGCAAAATATACGTAATTTACGACAATAAGGACGATTGTATTCTTTTACGATAGGAAATAATAATTTTGCCTCGGAATGCTATTCATAATAATTTAAATATCTATACCACAAATATGGAGAAAGCCATGTGTTGGCCACATCACATTTTTGTATATACGATTCTATACAAATGTTATAGAGAATGCTATTTCTTACAACTTTCATTTGAAACAATTTTCCAAAACAGTTATTGTTTAGGATTTATTTATAAATAATCGGTTTTTTCGGTTTCCGTCAAATATCTCCTTAAAAACGTCGTTGTTGGTAATGTTCGTGAGGACCAAAGTTGTAGAGAATGATATTTCTTCCAAGTTTTGTTTGAAACAAATTTTCATAGAACTATCCATTCCGGAGATATTTAACTTATTCTTAATTTCCAGTATACAGCGCCAACACCATGTAGCGGTGAATTTTGTGAACATATTCAAAATATACCTAATTTACGGCAATAAGGACGATTGTATTCTTTTACGATAGGAAATAATGATTTTGCCTTATAATTCTATTCATAATAATTTAAATATGTATACCCCAAATATGGAGAAATTCATGTTGCCCACATCGGATTTTTTTATTGAAGCTCAAGCTTGAATCAAAGCAAAATTATTACGTAAATGATATGTAAAGCAATAGTAATGTAAAGAATATGACACCGAAATCGTTTATAATGAACAAAAAATCTGAAATTTTTCTTGTTTTGTCCTTTTAAGACCTATTTTCTAAACCAAAAATTTTTATTTTTGATTTTTTAAAAATTCTTATTTGTTTTCTTCATTTGTTTTCTGATCTCCAAACTACGTTGACTACGGGTTGTAATGGGAAAAGAAAGGGTACATATTATATTCGCCTCAGTTGGAGGTGGACGAAGAAGCTATTGTTTTAACTTCTCAGCCTCCTAGTTCTAAACAGGTAGGTCCTATTGACATCATGCATAAACAAGGCATCGGCAGTTTCTTCTTGCTCCCATCAGGCCACTTGTCGAGAAACATGCGTCTGCACTTTCCACTTCTACTTCTCTCCGGGGAAGACCCTGCGCAAGTGAGACACAACTGCGTCGCTTAGAAGCACGGGAAAATAAATACTGGCTCGTAAAAGGAAATCGCCTGTGTACCGAGAGAGACGATACATACACGCCCTAAAATCAAATCCTGCCGATAATGTCAAACAAGCTAGGAAAGTGTACAACGTATCATAAATGGGCGCGTTTCGTGCAATGCCGTATTAGAAAGAAGTTATATACCTGTACGTAAGGGAAATTGCGTTTTAAAGTTCTTTTTCTCGTCACAAATAACCCATTTTCGGAACAGGGTCACTATTGTCCTCCCATAACTTGCCAACAGCTAAAACTTTTCTTTATTCGTTTTGTTTATTATTTTGCCTTGTAATCGAGAATATTGGCGAACCTTCGGCTCGCTTTATTCTTGTATCAGTTGTCGTCTCCGGGCGCTATCGCGCCCTTCGCCTCGCTGCCGCTGGAACGAAACTAACCCTCCCCGTTGTCCGGTGATCGGGTTGGTAAATGTCGCGACAGGCCTGATCATTTTTGCGTGAAATTTATTAAATCCAAGTAAGTGATTGTGTAGGTAAATGTTCCCACAGGCCGTAGTTCTCATTCTGCCCGATAGGTAAGCGCCACATGTACGTCAACAACCCATTCGAGAGTGGGGATGACAATAGTGAACCTAAGCCCCATTTTCTTCCTATTTAATAATATTACATGTACACTTAAGGAAATTAAACGTTTGGTTGTTTATTTTAGCAACAACGAAGAAGTAACCATGCAAGAAAATTTATTGAAAAATATTTTGATATGAGCAATACTTTACGAGATATGACGAAAATGTAATTTTTTTGTCACCAGTAAAGTGGTACCCCTGATTGGCATACGTGATTCATTTTTGCGATTTTCTTATTATATTTGATTTAAGTCTTTAATATCAAATTTCATGAGAAGCCGAGAACGAACATGCGGACGGACGGACGCACAGTGGTCCTTTTGGCATATCTGACCGGACAAAATTATTTTGAAAGAGAAAGAGCTCATAATATGTATTTTTCCATTCGTTTATTCATCAATCGAATTAGTTCATCGAAACACGCAGGATATACCCAAATCATGGCGATTAATAATTTTTTAAAGTTTAAAAAAGTAAATGTTCTAAAGATAATTTCAAACAAATTACAATTTCAGCAATCTCATCATCAAAATGTAAGTAGAAGATTAAAAAACCGTCCGAAATTAAAGCAATGTCAAGACAAATGAAAATAGTTAAAGTAAAATGAAAATAATGTCTTGAAAATGAGGTCCTAATAACTTAAACTATCATCCGAATCCGAGCTACATTCGTCCTCTTCAGACGATTTTTAATGTTCGTTCTCGGCTTCTACGGAACGGATATTCATGAAAT
This sequence comes from Uropetala carovei, assembly GCA_036926305.1. Taxonomy (NCBI): domain Eukaryota; kingdom Metazoa; phylum Arthropoda; class Insecta; order Odonata; family Petaluridae; genus Uropetala; species Uropetala carovei. The sequence continues at coordinate 251,370 of JAXCHB010000220.1, read as the reverse complement.
TTGATATTAAGGACTTACTATCAAATATAAGAGGAAAATCGCAAAAATGAATCACGTACGCCAATCAGGGATACCACTTTACTGGTGACAAAAAATTAAATTGTTTTCATATCTCGTAAAGTATTGCTCATATCAAAGTATTTTTCAAATAAAAGTTGTAGAATTTGTAAAGAAGAGTATTTCCTTTCCTATACATTTTTATCATAGAAGTAGCCGTTATCGAGAAAATCAAACAAAAACGTCTTAAATCGAGTTGAACTTGGAAAATTTCTTGCATGGTTACTTCTTCATTGTTGCTATCATAAACAATCTCACAAACAAACGTTTAATTTCCTTACGCGTGCATGCAATATTATTAAATAGGAAGAAAATGGATTATTTATGATGAAGAAAAGAACTTTAAAACGCTATTTCCCTTACGTACAGGTATATAATTGCTTTATAATACTCCATCACGAAACGCGCCCATTTGTGATACGCTGTACACTTTCCTAACTTGTTACTTTTTCCATACGAAGTAATGGGAAAGTATTGTAATCACGAAAAAAAATCGACTTCGAGATTTCGACGGAAATACGTTTTGAGGTCCCTAGAACACGTTTAGACTATTTTCGGAATGGTCGGTGTGTGTGTGGATGTGTACGTATGTGATTGTGGGCGCTCTAACTGAAAAAGTACTTGCCATATCGTTACCAAATTTCAGATATAATATTTTGGTATCGGCGCAAGGAACTGATTAGTTTTTGGACATTACCGGTTCACCAGAAGTCGAGGTTTATTCGAAACCTTATTCGGTTTTTGCGATATTTCTCCGTTAAAGCATCATTATTGTATATAAATTTATATACAATTGTTATTGAGAATTTTATTTCCTACAACTTTCATTTGAAACAATTTTCTATTGTAGTTATTGTTTAGGAGTTATTTATAAATAAACGATTTTTCGGTTTTCTCCTTAAAAACATCGTTATGGGTAATCTTCGTTAGGACGAAATTTGTAGAGAATAATATTTCTTCCAAGTTTTGTTTGAAACAAATTTTTATAGAATCATCCACTTCGGAGATATTCAACTTTTTTCGTAATTTCCAGTATACAGCGCCAACACCATGTAGCGGTGAATTCTGTAAACATTCAAAATATACCTAATTTACGGCAATAAGGACGACTGTATTCTTTTACGATAGGAAATAATAAATTTACCTCATAATGGTATTCATAATAATCTATATATATATATATATATATATATATATATATATATATATATATATATATATATATATATATATATATATATATACCCCAAATATGGAGAAAGTCATGTGTTGGCCACATCAGATTTTTGTAAATAGTTGTTACTATAGAAATTATTGATAATGCAATTTTCTACAAATTTTGTTTGAAACAATTTTCATAAAACCATTAGTTTAAGAGAAGTTGATTTTTCTTTTAAATTTGTATTAAATACGTCGCTACGTGATACCATTGTTTCCGCTGCTATGATACAATTTTCTAATTGGCGATAACGTTGCGTACGCTGCCAAAGGTAATTTCAATTGCACATCGAAAGTTTATTATCCATATATAGATAGGGATCTCATTCGTCCCGGTTTTCCCGGGACAGTCCCGAATTTATAGATGTTACAGAGCTCTGTCCCGGTGTCCCGGCAAAGTCGACTCGGGACGGCAAATGTCCCGGTTTTTACTTTCTCCATACTACGTATGGGAAAGTATTGTGATCACGAAAAAAATCGACTTCGAGATTTCAACGGAAATACACGTTTTGAGGTCCCTAGAATACGTTTAGATTATTTTCGGAATGATGTCCGTGTGTGTGCGTGTGTGTATGTGATTGTGGGCGCTCTAACTCAAAAAGTACTTGCCATATCGTTACCAAATTTCATATATAACACTTTGGTATGGGCTCAAAGAACTGATTAGTTTTTGGACAATAACGGTTAACCGGAAGTCGAGGTTTATTCGAAACCCGATACGGTTTTTGCTATATTTCTCCGTTAAAACATCATTATTATATATACAATTCTATACAAATGTTGTAGATAATATAATTTCCTACATCTTTTATTTCAAACAAAGTTCCATAGCAGTTATTGTTTAGGAATTATTTATAAATCGGTTTTTTCAGTTTCCGTCAAATATCTCCTTGAAAATGTTGTAATTGGTCATCTTCATGAGGACCAAAGTTGTAGAGAATAATATTTCTTCCAAGTTTCGTTTGAAACAAATTTTCGAAGGACCATCCATTTCGGAGATATTTTGCTTTTTCGTAATTTCCAATATACAGCGCCAGCACCATGTAGTGGTGAATTATGTAAACATATTCAAAATATACGTAATTTATGGCAATAAGGACGACTGTATTCTTTTACGATACGAAATGATAATTTTGCCTTGTAATGCTGTTCATAATTTAAATATCTATACCCCAAATATGGAGAAAGCCATGTGTTGGCCACATCAGATTTTTACTTGAGGAAGAGAGTGAGAGGGGGGGGGGAGGGGTGGGGAGGGGAGGAGGGGTGTTGAGGAATATAGGGATTGATTGGAAAGATAGACGTTTAATCATAAATCTGTATATAAAGCAGACTGCGCAGGTATGGGTAGCAGGGGTAGAATCGGATTGGGCAACGCTGAGGCAGGGCTGGCCACTCTCACCAGCATTTATGGCGAGGAAATGGTAATGGAGGCATGGGAAGATATAGAACAAGTAATGGGTTTAAAAAGAAATTTTTATAAATAACTTTTATATTTTAACATTTATTATGATGGTCACTTCAAATTGGTGAAATTACCTGCATAAGTTACCTTTTACTGGTGGAGGCGGTATTATGTTCAATTAATCTGGATATCAAGGCTGAAGACATTTCTTGTCGTATATAAACCAACGAAGCGCAACACGAGTAATATCAAAGGTAAGTAATCGGTACTATTACACAATCATTATGGGTGTATATAAACGTGCTTTGATTGCTTTTAATACGAGAGAGAGAGGGAGGGAGGGTGAGAGAGGGAAATGACTTTCAATACAATTAATGTTTCTGATGCCAATTTGATATCCATAAATAGCTTGAACGATCGAATCTTTACTCCCGTTGGTATTTCAATGGGCATTAAGGTAGTAAGGTTTTAAAGGAGAAATATAAGACTCTTATTCCCATTAAAAGCTTACCCATATGAAAGTATTAAGGCTGTTGCCTAGGTAGCTGATTGTTGGACCCAGAAAAATTACCACTTTTTTCCAATAAAAACTATAAATTTACGCTAATTCTACTCGGATTGAAATTCTGTCTTCAAAAATAAGAAACTACAATTTATATCCTATCCGATAGTCTCGAGTTTGTATCTTGACGGGAAATAATTTTAAAGTGCAAATATAAAAACCTCTACACCAATTTACGTTTTCTTATGGGGCAAAAAGGGGCCAAACTAGCCATTCAAAGTGGAAATTCGGAAAGTTTCGGATTTTTTCCTTCGGCTGTGACCAAAAACCTATAATCCTACCAAATTTCAAGTTCTAGCACATCTGGAAGTGCCTCAATTTTGTATCTTGCCAAAGTGGTTACAAACCGCTATATATGTATATCTCGAGTGAGGTTAATATAAAAGTTATTAAAAAGGGATAAAAGTTGGAGGGAGCCTGGTTAAATCGGTTGGATATGCAGACTACAAAGCATTGGTGGGTAATTCAGATGCTATTTAGTTCCTTAAATGAAAATGCAAAGGCATTCGAGATGAAAATTAATACAAGGAAAGCAAAATTTATGAGATTTTCCAAGAGTGGATATATCCAGGTCAATGTTATAGTTGATGGGGAAAGGCTGGAGCAGGTAGAATGTTTTTACTTATTTAGGCGGTATTCTGTCAAATGACGGAAGAAGAACAAAAGAGATCAGGACGTGGATATCAAGATCAAAAGAGGCATTTACGAGACGACGAGAGCTGTTGACAGGCAGATTGAGTTGAGAGATTAAAAAGAGTTTAGTGAAAACACTGATACGGAGTGTAGCATTACATATATGGGTGCGAGACATGGACAATGAGAAAAGAAGATGTGAGGAGGTTAGAGGCGTTTGAGATGTGGATATGGCGTATATTGGAGAAAATCAGTTGGACTGAGAGGGAAAATAATGAAGTTCTGAATGAAGCAGGGGAAGAGAGGGACTTAATTAGAGTAATAATGGGTAGAGAGTAGAAATGGGTTGGTCAAAGTTTGAAAGGGAACGGGGTTTACTGAAAGACGTCATAGAAGGAAGAATGTTAGGAAAGAGGCAAAGAGGTAGGAATAGATGTTAGGTATATTAGATTCGTTGAAAGAAGGAATGGGATATTAAAATTTTAAGAGTTTGGCTTTGGATAGCCAGGATTTATTGATGTGTGCCTAAAACCTAACGGGAGATAGAATTACTTAGTATTGTATCGTATGTGTCATAAAATTCTTTGAGTCGGGTGAATACATTTAAGCCATAATCTGTGTACTTGTGCATTGCTCAGACGTGCGTCGGAAATACGGTTATTCGTGAAAGGACTGATGTTTCTAAACAATACTTTTAAAATATATTTTGAAATTGTTACATTAGAAGTTTTTATATCATTTTATAAAATATTTAGTATTTTGTTTTTTATTTTGCAGTATGGAAATAAATCTTGGTTACTATATATTAAATTGAGAGTCTTGTATAAATAGATTTTTGGAATGTGAAGACAGATGATTTAGTTTCAGAAACAAGAAAATCTGATGTGGCCAACACATGACTTTCTCCATACAGAGCGTACTCAGAAATACTTTTATCAGCGATTACACTCGAGAATAATTTTAAAACGTTTTCAGTAGTCATTATTTAAAAGAAACAATAAGTAAAGAACATTGTTCTTTTTATATGGATAGGGATCCCACATTTTATAAACAAAAAATCTGATGTGGCCAACACATGACTTTCTCCATATTTGGGGTATAATCCGGAAGTCGAGGTTTATTCGAAACCCGATTCGGGTTTTATTTTCTAACGACTTAAATGCAATTATTGAGTGGTGTAAAGAGTGGCAGTTAGAATAGAACATAGGAAAGTGTTCCTTTACGAGATTCTGGAGAAACGAAAACAGTGACGCGACTAATTACATTGTTGAAGGCGTCCAGCTAAAACTAGTCGATTCCGTCCAATCAAGAGATGTCTTTTGTAACTTCCACACGCGGCCGCCATCTCTGACGAGATTGCGTTGAGGAAATTTCCACGGATTCTCCCTTCCTGATAGAGCGCGCTTTAAATTTAACTCACCGCTGGAATACCGTTTCTCCCTAATCCCCATACGCTCGCCGCCTTGCTTTCCTCTCGCTATTCAGCCCCCCCCCCCTTCCCCCCTCCCCCTCTCAGCTGCTGTTTCATTTCATAGGAACCACAAGTGCAATTATTGCGGTTTCTAAGCGCAAATCCTTTTATTATTATTATTATCATAATGCCCGTTAAAGTACCAACGGAAGAATTATAGATAGATTATTATTATTTTAAGTTAAAATAATTAATATCACACTTTTACATATGAAATATTTCGTCATATACAACATTTATAGTGAATATTCTGTTGTTGACGAGCTATCATTAGTCAAACTTAAAATAGTTGCCCCTTTTTCCTTCCTTCTCTCTCTCGCTCCTCCCTCTACCTCTCCCCCCCTCTCACGTATTAAAGGCATTCAAAGCACGTTTATACCCATAAGGATTGAAATAACAATGTGATATCGAGGTCTAACAATGGAATTGGTAGGCAAGGCAACATCCCGTTAAAAAGGCAAGATTTTCTCAAACTATGTGAATTAAACGTTTATATTAAGAAATTTCGAACTGTAGGCTGAAAAATACGAACAGAATAAGAAACTTTGTAATGCTTTCTTCAATATGGTTTATATCCGAAGATAGTAGGTCAATTCTTTCTAATTTTAATTTCCAAAACAATAAAAGCTTGCACATCGTAAAGCCAATTTTACATGTTACCTAATGGAAAATGGAAATTATCTCCTGGAATCGAACCCGGGTCTTCGATCTGGAGTTTCATAGATTAAAAATTTTTGTTTTTATGTCGTGATGCTATCCTAAAAATTTCATCAAATTCTGTTCGGTCGTTTGCGAGATATTAAGCTTCAAAAAGTATTACATGGTAAAGTGACATTGTGACACTTTTATATTAACTAGATTATATCGTAGTTCTCTGTACTAGGACATTTGCTTTATTCAAAATACAATTGTGCCCTCCATCTATTTCTATCTTCAATTGTTCGTAACTTTTTCCTTCTTTTAATTCATCAATAATTTGAAGGGGTAGAGGAAGAGAGAGAGAGAGAGAGGGGGGGAGAGAGGGAGAGAGAGGGAGGGAGAGAGAGGGAGGGAGAGGGAGGGAGGGAGAGGGAGGGAGGGAGAGAGAGGGAGGGAGGGAGAGGGAGGGAGGGAGAGGGAGGGAGGGAGAGGGAGGGAGGGAGGGAGGGTGGGAGGGAGGGAGGGAGGGAGGGAGGGAAGGTGGGAGGGAGGGAGGGAAAATCACAAAAAAAGTTGAATATCTCCGAAGTGGATGGTTCTACGAAAATTTGTTTCAAACAAAACCCGGAAGAAATATTATTGTCTACAACTTTGGTCCTTACGTAGATTACCAATAACGATGTTTTTAAGGAGATATTTGACGGAAACCGAAAAAACCGATTATTTATGAATAATTCCTGAACAATAACTGCTATGGAAAATTGTTTCAAATGAAAGTTGTAGGAAATTACATTCTCTATAACCTTTGTATAGAATTGTATATACAATAATGATGTTTTAACGGAGAAATATCGCAAAACCGAATCGGGTTTCGAATAAACCTCGTCTTCCGGTTACCCGTTATTGTCCAAAAACTAATCATTTCTTTGTGCTCATGTTAAAGTGGTACATATGAAGTTTGGTAAGGATATGGCACGTACTTTTTGAGTTAGAGCGCCCACAATAACATACACACACACACGCACACGTACAAACGTACACACAAACACGCGCGCACACACGCGCACACACGCGCACACACGCACACGCACGCACACACGAACACACACGCACGCACACACGAACACACGCACGCACACACAGACATCATTCCGAAAATAGTCTAAACGTGTTCTAGGGACCTCAAAACCGTCTATTTCCGTTGAAATCTCGAAGTCGAGTTTTTTCGTGATCACAATACTTTCCCATTACTACGTATGGAGAAAGTAAAAATATATATACGATTGTTTTAATAATCGCGACATGGTCAATCTATGTATTCTCTGCGGAGAGTATTCCATGCAAACGAGTTGTACGTCGTTTAGACAATATTGGCGTGGATTTCTCGAATAATTTTATATGAATAGATTTCATTAATTGTGCCTGGAACAAAATATCTCTGAGATGTAAAAACCAAATTTCAGCTTACAAATAAATTTTAACTTAATGTACATACTTCTCAAAAAGGGTAATTTGTTTTTGGCTCCAAAAATCTGTTACTATAATTGTTATTGGTTAACACACTATTTTGGCATTATATCGATGGAATTTATCTTGAAATCTTAAACATAAAATTAAACTTAAAGAACAATGATCTGAGTGTGAGCAAATTTTTTTAACTCACTGAAAAGAGCGTCGGAAGAAAAAAACTACGACATAAAAGGTTTAAAATTATATAATCTTTGACGAATTTCAACGAATAAGGCCATAAATAAATTATCTCCTAATTTATTACAAAAATGGAAGCTCCTTATCTCAAGAGTTTAATTAGAAGATCGGACTCCAAAAATCGTGCCTTGGCATAAAAATTTCTACTAAAAACTGAGGAAAGTAGTGCATTGTGCTAAGGCACGGTTCAGCTTCAATAACACGGAAAACAAATAAAGGATTAAAACCTTGGAGAAACAAACAAAACGGTCATTTTAAAAGGAAACCTCGACCATTTTTTGTTAAGTATCGTTCGCCCGTCCATCCTTTGACCTTCTAATCTGTCATTCGAAGAGTATCTCTACAAGATATCTGAATATATGAATCCCATTATCTCGTTGGGAAGCTCCTTTCCTCATCGTCCTTAAGGCAACGGTTTCCAAGGACCCGCAATTCTAGGTGGGGTGGAGGCGGGGTAACGCTCGCCTCCGTAATGTATTCGGCCGGAGACATTATTCCGGCTGGCGAGCGCAGATACGCTCTCCTCGCGAGAGACGAATTTTCATAAGCCGACAACGAGAGATGGAGATTTTATTCTTGTGCAAAATTTCTCTCCCCAGTTTTTTTCTTTTTTCTCTCTTTGACTGAATTGTCTGATTTTTCAAAACTTCCTTTCGGAGGACTTCGGGGATTCAACGAGAGCGTAAGAAACGGAAAATAATTCCGACATTCTAAAATTTTCATTTTGTCATTTGTTCATCGGCCTATCCTTCTTCCTTATTCGCTGTTTGAAAAAATTGGTACAACATACATTGTACAAACTTTCTCACATACAAATGCGTCGTTTAGTTATCTTTAAAAAATCTGATGTGGCCAACACATGACTTTCTCCATATTTGGGGTATAGATATTTAAATTATTATGAATAGCATTATGAGGCAAAATTATTATTTCCTATTGTAAAAGAATACAGTCGCCTATATTGCCGTAAATTAGGTATATTTTGAATATGTTTACAGAATTCACCGCTAAATGATGGTGGCGCTATATACTGGAAATTGACGAATAAGTTAAATATCTCCGAAATGGATTATTCTACAAAAATTTGTTTCAAACAAAACTCTGAGGAAATATTATTCTCTACAACTTTGATCCTGACGTAGATTACAAATGACGTTTTTAAGCAGATATTTGACGTAAACCGAAAAAACATTATTTACAAATAATTCCTAAACAATAACTGCTACGGAAAATTGTTTCAAATAAAAGTTGTAGGAAATCACATTCTTTATAATATTTTTATCGAGTTCTATATAAAATAATTATGTTTTAACGGAGATATTTCGCCAAAACCGAATCGGGTTTCGAATAAAACTCGATTTCCGTTTAACCGGTATTGTCAAAAAATTAATCAGCTCTTTGTGCTCATACCAAAGTGTTATATATGAAATTTTGTAACGATAGGGCGAGTATCTTTCTAGTTAGAGCGCCCAAAATCACATACACGGAGACGCATCATTCCGAAAATAGTGTAAATTCTAGGGACCTCAAAACGTGTATTTCCGTTGATTTTTTTCATGAAAACAATACTTTCTCTATAGTACGTATATGGAGAAAGTAAAAGCAAAGGACATTATTCAATAATAAGAAACAAAATTATCAACATAAGTGTTCGTGGTCAATTACTTTATTAAATTAATATCCTCACTAATATGACTTAAAATGTACATTTCTGACTGTCTTATGGGTTATTCTCCAAAATGGATGTGGAAAAGAGACGGAAGACTTAACACAAAATCTGATCTGGCCAACACATGACTTTCTCCTTATTTGGGGTATAGATATTTAAATTATTATGAATAGCATTATAAGGCAAAATTATCATTTCGTATCGTAAAAGAATACAGTCGTCCTTATTGCTATAAATTACGTATATTTTGAATATGTTTACAGAATTCACCGCTACATGGTGCTGGCGCTGTATACTGGAAATTAAGAAAAAGCAAAATATCTCCGAAGTGGATGGTTCTACGAAAATTTGTTTCAAACAAAACTTGGAAGAAATATTATTCTCTACAACTTTGGACCTCACGAATATTACCAATAACGATGTTTTAAAGGAGATATTTGACGGAAACCGAAAACCGATTATTTATAAATAATTCCTAAACAATAACTGCTATGGAAAATTGTTTGAAATAAAAGATATAGGAAATTATATTTTCTACATTTTTTGTAATGGTGAATGTATACAATAATGACGTATTATCGGAGAAATATCGCAAAAACCGAATCGGGTTTCGAATAAACCTGACTTCCGGATAACCAGTATCGTCCAAAAACTAATGTTCTTTGTGCTCACCCTAAAGTGTTATATATGAGCTTTGGTAACGTGTATTTCCGTTGAAATCTCGAAGTCGATTTTTTTCATGAACGCAGTACTTTCCCATTACTACGTATGGAGATAGTAATAAGCCAGAGGTGCACACCCTCAGGGTGCTCTTAATATGTGTGCCTAGTTTCAGCTATCTAGGTTTAATGGTTTTGGAGTTACAGCGTTAACAAAGACACACAAACACAGACATGCTATCTTATTTATATGATTATAAATGAACCAAAGGAATAACGCTTTGTAACTTCCATTGTTACTTTCTCCATACATAGTATGGGGAAAGTATTGTGATTACGAAAAAATCTTCTTCGAGATTTCAACAGAAATACACATTTTGAGGTACCTAGAACACGTTCAGACTATTTTCGGAATGATATCTGTGTGTGTGTGTGTGTGGATGTATGTGATTGTGGGAGCTCTAACTCAAAAAGTACTTGTCATATTAACACCAGATTTCATATATAACACTTTGCATGAACACAAAGAACAGGTTAGTTTTTGGACAATACCGGTTAACCGGAAGTCGAGGTTTATTCGAAACCCGATTCGGTTCTTGCGATATTTCTCCGTTAAAACATCATTATTGTATATACAAATTGATACAGGTATTATAGAGAATGTAATTTCCTACAAGTTTTATTTGAAATATTTTTCCATAGCAGTTATTGCTTAGGAATTATTTATAAATAATCGGTTTTTTCGTTTTCCGTCAAATATCTTCTTAAGAACGTCGATTGGGATTCTTTTTTAGGACTAAAGTTGTAGAGTGTAATATTTCTCCCTAGTTTTGTTTGAAAGAAATTTTCGTAGAACCGTCCATTTCGGAGATATGTAACTTTTTCGTAAAATCCAGTATACAGCGCCACCACCATGTAGCGGTTAATTCTGTAAACTTTTTCAAAATATACCTAATTTACGGCAATAAGGACGACTGTGAGGGAGGGAGGGAAGGAGAAAGGCCGTCTCTGATTAGAGCACGCGTAACGATTTCCTCCGAAATGAGACGGGATCGCGGACTAACTTCTCAACATTAGGAATCGAATCGCACTGCGAATTTCTGATTACTGTCGATACAACCTTATGATAGGGGTTTTCTTCCCTCCCTTTTGGCAACACGGGAGCGCCCCTACACCAATACCTCGCCCCCTGCTCCACCACCTCGCACAGCATGCACTCGCTGGCCCTTCGCTTCGCGTGGACGGCCGTGCATCCCGAGGCGCTCGGACCCCAAAGTCGTCGACGGCATTTATTTTCCGTCTCTCAAAATACGTGCAGCGGAGGCTACTCCTCGTGTTTCTCATCGACTATCCTCTCGATCCAAATCGGGACTGCCTGGCCCGATTTCAAACGCGATAGCTATGACGTAGACTCCCCCCCCTCACTTCCCTCCTCCCTCTCGACACCCTAACCGAACGAAGGACGCATAGATTCCGCCAGATTGAATGCCGATCGAGCGGAATATTGTCCGTCGATGACGTCCGCGGATTCGCGGTGTGGTCGAAGAAAGTTTGCGAAGGCCCGTTCCATTATAGCGAGATTATTTTATTTCCGATTTTCCTCATTCTCATTTCCTCGTGGTTACATGTAAACCTTGCATGAAACCTTGATGTAAAATTGACTTGTAAGAATTATTTTGGCTTGTAAAAGTATCTGTATGCCGCCCTAGATTTTATATGACGTGCCAGCATTTCACCCACCTTCGACACTAAATGCTATATTGAAGCTTCTGGATAAGTGCAGATCGGAAGGAATTCATGACGTTTCATGATTATCCGAAACTCCCAGTTGCACGTAGGAAAGCTTGTCCGCGAAGGTAAATTATATGAGATCGACCGTTGGGCATAATGATTTAAGAGATTCGTTTTTCTGGGATTGCTCATCGACACAAGCTCTGTTAGCGATAGTTTGGTGCGTTGCACCACAAAAAAAGAAAAACAATCAGGTGAATTCCAGGCCAACACGTAGATGCAGATGAGTGCTAATCCTATTGTCGTCTAAGTTCACATCGAGTTTAATTTGTGAGTACATATTCATCTGCATCCACATTATACTCTGCAAGTCACCATAATGGTGGATGGCAGGGGGCTCACATGTTCCCATCAATTCCCATTTATTGTTTTCCTATTGTAATCCCTAAGAGAGCCTTTTCGGTTCATTGACGAGACGTTCGTCATCATTAATAAAATATGTCCTCTTTATTTATTTCACCTAGTAAATAGAGAACAGCGGGTGCAGGATTTTCTTTGTTAAATTTCATGATTTTTTTATCCCAGCATTTCGTTAACGTTCCTAATGCTATCCAGAATAATGTTTTCTGTTTTTAATTCTTATTCTAAAATCCAAAATGTATAAGAAAGGAATATATCGGAAAAGTTACAAAATTGCATTAATGCGTGTGTTGGAATAAAATGTTCTAAATTTAGAGAACGCTCTACTGACGGACTGTTTCTCTAGCGTTATAATGTTTTATCACTTGAGCTATACATATATATATCTATAAAGAAAACTCTGTATGTATGTATGTTATTTTATAGTTCAGCAACTACAGCACGTAGAAACAAGAGGAAGGCGTCTTTTAATCGGAATAAAGTGTTATGTGGTGTAGTCAGGCTTCTATATCAATTTGATTGAGCTTTCTAATTTTAAAAAATATTTTGTTTCATTTTCTTTATTTGAATAACATAGGAATGAGTGCAACTTATTTTCCATTTGAATTTTAAAATTACATAGAGAATTGGATGGTTCTATGAAGGAAAGAACGTTTATTTTTATTGAAGACAGAATCCGAATCCTAATCGAATTAGCGTAAAAATGCGTTTAGAATCATAAAAATACGTGAATTTATCAGTTTTATGACAATACCAATTATTATAAGCTATCATGACAACTCCTATTGTCGCCGAAGTCGAGAGTCCTATGTATTTATATGGGGAAAATTTTAGCGTAATATCGTTTTTCAATTTCTGTGTGCGATTTTGCTTTGTTTACATGGCAACCAAATATTTGTTGATTTTGAATGAAATATCTTCTTGTAAATATTTTAGAGTGTGTGTGTATGTATGTTCTTTATACGTTTTTACACCGTTTAAGCTATCGAATTCAAAAGTTTCATGGGCCATCCTATGGACCAAAGGAAGAACTTGGTCTGGGTTTGCAGACGGTGGGGTCTCTTATACCCCATGGGGTCAACAGAATACTATTTCCATAAGATTTCATGGGAAATGGTGTGGAAAACCCCAAAATGCCGTGCAGCCCTTCACTGATGTGGATATAAATATACCTAAATATTAACTTACGGTCACGGGAAATGGCTTATTTTACGCACGAAAGACTGATTATTTTAATTCTGTTCATGTTTTGTCATATTACATGCTAAATCGCTCGAAAGTTTCCTTTAAACGCAAAATTTATCGGTTTAGATGTCCATTTTCCAGGCGGCAACAAAGCTAAATTTCTTAATTCCTGAAGTAATTGAACCTTCTTTCGTCTATTGAATACTGAAATCTTACATTTTTTGTAAGTAAAATCATTATATTTTACATTATAATGTTTATTAACGTAAATAAGCTCACGTATCTGGTGTACATTTACCAGTCAGTGTTCAAACATGGAGAACTGTACGTTTCTTTTTCACGTGTTTCATGCTTACAAGACATAAAAGTACTAAATATTTCAGCGAGGCATAATTACACAAGAAATGAAGCTGGATTTGGCGAAAGTAATATGATAGGAAATAAAATTATTGTTATATTTGAATACAATAGGCTCGGAAACGGATTGTTACAAGCAAATACGATTAATTGTTAAGAAAAGCTAATTGTAATTTAAAAATGTATCTACTATATAGTATTTTAAAGAGTTTTTATGTTGTGCTGTAGTAGCATCACTAAATCTGTTGAAATTCAACGGGAAATTTTGCTAGTAGTTAATATACTTAAAATGATTATTATGCATGTTAGTTAGTCTAATTCTCAAGAATCGTAGTTACATCGAGGTATTTATGCAGCAGGTACATTATTTCGGTAAAATTCGATCTATCATGTCTAAAATACGAGCAGATAACAATAGTCTAGCCAATATTCTTAGATGATTTATTCCCAATATCAGTCATATTGCATCAAATTTGAGAAAATATTGTGATTTAGCTGTTTAAAGTTTTTGTCATGTTCATGCGAGTGCAATATGCGCTAACATGTGGAATAAGTCAACTCTCAGGGTTTCGAAGAAGAATCGGAGGGACTCATAGATTTCACTTAGGGTTTCTTTTGACCTTTAGTCCTTGGAGTCTTTAGGTGTCACCTAGATAGAACTGTCGCTGCAGCCATACCCTAGGGAACAACCATTTTTGCTCCACGGCACACCTCCATGCATGCTTAAAATCATCGCGGCACACCAAGTCACCCCTAATTAATTTCACTGCGTAAATACACAATACACGAACAACTAAATTCGCATAAATACGTTGTTGAATTTGGAGCATCATATCGATGGCATATTCAGATATTGAAGTATATTCACCTTTAGCTTTTAGACAAAAGACATGTAAAGGTAGCACACTAATTTTAAGTTGTATGATCGTTGATAAGGTCTATCAATTCCTCTCTTAGTTAGTTTCAGGGTAAATTCCTTTGATGATAAAATTTATGCGAAACAGTTTATTCCGAACGCTTTTGTGAAAATTAGATACCCTCAGAATGTGTGGCACACTAGTGACTTCCTCGCGGCACACCGGTTGGGGAGCACTGCCATACTAAAACAATGCTTCTCAACTTTTCTGGTGCCGCAACTTAAGTTTTTTACACTGAAATATAAATATGAAAAAGAACAAAAATTTAAATTTTTATTAAAACCTTATACAACTAAGCGAAAAATAGAATACCTAACTTACGGCGGTAACCAATATTGATATTCCTATGCAGGGCCTCTCCAAGGGGGGCGCCAAAATTTCACAAAAATGAAAACCTATCAAAATAAATTCATAAGGCCAGCCCGCGCCCGAGGCGTCAATATAGTTAGAGAGTTTAAACGACTTTTATATAGCTATCCATTATTGCAAATTTCTCTTTTGTATTCCAAAGTGAATCACATATTAGCGAAGCGGCAACTTTGTATTTATTACAACAAAGCGTATAAGTGAACATAAATATTAACGGTATGTTTGTGAAATTTTTATATGCAAAAGGGGGCGCTGTTTGTTTGATTGGCCGGGCGTCAAAATACGATACCTCGAGCTGACAATGTATATTCATTATTTTTTCGATATCGTTTATTTCTTTTTAACCAATGCTGCAAAAATTCGTTTTTATATTGGGTTGACCGTGAGTTGGACAATAGCATATTTGTGGAAGAAACCCTCAGCCTAACCATACAAAGCATGGTTGAGTGAATGACTTTGTTACAAAAATAAAGGCGCAATAATAATTATTAGTTTTAGTATATTTTCGATATTACTCTTACAAAAAATTAAGAGGTCATACCTTACTATTTTACAGTTTTTAAAGCGGACTATGGTCGGCCATAGAAAATTGTCTGGTTTTTATTATTCCCTATCGTTTTCGACTAACATGTAATAAAATTACTTAGTAAAAAAATTAAGGGGGCGCCATATTTTATCTCGCCTCATGCGGCAAAATGTCTGCGTACGGCCCTGTTCCTAGGTACTTACAACTGATTTGCTTCCATTCCTTTAACGTGAATAATGCCTTGTTGTTTTTGACAGTAACGAGAACGACAATTGTCTTGGTTGAGGCACAGACCTAATCTGTCCATGAAATATAGCAGTCTTGGCAAATAATATTTCTACAAGAAAGGGTCACAAATTCAGTTTACAGCAAATAGTACCTACGGTTTCTACTCTTTTAAAAAAACACACCACGCGTACACACTAAAATGACGTAGCTAGAAGGCTAATGGGATTTTCGCTCTTGGATATTTTTCATTCATTCGTCTCGTCTCCGAACATCTACCCAGAAATTCTAAAATCCATTGGATAGAAGTCGAAATCTTACTTAACGTCTGTAAACATTTTCAGAATATACCTAATTTACGGCAATAAGGACGAGTGTATTCTTTTACAATACGGAATAATAATTGTGTCTTGTAATGCTATTCATAATAATGTAAATATCTCTACCCCAAATATGGAGAAAGTCTTGTGTTGGCCACATCAGATTTTTAAAAATTTAATATTGAAGGTTACATAGTTATTTTCTCTTCGTAGCTGCATTTACGATGATAAAGTTGTTTTCCCCTCCACATGAATATCCCAGAAGGCATAATTGCCCTAGCCTCCCCTCCATCCCTGTGTTAATGAGGAATGATGTACGTTCATCACCAGATGATGCGAAAAAGAATGACTAGTGACCAGTCCTTGAGCTTTGCGCTGCGGAAGTCTACCTTTACAATCGTTAGCACTGAGACACAGTTGGGTTAAATCTTCATCGAACTCGAGATGGACGAACGATAACGTACTCACCGGATTTGCACACAACACGCGGTAGGCTTGTTAAACAGTAAGTTCATTTCCGTTCTAAGTTATTTTGTTTCCTGCGAATTGAGTAAAATTAATTCTAATGTCTCATTATTTATTTCATTGTCTAAACAGGGCTTCAAGAACATTTCTACGCTAAATATTATTTTTTGTATTTCTGGCAATAAACTTAATTTTCAAGAACATTTCTACACTAAATATTATTATAATATTTTCAGGAAAATGATAATTCGGGAAAATGAAATACTCGGGAAAATGAAAATTCGGGAAAATGAATTTCGGGAAAATCATCATTAGGGTAAATGAAATTCGGGAAAGTGAATGTGACCGCCTGGAGAGTATCCAAGGGGGAGGCGATCGCCCACCTCCCATTGCCCCCCCCCCCCCTCCCTTTGATCCATCCTTGATGATGTGAAAATAATGGAAACTGACATGGCATATTAACAAGAAATTATAAAAATTGTACTAATTTGAATGATAATAACAAAAATGTTTCTTTGTTATGTATCTGTAGTATAAGTTTGTAGAAAGTAAATATTGTTTAGCTAAGTAAATAATTTCGAAATTTACAGTTTCTTACTTATTAACTTGTAATTTTAGAAAGAGATAAAATGCTTGATATAATTTATTTCCCAAAAGTGATTGTTTATAGGGACGAGATTTATCGTGGCCACCATAAAGTAACATTTTATACGCACAAATATACGTCATTTGTGTAAATTATCCACGCTTCCTGATCGTCACTACTTCGACATTTTAGTCTTTCCTGCCCAAGTTCCTATTAAAATATGGCAGACTTTCAAGTTTTTTTTTGCGGGTGCCTATTTACTTTGGCACGGGAGAAAGTGACTACCTACGAGCGACCTAATTCGAAAAAATCCACCTTCCTGATATCTAAATTTATTAAAATTTCTGCAATTTCCTTTTTCGTATTATAGACATCCGCCAGAAATTTCTTAGATAATGACCATTAATAAGAAGGAACAGCAGCAGCGTGACAGTAAGCGTAGGAAGAGTTTGATTTTTAGTAATTATTAATTCATATAGTGACACTTTTAGCTGAGTTAATGAAAAGATTCGCCATTGGTGCTGATTGTTGTTTTAATTACACTTACATGTAAGTACATGTACATTTGGATGATTTAACTGCTTCCAATGAAAAATTCTGGAAAGTATTACAGGATCTGAGTGATAATAGATGTGTCAAATTAAACATTCAAATTTTCCTTATAAGAATTCATGACCTTTATGATAAATATATAGATACAGCTAGGCCGTTATGCTGTGATGTGGGTATGTGAGTAAATGTGTGTACGTAACAGATCTCTTCGATAACCCAGCGAAGCACAATTTGGAGGATTTCCTTTGCTCTTCGATTAATTTTTTTTGTGAAATTTCCAAATAATTTTTGAAGGATTCAGAATTTTTACAGCAGTTGTTATATTTTATTCTCTCTTTTTTTGTAAATTTCTAATTTGTATATGTGAGATGAATTCTGTTATATCTTTAGGGAGACTTTCCTCTTATCTCTTATTGGCCCAGTAAAATAATACCTGCGAACTATTAAGGTCAAAATTGGAACCGATTTCACACCTTCGATTTGTATCCGAGGATACCTAAAAAGAATAAAGGTAGGTAGATATTTCGATGAAAGAAGATTGTTTTTAAAAATAAGCAATTCGTCCACTTTCGGTCCTTTTCATTCGAACAATGCAAGCGTCCGCATAGTTTCTGACGCGGTGGCAGCGGTCCACGAGGACACATTTTTGGCCCACTCAGATTTTTCGGAGCGACTTATATTCGCTCGCTGGGTTTACTAATTCAATTACGTTTCAAATACTCACTTACGAGAAAGTTCTGTTTCACAAAAGTTATCTGAAAGTCGACCGATATGTGAAATTATATGGGAAAATGAATCCCCCTGTAAGTAGACTTAAAAATTTCGCGTACTTCACAGCGATGGAATTACTTTTATGGATTTCATTTCGATATCGGTTATCTTAGCCCTTTTCCATCATAACACTTTCGTTCATCTCGCCCCTGCCGGCAGATGGCACTTCCGGAAGTCAAGCACAAATTTTTCCAAAGATTCTCTCTCTTACGCAGAATGTCCTGTTTCGATGAGAAAGAGCGTCGTTTTAAAAAACGCTGCTTTTGCCGCATTACTTCCGCTCTGCCGGTGAACTCGAACACCAAGTGGCGTTAGGGGGTCCATTAACAGACACTCGGAACATCCGTGGAATTGCACCCCATTCTTATTCTCTGTCGTCTTTCGATTCGAAAGGACATCCATCCGTCCTCCCCTTTCGAAACACTCGCGCCACTTACCTTTAGAGGGCGGGGGAAGGGGGACCAATTGCCCCGGGGGTCACTCCTCTTTTCGTTTCCTCTCGAGTTCGCCCACCTCTCTTTTTCTCTCCTTCTGGGGCGATATCTATACTATATCCTGGGATCGCTGTTCACAGTCGCCCGGCGCTCACTCCCAAATCGCTCTCCAATTCTCTCTCTGCGTGTCTTTGTAGAGAGCCTCGCTCTCTGGACTATCGCGTGAATGTCCGCACGGAATGTGAGACGGGCCTCCAGTTCGGGAAGGAGATAGAGAGCGTGTCGTGCGCACGTGGGGTAAACCCAGAGTGACGGAGAGGGAGGCAGGGAGGGGCGTGCGGGGGCGGGGAGGGTGCAAAGGGCGGAAGGGGAGAGAGGCGTGCTGGGTCTCCAGGGTGGGAGAGGTCGGGGAATTCTCCTCTAAAAAAGAACGGAGCGATTCGCTGGGAAGAGGGAAGAAGAAGGTTCTTCCGCCTGTCTCTGTCCCACTTTCCTTGGTCCATGGTCCATAGGCCTCCCTGGGCCGCTCCAGTTAGTCTCCCTCACCTCTAAAAAATCTCCTCTGCCTCGTTAGCGGCTCTCTATCTTCTCCTTCGCAGTATCGTCTCATTCTCGAAATATTTTGCGTGGCCTACTTTCAAAAGGGGGTCTACGCGGAGGATTATTTGGGGGAAATCCTCTCCGGATGTATTTTTAGACGCGTCTCTTCGGTGTAACTGCATCCGACAAAGTTTTAAAGTTCTTACGTTCGTAAGGTGGTGGGTTGGGTTAACGTTGGGTGGTGGCATCTCTCGCCAAAGTGCAATTATATATGCAACGGCTAATGTCGGTGTTAGTCACATTAAAACTAGTTGCTGTCGACATCAACCTCTGGTGGATCTAGATTGTAAAATCCGACCGCGTTAAAAATAAGATTTTTATTAGACGGCCAAGTTATTAAATAAAGTTTGTGACGTGGTTTTATTACTTTAAGTAAGCATCTGGTGCAATTTACAGGGGGGTTTCTTAGAAATTTTTTCTCTTATTTACAATAAAAGAAAGTCGAACATCTGTGTTGTTAAGTTTCGTTGCAGTTTAGGCGCCCTTCAACAGCAACTTTTATGTATTTATTTATATATACATGCGTACACACCAAAAAGTAATTTATTTAAAATGCGACGAGGAAAATCTAATTTCGGTCGCGTGTTAGTTTTACTTCTTAAAATAGGTTGACATAGTGTTTTGAATTTTAAGACACAGAAAAAACGTCCAGTCATCATCATCTCAAAATAACGCAAATGACTCCGCACCTTTAAAGCGTCACTGTTCTTTGTTCTGAGGCTCGCGGCTCCTCTCTCTTCCCCCCCCCCCCCCTCCCTCTCTCTGCAAGAGAACTCCTCCACCTTTTCATTAAAATTGAAATAAAAACACACGCCTCCGTTCCGTCTACTTAAACTGATCAAAAAGTTTACCAATTTGCATGAATTTTGCAGCTGGCTTGGAAAATAATATAAGAAAGACTAATTGAATTAGGATTTTCTCCGTTGAAATGTATCTTTATCCTGGAAGACTGTAAATCACTGTGTGAGCGTTTGCACTGTACGGACAAAAAGGGAAAGTGAAAATGAAACCAATTTTCGAAATTACTTACGCACTTCGGTTTTCTTGAAATTAATAACGCACATATTTTTTTGAAAAGACCGAGATGTTAGGATAACCACTTTTGAAATGTCTAATATTAATTATTGAAGCAAATTTTAGTAATATTAACTATTCTACGCTACTGACATTTTCATTTGCAGCTTAATTCTTTGTAAAAAAAATTCCAAGAAAAACTGAGATTGTCCCAGGAGAAAGATTTTTCCCATTTATCAAAGAAATCTGGATCGAAAAGTTAATACCAACATCTTTTACCATCTAATTGACAGAATAATTTGTGTTTGATGGTGTTTTACATTATTACACCTCACAATCAGTTACTTTTAAAAACAATCATTGTAATTACTATTTATAATCGAGGCATAAACTAAGGAATTCCTATCTAAATTTCCAGAAACATATTTATAAACTCCGAAAAACACGACTTTTGTAGAAATCTTAGTTATAATGAGTGTCGTGCACATTGTTATTTTTTTTAAAGATGGTGTGATAAGAGCCATTTTAGTATTAAAAGAGAGCGAAGTTAGCATTCAGGCTCTGTATTATCTTATTAGGTATATCATTTAGATTTAGGGAATTAATGGGAATATGACGAAAACAATTATGTACTAATAATCCCTTCAATTTCTTTTCAGTTTTGCATAGGTCATCGTCTAAGAAACGGAATTCTGTTCGTGCTCCAGTATATTTTAATTCCATGATTACATTAACACCTGGACGAATCAAGATATTATTCATTTTCATTTAAAAATATAATTAGGATGTTAACTCTTGGCTTAAAATAGAGCACAGTAACTTATATATTTATTAAGATATAAATCATTACAAAATTATTGTGTTTTGAAATACTGAACAAGTAAAATACTTAAGGTATTTCATAATTTTGAATTTCCGTAGCCATGACTACTGCTCCTACATGTAATTATTGTTTCATTTGAATTGGCCAAATTCTGGTTTTACTATGTCATCTGTCGATGGATGATTAACCTATATTTTTTAGCGGATGTTATGTATTTGTCTAAGTCAAGTTTACAAGGTGGACAACATGAGCTTACATCGGAAATTACTTGGAAGACCGCGAGGAATTATTTTATTAAAAATCAATAAAAAATAAATTTTAAGCGCCATAACTTCACTACGAAAGACTTTGCAGCCATAGTTTTTAGCAAAAAAAATTATCCACATTAAATTTTACGGGTCGCTTTCATAACGTCTTCGAGAGCCGTGTACTGCTGAGAGCTACTAAACTTCTATTGTTAAAGAGAGCGTATTCATTGTTGGGTTACGGATTTTAATAATGAATGGAAGGAGAGAAGACATAAGGAATTTATACACGAAAAAATTAAATATCTCCGACATGGATGGGTCTACGAAAATTTGTTTCAAACAAAACTTGGAAGAAATATTATTCTCTACAACTTTGGTCCTTACGAAGATTACCAATAACGACTTTTTTAGGGAGATATTAGACGGAAACCGAAAAAACCGATTATTTATAAATAATTGCTAAACAATAACTGCTATGGAAAATTCCAAATGAAAGTTGTAGGAAAGGGAATATTCCCTATAACCTTTTTTATAGAATTGTATATAAAATAATGTTTTAACGGAGAAATATCGTAAAAACCGAATCGGGTTTCGAATAAACCTGGACTTCCGATTAACCGTTATTGTCCAAAAACTAATCAGTTCTTTGTGGTCATACTAAAGTTTTATATTTGAAATTTGGTAACGATATGGCAATTACTTTTTGAGTTAGAGCGCCAATCACATACATCCACACACACACATCATTCCGAAAATAGTCTAAACGTGTTCCAGGTACCTCAAAACGTGTATTTCCGTTGAAATCTCGAAGTCGATTTTTTCGTGATAACAATACTTTTCCATACTACGTTTGCGTAAAGTAAAAAATCTGATGTGACCAACACATGACTATCTCCATATTTGGGGTATAGATATTTAAATTATTATGAATAGCGGTACTGGTCGGTTATACGCCCATACGCAATTAATTACAATTTTATTTATAGTTGCTAACGAAACGCAATTATTTATTACTTTTATTAATAGTTACCATTTCTAATAAAACAGGATAAACCTTTTCAATCCAATTCTAATGAAATGAATGTCGTAAAGATGCTTGGGCACTTCTTTACATGGGTGCCCCCCTACTACAAAATGTAAACAAAATGACAAAAAACAAACGGCACTACTGTAGTTGGGTCCCCCCCTCATTCCGAAAATAGTCTAAACGTGTTCTAGGGACCTCAAAACGTGTATTTCCCTTGAATTCTCCAAGTCGATTTTTTTAATGAACACAATACTTTCCCATTACTACGTATTGGGAAAGTAAAAATTTAAGATTCCAGTATTCAATAGACGAAAGAAGGTTCAATTACTTTCATTAATAAATGCTTCCTGAATAATAATCTGTATCTATTTACGTTGCTATCCATAAACATCGATCGTTTCGCTGCTTAAACGAATGTGCGAAGCGAATAACGCTAAACTTTCGTCTATTTGTAAGCTTCATTGAAGCTAATTGAATTGGAGGTAACAATGACGGCCGTCTTGGCAACGCCCGGGAGGAATACGAAAAATCCACAAAATATGGAAACAAATAGCGAATTTCTGAAAACTTCGACCGTGTAACATGTAAACTTCGCAGGAATAAGATAGTGTAGAGTTTTATTGGTCGAATAAAGGAAAAACGAAAGAAATCGGTCCATATTTACATATTTTGATGCTTCAAGGAATAATACCTTGCAAATCAAGAAATGGATTCATACGTGTTATCTTATGGAAAAGTGTTAATCCCCTATATAGGCAGCACTGATTAATCCCGGTGTACCAAACCCTGGCCAATCACTAATTGTAAGTTAGGATGTAAGGATGAATCGTACCAAATTTGTTTATTCTTAGTTATATCGTTTAGAAGGAGTTCCATGAATAAACAAACAAACACAACCTTCAAAATATATTATAGGAGATAATAGAGTTTGATATTTTTCTTTGCACTTTACAACTTTAGAAAATTGACGGGGAGTGTCACATTACTTTTTATATTTATCATAACTCGATGAATTAAACATTAACTTCTGAAGTGTTTATAATGGGTTTCTTCAATGTTATTGTCTTCTTAACCGAAAGTTTTTTTTACCTTCATGTTTTCTATACGTAATTCCATCCCATAATTTCCCTCGGTTATCCGTGATCCGTTAATGATATTCTGAGAATATTTTTACTTTTTGTCATCGGCATATTTCACAAACCGAATAATGCGATGTCTAATAGTCATATGTCATAAGTAAAAACTTCTGCTTACCACAAAGTTTCTCTTAAACGATTTAGACGAAATTTACGAAAGGCACAGGAACTTCAGTCAGTTGAGTGTTTTTAAATACTAGCTGAGCCCGCGCAAAAATTGCGCGTTTAATTTTAAATTGATTCATAAAAATTAATAAGTTTGTAAAATAAGTTGATGTTAATAATTCATATTTTACTCTAGCAATGAATTTACACAGTATAGGATACTTAGATATTTGACTCCCAATGTAAGGTTTGCGTGTTAGAATCTCACTGAGGGAAAGGCAGTGTGCGCATATTAAAGTAAATGTTATCCGTAGGCAATCAGAAATCTGTATTTTATAAGTTATGGTAGAGAGTAAATTGATGCGGCACAGTAATTAAATTGAAATGATTAGTGATCGGAAGATTCTTACGCGACAGGCATAAACTGTAGTGATGTGAAATGAGGAAACAGAAGAATAGAACTGCTTGTAAGACCGGGAGTCAAACTGGGTCTTTCCGAACCAAAACCACTGAATGCATACAATGTATGTGTGGTTATTGCTCAATTAATATATTAAAAACATTAAAAAGTCTGAGAAGTAAGTAATTATGGTAGTAATAATTGTTCTAAATCTCCATTTTTTATATTTAATTCCATTAATGAAAAAAATTTTTGTCAGAACATTTTTTGATAACAGTTCTTAATCTTAATTATTTACCTTGGAGTATATTAGACATCTTAATTGTAACAAGCATTTTACAATAATAGTAACTAGTTAATGATATACATTTATAACAATAAAACTTTAATTAAAGCAAAAATGTAGCGTATAATGATCTTACTAACTTAAGGATTCCATTTTTACGTCAATATGAACGTTTAATCGATGGTAATTGAATCAGAGGCAACAATTAAGGTCGACTTGGCAACGTCCCGAAGGAGAACAAAAAATCGGCAAAATTTCGAAAACAATTGTGTATTTCCGAAAATTTCGACCGCGTAGGGTATAAACATTGAAAGAATAAGATAATTTAGAGTTTTAGCCGTCGAATAAATGAAAAACGGAGAAAATCGGTCCATATTTACGTATTTTAACGGATGAAGGAAAAAACCTTGCACTCTGAAAACTCGAAAATCCCGTGTGAACTTATGGGAACATATAATTATCTCCTGGAATCGAACTCGGGACTTTAGGAAATTGAGAATAGTTTTCTAGGGACCCCCTGGCCGGTAGGAACAAAACGCAGTTTACTGCAAATCTCTACGGCAAACAGTTTTCGAGATAAAGGGGACGGACGGACGGACAGAATTACACTTCAGAAATTATATATAGGATTTCCTAATCCTAATAGGTGTCTCGGCTTCATTGCATGAGGGGGCTCAGAACGACAACGGATCCATTTCTTTGCTGCAGACTTTCAATACTTTAACTACGTGAATAGAGGAATGAATCTGCAGATTACTAATTTCCGGGAGATTTCGGCCTCGCGGACAAGGTCCGTCGGGAGACGGGAGAAACGTATCTTCATACGCTTGATTCCGGGAGAGGTGGCAACCCTATCTCTGCATCACGCAGAGGGGTAGCCATTTGTCCTCACGCCTTCAAAATGACGCTATGGTGACGAACATCTGGAACATGCGCGGGAAATCGCATCCGGTGAAGGAGGGGAAGAAATGGGATGGAAGAAGGAGGGAGAGTGAACCTCTTGTGGCTACGGTCCAGAGAATGGAGTCCCATCCTCGCATCGTCTCTCGAATGCGCGCAGAATAGGGTGTTTGGTGGCGCGTCAGATGGAAAGGGGGTTATAGATGCGCTCGGCTTTGCGACATTGACCTCCGACTGGTGCAAGGTGCGTTCCCGGGAGGACCTTTCGCACTTCTCGGCGACCGCCAAATCGACTGAGCTAATTAAAGATGGGTTTGTCAGGAGCGTCCTTGTCCTTGGCGGAATCGAATTTTGGATTTAAATTAAGCGCGGCTTAAATATCTTGACTATTAAATTCTCTCGATTCGGTAAGCGAAAGGTAGGGAGAATAGGTGATAGGGGGAGGAATTGAAAGAACGAGGGATAACATTAATTAGGGATATAATGCATAGGTTACGGTACATACATCGCTAAGTCGGTCGTTATCTTGACTAATCATTTCCGGATAAGTCGGATACCATGCAGCTATGTCGGACGCGATATTATGAAAACTGAATTTATAATTAAAAGCGATACTTTTCTCATACGAAAGTATATAATGCATATTAAATTGGAATTTTATCAAATAAAATCAGGTTAATTTAGATTGTTCTGAAATAGATTCTCTTATTTTCTGCAATAGTATTTCACGGATTTTCAGATGCAGTTTCATCCACATTTGAAATTGCAGATGTTGTTTGGCCTAGGATCCATCTGATAGTGCACAGCCATATCGTTAATTTAACGGTGAAATAGATTTGCGTGAAAGGATACTTCCAAATTTCTGTTCAGAAATACCAGGATTTTGCGAAGCGCTCCTTGGAATATGGATCTGCCGCAATTCTAAGAGCCACATATCGTTTCTAGCGTTGTAAAACGCGATCGACAGTTGCCACATTTGCTGAATTGGCTACAGAACTGTGGCGAATTGACGCCCTTCATCATTTATATACTATATTTTAATTTATTTTAGCATGAATGTGTATTCAGTGACGTACTCCAAGGCGAAGTGGTAAAGACGTCGCTTAACTACATCAATAAATGAAAAAGTAATGTTTTGTTGCTTTTCACTCACTGATTTATTAAACAGCTGATTTTCGATGCAGTTCAATTTAGTGACTACGTCATCGTCGGGTTTTAATAAATGAATGGAGAGACACGGTTACTATCTCGTTTCTATTATGGCGATCTTTTTCACATTTTTCTTATTAAATTTTCTCATTAATCTCCTATAATATATTTTGAAGGGTGTTTTTGGTATGTTAGTTTGTTCATGGAACTCCTCCTAAACGATATAAGCTAGAATAACCAAATTTGGTACGATTCTTCCTTAGATCCTATATTAGTGAATGTCAAGGTTTTGTTTCTGTACGTCACTTTCATTCGAAATGGCGAACGTTTTAATTATCAAACGTCACCTATTTTGCCGCGTCCTACTATGAATTTTCACTTTAAAATTACTTGAAATCACGGTACGAATTTGAGACTTGGATAATTCTTTGCGGGGGAAAGAACAAA
Source organism: Uropetala carovei (assembly GCA_036926305.1). NCBI lineage: Eukaryota > Metazoa > Arthropoda > Insecta > Odonata > Petaluridae > Uropetala > Uropetala carovei. The sequence continues at coordinate 224,357 of JAXCHB010000220.1, read as the reverse complement.
GTTTTTTTTCATTGAAGACAGATTCCGAATTCTGGTCGAATTCTCGTATAAATGCGGTTAGAATCAATAAAATACGTGATTTTATCAGTTTTATTACAATACCAATTATAAACTACCATGACAACTCCCATTGTCGCCGAAGTTTTGAGTTCAATGCATTTATATGGGAGAGAGAGGGAGATAGGGGAAGGAGAGGGAAAGTACCTACTTTTATTTACGTTTTCATTATAATTAATTAAATAAACAAAATTTGAACAACAATAACAGTACATAACAACGTATTATTTATCGTTCTGGAATATTGCATTGCTAATAAACAGGATATCTTGGACTATTAGACAAACTCCAAAAGAAATACGAATAATAAAACAGACGGCTGCTTGAGCAAATATATATATTACAACATTAAATTCTATTTTGATTATTACAAAAGTGTAAAAGGTACGTAATCTCTTCTTACTTGTTAATAGAAAAACTTTATATTAACAAATTATTATATATTTTGAAGAATGTGTTTGTGTTTGTACATTTACAGCGCAACAACTACAAAACATAGAAGCAAGAAGAAGGTGCCATTTTAACCGCAATAAAAAGACAAGCAAAATGGGAGGGTTTTTAAAGTGATTTGAACTACGTTTTTTATATTTAAAATGTTTTTCTCTTTTAATTTTTCCCATTTAAATAACACGGGAATGAGCGTATTGTAGGATTATCAATTTACGTGACAACCGTTATAAACAATACGATACGTAATATTAACTAAAAGAAGTAATATACACCTAATATAAACTAAAAGAAATAATATAAACCTAATATTAACTAAAAGAAATAATATATACCTAATATAAACTAAAGTAGCGAAGAAAGAAACACAAAGTGTGGATAGAGTCCTCCCAAGCAAACTGTTTTTAAAACTACGTATGTACATAAGTAACAAATAATTAGACGTAGATTTTCCAGAAATTGTGATTTGCAAACCTTTGAAGATATCGTCACAAAACATCACATAGGTTAATAATTTTATCCTGAAGATAACAGAGGCTATATTGCGATAAAAAATTTGGGGGTGGGGGTGCGTAATTCAATAATTATTTTCCCATAAGTTTACACGTAATTTTCGATTTTTCAGAGTGCAAGATTTTCTTCATTCACTCATCTAAATAGGTAATTGCGAACAGGTTTGCTTCATTTTTGCTTTATTCGACGGTTAAAACTGTGTACTATCTTATTCTTGCGATGCTTACATGTTACACGGTCGAAGTTTTAGATTCACTAAATCGTTGAAATTCAACGGGAAGTTCTGCTAGTATTTAATATATTTGAAATTTGTGGCAAATATGATTACTTTTTCACTATAAGGTTGGTGAGGCTCAAAATCCTGATGAACAACGCCAGTCTAGACAGTGGATTTTCAACCTATAACTAGGCTTGCCATACGTCCGGGATTGGTCCGGACTGTCCAGGATTTCAATAGCTGTCCGGGATTTTGTCTGGGGCTTTAAAATGTCCGGGATTCCAAATTTTATTCACTAAAGTACATACATTTTATTTTAGTACAGCCAAGCGCAGCCAGTAGTGAAATCAGTTCCTGCGCAAGTCATGCGCATGCGCAAATATAGCTGTTCACATTATTTGGCATTGAAAAAATCTTGGCCCACCGCTGCCCCTGCTCGACAAGCGTTCGCGATTCGCTCATGAAAATTATGGCAACCCTACCTATGGCACGTGTTTCAAAATTTAGCACGCGCGGACATTTTATATGACACGATATTTCAGAAAATAATTATAAAAATGCCAGGGAGAGTATATATACATGGATTGAAATGAGAGGGGGAAAATGGTGAAAGGGAGGGGGGGGGAGAAATAGTTACAATGTAGCGATGGTGAAGTTAGGAAGCGCGCTGGAATGACCGTTATTGGAAAGAGAAAGCAAAGTAGTGTTTCCTATTGGTCCTGTGTCTTGATTGTTGATGACATATTTGTTTTTAAGAATTCGGCTGCATGTAGAACAGTGGTGCCCAACCTTTTCTAGATGGCGGGTCGCATCGTTGGTTGCGAATGACTCGGCGGGCCGCATTGGAGGTTGTCAATTCTTCTGCGGGCCAGATTAGAGTTTAAATCGGATGTTATCTATATATTCTGAGATGCCGTTTAAGTGAAAATGTAATCTAAATTAGGTATTTATGGTAATCATTCTGATATTAAAAGTTTTATTGTCAAACATTTCATAAAAATGTACGAATTTTTGTGTTTAATTCTTCGGATTGTTTTTTTATCATGGATTCGCGGGCCGCACATAAACCCTTTGTGGGCCACATTCGGCCCGCAGGCCGTAGGTCGGGCACCACTGGTCTAGAAGGTAGTGGCTGGAAATAGCTTTCAATAATTGAAGGTTTTTTGATGAAAAGGAATGTTGGGTCTGAAGGATGTGAGTTGCTACGCAAGATTTGTCCAAGTTAGAATTTCTAAAATATGATAAATGTTCTTAGAATCTGGTGATAATTTTCCTTTTTGTTTGACCAATATTAATTTTTTCGCAATTATCACAGAATTTTTTAAATACCGGATTTTTCATGTGTGGGGATAAGATACTTTGGGTTACCTAGCAACCGACGGAGATGATTATTGGATTGGATTGGATTATCCAATAATGATTGGAGGAAAAGGCAATTCTAAACCTGGAATCATGGAAAATATTTTTAAGGCCCCGTGTGTGCTGGGGAAAGAACGGTAGTTTTATATATTTTTCTTTTTTTTGTAGTTTTCTGGAATGGCTAAGGTTCTGGAACTATGAACGTTTAATTTTTGCTTGTTTTTTCTTTACTAAATTATCTATGAGTTTATCTGGAAACCCATTTTTAGGCGTGTTTCGCTTACAGCGTGAGCGCCTATTATCGTCGGTCGGTCCGTCCGTCTGTCCGTCCGTCCGCATGTTCGTTCTCGGCTTCTACCGAACGGATTTTCATGAAATTTGATATTAAGGACTTACAATCAAACATAATAAGAAAATCGCAAAAATGAATCACGTACGTCAATCAGGGGTACCACTTTACTGGTGACAAAAAATGAACTTTTCGTCATATATCGTAAAATATTGCGCATATCAAAATATTTTTCAAATAAAAGTTGTAGAACTGGTAAAGTAGAGTATTTCCTTTTCTATACATTTTTATTGTAGAAGTAGCCGTTATTGAGAAAATCAAACAAAAACGTCTTAAATCGAGTTGAACTTACTTCTTGAAGTTACTTCTTCATTGTTGCTAACATAAACAATCTCACAAACAAACGTTTAATTTACTTACGTGTGCATGTACTATTTTTAAATAGGAGGAAAATGGATTATTTATGATGAAGAAAAGAACTTTAAAACGCTATTTCCCTTAAGCACAGGTATATGATTTCTTTCTAACACTCCATTACACGAAACGCGCCCAATTGTGATACGTTGTACACTTTTCTAACTTGTTTAAAACCTTTTTAATGAAAGATAATTCTTTCTGGAAATCTGACTGGTTGAGTGGCATTGTAAGCAGATATTTTTTGGCTAGGGCAATGCTGTGAGTCAGTAGGAATAAATCTGTTTGTGTTTGGTCACTGGCGTGGAGTATTTTCTTTTTTAAAAATATTTGTTTGGTTATTTGGAGGTTCCTCCTTACATTTTCAAAATTACTTATATTTCAATTTTACTTTTGAATTATATATATATATATCATATATCATAGATATATAGGACTGCCTCAGTTCACTGCCTCAAAGTCGGCGGAAGGGTTTTAACGGAGGCTAAATGGCGAAGCACAGTGCACTGTGAGACAGAATCCATAAAAGCGGAAAAAATTCTGAAATGAATTTATTCGGTGTTATGCGTTTACACTTGCAACAAGAAGGTGTGTTATGATTTTTAGGGCCACTTTTATCCATATGAATTACTATAGCGCGACATTAAAATCAAGAAAAGTGCGCGAAACCTGTAAGAGCAATACTGAAATAATTCTTTGGGTACCTAAGTGTATTGTTTTTGAACCAATTAGTGATAATTAGTGTTAAAGGAATGTTTTTGGGTGTTTTTAAATCACCATGGAACCATTAGTTGATTTTTGAGTCTACAAGATAAGACCACCTCTAAAAGCTCTTTATGCGCGTGGACGATTGTTTGAGATGGAATGGAAACGCCTATAAGCCGTAAGAGACATTTATCGGAATTTTTGTCGAAGCACGTCTATGAATTCTCGTCGGTTTGGGATGGACGTCCTCTCATCTGACACGCTGGAAAAAATACAGGGCGTGGGGGTCTCATTTAGAGTCCGGTAAGGAATATGAGAGCACATCTCCAACCTTTCAGTAAGAAAACAAAAGCCAAATCCACGTAAAAGACATACGTGCCCTTACCTTAACTCTCAGTTCTCAATAACAAGTTCTTCAATCGCGGAGCTAAAAGTAAATCAGTCACTCAAAACCAATTAACCGGGAAAGGTAAAACACCAGCTTTACTTGGGAGCGTCAAACGGCTGCTTGCTGACTGCTCCTGTAATTCCTGGAACCGATACGCATGCAGAGTGGCAGGCACACGCGTGGGGAGGAGGACGAGATAGTGGATGCTATATAGACATGGTGGCGGGCGTGCGCCCCCGGCGAGTAACGCGCTCACTCCGTTTCATTCTTGCAGTTCTCAGGCTAGCAGATATTAGCAGCTACGTTGTTTTGGCCCTCGTTCAGCATGATTCATGCTTGCGATTGAATCAAATTTCATGGCGGAATTCAGTGGAAATCCTGTTTGTTTCTCAACGAACGTGAAGTATAAATTTCACTCTGTGTGATAAATGTTAAACCGCAGATTTGAGCGTCTGCACACCAAATTCTTCTCTGTGGGGTTCAATGGGCAAATCGATTTGAAAGAGGACATATTTGAGCACTAAAAACAGTGGCACTTATATCCAGATCTTTCAGATACCATAAACAAGAAATCAGGGAATGTATGGTAGGTGCGGGACCATTATGGACAGAAACAAACGGATTTTAAAAACTTCAAATTTGATGGCGTGTGTGAGATCAATATGCAATGTCCACCAGCTTCCAATGGCTTCTCATGAAAGTTTGTACTATGGAGAATAAAAGCAGGGCTAATAGGAAGTGAAACAATAAACTTCGCAAAATATAATTTTTTCCGCCTTTTTCCGATTCTGACCCACAGTGCAGTGGTGTCCTCGGACACTGGTAGGTTCAACCATGCTGTGAAGTCTTTCTCCAATATCTCCGGCCAAAGTGAAAGAGGTACTCACCAACCCACTCTAGGCCAGCGTGCTGTTTTAAGGCCCACAATCCCACCATGACATGTACACCCATAAAAAACAGCCCTCAATCTCCGGAGGCTGCATTGCCTCTGACCGTGGCAGTGGTCAGGAACAAGGCGTGAAGGCAGAGGGTGCTAAGAATCCCCGGAAGTTAAACACCCACTGCCACTCTTTCTCATTCTTACCCAATTCCTTTAACCTCAACCTAACTACCTTTAACTGCCGGACTTTGTCCAGTAAAGATAAACTTCAAGAGCTCCAAGAACAACTGCCGAAGATCAAGCGGGACATTTTAGGGCTTAGTGAAGTGAGAAGAAAAGGTGAAGGTTTATAGGAGTTGAAGAGTGGGCATCTTTTTTATTACAGGGGAACTGACACAGGAAGAACAGGAGGAGTTGGATTCAACGTCAACAAAAAATTGAAGAATAATATCGTGGAAATGGAAAGTTCATCCGAGCGGGCAGCTAGACTAGTGCTTCAAATAAATAAAAGATATCAACTTCAATTAGTCCAAGTTTATGCACCAACGTCTTCATACTTGGATCAGGAAGTGGAAGATTTCTACCAAGAAGTTGGAGAACTGCACGACAAAGGAAACTGCCATCTAAAAGTGGTCATGGGTGATTTCAATACCAAGGTAGGAGAACAAAAGGAAGACGACAGCGCAGTTGGAAAATGGGGCTATGGAGACAGAAACGAACGAGGGGACCGACTTGTAGACTTTGCTGAATGTACATGTCTATATATAATAAACACCTTCATCAAAAACAGTCCCAGTAGAAAATGGACCTGGAAAGACCCCAATGGTACCAAAAACGAAATTGACTACATACTAGTCAATAAGAAGCAATTGGCTGAAGACTGTTCCGTCCTCAACCAGTTTAAAACTGGAAGCGGCCATCGCTTGGTAAGATGCAGAATAAAGTTCAACTCAAAGTTAGTAAGACAGAAGTTTATAAAGAAGCCTAAGTCTATTATCACCACGCAGGTGCTAGAAGAGCGAAAAGAAGAATTTCAGCTCCAACTGAAAAACTGATTCAGAGCTCTGGGAGACCAAGAAGTTGAATCACAATTTACAGAGATACTCAAGCAAACCGCTGAAGAAATAGGCGGAACAGTTAAAACAAAGCCAGAGAAACAGTTAACCAAAAAAAACAAGACTGCTAATGGAGAAAAGAAGGAAAATGAAAATTACTAATGATCCTAAAGAAATGATCCATTTTGCAAAATTAACAAAACTATAAGGAAGTGCATAAAGGAAGATGTGAAGAAATATAAATATGAGCTAATCGAGAAAATGATAGAAAACAATAGAAGCTAAAAGAAAATGAACAACATCTCTCCATCAAAAAGAGACAGCTGGTGGCCTTGATGCTAGAAGACGGCTCCATAACCCATAGTAGGAAACTAATCCTGAAACGTGTACAAGAATATTACACCATGTTGTATGATGATCCCCTAGGAAATGATGATGGAAACATGCCCACCGAAGAGGTCCTAGATATCCTTCCGGAAGAGGTGAGACAAGCAATCAGAAGTATGAAGAATGGAAAAGTATCTGGAGTGGATGGTATCACAGCGGAAGTATTCAAAGCAACGAGTAATCATATGGAACAGATTCTCGCTAACATTTTTACTTCGTGTCTGAGGTAGAAAAAGATACTATAAACATGGAACCACGCATGTATTATCCTTCTGCACAAGAAAGGTTCCAAAGAAGACTTGAATGACTACAAACCGATCAGCCTACTCCCAACAGTCTACAAAATATTCACCAAAATACTCACTATGCGCCTTCAAAACCATCTTGATTCTGCCCAACCCAGAGAGCTAGCTGGATTTCGCAGTGGGTATAGCACGATGGACCACATCCAAGTCGTGGGAGAGGTAATCGGTCGGACTAACGAGTACGAATTACCTCTATGTATGTGTTTTATCGACTACGGGAAAGCATTCGATTCTGTCCGAACTTCGTCGGTGTTACGTGCACTAAAGAAACAAGGAGTAGAAGAAACGTACATAACCTTGATCAAGAATATCTACGAAAATGCGACAACATCTGTCCAGTCTTTAAAACCGAAAAGGGAGTGAGACAAGGAGATACTATGTCCCCCAACTTATTTACAGCAGCTCTAGGGGAAGTATTCAAAACGCTGGACTGGGAGAAAAAAGGCATAAAGGCAAATGGTGAACATCTGTGTCACCTGCGCCTTGCAGATGATATCATACTGTTCGAAGGGAGCCTAGAAGAACTGAAGAGCTTGAGCAATCAAGCCGAGAAGCTGGACTTAAGATGAATCTTAATAAAACAGAGGTTATGTACAACTCCTTCAGAAATTCTGAGAAGATACATATCAACGGAGCAGAACTCGGAGAAGTTAACCAGCTATGTTTACTTGGGTCAACTCATCACTACTGATGGTTCGCTTCTTGGAGAAATCAACAGGAGAGTGAAGATGGCATTGAGTGCTTTTGGCCAGTATGGAAATATCTTTAAATCAAATATTCCAGTCTTCCTAAAAAGGAGACTGTATGACCAATGTGTTCTGCCTGTTCTGACATATGGTTGTGAAACATGGACCATGAACGCCAGAATGATACAGCACCTGCAAACAACACAGAGGAGCATGGAGAGATGCATGTTAGGGATCACCCGAAGAGACCGCAAGAGGAACGGCTTGGTAAGAAAGAAGGGAATCTGTGGCGTGATTAGAAGAGTGAAGGTGCTAAAATGGCAGTGGGCGGGCCACATTGCTAGAAGAAATGACCAGCGTTGGACGTCCAGTGTCATCGAATGGATCCCAAGAAAAATCAAGAGACCGAAAAGAAGACCGAAAGACAGGTATGATAGAGAGCTTGTTAAGTTCTTGGGACAAATTTGGAGGAGGGAGGCAATTGACAGGGAAAACTGGAAGAGTCTGGGGGAGGCCTTCATCCTTCAGTGGACTGAAAATGGCTGATGATGATGATATACGTAAGCGAAAGTGGCACGCGCGGAGGTTTTGAGATTCTGAATATTGTTAAAGAATGGCACGCAACAGATAACAATTGTCGAGCTGTGGTCTACACGATGTTCTCCTCGGAGAACGAGTCCGCAATAAAATATTCCACTTCCGGGTGGAGAGAAAGAGAGAGAGTGAGAAGGGGGGAGGAAGGGAGAGGGAGAGAGAGAGAGGGAGGTAGGGAGAGGGAGATGGGGTGGGAACGAGAGAGGGAGAGGGGAGGGAGGGACGGGAGATGGAGGGGAGATGGAGGGGGAGAGGAAGAGGGAGAGTGGGAGAGAGGGAGAAAGGGAGAGGGAGAGAATGGGAGAGAGGGGGAGTGAGGGGGATGGAGGGGGTAGAGGGAGAGAGAAAGAGGGAGGGAGGTAGAGGCAAAGGAGGAGGTGGGGAGAGACAGAGAAAGGGGGGAGAGGGAGGGGGGAGAGAGAGGGTGAGGGAGGGAGGGGGAGAGTGTGTGAGGGGGGAGGGAGGGAGAGAGAGAGGGGGGACGGAGAGGGAGAGAGAGAGAGGGGGGGAGGGAGAGAGAGAGAGAAATTATTTCCACAAAGCAGGAGAGCAACGACCTTTTACTATTTATAGTCACGAGAGAAAAAGGCGAAAAACCTCAAAATACTTCCTTTCTCCTTTTGTGTGGCCATTTTGCGAGCAGTTAATGTTGCGCTCGATTTGTTGTGTAAATTCATCATCAATATCCTGCTTTCTGCGCGTCTACCGCGACGACTAATATTTCATCGTCGGCTTATTTTGTCTTCGGAGGAACATTTTATATCCGAGTAAATTACAAACGGCACGGATGTGAAGGATTTTTTTACATTTGATATTTTACAGCAAATCGTTTATATGCAAAGCTCGGAAGTAATTTATTTGTTGGACGTTCTTCCATTGGCTCGGCTTTATTCACCTTTAAAAATGAAGAACTATATAGATTGGGTTTGAAGTGTACCTCTTTCGAGTTATCTTTTATTTTCCGGAACTAGAAAATGCATAAAATTCGTGTCTGGATGTATCGTGGGCGCAGAGCGTGGTGAATGAAACGTAATTTTTCTGCACTTTGATGGATGGCATTTCATCAAATGCCGTCCAAGTTTCGCCGATTAGTCTCCAAAATAGAGGCACGGTTGTCATTTATTCGTCGCTCAAGTTTGCCTTACATATTATTATCTCAGTTGCCAAAATATATGTACCTACTCAGTTATACCCTTTTCTTGTGGGACTCGTTTAACTGTAAAAGAAATTGGACAGACTGATTTATAAATGGAAGATTTAGATAACGAGAAGTCTAGTCTATTTTACCTATTATTATTAGCGTATGTTGCCCTCACCTCAATCTCTAGTATGTGTAGCCCTATTTTTTCCTTAAACTTTGTTTTTTTTAGCTATTATAAATCATTATTAGTTTACTTCCCACCTATGTATTTTTATGTTTTAAACGGGATGCGTTCACAAATGTGAACATATGCCATATTTATCACTTAACAAATTATGAATTGAGAAATGTAGACTCATAATTCACACCTCCATTAAGTATGTTGCGGAACAACTGATTTAGAAATATGTCGCGTTTTCCGAAATATTTCGGAGTGTAATTGTGGCGCAGAAGTCGATTCGTCTGAGAACAGCATATAGGTACCTACATGCGCGATGTACTTTTTAAACGACCGCCGCGCTTGGTAAAATCGATATCGGATGTCTGTTGATCAAACAAAATATTTTCATGAATTTTACTCGAGGTTTATCAGGCTCCTCTGATGTTTATTTCAACTCGTGTTGTTGACTGCGACAACATTACGAGGGTCATACGTCATTTCTGTTCGTTCATTCAGAAAATAAATCGAGTTTTGATGTTGGAATCGATTTTCTCGAACCGTATTTTTTCCGTGACGTCATGCATAGCAAATACTGCTCAACATCCTGTTTGTTTTGGAGTTTTCACGGATAATGCAGGAGCGCGTGCTATGTTTGAACAGCTGTCAATTATGGTCTTATATAGTCGTGGTGTGACAGGAGAGAATTCGAGCTGAATATCACATAGGATTCTATCCTGTGTGCGCCTCGCCCACTCTTGTGTCACATGCCTCCTCCCTACGTCACTTCACTCCTTCCTCCAGTCGCGGCGCCAAGAGCTAACCCAATAACTTAAGTTTGCTTTACTCATTTATCTCAAATATGATGAACGATTGTAAGAAATTAGGTGACTCGTGACGAGAAGTATCTGCTGACAAATACCGACTTCGCTCCATTTTAAAATAAATAATTTTAGTCCGTTGCTTGTTTAGTCAGAATTGGTGGTTTTAAAAATTAATCTTACCCGCTGAACATTTCTAAGCACTCGTTGTCACCTTGGATGTAATACACACTGTGTCCAAAAGGACGTCTATTCGTCTCTCCTGCTAATCTATCACGAATGATCGATCCTATCGTAGAATTTTAACAATGTATCTCATCTATCACTACAAATATTGCCTCAACATTTCCGTTTAGTTCCGCGAATTTCACCATCTTTCTGTCGCATGCATACAGATGTCTTCCTTTCGGTCTCTTTCGGTTCCTTAGATATCTATCGTTGACCTTTTCTTCTTCCAACATGACATTGCCGTTTTTAAAGAAGTCCTTTTAATTAGGTCGCACACCACTGTTTTCGCTTGAAGTCGTTCCTCTTAGCGTTTTCTCGAGTAACCCTGCGCTTGGATATTTCCATTCTGAACTGCGTTGTTTTCAGGCTGTGGATTAATCTACCGCTCCTGATCATTGTTCCGCAACAATTCCTTTAAATCAACAGGAATCACAAGTCATGCAATTACGACAAACTGCGACTCTCTCGAGTCCTTTTCCATCGATTACTGCTCTGACGGAGACTGAATATATAAACCTCGGTTTTGTTAAGATTAACATTAAAGTTAGACTGTATATATGTATATGTATATATGTGTATGTATATATATATATGTGTGTGTGTATGTATGTATGTGTATATATATACATATATATATATATGTCTCTCCGTCGCTGAAGAAGGGCCTCAGCCCGAAAGCTCCATTTTTGTGTCGTGTATATATATATATATATATACAACATATATACATATATATATATATATGTATATATATATGTGTATATATATATGTGTATATATATATACATATATATGTGTATATATATATACATATATATATACATATATATATATGTCTCTCCGTCGCTGAAGAAGGGCGTCAGCCCGAAAGATCCATTTTTGTGTCGTTTTTGTTTTTTTGTGTTTTTCGTGTGTCCTCAGCACTCCCAGCGGCTCCTCAGTCTAGGTAAGTGTCCACTGGGCTTCCTCCAACACCTTGTTGTTACCTTTATATATATCTGTGTGTGCGTGTGTGTGGGTGTGTATATATTTAGGGCAACTAGGTGTTGAAGGAAACCCAGTGAACACTTACCGGAAGTAGAGCCGCTGGGGTGTTGGAGAGACACATTTGTACAGGTTAGAGCTTTCGGGATGATCCCTTCGTCAGCACAAGAGAGACATGCCAGATATATCATTTAATTGGAATTTTGTTACCTACTGATGACAGAAACCCAAACTTTTTAAAAATTTATTTTATGGGCGATGCACAGGCTGAAGCACAAAGAAGATCCGATATTTCTGGTAATACTGATGTCAGTTTAATTACAGTCTTACAGCAAATGTTGCATGAACATAATTCTTATGTACGTGATTTTAAAACAGCTCTACAAAGCATGCCTCCTGAGAGTCATAATTTTAAATTTATCATCCACGCCGACAGACGACCTGTCGGGGAACACAGAGGTATGTACAACGCTCTCACGACAAATGAAGTCGTAGTTCTCATCGTAGGACAAGAATTTGGTAGGCGCGTTATAGTTTTAAAGGCCCGATACAAATCCATCCAGCGAATTAGTGAACCACACAGATCTTATGATGCTCTACTATACCCGTTAATGTTCAGTCGCGGTGAGGATGGGTGCAGTAAATGCATACCACAAGTTAATCCTATTCCTGGGGCTCCAAATGCGGCTAAAACTGTATCGGCGATGAATTTTCATGGGTATCGAATGATGACGCGGCGGGGACAGTTCAGTCCTCTTCATTATTTCAGAGCCTTACTAAATCAGTTCTGGGTGGATATGTACGCAAAAATTGATTCAGAACGACTTCAATTTATAAGGGCTAATGAAAGTACTATAATAGTCGAAAATTATATAGATTTGCACGATGCAATTAACAATAACGAAAACTTGTCCGACTTGGGACAGTTAGTTGTTTTGCCTTCGTTTTTCACAGGAGGGCCAAGATACAAGCACGAACTTACACAAGATGCCATGGTGTACCTAAGGAATTTTGGCCGGCCGGATCTTTTTATTACCTTTACATGCAATCCTAAGTAGCCAGAGATAACAGAAAACCTATTTCCTGGGAAAATACCACATGATCGTCATGATATAATAAGTCGAGTGTTTCATCTAAAAGTACAGAAACTTATGGGTTTCATAGTAAAGAATAAAATTTTTGGCGAGACCATTGCCAAAATGCATACTGTGGAATGGGAAAAAGGAGGCCTTCCGCATGTGCACATTTTGATCTGGTTAAAAGACAAAATTAGGACCAACCAAATAGATAAAATAATAAGTGCTGAAATACCAAATGCACATGAAGATCCTTTGTTACACGATATCATAAAAAAGAATATGATACATAGCCCATGTGAGCCTCTTAATCCTAACTCTCCTTGCATGCAATCTGGGAGGTGCACTAAAAAATTTCCGAAAGCTTTCCTCGCTGAAACCCAAACGGGAGAAGATTGGTATCCAAAATACAGGGGCTACACAGCAGTGTTGACCTCACATCACGGTCTTTCTGTCACCGTTGATAATCGATGGGTTGTACCATATTGCCCCGTACTTTCCAGAGCGTTTAATGCTCACATCAATATTGAGTACTCTAATTCAGTTAAGTCTATCAAATATATATGCAAGTATGTCAATAAAGGCTCTGATCAGGCTACATTTTCATTGGAAGGAGGAATATTCGAAATTAATACTTAGCTAACCGGGCGATGCCTGAGCACATCTGAAGCTATATGAAGGATCTTTGCTTTTCCAATCCACGAAAGAGCACCAACAGTAGTCCACTTAGCAGTCCATCTCGAAAATGGACAAAGAGTGTATTTCACTCCTCAAAACGATCATACTAGAGTGCAAAACCCCCCCAAAACAACGTTAATGACATTTTTCGAATTATGCTGCAAAGATGACTTCGCGAAGACTTTATTGTATCATGAGGTACCTAGCTATTACACTTGGGGTGATGGAACATTTACGCGAAGATGACAAGGCGCATTTGTGGAAGGATATCCTGGCGTAAAGAAATCCAACGCTCTTGGCAGGGTTTACACAGTGCATCCCAACAATTCGGAATGCTACTACTTGAGGATGCTACTGCATGGAGTGCGAGGTCCGGAATCATTCAGTGCTTTAAAAACTGTAAATGGTGTCTTACACAAAACATTTCAAGCAGCTTTCCAGGCACGTGGGTTGCTTGAAGACGACCAACACTGGGACAAAACTTTAGAGGAAGCGGCATCGTTTCAACACTCTTCCAAACTACGCGACCTGTTTATAATAATTTTAGTTTTTCGCCATCCATCACAGCCACTGTCACTGTGGGAGAAGTATACAAATGAATTATCAGAAGACATTCTCCTGCGTACACGTAGACAATTTCCAGATATTGACGTCGACTTTAGTGAAAACATATATGGACAGGCTTTAACAGTGATTGAAGACCACGCCTTTGCACTGAGCGGAAAAAATCTCACACTTTTGGATTAGCCTTCGCCTAGCCGGGAAGATAATAATATCAACCGTGAATATTTACGCGAGACCTCATATAACGTCCAGGAATTACAGCAATATTTAATTGACAACGAAAAGTTACTGGTCAATGACCAAAGAGACGCTTATACGAAAATACTACAAAGTGTTTATGATGGGGCTGGTGGTATTTTCTTTCTCTTTGCACCCGGTGGTACAGGTAAAACCTTCCTTATAAATTTACTACTGGCCAAATTAAGGTCGGAAAAAAAGATTGTGCTCGCCGTTGCATCCTCAGGTTTAGCGGTGACATTATTACAAAATGGCAGAACCGCTCACGCAGCATTCAAACTTCCTCTGAATATATGTCACACAGAAACTCCTGTTTGCAGTATATCGAAACAAAGTGACACAGGAAAAGTTCTTAAAGAATGTAGACTCATAGCCTGGGATGAATGCACAATGGCGCATAGAGTATCTGTAGAAGCTTTAAATAGAATCCTTAAAGACATACGTGGCAACGACCAGATGATGGGCGGAATTACTGTGCTATTCGCCGGCGACTTTCGGCAAACCTTACCTGTTGTGTCAAGGGGAAACAGGGCTGATGAAATTAACGCCAGTCTTAGATCGTTCCTTTGTGGGCGGAGGTAACGAGGTTGAGCCTGAAGACGAACATGCGTGTTCATCTGGGTGGTGGTGAGTCTGCAGGGCGATTTGCGGACGTATTGTTGAGCATAGTTGATGGCAAGTATCGTCCAACTGATAACAATGGAAAGATGCCGATTGTGCCGGAATTAGCAACGGTTTTGGACATTGTGCACGATTTAATACAGAGTATCCAGACATATCTGAAATTGTGTTGGCTAAAAGAACGTATTGTTCTTACTCCCAAAAACGATAGAGTGGCGCAGATAAATAACTTTATTCTCTCAAGCTTTCAGGCAGAACAGTGTACCTACAAATCTATTGACACAATGACAGACATACGCGAAGCTGTTAACTACCCAGTTGAGTTTCTGAACTCACTAGAGCCACCAGGGTTTCCTCCTCATGAACTCAAATTAAAAGTCGGCTCACCTATAATACTGATGCGAAACCTAAGCGCTCCGAAACTTTGCAACGGCACTAGACTGCGAGTAAAATGCTTAAGAACAAATTTAATAGAAGCAGAGATAATAACAGGCTGTGCGATCGGAGAGATCGTGTTTATCCCAAGGATACCCATGATACCTACCGACTATCCTTTTGAGTTTAAACGATTACAGTTCCCGGTGAAACTATGCTTCTCTATGACAATCAATAAATTACAAGGTCAAACTCTCAAACTCGCTGGAGTGGATTTAGAAAATGAATGCTTCTTCCATGAGCAGCTGTATGTCGCGTGTTCTCGAGTTAGCTCGGAGAAAAACTTATTTATTTACGCGCCATAGGCAAAAACTGCCAATGTAGTTTATAGAGAAGCTTTGAAGTAATTCGGACATTTCTAATTACCTCATCGGCGATTCCCGAATTCGTGGCACCCCGACATCCACCCGGGCGAAGCCGGGTCAAAATGCTAGTATATATATATATTGTGAAAATCTTTTTGGCTGACATTTAGTCACTTCATTTTGATTTCTTTTATTTTAGAAGTGTTTACTTCCCAAACAGTTGATGCATTAGAAGAAATAGAAAGTATGTTATGTAAACCATATTATTTATCCTTTAATTAATATGAAATTTATTTACAATATGTTTGCAGGAATAAAATTCAAATGTGAGATATATTCTGTATGTATGAATATTTTGTTTGATATTAATTACTGGATAGCTCCTTACAGTTAAAATTCATTTATTTAGCCTCCTTTTGTAACACGGAATTAACGGCCGAATAATGTTAGTTCCACGACATAAAGATAGATGACTATTAACTTAGGTTGCAGACGTACCAAGATGTATTTCGCGCTTCATCGCGTAGTTTCGAAGTAAAGAGAAGCATCGGCGATGACTCCATCTTGTGCCACAGCATATGACGCCTTTCTTTACTCATATCCACGCGACAAAATCGCATTGCGCGTGTGGCACTCTCCTCTGTCTTATCTTTGTTCTCCGTATTTCTCCCACTGTGTCCTCCCACCATCCCTCTACCTGCTCCCATCCCATCGACACCTCTTTTGCCATGCCGACAAGGCCTTCATCCTCGCTATGGGAGGGGGAGTTGGGTGGGCACCCTCTTTTCTCCCTTCGCTTCCGCAATATGCCACCGGGAGCGTGACATCGCTATCCTTTCTTGTTCCCTGCTTCTTTGCTTTCGTGTCGCGAGGTCACCTGTCGCAATTGTCGGCACTTCCGTTCTTTCGCGCCAGAAAAATCTTGTTAATTGGCGCCCTTCGAAGATGGCGCAAACTTTTTCGAGCCTTCTAAAAAAAAAGTCGACCAAGACTAATGAGGTTGTTTTATTTTACATTTCCTTTGTTAACATATTTACGTACAAAAGCAATGCTTGTGCTAACATTTTTATTAGAATTTTATAAATATATTTTTCGTTCGCGATAAGATCGATACGCATATAATATCGACTGAATCAACTTTTCGTGAAAACAAATGCAAATTGTAATAACATATTCGTTAAAAAATAAATTAAAACCTTAATGCGTGTAAGATTAACATATGGTAAATATACTTCTACTAAAAATATATGACGCGGAAGAATTTATATCACGATAATTCGAAGTTCATTCGACGAATATCAAATCAGCATCATCCGATGAAGCAGACAACCGACCGTCTCCATTTCGCATTGTGTGTGCTTTTCCAAGCGAATTTACAAACAGTGTATAATTCAGTGGTCTCCAACCTTTTAGAGTAAGTGGGCCACGTTGAATTATCAAATACGTGGCGAGGATCGCATAGGTATATGACAATTGAATGTGTAGCGAGGGCCACACGTTTGAAACGAGAAGTGAAACAAAGTATTTATAAATTCTCCGTCATTTTATTATCTTGGAGCCAAAAAATTGAAGTTCAGCATCACAAAATTAAATAAACTAGAAAACACCAAACTAATAAAAATAAAGATAACATGAAAAGGAACGTCACAATAAATTTCAGGAATCTAAACCTATAATTTTTAAGAGAGTATATTAATTGACGAGTGAATCAAAATACTACGGAATCGTTCTAAAGAGCCAATGCCAAATGTGTTTGGGCATTCTCGGTGTTAGGGCGGTAATCATAGTTATAAAGTGTGGAAATTTTGAAATTAGTTGGAATGAGTCACATATGCGAAGGTGATATATTTATGGAAAAAAAATAAATTCAATTTAATTTTGAATCGAAGTATTACGTATGTAAGGTAGTATATTTTATCATTATAGTTAACTCATTCATATAATTACTCAGCAGCCTAATTTGTCCGTAACACAAAATGACCCCTGAGGTCGCGGGTGGCCCTTGAAGTGCAGGTCGGCGACCCCTGATATGTATAATGTGATATTGAATCTACTCTGCTGACAATAAAATTATAAGGCATACTCTGACATACACATCATGTCCATTCTATCCAAAGAATTTTAATATCACCAAGACTACCGAATAATTATTGTAAGATTCTGAGCACTTCGATGGTAAATGAATGAAAGGAATTTACGTCCACGTATCTTTTACCAGAACGTCGATGAAAATTGAAATCCAAGCCGTGGGCGTCTGCAAACGAGCGAGCGACTCCCGGCCATACACCCATGCGCAAGGCTATTTCTGCCCGCTCGCACCTTTTGGAGCACCAACCCTTTTATCCTCCATTATTCCTCTTCCCCTTCTCTCCCCTCACCATCCCAATGAGAGAACGCAGGCATCCGTTCCCGGATACTTCATCTTCCGGACACCATCACCTGCTACTTTCGGTGAGAAATTCCTCGAATCGAGGCTTTTGGGTTTGGCAGAGAGGCAGTTTTCGAAAGAGGCTGAGAGGATATATAGAGAGAGATATGGAAGAGGGGAGGGGAATATGCAGGGGAGCTTGCCTTTCCCTGGCAGACGATGCGCCTCTAAAAGCGCGCTCCCGAGGCGCGCACTGGCGCGTCCCCGTCACTACTCCATTTCGCTCGACCCGAGCGCCTCTCTATATTTGACTGAGCGGACGTTTCGGAGCTCCGCCGCCTCACGGCGCTGCTGTTCACGCGGACGAACTTTGTTGCGTTCGTCTTAAGCCTCCATCTGGACGAAGGGCGGCGATATTCGAGAGGAAGGAATATTCGTCCACGGAAAGGACCGACGACAGTTCTATTTCTGTGACCGGGATCCGTCCCGCGAGGATTTACTCCTCTCCCGGTAGCTCGCTAGATGTCGGGGCAGTTACATCTCCTGCCTGTTGCTATTATAATCTGCTACTACGCGTATTTCGCACTCTGATTATTATTTGACATATTATGGTTTTTAGCATTGTGGTAGCGAGTGTTTAAGACTACATGCGTTACAGACGACGCAATTTACAAAAATTGTAATATTATCTTTTAATAGTGTCATTCGGCTGTTATTTGTTGCGATACGTATCTAAGTTTCTCGATTCCCTTCATATCATGTCGTAGGTCTAAAGCTGGCTTTTGACGGAAATAGTCGATTCTTGGAGAGAGAGGTGTAAAAGCGAACGTCGGGAAAGCGCTGAAAGGCATGCATTCGGGATGTTTTTTATATTTAAAAATGGTTAATTTACGAGAATGAGTGGAGCAGTGTGAGGAATGAAAGCGTCACTTAAATGAGGAAATTCAGGCGATGACGTGAATGATTTATGTCCAGAAGCCACACATGTTGACTTTAATTTTCGGAAAATTCATACTTTCCCTAGCAATTAAAGTGAAAGTGCCAACTTATTTGTAATTTACTAGCGTTTATATTTGACTGACATTCAATAAAATAAGCGGAAAGTTTAAAAAATAAATCATTAGCAGTATAAGGATAAGAGGAAGGAAACACTTTCTGTGGAAT
Organism: Uropetala carovei; assembly: GCA_036926305.1. Lineage (NCBI taxonomy): Eukaryota > Metazoa > Arthropoda > Insecta > Odonata > Petaluridae > Uropetala > Uropetala carovei. Next base: position 205,282 of record JAXCHB010000220.1, on the reverse strand, counting down.
ATGCCATAAAAGATACTCGAAAGGCGATTTGAAGCTTTTGGATTCGTTATTTCCCTCTTTAGCAAGAATCAGACATGAAATGATGGATATATGTTAATTTATATTAGTACTAATATACATAGCTATTGCTCTGTAACGAAAATAAAACAAGTTAGGAAAGTGTACAGCGTATCACAAATGTGCGCGTTTCGTGCAATGGAGTATTAGAAAGAAATGATATAGCTGTATGTAAGGATAATATCGTTTTAAAGTTCTTTTCTTCATCATACATAATCCATTTTCTTCCAGTTTAAAAATATTGCATGCACACGTAGGGAAATTAAACGTTTGTTTGTGAGATTGTTTATGTTAGCAACAATGAAGAAGTAACCATGCAAGAAATTTTCCAAGTTCAACTCGATTTGAGACTTTCTTGTTAGAGTTTATGGATAACGGCAACTCCTACGATAAAAATATATAGGAAAAGAAATACTCCATTTTATTAGTTCTACAAGTTTTATTTGAAAAATATTTTGATATGAGCAATATTTTACGAGATATGACGAAAATTTAATTTTTGTCCCCAGTAAAGTGGTATCCCTGATTGGCGTACGTGATTCATTTTTGAGATTTTCCTATTATATTTGATTGAAAGTCCTTAATATCAAATTTCATGAAAATCCGTTCAGTAGAAGCCGAGAACGAGCATGCGGACGGACGGACGGACCGACCGACGATAATAGGCGCTCACGCTGTAAGCGAAACGCGCCTAAAAAGGGTTTTTAAAAAATTTTCTAAGTTCAACTCGAATTAAGGCATTCTTGTTTGATTTTTTTGATAACGGCTACTCCTACGATATAAATGTATAGGAAAAGAAACACTTTAATTTACAAGTTTTATTTGAAAAATATTTGACATGAGCAATATTTTAGGAGATATGACGGAAATTTCATTTTTTGTCACCATTAAAGTGGTACTCCTGATTGGCTTACGTGGTTCATTTTTGCGATTTTGTATTATCTTTAATCGTAAGCACTTAATATCAAATTTCATGAAAATCCGTTCGGTAGAAGCCGAGTACGAACATGCGGACGGACGGACAGACAGGCAGAGAGACGGACAGACCGACGCCAATGGGCGCTCACGCTGGCGGCGAAACGCGCCTAAAAATGGATTATGATATCGCCAAAGATAATAATTCGCCAAAGTCATATCATATCAAAGGACTATTGAAGTTTGTCCCCACGAAATAAATTTTCAAAGAAAATTTGTACAATTTAAAATTACTTCTCGTATTGCATATTATTTACGACGAATGAAGAAAAGTTATTAATAAATCTTATTAAAGATTATACGATTTTAGTGAAACCGGTCTTGATAATACTATATTAGAAGAATTTAAAAGATTTTATTCTCCATGAATATTCGCTCTTTACAAGAAGTTTATATTCGACTTTTATGCAGTACTCTCGCATAACGTTTTTCTGCGCATTTGATGAATCTGCGATTTTTCTTGCACAAATGTGCGTATGAAGGCCGATGAGGTCTTAGTTATTTTAACAGGACGTGACGTGGCGTACTCGTGCTCACAGTGGCGTGGGACATGTCTCTCTCTGTCTCCATATTATATTCCCTCCTTCGCAGTCAACCCGTCAGCAGAGTGACGTGATTCCGGCGTATCTCTTCAGATTCCAGCGACTGGATGAATTGCGGCTGTAGATCATAATCATCATCCTGGGAATACCCTATATAAGCCTCCTCCTCTCCTGACCCTCTCTTTCTCTGACCCTTCCTCATCCACACGCTTCTCTCTCATCCTCCTATTGTTTTCAGCGGTATCAAGGCAGGCTCATTGATAATAGTCCATGAAGTGTAAGGATTCAGTCTTTTGTTCGGCTAATCTGATTCTCACCCGCTTTCACTTTTGCTTTAAACGAAATCTTTCGGTGTATAGAATGGGGTTTCCCTATGGTTTGGCTAAGTCAAGTTGATTTATAATACACCGTTGTGCTCACAGCAATACCTAAATAAGCGCGGTGTAATATTTTAAGAGTGTAAGGTAAATAGAATCTTTTTATTTTTTATATATATTCGTGTAATAATTATGCAATTCCATTAATTGAGGAACTTATATAAACCAATATGCGCACTTTCTACATCTACATCAATACCCTGCAAGCCGCCAGAGCGTTTGGCAGGGGGTGTCACAACATCAAGTGAACTCTAACTAATTCCTCTGTTGGACTGTCTTATCGTGTCTGGGAAAAAGGATCTGTAGTACTTCTCTGTTCTATCGATTGTTTCGACATATTTTCTCCTGCACTCTGATCTAACATTACGTTCACTAACACCGATGGGGACGACTATGCCGCGTACTTCTTCAACGAATTCGGAGCTTTCGAATTTTTCAAATACTTTCCTTTTGTATTCAATTCTTCTACTCTTCAACGTCTGCCATTTCAGATCCCTCAATATCTCTGATACACTCGCATCATACCGATATTCTCCTTTTACAGATCTAGCCGCTCTACGCTGAACCATTTCGAGCTCCCTAGTTAGGCCCTCCTCGAAAGGGTCCCAGACGGCGCAACAGTATTCCACGACGGGTCTTATTAGGGAAAAGTATGCGATTTCCTTCACATTCGAGGGGCATCCCCGCAGGACTCTAGAGGAAAGCCCTTGAATTCTGTTTGCCGATGCTATAACGGTTTTGATATGCTCTCTACTAAACAAATTGCTACTGAGAGTTACTCCTAGGTATTTGTAGCTATTGACGTATTGTAGCTTTAAATCAGATATTTGGTACGGGTAACGGTTGAAATTCATGTAGCGCGTGAAGTTCATTTCGGCGCATTTCTTTATATTCAGGTCGAGTTGCCAATCTTTACACCATTTCGTAATAGCCTGAAGTTGCTTTTGCAAATTCTCCTGATCGTGTATTGTGTTGATTTCTCCATACACAAGTGTGTCATCCGCGAAGAGTCTAACTTTACACTTTATATTATCCGCTAAATCATTTATATATATCAAGAATAACAGAGGTCCGATTACACTTCCCTGAGGCACGCCGGAAGTCACTTTGACGACGTCTGATGCAACTCCATCGAGAACTACTCTCTGGGTTCTGTCGGAAAGAAACCAGGCGATCCAATTTACAATTTTCTCGTTAATTGAATAAGCCCTTAATTTATGAACTATTTTCACGTGAGAAACGGTGTTGAAGACTTTCCTGAAGTCTAAAAATACTGCATCGACTCCTATTTCTTTATCCGCTGCTTTCACATTATCTTGTGTGAGTAGAGCTAACTGAGTCTCGCATGACCTGCTTCTATTAAGCGCATCTTTGCTTTCGAGAAATCGCATTATTGAGCTACCGATAATGTGCTCAAAAACCTTACAGAAGATTGACGTCAACGATATAGGGCGGTAGTTCTCCACTTTTAATTTACTTCCCGTTTTATGTATTGGTGTAACGGGGGCTGTTTTCCATATCAAAGGAACTACTCCTCCATCTAAAGATTTTGTGAATAGAATCTTAAGGTACGGAGCTAATTCGTTTGCTAACGAGTTTATAATGAATGCAGGTATGGCTTCAGGCCCTGGCGATTTTCTTTTATGGACCTGACTTAGTAATTTAACGATACCTCTTTCGGATATTTCTATGTCGCTCATATTTGAGTCTATACGAGTAGGGAAATCAATGAAATCACCGCTGTCTGTTGTGAAGCAATTTTCGAAGAACCGATTTAACATACTAGCCTTAGTAAATGAATCGTGCACACTTTCACCGTTGTCTGTACGTAGAAGAGGTACTGTGGACTGACCTCGAATTTCTCGCACGTACGACCAAAATTCTTTCGAGTCGTTTTTGAGTGAATCGGAGAGTGTCGTGGATCGGTAGGCGTCAAATTCCTTACGCGCTTCGTCTCTTGCAGATTTACGACTATTTCTGTATATTAAATACTTGTTCGCTTGATCCCTGGCAACTTTAACTAAGTGGCTAAAATCAGCCTGTTTCCTTCGAATGCTTCGGCAGTTCATAATAATAATTTTTATTGCGTTTTCTACGGGTATTTTCGTTCTGGATTCCCCCGCCACTTGATCTAACAATTTTATTTTTCTACATCTCACTCTACCTTTTATCAGAACTCCTCCTAAAAGGTAAAAGCTGGAACAACCAAATTTGGTACGATTCCTCCTTACATCTTAACTTAGTGAATGGTTAACCAAACATTTTTTTATTGGGTTATTTTTAGTCCATTGTCCAATTTCAATAGGCCATAAGAGTAGCATGGGTTTCTGTGCAAGCCAGTACAAAAATACTTTTTTAAATTATTTAAAATTAACATACGAACTCGGGACAAAAACTGTTATATAGAAAAAAGAATGGAGTTGCTCATTCTTGAAAGCAGAATTAAAATCTGTGCCGAATTAGCTTCAATAATTGTTTGTAATCACATCAAAAGGCTTTTTATTCTCGCGCAGTTTTTATTTAACCCGGCTAGAAACCTGAGAAAATTTCCTCACGATCATCCGCCGGGAAAGTTTCAGATCTTTATTTTCCCATAAGTTTACACGTAATTTTCGATTTTTTAGAGTGCAAGATTTTCTTCTTTCACTCATCTAAATAGGTAATTGCGGACAGGTTTTCTTCATTTTTGCTTTATTCGACGGTTAAAACTGTGTACTATCTTATTCTTACGATGTTTACATGTTACACGGTCGGTCTTATTGTTAGATTCACTAACTCCGTTGAAATTCAAAGGGCAGTTATGCTAGTGTTTAATATTTTCTGGGTCCTGTAGACAATTTGAAAGGTATAGCCGAAAGGACAGAGTCGTTGTATGTGTTGTAATTCGGAAAGCCAATGTCGATTTCTAATTTCCCTCCTAAAAGGTTTAAGACAAATCGAAGCGCATATGTTGGTACCTCTCACTCTCCCTTCAGTTTCCTTCCTCCCCCACCCTCTAACTCGCCTGTTTCCTAACTCCGTTGATATGTATCGTAGAATTTCGTTTAAAAAACGCCAATAATCAGCATTTTCACCGCAATGCAATGGTGTAACTTTCAATCGTCTTATTTGCAAAAATATTACAATTTTGCAATGATAGATCGGTAATTTCACCACCCGCTGTTAGGGTAGACTACACCGAGCTATGGTCGGGGCCTGAGTCCGAGCAAGGGATGCTAATGACGGTCTACCGCAAGAGCAGGTATTCTTCCAAAACATGGCCCCGGATCTGAGACATGAACCCTACATTCTTCTGATTTGTAGTCGAACGCCTTATCCATTGGGCTAAAGATTAGGGTTGCCAACTGGTCTTTTTGACCCGGAGTCTCCGGGTGAAGCAATGTTTCTCCGGGCTCAGGGTTTAACAATAATTTCTCCGGGTCAGTGTTAGTAGTGGAAGTAAAAATTTTGCCGTGGTTCTTCTTACACAAACATACCAAAAGTCGTCGAGCATTTGCTTAGAAAATGTTGATTTTAATGAAGAAATGCACTTTTTACGTGTTTTTTCTTTGAAATGAGGAAAAAATGGTATCTTTGACGAAATATAACATTTTCTTAAGATCCAAAGGCACCCTCATCGTAATATTTTGATTAGCAATTGGATTTCCTCGAATTTCGAGTAAATAATGTTTTTACAGTTTTAAATAAATATGACAATACAAATTTTAACACCTGAAAAAAATTCTCCTAGATAACTACTTTTATACATTTTGATCTCGCAAAGAGGTGAGAATAACGCATTTATTTACACTACTTATGCATAACGAAATAAATAATATTTCAATTGATAACTGAAAATGTATTGATAAAATTTACAATACATTTTAATTAGAAACTCGTGAATACATAACAGAAAAATCGACAAAATAGGGGTTTCTCCAAAATCTCCGAGTTTCAGACTAAAATCTCCGGGTCATGAAGGTCTTACAGTTGGCAACCCTACTAACGATGTCATAGGCGATTTCGCTGATTCTTATTAATTGAAATTGCTTACGTGAAAATGAATCTTTAATAGAGATTCAGCTTTTACGTTTCTTTGTTTCCTAAATAGGTTTTAGATCAATTTCAACAATTGTGCTGGATAATTTTGTGAATTTAAAATTTAAATAACATTTAATTATTACTAATTGTAAGATAATAATAAGTAATTCGAATTCACAACAGCGCCAAACATTGGAATTGTAATTTATGGATTTTAAATTAGTTTTTCGTTTGCGTATAACTCTCGTATTCCTGCTGCTAAATGTTTCCGTTCTGTTGGAGAGAAAAGAGTTGTGTGTGCGCTCAGATAAATAAAAGTTGGTTTTTAAAAATACATTTTTTTAAACTTTCGACTTGTTCGCATATATGATCTTGGTTTTGGAATCTTCAGTTTTTTCCAGAAATGAAACTACTGCGGACAGCGTAGTTTATAGTTACATGTCGTATTTGTGGACTTGAAACTTTATTAAAACACTTTCGAAATTACAATTTATGGTAGGGACTCTTCCCCGCATTGTATTCGCTGTCTGATATGTTTGGGTATAAAAAATGAAAAACAATCTTTTCTGAAGCATAGTTTTATTAGTTTCGACCAAAGGTGATTATTGCGTCGAAATCCCAATCGTGTCGTCTCTGCTAATAAAACACCGTTTTACGCGAAAGTTATTCTTTCCTTTTAGTTTATTTTGCTCTAGAATAAAACAAAGATGAGGCTAAGGCCGTCGAATTTATGAAAAGGTTATCCCATTAATTAAAGGATTACAAGCATTTTACTTCATTGAAAATTTTGACTGGTTGAAGCAGTATTGACCTTATTTTCATTTAATCGGTGAAGTATATTATTGCAGCCTAAACAAACAAAGTAGACCCATAAAATCCGAATCGAATCAAGAGGAGCGTATCGACGACCAATAGGTTTAGGGATCGGGTTGGCAATTGTGTGAACTTTGCACCATTTTCTGATTCTTGCCTTAATCGATAATGCTATTGGCAACATACCTTACCATTAGTGTTTTTCGCTATTTCCTTCATTAATCGTACGTTATTTTGACCATCGCTTACTCATACGTTCGCCCTTCATCTACTAAGTTCAGTTATAAATACGTGTCATGGAGTCTCTCCATTTAGGCGTCACATTGGCGACTAAAAAGTCGAGAAAAAGTAGGAGCGATTGCGTAACGAAGCACCTTGGTAGACTGCGCACCCAAATGGGAGGGACGGCCGCCCCCCTTGAGAGATTCCCACCCCACTCTTTCCCCTCCCCTATTCTCTTATCTTCATTACTCCCTTCTCTCCCCTGCCACACTTCCTCCAAAGAAAAGTTGCGTAACCGTCTGAAAGTAGCGAACGCGAATTTTCATTCGCACATCTTCAATCGCCGGGTCAAGAATTCGCCATCACAGCACGTAAATTCTATAAAAGAGCAGAAATGTTAGGACTTACTTCTCAGATCTTAGTTGAATTTCGGGTTTTGTGGAAAATATATATTCCGATGATCACTGCATTTTTTGCAGGACGATTATCAGAGAGTTGACTGACTTCCCTCGAAGAATTTCTGTGAGAATGATAAAAATCCGCTCTTAAATATGATACAAATAGTTTGCACGAGAGGAAAAGGTGATATTTTTAGATTTCTTTCATTTAATTCAGGAGTGCACAACATACGACCCTCGGGCCAAATGTGGCCCGTCGGCAACTTTTGTTTGGCCCGATTGAAACTGGGAGTAACTCAGCCGGTTAATTCCTTTTGTATCAAAAATAAATTAAAATTTGCAAGTAAGTTATATTTATTTGCCACTTCATTTTTTGTCACAAAAATTGCATGTAAAATTTGTTATGGCAATTAATAAATCGACAATAGTGTAGTTAAGCTTTTATCATGGACAACATTTTCAAAGTGTGGCCCGCTTAGGTCCAATCACGGTTGATTTTGGCCCGTTCTGAGTGTGCAGCCCTGATTTCATGCTTACCGAATTGGTTTATTGACTGATAAAATACCATATAAGTTCATTTAAAATATGAAGGTATTCATTATCGAGTTATGATTTTAGTATTTACGTATTAATTGAAAAGTATCATCGATTCTGATTAATTTTTGCTGCAGATACAGTAAAACCTCACATAACGCGGTAGTTGCGTTCCTTGAAATCGCGTTATATGAAGGATTAAGTTAATAGGAAATAAGGGGTTAGGTTCTTATAGATAGGATGACCACATGTCCCGTTTTTCGGCCAATTTTTCCTCAAATGTCCCGTATCCCGTGTGAAATCAATACGGGACGCACTTTGTGCCGTATTTTTTTATTATAAGAAATATATTGACTTCTGATATGTTCAGTGGAAAATTCCATCGATACTCAATCAATGTCTATTTAAGAAAACAAATACGTGGCGTGAAGAAGAAGTCTTGAATTTGTTCTCACATTACGATTTTTTCTAAATTTCGTTCCTCTATAAGTCGTAACAATGAATCTTTTTGTATGCGTACATACCTTGAAGACAATAAGATCACCTCGGACTCCAGGTTAGATTTCACAAGCCATCGAGAATATATATGAGATACATTGTTGTAACGTCATTGAAGATTCATACATTGTCGCATGAGCATTATAACATCCTGAGAGAGGGAGAGCAACAAGTGAAAATGTTTTCCTGAAAAACTACATCCTTTGGCGATCCAATCGATTTCCTTCATGCTTTCTCTTAATTAAAAAATAAGTACTCAACCGTACAAAGTGAGAATATTTAGAGGCAAAAGAAACAATGAATAAAACGGTATGGGAAGAAACGAAGGAAAGAAAAACAAAAGTAACTCTTAACAGGGAAAAAAACCCTCGCTGGTTTCTAAAGATCATGCACTCATTTCCTCCCCAAAGGAAAAGAAATTTCCTGTCAGGAGAAAAATCACTCAAACATGCACTCACACAACAAATGGGAAACAATAACAAGTTAGGAAAATGTACAACGTATCACAAATGGGCCGTTTCGTGCAATGGAGTATTAGAAAGAAATTATAGTATACCTGTACTTAAGGGAAATAGCGTTTTCAAGTTTTCTTCATCATAAATAATCAATTTTCTTCCAATTCAATAATATTACATGCACACCTAGGGAAATTAAACGTTTGTTTGTGAGATTGTTTATGTTAGCAACAATGAAGAAGTAACCATGCAAGAAATTTTCCAAGTTCAACTCGATTTGAGACTTTCTTGTTAGAGTTTATGGATAACGGCAACTCCTACGATAAAAATATATAGGAAAAGAAATACTCTATTTTATTAGTTCTACAAGTTTTATTTGAAAAATATTTTGATATGAGCAATATTTTACGAGATATGACGAAAATTTAATTTTTGTCCCCAGTAAAGTGGTATCCCTGATTGGCGTACGTGATTCATTTTTGAGATTTTCTTATTATATTTGATTGAAAGTCCTTAATATCAAATTTCATGAAAATCCGTTCAGTAGAAGCCGAGAACGAGCATGCGGACGGACGATAATAGGCGCTCACGCTGTAAGCGAAACGCGCATAAAAAAAGACGGGAAACCTAGCACTCATTCAATCCTGAAGAAACTAAGGTTTTTAGAAAACTCATTTATGCACGCACTTACGCAAAAACGGGCATCTCTAAATATTCACAGGGGCACTAATACGTACGTATTTCTTTAATTATGGTTTCTCTTATTTTGAGGAAAATATTATATGACATTTGAGGCAAATGTAACATTGTAGATTATCGTATCCTGAGAAATCGAGTTACATTCGACAGTCGGGCGCTAACATCTTTTGAGGAACTAGAACCGTAAGGTTAAAAAAGTCCCGTAAAATTTTTAACAGTCCCGTTTTTTTTGACGATTTGACCCGTAAAAGTCTTCAAACTTATGTACGTAATTCACGCAAACTTATTTCTCTATGTAGAATTAAGAAAAAATAAACCATAAAGTCAAACGTTACGACCATAATCCAATCAGCTGTTGTCAGCTCAAAAAAACATTTGAACACAACAATAGCGTAAGACAATCCTTAGAAGCCTTGAATCCGGGAGCTGTTCGCTCCTCCTTCGAAATGTATGTACTCTCTCTCTGGCATTCCCTTCCAAAATAGGGCGGTTTCGTCCGCGTTAAAAATTTGTTGCGGTTTATAACCTTTTTCTTTGATTACCTAACCTAATAAATTCTGGTATGAAATTTTCAGCCACCTGGTGATCATCAGAGACGGATTTGCCCACTAATTTTATGTTGTTGTAGTTGAAGCGTTTTGTGAATTTCTCAAACCAACCTGCACTTGCACTAAAGGGAACGTTAGTGGATGATTCAGCATTATGTTCGCTTACTGTTTTATAAAGACGCAATGCTTTATCACTCAGTGGTGCTTAAGTGCACATTTCGTTTCGACATTCTTTTATTTTTTCACCTGCAGAAGTTGCTGCACTTACACTGGCTCTTATTTTTTCTTCATTTTTTTCCTATGGTACGAATAGTCGACTCATTCACCCCATAATCCCGCCCTAACACTGTGCTTCCGTGTCCTGATTTAAGTTTATCTAAAATTTCAAGTTTTTGGCTGTGCGCTGAACTTTTTTCTTCTCGCTTGAAAAATCACTATTATTTTTTGTTTACATTCCATTTTCAATAAGAAAGATAAATATTAAGGATAAGAATAATATTTTAAATCACAGGGGAGGCAAGGTTAAGACAACCACTTACGATAAGACACACAGAGAGCCTGCTGATTGAACGAACAATACGAACACGAGGTTACTACCGGGTTACTCCCCGAAATTCTTTCAGCTTGGAAATTATCGAGTGCCATGCGATGGATCGAGATTGTAACGCGACATTGGTAGACAAAAGGGCAGGGAAAGAAGTAACATTGCTGCAACTTCAAGTGAAAGTGTAACAAATTCGGCCATAAGGTATGGAGAAGCATGCATACGAATCTCTCGACGTAACATTTCTGTAAAATGATTACATGAATCACTTTGTCAGTGTTTTTCTTTAAAATGTTTTAATTTGAAGTTTTATCATTTGTAGGTTACGGGAAATTTGAAGAATGACTTTAGCTTTGACTTTTCAAACCGCGTCTTGTAAGGTTTGGTAGTGAAATGTAAACCGCGTCTTAGTGAAATCGCGTCTTGTGAATTCGCGCTATGTGAGATTTTACTGTACATGATACAGATATATCTACAGGGTCTCGTTTATCGACGTTGGAGCTCGTTGGAAATAATCTGTCTCTCGCATGACATGAGCCAGGGCTCCTGTAGTTGACGTCGGATCCATAGAGCTTTCCATCTTAAAGTTTCGGTACGGTTTCAAACGGCATCGTTTCTCCCCTCTCCTGCAGACTTAAAAATCCAATCGCTCCCTCCTCCTCTACGACACCGGGATTGCCAAATCTCACTGATAATTTAAAGTTGCATTAAAATAAAAATTCAAAATTTCTAATTGCGCTATTTTTAACGCAGAATCTGATGATATACTTTTAAATGAAAACTAAAAATTATATTCTATACAAAATGCGATAAACAGTATTTGACCTGAAATGGACATTTTACAGTCACGTTTGTTTCAATCGATGATATATACGTTCTGTTTTAAAAATAATGTAATGCAGGTTAGTTTTTTAACAATTCTTCAAAACGTTTCCAAACTGAAGTGTGTAATACGGTTCAAATGTAGAGATACGTTGTGTTTGCAGGTTTTATGTTTATAGTGCCCCCTTTTAAAAAAACATTGTGTATGTACATCACACGTTGATTATCCCCGCATGTATTTTCATATTGATATTGTGGTTTTTGTGAGAAGATGGACATCTCAACGAGGAAAAGAAAGTGAGGTGAAAGAATCAGGAATAGGGAAAAACAAACAATATTGAATGTTCTTAGTAGTTGCCTCAATGAGTCTAATGAAAGCCTGCCATCTGCTGTTAGTAGGACGAGCAACTGTGTGGCGTGTCTCAGAGGACAATTTACAAGATTAAAAAAGAAGCAAATGAATTTGTAATGTCGGGCAGGTAAAAATTTCCTCAATTGCAACTTAATTTCCGTTATGTATAGTGATCAGCATAAAATAATCCAGTTGTTGCTTAACTATTTTCCTCTGATCACATTACATCCAATCTTAGTATATGCGAGGAAGTTAATCCAAAAATAAGAGTGTACCTCCAAACTCGCATTTATCCAATTAACTATGCTACAATTTTGTTAAATACCAATTTACATCAATTTTGATCGAAGGTTTTCGCAGCGTGGTTGTTCGATGATATTGTCATCTTTCGGTTTCAGCTGCGTTCGGAACATGATGGAACCGACGACCGTTGCAGGTAGCTTCTTCAGGGCGAAGTGAATTTGCAAGAATTTGGCCACGTAGGTATATATAGCCAGAAACTGTCGTCGGTTCCATCATGTTCCGAACGCAGCCGAAACCGAATGCTGACAATATCACCAATTTACATCGTTTGGGTGCTTTTTCCGCGAATTAGCTTAGAACATAAAATGAGTACCTATTTTAAAACGCCCTACAACTTTTATTCTATACATTTTTCTCTAAACGAAATATTTATCGAGTTATGCATAAAAATGCAAATGGGAACTACAACGCTAATTTATTATTTACAAAGTAAACTATGATTTTAAAAAAATATGTACTATTTAAACTTTTATTTATGATTTCAATAGCCTTTCAAATAAAATAATTTTTGATTGGGAAAATATATTTTTAATTTTTAGGCAGTTTACGGCATAATATATCTTGCTGTTGTTAAGGAAACGTTATTTAACATAATAAACCCATCAGTCACGTAACACACTTAAATCAAACTAATCCCACAGGTCGAAGGACATTTAACCCCTTAACTGGAGAATTAATTTTTCTTATCTTTCAGCTGGTGGGGAATTATTCCTTTCTTTCAAATAATTTGAATTTGTCTTTTTCTTCATCTATTTATTATGATATGATGTTCTGTGAAGTTGGTAATGGATATGTTACCATATTAACGAACTTACGCCATTTGTAAATTTATAAAATTTCAGTTTTTTTGTTTAATTAATTATTTGTTCAGAAATTATCACATTTTTATCCTGAGTGATTTTTACAATTATAAAACGTTAAAAATATTTTTTAATTTTTCTACTATTTTGACATTTTCGCAAGGGTAGGTAACTTTACATCACAAGATAAAAGACTACATAAGACTGGTTTAGACAATTGAACGCTAGCGCAGAAAAAATAAATCTGAGCGCACAGGGAAAACAAGGGCACTTCAAAGGGATTCTATTCTTTTAAGCTCCTTTTTACTTTCTCCATACGTAGTAATGGGAAAGTATTGTATTCATGAAAAAAATCGACTTCGAGATTTCAACGGATATACATGTTTTGAGGTCCCTAGAACACGTTTAGACTATTTTCGGAATGATGTCTGTGTGTGTGTATGTTAGTGTGGGCGCTCTAACTCCAAAAGTACATACCATATCGTTACCAAACTTCATATATAACACTTTAACATGAGCACAAAGAACTGATTAGTTTTTGGATAATAACGGATAAGCGGAAGTCGCGGTTTATTCGAAACCCGATTCGGTTTTTGCGATATTTCTTTGTTAAAACATCATTATTGTATATACAATTCTAAACAAAAGTTATAGAGAATGTAATTTTCTACAGTTTTCATTTGAAACAATTTTCTATAGGAGTTATTGTTTAGGAGTTATTTATAAATAACCGGTTTTTCGGTTTCCGTTAAATATCTCCTTAACAACATCGTTATTGGTAATCTTCGTAAGGACCAAAGTTGTAGAGAATAAAATATTTCTTCCAAGTTTTGTTTGAAACTAATTTTCGTAGAACCAACCATTTCGGATATATTTCGCTTTTTCTTAATACCAGCCTACGGCGCCAACACCATGTAGCGGTGAATTCTGTAAACATTAAAAATATACGTAATTTACGGCAACGACGTGTCTTCTTTTACGATACGAAATAATAATTTTGCCTTATAATGCTACTCATAATATTTTCAATATCTATACCCCCAATATGGAGAAAGTCATGTGTTGGCCACATCAGATTTTTTCACTTTTATGAGGATTATGGTACCGCCGCGGCGCGCCGGTGTGTTTGGGGCACTATAGCAGCCAAGTGTACATACAACACGCTTGCGGTACGTAGCGAGAGAAATTTTACCACGCAGTACTTTTTTGGTTTAGAAAACCGTGTATTACGGCAAAGATTGTAACAATAGCATTTACTTAATAAGTTACATAAAGGAAATTTTAAATTACCAGACTTTTGCTGGCGTTAGGGTAGTGAGACGTAGCAACACCGCGCGCCATTGACCCAATTCTGAACTTAAAGATGGAACGCTCTATAGAAACCGAGCATTTGGGCGAAGCGATAACTCTCGAGTGCTTATAACGCGCATTCCGGAAGGGGCGAGGCGGCGGTTCCATTTAACTTATTCCGCCTAGAGACCGCAACCGCGACATGTTCGAGCGTCTGCTTCCTGAGACGCAATTTGACTGCCGTACGTATTTCTCTGGTTGCAAGTGCACAGCGGAGGGAATTTGGATGAGAGACAAGAGTTTGACGCATGGAAGGGCCTCAAGAGAGTGAGCGAGCGCACTTTGGGAGCCACTGAGTCGACTCTCCCGAGAATTACACACTTGAGCTAGTTTTGCGTAGTTAAGGCCACCGTCGTTAAGAAATGGATTCTTCGTTGCCGCGGTTAAGGCACGTTCATCTCTAGAGCGTGTATTTCCTCTTTCGAATAGGCGAAGAGAGTCTGACGTGCGAAATAACGCTTCGACTGTAAACGCCGTTGTTGTTCTCAGAATAGTCTTATTGTTAGTTGGAAGATGTAAGCGTGGGCGATTGAAGGGCTGTCTAACGATGGGTTGCCGATTTACTTTGTCAGAGATTATTCACTGAGGAAGATGCTACCAACTCAACAAGGAAGTTGAATTTTTAGCATATCGTTGCGAAATTGTTGAAAAGGGCGAGTGGCAAATATTTTTAAAATATTACGGAGAATCGCTAACTTTGTTAATGCATGCAGGTGTATCCGTGTGACAAAAACTTTCTGGTAACTTTCTGGTTATCGCACGACATGAACAGATCCTTGAAATTCTGATTGTTTATCTGCTGTCAGAATTAAAAATTCATTTCCACTTCAACAAGAAACAACTCCCTTTGCGCAATCCGTCCGCGACGTACAAACCTTCCTCGCATTTAACGTTTTCTGTCGCAATGGCGGGAATCGTTCGCAGTCTAGTCGGTGGCTCCCACTCACTCTCTCCGTACGAAACTCGAGTGCTACTATTTGCGTATTTCATTTTTGCGTCTACTTTCTTTGAAATTTGTTTCTTTGCAGCAGGCGAAGTTTAAAATTATTGAAATGTTTCGATCAGAATTGCTGAAAAGTTTTAAATTTTGATTAATATTTTAAATCTAAGAAATGAATCATTATTTAACTAGTTCTTGATATCGTCTCTAGGTAACCATCAAATTTCTTATGGTGACACCCACTGACCTATTTGTCAAACATCGCGAGAATATTTTTTAGTCATTTGGGCAGTAAAAATAACATTGTCATAAAATGAACTGCTTGCCCCAAAAAGCCCTGAGAATAGATAGATATTCATCTTTATTTGATACTCTTAATGAAAACCTACATAGACCTGCATTGGATAAAGTTATGTCAAAATATACGACTCTATTGCGTACATATTGCTTATGTATTATAAATTATATTTACATAATGTTCTAAAAGGTCCGTAAAATACTATAAACTAAGAAACTTCAAGCTTTTCCCTTTAATTTATCGAAGAGTAATCCGCAATTGTGACTGACTGGAACACTTTGAAGAGAATCAACACAGAAAACGTCGTGATAGACGAAAATCAAATAAAAAGAATAATAATGCATATTGAGGCTTGGAATCGTGCAGTTTTGAGGAAAGATAAAAATGACACGCAAACCACTGATCTTACCTGCCCTCTATCTGATGGGGTTGTTGATACACTCCAGGAAACAATACCGGAACACCCAATGAGGCGTTCCTCTTCGTAGTGGCCCCAGGACCGCTTTGTGAAGGGGCTCTGGGCAATTGGGATGACAGTCACCCCGATGTCGCAATGCTATGATTCCACACGCCAAGGGAATCGCTCGCACATCTGCGGCAGGAAGAAAGAATTGAGAAATACATAAGCGAACAACGCAGGCATCTTCAAAAGAAGACGGAAATTTTCGAGTAATCGAAGTCCACGTGGATGTATTTAAATGGGGAAGAGGGAAATTGCTCCTTCGACTTATATTAAATAGGAGTAACATACGCTCGAATTACCGGGGTTAGACTATGATTGTAGTAGCTTTGTTTATATTTTAAAATTGCTGTAATTAGAGAAATTGAAATACTAAAAACGTTTAATTAAAATTTATGGTAATTTCCATTGCAGAAAATGTTGGCATCAAAAAGAGCTTTTAAAATTATGCATGGATATACCAAAATAGATAAAATGCAATTATTCCAATCTAAGAATAATCTAACAATAAGATTTAACACAAATTCATATCATATGCATTCAAATTATGATAATAAGTGTTCACTCGAAAAACCTAATTTAAAGTCTAATATGGACTACCGAAGCATTGACAATTTGCAATGCTGCCCTCCAAGGAAATCGCAACCACCAATGAGGCCCGCCACGTAGAAAAGGATTCTCGCTACTGATTCTGAATTAATTAAGAAGGGAATTTTTATCGCCATTGAGCTCGAAAAATAATGCGCAAGTATCGAGTCCAGCCCTGATATTTTACATGTCGTATCTATCATTTGATTATCTGAAATAATTAAATTAACACTTACATTCGAATAAAGAAATATCACAATTAATAAATAAGGCGAGCAGCATATGTTTTTATATCCCAACGACTCGGGATATACTTAGTCCATTCGCCTATATCAAGATAAAAGACCGTTTGAAAACAATTAACGCAGAAGATATAATCACAAAGATATTGTAAAAAAATCGGTACAACATGCATTGTACAAACTTTCTCATATATTAATGCGTCCTTTAGTTATCTTTAGAAAATGAAAATCGTATCAGCCGGTTTTTAGAAAATCCAATTTTTCAAGAATAAACTAGCCTTATATTCATTCATTGAGAAAGGTGAAATATGTAGTATTATTGAAGACGTATACTCAAGTAACAACGAAATTTGATCAAAATCGTTGTAGCCGTTTTTGAGAAAATCAAATTGTTTTTAAAAATGCGTAGAATAAACTTCCCTTAATTATTGAGCAATGTAAACTATTTCTTCATAACCGCTGCTCAGTATGATAATCTGCCTAAGTACGAGATTTTATTCATTTTCGCTCTACCGTTTAGGCTCTAGAGCCAGTAACAGACAGACATTGCGAAAACCACTTTTTCGGACTCACAATCAGTGACACCTTAAACGTATATTTCCGTAAAAATCTCGAGGTCGAATTTTTCGCCATTACAATACTTCTCAATATACTTCGTATATGAGAAAGTAAAAAATGACAAATTAAAATTTCAAATTGAGTCAGTCTCATCGTTCAAAGAAAGTATGCTACTCTTAACTTACGTTTCGAATTCTGTGCAGAAAGGAAAATTCGTCGATTTCCTTTCTACAGAATTTCGCAGCGTTACAGGAAATGGCACAGCTTTTACTTTACTTTGGTCTCGTTAGGATCTCTCCTTCGCATCTAAGGTATTATAGTGTGGATTGACAAGACACTGGATGGCTGCCGCGGACGCCATTCCCCAACATAAGCAATTAACCGTGTCATAACTACGAATAGAATCGCTGTTTTACAGATGAGCTGTATTCGGACTTTGAATTAAAATGTCATGAATTGCTAATTTATCTGGAGGAGACTTTCAGGGCATAACGCTTGTATTTTGAGGATTTAATCACCTGAAAAATATTTGAAAACCATATTTAAAGGCTCAACCTGTTGCGTAGAACACATTTTAAATATTTTCCTCTAATCATTCTTAAAATTAATTTTGCTTAATTTAATGAAGAGAATTTTCAAATAATGCCAATGCAGTATCCGTCAATTGGACGAGAATCATACGAAATAGGATGGTTTTAAAATAGTGTTCGATCTCACTTTGGGGTTGGATTCCAATGGATGACCGTAATAACTCCATAACACGCCTGAGTAATGGCATTCCGGCCGTACTCCGATATAATTCGTCGGAAATTATTCATAAAAATGAAGCTTTGCTGTCTATAGAATCGAAGGATTACTTCTGAGGACGATTGTTCTGTACATTAAATACAAATTTTGGGTTTCTTATCAGCTTCATAGATGTAGGAATTACAACGGCCATCATGAGGGACGTTGAGTTGAATTCATTCTCTTTAACAACCATTTCACTGCTTCCATTTTTTCCGAAAAGATCCCTGGCAACGCATATGACAGGTTACTAAATTATCAATTTAAATAAAATAATTACTTGTACGTGGATTGAATTATTTAACTGGGACTATACTCATAGTTAACCTCGTAAAAGTTTTTTAAAAATATTTTTGATTTTGAGCCATGAATTGCTCCAAATTACAGCAAGATGTGGCGAAGGCGTGAAAATAAAAGTTAGCACATTTTTCGAAATCATTTTGACCATATTAAACGAAATTTCTCTGTACATTCAGTTCCACTCGTAGGCCCGAGCATTGAATGACATTTTTAGTAAAGCTGGTCATTTTTGGTCGTACAGTTGCAATATCACTAGCAATGCATTAATCCTTGTTGTGTTTGAGGCAGAAATGAACCTTTTGAATGTGATCTACGCACATAATTCATTGTATGTATATTTCTTGAATTCGCCTACTGATCAGTTGATCGATAATGAAAGGCTATGATTTCTGCTCGACGAAACTAAGCAAAATGAGATCCGTACAGGACTGTGTATCGCACCGAGTTCGCATTCCATTAAAAAGGATTCGTTTCGTACTTGAAGTTCTCTCGATCTTGAAGGTTGTTCACTTCGTCATAATTTTTTAAATGGTCGGCACGTTTTATATTTCCATTGCGGCGAAGAAGAGGAACGTCCGTAGAAACGCGTAGCACCACTATCGTTTCGATTCCCGCGCCAGGGAGCTCTCTCCTATAGGTCGCCACTTGTTCTTTTCAGGCAAAACCGGTGTTCTCGTAAGATCTACACGCAACACAGTCAATCCGATCGTCACTTTTCGATCCATTCGAAACGTCATCGATTCCGCCCTTCGAATAAATCGCCGGTCGTTGAAACCAAAATATAGACTCGCTCCAGTAGAGACTCACTGAACCGCCTTTAAAGCGATCACTTTTCCTCCTCCATCATCCATTTAAGAGACTCACCCACCTCCTCCTTCTTCCTCTGCTTTGGGAGAGACTTTCTCTCTCTCTCCCTCTTTCTCTCTTGATCACCACACCTCTCACGGCAACGGAGTCCCGAGCCGTACTGCGCGCGACAAGGCCCACGCCGATCGAGAAGGTCGTCTCCTTGGGCCCTCCGATTCGGTCATCCCTAGAGGGGGAAGAGGCGGCGGAGAAGCTTTCGGAATGAAGGGGGCGGCAGATGGAACGGAGTCTGACCGACGAATGCGATGCCCGCCCCTTCGGGAAAGAGAGAGAGAGACGGACGGTGTTAGGGCCTCGGCCGCTCTCCAGCGACTCCTCCATTCCCCTCTGCACGCAGCTTCCTCCCTCTCCCCTCTGTATCTGGGAAAAGGAGAGGGCGGGGGCCGCGCGCCAGTGCCGGGAGGGAATTTTTAGCACGGGCCGAGGGAGAGGGGGAAGAGAGGTATGTCGTCATGTTCGCGAGAAAGGGTCGCTGCCGTGGACGCCACGTATTCTAGGCCTCCCTCCCCATTCACGCCCCTCTTCACGTGTTCGGAGGACGCAAGGGCGCGACTGATGACCCTTGAACGTACGTGCGGTGACCTCGGGACAATTGACGAGAGAGGGCTGAGTCGTCACACGTGCAATTGCGCCGCGGGAAACGGAACTTACTCGACGGAAAATATGATGCGGAATACATCCCTTTCAATATTGCCTAATCTTTGGCCAAGAAAAAGGGAATGCGGAGAATCTTTTTGAGCCGAATGAAATTGTGACATGCGTTCGGTCGCCAGCCAAGACTATCTTCAGCCATTTACTTTTCCTGTTTCCTTAAAAGATTCTTTTCAGACTGAAAAATATATTAAAAATAAAGTTTGAATTTAGGAACAAATGAACTCTTACGCCAAACGCAGACTTTCACGATTGAATGGTTTAAAAATGTCCCAAAACTTCCCTTGGTGAGAGGGCACTTTGTGACGGTGCATTTTTCTAGAGAGGAAACCATCGATTCGGCAAAAATTTACATTTTTCTGCGTCTCGCAGACCTCGAAGGAAGTAGAATGGCTGGTTAACTGTTAGGTCCATGGGGACAAATTCTTTTTAGACTGCACCTTCATTATCGAAAATACAGATCATTATTGTATTCACCTTCGACATAGACATTCACGCTTTCTTTAGTCTTGGTGATTCAGTTATGGTGATTTTGACGTTTGGCCTTCGGATCGTACAGAAAGATCCATGTTTCATTCCCACGAATGCAGCCGTTGCAGTAGATTTGAATTCATTGGTTGAGATCAGAACGAAAATCCTCCAGTTCTAACTTTTGTTCATCAGTCGGAACTCCATGAAAAAAATCACGGCTGCAATAATACCCATTAGGAAAAGTTATCATAATGAAAATCGGACACAACACACGGTTGTGAGCTCATAAATGTCGACAAAAAATAGTGGGAGACAAGTTTTCCAGTGATTCCAACTACTCATCTGTGCCACAAATTCCACAAAAATCAGTGCGGAAACTTTCGGGACGCGCCTCGTATTCATTATAAATCTCTAAGCGATTATTTTCACCGTCACAATACATTATTTTCTTCGTAAATGTGAAAATGGCAATGCATACGCGATCATATAATTATTTTCATGTAGTTTTCATAAATGGTTTCAAAAAGTATTTTGCTCTAAACTTGACGATCCAGATTTTATTTTATTTTCTAGTCAATGCATGCATTAATAGTAAAATACTAGAGAATGTTCGTACAATTGAAGCGCAATCTTAAATTTTAAATTTAATAAATAAATAATTTTTAAAGGTAGAAATAAATGACTTTATAGATAGACGTGTATAGGAAATCACTTGCTTCGCTGCAGCGACATAAAATTCTCTAATTAAAACTTGACACTTACATAAGACAATATTTATTTCTTAATGCAATTCATAAATTGCGCTTTAACATAATTTCAATTGTTTCATTTGAAAAATTTATATAAAATAGTGAAATTATTATTTATCTTTGTCAATGTTATGGAACGTCAAAAATATATTTTTCTTTTCTCATAATTTTTTACCATTACTTCATTAAGTGGCGATTTCATATGAAAAGGTATTTATTGATTTCTCTTACAATTAGTGGATCATTTTCGAATAGTATAGCGGACTAAGAATTGTGGTTTGTGGATAGCTTTAGACTTTAAATTCAAGCATTGACATTCTTTTTCTACTTTAAACATTTTAATTGGGATAAATTTAGTTTAAGCAAAACTCGAGTAATTTATAAATAATTTCTTAAAATAAATCATATTAGTAATGTTAAAAATCAATAGAAATTTTCGTATTTTAACATACATGGGTATCATTTGTCCTTCGTTTAAAAAAAGAACCAAGACATAATTTAAAGGAGAGAGTCGAACGAGACTGGTGTTGGTTAAATGATTTCCCTCTGCTAGCTCCTCCATTAGTGCTAAGAGTGGGCGTTATAAGGCACTGCGATGTGAACATTGCACCACTGCGGGAGATAGAGAGAAAGAGGACTCGTTTCGTGAGTCAATCTCATTGAGGGCGACCCTTTTACAGCCGAGAGGAGAGGTCCATTGCTCTGCCTCCTCCTCCCTCTCCCCCGCTCCTTTCCAGCCGCCCACTCCCGAAGCGACGTCTATTCCCGTCTTCCGAGGGGGGCGCCCCTCCCCCCGACGCGGAACCCGTCCGCCCCAAGACAGGAATAGAATCACAGACAGCCGACGACACGCGCGCGTTATCCGAGATGCCAAGAGTAGGTAGCGGCCCCCTCACCGCGAGGCCGCCGATACGTGTAGCAGCCCCCGTTCGCTAATACGGGTGCCGGCAGTATGATTTCAGAAGGATGGAAATAATGTGCTGGTAAATGGCAAATATATGTTTGGCATAGCTGAATACAGAAGAAGAAACTATCTTAAATCTTTCGTAAAATTTGAACTTTCTCACATGTTTGAAGTATGCGTGATAAACGGATCAACCTCTCCTCTAAAAAAATATATCTTTAGGATGGTTACTCATTCTACGAATCCACTAATTGAATCGACTTTGATGCAAAAATTAAGACATTTCATATTATGCACAAAACCCACTTTTATCTCAGTCTTTAATTATAATTTAAGTTTAAATTGCACTTGCTGAATCAGATCGACATGCGTGCAAATATATAATACTCAAATGCAGGGCTGGATTAAGCGGTACGCAAAACACGCAAGTGCGTGGGGCCCAGAGGACAAGAGGGCCCACTGCTGACCGAACGTGTGTCGTCTCGCCCTTTCTAAGTGCTGCCGCATAGATCAAAAACTGTACAATAGCTGTTACTTGGTACAGATTTACGATTTGGATGGAGCCTTAAATGTGTTGTGTTTGGGGCCCATGGGTCTCTTAATCGTGGATAGAATTATTAAATTACGCTCCTGACTCCCAATTCACTCCCATACCATAATTTTTCCTGTTCATCGAGCTGTTCTTTCTTCTGTTTTCTTCAAATTGTTGAAATACTGCCAAGCAGCAGTTTCTTCGACATATTATATTAAATGAGTTTGCAGCCTTTCTATTCACACATTAAAAATTTAGCTTCACGGTGGGCCGAATAACGGTTTTCAACGGAGTTTATTACCAATTTTTTTTAACGTTTAAACTTCGCCAGAAAGGTATGATGACCATAATTTTATTTAAAAGAATATAAAATTTCCAGTATTAAATATAGGCCGATTTTTAAATAGAATATACGCTTCTCGGATCCAGTTCGACAAAATTTAATCGAGGAAAGAAAATAATGTAATTCTGAAAAATAGCAATCGTTCCGACGGGATCCGTAAAACACGAGAGAAAATTTTGCAAAAATGACAACGGCACCCGGTGTTCCCAGGCGGCACCCATCCAAGTACTATCCGGGCCCTACGATGCTTAACTTCGGTGATCGAGACGAGAACCGGTGTTTTCATCGTGGTATGACCGTTGCCGAAGTAGATGCCCCTGAGAATTGGTTTTATTCTAGCTTACTTGTTTACAGGGCCGGATTAGGCGGTATGCAAAACACGCGAGGACAAGAGGGCTGACCCTACCACGTCTTGCCGAAAACCTTTCCAAGTGTTGCCGCTCAGATCACAAACCTTACATAATGTTACTGAAAAAAATTACGATTTCGGTAGGGTCTTAAACGCGCTGTGCGTGGGGCCCATGGGTCTCTTAATCCGGCCCTGCTCAAATGCGTTATTTACGATCATAGACGAGGGGGTGCCGTGGCGAAGGCGTTGGCCTGCTTCGCTGAGAATACCCGGTGCGAACCGGGTACGAATCCTGCAAAAGTAGGATTTCTCAAAAAAGAGATCTTGCGGCCCCCTATTTGCGTGTTTAGAGGAGAGCACGCGAATCAGCGCTCCGTCCTTCGGAAGGGACGTAAAGCCGTTGTCCCCCTTGGTGCTTCTCGTTAAGAGTAGGCTAGTGCCGGCACCGGGTTTATCTCCTCCCTTGCTTTGTGATTTAGACTGAGAAGCGCTTCTACATCTGGAGTCGTTTGAAGTCACAAGGTCTCAATTCAATTCAGAGACGAAGTAACAATAGTAGCAGTGTTCGATAAAGCAATAAAAATATGAACGAGGGATGAGTGAAAGAAATATTCGGAAATTGGGGAAAACGTGGAAGAGGAATAATTAAAAGTAGCGGAAGTGTGGCGATAAGATTGGAGAGGGGGGAAAGGAGTGGCAGGGGAAAGGGAAATAAATAATGGAGGGGGGGGAAAGTGAGATACATGGTTAGGGAGGGGGTGGGGGGAGGAACGGCCACGAACAGAGAAGACCCTGCGATCTTGGCTCAAAGCGACAAATAGAAGAAGAAGGAGATTAAAACGGAGGATGGAGGGAAATATGAGAGAAAAAAGGAGGAGGAGGAGAGAGAGAGAGAGGGGGCGGGAGAGAAAATTGCATTCACCGATGATACATGAGAGGTTTGAGGCAGTGGCGGATCCAAGGGGAGGGGGGAGGGGGGGGGGGGGAGAGGGGGGTGATCGCCCCCTCCTTGGATAACCCCATTGCACTCCACTGGGCGCTTTCTTAAATTCATTCCGCGAAAAAATCCTCAATTATACGCCGCAGATTAGGTCTGAATAGCAAGGGAAAGAAGGATTCTGATAGGGGTAGGGATTTTCAAAATATAGGGCAGTTGGCAGGGGCGGATTCGATAGGTGGAGGGGCGATCGCCCCCCACCCCTTGAGAAGTTTCTGGATCCGCCCCTGGTTTGAGGTCGCTGTCCTGAAGAACCCGAAGCCATACTTTTAGTTGAAATGGAGAGGAATATGTTGACTGCATGGATATTTGAATTGTAAAACATTTCGATGACACGATAGTCAGCTTGGAAAATTGCTACTTGTGCTGGCTCGTACTAACCCTTGACTATTCAATGGAAACGTATGAAGGACTTAATCGTGTAATCCGATTCTATTTTTGTTGATTAGGCCTCCCTTCAAGGATTGGACGAAGGACCGGAGAGGGGATTATGTAATGACAGTTTTGGCATCGGACGGCGATGTCAGTTGTATTTTCCTATACCATCTTTTGGACGAGGATGATTCGGAAGTATTGAAAATTATCCTTGGGCCTTTGGTACGGATAAAGCCACACGCACATTGGTATAAAAGAATAAAATCTTTTTTTAAATCTTTTAAAGAGAAAAATTAAAAATAGACGCAGGTTTACGACGTGGCTAGTCAGACAACATAGCCAGGAATAACTTTCTCGTAAACCTGTTTTTTCTTTTTGCTTATGCGCTTTTATTTATCGTATCCTTGATTATACCTCTCTTTCCTTTTGAACCTCCAAATACTGCAATTCAAGGCTTCGTAGCAATTATTTCCACATTTTCATCCCCCTTCATGTTTTGAATTCTTGGATCATACTTTTGAAGGTTTCGATTAGCCCGTCCTGTTTTACCATCATAGCTCGTTTTGTTGTTAAATATTGTTTGTGATAATTTCAAAGAAATGGGATCAGGATCGTCAGAATACTGTTTCAAGCGAGAAAAAGATGCGCTCGGACGGGATTTCTGTCAATTACCTTTTACCTGCCGCGGCTTCATTTCGACAGGGTAGAAGATGGAGAATATTTGGATTGAGAAGCACAATTATTATAATATTAAAAATGGAGAATTTTTTGATGAGACGAATTCCAGTGACGGATAGTTAAGGAAATAGTATTAACATTGGGCATTTTGTGACTTAAACGTAAACGTAGTATGGTAAATCGTCGGGAACATTGATTAATAAATATCTGAAACATACAAGTGATTGTGATTGTATGGTCAATATTTCAATATTGAAAATTTAATTAATTTAAATTTAAATTGCTGCATAAGGTCATTTCATTTTATTGTTATTTCGACCACTTTGGAAATATCGAGACTTTTTCGTGTGCTATATGGTATCATTTTCGAGTAGAAATGACTTAATTACTTTGAGTTAAATTAAGTCAATTGGAAAAAACTTTCTATGTAAGAGATTAACGAGACGTTAATAGAATACGTTTACTGAAAAAAATCAATCGAAAATCAGATCTAATACCTACCAAAATCAACGTTCACCAGTGAAATTAATCGTATCGTGATCTATCTACTAATGAATGCTTCCACATCTGCCTTGCTTTTACAGCATGAAAACTAAATGGACAGTAGTCCGTGGCCTGCCAATTTCGATTTCGAATTTCTACTGAGGATCGGAGAAAATCGTGAATCACTCATTCCAAGTTTATCTTTTATTTTGGTACAACTCACGTAATGCTCATGTCAGATGTCTTAAAAATAACAACGAAGCGTCACTGAAATCTATTTTTGCTGTGATTGCGTTCTCTTGCAATAAAATTGGCGCGTCTGTTTCAGCAACTTATATGCTATTTTTGACTGGCGAACATCCTGTTACATAATAAATTTCAGTTACGCTCAGCATGTCAAAAATATCCCAGGGGTGATAAATATGCTTGAAAATAATTTTGATCTTATAGTTATGTCTTACTTGAATTTTGTCTTGAGGGCGCGTTTGGTTCCAGGGGAGTTTCTTTTCTTGAGCTGATTAACACTGGAAGCTCTATACCATATTTTTCTTTTAATTTGAAGCTTCTTTGTATATTAAAATTAATGTAAGATACTTGAGCGTAACTAAATTAAGCAATCTAAAAAAATTAAGTTTTCAATAAATAATTATTGCAATTCATTTTTAATTTCCTCTGGAAAAATATCGATAGGACTTTCAGGACTGTAAAAGATTTAACGGCACAATGTGTAGCAACAGTAACGAAAAGAATATGGCACCAAAATCTTTTATAACGAACAAATAATCTGAAATTTTTCTTCTTTTATCCTTTTAAGGCCGTCTATTAAATAAAGCAAAAACATTTTATTTTTGATTTTTTTTAATTTTTACGTTTAAATTTGACAGTATTTGCTGGTTGTGATATAGCAATAATGAAGAGTTATCAACGGGTTATTCTACTTTTGTTTACGCACACAGCCAGCATCATCTAGAAAATAGCCAAATATACTAGAAGATCTTAAAACGTGTATTTCGGTTGAAATCTCGAATTCAGTAACTTTTACGAATATTTTCACATACACTACGTATGGAGAAATTAATAAGAAAATTTTCTTTAAAAAGCGGCCAATCTAGTTTTAAGACACTTTCATCATTTTTTGATGTAATTGAAAACAAATTGTAATACATGTAAACTTTTATCAATAAAAAAAACATTTTAAAAACTTGGAACGGTTCCGGAACCGTTCCCTTCTTTTGATCACTCCGAACCGAACCCGGAACGGAACGAGTTGGAAAATTTAAGGTCGGCACAGGAACGCTCGGAACCGAACAGGAACTTCCCAGCTCTGTTTCGTATCATTGAATTTTGTTCTAAAATAAATAACGAATCTTCTCACCATGTATAAAGTTTATAAATCAAGATGACCTCTTACTTAAACGCAAAGAAACATTAAGTGCGTACTCTTACCCGACTTAACCCTATATTATCGACGATATTAAGTAATTAAATGGGAGAAAATATCTGGGGTATGCAATTTGGTATGAAGACCGTTTACTCGGGCATTCTAGCTACAGTATGATTGATTTTATCAAGCCGTAAGTTTAGTTACACGACTGCAGTTATCTATTTATACACAGACGAATTATTTTGCCTTTCAATTTGCTGTACAGAAGTAGTGCATTGCGGTTCAATATACTTAATTGAAATTTGCAAATCAAAGCCAAAAGGAAGCCGCTGCGAGGTCTTTCTAGAACGGGCGGAAAATGCGCCGTAAACATATGCAACCCACGCTCGACTTAAGCCTCTCTCGTTGCCTACTCAGAACGGCGTACATTCCGATCTCAGAACGGCAGCCCCTCTTACTCAGGTGCTGCGATTACGGCGAAAGAAGGAACTTTTGGTAGGAGGAAAGTGTTACGTGCTTATTAAATTTGAATTTTGCGGAGAGGAAGGTCTCGGTTAAGTTTGCGCTATTATTGCGCGCGGAGGATTCAGAATTCGTTTAATTTAGAGTTATGAGCAATCTGGATGGTAATTTATGAGAGCGAAAGGGATGCAGTGTCAAAACTTCCATACGATGCATATTCATAACATCTTTCTGGTTTTGAATTCGGGATTGGCGAAAATTTTAAAACAAGTTGACGTTTGGCTCTTCCGATTCGTTAGGGAAATGGGGTCATTAAATCTATTATACTCCATCATTATTTGTGTTTCAATTTGAAACAATAAAATATTTTATTTAAATAAAGCTTTCATGTCTAGTATTGAAGATTTAATAATTTTTAAGTTTATAATAATAGGCTGTTATACGAATCTATCCTTAGAAATGCACATTTTACAGAATTTTTATGTAGATAACTCTGAGGCAACAAATATAATTGAGGGATAAACAGTTATCTTTAAGAACTAGACGCTTCGATCAGATAGATAGGATTTTGGATGTTGCGGATTAAAAAAGTCAAATTAAACATTGAAAGCGTTTGTAATATACGCACAAAATCCTTTTCAACCGATTGGATGAAATTGCACTAGGACTAAATTGTTCATTTCGAAATATGTGCAGGGCCGTATATCATGAGCTCAAGTATTCTATTTAAACTTAAAAACAACACTAAGAAGGTTACATACGGCAGGGGAAACTCGTCTAATTCCGTGATATTAAGAAACTTAAAGAATATTAAAACACGTAAATATTTTGCCGTTGCTAGGGTGGATTATCACGAAATTACACCAGTGCGTTCTACTATACCTCCTCTACAAGTATCATGCACCACAGTCGCTTCCAGACGCTGGTTTAATTTCGTGAATCAGCTTTATTTAAACTATCACGGAATTAGCCATGTCACAGAATTAGCCGAGTTGATCCTATAACAAATTCCTGAATATTAAACATTTATATTTTTCTGATCCATGTATCCGCGATCGTCTACGCTATTTCACACGTACGTACTTATAATTGATTAAACGAAATGTGAAAGGTTCGCATTTTCTTGAACGCCTTACCACATGCAGTGTTTGAGGCTCATTATACGGTCCAATATCGAATTAATCTGGTTTTACAGCGTATACATTTTTTCAATGAAATGATAAAAGACGCACCAGATTTTTATATTTCACTAGATACATCGGTTAAGTAGACATTGTGTTCCTAAATTACGATTTAATAAAAACAAAGAAGAATCCAAGAGATAGAAGGATGGAATCGCGAATGAAATCCGCTAGCACGATGGCTTGCTGCAGTTGATTAAGCTATCTGATTTGGAGATAACGTCATAGATCAGTATTAGTATCTGCAGTCTTATCCTGAAAGATGAGGAAGGCGGTTTTAATTTATCTTTGTCCTCAAGTTTCTTGAAATTTGTGGCAACACCTTCGGTTTGTGCGAATAATTAAATAAAGGATATTCGCTAAAAGGAAGATTGAATTTAATTTATGGCGAAGTCTAATGAAAGTTTCGGTAAGAACATTAAAAACCTGTCTCATAATACCGCTCGACCTAATCGCAGTTTAACTAATACCCTGTCTCTTCCGCACCGCGGCGCTGTTTTAAGCTCGGGTCGCGTCTTAGAGAGTTATTTCACTCTATTTAACCTTTTGCGCTGAAAAATGGAAGCGGGAAATGAATTTTAAAATTACAACTCATTCCTTTCTTTGGTTGATGGCTGGAATTATGTCTACCTTATTCTCGCAGAAGCACTATAGCCGCAAATTAAAAGTGTTTTATGAGTGTTTCCGAGGTGCGACGAAATCACCATCAAACAGTAATTTGGCCGCAGAGAAGGTAATCCAATTTGCATTCTTTATAATTTAATGGCCGTAAAACATGTGCTACTTGCTTATAAAAGCTTTTCTTAAAGCTCGCTCTGATGATTTATTCATGCGAATGTCAGGTTTACTGCAGGTAATAGTGCTAAAGTTTTCTCGTTGTTTATTTAAAGCTATCCCGGTCATTACAAAATACAACTACCTATTTCTTAGCTGAAACACTAAACCCTGGTTTTATCTGCACGTGGTATTATTCTTTTCAACTTTCAAAAGTCGCCTCTGCTTCCCAGGGCCGGCTCAAGACATTCATGCGCGTCAAGCAGATTTCAATTATGGCGTCCCATAGATTCTTACAAGTTATATGAGGAATAATTTATTAGTTTAATAGGATACAGTTATTTTGATTTTGCGTGTATTTTTATGACTAAAATTTATTTATACATACGAGGTCTAATATACAGAGAAATAGCTTTAAAATTCACAAAAAATAATACCCAAATGGTTTCATAAAAATGGAGTATATTTACAGAGAACTTAATATAAAATTTAAATACATTTTTACAAGAAATTCTGTTTTCGTGCTTTTGCATATGCAAAATCGTGTAGTAGGTCTTCCAACTTGATTGTTTTGAAAACATCGTGGTCTATAGAGATAGTCGCCAGTCCAGTTAGCCCTCTTGAGACATACTTGATCTCAGGTAATTTTTAATAATTTTTAATTTAGGGAAACTTCTTTCACCCGACGCTACACTTATTGGGTAAGTTAACATAATTCTCAGTGCAACTGCAACATTAGGAGCAAATTCATTTGGTAGAATGAATTGCAATACATCTAATGGTGTCCAATCAGATTTGATTAAACCAGACAATGCTGTAATTTACTCAAACATTTCCAAAGCCGTCCAAATCAATCTCATTGCTATCATTTGAGTTTGTTAGTGCTTCTTGTAGATCCAAACATTTTTTTAGAAGCTCATCTTTAGAAAGGTTTTTAATATAATTTATATCATAAAAGAAATTAAATAAGTTACTGTGGTTATGTAATTGCATAACTCTTTCTTCTATTGACATTATTACTACATCATGGACATAGGAACAAAATTCTACTTTAAATTGTGTCTTCAAATCGATTAGGGATTCATCAGGAGCAGAGTTTAATTTTTTTCGTCGGGGACGAATACGATTCTTTGTAAAAAAAATCTGATGTGGCCAACACATGACTTTTTCCATATTTGGGGTATAGATATTGAAATTATTATGAGTAGCATTATAAGGCAAAATTATTATTTCGTATCGTAAAAGAAGACACGTCCTTGTTGCCGTAAATTACGTATATTTTGAATGTTTACGGAATTCACCGCTACATGGTATTGACGCTGTAGGCTGGTATTAAGAAAAAGCGAAATATATCCGAAATGGATGGTTCTACGAAAATTAGTTTCAAACAAAACTTGGAAGAAATATTATTCTCTACAACTTTGGTCCTTACGAAAATTACCAATAACGATGTTGTTAAGGAGATATTTAACGGAAACCGAAAAACCGGTTATTTATAAATAACTCCTAAACAATAACTCCTATAGAAAATTGTTTCAAATAAAAACTGTAGGAAATTACATTCTCTATAACATTTGTTTAGAATTGTATATACAATAATGATGTTTTAACAATGAAATATCGCAAAAACCGAATCGGGTTTCGAATAAACAGCGACTTCCGTTTATCCGTTATTGTCCAAAAACTAATCAGTTCTTTGTGCTCATGTTAAAGTGTTATATATGAAGTTTGGTAACGATATGGTACGTACTTTTTGAGTTAGAGCGCCCAAACGCACATACACACACACACAGACATCATTCCGAAAATAGTCTAAACGTGTTCTAGGGACCTCAAAACATGTATATCCGTTGAAATCTGGAAGTCGATTTTTTTCATGAATACAATACTTTCCCATTACTACGTATGAGAAAGTAAAAATGGTTCAACATCCAAATCAACGGCAATTTTTGTGGCATCTTCTAAAGATTTATCAAATGCAATGCCCGAACGAGATTTCTGAAGTTTTTCTAGGGTTACTTTCAAAATATCGACAACTTGCGAAATGCATATTTTTTCTGTTTGTGAACATTTATTGACTATGCTAATCATCTTTAAAATAATAGTATACCAAACAACGATACAGCAAATAAAACGGAAATCTTTCATTTGATTTGCCATTGTTTCTGCTTCATGTCGAGCAATTGGATCAAAGGATGTATCTTGACTTATTTCATAAAGTATATCGTAAATCCTCCCGGAATGAAATCTAAAAGGTTTGATCGCTACTATTCTACTTTCCCATCTGGTTCCACTCAATGGTTTCAATGTTAACGTACTGATGTTTTTCATTAAAACAGACCAGCGTCTTGTAGATCCACTCACAAAAAAATAGATAGCTTGTATTACACTAAAAAAAGATACAGCTATGTGAGATGATTTAACAGCATCATTAACGACAAGATTCAAAGAACAAAAAGTGCTCGACTATTTACATTTAATATACTTTGTTGAACACCCGAATGTCTGCCTTTCATGTTTGAAGCATTTTCGTAACCTTGTCCATGTATATTACTTAGAGGAATACCAGCCTTTTCAAGTTCCTTTAAAATTGCCTCGGCAAGTTCTGATGCAGGCGTTTACTCGACCGGGATTAAATTAAGGAAGTGCTCACAGATTTCAGCCCCTTGAGTGATGTTGATAAAACGTAACATAATTGACATCTGTTCAACATTGCTTACATCTGGTGTACAATCAACCTTTATCGATTAATACTTCGTTCGCTTTAAATTTTCTAATATCTGACTAACAATAAGCACTACCTAAGACATTAGCTGTATTAGCTCATTTTGAACTTTTTTACCTAAATAGTGATTGTAAAGTTCACTTGATATTACTCTTTGCAGATGCTCTGCCATGACAGAATCAAATTTTGCCAACAGCTCTACTAATTGTAGATGATTCCCATTATTGCTTTCATACAATCTGTCTGATGAACCCCTAAACGATAGATATTGGGGGCCAAGAAATTCGACTATTGCAAGTAGTTTTTCTAGCACTCCTTGCCAATGGCGAGTTTCAGCATTCAAATTGTTCTGCAAATACGCATCTAATATTTTATTGCTATCCACCCTTTTCTTTAGTTCTGTCCATTTCTTATGAGATTCTAGGTGAACAGGTGAAGTTTCATGCTCTTTCAAGGCTTGACACAAATTTCTCCAATCACTATAACCACCCTCAACTATGGAAATTTTTGTCAAACAAAAGAGTTTACAAAAAAAATCTGATGTGGCCAACACATAACTTTCTCCATATTTGGGGTATAGATATTTAAATTATTATGAATAGCATTATGAGGCTATAGCCAACCGCCAACGGTTTCCCACATAAATTAATCGACACAATCCTATTTAGAAAACAAAGGAAACTAACCCTTGAATGTTGTTTTAATACTCCGCCCTCTGTTAACAAACCCCGTTGGTGTAAATTACTTTACATCCACCACATTTCCCGGTTAATTGCGTATTGCTTCTCCAAAGATAAATTACGTACAGCTTTCTACACCCTCAATAATCTAGGAAAAATTTTTTCTAACAATAAAGATAAGGTTGACCATTTATTTAGGAGCGGTGTCTATAAACTCTCATGTAATGACTGTAATGCCGTTTACATTGGGCAACAGGGAGAAATTTCCACGTTAGGACCACCGAACATAGGAAATCTTTCCTACAAAATTCTTTCAAATCACACTTTGCCAAACGCTTACTCGAATTCAACCATTCTTCCAACTTTAACCCGGAGGTAATTCATTTCGCAACTAAAGGTCCCAGTTTAAATCTTTTAGAACAATTGGAAATACTTTTACATTACAATGGTAACACACTGAACCTCGTTAACGAACTTATTTCCCCCACCCATTTCTCCCTAACACCCACCCCTCCCCAATACCTTGATTCAGCCTTTCCCCCCCCCTCGCCCTCCCATTCATTGGTTCCCCTCTCAATACACATTTCCCTCCCCCACTCCCCTCAGATTCCATATATATTTCTGTTGCTTCTTGTTTTTGTACCTGATGATGACTAGATATTAGTCGAAACCTGTCGTATTTTCTGTTAATAAAAGTGGAACTTCTACTAAGTTATCCTTCTCATTCTTTTAACTTATAAAGTTCAAATTTTATATTTGTCACTTTCAATACAGGTATAAGGTCAAGTTTGTAGATGAGCAACAAAATCAGACCAAGGGGAGGGGAGTTGTGAGGGGAGGGGGAGGCACCCGTAAGAGAAATCGTTGATTTCAAGCTAACGGTTGATTACATCGAATAAGTATAAATAAGAAATATTTTAGGAAAACAATTTGGGTAAATAT
The DNA here is from genome assembly GCA_036926305.1 of Uropetala carovei. NCBI lineage: Eukaryota > Metazoa > Arthropoda > Insecta > Odonata > Petaluridae > Uropetala > Uropetala carovei. The sequence continues at coordinate 171,254 of JAXCHB010000220.1, read as the reverse complement.
TTTAGGAAAATTCTGTGTCTGCCTGTTTGTTTGTTTGTTACCGCATCACGCAAAAACGACTGGTTGAATTTTTATGAAACTTGCAACGTAACTTTAGACTGGTCCAGCTTAAAATATAGGCTACTAGCTGGAGTGCCCGTTGAATTTAAACAGATTTAGTGAATCTAAAACTTCAACCGTTTAACATGGAAGCATCGCAAGAATAAGATGGTACACAGTTATAACCGTCGAATAAAGCAAAAATGAAGAAAACCGCTCCGCATTTTCCTATTTAAATGAATGATGCAAGAAAATCTTTCACTGTGAAAAATCGAAAATAACGTGTAAACTCTCTCCCCCTCCCTTCCACCCTCTCTTTCCCTTCTCCCCTTCCCTCCCCTCTCATTCCCTTCTCCCCCTCCCTCCCCTTTCTTTCTGTCTCTCCCTCTCCCTCGCTCCCTCCCTCTCTCTCGCTCCCTCCCCCTCACTTCCTCTCCCTCTCTCTCTCTTAAAGGTAAGAAGGGACTATATAGTCTCAATATAAATGCATTGAACTCTCAATTTCGGCGACAGTGGGAGTTAACAAGGTAGATTTTAATTAGTATGGTAATAAAACCAGTGCTGGAAAACGTTACATGTAACGTAACGAAATAACGAAATAATTTTGAGTTAACATAAAGAAAAACGTTAACGAAATTTTTAAAAAAGCTGTAACGAAAAACATGACGAAAACCAAAAATTTAATTTCGTTAACAGATTCGTTACTATCTGCTCTAGCTGGCTATAAAGCTTGTAGGGACATTCATACACGGCATCTGGGCGAGTGAAAGTGGGCTAAAACCCTTTGTCACCCGCTGAGCCATTTCTACTGCCTTGTCGCGAAAGGAGCCTTATCCCGCCCATCACCCATTGTCCTTTTGGGTTTTTCCACATTTATGAAAGAAAGGATTCCTTCAGGAAGCATAAGAGAAGAAATGAGGAAGATAAAGCATTGATCTTTAATGTATGTGCCGCTTATAGTGAAGGCCTTCTCTCACATTCGCTGTCCCCCCTCTCAGTATATTGTCCTTTCAAACTATTGTTATCAATATTCTTTAGGATTGGGGTTTTCCACTTACTCATTATACTCAAGTTCCTCTTTTAGAGGTCGGTGCTCTCCAAGTTACTGTCTCATACTCTCTACCCCTGGATCCTGAACTGTGTCATTTGTTCGTCAGTCTAACTATTTAAGCTGTTGGAGAAAGATCTCACAATCAGTGCTTTTACGATTCAAACACTACCAGCCGAATTCATAGATTTCCAGTTAAACCCGGGACTAGGTGGTTTATGCTAGTACCGGTCTAATTATAAAAAATAGTTATTAATAGTTATTAATTTTACAGCAATTAAGTAGTTTACAGAAAAAACCTCAACGAAGGTAGTTGTACCCCATTGGAAGCATTCCATAAAAATTTCCTAATAAACTTTTTATCGATTTAAATTTAGAATAGGTATTTACTCACGGAAGCGATTGAATACCCACATTCAGGGCCGGTTTCGGTTAAAAAATGTATGTAAGCGAGGTAAAAATTTTCCGCCCTCTGGATATCAAAGGCATGAAATAATATTAATTATATATTAAAATAGGAAAATAAACTTATTTTACTCAGTTTTGTTTTTCAAAAATATATTCAGCTGAATATTTTCAGAAAATAGAAATAAAACATTCACTGACCTTATAACAAAATGACTATGTAATGATTATATTACCGAATATTTTTATATTGCAACTTTACGATCACGCTTTTGCACAAAGAGACAAAGCCTTGAGCAATAGAAATCTCTAGTATTGAAGGTTCACTGTATTTAGGGCGGGAAGGTTATTTGAAATTACAATGCTTAAACCCTAAAAGCACATGAAACCCTCCCTTGAATCCCCCCCTTTTAAAACCTCCCCTTTTGAAACACCCCCTTTTGAAATCCCCCCTTTTGAAACTCCCCCCTTTTGAAACCCTCCCTTTTGAAACCCCCCTTTGAAACTCTCCCTTTGAAACCCCCCCTTTGAAACCTCCCCTTTTGAAACTCTCCCTTTGAAACCCCCCCTTTTGAAACCTCCCCTTTTGAAACCCCCCCTTTGATACCCCCCTTTCGAAACCCCCCTTTCGAAACCCCCCTTTCGAAACCCCCCTTTTGAAACCCCCGCTTTTAAACCCCCCTTTTGAAACCCCCGCTTTTAAACCCCCCTTTTGAGACCCCCCTTTTGAAACCTCCCTTTTAAACCCCCCTTTTGAGATCCCCCTTTTGAAACCCCCCCCACTTTGAAACCCTACCTTTTGAAACCCCCTTTTTAAACCCCTCCTTCTGAAACCCCCCTTTTAAACCCCCCTTTTGAAACAGTCCCTTTTAAATCCCCCTTTTGAAACCCTTCCTTTTAAATCCCCCTTTTGAAACCGCCCTTTTTAACCCCCCCCCTTTAAAACCCCCCCTTTTATTTCTCTGAAGAGGTTAAGTAAAGTTCACAGTGCATCAGGGTGTGTTTTAGACAATGTAAAACTTTAAAACGTTCGTCTTGCCGTCCTTCTTAAGTGACACCTGTAAATGGTAGGTTTACGTCTCTTACACCTTGAACCAACCCTGAATGTAAATGACTTATCATGGCGTAAAATATAGTTTTTCGCGATGTTTTGAAGTTCTGTGCAATACACCTTTGGAAAAAATGAAAATGTCAAAATCCGAAATATTGATTTTGCCGCCCCTCTGAAGTGGCACCTGTAAGCGACCGCTTACGTCGCTTACGCCTGAAACCGGCCCTGCTCACATTGGGTAAAGGTTTCATATTTTTCTGTTTTACCTGAAAAATTACCTATATTCATGGTTATTAACAGTGGATTAAAACTTTAACAAACTTTCTCTTCTTTCATATATGTACTTAATAAAACAATCCTTTTGTTAATATCTAAAATGTTATTAAATGCAATATTGTAAACCCATGGATGATTTACATGTATATCTTATAGGGTATAAGAGAAGGAAGAAAGCTATCAAAAATAAACCCCAGAGAGGAAAACTTGAAATTTGGACAATTTACTTTGTTTTCGTCGAATTTTAGGTCTGTTGCAAGAATTAGGATTGGTACAGCCGGTGTACTTTCCGAGTTACTTATAAAAAATTCTACGATGCAACATGAGCATTGCAGTATTTTATTATAATTTTTACATTATTTTTGTACTTAATGTGGGTTAAGGCAATTAACCGTGATTATTAAATGTTGGATATAAAAATCATAATTTGTATGCATGATCAAAAAAATAACGAAATCTATTCCCGGATCCTTAGAATACTTAACAATGTTCCTTATCTGCAACATATGATTAGAAAATTTTTTAAAATATAATTCTAAATGAAAAACTTAAACTTACGAGGTGTAAATATCAAATAAAAAGTACTCATAAACAGTTATTTCGTTATAACGTTAAACGTAACGAAAACCGAAATGTAGACTCTATCATAACGAAAAGCGTAACAAAAAACGAAATTGCTTTTTTGGCCGTAACGAAAAACGCAACGAATCGATTTTTTTTCGTTTGCCACCGCTGAATAAAACTGATAAAACCACGTATTTTATTGATTCTAACCACATTTCTACGCGAATTCGACAATAATTCGGAATCTGTCGTCAATAAAAATAAACTTTGTCATTTTCTCCAAAGAAGTATCCAAGTCTCAAGTTCGTAGCGTGATTTTAAATAATTTTAAAGTACAAATTAAAAGTAGTCTACACTCATCCCTGTATTTCAGTTACAGGACGCGGCAAAATACGTGACGTTCGGTAATTAAATCGTTCGCCATTCCGAATCAAAATGACGTACAGAAACAAAACCTTGACCATTTACTAAGTTAGGATGTAAGGTAGAATCGTACCAAATTTGGTTATTCTAGCTTATATCGTTTAGAAGGAGTTCCATGAGCAAACCAACAAGCACACCCTTCAAAATATATTATAGATGTGGTGTATCTCAAAAAAAATTTAAGTGGGGGTTTGGGGGGCATCGATTTGGTATAACTCTCGATTAAATTAACTTAGTAAGTTCAAATTTGATATTTGTCACTTTCAATACAAGTATAAGATCAATCTCCTATATATTTGTGAAAGTTTGTTTGTTTGTGCATGTATACATTTCCACACCGTTAAAGCTAGAATAATCAAACTTTCAACAAATACTTTCTTCACAAATAGGAAGGTCGTAGGCTAATATTTAATCCCAAATGTTTTATATCAATTGCACAAAAAGCAGAACAACTGTGTATGTCATTGCATTGCCATCTAGAGATGAGTCAGAAAGAACGGGACAGTTCTTTTCGAACTGTTTTGATGCCTAAAATGTTCAGTAAAATAACTGTTCTCATAAACTTCCTCTTCTCTAAGAACAGGTAACTCTACATCTTATACACAGTGAGAAAGGTGGGAATCGACTACTTCCTTATCCGTAATTGGACGGCGGGTACTGATTAAACTACGCGTATTTTCCCAAGTCCTTCAATTGATTTGAATCAAATTTCGTACGATTGTGGAGGGCTCCCAGAAATAATTCATACGTGGTTTTTGTTTCTCTCTGACAGTTTTATTCAAAACGGCGGCCGAGTGAATTCTTAAATACCACGTATCATCTAGAATTCCGATCGGATTTGAACCAAATTTCCCCGGGCAACGCCTGGAATTTCTACTAGTTTTTACATAAAAATATGTACTAGACAAGAATGAAAGGTGTTGTTAGGAATGGTGATGAATTTATAATATAATATTTGCAATTCTTTCTCTCGTCCACAGTCTCCTCTCTGCTCTCACACGTCTTCCAACCTGACAAAATTCTCCTCAGCAATTTAGTGGCTTTTATTCCTCTACTAATACTTGATAAGTTGGAATTTTTCGTAAGGTTAACTACATATAGCTTCAAAAACCCATTATTTATATTATGGCGTTATCATTAAAAGTCATTTTTGTCGAAAAATCGTGTACGTGTTACGTTTCTTAACGTTTTAATGGTAGAATAAATTACGCTACTTAAAGTATTTATGGCAAAATATACATCTTTTTGCGATTGACTTATTTTTGGAACTTCTTTCTCGCGGTCATTTTCTCTTGTATAATATTATGAATTCCTCCACTGTGATTAAATTCTCCTCGGTTACTAAGTAGTACTAAGTAGTTTTTCTTCCACTAATATTCTAACTAAAATTAATTGCGAGCGCAGCTCCAACGGGAATGCTAGTTGAACTTCTTTTTTACTAATCGACATTTTTCTTCGTCTCGCACAAACAAACGCATATTTCGTTCCATTTTGTTTTCGGACGACGCTTTTATCGCTTCTCGTGCAAGAGCTGTTTTTCTGTCTCTCAATATGCGGCAAGTATGATAAATTATGCGGTACCTGCATCCGATCGAGTCGTTTCCATTATTTCCTAAAGGCAGCGGTTTGCTGCGATATTTTCGGGCCCTCGTTTTGAAAATATAAAAATAAATGGATCGTCTTTCCGCCGCACGCACCTGTTATGGCCCTTCAAAACGGGGCTTTATATATTTATATATCCATCAGTAGTGATAGATGGCTCTCCTCATCATTGCCTTTAGAAGTTGTTTCATTTTTATCGCCCTAACTAGGAAGTGGGAGCGAAACGTAATAGAATTTCACGTGAAGAATAATGGCAGAGCGCCCTAAAGATTTACCCATTCCCGATAGATCGGTAGACCATAAAGGATTTGCGCCTTCCCTATCTCACGCTAGATGGTGCTGGCTGTCTTAAGATCCTTCTATTGTCCGGTTTCTTTCTCTCGGGCTGGACTCGCTCCAATGGGCGGTCCACCACAAAGGCGACGAGATAGAGAAGGAGTTGATATTTTATTGGCCTCGACTTGGCCAACACTCGACGCAGTTGTTTCCCGTCATGCCTTTCTTAAAAGCAAAGAAGAATCGGATATGGACAAAGCGAGAATTTCGAGCGACCGAAGAGGCTCACGTCGTCACAATGGAAGCTGTCTTACGTCAGAGGGCGCGCGCCACTCGTTACGCTTTTGTTCGATTTCAATGACGCGAGAGACACTGAAACCAAGATATAAAATAATATTTTTGTCGTGCTGGATTCGAAAGAATTGCCCGCTCCGTTTCCTAAATTTTTGTGTTTAATTTAAAAACTGTTTATTTTTACTAAAAATAGTGATCTAACTTGAAGTTAACTAACGACCTAGACTAAGCAGTTAAAGTTATATATTTCTTTTATCAATCAGAAAACATTTTCATGTGTAATTAACAGTAAAAAGTGAGAACAATGGACGCAAATGGCATAGCATAATTCAAGCACGTTTATCTCGTAAGATACAGGACCTCAAATTTGACTTTTGCGTCCGGTATGATGGGAACCACTATAGAGCGACTTTATTTAAGCACGATATCATCTCACTGCATTCAATAAAATGTAAATGCCGAATATTATAAAGTTATACCCTATTGACTAAGGCTTTGTGTAGTGGAAAGGCATTAACAGGACAGCAATACCCCATTCAACACGATGACCCAGGCGAGCACGAATTCGTTATAACACGAAAAAAATTCTATATTTTTTAGTTATAATCGACCAAAAATAACTTTTTTATTCATTTGCTATTTTCTAGCTTAATTCTAATGCAAGAAAACGAATTTCTCTGTGAAACTGAAGTCTAACGAAAGAAAAACGAATCTCTCGAGTGTTTCTACACACGGAAATACACGTTTTGAGGTCTCTAGAACACGTTTAGACTATTTTCGGAATGATGTCTGTGTGTGTGTGGATAGATGGATGTATATGATTGTGGGCGCTCTAACTCAAAAAGTACTTGCCATATATATTGCCAGATTTCATATATAACACTTTAGCATGAGCACAAACAACTTATTGGTTTTTGGACAATAACGGATAAACGGAAGTCGCTGTTTATTCGAAACCCGATTCGGTTTTTGCGATATTTCATTGTTAAAACATCATTATTGTATATACAATTCTAAACAAATGTTATAGAGAATGTAATTTCCTACAGATTTTCTTGATAACGGCTACTCCTAAGATAAAAATATATAGGAAAAGAAATACTCTAATTTACCCGTTCCACAAGTATTATTTGAAAAATATTTTGATATGACTAATACTTTACGAGATATGACGGAAAGTTCATTTTTTTGTCACCAGTAAAGTGGTAACCCTGATTGGCTTACGTGATTCATTTTTGCGATTTTCTTATTGTCTTTGATTTTAAGTCCTTATATCAAATTTCATGAAAATCCGTTCCTTAGAAGCCGAGAACGAACATGCGGACTGACGGACGGACAGACAATCCGACGACTATAGGCGCTCATGCTCCAAAACATGGCTGCGTCAGATAAGGTGATTTTCGGGGTTGGAGCTTTCGTGTTTCGTCTCGAAGTACTTCCGGTGTTTCTTCGTCCTATTACTAAATTGTCTCCCGGGGTGTCATATGTAGTCTGCGTCTCATGTGTTAATTTATAAAGAAGTAATGGGTATAAAAATAAATTTTTATTTAACTTTTATATTTTAACATTTATTATACTCGTTACTTCAAATTTGGTGAAATTACCTGCATAAGTTACCTTTTACTGGTGGAGGCGGTATTATATTCAATTAATCTGGATATCAAGGCTGAAGACATTTCTTGTCGTATACAAATCAACGAAGCGCAACACGAGTAATATCAAAGGTAAGTAATCGGTATTATTACACAATCATTATGGGTGTATATAAACGTGCTTTGATTGCTTTCAATACGAGAGAGAGAGAGGGAGGGGTGAAAGGGAGGGAGGGTGAGAGAGGGAAATGACTTTCAATTCAATTAATGCTTCTCATGCCAATTTGATCTCCATAAATAGCTTGAACGATCGAATCTTTACTCCCGTTGGTATTTCAATGGGCATTAAGGTAGTAATGTTTAAAGGAGAAATATAAGGCTCTTATTCCCATTAAAAGCTTAGCCATATGAAAGGATTAAGCTTGTTGCCTATGGTCTGTACCAAACTTAATGACCGCTGGGAGGCGGGCTTAAAATGTGTGGAAAGGGAACCTTGTTGCCGAATCAGTCCACAAACGTGGACCAATTATAGTGCTTCGCAAGTGGGCATAGACGCTGGATGGTTAAGTGTTTGTAGGAGTGGGGTCAGATACGGGAGCGACAGGCGAACATCAGTAAACGAAATTATGAAAATGTTGAAAACTTTAATATTTAAAGCTACATAAAATGAAATTACGAGTATTTACGTTTGGTAATATTATCGTAGTAACTACGAATATATTACTTCCCCCTTTATCTTTCATAAGTAGATATAAAACATTTTCCACGTTATAGTGTACCTATTTTATATGATTGTCATTTAAACAATATATTCTCTGCTTAAATGACAAATAAGAGAAAAGGATGTTATATTTTATATTTTTCAGAATGCGTAGAGAAAAGGAAGCAGGAAGACTATTTGGTACGCGAATGGCAAAGGTCGGAGCAGGTAGTATAATAAACACAAGGAGGGAAGGACGAGGGAAAAGAATGGTGTGGGGTTTCTAAGGGACCACATGTATGACCACAACAAATGTTCCTTTCACACAGTTATTTGCTTCTGCTTTCAAGCAGCTGTTAAGTATATAACGGTAGAACTGCGTAGAACCATCTCGTAACATTTCTGCCAAATGAAGATACTGCGATGTTTTCCTTATCCTATCTCGTATTGCCGAAAATACGGAAATTTTAGTAATATGCTGTAAAGATGCAGCATTCTAAAAGTTTAGGTCAAAATCTTATTGAACTATTAATTTTAAAAAAAGTAGTACAATATGCATCATGAAAGGGAAGAGGGTGCGGAGTAGGAATAAATACACAATATTTAATTTCATCTATTTATTTTTATAAAGACAATCAACTCTATATAATTGCAAATAGTTAATAGATCACATCAAGAAGAAGAGCAAAATATTCTTAAAGGTAGCAGTTGGATTACAGAAGAATTACATTTCTAGTATTTTCTTACTTCTATTGTTACTAATATTTTTAATATAACAAATGCATTACACGGATTAAAGCAAACACATAAGTTAATAATTATCATATTATTAGGAAATCATGATTGGATAAAGGAATAAAAATAACGCTTCTCATTGAGTAGGTACTTTTACTTATTCCAAAGGACAATAAACCATTACATATTATATACACTGTGATTCAGAGTAAACGTTTGCATGAATATGGGAATATGAAAGAAATTCAAAGTAGTAAAATTACTTAATATATTTAAAACTGCACACAAATTGAACATTTTTACAGGGAAAAACCAGTAAGGCAAAAACCCCATTTGCAGAAAAACGGCCACAAGAAGAGAGACATGAAAAAACTGCGAAACCTACTGAGGTAAACTAAGATATAGAGAGCTGTAAAAGAAGCAATGATTAGAAAACATAACAATAAACCAAAATATGCTACGCAGCTAAGGGTCCCTGAGTTCTCTGCGTAGAAACCGTAGAAACCAAACAGGCGGCAACGCCGGATGCCTTTTATTAATTGACGAAGGGAACGCCCTCATATTTGGCGGCCATGCTAGCGATCATTAAGTTTGGTACGCAGTATAGGTAGCTGATTGTTGGACCCAGAAAAATTACCACTTTTTTCCGATATAAACTATAAATTTACGCTAATTCTACTCGGATTTGAATTCTGTCTTCAAAAATAAGAAACTACAATTCATATTCTATCCGATAGTTTAAGTCTCGAGTTCGTATCTTGACGGTAAATAATTTTAAAATGCGAATATATAAACCTCTACAGCGATTTACGTGTTTTCTTATGGGCCAAAAATGAGGCAAAAAGGGACCAAATAGACCCGAGAAGTGGGAATTTCGAAAGTATCAGATATTTTCTTTCGGCTGTGACCAAAAACCTATAATCCTACCAAATTTCAAGTTTCTAGCACATCAGGAAGTGCCTCAATTTTGTATCTTGCCAAAGTGGTTACAAACCGCTATCATCATCACCATAGGTAGTCTGTCCGTTAACAGGTCCGTGATTATTCTAGGTTACTCTTGGTTCTGCATATACTCCTATTTTCCGCAGTTTTCTTCATGTCTTGATAGCTCTCTTTCCCTTTCAAGTCGTCTACTAGCTGAAACCTTTTCCTACCTCTTTCTCTTTTTCCATCCAGCTTTCCTTCTAGCACTTCTTTAATCATGCACTCTCTCCTCAGGTAATGCCCAATCCAGTTCGCCTTCCTCTTTCTGATAGTCTGTATAATCGTTCGTTTCTCTCCTATTCTTTGTAGTACTTCCTCATTTTTCACCCTATCTGTCCATTTTATCTTCAGCATTCTTCTCCATGTCCACATTTCGAAGCTTTCCAAGTATTTAATATCATTTTTCCTTAGCGTCCATGTTTCTGCTCCGTAGAAAGCTACACTCCATACATAGCATTTTATCAACCTCTTGCGGATTTCCTGCTTTATATTTCCCGTTAGCAGGAGTTTCTTTCTTCTGAAAGCGGCTTTTGCTTTTGTTATTCTAGTCCTGATTTCATCTGTACATTTTTCTTCTCTCGTTATGATGCTTCCAAGGTATTTATAATCTGAAACTTGTTCTAATGGCTTTCCTCCAATACTTTGATTCAAATTTTCTTCTTCTTTACTTGATATTCGCAAGACCTTGGATTTTTCTGTATTAATTTCCATACCGTATTTTCTACCTGTTATCACTAGTCTATTTATCATTTTCTGGAGTTCCTTTTCCTTTCTTGCTAGAAGTACTTGATCATCCGCGTATTTCACTGTTCTTATAATCCTTCCTCCGATTTTGAAATCTCCCGTGCATTCTAACGCTTCCTGCATTCGTCTCTCTCCATATATATTGAATAGAATCGGCGATAGACAGCAGCCCTGTCTTACTCCTCTACCGATACGTACTCCGCTGGTGTCCGTGTTCTCTAACCTGACCTTTACAACTTGATTCACATATATATTCCTGAACAGTCTCCTGTCTTTCCAGTCTACACCTATATCCTTTAATATCCTCATCGGCAGTACCCAATTTACTCTATCAAAGACCGTCTGCCAGTCGACGAAACATACGCAGCAATCTTGACTGTACTCTATTGCCCTTTCTGATATGATTCTCACTACACCGATAGCATCTCTGGTTCCACGTCTTTTCTGAAGCCGAATTGATCTTCCCCTAGCATTTCTTCGGCCTTTTTCTCTAGTCTTTTATTAAGAATCCTCGTGATGATCTTGGAAGTGTGTGACAGTAGGGATATCGTTCTGTAGTGCTTACACTGCATTGCCTTGGCTTCTTCTTTAGAGGGATCATTGTTACATCTAAGAAATCCTGAGGCCACTCTCCCGAGTCGTAAATCTGGTTAATTAGTTTCGTAATCACTTTTAGTCCTTCCGATCCCATGACTTTAAGCACCTTTACCGGTATTCCATCGCTGCCTGTAGCTTTTCCTTTCTTTAGTTCCTGTATCACCTTTTCCACTTCGCTTTTCATAATACTTGGTCCCAAGTTGTCTTTTTCAATGCACTTCTCTTCTTCCAGTTCCATTTGTACCGATCCTGCCTGCTTTTTGTATAGTTCCTTAATGTATTCTTCCCATACCTGTGCTACATCCTTTGGTTCTGCGACTATTTTCCCATCTGTATTAATAATTCCTTTACCACGAATCCCATTAGACTTATCTTCTAACTCCAGTGCCCTAGCGTACATCATATCGTATCGTCCTAACTTCTCCATCTGTTGTATTTCCTCAGTTTTCTTTTATCCAATTTTCCCTAGCTTTATCTGTTACCCTTCTCATCTCATTGTTTATGCGTCTATAGTTGGCTCTACCTTCTTCACTGTTAACGTTTTTCCATTTTCTTCTCTCATCCATTTTCTCCAGCATTTCCTTAGTGATCCATGGTTTAAATAAAGGAAGAACTCTAGACACGGTGGCTTGCCGATTTTCTTCTCTTGCTTCCCAATCTCTTTATTCAAGGTATCTTTGTTGCTGGTTTTCACTTCCTCCCATTCTGTATCCACGGTCTTCGGTTTTTTCCAAATTTCTAAGGCGATCTTCCAACTTCGTGCTGAAGGCATCTTTCCTTTCTTTTAGTTTTTCTAAGTCCCAAGTCTGTCTATCTCTTCTCGTTTTCCTTATTTGTTTCAGCTTTGTAGTTACATCGACTATTAGAAGGATGTGATCTGAATCAATGTCTGCTCCTGGTAATGTCTTAGCATTTTTTATGCTGTTCCTGAATCTTTGTTTTACTAGGATGTAATCTATTTGGCATCTCATTCTATCTCGTGGGCTTTTCCATGTGTACAGCCTTCGTTTATGTTTTCTGAACCATTTATTAGTCACTACTAAGTCGTTATTAACACAGAATTCTACCAGTTTTTCTCCTCCTCAGTTTCTTTTCCCAAGTCCGTATTGACCGACAACATTTTCTTCTTGTCCTTCGCCAACTATGCTGTTCCAATCTTCCATTATTATGCAGTTTACCTTTCCTCTTCCGTCTTCTTCGTAAATCTCGTTAATTTGTTCATACAACTCCTCAATTTCTTCTTCTTCATGAGTGGACGTTGGCATATATACCTGGATTATCAACATGTCCACTGGGACTGCTTTTAGCTTTATTGCCATCAACCTATCGTTCGTTGCTGTTATTTTTGTCACGCTCTTCATCATATCTTTCCTAAGTACCAGAGCTACTCCCCTTGCCCCACTATTTCCTCCTGAGTATACTACCGTGAATTCTTCCTAGTCGAGCTGTCCTTCTCCTTCCCATCTAGCTTCGCTCAGCCCTATGATATCAATCCTATTTCTTCTCATTTCTTATTTCAGGATCTCTAGCTTTCCTGCCTTCCTCATGGTTCCGCTATATATACCTATACATATATATATATATAAACCTCACTCGATATATATATATATATATATATATATATATATGTTTCTCCGTCGCTGAAGAAGGGCATCAGCCCGAAAGCTCCATTTTTGTGTAGTTTTTGTTCTTTTGTGTTTTTCGTGTGTCCTCAGCACCCCCAGCGGCTCTTCATTCTAGGTAAGTGTCCACTGGGCTTCCTCCAACACCTTGTTGCCACCCTTATTATTACTTTTCCTTTTCCTTAAGTATTTATATATATATATATATATATATACCGAGTGAGGTTAATTTAAAAGTTATTAAAAAACCCTGAGTTTATCTTGGTGTCTATTTTATGGCATTACTAAACAACTTCCTCAGTGTTAGAGAGGAGTAGAGGGAGAGTTTTAGTTCATTTTGTGTAAGTAAATGAGCAAGTTTATAAGAATGGCTTCCATGGTCACCCCTCACACATTCAAATTTTCTCAATGAACTTAATGCTACCAAAAAAATTAGAGAAAACAACGATTACAGAATTCGCATGATTGAGAAGCTCCAACTCCAAAAAATAAGAAAACTATCGAATTCAATAATACCCTACCCTTTAGTTAAGCCGGGCACAATCAAACCCCATTTTCATGGAAACCTTTCTTAAAAACTCGTCCCACTAATATCTCCTTGCTCCCCACCCTTACAGCCCCTTTAACTTCCAAGTGATATATGTACCTTTTACCTAACCACTTTTATCTGTTTTGGTGATTTTGTTTTTGAGAAATCTTCTGCCCGTCCATCTTTTAGGCGCATTTAGCTTACAGTGTGAGCGCCTATTACCATCCGTCCGTCCGCATGTTCGTTCTCGGCTTCTAAGGAACGGATTTTCATGAAATTTGATATTAAGGACTTAAAATCAAAGACAATAAGAAAATCGCAAAAATGAATCACGTAAGCCAATCAGGGTTACCACTTTACTGGTGACAAAAAAATGAACTTTCCGTCATATCTCGTAAAGTATTAGTCATATCAAAATATTTTTCAAATAAAACTTGTGGAACGGGTAAATTAGAGTATTTCTTTTCCTATATATTTTTATCTTAGGAGTAGCCGTTATCAAGAAAATCGAACAAGAATGTCTTAAATCGAGTTGAATGGTTACTCCTTCATTGTTGCTAACATAAACAATCTCGCAAACAATCGTTTAATTTCCTTACGTCTGCATTCAGTATTTTTGAATTGGAAGAAAATGGATTATGTATGACGAAGAAAAGAACTTTAAAACGCTATTTCCCTTACGTACAGGTATATCATTTCTTTAAAATACTCAATTGTACGAAACGCGCCCATTTCTGATACGCTGTACACTTTCCTAACTAGTTTAGTAACGATTTGGTTCAGAGTAGATTTTTGAAAATGGTTCGATTCAGCCATAATCCTCTGAGGGACGGTATGTGAAACACTATCTCAGTTATAGCTTCAAATTTCACCGCTACTTATTTACAAGAACTTTCCCTCATTCTACTAACCTGATTGTGATTCCCCTGAAGTAATTTAGTCTGGTTGTAAACACGCTTTGGAGCACATTCCACACGTAGTTTGAACTTTTAAAATACCGTTATGTCACAACTTACTTATTGTAGCTGAATCTGAACCAGAGCTTATTGCTCGATTTTCGTACGAGGATTTCTACGAATAATTTACGGCAGTAAGGACGACGGTATTCTTTTACGATACGAAATGATAATTTTCCTTATAATGCTATTCATAATAATCTAAATAACTATACCCCAAATATGGAGAAAGTCATGTGTTGGCCACATGAGATTTTTGTGCCTTATGGTGACGTCGACGCCGTCATTGTGCAAATATCAATGTTTCATCATCGCATAACTTTTGCGGATTTTTGAACGATTTATTTGTTTCATAACAGTTTCTGTTAAAATTAATATTTTAGATAAATTTAAAGTTTTTTTTCAAGATAAATTATTATTTTAAAATACTCTTAAATCGCTAATATTGGCATATTTTACGAGAGTTAATATTTTAAAAAGAAACAAAGTGAATATTCAGTTTCCTTTCTTTTAAATACCTCTTAATTCTCATGAAAAAATATTAAACACGGAAATCCAATTATAGACTCAGATAATGAGTAAATATACTGATATAAATACCTGCTCCTTATAAGTGTTCGAGTATATATTACAACCTGAGGTGCTTCTGAGAGGGATGCAGATCTGAAATTTGACATAGTGATAGGCCATTGGATACAATAGTCAAATTGATAAATAACATAAACACAAAAATAACATGCGCATAGCCTCCGTCCATTGTAAAAACGTATGCTTGAGCCATTTCACTCAAGGACGGGTAAACTGATTTGCCAGGAATGGGCGCTACAGTCTCATCAATGGAAAATTGCGTCGAAATTAAATTGTGTTCTAACGCAATTATTAGAGAAAAACTAATTGCCTATCAACAAATTACAGATGGTTGATGTATTTACTAAACAGAATTCTTTCGCTGCACCCATAAAAAATCAGCTGCACCACAGCACCCAGTTTGTAATGGACGCTAGTCGTAAGCTTTCGCTAAAACACAATCTTCGATATTATACGTAACTGTTCGGCGTTGCTATAGATAGAGAGTTTTCTGTTATTGGCATCGTCAATATATTTTGTTTGAAGCATATAAAAAGTACAATATTTAGGTCTGATAAATTAAAATAAATAGATTTTCTATTACTGATACAGAAAACCCATTCCCGATATATGTTTACCAAAAAATTGCGTGACTTTATTAAGAACAGAGGCAGTAATAGAAAGAATTGAATATCCTGCGTATAATCGGTTATGGCACACTCCTTCCTCCAGTTACTTTGGTTATAAAATTCTGAAAACGGAGAATATAGCATTAAATATAACGAGCAAATACTGCTGGAATCTCTCCACCATGAATCATTTGTTCATTTCAATAAAAATTTTCGCTACGCACAGTATAATATATAAACTAAGTCTTTATACAAACTGATGAAAGTTCTAACATGGAATGTTATTTGATAATTGGAGATCACCGAATTAAATTAGAAGAGCAAGATGGTGCTCGCAAGGGGCAGGATGCGTATGATTCACGGTGATGCCTCGGATTAAGAATCATTATCGATTCATAAGGTCGAATTGCAATGTTATAAATCGCCATTACGAGATCAAATCTTTCGGTTAGGAGATGAAAGGGATTCGCTCAACGTGCCTCCTTTATGAGGTTTAATCTTAAAGTGAAATTCGCTGATGGTAAAAAATATTTTTGTCTCGAGTGCCAACCAGAGTGCAGCAAAGCGTATAAAAGCTTCTTTGGCTCTTTGAGCGTATTCAGCGCGCTTATAATTCCATCCTCGAGAGCTTTGAGCTCCTATTCCGTTAAAGTTCATTCGTTGCATAATCGTTTACGCGGCGCAGTTTACTTCAGAGGCAAATATATGGCAAAAGCAGAGTTACTATTGTTGCGATAGTCAATAAAGGCTCATAGGATTTTCTACTGTTTTTATTGCACAGTGGTAAATATCAGTGGGAAACAACTTCAAAGAATGTACATTTCAATTACTACGCATCATATTCACGTTTTGGATATTTTTTAGAGCCCGACTTGATTTCGGGAAAACCCATTCTGTGCCATGATTTGGGCATATGGGCGCTGCCCGCAAAATAATCAAGTTTTTTTCTCGCCCCTTTGTTTTTTCTCGAAGGATATATGTGTCTGATACTGAAAGAGAGACGATATCTGCGTGCGACCGTGTTTTCGCGTGCCTCCTCCCCTTCAATCCCTCATTCCATCGCACCCTCACAAAGCGTTCGCTACGATTGCCGCTCGCTGGCTGCGATCTCGCGTCAAGAACTAACCCTCCGATGGTTTTCGATTCGGCCGATCGGTCGCCGTCCGTCATAGGCGGAACATAAGAGGACCCTTTCCCCTCCCCTTTTTCTACATTCCCCCGTTCCCTACTCTGCTTCCCATTTCCTCCTTCCCATCCCTCTCCCCTCTCCTCCCCTCTCCTCCCCTTCCCTCCCCTCCCCTTCCCTCCCCTTTTCAGAACGAGCGAAAATTATTAGCGCCTCTCTACTGTTTGGGAGTTACGATATCTGGACGCGTTTCGAGGCGCGGTTATGTTTGCGATGTCTCCTTCGTGTTATTCATTTTTACGGCACTGAGCTTTGTTTTCAAATAAAAATAATTCATGTAGGCTTTCAGATAAATGAAAAAATAAGATGGTTTGGTTTAAAATAGTGAAATTTGGACATTTAAGTCATAGATTTGGGCAGTTATAACTATTTAGGCCATTCGGGTGGCTAAAAATGTAGAAAGTTTAAAATTACTGAAAATGTATTCTAGCTAATTAAAAAAATTAAATAAATCCCATAGGTGTTTGTAGTTAAGAATTTAATTTTATTGCCTTCTAACCTTGTTTGTGGCATGTAATATAATTCTTTCCTGCAGAATTTTCTCAACGGAACTTCTGCGTTCATTCAAATGCATAAGCTTAGTTTTCGTCTAAATATAACTTATCCGCGGCGAACCTAATGAGAAACTCGGCTCCATATTGGGCTCCGAGTGCAATCCATCATCGTGGTGGTCCTGAAGACCGGCGGTTGAGTCAACTTTGCCCTCCATGGATCTGGCACTTCCACAAAACACTCTCCAAGCCATAAGTCACTTTCACTCGCAATGAGCCCCACAAATTTTGGACCACTGCTCGAGAAACGATCATCAGTTTGCACCAAATACTCCTAAATCGGACCAATCGCTTCTCTTAAGGATCACTTTCACTCTAATAATAATTACTCTTAAAACTATATATTGAGAATTTTTGGAACAAAAATGTAATCAATTTGGTAAACTATTTTTGCTGGATGAAGTTTCAAAGTTTGCGCTGTTTCTACACCAATATCAATGTTTTGATGATATACATTTTCTAGCTGAAAATAGACAAAATCAGTTCACTGGGTCCAAAGGTCTTAATGTAATGGCCGGTTCAAATTTTGGTTTGTTGAGTATATCTCAGCAGCGAATTGAAATAGGTTTAAAAATATAAATTTGTCATCAGTTATTTCTGCAAAACATAATTTTCGCATTTATGGCATTATTGAAGTATAGAAATTTACTAACATTCCGTATCTTACGTAAAAATTGTTGAATTGTTGTTTAAATTGATAGAATTGGAAAAATAAAAAAACTCCAAATCACCGTAAAGGCGGTACTTACGTGTCAAGGCACAGAAGACTCGCAGGATCACTTAGGACGCGCGTTTCGACAGCAACGCTGTCATCTTCAGCAATGTCAAAGTGTGTAAGGTTAGGCGGAGTATTTATACTATTGTTGACCGTTAGAGAAGTAGGGGAGGGGAAAGAGAAAGGTGTATCGATCGTTAACTGAAATAGAGGGGAGTGGGGGATAGGGCCAGTGTCGTTATTCATTATCTTGTTTTGGTTATGGTGTATGTAGAGGCTTTCATAGGCATCTAGTTTGTTTTCGTTGGTGACCGTTTTTAGAAGTTTTAAATTTTCGGTTGTGATAGGATGATGGCAGGTGTTGATATGAGATGCTACACTGGACTTGTCTATTCTGTTGTTTCTGTAATGGGCTAAGTGTTCTTTGAAACGTGTTTCTAATTTCCTTTTCGTTTGTCCAACATAAATTTTGTCACACTTTTTACATTTGATTTAGTATATGCCTGATTTCTTATGGGAGGGTATGCTGTCTTTAGGGTTCTTAATTTATTTTCATTAACAAAAACTGTGTGTAATCCTATTTCGGAGAAGATTTTTTGAAGTTTTTTGGTAGCATAAGGGTAGTAAGGTAGCTTCATAAATTTTTTGGTATTCGTGTCTTTGTTGTTGAGTGTTGTGCAGTTTCTAAGGTTCATTCTGTGTTGATGCTTTTTTAACATTTTATGAATGAGTTCTGGTTTAAAACCATTCTGAATGGCTGTGTGTTTTATGTAGGATAATTATTTGGAGAAATTTGTATTTGATAGTGGTGTGTTGATTAATCGATGGATCATGGAATGAAAAGGTGCTAGTTTTTGTGAAATGTGATGGTGAGAACTCATGTGGATGTATGTGTTGGTATGTGTAGATTTTCTGTAAATGTTGAGATGTAATTTGTTGTTTTTCCTCGTTAGAAGAATGTCTAGGAAAGGTAGAGAAATTTTATTTTCTGTTTCATGTGTGAATTTAATGGTGTCAAACTGCTTGTTTAACAAGTTTAAGAATTCTACAATGTTTCCTTTCGATGTGTCGAAAATAGCGAAGATGTCATCTACATATCTGAGCCAAATTTTAGGAAAATACGGAAAGGTGTTCTTACAAATGCGTTCGAAATTTGTCATGAAGATTTCTGCTAATAAAGGAGATAAAGGGTTGCCCATGGTTGTGCCTTCTTTCTGTTGATAAAAAGAGTTGTTGACCTGAAAATATGTTTGTTGCATACAGTGGGAAGTTAGGCGGACGTATTCGTCCACAATCGGGCCAGGAAGGTTTTTACACACTTTGACATTGCTGAAGATGACAGCGTTGCTGTCGAAGCGCGCGTCCTCTAAGTGGTCCTGCGAGACTTCTGTGCCTTGACACGTAAGTACCGCCTTTACGGTGATTTGGAGTTTTTTTATTTTTCCAATTCTATTCATTGTCTTCACCGTGTCTCGTGAGTCCTTCATTTTATTTATTTGTTTAAATTGATGTTTATTTCATTATTGAAGTGATAACACGTAATGCTTCTGTCAGTAACTTTTCTGTTTTTATAACTGTCTACTACTTTGAATTATCGTAAACAAGCATGCATCTATAATATACTAGCAGAAATTCCCGGCGTTGCCCGGGGAAATTAGGTTCAAATCCGATCGGAATTCTAGATGATACGTGGTATTTAAGAATTCACTCGGCCGCCGTTTTGAATAAAACTGTCAGAGAGAAACAAAAACCACGTATGAATTATTTCTGGGAGCCCTCCACAATCATACCAAATTTGATTCAAATCAATTGAAGGACTTGGGAAAATACGCGTAGTTTAATCAGTACCCGCCGTCCAATTACGGATAAGGAAGTAGTCGATTCCCACCTTTCTCACTGTGTATAAGATGTAGAGTTACCTGTTCTTAGAGAAGAGGAAGTTTATGAGAACAGTTATTTTACTGAACATTTTAGGCATCAAAACAGTTCGAAAAGAACTGTCCCGTTCTTTCTGACTCATCTCTAGATGGCAATGCAATGACATACACAGTTGTTCTGCTTTTTGTGCAATTAATATAAAACATTTGGGATTAAATATTAGCCTACGACCTTCCTATTTATGAAGAAAGTATTTGTTGAAAGTTTGATTATTCTAGCTTTAACGGTGTGGAAATATATAGATGCACAAACAAACAAACTTTCACAAATATATAGGAGATTGATCTTATACTTGTATTGCAAGTGACAAATATCAAATTTGAACTTCCTAAGTTAATTTACTCGAGAGTTATCGTCGAAAAACCAAATCGATGCCCCCCAAACCCCCACTTAAATTATTTTTGAGATACACCACATCTTATAAATATTTTATTGTGTGTGTATGTATGTATGTTCTTTATACGTTTTTACACCGTTGAAGCTATCGAATTCAAAAGTTTCATGGGCCATCCTATGGACCGAAGGAAGAACTTGGTCTAGGTTTGCAGACCGTGGGGTGTCTTATACCCCATGGGGTCAACAAATTACTATTTCCATAAGAATTCATTGGAAATGGTGTGGAGAAACCCTAAAATGCCATGCAGCCCTTCACTGATGTGGATATAAATATATCTAAATATTAACTTACGATCACGCGAAATGGCTTATTTTACGCACGAACGACTGATTATTTTAATTCTGTTCATGTTTTGTCATATTACGTGCTAAATCGCTCGAAATTTTCCTTTACGCGCAAAATTTCTCGGTTTAGATGACTATTTTCCAGGGGACAACAAAGCTAAATTTCTTAATTGTTGTCCTCTTCAAAGGGAGATATACACGTAAAGATTAATGCAAGGAAAATCCACGCCGTGCACGCCGCCGCAGAGGGAGAATAGCTAACGCCAAGATATGCCTAAATATAGTCTATGAATACTTTTAAAGTGAGTCAAATGATTTTTAAGGAATATTAGAACATTGTTATCTTTTACCATTAAAATTGAAGGATTTATCATAACATAAATCTATACATCTACTTACATTTGTTCGGTAATCACGATGTTGTTTATTGTTTACGTTTTGGCTAATAGTATTGACATAATCCACATAATTTTATAGCCGCTTTAAAGGTTTCGGTGCATCTATCCATGTGAATATTAAGTAAGACGTTAATGCATACAATACAATACATAAAATATTAAATGTTAATGTAAGCATCGCTTGCATAGTTAAGGAATGGGGAACATTTGCCCCGAGCAATAAAAATCGTTTGCCACTCTTTCCCGAGCGAAGCCGGGCGTTCAACTAGTCTAATATGATATATTTTAAAGCGTGTGTTTGTGCGTTTGTTCATGAAACTCCTCCTGAACGATAAAAGCTAGAATAACCAAATTTGGTACGATTCTTCCTTACCTCCTACCTTAGTGAATGGTCAAGGTTTTCTTTCTATACGTCAATTTGATTCGAAATGGCGAACGTTTTAATTATCGAATGTCACGTATTTTGCCGCGTCCTGCAATTGAAATACATGGATGAGTGTAGACTACTTTTAATTTGCACTTTAAAATTACTTAAAATCACGGTACGAACTTGAGACTTGGATACTTTTTTCGGGAAAGAACAAGGTTTATTTTTATTGAAGACAGATTCAGAATTCTGGTCGAATTCGCTTAGAAATGTGGTTTGAATCTATAAAATACGTGATTTTATCAGTTTTATTACAATACCCATTATAAGCTACCATGACAACTCCCATTGTCGTCGAAGTTTTGAGTTCAATGCATTTATATGGGAGAGAGAGGGAGATAGGGGAAGGAGAGGGAAAGTACCTAATTTTATTTACGTTTTCATTATAATTAATTAAATAAACAAAATTTGAACAACAACAACAGTACATAACAACGTATTATTTATCGTTCGGGAATATTGATTATTACAAAAGTGTTGACGGTACGTAATGTCCTCTTACTTATTAATATAAAAGCTTTAAATTAACAAATTGTTATATGAAAATTTACAATACTTTACGTTTTTGTTATAATTAGTTAAATAAAATTTGAACAACAAAAGTTGTAAATAAGAACGTAGTATTTATCGTTCTGGAATATTGATTTTTACAAAAGTGTAGGAGGTATGTAATCTCTTCTTACTTATTAATATAAAAACTTTAAATTAACAAATTGTTATATGAAAATTTACAATTATTTACGTTTTTGTTATAATTAGTTAAATAAAATTTGGACAAAAAACGGATTGTTACAAGCAAATATGATTAATTGTTAAGAAAAGCTAATTGTAATTTAAAATGTAAGAAAAGCTAATTGTAATTTAAAATGTATCTACTATATATTTTAAAGAGTTTGTATCTTGTGCTGTAGTAGCTTCACTAAATCCGGTGAAATTCAACGGGAAATTCTGCTAGTCTTATATAATAAAATTGAATGTCTGTCCATCTGTCCGTATGTTCCTTATACATTCCCACGCCCTTGGAGCTATCGGGACCAAACTTTGCAAATTGACTTCATATGACTCTACGAGTAACATAGGGTACCTGGGATTTTCAAAATCGACCTGAGTTCGAATCCAGGAGACAATTTTATTTTCCCATAAGTTTACACGGGATTTTCGATTTTTCAGAGTGCAAGGTTTTTTTCCTTCGTTCATTAAAACGTAAATATGGACCGATTTTCTTCGTTTTTGCTTTATTCGACGGCTAAAACTCTATACTATCTTATTCTTGCGATTTTTACATGTTACACGGTAGAATTATTCAGAAATACGCAATTATTTTCGAATTTTTGCGGATATTTCGTACTCTTTCCGGACGTCGTCTTAATGTATCATTACACTTTATTTAATAATAAAACAATAAAAATTGAATATTTTTATATGCGTGTCTGACATACACATACTTCTAATAATAGACAAAAAGTAGATATTTCGGTTTAAGGGTTAAAGATAACTTTCTTAACAAGATATCATAGTTCACAGTGTCAAAAGCTTTGTTGAAATCAATAAAAGTTATTAATACATTTATACGCTTATCCACATTTTCCGTTACAGTATCAGAAAAAACTATTAAAGCTTGTCTAGTACCTTTTGTCTTTTGGAACCCATACTGATATATAGATATTATTTTGTTTTTACAAATAAAACTCATTAAATTATCAGCCAAATATCTTTCAAGAACCTTACTGAACGTTGGAAGGATTGAAATTGGACGATAATTATTAGTATCATTTTTTGGTCCACCTTTGTAAACCGGTCTTACAATTGCAATTTTTGGAACTTCAGGGACTATAGCAGAATCAATGGAGTTATTAACAAAACTAGCAATTACAGGCCCGAGTGCATTGTTTTTAATATCTCCCATTCTTATGCCATCTATTCCAGGACCTTTATTCACGAGCTTGCTTATTAAATTCTTAATCTCCTTAACACATATAAAAGGTGGTACCATACTATCTAATATTGGACTTATAGGTTGCAGTTTCAATGTCATAGGATAGTCAGTTTTAAGTTTATTAACAACATTAATGAATTGATCCACAACTAATCTTAGGACATCATTCTCAGATTCACACTTTTTGAAATTTTTCAGAATATCTATATCCATTATCTTATTTTTTCCTTTACCAGATAATTTATTTAGTTCTTTCCATATCTCCCTTGGTTTACCCTTAATTTCCTCAAATTTAGCAATGTAATAGTTTATTTTGACTTTTTTAATACACCTATTTACCTTATTTCTGCAATTTTTATATTTAATATTTCAAACAAAACTTGGAAGAAATATTATTCTCTACAACATTGGTCCTCACGAAGATGACCAATTACGAAATTTTTAAGGAGATATTTGACTGAAACCGAAAAAACCGATTATTTACAAATAATTCCTAAAAAATAACTGCTATGGAAAATTCTTTCAAATAAAAGTTGTAGGAAATTGCATTCTTTATTACATTTGTATATACAATAATGATGTTTTAAGGGAGAAATATTGCAAAAACCGAATCGGGTTTAGAATAAACCTCGACTTCTGGTTAACCGTTATTTTCTAAAAACTAATCAATTTGTTTCTTGTGCTAAAGTGTTATATATGAAGTTTGTTAACGATATGGCAGGTACATTTTGAGTTAGAGCGCCACAATCACATACACACACACATACACACACATGCACACGCAAACACACATATATACATCATTCCGAAGATAGTCTAAACGTGTTCTAGGGACCTCAAAACGTGTATTTACGGTGAAATCTCAAAGTCGATTTTTTTCGTGAACACAATACTTTCCCATTACTACGTATGGAGAAAGTAAAAAGTAAAGAGCCACGAAAAGTGATGATAAGAATGCCACCTCTTCCCTACGAGGAAGTTTCCTCTCCCAATGGTTATACACGCTCCAATTTTAATGGAGAAGCATAAAGAGAGTGTCCGTGCGGGGATTCGTACGTATAGGGC
This sequence comes from Uropetala carovei, assembly GCA_036926305.1. Classification (NCBI taxonomy): domain Eukaryota; kingdom Metazoa; phylum Arthropoda; class Insecta; order Odonata; family Petaluridae; genus Uropetala; species Uropetala carovei. The sequence goes on along the minus strand of JAXCHB010000220.1, from coordinate 146,724 downwards.
CTTTGATGTGTAAGCCTATCGCAGTTTCGATGGAATGGCCAAGATTAAAAGACATCCAAAGCCTCTCTTATTCTCTCTCTCTCTCTCAATTCCTCTGAGACTGCAATTAAGGAGGCCGTGAAGGTATTAACATCTTCCTCCCACCGCTCACATCTACGCCTCCTTCCTGCTGCCTCTCCCTCACCCCCTGCCCTTTATCTCTCTAAGAAAGTTTAATCTTGTCCGCAGTTTCCCCTCTATTTGAATCTTCTCCACTTTCCGCAACTTCTCCCCTCGTTGCATTATCTACCTTCTCTGCACCCTCTTTCTTTTCTGCATCCTTTCCTTTAACTATATTCTTTCCCTGCTCTGCACACTCCTTTCTCTGGACCCTCTTATCTCTCTCTGCACCCACTTATATCTCGGTCTGCACCCTCTCCCCTCTCTCTCTGCACCCACTTATATCTCGGTCTGCACCCTCTCCCCTCTCTCTCTGCACCCACTTATATCTCGGTCTGCACCCTCTCCCCTCTCTCTCTGCACGCACTTATATCTCGGTCTGCACCCTCTTATCTCTCTCTGCACCCACTTATATCTCGGTCTGCACCCTCTCCCCTCTCTCTCTGCACCCACTTATATCTCGGTCTGCACCCTCTCCCCTCTCTCTCTGCACCCACTTATATCTCGGTCTGCACCCTCTTATCTCTCTCTGCACCCTCTTATATCTCGGTCTGCACCCTCTCTCCTCTCTCTGCCACCTAACTTATCATTAGATCTTCTCAGCACTAATTTCACGATGCCACCTACCTCCAACGATGTTGATTTAAAAAATAAAATCTTATTCCCGTTCTGCTGAATCCGCTCCTCCTTACACTCGAATGTTACAATTTTCCCCTTTCACTCAATTTGATGTAATGCGCTCCCTTCCAAAGGTCAATTCCTCTGCCGTTGGAGATGATGACATTCCAATATTAATTCTAATCCAGATACTTCCTCATATTCTCCAATTATCACCCACATCTTTAATTGGTCCATTTCCTCCGGCAAATTTCCCAGTGTCTGGAAGCACGCTTTGGTTCGTCCCTTCCCCAAGAAACCTGATTCTCCAGAACCTGTCGACTTCAGACCCATTAGCATCCTTCCGTCAACCTCAAAGGCCCTTGAAAGGCTTGTCCACGAGCAAATCACTAAGTTCGTCAGTGACAGTAACTTATTTGATTCCTTTCAATCAGGTTTCCGTCCTTCCATATTACTTCCACCACCCTCATTAAGATCACCGATGACATTTGCCTCTCAATAGATCGCAGAGAAGTTACCATTATGACACTTCTCGACTTTAGTAAAGCATTTGACTCCATCGACAAAGACGTTCTTCTTGTCAAACTTCGACTCTTAAACTTTACTTCTTCCTCCCTGGAATTGCTCCACTCCTACCTTAATAACCGCTCTCAAAAGGTTATATCTCATGACTCATCCTCTAAATGGGTTAATGTTAGTAGAGGCGACCCTCAAGGTTCTATTCTTGGCCTTTTGTTGTTCTGTCTATACATTTTGTTTCAAAGGATAAAGGATAATTTATAATCCAGATTTTTCCCTTCAGTAAAAACTAAAATGTAAAAATATAGGTAAAATTTGAATTTAGAAAATATTTGGCTATTCGGCCTTTGTAAAGGTCGATGCCGAAGCCGAATAGCAGATTTAGGCCGAATACTGAAGCCGAACTTCGGCGCATCTCTAATTTCTAACTACTTTTCCTTTACTCATTTATCATCGTTTTATTCCCAGTATCAATGATTCCCAACCTCTTTTTGCATGCATGTGATTATATATCTATTTATAGATGGATGTAAATGTGTTTATATGTATGTGTATATAATGTATGAAACACTATTTTTTCCCCATTGTGTAATGTTTAATTTCTCTTGTACTTTCAGATAAACTTTTACTACATTAACATATATATTATATACCTTATGTCTTTCTAGTAATATTCATTATTGTATTTATACTATCTAGGGTTTTCGCAGGTTTTTTCCACCTCCATTCTCTTCGCGGGTGTTTTCCTGCATTTTTACTTTCTCCATACGTAGTAATGGGAAAGTATTGTGATCACGAAAAAAATCGACTTCGAGATTTCAATGGAAATACACGTTTTGAGGTCCCTATAACACGTTTAGACTATTTTCGGAACGATGTCTGTGTATGTGTATGTGATTGTGGGCGCTCTAACTCAAAAAGTACTTGCCATATCGTTACCAAACTTCATATATAAAACTTTAGCATAAGCACAGAGAACTGATTAGTTTTTGGACAATAATGGTTAACCGGAAGTCGAGGTTATTCGAAACCCGATTAGGTTTTTGCGATATTTCTTCGTTAAAATATCATTATTATATATACAATTCTATAGAAATGTTATAGGGAATGTAATTTGCTACAACTTTCATTTGAAACGATTTTCTATAGCAGTTATTGTTTAGGAATTATTTATAAATAATCGGTTTTTTCGGTTTCCGTCAAATATCTCCTTAAAAACATCGTTATTGGTAATCTTCGTGAGGACCAAAGTTGTAGAGAATAACATTTCTTCGAGGTTTTGTTTGAAACAAATTTTCGTAGGACCATCCATTTCGGAGATATTCAACTTTTTCGTAATTTCCAGTATACAGCGCCGCCACCATGTAGTGGTGAATTCTGTAAACATATTCAAAATATAATTTACAGCAATAAGGACGACTGTATTCTTTTACGATACAAAATAATAATTTTGCCTCATTATGCTATTCATAATAATTTAAATATCTATGCCCCAAATATGGAGAAAGTCCAGTGTTGGCCACATCAGATCATATATATATATATATATATATATATACATGTTATTATCTTGTGATCGATAACGAAGGGTTAAATGGAAGAGGAGACCTTATGGTCTCAATTTCGCCCTGAAAATAAAGACATTTATCTATCTACCTGCACCCTATCCCCTTTCTCTACAGTCTCTTATCTCTCTCTCTGTGCACCCTCTTCCCTGACAGCACTCTCTCTGCCTCCTCTTTTCCATCTTTTCCTCTTTTGCGGTCTGCAATTTCCCATGTCGGAGGCACGGAAGGGGACTTTGCTCGAGTGCCTCACGACCTGTAACGGGTCTTAACTTCCTGCGCACCGCTTTGGGCCATAACGTAGCGATGTCATTAAATTAAAGGGTTTCTAGGGCATTGCCTTCTTTTCGAGGGGAAGAGGGGAAGAGGGAGTCTCTTGTGAACTTTTGGGTTCGTGGCCTTTATTTACGAATCGTGCTGTAGAGAATGAAGTGTTTCGAATTAGAAAAAATAATTTCGAGTCAATGCGGTAGCCTCTTTGAGCGATACCACCTTTTATTTTATCTTTTTTCCTCTATTGTCAAGTAGATCTTAGAATTCTGCGGGTAGCAGGGTTATTTGTTACACTTCGAGTAATATACCTCATAGATGTGAGTAGTGTACATATTTTACAAATTTTAAACAGAAATTTCACTCGGAAAGCTCGTATTTTTGTGTCTTTTAAATCTACCGAAACATCGACTGCATAACATTTTAAATTTAACTTTCTTAGAACTTGGATGACAAGAAAATTCTATTTGTGAAGCTTCTTTTCTTTTATTTAGTAGGCCGATCGTTAATAAGTTGAAGAGAAAATTCGTATTCACATACGTAATTGACGCGAAGAAGAAACCATTAAAACATAAACAAGATATGGCGATGGTAATGGAAGGACAGAAGTCACCTTAATAACCTTTGTAGAGCATCTTTCCGTTTGGCTAAGAACCATTTGTATCCGGCGCGGAGCAAAAGATGTCTTACATAGTGGCGATCATTCAAAGTACAGTACAATATCCAAACACCGGCTGCCCTAAAACTTGAAAATACCGAAAAAAAACATTTAAATAAATATTCCGTTTAAAGTGCCGTCGAGTTGTGGCGAAGAAATTCACCTGAATTCGGCGAGAGACTTGTTCTTTGAATAACCGATCTGCTTTCGAGAAAAATCTCTCTTTTCCCAGTCCACGCGGCTCAGTATTTATTTCAGCGAGGCCCAAGAAATGAAGCTGGATTTGGCGAAAGTAATATGATAGGAAATAAAATTATCCATATATTTGAGTGCATTAGGCTCGGAAACGGATTGTTACAAGCAAATATGATTAATTGTTAAGAAAAGCTAATTGTAATTTAAGATGTGTCTACTATATAGGTATTTTAAAGAGTTTTTATGTTGTGCTGTAGTAGCTTCACTAAATCCGTTGAAATTCAACGGGAAAATCTGCCAGTTCTAAATAAATTACACACGCACACGCACGCGCGCACACACACACACACGCACGCACGCACGCACACGCACACACACACATATATAAACTAATGTATTTTTTATTTCCTCGAGTTTTATCTGGAATTTAAGAACAACGATGCGAGTTTTACATAATTATAATGTTGCGAAAGGTCAAATGAATGTACTAAAAATGGTAATTTTTTCCATAATTGATGCAGGGCACTCGAGCAATCGGCTTACGTGGAGTCGGCCGCGTCCAGCCGCGTCTCTATATCCTGCTATTTGAACACTTGACCATATTATCGCTGCCGCCCGCGACAGTGACAATTGTCGCTATCGCATTTGGTTGGCACACGCAACGACATTATAGTTGTCGCGGGATAACTGGCGATATTTCCGTAAACCCGGCGATACTGCTAGTTGTGATTTAGATTTCAATTTAATATAAATAAAAATGTATTTCCATTCAATTTACCTATCTTATTTTGTTCCTTACTGTTCAAACTTTCAAACTCCTCCTCGAAAAACATGAACACTTATTTCCACGCCTTTTGCTTCTTTATTTTATCTTTGTAGTCATCTGCCGTCTTGTCCCACAAGGTGGGCCTGCTCTCCACTAGTTCAATAAGTGTTGTTATATCATACTTAAATTTTTCGGCACTCATTTTTAACACAATAAACACGCGCTGTTTAAAACGTTGTAATGTTCACGAGTTCCAAACTCAGACTGAAATGTGGCACGTCGGTGCTAGAGGGAAGCGACATGTCAGTGCGTGTGCAAGTGCGCCATTTGGTTACACTGTTTTTCTGAGAACGCGATATCGCCTGTCGCGCCGATTGTTAGAACCGGGCGACAGACAAGACGAAACTTTTATCGTGACGCGTGTCGCCGCGATACTTTTGTCGTGTCGCCCTACGTGTGCAAGTCACTCGTTTAAACACACGTATTCACAAGTCGAGCGTTATCGCTGTCGTCAACGACAGCGATAATATCGTCACGTGTGCAAATGGCCTTAGTCGTCTCATTAGCGACAAATTGTCGCTCGCGTTGCGTACCGTAATTGCGCCACGAAGAAGAAAAATTCCGCGAAAAGGCTCGATTGCTGGGTAATTCTACCGTTGGGAATTTCTCGCGATGCAGGGACATTTTTCTTAGCCTAATAGGACGTTCGTTTAACCTCATTCCACAAATCACGACTACGATACGCGGGGAAAGTCTAAGGAGACGCCGTAATCGACAAGCATTTGCTGGAGCCATCAGTCAACGAATCTTTCTCTCGCTTTAGATGGAACGAATAAATCCTACTTAAGGGGAATCATTGCGCATATCAACAATGGCTCATACCTTTCAGTCACACAAATTACTGATCGTCAGATTCATTCACGCTCTCACACGCGCGTGCGCGAACAAACACATGCGCGTATGATTATGGTTCGAATTTTACTATATTCGAAAGTGTTTCATTTTTCCGACAAAATATCCCGCTATATTAATTTCAGTCAACAGATGTTGTACCACGTATGTTTTCAGAAAGTCGGGGAAATAATCTTCTCCCGTTCTTATTCATTTACTGAGTTTTTATAATCAAATTTATTCGTTTTTCATAGAGTTACAAGTCATTGAATTTGAAATAGATATGAAACTGCATATCTTCTTATTAATATTTTAGAGTGTATGTGTGTGTGTACGTATGTTCTTTATACGTTTTTACACCGTTGAAGCTATCGAATTCAAAAGTTTCATGGGCCATCCTATGGACCAAAGGAAGAACTTGGTCTAGGTTTGCAGACCGTGGGGTCTCCTATACCCCATGGGGTCAACAAAATACTATTTCCATAAGAATTCATGAGAAATGGTGTGGAGAAACCCCAAAATGCCATGCAGCCCTTCACTGATGTGGATATAAATATGCCTAAATATTAACTCACGATCACGGGAAATGGATTATTTTACGCACGAAATACTGAATATTTTAATTCTGTTCATGTTTCATGGTATTACATGCTAAATCGCTCGAAATTTTCCTTTAAACGCAAAATTTATCGGTTTAGATGTCCATTTTCCAGGCGGCAACAAAGCTAAATTTCTTTATTGTTGTCCTCTTCAAAGGGAGATATACACGTAAAGATTAATGCAAGGAAAATCCACGCCGTGGCGCGCCGTAGAGGAAGTATAGCTAACGCCTAGATAAAGGGTACAATTGGATTCATGCTTAAATATAATTTATGAATACCTTTAAAGTGAGTCAAATGATTTTTAAGGAATATTAGAACATTGTTATCTTTTACCATTAACATTGAAAGATATATCGCAACATAAATAGATACATCTACTTACATTTGTTCGGTAATCACGATGTTGTTTATTGTTTCCGTTTTGGCTAATATTATTGACATAATCCACATAATTTTATTGCCGCTTTAAAGGCTTCGGTGCATCTATCCATATGAATATTAAGTAAGACGTTAATGCGTAATTATATTAATGGTACAACTGTACAAGACGTACAATACATAAAATAGTAAATTTTAGTGTAAGCATCGCATGCGTAATTAAGGAATGGAGAACGTTTGCCCCGAGCAATAAAAATCGTTTGCCACTTAAAAGAAAACTCTATCCCGAACGAAGCCGGGCGTTTCAGCTGGTTTTATATATTTCAAAGTTTCTTTAAGCTTCATATATAAATTATACACTGAATGCACGTTAAAAAGGATACAATATAGGAGCGATATACGGCGCTTTGTGACTTATAACATTGTAGGCTTTGTAATTTACAAAAATGTATAATTTGGATAATGCAAGAAACCAATTCCTATGCATTAGGGTGATTCGACGGAGGATATATTGCTTTCACTAAAATGTATCACGTTCCAACTTGTTTCAATCAAGCAACATAAACTCCCTGGGCATGAAAAAAATACCCAACTCTTCGTAGGCGGAATAGTTTGGACTAATACAGAATGAATACGAAAAAGGTGTTATTTATCATTGCTTAGGCCCAGGCCCACCGAGAGGGCGGGGATGCCGGGACAAAATCCCCAGGACCTGGGCCTCTGGGGCCCCCGAAAAAGTAGTTGAAATTTAAAAATATTAATTAAATAACTGATCAAGTAACAGAAAATAAAAGATATGTATAAGTTTTATGAAGATTATCACTTTTACCGTCTTTTCAGTACCCACAGAATTTAACATTAATTCAAGAATACAGTGTGTATGGAATTATCATGTACAAATGTTAATTATTATAGTGACGCATCATTTGAATTTCAACTAACCTATAAGTACCTCCACCTCCCTTATATTCTAATTGTAATTTGGATAAAATATTTTATTCGCTCGCTTACGTTTTTCTCTATAACGCCCCCCCTCAACCCCCATTTTCTGATAAAGGGATGGAGGTCATACGCTAACCCTTCTCCAGGGTCCGCGTCAGCTCTTGCGTCAAGCCAGAGGTATATGAGATGTTTATGAGAAAAGCCAAATACTTGAGTTAGAAAAAGTCCAACGCAGAACTGCCAGATTTGCAAAACAAGTGTATAACCATGAGCAAAGCGTAATATCATTATTGAAGGATTTGAACTTTGGATGATCGCAGCCAGAGCGCTACGTTACGGCTCATGAAGGAATATAACTCAGAATTTTTAACAACGGATGATTTAGGAATATTCATAGCACCAACCTAGATAGGTAAACACGATCATAACACTATAATACGTGAGAATGATTGCAGGAGAGCGATACCAGGGCTCGTTTCTTCCTACGACAACACGAAATCATAACAGATGAGTCTTACCTGCGAAATAAAATAGAAATGTTTTAGTCCCTGCCATCCACCATTTCGGTTAAATGCAGGGTAAAATGTATGTAGAAGCAGCAAGCAGGTCTCTAGCGATGGACGGCTATCTCACTTAAGCTTATTTTCAATTTTTATAGATTTTTATTATTTTACACACTTTACTTAATTTCCCTTCGTATTTATTAAGTTATTTATTTATCTATTTGTCACACATCAACGCTCGCTATAAAAATGCGAATAACTCGAGTAAGAATAGAGATTGAATCTCTAAATTTGGCTGCAATACTCGGTTAACATATTTCAAGGTTATGACGAAAAAGAATCTTGAAATAAGTCCTTGGTTCGACTCCAAGAAAGACATTTCCATTTCCCATAAAATATCACGTAAAACTCGATTTATCGACGTGCAGGCTTTTATTCTTTTTGAGATTTAAATGATAAAAAATTGACCTAAAATCTTTGGATAGAAACCTTTTTTAAAGAAAACATTATAAAGTTTCTTATTCTATTAATCATTATCCTCCTACAGTTCCAAATCGCTCATGTTACTCGTTTAATTAAGACAGTTTCAGGAAATTTTGCCATTTTAACGGGATGATGCATTGCCTACCAATTCCAGTGTTAGACCTCGATATCGTATGGTTATTTCAATCCTTCTATAGATATCTATAAAGTAAAGTGTTTGTATGCATGTGTGTTATTCTATAACTCAACAACTACAGCACATAGAAACAAGAGGGTGTCATTTTAATCGGAATAAAGATTTAAGTGGTGTAGTCAGGTTTTTAAACCGATATGATTGACATTTATAATTTTTAAAATATTCTCTTTTTCATTTTCTCCATTTGAATATACAAAGTTTCTTTTTATTGAAGATAGAATCGGAATCCTTATCGAATTAGCGTAAAAATGCGTTTAGAATCAGAAAAATACGTGATCTTTATCAGTTTTATTACAACACCAATTATACCAATTATAACCAATGCATTTATCCTATATATTATTACAGTAATGTCTGTTTGTGTCAACATGATCTGCTGAACTACCGTATGGATTTCTTTAAAAAAATCAGTTTCAGAAAACTTATGCTTCGGCATTGACGCGAATGTCCTTTTTTATTTAATTATTCAAAGAATTGTTTTGAAAATTTTAATTTTTCCAAAATTTCACATTTTTTTGTGTATTATTTATGCGTTGCTAACAACAAACTGCGGTATTGTTGAGCTCTGAGATTTATATAGATTGATTTGAGGGAAATGAATGATCGGTTTAAAAAGGTACAGGATCAGATAATGTATGCCTCGGCATTGATGCGAATGCCTTATTATCTAATTTCAAATGATTGTTTTAACATTTTAGTTACCCCGGAATTTCCTGTTTTCTTTATTATTCATACGTCAGTAAGAAGAAATTCGGGTTCTGTTGAGATTGGACATTCTGATGATTAGATAGAAATTCTTGGCATTCAACATTAGTAAGTACGATCTTTAATGGGTATTAACATTCTATAAACATCAATTATTACTAATTTTATCCTATATATTATTACAAGAACGTCTGTTTGCGCCATCATGGTCTGCTGAACTATCGATTGGATTTTTTCAAAAAAGGCAGTTTCGGAAAATTTATGCTTCGGCATTGACGCGAATGTCCATTTTTTTTACTTAACCCGTCTCAAAGGATTGTTTCTAACATTTTTAGTACTCCGAAATTTCACATTTTATGTGTATTATTTATGCGTCGCAAACAACAAACGCTGGTATTGTTGAGCTCTGAGATTTGGTTGATTTGGTGGAAATAAACGATCGGCATTAATGCGAATGCCTTTTTATCTAATTTAACCCGTTTTAAATGATTGTTTTAACATTTTAATTACCTACCCCGAACTTTCAAATGTTTTGTTTGTTAACAACAAACTCAGATTCTGTTGAGCTCTGAGATTCTGCTGATTAGATGGAAATCCTTGGCAGGCAACCTTAGTAACTTTGATCTTTAATCGAATATTAACTGTCCAAAGAGAAGATAGAAGAAAAAAGAAAAACGATTGCATAAAATTTGAAGAGATCGCGAACGACGAAAAAGGGAATCGAAAGAACAGCGTTCAGATCGACTTTTCTCTCAACGAATAAGGAAACAGACACTACGACAACGGGCAAGTAATGAACAGCGAATGGACCGACAACAAAATGATAGAGTACGTCATGCGATAAACAGTAGACTATGTCAGGAGAATCTTCCACAGTCGTATAACATAGCAAGGTCAGTATGTTTTTTTTATTAAACATTTTGTTTGTCTTTATGTGCGAATTATTCGCACAGGTACAGCCAGTGTATGTTTATTTTAAATAATAATGATGTTTACTTTATATTAATTATTTATTTTAATATATCGCGAAGAATGAACATTGCGTTTTGATTTTACGAATGCACGTTCAGTCAGTTCGTATGGCTGGATTGACTGCGAGCCTCATCCTAGTCGTTTGGATCGTGTGACTAGCAAGTGAAAAACTTGACCACGGTTGAAAGTTTTCCGTCACCTATGTGCGGTTGCCATGACAACGTGACGTCATTCGACCTCCCACTCCTGCCTCCGCGATGCTATTTTTGCCACATTGCGGTGCCATGTGAAGTGCTGAGAAACCTACAGTGTGTGTTTTTCAGTTGTGAGTAAGCAGGCGAGCCGATTCTAAATTCATTGCGAGTGAGTGGTCACAGGTGGTGAAAGTGCATCGAGCGGAATTCCACAAACGATTTGATCATTTTAAACTGTCGTGTGAGTATATTTAATAACGCTATGTATCCTGTTAATGACATTATTTGTAATTTGTTAGAAACACCGTTTTGTAGATGGAAGGATGAAGACAAAAAAGACGTTTGAAATTGTGAACGACATACATATTTACTTGATATTTGCCTCCAAAAGGAAATTAAGAAAAGTGGAAAATCTTACCAAATTACTTTTAAAAAATCTTGGTTTACAGACATTATACGGTTATGCAGCAGCCGAAATTTGCAGAAATTATTTTGCTGGTCTTGCCTTCTATTTAGTACTAAAAGTAAGGTTTGGAATAAACAGGGATTTGGAGATTTTCAAAATATAACTCGTTCTCTACACAAACACGAAGAATCTGCGGAACATTTAACGTGCCAATTACATTTAAAAACTTTTGAAAAAGGCAGAAATACTACTGCTGATGCTCTCAAGGAAAATGTGGACTGTTGACTCACCAATTTAATGAAAATGCCCGTTTAAATCGACAATTCCTGCAACTAGTGATTGATGTAATGTTATATTTGAGTAAGCAAGAACTTGCGTTTAAGGGACACGCCGAAACCACTTCTTCCTTAAATCGTGGAAATTTTAAGGAACTGTTGGCTTTGTTAATATCCAGAAGTTCTTCAGAAATTCAAAATCATTACAGCAAAATTAAAACTGTTTTCAGTGGTAATTCAAAAATAATATAAAATGAACAAATTGAATGCATTTCGGAGTACATACAATACCATGTGAAAATGGAAATTAACAATACAGCATTTTTTTCGATTCAAGTTGATATACGACAGATATATTTCAGTCACAATGCTCTTGTCGTTATTAGGTACGTTAATTCAGATGGTACAGTGGTTGAATGGTTTTTAGGATTTTACGATGTTAGTGCTGGTAGATCTTCTGAAAATTTGTTTGATCTGCTAGATGGCATTTTGAAAGAATTTTGCCATCTATATAATAAATTGCTTATTGTTAGTGTCCGTCACGCTAAGATTCATAAAGCGAATAACTCGAGAAATAATGAAGATTGAAACTCGAAATATGGCAGGGATGTTTGATTATTAATATTATTAATATTAATAGCACTTTTTCAGGTGATGACGAGTTTAAATCGTAAAAAAATTCCTCGGTTCGACTCCAAGGGAGGCATTTCCATTTCCCATTACTTAACATGTAAAACGCGATTTTTCGACGTGCAGCCTCTTATTCATTTGGAATTTAAAATTAGAAGGAATTAATCTACGACCTTCGAAGTTGAACCATTTTGAAGAAAAATTTATAAAGTTTCTCATTCTGTTCATATTTTTTCACCTACAGTTCGAAGTATTCCATTTTAAACGTTTAATTTACATATTTTATGCAAATCTTGCCATTTTAACGGAATGTTGCCATAGCGACTCATTATATTGTTAAACCTCAAAATCCGATTATTATATCAATCCTTACGGGAATATAAATGCACTTAGAGAGGGGGAGGAAGAGGAAAGAGAGGGAGGAGAGGGGAGAGAGAGGGAGAGAGATGGAGGAAGGCAACAATATAAACAATTAAAGATAGCCTGTATTATTGATAGGCGTTTCTACTATTTATATTACTACGTTTTAGTAATATTTTGTCTGCCGTTGTATTCTACATAGCAAACCCCTTTTAAAACAACGTAAGTAACTAAAATAATTAGACTTATTGTTAGATTGAATATATTCTATGGTTTCACTATTTTCGGGTATTTCTTGGCATTGTTTGAGTGCTTATGCATTAACAACAGGAAACTGTTATTCCAGTCGAATACTTGAATTCAATTGAAACATCAAGCATCCCTGGACATCGATTAACACTAAAGCGTGGAATGATAGTTATTCTGTTAAGAAATCTTTCTTCTGAACATGGGCTATATAACGGCTCTAAACATATTGTCGAAGATATGGTTGGCACAAGACTTCTTAAAGTAAAAGTATGCCAAACGGGTGAAATTTATTTTATTCCCCGTATAACACTACAACCAACCGATACTGATTTTCCATTCGAGTGGCAGAGACGTCAATTTCCCATTAAACCAGCTTTTGGGCTCACAATAAATAAAGCACAAGGACAAACTTTAGAAGCATTTCGTGTTTCTTTTGAAAGAAACTGTTTTCTCTCATGGACAATTGTATGTAACTGCATCGAGAGAAAGTATTGTTTTCATGAAAAAATTCGAAATCGAGATTTCAACGGAAATACATGTTTTGAGGTGCGCAAAAGGTGAAATGATTGTATTACCATATAACACATAATTTTATTCGCCAAAGACGTCTGGCATAACCCGGGCATCGCCGGGTACTTTCAGCTATTTACTAATGAATGGTTTTTAATGATATTTTCGTGTGGCGTAGAGTACTCCAAAGCAAGATGTTTTTAAACATACACAAGTAACTTCAATAATTAGACGTAGATTTTCCACAAATTGTGATTGGATAAATCGTTTCATTGTTTTCATAGTATTGTTGATATAAACAATTTTCTCGTAACAGAACTCATGGACGAGAGAATCGAGCTAATGGTCGGAGGATAATATTCACCCTGTGATTCTTAAACGTTCTCTATTTTATATTTTGTCTTTCGTTAAATTAACTAATTTCGTTTGTTCCTTTGTTCGTCCATTTTCTGTAGATTATTGTGTTCTTGCTGGTTTTACTTACAGTTATCGTTTTGAAGATATCGTCACCAAAACATCGTATATGTATATAATTTTACCATGTGGGTAACATAGGCTATATGGCGATAAATAATTCGAAGTGAAGGAGAGCTTAGTTCAATAATTAAGTATTTTCCCATAATTTTACACGTAATTTTCGATTTTTCCAGTGTAAGATTTTCTTCCTTCGTGCATCTAAATAGGGAATAACAGTTATAAGACGAAAAAGAAAAATAAAATGAAGTAAAAATCATTTTTAGTGTATACACACTTTTACTTAAAACTGCACTCAAAGGTGGGAAATAATTTTTTCCTGAACAAAAAAAAAATGCAAAACTTTGTATCCTTCGCAAAAGTGGGTGGCTTTTTTCTCTCTTCTAATTCTTATATTTCACCTTGCTCATCAATTAGTTCTTATTGTTGGCCACTTACTTAACATATACTCATATTAATGCCACCCACTTTTACGAAGCATACAAATTTTTGAATAATATTCTTTTTCCAAAAAAAATATTTTCTACCTTTGAGTGCAGTTTTAAGTAAATTTCTTTATTCAATAAAATTTATTTTTACTTAATTTAATTTTTAATTGCTTAGATGTTCGGTTTGTTTGCCCAACTCTTCGGGAAATATCTCTGGAATGCTGAAATTTAGAGAAGCCAAAATTTCATAATAGTATGGTATAAAGGAGGCATAGATATGGTGAAATTTTGGTGGATCTAAGATAATCTACTTCTGAGGAGTAACCGAATTCTTTTTCGAATTCCTTTGTTTCATTTCGACCCCTTTAATATGAAAAGCGCGAAAGCGGTGAAGTGCATTATAAATTTCAATTTTTAAATTATATAAAATTAAGATAAGACCTCGGAACAGAAACGGTACTCTAGGTGAAAGACTAAGGTTTTTATTTTTGAAAACAGATTTCAAAACCGTGTCGAACGAGAACGAATCTTTGCTTTGAAACTAAAAAATCTGATGTGGCCAACACATGACTTTCTCCATATTTGGGGTATAGATATTTTAATTATTATGAATAGCATTATGAGGCAAAATTATCATTTCATACCGTAAAAGAATACAGTCGCCCTTATTGCCGTAAATTACGTATACTAGCTGAGCCCGCGCAAAATTTGCGCTTTTAATTTTAAATTGATTCATAAAAAAATTAATAAGTTTGTAAAATAAGTTGATGTTAATAATTCATATTTTACTCTAGCAATGAATTTACACAGTATAGGATACTTAGATATTTGACTCCCAATGTAAGGTTTGCGTGTTAGAATCTCACTGAGGAAAAGGCAGTGTGCGCATATTAAAAAAATGTTATCCGTAGGTAATCAGAAATCTGTATTTTATAAGTTATGGTAGAGAGTAAATTGATGCGGCACAGTAATTAAATTGAAATGATTAGTGATCGGAAGATTCTTACGCGACAGGCATAAACTGTAGTGATGTGAAATGAGGAAACAGAAGAATAGAACTGCTTGTAAGACCGGGAGTCAAACTGGGTCTTTCCGAACCAAAACCACTGAATGCATACAATGTATGTGTGGTTATTGCTCAATTAATATATTAAAAACATTAAGAAGTCTGAGAAGTAAGTAATTATGGTAGTAATAATTGTTCTAAATCTCCATTTTTTATATTTAATTCTATTAATGAAAAAAAATTTTGTCAGAACATATTTTGATAACAGTTCTTAATCTTAATTATTTACCTTGAAGTATATTAGACATCTTAATTGTAACAAGCATTTTACAATAATAGTAACTAGTTAATGATATACATTTATAACAATAAAACTTTAATTAAAGCAAAAATGTAGCGTATAATGATCTTACTAACTTAAGGATTCCATTTTTACGTCAATATGAACGTTTAATCGATGGTAATTGAATCAGAGGCAACAATTAAAGTCGACTTGGCAACGTCCCGAAGGAGAACAAAAAATCGGCAAAATTTCGAAAACAATTGTGTATTTCCGAAAACTTCGACCGCGTAGGGTATAAACATTGAAAGAATAAGATAATTTAGAGTTTTAGCCGTCGAATAAATCGAAAACGGAGAAAATCGGTCCATATTTACGTATTTTAACGAATGAAGGAAAAAACCTTGCACTCTGAAAACTCGAAAATCCCGTGTGAACTTATGGGAACATATAATTATCTCCTGGAATCGAACCCGGGACTTTAGGAAATTGAGAATAGTTTTCTAGGGACCTCCTGGCCTGTAGAAACAAAACGCAGTTTACTGAAAATCTCTACGGCAAACGGTTTTCGAGATAGAGGGGGGACGGATTTCCTACAACTGTTATTTGAAACAATTTTCCATAGCAGTTAATTTTTAGGAATTATTTGTAAATAATCGGTTTTTTCGGTTTCCGTCAAATATCTCCTTAAAAACGTCGTTATTGGTAATCTTCATGAGGACCAAAGTTATAGAGAATAATATTTCTTCCTGGTTTTGTTTGAAACATCGATTTCAGAGATATTAACTTTTTTCGTAATATCCCGTATACAGCGCCTAAACCACGTAGCGGTGAATTCTGGAAACATAATCAAAATATAATTTACAACAATAAGGACGACTGTATTCTTTTACGATACGAAATAATAATCTTCCCTCATTATGCTATTCATAATAATTTAAATATCTATACCCCAAATATGGAGAAAGTCACGTATTGGCCACATCAGATTTTTTTAAACATACACGCCCTCTCGCTTCGGTAGCCAGTGACTGAATTTAAAATTTTGCTCTTGTTGCCACAATTGTGAATCACTGTAGCATTCTAAGCAGCGTTAAAAATATATATTTTGCATTTAAAACACAATGAAAGAAAACAGCAATCATTCTTGTACCTTGTCGCTTAATTGCTTATTTTGAAAGATGTATCGGTATTGCTGCTGTCTTTACATTAATATGATTGAACTTTTAAAGACTCTTGAAATCGGATAATCTTCTGTACAAAATATTTCTTACCAATTTTAAGAATGCAATACAATAAACGTCGGTCGAATCAACAGGCCTCAGTTTAAAAATTCCCATCAGTCCCGATAAGAGACATTATTTCCTATGCCGTTTAATTATTCGGTGCGGAGTTAAATTTGGTAAAGGGACAAACAAATGTTTTAATTATCTCTCGGAGACAATTTGAAGCGCATCACGCTTCGATGTCTATCTCCCCAAATAAAAGGTTTTGCGATGAACTAGAGCGGTGGGTGACAAATTCAAGCCTGAGAAAGAGAGGGAGGGGGGGGGGGAGAAGTAGATAGGGAGGGAATAAGATAGCAGTCACCCAGAAAGCGGGCCTTTGTCCACGCACTACCCAACCAATTTATGCTTTGGCGGTTTTGGGGCGTGACAGCGAGCCGAAGAGGTCGCTTCTCCACGTTGCGTTGGTGCGAGGGTTAAGGACTTGAAGGTTTAGGGTCAGTAATGGACGAGATCCCTTTCGGTCGGTCACTCTTCTTTGTGAGGAGGCCCTTCGCCAGCGGCGTCGGGTCACTTACGTATGCACACACATATATATATATATATATATATATGTAGTACATACACGCAGACGGACACATATGTAGCGGTGTGTTTGTGAAATGTTAGTCGCCGTAGGCAGAGGCCGAACTGGAAACGGATGTCTCCGCGGGAGGCGGCTCGTTTCTCGGGGAGCACTTCGCCGTAAGCGAGAGGGGTTTTGCCCTAATGGGGCCTCCGTCGTTTTGGGAATAGGCCGGGTGCGAGTGGGTGGGGCAAAGGGTCTCGGATAAAGGAGCATTAATCCGTCTGATTTGGTCATCGGTGTGGTGAGCGGGTGAGGGGGTGGGGAACTCCGCTCGCCTCTCTCTGATGAAGCGCATAAATTACAGTTAACGCCGGAGACGAGAAGATACGAGTTCCCGAAAGAGGAACTGCCGCATAGGGAGAGGTAGATCTTAATATGAGCCAATTATACGGAGAAAATGGCCTTCGGAAACGCACCGCTGAATAGGAAAATTTTATTTGAAGCATAAAATTTATTAATATCGAAGTTTTATTGCACATGGAAAGTTTCAGCTTGGATTTGTCAGTATCATATGACAGAGAAGAGTTTGTTTTCCTGAATCATTTTCTTCATTATGTCGTTGGTGTGTTTTATCCTTTATATTATTAGACTAGGTGAGGTGAAGCTTTTTGCCAGGTGGAGTTCGTTCTCTAAGCTTTCGATAGACAGCGTGCATGTAGAGTAAAGGTAGTTCCCACTAACGTAGCGATTGAAAATTACTAGAAACTATCTTACGCCTCTGTTATTGGAGGGAATATGTAGAGTGGAGGGGAGCAAATTCCATTAGAAAAGATGGGCACTGAAGGTGTGATCGCATCCTATCTAACTCAAAAAGTACTTGCCATATCGTTACCAAAGCTCATATATAACACTTTAGGGTGAGACGAAGAGTTGATTAGTGTTTGGACAATGACGGTTAACCGGAAGTCGAGGTTAATTCGAATCCTGATTCGATTTTTGCGATATTTCTCCGTTAAAACATCATTACTGTATATACAATTCTATACAAAGGTTATAGAGAATGTAATTTCCTACAACTTTCAATTGAAACAATTTTCTATAGCAATGTTTGTTTAGGAATTATTGATAAATGATAGGTTTTTTCGGTTTCCGTCAAATATTTCCTTAAAAACATCGTTATTGGTAATCTTCGTTAGGACCTAAGTTGTAGAGAATAATATTTCTTCCAACTTATGTTTGAAACAAATTTTCGTAGAACCAGCGATTTCGGAGATATTTTGCTTTTTCTTAACACCAGTATACAGCGCCACCACCATGTAGCGGTGAATTCTGTAAACATATTCAAAATATACGTAATTTACGGCAATAAGGAAGACTGCATTATTTTACGATACGAAATGATAATTTTGCCTCATAATGCTATTCGTAATAATTTAAATATCTATAACCCAAATATGGAGAAAGTCATGTGTTGGCCACAGCAGATTTTTTTTTCTTTCGTCTTCATTTGTTTACCTTACTCCTTATGTCCTTTCTCGTTCCATTCCTCTCCCCTTCCTCCCCTAACCTTCTTTTCTCTACTCCCGCATACCTGGTCACCTGGCTTCGCAGCCTCAGCATCCCTCGCGTTCATTAATTAAGGGGCCGGCGCTGACCTGGCGTGTGCCTCATTAGAGGCAGGGAGTGAAACCGCACATAACGCATTAGAAAGAAGAAATAGCCCACCAGAATGTCAGTAGAGAGGTGAGATTTAAACATTACGCGAGCGTAAATTATTTCGCTGTAATTATCGTTATCGTAAGTATCAATCGGTTTTTGGCAAGAATGCGTTCAACTCGCAGAATTGGCCGAGGGACGAGTAATATCATTATCGTATTCTTAGCGCTGTAATTTAATAAAAGAAACAATAAATCTGGTTAAAGGCTTCCAACATTTGTGCCACTTTTAAGATACGTTGTACTTCGCTAATAAAAACTTTAAAATATTCTATCGCTCAAATTGTTTATTTTACCTTTAAGTACTACTTACATTAATCGATTCAAGGCTTGTAAGTTTATTGCGAGATATAATCATTTTCAACTTATATAAAATATTGGATTCAGAAGCGCTATATTTTAGACAGCGCCATTCAAGAGAGGGCGTTCGGGAGGAACCGGAAAAAGGCTTCATTTATTGAAGTAATTCGAACAAGTTTAAATGTACATATTCTGCGATTGCTTACATTGGCTGAGTTTGTGTTATGTATAGTGACCATTGTTATTAAATATTTTAGTAGAGCGATATCAGCCTCATGAAATACTAATGGTGATTATGATGTACATTATCTTAACTGGATAAAGCAAAACAACTCTTACGATTTTTCTGTTAATCAATATTGTCAGGAAAATTCCAACAGAGCATAAAAGCCTTAAAGCATACATTTCGTTCGTACGAATTTTACCATGTTCAAAGTTAAAGAGAATCTCTTGGCAGGGTTTTTATATTTTTCATGCAGGCATTATAAACTTTGGACTTATCAATTTGTTGGTACAACATCATGACGGATTTATTAGAGGGAAAATTATGAATCTAGTTACCTATTAACATATCCAAATTGTTGATGTAGTTAGTGTAAAGCTTTTTCGCGGCACCCCGTTTGGGAATCACTGCTCTAGGGAGCTCTGGCAATCAAGGAAACTCTCCTCCCTTGCCCCCTCTTCATCCAGCCATCCTTCCTCTCCCTTTCTGCGTATCCTCTCTCTCTCTCATTACTTCCATTATTCTCTTCTGTCCCCTTTTCTACTATTTCATTCCATTTTTTCTTTTGTTCGACGCCGCCACTCACAAAGATATATATATATATATATATATATATATATATATTTTTTTTTTTGTGTAGTTTTTGTTCTTTTGTGTTTTTCGTGTGTCCTCAGCACCCCCAGCGGCTCTTCATTCTAGGTAAGTGTCCACTGGGCTTCCTCCAACACCTTGTTGCTACCCTTATTATTACCTTTCCTTTTCCTTAAGTATTTATATATATATATATATATAACGAATCTACTCTCGTTAATATGCATTTAAAAGATATACTCGGAGTTAATATTTACCAAATTATTGGTTTAAGATGTTGGACTCGGAACTTATCTCTTAGACCTATAATGTGGTGGCTTACGGTCAGCGGGTTTCGAGACGCATTTCCGACAGATGCTGGAGACTTCATGTAGACTTAACCAAAATATTTGATTAATGATGGTCTTAATTAAGAACGGGCTAAGAGACTACGGCGAGATGGACGTTTAAAAGGAAACTCCTTTGCCGTAAATTTTGAATATTCAGGGACAAGACACGATGATGGTCTGTTTTAGTAGTAAGTGAAGTGGTCCGAGATTGCCTAACTCCCAGAATTAAGGAATTCATCTTGTGCTTGGGGTCTTCAGGCTGAAACAGGAAATTGATGAGGCAGAGCGAGGGAGATCATACGGATAGGAGTGGGAAAAGAGGGAGATAATGGAGCGAGGGGAGGGAGATGAGTAGGTTGGGATCCAAAGCTATTGGAACTCGTGAACAATTTTCACGGGTAAAGCATAATTCCGAAAGCAGAAATATTTTCATCCTTCGGTAAGAAATTTTTGTTTACCTTTTTTAAGCCAGCCGATAAAATACTAATACCGCACAATTTAAACCTCTTTTGGTGGGATTTTTTTTATCACCCTGAGTTTAGTGCAAAATTATGTTTCTGAAAATATTCTCCCTCAAATTTTACGATTGTGATTTGTAATGTGTTGGTTACCGTTAAGCCCTTTTTATATGAGAAAATGCTTACTCTATAGATAGGTATGAATTTTTGCAAAGTGGTAATTTAATGTGAATATTATCAAGATATTATGAATAAAACCTCCATCTTGCAGACTACAGTATTGACATGGTGGAAGGACTTGAATGTTACGCACACCTTGAGAGCTACACCGGAAGGAGTATTTGCCACAACCACAACAGTGAGGCCAAAAGGTGTGGACTAATCAGTTCTTTGTGCTCATGCTAAAGTGTCATAATATACGAAGTTTGGTAACGATATGGCAAGTAATTTTTGAGTTAGAGCGCCCACAATCACATACACACAATGACCCATTCCTTAAATAGTCTAAACGTGTTCTAGAGACCTCAAAACATCTATTTCCGTTAAAATCTCGAAGTCGATTTTTTTCGTGATCACAATACATTCCCATTACTACGTATGAGAAAGTAATAAGAATATTGTCTATGTATATATGTAAGTACGTTGGTATTTTTTTTTACCGAAATCAGTTATTTTTGACGTAAACAAATAAAGAGGCACGGTAAGTAACTCGAGAGGAATGCGTGAGTGAATTTATGATCGCTTAAATGAAAACGGAATCGGAGTATAAAGTGGCTGTGTCACGTGCAGAAAGCAATCGATGGAGCGAGAAGTATATGTAAGGATTTTTAAATTTGAAAGAGTAACATTTATGAGTTTTTTAGCTACACATAACAGAGATGAATAAAAATTGTAAGAATCACAGTGAAATTTCAGGCAAGACAATCTCTTTCGCGTATGACGACTCTTAGTGAAAGTCATCAGATACGAACTAATTGGAACATTCCATACTCCCCAGTTACATAAATCTCAAATTATATTTAATATAATCTCCCTTCAAGAATTATGCATTGAATAGGAAATATATTTTGCATCACACAGATTGAGACAGCAACTTTATCCCAATCATTAGATGACCCAAACAAAAAGATACAAATATTTCCTTCTTAATAACTCTATTAATCTCGTATCTAGGAATCAAATTTACCTGTAAAAATACCATTCTAGTCTATAGAAACAAGATATTTGCTTTGAGTTTTTTTTGCGAAATGAAAATTTTTTTGGAAATAAATATTTGAAAAAACAAAATAATTTCTATATAAGAAAGGTTTAACAATTAACATTCAAGTATTCGCTTCCTAAATAGCAAGGTCAAGTACTTCGTAACCGACTGAATTTCATATATTGCAAGGCAATGGCAGGATAAACCAACAATAAAAATCTGATATGGTCAACACATGACTTTCTCCATATTTGGGGTATAGATATTTAAATTATTATGATTGGCATTATGAGGAAAAATTATCATTTCGTATCGTAAAAGAATACAGTCGTCCTTATTGCCGTAAATTATATTTTGAATATATTTACAGAATTCACCGCTACATGGTGGTGACGCTGTATACATACTGGAAATTTACGAATAAGCAAAATATCTTCGAAATGTATGGTTCTACGAAAATTTCAAACAAAACTTGGAAGAAATATTATTCTCTACAACGAAGATTACCAATTACGACGTATTTAAGAAGATATTTGACGGAAACCGAAAAAACCGATTACTTATAAATAATTAAGCTCATCCAGATTTTATCACACTTTTTTAAAACTAAGAACTCAAAACGACGCCTGTTTAGTAGCGTAAGCGAACATATTTTTAGGATATACGTTTAGGTCCATTAAATACGATTGATAGGTACCTCGAAGAAGCTTAAACCGGAACTGGTATTTGTGGGCAATAACCTCAGCTACTTTGTAATGAATGCTCGGGATAAAAGCTACTGATAGCTTTTAATGCGCGTATCTTTTTGATCAGAATATTTGCATGAATGGGATTGCGAAGATGAAAAACAGATCGCTTAATGGCTTCCAATTTCCCATTGAAATGTGACACATCTAACTTCGACGAAAATATAAATTTCTACACTACATTATAATTCCCATCCATTGAATAAAGGGATCTAATCCACAGCACCATGAAAACGTTTACCAATTAAATGAAGTCATGCAACTACATAATTGCACTTTAGGAGAATTTTGATGAAATGACCTCTTACCTTTGATGATTCCAACGGCGTACGAATCTGGCAACTTATGCTCACAAGCACTTTTCCAGTAGGCACTAAGGTCCGCTGATGAGGTCCCAGATTATGAATTTATCCTCAGGAATACAAAAATCGGTCACTTCCGAAAAAGGTGTACTTTAACACAGCCGTCCGTCAAGGAAGGCAAAGTTTGACTGACGGGCTAAGATGGCGGCAAAAAAAAAAACGCTCGCGGCGCATGTGCGAAGGTTGATTTTCAGTAGGTAGATGACTGTCGCTTGCTTGAAACAGAACCAACCCAGATAACCGGGCCCCAGCCTTGGTGACCTACTCGATAAAATGTTCCTATACCTATTCCATTTGAGGAACGCGACGAGAGGCCCATAGGAACTATTCCACAAGCTCTGGCCAAAAAGGATCGGGAAGTCGAGGCTCCTGGAGAAAGGCAGGTTCAACCTTTACGTAAACCAGGAGACCACCTATCGCGGCAGAATTAGGAGGGCGGAGACAATAATGTGAATTAATTTCTCGCACATAAGTAAGCAACCTGGCTTCTACAGTGGGAAATGAAAGGTCTAGAGAAGGGGTTGCACAAGTGGCGTGCCAAATTCACGTCAATATATGGCCTCGCGTGCCAGTAATAAATTTTAATGTAACTGAATGAATATTTTTTTTAGTTGAGCACCCTGGTTTAATTAGGTATATTTTGAATAGGTTTACAGAATTCACCGCTAATTGCTGGTGGCGCTGTATACTGGAAATTACAAAAAAAGTTGAATATCTCAACTTTTTCGCGTATTAAGTTTTTACTTTCTCCATACGAAGTAGTGGGAAAGTATTGTGATCACGAAAAAAATCGACTTAGAGATTTCAACGGAAATACACGTTTTCAGGTCCCTAGGACACTTTTAGACTATTTTCGGAATGATGTCTGTGTGTATGTGCGTGTGCGTGCTTTTGACTCTTTAACCGAGGACAGGACCGTACCAAAGTATTAGCCTCCTCAGGCGAACGTCCAACCTTCCCCCTCATCCTGCTCTCACTATATACCAACCTTCGTCCCCCTCCCCCTCTCATTCCCAACTTTCGAAAACGAATGACGCGCATTAGCAAGAATAAATTTCTACATTCAACAGTTATGTATAACAGTGGCTCTATGTCAGTGGTGTCCAATACGCTCATCACATGTGGCGAATCGACTATTGACGTGATGTGAATTGATTCTCTGCTTACTCTACTAAAGTAGTTGCCCCTTATTATTATCACTGTTTATTCTTATCATCCGGTTATTGTAATCAAACGCGGAATTCAAAAACCAGATCTAATTTTAAAAAATTTGCCGTTTAATGCTATCAGCTGCTTGCTATATTCATTTAAATTTTACCCAGTATGATCACATTAACCGAAACACAGTGTACTACATTGTTATAATGTAGTAGTTGTAGGAAAATTATGTAAAATGTCATATTTTTTAAATAACAAATATAAAATACATTGTATCATTCTAACGCTCTCGTATAAAGTCCTATTTATATATATAACATCGAATTTTGTACAATGTGGCAAAAACAGTATTGCATTTGTCACAGTTGTGGCAGGCATGAAAATTATATTGCACACCACTGCCTATGGCACGGGTGCCAAAAGTTACTCGCGAGGTGATTTTGAATGGCAAGCGAAAGAAGAAATGACAAAGAAGATAAATAAGTCATATTATATATATATTTATTACAAGTATTTATAACTGACGTTATATTTTACAGTAAGAATAATTATTCATCTATAAATTCTGCTTGTAATTCTGTAATACTGTTTTTATATAAATCATGTGCCTTCCGTCTCGTGTTCCCTATCGCCGCCTGGGAGGGAGTAACAAGAATACCAAGTAATTGGCTTATAAAAGTATAGTGAGGCCAATACTTGAGTACTCTACGAATGTATGGGATCCCTGCGAAACTACGTATGTAAATAAAATAGAAAAGGTCCAAAGAAAAGCTGCACGATATGTTCTGAATAAAATCAAAAGATAATTCAGTTATACTAAAATTTATTACTGGCACGCGGGGCCATATATTGAAGTGAATTTGACACTCCATTTGTGCAACCCGTTCTTTAGATTGGGACACGTTGTGTTGCAGAATGTGGCGATCTGATCGGTCGAATTCTCGGAGATCTGGGAGGCGCAAATCCAAGTGACGAAATCTCCCGCTAGTGGCTTCCGAGCAATCACATTATTTCGAGTGGGAGCTAATGCGCCATTTAGGTGTTTCTGGAAACTTCTTTTATACGTAACTCGGTTTAATTTTTCCTAAGATGGTAAGAATGACGAACACTTCTTCAAAATTTGAGAGTTCCTGTTTGTCGGATAAGAATAGGAAGCAACCCAAAGATTATTCGGAATCGTGTATGATGAATACACACACACACACGCACACGCAGACGCACACGCACACGCACACGCGCACACACACATTATGTCGGTGCAAAGTCAGCATGGAATATTTTAATATCATAAGCTGGGAAAAATGAGAAATTGCCTTTATAAAATTTCATGCATAGATTTCTTTATCACATCTTATTTTCCGAAGCATATCTTGCACATATTCTTCTGAGGATGAGCGGCGATTTCCATATGATATTTAGATGTATATTTGATAAATTAACATGGAGTATTAATTGTGGGATCAAAGAATATGTTCATACGAAGTGCAAGCCAAAATTTTTCTGGCGCCAAGGTCGTCCATACGTAATTAGACACCGCAAGCAAGAGAAAGTTTAAGAATCGGTCGAAGGTGACACGAATCTTATTTAGAAGTCGTAGAAGCATTCGGCGTTGCTAGCTGTGATGCGGGAGTATGTGGAGGGGGTGGGGTGGGAGGAGAGAGGGGAGGGAGAGGGAGAAGCTCCTTCCTGGCATACCAATGTTTTCTGAGGAGTAATTTGGAGTTAAAGTCACGTGCGGTTATTCTTAACTAGTAGGCAGACATAAAAACAGACAGACATGGCTCGGCCTTTTCTTTTTTGCGAAGAAACGGAAAAGAATGTAGCAGGAGTATGTACATACATACAGTTATTGTGGATTACTGTTGCGCGTTACGCGAAAAGCCTTTTATTTTGACAATAATAAAACATCTTAACAAATCATGGTTTGGTGAATCCATAAATAATAATTTTAACATAAGACTAAAATTAGTCTTTAATAATAAATACCTCTTCGCAGTGCCGTCGTGATATGATAGGCAGCCTAGGCAATTGTCTAGGGCGCTGAATGAGATGGAGCGCCGAAATAATGTTCATCATAATGATCACTGTGGATAATAGTGTCGAATTCTTCGGCTTTTCGATGTGCATTAAGAAGATAAGTGCGTCCAACCATGCCTAGGAAAGAGGTTGTACCTTGTTACGCATTAAAACTACTGTAGAGGACTCTGTCAACACCCGCGACGTCATGTTTTGTGCAGTACGCATTGCCTGTTGCGTCTGGTTGTAGTGCAGTTTTTCTCATGCTGTAAGCTTTTACTCGAAGTCGAAGTCCTTAATTAATTCTAACCAACACAAAACGCCAACTATCGGAAGAAGTAAGTCAATGCATTTATATCGCACTTTCAGTTATTGTTTACAATAGGAAGTGTATCACCCGAAGTGCAATACGAAGTGTATAACAAGAAGTGTTGCCGAGGATAATATTCAGCGAATCAAAGAAAATATGTCAATATTTAAAAATTTCCACGACATTAAATAGACAGACAGACAGACAAACGACTTTATTTAGGGCGAAATTGAGACTGTGAAGACGCTTACATTTAAATAGAAGAGGTGCATGCAGTCTAAATGATTCAATTGAAGAATCTTTGAAGAATGAAGTAAGGAGGACTTGCGCTGATCTCAAGGAACAGCTTAATATTAGATTCAATGCAATGAACGAGGTATATAATAAGTTCAAAATTTTGTGTAAGAAGACACTGTTGATTTGAAATTATGACGAAATTAAAGGGTATTGTACAGAATTATCCAAATGTTATCCTAATGATCTCGATTTGAACGAGCTGTTTCTTGAATTACAAGGTCATTGAAGGAGCATTTTATAAAATTTGACATAAAGGAAGATATGCACCAAATGGAAATGCTCCAGTATGTTGTTGAAAATGATCTTAGGGATGTTTTTTCAAACAATGATGTTTTGTTAAGAATATTTTTAACGTTTCCCGTTGGAATTGCTTCTTCAGAAAGATCGTTTAGTAAGTTAAAAATTATCAAAAACTTTCTCAGATCATCATTGATGCAAATACGACTCAATTCTTTTGCTATTTTGTCAATTGAATACGAAATGGCAAAGTTATTAGATATCGATAAATTGGTTGATGTCTTTCTATTAAAAATGACAGATAAATCCCATTTAATATAATTTCGACAATATGGTAGCAAATGTTTTGTTTCAAAGTGAATAAAATAATAATGTTTTGTATTTCATATACATAATAAATTACTTTGTGACTATTTATTTCAATGCTATTTTATATTTTTTTAGTTTAAGGGCGCCAAATGAAAGATTTGCCTAGGGTGCTAAAAACACTCACTATGGCTTCGCGAATCAGACTGAATCATCCGGTTACGTGCATTTGTGCTTACATACATAATCGGGGATTTGTGTCAACCCTTGTGAGAGACGTCCTTTTCGTGCCGTAGGTATTACTCATACCCTCTTTTTCTTCCTTAGTTTAATAATTACTGAGGAATTGTAAAAATGATTCTTTTATGTAAGGAATATTTTTATAAAGATAATTGATGTAACTATTGCATAAATTTTAGTAAAATACTGTTCTTCTTGCAATTCAAACCAGTTCAGTTGTTCTCAAACATTTTAGAACAACGCCTTCCTGAAAGATATAAAAGTTTTCTACGACTCTCTTCATTTGTAAAATAACAACAAATAGTGATATCAATCAAAGGAAGAAATTTTATTATGAACATCTGGTAATGATTAAATGGAAAAATTTATTTAAATTTTACAGCTAACATGTCTAACTAGTGAGAAGGATGAGGCTTTTTAGCGCTGAGCATTTTATCGAAACGTGGCATAAATTTAGATAGTGCCACTATTATGTGTCGTTCACTATTTATCATCGACCTATATTTCGTCTTAATAGACTGCAGAAAAACCCAGCTTCTTAGAAATGTGTGTAATCCAATTTCATAGGTTAATTTCTCTATTGGCTGTGTGAAAATATATCCGCCATTCACCAACACTTTTCTAAATCTGGATTAAATAATTTTTGTTGAAATTTACAAATTTTTCGCTACTCTCGATCATTAGGCTCGCGCTTCCTAAGGGAGTTTGAGAACTACTGAATTAGTCCACATGTATGTACAGTTTTTCCAAATTCCAATCAGATGTTCCGTCGAACTCAACCGTACCTCGCGTATCTGCCTGTGGATTTCTACAGATAAGAGGTGGTTGCCATAAACAAACAGTATCCCAGAAAATATATTTATATTTATCGCATAATAGGATCTGTCTCATACAATGGCAACGGTGGAAAATGGAACATTTTTAAGGCCAAGTTTTTAAGGAAAGTTTAATTATAAACGGGTTTAATGAATCTAAATTTTCGTCAATGCAACATGTTAAAATCGAAAGTATAAAATTATGCACTGTTTTAACCATCGAATATTTCTATATTATAAGTCTGTTTTAATTAATTAACTAAAATCTCACAGAAATTCCTTGAGTAAAATAGTACCTTTCTTTCTACTAAAATAGCCATTGTTATTAGTTTTAAATTGATTATGGCATTAGGATTTCAATTTCATTAAATAAGCAGAATTCCGGTTCCAAAAAATTGGTTCAATCTTAAAATTGCCTCTGATAATACTTTAAATAGATTTTGGAATATAATGTAGTACATACCTCAATATCGTTTATTGTCTGCTCAGCACTCTTGCCTTCTCATTTTCCGAAACAACCACTTTCACCAGTTTTAAATGGATTTCAAACGTGGAAGAGAACTTGATTCAATTCAGTTAAAATAACCACATAACAAACTTCTTATTCAAAAGAAAATCCTTTTATAATATGCAATGTAAACCTAGAATTCATTCATTCTGAAAAGTAAATAAAAGTACCATGTACATATATTTCTTTCAACTAAAATAGCCACCCTTAACAGATTTTAATGGATTAATGCATTGGCATTTCAATTTCATGAAACAAGCAGAATTCCGGTAACAAAAAAATTTGTTCAATCTTCAATTGCCTCTGATAATACTTTAAATAGATTTTGGAATAAAATGTACCTTAATATCGTTTAGCGTCCGCTCACCACTCTGGACTTCTCAGTTTCCGAAACAACAACTTTCTATAGTTTTAAATTGATTTTTGCTTTGAAATATACTTGAGTCATTTCAGTACAACTTCCACTTTACAAACTGTAAATTCTTCTTTTATAATAGGCAATGCTAGCCTAAAATTAATTCATTCTGTAGAGTGAATAAATAAAGTTCTTTCTTTAAACTGTAATAGCCACTGTTATTAGATTTAAATGGATTATAAAGCCTTAGAACTTACTCTGTATTAAATAAGCACCAAAATTCCTTTTATAAAAACAAATCAATTCATTTACATTTACATCAATATCCTGCAAGCCGCTAGAAGAGTTTGGCAGGCGGTGTCACAACACCAAGTGAAGTCTAGCTAATTCCTCTGTTGGATTGTATTATCGCGTCTGGGAAAAAGGATCGGTAGTATTTCTCTGTTCTAGCGGTAATTTCGAGATATTTTCTCCTGCACTGTGATCTAACATTACGTTCACTAACACCGATGGGGACGACTATGCCGCGTACGTCTTCAACGAATTCGGAGCTTTCGAATTTTTCAAATACTTTCCTTTTGTATTCAATTCTTCTACTCTTCAACGTCTGCCATTTCAGTTCCCTCA
The DNA here is from genome assembly GCA_036926305.1 of Uropetala carovei. Classification (NCBI taxonomy): domain Eukaryota; kingdom Metazoa; phylum Arthropoda; class Insecta; order Odonata; family Petaluridae; genus Uropetala; species Uropetala carovei. The sequence continues at coordinate 116,902 of JAXCHB010000220.1, read as the reverse complement.
ATATCTCTGATACACTCGCATCATACCGATATTCTCCTTTTACAGATCTAGTCGCTCTATGCTGAGCCATTTCGAGCTCCCTAGTTAGGCCCTCCTCGAAAGGGTCCCAGACGGCGCAACAGTATTCCACGACGGGTCTTATTAGGGAAAAGTATGCGATTTTCTTCACATTCGAGGGGCATCTCCGCAGGACTCTAGAGGAAAGCCCTTGAATTCTGTTTGCCGATGCTATAACGGTTTTGATATGCTCTATACTAGACAAATTGCTACTGAGAGTTACTCCTAGGTATTTGTAGCTATTGACGTATTGTAGCTTTAAATCAGATATTTGGTACGGGTAACGGTTGAAATTCATGTAGCGCGTGAAGTTCATTTCGGCGCATTTATTTATATTCAGGTCGAGTTGTTAATCTTTACACCATTTCGTAATAGCCTGAAGGTCGTTTTGCAAATTCTCCTGATCGTGTATTGTGTTGATTTCTCCATACACAAGTGTGTCATCCGCGAAGAGTCTAACTTTACACTTTATATTATCCGATAAATCATTTATATATATCAAGAATAACAGAGGTCCGATTACACTTCCCTGAGGCACGCCGGAAGTCACTTTGACGACGTCTGATGCAACTCCATCGAGAACTACTCTGGGTTCTGTCGGAAAGAAACCAGGCGATCCAATTTACAATTTTCCCGTTAATTGAATAAGCCCTTAATTTTTGCACTATTTTCACGTGAGAAACGGTGTCGAAGGCTTTCCTAAAGTCTAAAAATACTGCATCAACTCCTATTCCTTTATCCGCTGCTTTCACAATATCTTGTGTGAGTAGAGCTAACTGAGTCTCGCATGACCTACCTCTCCGGAAACCATGCTGGTTTCTATTAAGCGCTTCTTTGCTTTCGAGAAATCGCATTATTGAGCTACCGATAATGTGCTCAAAAGCCTTACGGAAGATTGACGTCAACGATATAGGGCGGTAGTTCTCCACTTTTAATTTACTTCCCGTTTTATGTATTGGTGTAACGTGGGCTGTATTCCATATCAAAGGAACTACACTCTCATCTAAAGATTTTGTGAATAGAATCTTAAGGTACGAAGCTAATTCGCTTGCTAACGAGTTTATAATGAATGCAGGTATGGCTTCAGGCCCTGGCGAGTTTCTTTTGCGGACCTGACTTAGTAATTTAACGATACCGCTTTCGGATATTTCTATGTCGCTCATATTTGAGTCTATACGAGTAGGGAAATCAATGAAATCACCGCTGTCTATTGTGAAGCAATTTTCGAAGAACCGGTTTAACATACTAGCCTTAGTAAATGAATCGTGATTACTTTCACCGTTGTCTGTACGTAGAAGAGGTACTGTGGACTGACCTCGAATTTCTCGCACGTACGACCAAAATTCTTTCGAGTCGTTTTTGAGTGAATCCGAGAGTGTCGTGGATCGGTAGGCGTCAAATTCCTTACGCGCTTCGTCTCTTGCAGATTTACGACTATTTTTATATATTAAATACTCGTTCGCGTGATCCCTGGCAACTTGTTTAAGGTGCTTTATGCGCGTGTGATGCCGTCTTTGTTTCTTGAGCAAGGCACGGAAATTCGGTTTCACCCACCGCTGGTCCTTGCGATCACGAGTTGCTTTGGTTGGGACAAACGTTTTCAGCCCTTCTCGAATGATTCGCAAAATTTCCGTCCATGAGTCATCTACGCTGTTACTATTCGCAAAATTGATAAATTCATTAAAAGATCCACTGTTGTTTCTTCGAAAATTGCCTGTTAACAGTTTTAAATGTCCTTTTAATTTTAATTGAATTTTAATTTATATTCGTTTCCAAACTTCGACCATTGTTACGAAATCAATTCGAGGAGTAACAATATAAATTCGTAAGCACGTATGATTTACAAAGAATTTAATTTAAGAATGCTTTTTATTCCCAATTCTTCTAAAATGACACTGTTGATACTTAAAATTTTTTATATTTACGTTAATATACTTATTTTCCACAAAACACGCCAATCTCTCGCTTTCCTTCCTCTCTCTCTCGTATTGAAGCACTCAGAAGGAAGTATACAGTAACAGTGATAATGGTCGACATAGCAACATCACGTTAAAATGGCGAGATTTCCGCAAAATATGCAAATTAAACGTTTAACATAAAATATTTCGAACTGTGGGCGAAAAAAGACGAACGGAATAAGAAACTTTATAAATTTTTCTTCAAAATGGTTCAAATCCGAAGGTCGTCTGTTAATTTCTTCTAATTTTAATTTCCAAATGAATAAAAGCCCGCACGTCGAAAAGTCGCGTTTTACATGTAAAGTAATGGGAAATGGAAATCCCTCTCTTGGAGAAGAAACAAGGAATTTTTTCGAGATTTAAATTCGTCTTTCTCTGAATAAGTGTAAATCAAGCATCTCTACCAAATTTCGAGTTTCTATCGTTATTATTTCTCGAGTTATTAGCGTTTGCATAGCGTGACCAACCAACTAAACATCCAACGGATGACGGCTATTATCATATAAAATTATTCCATTACAGACAAGATCGTTCTGGTGAAATACAATTGAAAGGTAAGGAAAACGAATTAAGTCAAGTGGCTGTAAAAACAATTTCTCATTCCGTCAATAGACTGAACACTTTGAAGCTAGAGTAAAAATAATTTTCATCCTAATGTTATCCGTTCCTCCGCCTTCCATTCTTTCCCACGCTCCTCCCTCTTCTCCTCCCGATGCGCATTTGTGTAGTCATTGTGTGTACGCGTGATATTTTTGTACAAGTACGTGGATGAATATCCACCATGTGCACTTATCTCTTATACGAGATAGTTGCATAAATGCATGAGCACGCCAGATTCTCTCTCTTTCTCTCGCATTCGGTTTCTTATCGAGTGCCTTTGACCTTCATTGACGATGAAAAGATCATTGAATTTGGTAATTATGGAATGTGGACCTCTATCTCTCTTTTTGTCTCCCATCCTATCCCTCCTTCTACACACACGCACGCACACTCACACGCACGCACTCAATCTACACAATATCCAATATTTTGGGGAATCATTTCAAAAATACAGAAATCTCAAAACACTGATTTGCTTTGATTTTTATTTTAAGCTCTAAAGAGTGGAGAGAGGGAGAGAGAGAGAGAGAGAGAGAGAGAGAGAGAGAGAGAGAGAGAGAGAGAGAGAGAGAGAGAGAGAGGGAGAGGGAGAGAGAGAGAGGAGGGGGGAGGAGGAGGGGGAGAGAGGGAGAGATGGAGAAGGGCAGGAGAAAATGGAAATCTCTATTTCCATTCGAAATGATTCTCTCGCAATTTTAACTTTGGAAAATGAATAAATTACCAAAAGTAATCGTTTTTTATTTTACCGATTTTGAAGTTTGGTATTGCATGTTTTAAGTAGAGTTATTTTAAGCCAAAATATTTTTTTAAAACAAAAAATGCATTAAATAATTATTTTTGCCATGAGACTACATTGTGCGTAGAATAGGTACTTAGTAGTGTGCCCACCAAATTGATTTGAGTAGTAGTAATTAGGTTTTTTAGGTGCGTCAACAGCTAAGGTTATTTTGCACCGTCAAATTTCTCCTAGAGAAAATCAACATACATCACAACATCCATGCCCGAAGCGGGATTCGAACCCACGACCTTTGGGTTAGAAGGCAGGCGCACTGCCTACCAGTCCAACCCGGCCGGCTAAATTGATTTGAAAAGATTTATCTAGCGATAATAAATATTCATATGCGGTTGACCAGGACAAATTTGGATGTTGAGTATGAATATAAAAATAATTCATCACTGTTTTACATTGATTAGCAAGTAACAAAATATTGCAGCGAACATTTATAGAATGCGCTAAAATGATAAATTTGCTTTTGAAGGGTAATTAGTGATCCGGAATCATAGTCCCAAATACTTTTACGGAATATCATTTTATCAACAGTAAGGACAGAAATATCTCATTTGTTTATTCTCTCGCGTGAGTTTTTTCTGTTTAACGTTATAATATACATATATCTTTAAAATTAATAAATATATTTTTCATTGAAAAATACTGTTTTAGTTAATGTTGAGCACATTATGCTATCAAAGTTGAGAATTTTCCATCGTACAGAATTTCATTTATTATGGAGGACATTCAAGATAAATTTGAAAAATAATTTTTTAAAATCTCTGCGAATAAGAAAATTGAATTCAATATCTTTTTTCGAGGCATTTGTATGGTGGCATGAAAATGATTTTCTCACATAGAAATATTTGAAATGTAACACATATCCTTCAGCTGTTTTACTTCGTGGCTCCTCTTCCAGCACCACGTGGAGCCAATGGACACCGAACAACGTGACCCTTGACCCATCCCGACGCCATCATCAGTACCCTTCCAGCGCAGCGCGCGGGTGGGTCACTTGCCTCCGCCCACGGGGCGCCATCTGTGAAACGGCAATCACGTGATTTTATTTTATAACCTCAGAGCTCGGCACGTTTATCCAATTTCCATGTCTCATTATTCAGAATAACGCTTTCCTACGCTTTCAAAAATAGCGATATATTATTATTACTATTAATATTGCTCAAACGTATTTAAGTCGTTTGGTTTATTTAGCGACAAATTTCTTATCGAATATCTAAAGTGTAAGAAATTAACATTATATAGCGATTTATTTCAGATAAATAAAATATATAGTTTCTGGGCAAGAGCACGAGGAATTACACGGAAAATTTCTGATGCCATTATTAATGGCAAACGCAAAAAAAAAACTTATCCGTAATAAGCGTAGGTATACGTACATGAGGAAATCCGAGTGGCATATTTTCACGGGCTAACATATGCAGAAGAGGCTAACGGGAAAGGACAAACATGGATGACGACATTAAATCTCGGATTCCGACAAAGTGAAAGAAGTTTCCTTTTCCTCCTCCTGCCCCGCTTAGCTTCTTCCATTTCTCGCCACCCTTTCACTCTTCACCATCTCCCTCTTCCATTGCCCTCTTTCCACCACTCCATTGCTCTCACCCACATTCCTCCCTTTCTGTATCTTCAGACCTCCCTTCCCACCTCTCTTCCTACCCCCTCCTCTTCAACAATCCTTTCTCCCCTCCGCAATTTACCTCGCTCTCCTCCATGGTCAAAGGAGCAAAGGCGAATCATATCACTCCCTTCCTACGCTCACGACAAAGCTATTGTGGTCAATTTTAGGCTGGACATGTAAGATCGGATTCGATTTTTTCGTCTCTATCCTCGTCTCTCTCCCCCGCCTTTCCTCTAATTTCCTTTGAGTGGCGGAGCGGTTACGCTCGTGACTGTGAGGGGGCGTGCGTTCGGCAGCTATTTGGAAAAGGGTTATCTCCAATCGTAGGTATAAAACGAAGGTTAATTCTATTGAATTATCTGAAAAACTCGTACGTTTGCATAAGCGGAAACTTGTGACGAGGTAGTTTTATTTTTATTTTATTATTTTTATTCAGTTTAAATTCATGATGGAAAAAGATTAAACGAAGATGCATTGGAGGTTGAGCATACGTGTACTAGTAAATGATGAGATTCGGATTCGATGCGCCAGAGGTCGCCGCTTCTCATCCGGAGCGTCTTGTTGTCTGTATTCACGTAATTATGTTACGAGTATACTAAGAAGACCTTTTATATAAAAAAATATGTTCAATCCTATTCAAGTAATCACTTTCCTTGGCCACACGAATTGTTTCATTCAAATTTTCAATTTTTCTGCAATTAGGCAAGTGTCATTATGTAAAAGCAATGAGAAAATTTGAGTTTCCGAATGAAAAACACCCTCATATTATATTTAGGTAAATTCTGTATTTTAAGACCTTATGGACAGTAGTTTATGGTGGAATATTTCTTTCATTCTCGAATATTGCAAACACCGAATCAGATTTCGAAAAAACCTGACTTCCGGTTAACCGGTATTGTCCAAAAACTAATATTTTCCTTGTTCTAATGCAAAAATGTTATATATGAAGCTTGGTAACGATATGGCAAGTACTTTTTGAGTTAGAGCGCCCACAATCACATACACACACAGACATCATTCCGAAAATAGTCTAAATGTGTTCTAGAGACCTCAGAACGTGTATTTCCGTTGAAATCTCGAAGTCGATTTTTTTCGTCATGACAATACTTTCCCATTACTACGTATGGAGAAAGTAAAAATGAAAGCTGTGTTCAGATTCCATTTGCGGCTGGACGTATGGAGATATGTATAACCGCAAACAAAAAAATCTGATGTGGCCAAAACATGACTTTCTCCAAATTTGGGGTAGGTATACCAAATATGGAGAAAGTCATGTGTTGGCCACGTCAGATTTTTGGTAATCTTCGTGAGGATTAAAGTTGTAGAGAATAATATTTCTTCCAAATTTTGTTTGAAAAAAATTTTCGTAGAACCATCCATTTCGGAAATATATTTTGCTTATTCGTATTTCCTGTAAGCAGTGCCACCACCATGTAACGGTGAATTCTGAAAAACATTCAAAATATACGTAATTTACATCAATAAGGACGACTGTATTCTTTTACGATACGAAATAATAATTTTGCCTTATAATGCTATTCATAATAATTTAAATATCTATACCCCAAATATGGAGAAAGTCATGTGTTGGCCACATTTTTTAATTTTAAATTGGAATCGAATGTACCTATTTTGTAAATAAAGAAAATACATATGTATATCTGGGTTGGTCAGCCATTTTACGGTTTATAAGACATGGCTTCATTAAACTAAAACCAGGCACAGAAATTGAAAATTACTTTTCGTCGTCAAGTGGCTCGGAGATAAATGAATTTGGCAACTAAAAGTAATCCCACGCACGCCCATCCAGCGTGAAATGCCGCGCTCTAAACGACGGAGGAGGCGTAATTTCCCGCACGACGTCCAGCCGCTGAGGGCGATGGGGCGGAAAGGGGCCTTCTCGCGAGGGAATATCCCCCGCCGGACCCATTTCAACCGAGGATATTCTTGCGGTTTCGAACCGTCATTTGTTACCACGTGTCCCACACTCTCCGGCAGCCGCCCTACCGCTCGTAAATCCCGTCTCTCGCCTCCTTCCCCCTCACTCTGTCGTTTCTACTTCCGCCCTCTCCGTAATAGTCCAATTTCACCTTTCGCTGTCCTTCCGCGCTCGCCTTTCCAGTTTTAAGCTGTCCTCTCCTCCTTGCACTCTTCTCTTTATGGAAACCGTCGTGTAGCACGTCCAGTGGCTTGGATAAACTTTGACCATTAAATTCCGAAGCTTAAACGAATCGAAACTATAATTATTTGAAGATTTTAAAAAATTCAAAATATTTCTGCTTCAGAATACTTCAACATAGAGGCGTTCTGCGTAATATCTCATGCAGTATTAAAATCTCTTGGTAAAAGAGAACCATCTTCTTGACTGCATTTATTATCGCTCGGAAAGAAACTTCCGGCGGTAAATTAATCCCGTCGTCCTTCGGCAGTTCGACGACTGCGCCTGGCTGTTGTTGCAGAGGAGGTGATGGACAGCCAATGACGGCTGAGTCGCTTGGCCTGATGGGATGTTCCGCTGTGGGAGGGAGGAATTTAGGATGGGGAAGCGATTCGGAGTGATGCTACAGACAGGTTGTAGAAGAGTCGCCATGCGAGCGAGAGAGAGAGAGAGCTGTTCAAGGAGCGTTTCTTAACCGTTGGGTTTGAGGACTTGAGGTAGGGAGCGAAAGTTTTGAAAGAAAAATTCTCGGTTAAAAATACAGCCATCCCTCGCTTAACGAACATTCGGTTAACGAAGTTACGCTATAACGAAGGTTTTTATTTGATACTGCGTTAGAATATAACGAAGGCAATCTCGCTATAACGAAGGCGAAGATATTTGAATTTCGCGCGCGGCACACCACTAACACCGCAACACACTTTCTTTTGCAGTGTTCGTTTGTTCTCACGTGTTGTGTTTATCTCGCGTGTGAATAAAGTGTTATCATTATTACTATTTTCATAATATATATATCATGGCGTCAAAACGACCAAGCTCAACATCATTACCTAATCCTAGGAAGAAGAGAAAGGCGATACCGATAGAAATTGTCAAGAGAAAGGAGAGAATCGACGATTGTTACCATTGTGAAGAATAAAGAAGCTATTAAAAAGAGTGTCCAAAGGTCAATGAGTGTCGGTGCTTGCCGCTTTATTTTACAAGAAAACAAAATGCCATGATGGAAGAGATGGAGAAGGTTTCAAACATTTGGATTGAAGATCAAAATGGCCGCAATTGCCCTCTCTCTGGTTCTGTCATTCAAGAGCAGGCAACACTAATTTGGAGTGATCTTAAAAAGTTCCATCATTCCACATGTTTAAATTTCCCTGGTCCAATCCGAAGCCGTAGTTCCATTTCCTATCGCGGATGGCGCTCGCAACCCTCCTCGGTTAACACTAAATAACCCCTTTTTAAATAATCTTTTGCTATCAAACGTTTTAAGCTACGAATGTAGGCTATGAGTAGGTGGAGGGCAGACGAAATCGTTCATCACTGCTGTTGTTCGAAGCACTGAATTAGTACCTTGAGTATTAATGTAACTAAATGTATCAGCACAACATAAAAACACTTTAAAATACCTATATAGTAGACACATCTTAAATTACAATTAGCTTTTCTTAACAATTAATCATATTTGCTTGTAACAATCCGTTTCCGAACGTATTGCATGCAAATATAACGATAATTGTATTTCCTATCATCGCCAAATCCAGATTAATTTCTTGTGTAATTATGCCTCGCTGAAACATTTACTTTTATGTCTTATAAGCAAGAAACCCGTGAAAAAGCAACGAATAATTGTCCATGATTGAACACTGACTCCGGTAAATGTACACCAGGTACGTGACCTTATTTACGTTAATAAACATTATAATGTAAAATATAATGATTCTACTTACAAAAAATTTAAGATTCCAGTATTGAATAGACGAAAGAAGGTTCAATTACTTTCATCAATAAACGATTCCTGAATAATAATCAGTATCTATTTACGTTGCTATCCATGAACATCGATCTCTTCGTTGCTAAAACAAAAGTGCGAATCGAATAACGCTAAACTTTCGTCTATTTGTAAGCTTCATTGAAGCTAACTGAATCGGAGGTAACAATGACGGGCGCCTTAGCAACGCCCGGAAAGAGTACGAAAAATCCACAAAATTTCGAAACAAATAGCGTATTTCTGAAAACTTCCACCGTGTAACATGTAAACTTTGCAGGAATAAGACAGAATAGAGTTTTATTCGTAGATTAAAGTAAAAACGAAAAAAATCGGTCCATATTTACGTATATTGAAGCTTCAAGGAGGAATACCTTCCAAGTCAAGAAATGGATTCATACGTGTTATCTTATGGATGAAAGTTAATCCCCTAAATTGGCAGCACTGATTAATCTCGGTTGACCAAACATTGACCATTCACTAAGTAAGGACGTAAGGAAGAATCGTACCAAATTTGGTTATTCTAGTTTTTATCGTTTAGGAGTTCCATGAACAACCACACAAACATGAATCTATACCCCAAATATGGAGAAAGTCATGTGTTGGCCACATCAGGTTTTTCTTTTAAACGATATCTTTCCACGTGTCACATCTACTACGTTTTTGAGCCCCACTCAATCCTTTATCAGACCTCAAACACGAATTTGGAATTGCAGAATATTTGAATTTGGGCATAGTGGCTTTTCGCTCGTTGAATAAGTTGGCAGTTATAAAAGTTTTCGTTTCGTTGATTCATCGGAAAAAAACATGAGACTCGGTAAAAAGCAATTATAAAAATTCATTTGAAAATTTATTAGAATTTAAATAAAACCCTTTGAAAAATTTTCTATTAATTTTCTCGAAAATTGAGATATGCTCCAAATATTTTGGATGTGGTTTTGAATAATAAAAAAGAGAAGTATGAATTATATCGGCTACTTTTGCATATTGAAATCCAATTTGAGCATGAGCAGTAATTTATTTCAATTAGAAATGTTATTTAACGGTTGCATAAACGAATAAAGCGAAATCAATGGAATAATGTGAAACTTCGATTTAACGATTTTGAAAGTAACGATTTGAAAATGCAAAATCGAAAAATTCTCCACCCTGAAGACAAAAACGGCACGGAGTACTATAGCTATAATAACAAATTAAATATAAATATTGTAATGCGACTATTAATGAGCTTTAACGGTGAATCTGATACGTACCTATGCGATTTTTTTAAATTTCGTTAATTTCTTTTGTTCTGTTCATTTTTTAACCTGTAAAATTCATTTAACTCGGGTAAAACAACTTTAATTTATCTCAAATGTTGTGTATTCCGTTAACGAGTGTAATATTTATCAACAAAAATATAATTTAATATTTTTAATGTTAAAAGATCTTTGAAGATTTGAGTTTCCATCTAAGCTTTCTTTTAAGAGGCGGCCTCTTAACATTCTTGAAATATTAAGGATTTTTACATTTCCCAATTACGAAAGACGGTAGTTTATCACTACCATCAGAATTGTATGCAAGAGGAACAGGCATCCTTTCTTTGGACTTGATAACACCTTCGCACGATTCTCCTCTCACGGGAAGAATTTGATTTGGCAGCAGATTGCAGAACAGATTCTTCTCATCTGCAATGCAAATGTGGCCGTGCGAATAACTTTTTTTCGCATGCATTTGCTCTATTGTTTTCCACTTTTCAACGCAGTCAATATTAATGATTTATCTTATCCACAGAAATAGCTTTATAAACAACATTGTCTCTTCAACGTATTGATTTCGGTGAAGCTGTCTATGCCAAGTCCTTCAGCCAGATGTAACGCCTTCTCTTTCACGCAAGTAGCGTTGCTTGGACGGAGCAAAAAAAGACCGAGTATGGAGGAGGGGGCTAGAGATGATGGAGAGGGGGGTGTGGGGAGGAGGTAGATACGTGGGTTGGAAGGAGGTAGGGAAGAGAGAGGGGGGGAGTAGGGAGGAGGTAGGGAAGGTTTCTCACTCTTCCTCCCTCCATCTTTCTACTCCTTGCCTCCCTCCTCCATGGAATGAGTTACTGCTGCAAACTTTTCCCCATTCATTTGTTCATGAAGCACAGAACAAGCAACCGCCTCTCCTTTTGGCCGCTTCTACGAAGAGGGTCGGGCCCGCATCCTCACTCTCTCATATCTCCTCCACTACCCCTCCAACCCCTTTCCACCGCTGCTTTGCATTCCTCCTCCCTCCCTCTTTTCCTCTCTCTCCCCCTCTTTTCCTCTCTCTCTCTCTCCTATAGGTTGTATCCCTTCCCTCGACATCTCTATCCTCCTCCCATCAGTATCGCTCTCGCAGTTATGTGTTAACTCAATCCATTCACTCTGTCAACATCCATGATTTCTCTTATTCACCTACACACAGGTGTTTCAAATAATGTGTACCCGGTTCATCAAACAGCAAATGATTGTCACAGTTCGTTACAGAATGCCACACACTCTCGAAATTCTCGCTGTCACAACCAATTAACTATGTTTGAGCTTCCTATGGTGTAACGATAATTCTTAATGAAGACACCATAACACCACAAATGAAAAATCGTGGTGTCTGCTGGCTTCGTTAAGTATCAATGAGTCGTTAATAACGAGTAAATACGTGTGCGCCAATTTATGTTGAAATAAGAATGCAAGCTACCTCCATCTAACGTCGTAATTTTCCATTTAGGATTCCGCAAAGCATCCCACGCTCCCAGGGGCGGATCCACGGGGGGGAGGGTGGGGGGCGGGGGCGATCGCCCCCTCTTTAGATAACCTCATTGGACTCCACTGGGTGCTTTCTTAAATTCATTCCGCGCAAAAATCCTCAATTATACGCCGCAGATTAGGTCTGTATAGCAAGGGATAGGGGTTTTCAAAGTATAGGGCAGTTGGCATGGGCGGATTCGCTAGGTGGAGGAGCGATCGCCCTCCCCTTGAGAAGTTTCTGGAGCCGCCCCTGCACGCTCCACCTGTGGCGCTAGCGCAGTCCGTTGGCTATGTATTGTAGGGCTGGTTATATTGTTCATTTCAAGGAATGATCTAAAATGGAGTAGAATGCATTGCTACTTGTATAGGAGAACGTTGCGTGCTCGAGTGCCATTGATATCGATTCGAGGAAATGGAGCAACCACATTCCGCATTCGAAAAAGATCACAGAATCCATTTCTTCATGGTTTGCACACATTCTCACTAAAAAACTATCTGGCGATTGTTTACCGGCAGTCGATTCTGCTCTAATGTGGCTTTTTCTGCTATAAGAGAAATATCAAGATATTATCACATTTTTCTTGAAAATTTGGCCAAAAATTTACCAAAAACTGCTGAGTTATTTACTCATGCGTCTCCTTTCACGATTCTATACTCGCATCCAGTATATTTACGAAATTAGTTATATTAACCCTACACAGGTCTTTATTGAGATCGCGCATTATTCATGACGAATTTTGGCTCATTAGCTGCAAAATTCTTTACTTGTTCATTAGTATTTCTTGGACTTCAACGATAGTACGTTTCAATTTTATGAGCTCATTATATGAAGTAATGAAGGCGTTATAGAGTGGTTGTTTCTGTCACTATATTTTTCGGCTCCAAAATTATTGCAGGCATTTCCGTCGGATTTGGTATATAATGTGATGTGTCTGAATACGAACGCAAAGCCTGGTCACCATTCCACTCTAATCTTATAATCTTAACCTATTTGAACATAAATAACCTACGTAACTTATTTGGATGTTCTTCTGTTTCTATAAATATGAGTTTGCTAAACATGGACGAGAAGTTCCACATGATGACTTTGCTAAACTACCCATGCGCTATAGATTAAGTCCCTTTTAAGTATATTCTGAGTTATGAAAATATCTTCAAAATTATACTAGGTCGAAGCGGTAAAGACCACCACGGAGAGAAAAATAATTTAGTTATATGTTATAATTTTTTAAAAATCAATGATGTTGGTAAACCAAAAATGATTCCAGGTGGAGTGCGCGAACATTTCAATAGTCTTCAGCTGTATTCATTCGCCTAATATATTCTTTTGCGATTCGTGTCTATTTCCAGAAATACATTAGAAATAAGTGGAGTGCATAATAATGCAGTAATTTAGAGGCTAGCGAAATGTGACATTCGTGCTTTTAAAGCCTTTAACTTACAATACCTTCTGTCGCATCGGAAGAAGCTAGAACCGCCTCTCTCTCTGCACCACCAGCTCTTCTTTCTCTCTGCACCTTAATGCCGCCTCTTTCTCTCTCTCTCACACACTTTTTCTTTCCTTCTCATTCTCCTTCTCTCTTTCACCAACCCAACCCAAGCCCTCCTCTCTCTCTCTCTATCTATCCTCCTTCCCACATCGTCTCTTCAACTCCCTCTTTCCTTCCTCCCTCCACTCCCTTTCTACTTTTCACCTCACTCCACTCGCATCCGTTTGTCTTTTGTATTAATTCGCAATGTTTTACATTTTATGTGTCCATTGTTACTTCGACCCTCCGCGAATAATTATTCCCGAGGAATTTAACAGCATATAGAATCCCTCATTTTGGGGCGCGCCATTACTGGAGAATATGTGCGTATTTTATTATGTGATGGGTGGGATGGCGAAGAGAAATGGAAACTGGATTGAAAACGAAATTTTCCACTTCATAATTTAATATTCTCCTCCAAAACGCTTCCCTTCCTCTCTCTCTCTCTCTCTCTCTCTCTCTCTCTCTCTCTCTCTCTCTCTCTCTCTCTCTCTCTCTCTCTCTCTCTCTCTCTCTCTCTCTCTCTCTCTCTCTCTCTCTCTCTCTCTCTCTCTCTCTCTCTCTCTCTCTCTCTCTCTCTCTCTCTCTCTCTCTCTCTCTCTCTCTCTCTCTCTCTCTCTCTCTCTCTCTCTCTCTCTCTCTCTCTCTCTCTCTCTCTCTCTCTCTCTCTCTCTCTCTCTCTCTCTCTCTCTCTCTCTCTCTCTTTCTCTCTCTCTCTCTCTCCATCCCTTTCTCCTATTTTGCATCCCATATCGAATTTCTTATTTGAATGTGCAATCACGGTTTTAAAGAACGCATGTGGGCTTTTAGGATAGAACTGACTTTCGCTTACTTTCCCATTTTCAACGAATATGCCATTTCGCTTATAGTTGTTTTTAGAATCCATTAAGTCGGGCTAAATATTCATAATTTTCTTCGAAATTTCTTCCACAAGTACGACCATAAATTGAATACTGAACATGGGTGTAGCAAATTCAGCTCCACTCGAGCGATGATGTCCGTTTTTCTAATAACCCCTTTCTAATCTTCCGTCATTTTGATTCTCCCTCACCAAACCCGCTCTCCCATTAACCATCTCTCATTTTCTCCTCCCATTTTAATTATCCCTTGGCAGATCACCAGGCCTTTATTCCCCTTTTCTCCCTCCCTTCACCCCCTCATCATCTCTCCTTTCTATTGTGATCGGGCGCTTGATTTATCTTTTCTCGGTCCAAGGTGCTCTTGTCTTCTTTTTGTCTCCGCCATGTTTTCCGAAATCCTCTATTTCCTTCCGTTACGCCCCCCCCCCACCCCCTTTATTTCTTCTTCTCTGCTCGTGGTGGTTAAGTGATTTTCGGCTGCAGGTAGATGAAGGCTTTTTCTCTCTATTATCAGGTGGCTTCGGGATACAATCACCTAGAATGAGCTGATGTCGAGACGTTCGGCTTTTCAAGTGTCCTCCTACACCCCAACGATATCTTTCATTAAATAGCGGCGTCTTCTCGGTGGTGAAGCAGGAAGATGGGGCCCTAAGGGCCTCACTTGGGAAGGGATTCGATAATTAGAAATCGTTGGTTATGAAGAATGTTCGAGGGCGCGTCATTCGCCAAGGGAGTCGCAGTTCCTCTTTCCTTTACTTGATATCAGATATATATTTTTATCACTGCAGTGCTTAAAATATGTTAATCGAATTTAATCGCTCTTTTACGGTTAAGATAGGTATTACCTTAAACTTCAAATGGTCGTCGGAGTAAATATTTTATGATCGTTAGTAAAACTAACTTGCATGCGATTACTGGATTTTTCTTCTGAGTTCTTTTAGATGTTTCATTTATTATTTTCAACTGAAATTATTAGTACATACTTTATTTTATTTTGTAAATTTTAAATAGAGTAAAGTATAATTATGAAATTATCGCCCTTATTATTGCATTTTATGGTGCTCCGTAATATCATTGTTAAGTTTTTTCATGAAAAAAGTACACACACAAACACACATAAGAAAGAAGACGAGATTCTGTGACGTGATTACAAGGGTGAAGGCGCTAAAATGGCAATGGGAGGGCCATATTGCAAGAAGGAATGACCATCGTTGGACGCCCAGCGTCGTCGAATGGATCCCAAGAAACAACAAGAGATCGAAAAAAATCTGATGTGGCCAACACATGACTTTCTCCATATTTGGGGTATAGATATTGAAATTATTACGAATAGCATTATGAGGCAAAATTATTATTTCGTATCGTAAAAGAATGCAGTCGTCCTTATTTCCGTAAATTACGTATATTTTGAATATGTTTACAGAATTCACCGCTACATGGTGGTGGCGCTCTATACTGGTATTAATAAAAAGCAAAATATCTCCGAAATCGCTGGTTCTACGAAAATTTGTTTCTAACAAAAGTTGGAAGAAATATTATTCTCTACAACTTAGGTCCTAACGAAGATTACCAATAACGATGTTTTTACGGAGATATTTGACGGAAACCGAAAAAACCGATTATTTATAAATAATTCCTAAACAATAACTGCTATGGAAAATTGTTTCAAATGAATGTTGTAGGAAATTACATTCTCTATAACTTTTGTATAGAATTGTATATACAATAATGATGTTTTAACGAAGAAATATCGCAAAAACCGAATCGGGTTTCGAATAAACCTCGACTTCCGATTTCCCGTTATTGTCCAAAAACTAATCAGTTCTTTGTGCTCATGTTAAAGTCTTATATATGATGTTTGGTAACGATATGGCAAGTACTTTTTGAGTTAGAGCGCCCACAATCACATATACACACAGACATCATTCCGAAAATAGTCTAAACTTGTTCTAGGGACCTCAAAACGTGTATTTCTGTTGAAATCTCGAAGTCGATTTTTTTCGTGATCACAATACTTTCCCTTACTACCTATGGAGAAAGTAAAAAGACCGAAAGACGGGGGACAGAGTTTGTTAAGTTCTTGGGGCAAACTTGGAAGAGGGAGGCAGTTGACAGGGAAAACTGGAAGAGTTTGGGGGAGGCCTCCATCCGTCAGTGGATTGAGAAAGGCTGATGATGATATTATATATATATATATATATATATATATATATATATATGTATATATATAAAGGAGAATGTTTGTACCTTAGTAACTCAAGAACACATCGTATAAAAAACATTCCAACTTTTCACATGCTTTTATGTCATCCCTGAGAAGGTTTTAGGCAAAAAAATCCCTCAAAATGACCCGGGTTCGACCCCAGTGGATAATAACGTAAATAACACGTAAAAATAAAAAATTGACATGTAGGGTTTTATTTTTTTGCCAAATTAAATCAGAAATAATTGACCTGCGAACTTCGTATTTGTATTGTAGTAAAGAAAAATCTATAAGATTTCTTATTCTGTTCGTGTTTTTCCGCTACAAATTCGAAATTTCTCGTATTAATTATTAAAAACGCAAATTTATGATAAATATTGTCATTTTTATTACGATTACCATGGCCAGCGGTATTGTTGTCTTTTTCCTTTTTAACCAAACAAATTTTGTTTATTTTTACAACCTAATGTTTTTTATATTGGGATAGTTTAGAATAACTCATGGTAAGGAATTATTTGATGAGGATAACGATTTAAGAGTCTCATAATTGCATCATAATAAACTGTTCATTATGTACAGCAGGTTAGTAAAACATGAATAATATTTTTAATTTTTAAATATCGATTTCAATAGCTTTATAAGCAGTCTACTAAAATTGATAGGATAATCATATTTTGATCAAATCATATATTTATTAGTTTATTACATCTATTTGTAAACTCATTAGATTTAATTCTCATTCCATTTTTATTTCTGTTCGGATTTTGGGGCCAGTTCCGTATTGCCCCCCACCCTATATTGAAACAATAATATGAAGATTAAGAAAATTTATGTAAACAATCATTATTTTATTCAGTACTTTAGTCAAGAGGATATAACATTGAAAGTATATATTGGCGAGCCTTCGGCTCGCTTTGTTTTAATGACTTCCTCCTCATTTAAGCTACTGGCACTCGTAGACTTTAGTTGTTCCAATTGACCTGAAAATATTATTTTATATTAGATTTAATGTTAGGACAAATTTAGGTATAAATTCATATTATATTTAATATTCGTATTATAAAATTTTATGGCTCAGTAACTTACCTAATTGTTCCATTTCCACGTACGCTCTTTTTTCCGTTCTTCCAACTTCTTCAATTTATCGTTCGACCTCTTCTCTTTTTCAGCCAACTTATAATCAGTTCCAAGCATACAACCAGGTCTTCCCTTCTGCCTTTGCGAGAACAGGAATTGTCTATCCTCTTCAATATGAACCATGTCTAAAGCGTTCGCATGGGAGATATCAAACAGATCGTCCAATTTGTCAACAAACTCAACCACTTTTTTTCTTTTGTGTTGCCGACGCTCTTTTCGACAGCTTCTGTATGTCCCGCCATTTCTGATATAAATTCTCTAGTTTCGATATACAATGTTGCTCCTCCCGAATAGGAGTCCTCGGTTTTTGTCAAAAAACTGCTATTTCTTTAATTGTTAACTTCGCGCTTTCACGTAAGTTAAGCTTCACTAGCCGTAAATTATAAAACAGTACACTAAGAACTTGTCTATTGGATGATAACTTACTGCCAACAATTTGGTTTGTCACATTTCCTATCAAATATATTTCATCATGCGCACGAAGAGTGATACTTGCTGATGACGAAGAAGATGCAGCCATTTTATAATAAATTTTAATACTTTAACACTTTTATAAACACAGTTAACACAAATAAACTTGAACGAAAGCACTGTCAAACATTTCAACTACCGCAGTTTTACCACAACTGCCGCATATACCTAAGTGAACTCGTCACGTGGTCAATGTCAATGTAACTGGAGCCGCCAGAAAGAGCAAATCGCGGGGGGAAAAAGCCGACAAAGCAAATGAAATCAGGGGTTAATTTCACGGCGCATGCGCTCTCTGTTGTAAAGCGTTTGATTATTCACGCCGCCACAATAACGGCGACTTCCGATTCACTACTAGAGTTCTTTTTTGTATTCTCTGCATTCAAATGCGATTATCTCAAAAACGGTTGGGCGCATGAAAAAAGTTTAAATACCAAAATTGTAGGAAATTTAATCCTCTATCGACATCATCTCATCGAAATTTCGATAAGGATTTACCATTTTTGAAATATTACTTGAAATACGTTAAAAATTGATACATCCAGAAAAATGTACAATTTCGTAACTTCCGGGGCTTTGTGGCACCTGTTAATATTCTCCGATCGGGCTAAGAAAATTTGTAGTTCATTATTTTAGGAATTGGAATCATTCTAGAAGGTGAGACCTATAAAATTCGAAAACAAAATTGCATCGTGTATAACTAAGGGCCACCCTAATACACACACACGCACGCACGCACGCCCGCACGCACGCACGCCCGCACGCCCACACGCCCACACGCCCGCACGCCCGCACACCCGCACGCGCGCACGCCCACACACGAACACACGAACACACGCACACACGAACACACACACACACACACACACACACCGGACGTCGACGTGAACGGACGCTTGTCTTTAGCTCCTCATTTGACTGCTGATTTCGTGTGTTTGTCTGCGGATTTCTTCCGTTCTTTCGAGGTGAGGAAGTGGTTTTGTTATCTCGTTTGTTATTGTTGCTTTGTTGTCTGTTGTTCATTGTTGCTTTGGCTATTATTGCTGTTTTTGTTATTTCGTTTCGCTCCGAGAGTTCGCTTGGGCGACTCTCGGTTGTTTCTCCCCGACCGCTCGCCCTCGGCTTCCCGGGCGTCGGAAGGGTTATCGCGGGGTCTTGTCTCTCTACCTCGTCGGTGTTGGGCTGGCCATGAGCTCGCCGTTGGGAGGGGGGCTTCGTCCCCCCTCCCCCTCCCCTTCCCATTTCCCTTCTCCTACCTCCTCTAGCTGCGACGTCTCGAAGCGGGTAACTAAGCGAGGCATGGGAAAAGTACTTCCTAGTGACGGCCTATCCTTTCCTGGCGCTGTTGCCAATCCAGAGGGAAGGAAGGCTCTTTCGAGTAGAAGAGGTCTCTCCTTGTCGGCGGAAATGTTAAATAGACAGACTTTTAACGATAATGATACACAGTTTTCTACCTTAAGGAGGGAGAATGGGGTCCTTCGAGTCGCGTCCACGGAAAATCTTTCACCCGTGCCGTCGACCTCAACGGGGATAACCAGGTCTCCCGCCCCCAAAAAAGCATCCACAAAGGTTTCCTACGCCAATGCTCTCATTGCAGGGGAGAGTGAACGCCTTTCAGACTCCTATGGCAAGTCTTCGACAACCCAGATCCCACATATAACTCGTAAACCGGGCGTGGAGGACGTTAATGTCACACTGGACAGAGGTGGGCACACTCAATCTAAAATATCGGTCTCCTTCGCCCCAAAGAAAATTGTTCCCTCGCCTAAAGGCCCGTCGCGAAAAATGGGTATTATTATTCCCGCGATCCAAACGATCCCTCTAGTGGACTACGTGTATGCTTTGGGCGAAGCGATAGGGGGAGGGGATAATATCACCCACGCCTCACGCCTCTCAAATGGACGCATTTGCGTGTACCTCAAATCAGAGCAGTTGGTCGAGAGCTTCATTACGGAGAAAGGAGGTATCGTGATGAAGGGGGAGTTTGTGATGGCGCGTCGTCTGGCGTCTAAGGCCGAGAGATTGACAATCTCTAACGTTCCTCCGGAAGTTCCAGATTCAGCGCTTATCGAACTGCTGAGCCAGGTCGTGACGGTTGTCAGTCCCGTGACAACTCCCACGATAGGGGCAAAGAAACCCGGTTACGCCCATATTGGTTGCTTCCGAAGGCAAGTTCACGTCATCAGACGTGACAACCTAATCCTTCCCTCCTCTGTAGCGGTGGAAATTGACTCGTCCACCCACAGATTGTACCTGACCTTTGAGGACTTCAAATGTTTTCGATGTGGCAACGAAGGGCATTTAGCTCGTGCGTGCCCTACCCTTCTAGCACCCGATACTTTTTCGAACACCACCTCCAATTCCTCGATAACCGTTTCTCAGTCCAATCCTGACCCCAAGACCACTTCCAAATCTAATTCCAACCCCGACCCTATTTCCAAGCCCAAACCTCAGATCAATTTCAACCCCCGTCCAAATCCTGAACCCCAGGCCAAATGTGTTGCTGAAACCACTCGTGAGGACACGACTCCTCCAATTGATCCCGCCATAACCCTGTCCAAGGTGCCAACACCTGCACCTATCCGTGTGGACGCCGTTGTTAACCCCGACCCAACAGTCGTAGAGACAGCGGTAATTCATGGAGGTGCCGAACGCAAGGTTGCGGATGATGGCGTGGAAAGTGCCTCCGGGATGGATCTCTCTTCGGAAGATGATTCCTTTTCTTCTTCTTCTTCTTCTCCCTCGCGAGATCTGAAATGGACTCGCGCGAAAAGGAAGAGAATAGATCACTCGGGAGGAAGGAAGCAAAAGAAATCGGGGCATAGCTCCGAAACCAACATAGATACAAGAAGAGGGCTGTTAGAAACAGACAAAAAAGCGATCTCGAAAGAATACCACAACGATCCATCCTTCTGCCCCATCAGTGAGGAGAATCTCCTGCTTTTCCTCGACGAGGTTAAAGGCAACAACGACCCGGTAGAGGTGGCCCTCAGATTCACGGAGGACCTCACGCCTTTATCTAACACACTATCAAAGCTAAAGAGGATAGTCCACGAAAGGTCCCTCAAGGCAAGGATGCAAAGGCTAGCGGTGAGCCTGATGAGGGGTTCAGCCGTGGCAGGCACCCAATAGAAGGCTGCGCTTTCAACAGAACCGCACTCTCTCTCCATCCACATGGCGGGGACTTCAGTGATCACCTTGAACGTTCGATCGGTCAAAAGCGAGGCAAAGTGGATCGAGCTGGAGCTCTTTCTTAAAAGGTGGGCACCTAACGTAATTTTCCTACAGGAAACCAATACCTCGTCGTCACCCCTGACAGACTCGCAGGAGTACGCGTGGTATTTTAATCCGCCTAGGCAGCAGCAGTCTGGCACGGCGATTGGCTTAAGGAAGGATACCAATGCGCGTATCGTTAGCGATTCTATAATTGCGGAAGGACACGCTCAAGATTTACTGGTCGAATGGGGATCCCCGCCGGCGCAGCGCCGCTTTATCAACGTGTACGTGCCACAAGATCCCATCTGGGCGGTAAACGTACTGGGGAGGATCGAACGACACCTCACGACAGCAGGGACCACCGCGGACGTCCTAATTGGAGGCGACTTCAATACCACTTTGTCGCCAACCACAGATCGCTCGGGTGGGGTTGAGCGACACCCACAGGTCGCGGCCGCCTTGAGAAGACTGGTCACCAGCCAGGGGTTGGAGGATACGTGGAATGAACTCCGCGGGGAAGAGATAGGTTACACGTTCGTGAGCTGCAGACCGCACTTTTCAATGGCGAGACTAGACAGGTTCTACACCTCCCCTCCGCTGACTCACTCTCTGCATTCCGTAGGATTGGTTCCCTCCTTTTCCGACCATCTAGCCGTTCGGGTAGTGTTATCCAGTCCGAAACCACAGACGAAGAGAAAGCCCTATTGGAGGTTTGAAAATTCACTACTAGAAAACTGCTCCTATAGAAAAATAATAAGTAACGTCATTTCTGCACTAACTAGAACATGCGACGAGACGCCTGACATCTTGCAGTCCTGGGATCTACTAAAGATCGAAATAAAAGAAGCTACCATTCGATTCCAGAATTGGCAGAGGAAAGAGAACGAAAAAGCCATACGCGGAATGGAGACCCTAGTGGCGGAAATGGGCATGGCGAGTGGGGAAACCATGGCGGCCGAGATGAAGGAGATTAGAGAATGGTACGGAAGGGAAGGGGAAAGGATCCTCGCGAAGGTGGGATGGGAGAAGATGCTGGCCACAGACGCTCCCGCACGTTCCCACCTAGCCAAATACGCAACTCATTCGATCCCGAGACCGCTAGCGGCGCTCAGGTGCGATGGAGAAACCACCACTTCCCCCGAGAAGCTGTGTACATACCTACACGGTTACTTCTCGGAGATATTCGACCCGGAGGAGACTATTGTCGCTGCCGATGGAGGCGTCTACGACGATTTGCAACGCCTCGAGGAGCCGGAAAGGAACAGATGTGACGCCCCAATTAGCATTGAAGACCTGACCGTAAGCTTGAAATCCTTAAACAGAGGGAAGGCTCCAGGCATAGATGGGCTCACTACGGAGTTCTATGAAACATTCTGGAGCGTACTCGCGAAACCCCTTAAGAGGGTAGTGGATGAGAGTTTCTCGCGAGCGCAACTGCCGCATTCCATGCGACGTGCGGTAGTCGCCCTTATCCACAAAAAAGGAGATAGGACGGATATCAAAAACTGGAGGCCGATATCCATCACCACTACGGATTACAAAATTATCACGAAAGCCATCTCCAGGAGAATCTCAACGGTGATCCCGAGAGTAATATCGCCAGAGCAAAGCTACTGCGTTCCGGGCCGCTCCATTTTCGACAACATCTCCCTCCTAAGAGACATCGTAAGGGCGAAAAATGAAGACGGGGAGGCACTAGCGGTGGTGTCCCTGGACCAACAGGGAGCTTTCGACAGGGTCGCACACAATCACCTCTTCCAAACTTTGGAGAAAATGGGTTTCGGTGCTGCCACTGTAAAAATGATACAAACGGTATACGAGGGAGCCAACTGCGTGGTAAGAATCGCATCCGCCCTGACCGCTCCCATCCCTTTTCGCCGGGGTATACGTCAGGGTTGCCCCTTGTCGGGACAGCTCTACTCCATATCGATTGAGCCACTTTTGGTTTTGATGAAAAAACGGTTAAGAGGGGTGTCGATACCCGGACATCAGGAGAGGAGGCTGACTGTATCGGCGTATGCAGACGATGTCACCCTCTTCGCTGAAAAGGATGAAGATCTCCCAAAAATCCTACCTGCCTTCAGTGATTACGCAGCACTATCCGGCGCACGGCTGAACGCAGATAAGTCTGAAGGGCTGTGGAGTGGTAGCTGGAAAAACAGATCAGACGATCCGTTGGGCTTTCGCTGGGGGAATGAGGGCGCTTTCTTCCTCGGCATATGGCTCGGAAACGATACGGAAAGAGTGCGGGATATGAACACGAAGACTGTCCTGGACAAGCTAAAAACAGGGGTGGATAGGTGGCTCCCTAGGGTGGGACCGATGTCCCTGAGAGGAAGGACACTGGTGGCTAACCAGTTCCTAGCGCTACGTATGTGGCACACGCTGCAATGTGTCACACCCTCCAGGACATCTATAACACGCCTTCAGGGCGAAATCAACAATTTCGTCTGGGCAAACCGCAAGCACTGGGTGGCGGCAGACAACATATATGCCCCGATCAAGGAAGGTGGACTCGGGCTCGTCAACATCCTCACAAAGATCAACGCCTTCAGAATGCAGTTCACCCAAAGACTGCTTTCGGATCCACTTGACACTCCCTGGAAGTTTTTAGCCGCAAGGAACCTGGAAAAAGTCGACGGACTGGGCATGTCCGTCGGTCTTTTCCTTCACGGCGAGCAGGCGAATTCCTTCTACGAGTCCCTATTGAGTGCGTGGAACAAGCTGGAGATGGTACACGTAGGTGGTCGAGCCGCCTTCCCTACGGGCTGGCCACCACCCGTCCCAATCCCGGCTATCGCCATCGTCAGTGGGACGACCAAGAGGATTGTTGTTTGCCCGATGGAGAAAAAGCATATCTACCGCGAACTCTCCTACGCAACAAATGGGCGTCGGTGGCCCATAATGGGGAAGCACACCGACGACGAGGTCCACTGGCTGGAGATTAGGGAAAGGCCGAGTTTTGGTGCAGACGCCGACGTTGCCTGGCGACTGGCGCACGATAGGTGGGCGGACGCGGTCTTCCTCGCCAAAACGGGAGTGCTGGGCGCAGGGAGTTGCCCGTGGTGCACGGATAAGGTGGGGAACGCTTGGCACCTGGCTTTCGAGTGCGCGAAAGCGAAACCCATGTGGGGCAACGTCCTCAAACTCATCAAAGCCCTGACCGGAGAACGGGTCATCTACCTGAGGGACCTGTATGCAGGCTTACGAAAAAAAAAAACGGGTCTCGGCTATAAGGGTGTTCAACTGGCGAATTACCTTGTCACGTTGGGGAAGAGCGTGATTTATAAGAGTTTCACCTTATTCTGCAAGGGGAAAAAAACGCAAATCGACAACTGGAGGGAATTTCAGCATTCATTGAAAAAACGAATCTTGTCGGAATGGGCCTATCACCAGGGGAACGATACCGTAACCTCGTTCTCGGAGTTCTGGGGTTACAAGGACATACTCTGCTCTGTTGACCAAGGAGAACTGATGATGGGAAACCTTATCCTCACGTAATCGAAGCATAGGAAATGGTTCAAATCGCATAACAGCACTGAGCCATCTCTCATCATCATCATCATCATCTTCACCTATTTATTTATTTATTTCATTTCATTTTTTCATACATAATAATCATCATCATCATGCCTCAAATCGTTTTAGCCCTGAGGAGTGCATGCGAAGAGTGGTGATCTGTTGGAGAATGCCCCAAGGTTGCGGTAACCAGCCCCTTCGGCGGGGAACTCCAATGGAACATTTCTCTTTCTCGCTGCACATATACTTAATGGAAAAATAATGAACTAAAATTAACTGATGATATGACTAAATAAGCCTTGAGGAGTGCATGCGAGGAGTGGTGACCTGTTGGAGAATGCCCCAAGGTTGCGGTAACCAGCCCCTTCGGCGGGGAACTCCAATGGAACATTTCTCTTTCTCGCTGCACATATAAATTAATAATAATAATATTGAACTACAATGAACTGATGATATGAATAAATAAGGTGACGCAGAGAGAATTACCCCCTACCGTTCCCTTTAATAATAATAATAATAATAATAATAATAATAATAATAATAATAATAAAAAACACGCACACACACAAAAACACACAAAAACACAAAAACACACCCAGTAAAACTATAACGATCATGCCTAAAACGAAATCTCGACTATAACGAAGAAATGTCTCGTTCCCTTGAACTTCTCCATAAGGGCACTGGTTAAATTTCTCGGATGTAACGAACACGCATTTTACAAATTCTCGGCTGTAACGAACAAATGTTTGGTCCCGTGGCAAAAAATGCCCCATATATAACGAATTTTGGCGAGCAGAGCGATAAGTAATGAATAGTTTCCGCCCGTTTACCGCGCACTTGTTCGTAGAGGTCCCTTTCCTCCATCTACACCTTCCATACGAATTTCCACGCTCCCTTTGTTTTGAAATTGATATTAATTATGTGAAATCTTTATGTAAATTAATGACCATAATAATAATATTAATTGACCATTTCAAAATCGTATGTAATAGCAGTCGAACATTTTACATGCCGCGAAGTTGATAAGCATCTCTTTCCATATGTAAGTACGGCATTGAAGTCGACTCACTGAAAATACAGTAAAAGCTGTGTTATCCGGCTATCTTGGGGATTGTGGAAAGCCGATTAGGAGAAATATCCGGTTAGCGATTTTCGATTTTGACATCGCAAATTCAGCAATAACCAAACAAAATTGGGCTTAGGTTCACTATCGTACTCCCCAAACATAACTATGCATGGGGTTTGCATATTCCATTTTAATTCTTCCACACGTAGTTAGATATAGGCACTATTTACCCATTCTTATTTAATACGTTGCTACGCTTACATGCAAAACAAAAAGACTATTGAAAAGTTTAGGGCGTGCGGGAAGTTTGGGGATTACGGCAGTGAACCTGTTCCCCAAATTGAATTTATTGGATTATATATTTCTTATTTATCTTTATTTACTCTATTAGAAAAGGACGAAATTACTTAATTCTTCTGAACATTTCTGTGAAAACCAGCCATATAATATTTTATCCAGTTCCTCAATTTTTATCTTATGAAGCGTATGATGTTTATTAATTGATTTACTCTCCTCAAAAGATGACACAAATTTCATTAATTTAGCCTTATGAGCCTTGATATCGTAGAGCGTGGAAGATCCGATGTTGAATTCTTTTGCTATGGCTGCTCTATTTCTTCCCTTTTCAATTCGTTTGAACAGCTCCAGCTTTTGTGTTAGCGTTAAACTAACCTTTTCTCTCCTGTTCCTTGCTTTTAGGTATTTATTTTGATGCCATATTCAATGGATGGGTAATTTTTAAAATAATAAAAAGCGATAAAACTGGAAATTGTAGAAGTACACCAAAACATCTAGACAATGCTAATGGCTTACGTAACCAAAAACGCCATGCTTACTTGGCAGCCACAGAAGTATACGGAGTAAATACGTAATATATACATCTTATATTTTAAGAAATTTTAAAGTGGAAGTTTTGGTACTACACATATACTATTCACACAAAAATTCACAAAAAAAGAAAAAGAAATACAAAATGAATTGTATTTGTGTAATTGCCAGTATCTAAGTCTGGCCGGTTCTAAATAGACGGATAGCACAGCTTTCACTGTATGTGTAGATCTACACATACATGATACCCTGCAAATCACCAGACTGGTGGGTGGCAGGGGGTGCAGCACACCAAAACGTGCCTAATAACGTCCCTCGTGGGAATCACTCTCTAGTTATGATCCCGTATGGTCTTTGGAAAAAATGAGCTGTGATATCGCTCGGTCCTACAGTCGATCTCTCGTATTTTATTCTCGTGATCATGCCTGTCCATGTACGTAGGTGCCTCTAGCGATATCCAATTCAACTCCTTCAAGAGTGATGTGACGCTTAATTTTTGCTCATATTTTTGCTTTACGAATGTGGCTGCTCTGCGTTGGATTCTTTCTAACTCAAGTATTTGTCCCTTTTCGTACGGATCCCATATGCTGGAAGCGTATTCGACCTGAGATCTGACCAATTATAAATAACACGTTTCTCGTACCTGTTCTGTGCCACTTCTTACTATTCTGCCTACGAAGCCCAAATTCTTATTAGCTGCGCCTACGATCCTTCGAATATACATATTCCATGATAGATCACGACAAATGGTGACTCCTAAATATTTAACGTACTCTGCAGATTGGATATTCAATCTATCAATTCTGTACTCCGAGTCTAATTCATTGTTCTTACTCTTCCAGAAACTCAATAGGGAACATTTGCTGTGATTAACTTCTATTTTCCAATCTTGACACCATGCTGAAAGGGCGTTTAAATCTTCCTTGGGCGATGTTTGGTCATCCTGACTCGTTATCTCCTTATATAAAACGGTGTCATCTGCGAAAAGTCTTATTTTGCAGCGAGCTACAGAGTAGATATCGTTTATATATATCAGGAATAGTAGTGGCCCTATGACATTTCCCTGTGGAACACCTGATGCGACTTCTATGAGGATTTCCCATCAATAACTACTATCTGTTTACTGTTGGAGAGGAAGTGTTTTACCCAACTCACGATATGAGGGTTTATGCCATACTTTCCTAGTTTTCTATTAATTTATTATGGTGTACTTTGTCAAGCGCTTTTTTAAAATCAATGAAAATGGCATCAACCTGAGTGTTTTTCTCTCCGCATTGCAACAAATCGTTAACGAAGAGGGCGAGCTGCGTTTCGCATGACCTACCTTTCCGAAACCCATGTTGGTTTTTGCTTAGCGAAGAACGACCATCTAAATAACGCAGAACGGAGCTAACGATCCGCGAAGAGTCTAACTTTACACTTTATATTATCTGCTAAATCATTTATATATATCAAGAATAACAGAGGTCCGATTACGCTTCCCCGAGGCACGCCGGAAGTCACTTTGACGACGTCTGGTGCAGCTCCATCGAGGACTACTCTCTGGGTTCTATCGGAAAGAAACGATCTAATTTACAATTTTCTCGTTAATTGAATAAACCCTTAATTTTTGCACTATTTTCACGTGAGAAACGGTGTCGAAGGCTTTCCTAAAGTCTAAAAATACTGCATCAACTCCTATTCCTTTATCCGCTGCTTTCACAATATCTTGTGCGAGTAGAGCTAACTGAGTCTCGCATGACCTGCCTCTCTACATCTACATGATACCCTGCAAATCACCAGACTGGTGGGTGGCAGGGGGTGCAGCACACCAAAACCTACCTAATAACGTCCCTCATTTACATTTACATTTACATAAATACCCTGCAAGCCGCTAGAAGCGTTTGGCAGGGGTTGTCACAACACCAAGTGAAGTCTAGCTAATTCCTCTGTTGGATTGTATTATCGCGTCTGGGAAAAAGGATCGGTAGTATTTCTCTGTTCTAGCGATTGTTTCGGCATATTTTCTCCTGCACTCTGATCTAACATTACGTTCACTAACACCGATGGGGACGACTATGCCGCGTACGTCTTCAACGAATTCGGAGCTTTCGAATTTTTCAAATAATTTCCTTTTGTATTCCACTCTTCTACCCTTCAACGTCTGCCACTTCCAATTCCCTCAATATCTTTGATACACTCGCATGTTACCGATAATCGCCTTTTACAGATCTAGCCGCTCTACGCTGAGCCATTTCGAGCTCTCTAGTTAGGTCCTCCTCGAAAGGGTCCCAGACGGCGCAACAGTATTCCACGACGGGTCTTATTAGGGAAAAGTATGCGATTTCCTTCACATTCGAGGGGCATCCCCGCAGGACTCTAGAGGAAAGCCCTTGAATTCTGTTTGTCGATGCTATAACGGATTTGATATGCTCTCTACTAGACAAATTGCTACTGAGAATAACTCCTAAGTATTTGTAGCTATTGACGTACTTTAGCTTTAGTTCAGATATTTGGTACGGGTAACGGTTGAAATTCGTGGAGCGCGTGAAGTTCATTGCGGCGCATTTCTTTATATTCAGATCGAGTTGCCAATCTTTACACCATTTCGTGATAGCCTGAAGGTCCTTTTGCAAATTCTCCTGATCGTGTATTGTGTCTCCGGAAACTATGCTGGTTACTGTTAAGCGCTTCATTGCTTTCGAGAAATCGCATTATTGAGCCACCGATAATGTGCTCAAAAACCTTACAGAAGATTGACGTCAACGATATAGGGCGGTAGTTTTCCACTTTTAATTTACTTCCCGTTTTATGTATTGGTGTAACATGGGCTGTTTTCCATATCAAAGGAACTACACCCTCATCTAAAGATTTTCTGAATAGAAGCTTAAGGTACGGAGCTAATTCGTTTGCTAACGAGTTTATAATGAATGCAGGTAAGGCTTCAGGCCCTGGCGATTTTCTTTTGTGGACCTGACTTAGTAATTTGACGATACCGCTTTCGGATATTTCTATGTCGCTCATATTTGAGTCTATGCGAGTAGGGAAATCAATGAAATCACCGCTGTCTATTGTGAAGCCATTTTCAAAGAACCGATTTGACATACTAACCTTAGTAAATGAATTCTGTACACTTTCACCGTTGTCTGTACATAGAAGAGGTACTGTGGACTGACCTCCTCGCATTTCTCGCACGTACGACCAAAATTCTTTCGAGTCGTTTTTGAGTGAATCGGAGAGTGTCGTGGATCGGTAGGCGTCAAATTCCTTACGCGCTTCGTCTCTTGCAGATTTACGACTATTTCTGTACAAGTATATACCTGGTATACACCTGGAGAACACCCGCTCCACCACTCCCTCCCGGCAAGCCCTTGATAGCAAAGGCACCATCACACGCCGGACATTAGAGCTACCTCCCTTCCCAACCCGACTCCTCTTAGGTGGGGTATGTACGGTCACAGAGCTCCATGAGCTATCCTCCGACAGCACCGCAAACCTGTTGCTAACAGGGGTAGGTTCACATACCACCTGCCTCCGCAGCACCACCCCACGACTACCACGTGTAGCCATCCTCCATTCATCAGGCTTTATGGGGGGAGTCGTCCCTGCCGGTGGAGAGATTGCGCAAGACACCTCGATCACCCAGCCGCTGCTAGCCGGCGTTAGCACTTGAGCGAACCCGTGCCGCCATCCCGGCGCGGAGGGTTCTCGAGGAGCGCCTCACGTGTCCCTCCATCTTTTGAGGCGAGTAAATCAATTAATAAACATCATACGCTTCATAAGCCAAAAATTGAGGAACTGGATAAAATATTATGACTGGTTTTCACAGAAATGTTCAGAAGAATTAAGTAATTTCGTCCTTTTCTAATTGAGTAAATAAAGATAAATAATAAAGATAAATAATAAAGATAAATAATAAATATAAATAATAAAGATAAATAATAAGGATAAATAGGAAAGATATAATCCAATAAATTCAATTTTGGGAACAGGTTCACTGCCGTAATCCCCAAACTTCCCGGACGCCCTAAACTTTTCAATAGTCTTTTTGTTTTGCATGTAAGCTTAGCAACGTATTAAATAAGAATGGGTAAATAGTGCCTATATCTAACTACATGTGGAAGAATTAAAATGGAATATGCAAACCCCATGCATAGTTATGTTTGGGGAGTACGATAGTGAACCTAAGCCCAATTTTGTTTGGTTATTGCTGAATTTGCGATGTCAAAATCGAAAATCGCTAACCGGATATTTCTCCTAATCGGCTTTCCACAATCCCCAAGATAGCCGGATAACACAGCTTTTACTGTATTTTCAGTGAGTCGACTTCAATGCCGTACTTACATTTTCAACATATTAGGAAATTATAAATGGGCACGTTTTCTGCCATAGAGTATTCTAAACTTATTATGTTAAGCAAGGCATTCATCTCATTTTCTAATTTACTGTGCTTAGTCCTTAGTACTAAATTTTATGAAAATCCGCTGAATAGCTACGGAAAAAAATTGCATCCTGGTAGAAGGACGTACAGACAGAAGCTAATATGCGCTAAAGCTGGAATGCCTAATAATGAATTATTAATATTTTTATTTACAAATCGTGCGGTAAAATAAGAGATCGCGTTATCTCAATAGTGCCAGTAGGTTGAGTAAGATATTACGTTATTTTCATTAACAATTTGTAGATCACGTCCACTCACTGCTCGTATTATAGTAAAAACTGTAAATGCACGGCTTAATTTTTTCATTCTGAGATTACTTATATGGATGAAAAAATCTATAAAATATCTATGAGGAAGAAGCCTGCAGAAATTGAGGGACCGAGAATTCAGAAAGGCTGAGAAATGTTTATTAAGATGATACAAATTTACGATGACAGAATATTTTTAATCACTTAAGTAGTATGAGAATGTTAAACTTCATTATTTCGTGAAATTGAAATGATAAGTACCGTTTCGAAAAATCATTACTAAGCGAAAGCATGTGATTTTCACCCGGCAGCAAATGAAAAACATCTGCATATTACCCTGCTATCAAACATGCAAACAAAAAGAAAATAAGACTTACTTATTCGGCCTGTCGCGAACTTTCTTCGGGCGGAGTCTCTAATGTGGGTTTCTGCAGTTGGCAAAATATTTCACTAAAAATAACAAATTCGCATTCATAATTAATTTCTCTTCAGTTTTAAGCAAACAATACGAATATGTGTGCTCATTTTAAGATGCACTCTATAAAATAAATAGAAATTTATTAACCTGTAACAAAGTACAATTGTACATGCATTGTACACTTTCACCGTTGTCTGTACGTAGAAGAGGTACTGTGGACTGACCTCCTCGAATTTATCGCACGTACGACCAAAATTCTTTCGAGTCGTTTTTGAGTGAGTCCGAGAGTGTCGTGGATCGGTAGGCGTCAAATTCCTTACGCGCTTCGTCTCTTGCAGATTGACGACTATTTCTGTATATTAAATACTCGTTCGCTTGATCCCTGCGAACTTGTTTAAGGTGCTTTATGCGCGCGTGATGCCGTCTTTGTTTCTGGAGCAAGGAGCGAAGTTTCGGTTTTATCCACCGCGGGTCCTTGCGATCACGAATTGCTTTGGTTGGGACAAACGTTTTAAGCCCTTCGCGAATGATTCGCAAAATTTCCATCCAAGAGTCATCTACGCTGTTACTATTCGCAAAATTGATAAATGTCGCTATTTGGTTTGTAACAATTTTTTTAAACGTGGGAGATCTGCTTTACTAAAAATATAGACTAATCGCGTTGGCTTATCTATTGTCGCAGGGGTGTATTTGAAGTTGGCAATTACTATTTTATGATCACCTATGCCGTCGTCGATTTGTAGGTTTCTAGTCGATAGTGGGTGGGTAGTGGCTAGCAGATCTAATATGTTTCCGTTGTTGTCATATCGCATCGGCTCGTTGACGATTTGCTCTAGCGAGTTTAGAGTAAACGCTTCAATTAATTCATGACAAGTTTCTCTATTTTCTCCACCACTAACATAGGTTACGGATTTCCAATCGATCGATGGAAGATTAAAGTCTCCTCCAAGAATGATTACTGGATCGTTCTTTCTCCTAGCTATCACCTGCAATGTACGACTGAGTTCTCTAATGTTCTCGACTCCCGAGTCAGGTGGGCGGTAAAATGAGCAAAAAAATAATTTTTTACCATTTCTCGTACGAAGGGAGCACCATATCGTTTCGCAGTGTTCGCTGACGTTAATCTCCTCTAATTGGCTTGATGTACTCTTTCTGACGGCGATGAAAACTCCGCCTCCGACTCTTTCCCTCCTGTCTTTGCGATATACCACGTAATCTGGTGGGAAAATCTCGTTAGAATTAATGTCGCCCGATAGCCAGCTCTCAGTTCCCAATACAACGTCTGCACGATGGCTTTTAACTAAGTGGCAAAAATCAGCCTGTTTCCTTCGAATGCTTCGGCAGTTCATAATAATAATTTTTATTGTGTTTTCTACGGATATTTTCGTTCTGGATTCCCCCGCCACTTGATCTAACAATTTTATTTTTCTACTTCTCACTCTTCTGCTATTCTTGGACTCCCTAGGGTTAATGTTGGCGGACTCTTTTCTAACCGATCTATTGGTTTTATCCTCGTCTAACCTAAAAAAAACCCGAGCGTGTTCAAAAACCCTACGCGCTACCGCATCCGCTGCCTCGGCCGTGTAGTGGGCACCAGAACCGTTTAGGGGTACCCTACATGAGTCCAGCACCGGTCTCAGGTCAACGAAGTCCACTCCATTGCCCCTACAGAAGTCCCACAGCCTACGGTTCAAGCCCACCACTATGGTCCAAACCCCCAACCAAGTTCACTAATCCTCAAGTCCCTTGGTTCATTCCACGAATTCCACCTTCAAGTCTTTTCTAAGATAATATCTACCGACCTTTGGAAATTCCATGGGAAAATTTACCCATTTGAGAATTCCTTGAACGTTATGAATGCCTAGTGGGAGAAGGGAAGCTTTCCCCAATATTTCGTTTGCTACATACTAGGTCCACAACCTTTCATTCCTTCACATGAACTGTGCGTAGCATCCACCAGTCTGGCCTTGCTAATTATTGAAGAAGGATCGTTCCACCTTTGTTTCTTGTGCATTAGTTGCCCTTTGTTACAGTTTAGTAATTTTAAATAGGTATATTTTGTAAATACGAAAAATTAAATTTTATATTGGATGTTAATCGTTCTTTAAAATAGGAATAAAAAATTAATATATATTTGTTATTCCCATCAAAATATTTAGCTTATCGGTGTGAATAACGAAGTGTTGCCAGCATTAAGGAGAAGGTAAATCATCCAATGCGAATGGAGGAGCTATTATTTGTTGACATTGTTATTTCTGTTGTTCAATGTGTTTTATTAATTGTTGACATTGTTTTTATCCTGTTCATAAGTGTTGAATTTATTGAATAAAGTTAATAATTAATTTTTCCAAAACGGGGCGGATAATCCACAAGAGGCAAAAATTCTTTTGTTCATTGTTCAATTATCTAAGCTCACAGTACTATAAATTTACGATCACGAGATTTACATAGGCAAAATAAAAAGAAGAGGCTACGAACTTCGTATCACATATTTGGATGAAATTTGGGTCATACGATTGTACATAGAAATGTGTCTCACACACACACACACTTGTCAGAGTTTATGTGAGTGTATCCCTGGTATCGAGAAGTCAGCGTCAAAAATACGCAAAACATCGTATGTCGCTTATAATAATTATTTGTAGCATTGTTACTAACAGTAGATTTGGTTGGGCGACTAGTGTGTACACATTGTACGTTAAGGGCTAGGCTTCGATTTCTGGTGGCAATATTTTTTTCTTATTTTTTCCCCCGATTCTCAAAACGTTATTATAAAATAATATAAACCAACATTTTTTAAAATTTCATTTTGAGGGAGTTGGTTAATAGATCGCCTTTTTACATCTAAATATTATCTTGCAATTCAGCATATTGGTGGGTGACATGGGGTGCGATGCATCAAATTTTTCCTAACGGCTACCCCTTATAACAATATTATTTTTATTATGTTCCCTGATTGTCTTAGGAAAGTATAACGCAAAGGGGATATATATTTTTCGGTATATTGATGGATAGCTAAAACTACATTCATTCGCATATTTGATGTAAGTAAGCTACTTACAATTGTTAGATCAGGAATCACAATTGGAGGCTTGCCCGTGACAACAAAAATCGTTAAGCATTGCTTAGTGCACGGCACCACCTGCCACCCACCAACTTGGGTAATTGCAGGGTAATATGTAGATGTACGCAGAGCCAGATAGAGGGGGACTAGCAGGGCCACTTGGCCCGGGCCCAGCGGGGTCCCCAAAATTTATTTTAAAGGTTTTTTATATATATATATATGTATGGTTTTCGGAGTGGGGTGGGGCCCCACATTTGTGACTGGCCCGGGCCGCATCTCACCTCTCTCAGGCCCTGGATGTTCGTAGGTGTTTTTTATTTGCTGCCGGGTGAAAATCACATGCTTTCGCTTAGTCATAGTTTTTCGAAACGGTACTTATCATTTCAATTTCATGAAATAATGCACTTTAACATTTCACACTACTTAATTGGTTAAAAATATTCAATCATCGTAAATTTGTATCATGTTAATAATCATTTCTCAGCCTTTCTGAATTCTCATACCCTCAATTTCCTCATAAATATTTTATACATTTTTTTATGCATTTACGTGATCTTTGAATGAAAAAATTAAGCCGTGCATTTACTGTTTTCACTATAATACGAGCAGTGGAAGTGATCTATAAATTGTTAATGAAAATAACATAATGTCTTATTCAACTTACTGGCGCTATTGAGACAACACTGTCTCTTATTTTGCAGCACGATTTGTAAATAAAAATATTAATAATTCATTATTAGGCATATTAGCTTAATCTCTCAGAAGTTATGCATTCTATTCGAGCGAACTGCGATCAGAGACTCAAAATTCCCTCTCATTCCTACTTCAGAGAGTCAAAAAAACGAGCCTTCTTCTTTCGCCCTCACAAATCATTCTTTCTTGCGTGTTTCAGACTAGGGATGGGCGATCTAAGATCGATCTTTTTACAAGGCCGATTCGATTTTTTGGAACGACCTTTTTTTCTACGATTTTTATGTGGATCGATTCTTTTACCTCAAAATCGAGAAATGTTCGACCCCACCTGGAGGGGTGCATATGAAGGAGAGGGGCAGTTGTGAACTCGAATGGTGAGCATCAAACCTAGTCGGCAACTTAACCTTACTAGCTGTACCCCCGCAATTTTTGCACGGTTTTTTCAATTAATTAATGATAAATTAAGAAGTGTGTGAAATAAATTGATCTCAGTAATTCACATTTTACTCTAATAATGTATTTCCCCGGTATAGGATTTTCATGTATTTGGTTTCCAATGTAAGGTTCACGGGTTCGAATCTCGCTGAGGGCATGGCTTTGTGTGCATATTGGCAAATCATCATGCGAATAATATTCAGTCAGAGATCTGTAAAATTAAAAATCATATTAGAGAGGAAATTAATGCTACACAGTAACTGATCGCAAACTTTTGTTACTTATTTTCTTTGTTTCTTTTTATTATTTTATTATGATTATAAAATGTTAATGTAAAATGTTGGCTCTTATGGCTTGAATCGAAAATCGAACCTTATTATTATATTGAAAATATTGTAACACGAAAATTATTCTTTTAGTTTATAACCTTCATTTTTGCTAGAATCGAAGATCAATCTTTCTTGAATCGATCTTTTTGGTTCGATCTTATCGGTAAATCGGTCTTTTTAATACGATCTAGATCGATTCGCAGAGTCGATCTTTCAGTGTAAGATCGCCCATCCCTATTTCAGACACCTCCTAAAAAAGGGTTCATTCTTTCTCTGCTGCGTGGCCATTCTTTATCGAAGGAAACTTCTTCCTTCCTCCCTCTTCTCTCTCTCTCTCTCTCTATCATATTCTTCCTCTTTCGTTCTGTCCTTTCTTCCCTCTCTTCTTCACGTATCTCCGTATAACTGTATTCCTAAATTATCTGCATAAGACGAAAAGTATGTATACAGTTTATTCTGTGATTTGTCTTCGACATAATCCCAATAATAAAAAAGTCTGAATTATTAGTAATGGATAAGGAAGATTGTTTTTATGATCACGTAAGAGGATATCGTGGAATGAGAGTGAGAGAGAGGGTAATAAAGGAGGAATGGGGGTTGGAATTGTTGAGGTATAGAAAATGTGTGGTGTGGCGGATGGGGAGGTGTAGGGCGTGGCTGGTAAGGAGAGCGATCCTTCGATGGAGACGTGACTGGGAAGGCGGGAGTAAGTTCTCGATTGCCATGATGCGGGGGGCGGTGTTCTGGGGGTGGGGGAGCGAGAGGTGGGCGTGAGAGGCGGAAGAGGATGTGCAGCAGAATGTGTATCTGGCTGAAGTGAGGGATTTCTGATGAGGAAAGGGATTTCGGGAGATCGAGAAACCATGTGACAAAGACGAGATGCTCGTAAGAATGGCTGTGTTGCGAAACACTAAATCCAGGCATTTCATTTTAACTTCTCCTGTAATTTTTATAGACTGTCATTGAGATAATGCAAAGATCCCCTGAATATCGATATTCCCCATCCTAATATTCTATATACACAGTAGATATAATAAAACTCGTTAATTGATTGAAGTTTTCGCGGGTGCTTGTCATGCTGAGGTTATATATATTTTTCGGGTTATCCCGCGTAAATTTTATGCATTAAACTCCGTTTCCTCTCCATTTTCGGACACTTCTTCAGGGTGATCTGGGCCGGTGTCCCCGTGTTGCCTTTATATATACTACGGTAGCAGAGGACAAACCTGCACTCTGGCTGAGATATGTGGACGATACTTTTATAATTTTGACACACGGACAACAAAAATGGAAGTTTTTTGACTTTTTAAACACAAGACACCAAAACATCAAATTCACTATGAAAATAGAGAAAGACGGGAAATTACCCTTTTAAGACGTGCTTATTATCAGGAATGAAGACAGAAGCCTGGGACACACCGTGTTCTGGAAAACTACGAAAACGAACAGGTTCCTACACGCAAACTCCCACCATCATCCGAGGCAAATCAACGCCGCGATGGAAACAATGATCCATCGTTCCATCACATTAAGCGACTCCAACAATCTTCAACCAGAATTGAAACAATTAAAAAGGATTTTACAAGCCAACAAATACCAAAACCGCATATAAATCGGGCGATCACGAGGAAACTAAGCGCAAAACGAGAAGATGGGAGAGAAAGAGAGAAAGAAAAAAGGGCATATCTCCCCTACGTCAAGGGAACAATGGACCAATTGGGTCACGTATTAAGGAAATATAACATTAGCACAATTTTTCAGCCCGTCAATCAAGTTAAGAGGACATTACAAACCACTAAACATAGGACGCCACTACAGGTGGAGGCAGGGGCGGATCCAGAAACTTTTCAAGGGGGGGGGGGGGGGGATGATCGCCCCTCCACCTAGCGAATCCGCCCCTGCCAACTGCCCTATATTTTGAAAATCCCTACCTCTATCAGAATCCTTTCTCTTGCTATACAGACCTAATCTGCGGCGTATAATTGAGGATTTTTGAGCGGAATGAATTTATGAAAGAGCCCAGTGGGTCCGCCACTGGGTGGAGGGGATGTATAGGATACCATGCAGCACCTGCGATCAAGTTTATAAAGGAGAAACGGGGAGAACGATGAAGACACGAGTAGAAGAACACAAAAGAGGCATTCGACTCAAACACGCGGCCGCGGCCCCCGGCGCGCCGGGGGACACGAGATAGATTTCGAAAACACAAGAATTCTCGCGAAAAAAGACTTTACGGAAAACGAATAATAGGATAAGGAAGCACGGAAAGAATTTCAACAGAGAGAGTGGCTACAAGTTGAGCAACACTTTACCCCAGTGATAGTAAACAACTTGAAACGAATGCCACAGCAAAACACACCCCACCAGCAACCCTCCCATTCATATAAACCACCCACCCCTCCTCTGCTACCGTAGTATATAATATATAAAGTCTACATGAGAATACCCGGCCAGATCACCCTGAAGAGTTGGGTAAAGACTTCCTCTCCAACAGAAAACAGACAGTAGTTATTGTTGGGAAATCTTCATACCCGGTAAAAGTCGCATCAGGTGTTCCACAGGGAAGTGTCATAGGCCCACTACTATTCCTGATATATATGAACGATATCTGCTCCCTAGTTCGCTGCAAAATAAGACTTTTCGCAGATGACACCGTTTTATATAAGGAGATAACGAGTCAGGATGACCAAAAATCGCTCCAGGAAGATTTAAACGCCCTTTCAGCATGGTGTCAAGATTGGAAAATCGAAGTTATTCACAGCAAATGTTCCCTATTGAGTTTCTGGAAGAGTAAGAACAATGAATTAGACTCGGAGTACAGAATTGATAGATTGAATATCCAATCTGCAGAGTACGTTAAATATTTAGGAGTCACCATTTGTCGTGATCTATCATGGAATATGCATATTCGAAGGATCGTAGGCGCAGCTAATAAGAAATTGGGCTTCGTAGGCAGAATAGTAAGAAGTGGCACAGAACAGGTACGAGAAACGTGTTATTTATCATTGGTCAGATCTCAGGTCGAATACGCTTCCAGCATATGGGATCCGTACGAAAAGGGACAGATACTTGAGTTAGAAAGAATCCAACGCAGAGCAGCCAGATTCGTAAAGCAAAAATATGAGCAAAAATTAAGCGTCACATCACTCTTGAAGGAGTTGAATTGGATATCGTTAGAGGATCGCAGAATTAGCGCTAGGTTAAGGTTTCCGGAGAAATTTAGGTCGGAAGTTCTCTTAGAGGAGGTCTCAGGAATATTATAGGCACCTACTTACATGGGCAGGCACGATCACGAGAATAAAATACTTGAGATCGACTGTAGGACCGAGCGATATCGGAGCTCGTTTTTCCCAAAGACCATACGGGATCATAACAGGAGAGTGATTCCCACGAGGGATGTTATTAGGTAGGTTTTGGTGTGCTGCACCCCCTGCCACCCACAAGTCTGGTGATTTTCAGGGTATCATGTAGATGTAGATAGATGTAGATGTAGAAGATATCTCCGGCAAAGGAGAAGAAACGGCGTTTAACGCAAAAATTTACGCGGGATAACCCGAAAAACATATATAACCTCAGCATAATAAAACTCATTTAACGAAAGGTTTACACTCAACACACTCATAATTAGGGTATATCCAAATTGAATATTCTGGGAACACATAAATTTCCCTATTAACCATTGGCTGCGACGGCCTAAACGCCATTCAACCAGACTTGGAAATAAATGGGGAAATACAATATTTTATTATTTAAAATTATAGGTATGAAGCTCCCTACCTTTGCTGTGGTTTTGAATGTTCAAACGGTGGAGGAATAAATCTCTTTCCTCCAGCGATGAGAAAAATTCCTCACACCCAAATACACAAGGCACATCATGACAGAATGACTATTACATTGTAAGTTGTACGGAGACGGGCAAAAGCACATTCGGGGTTCACGAATGAAATAAAGGTTCAAGGTTATTGGAAATTGAAGCAACGGGTGGGAATCACAATAGCTTCGCACCTGTAACGGTAAGAGAAAATAAACTCGTCTTTAGTGCCTAAGCACGATAGGAGATGCGTCTTAAACAAGACTAAAAGGATAGCGAAACCATTCGTGTAGCTTATATTTCGATAATTCCTCACGACCTCCAGTGTGCAAGTTTCTCATTTTCTGCCATTTTTTGGGCGTTCTTTACAAAAATTTAAAATAACGCCTTATGGATTGATAAATTTCCATAGCCAATAAATATGGAAGAATATACGGCATATTGTAATACAATCTGCATTACTGTTAAAAATACCGTTGTTTGGCCGCCCGTGTTATATGTAGATGCACGCATCGCACATACGCGCGTGTGCTCTCTTTTTAGCACTTATCGTAGTGAACGTCAAAAGACGTAATTAATAGCTTATTATAGAGAAGTAAAATCCAAAAATATTTCATAAAGATTAAAGGTAAGCGATAGAATAAACTGCGTCGCGAAAATTTCATCTTTCTTACACTGCACGTTAACACGTAGACCTTAGAATGGTTAGCATGTCTACCACCGAGTGCTGCTGGCGGGAAATCCATTTTTCTCCTGACTTATGCGCTCATATTTGTTAATGTTCATTTTAAAAGTCCGAAAAAGGCCGTTTCCAATTCATTCATAACTAAACAAGAGAATAAAGTAGTATCACGTGGGTTCTCTCATTGTCTTCTCTTTCACTTTCACTCGCCTCTCCTCCTCTCACTCTCTCTTCATTTTTTTATCATTTCTTTATTTAATTTAACATATTAAAAAAAGAAAAAAATGCCGCAAAAGAGGACAGCGAGACAATTCGCCTCCATCGACCGTCACTTTTTTCTGCCAAGTCTTTATTTAACTTAAGCTTTTTTTTTACTTCCAACAAATACATTAAGTTACAAATTCAACGGCTACAACTGCATAAAAAAATACTTCACAGTGAATATATTGCGCTCAAAGCCCTAAAGCGCCTTTTGATTCTGGCTGTAATCTAGACGACTGTCTTCGCAAGATATTTCCTCGAATTAATATCCTCCAACTCCGGCGGGTCGCCTTCGCAATCGCCCTGATATCTGCCTTTCCTCAGACGTTCGTTTTATTAATATCACATTTCCGCTTTAATCTCTTTGGTTGCATAACGGATCGTAAACCGAAGGAGTATCTAATGATCATTTGCTCGACAACTGTGATTGTTCTTCACGAAAATCTTGTCGCACTGATTATTTCTAGCTTCACTGATTCTCATTGTGCCTTGAACATAACTGAAAATGTTCATCCTTCTTTACTTATGCTTTATCTTTGACTGATAATCAATGTTGTTTCGCCAAATGTGAATATGGTCAAGCACTAACATATTTCACAGTCTCTGTAATTCAAACAATTAATGTGCTATGCATTAAACAACCCGGAAAAATCACATTCTATGTTAACCTAATTTAAACATCGTCGCCATGCTCTCAGAATTCAAACAATCGTAAATTCAAAAATTTTAAAAATATGTTGCATTAAGTTGTTTAATATTCTAAGATAATCATTTCGTGTTTAATAATGCAATTTTCAAAACGGATCAACCTCCGGAGTTAATTTCTTTATAAATTTCTAGTTGATCAAAATGTTCACAATTAATTTAAACAGGAGGTAATTTTTAAAGCGAGAAATTCAATCTCCTCATGTGTTAAATTAACAAAATAATCTAACAAACTTCGCCATTAATGCCTTAAACTTTATCTTTCTTTGTTATGAAAAATATAACAGTCGTTTATACAACAACTTTAAAAAATAAGTTTAAAAATTCATAAGCATAAATTCAATTTGTTTACTACTCTAAACCGTATAGGAAAAATATTTCCCGAGGATAGATTTCTTCAGTAAAACATTTTAAAGAATCTTTGTTTTTAACTGTTTATTTCGTTCTTCATAAATTGTCTCAAAATGTTTCATTTTTGTGACCTGACGTTGTCGGTCGTGTCTTCGAAGGATTTCTTAACCGCATCGTATTTGGGTATATAATGCTTATTATATTACAATTTCTTTCTCCATAAACGGTATATTAAAAAATGAAATATTTACCTTCAAAAACAAATTCGTAAATATATTATGTGATAATATAAAAATTGACGCTGCCGTTTCATTTATCACTATCCTCTGAAAGAAGTTTATCTCTCAAAAAAAATTAATAAAAGAATCGTTTTACCAGATAGGTATCCATTGAAAACATGGATGCTGATTTTCATTGATTAGTTAAGGTTTTCTGACAAGGCACTTTTCGGAGCCGCCATAAGCATTATTTTGCAAGGCTAAAAATAAACGATCGTTCATTTTCATGCCTGTAGCGGTACTGAAATTATTCATCAGCTTCAACACCATTATTTCTCATGGTGCACATAAAACTCTCCCCAGGTTCTAACGCAATAAAGATTTTCATTTAAGCTTATCCATAATATAGTTCTTTGCAAGAGTGCCAGGAACATCAATTAAATAAAATATTCTCCATTTAAAAGTAATCATGATAAATAAAAATCGTCTCCATGTGTTCCGATAGAATGCATTGCTGTTACAGCTGTTTTAAGAAACGCAAAACCAAAATAAAAAAACAGAAGGAGTAAAGTAACTGTGTGTAGATACTGTTGTAGTAATGTATACTTGTTATAAAGCCTGCTTGAGTTAAACAGTGTAAAACTCAAAAAATGTGTGAAAATGGATGTTAACCTCCAATTTTGGCCAATTCGTTTGAGGAAGAATTTTCGATAACACTAAAGGATATGGATTCCTTTCCCGCAATTTACCTTTAAAATCCTTTATATCAGTCTTACGATTTCGCTCAAAAAGGTCCATAATCTGTAATGGTTTGGTGTGGTCTGTGATCTAACGGGGATGTAATGCGGATTCCCTACTTGGAATTTGAAAAGCGTTCTTGCCTTCAGTCTATCGAAAAGAAATAAAATCTGATGTGGCCAAAACATGACGTTCTCCACATTTAGGATATAGATATTTAAATTATTATGAATAGCATTATGAGACAAAATTATTATTTCGTATCGTAAAAGATTACAGTCGTCCTTATTGCCGTAAATTAGATATATTTTGAATATGTTTACAGAATTCACCGCTGTATACAGTTACTTACGAAAAAGTTGAATATCTCCGAAATGGATAGTTCTACGTAAATTTGTTTCCAACAAAACTCGGAAGAAATATTATTCTCTACAACTTTGGTCCTCAAGAAGATTACCAATAAGGACGTTTTTAAGGAGATATTTGACGGAAACCGAAAAAACCGATCATTTATAAATAATTCCTAAACAATAACTGCTATGGAAAATTGTTTCAAGTGAAAGTTGTAGGAAATTACATTCGCTATAAACCTTGTGCCAAGTTGTATATACAATAATGATGTTTTAACGGATATATTTTGCCAAAACCGAATCGGGTTTCGTATAAACTTAGACTTCCGTTTAACCGTTATTGTCCAAAAACTAATCACTTCTTTGAGCCCATACCAAGGTGTTATATATGAATTTTGGTAACGATATGGCAAGTACTATTTGGTTTGAGCGCCCACAATCACATACACCTGCGCTTGACCCTTGATCCCTTCACTCGGGCACTCCAGGAATAACTTCCCCGCGTATATTAAGCGTTAGCCTAGTCTATTACATACGTTATTTAAGAGCTTATAGAAACCCGTACTTGGAAAAGATAGAGTGACTCCCCTTAGGCCCTCTGTTTCTCTCTTCAAGAGTACTGCTGATTGCGAGTCCTTGCGGGCCCGGGTCGCGGAGTTTGAGAAGTTAGTTGTGGAGCTCCGCTCTAGGGTGGGAGGTTGCGAGGAGTCTTGTGTCCGGGTGGGACGCGTGAGGCGCTCCTCGAGAACCCTCCGCGCCGGGATGGCGGCACGGGTTCGCTCAAGTGCTAACGCCGGCTAGCCGCGGCTGGGTGATCGAGGAGTCTTGCGCAATCTCTCCACCGGCAGGGTCGACTCCCCCCATAAAGCCTGATGAGTGGAGGGTGGCTACACGTGGTAGTCGTGGGGTCGTGCTGCGGAGGCAGGTGGTATGTGAACCTACCCCTGTTAGCAACAGGTTTGCGGTGCTGTCGGAGGATAGCTCATGGAGCTCTGTGACCGTACCTACCCCACCTAAGAGGAGTCGGGTTGGGAAGGGAGGGTTGTTAGTGATAGGTAGCTCTAATGTACGGCGTGTGATGGTGCCTTTGCTATCAAGGGCTTCCCGGGAGGGAGTGGTGGAGCGGGTGTTCTCCAAGTGTATACCAGGAGGTACGGTGCCCGAGGTGACGAAGGTGATTCGGGAAGAGGTCGTTGGCACGGGCTGCTCTAGTCTGCGGTTGGTGGCGCATGTTGGCACCAATGACGTCCAGAAGCGCGGCTCCGAGGAGATTTTGAGTTCCTTTAGGGACTTAAACTCCGAGGTCGGTCGTGTCCGAGAGGAGTCTGGGGTTGATGTGCG
Source organism: Uropetala carovei (assembly GCA_036926305.1). Lineage (NCBI taxonomy): Eukaryota > Metazoa > Arthropoda > Insecta > Odonata > Petaluridae > Uropetala > Uropetala carovei. The sequence goes on along the minus strand of JAXCHB010000220.1, from coordinate 72,322 downwards.
TTTAACCATCTGCAGCATTGTCCCGCGGATTGACTGTGGTTCTGAGGTTTGGAGTAGGGCGGAGAGGCTAAACCGAAGGCTATGGTCTTTCTGTAGGGGCATGGGAGTGGATTTCGTTGACCTTCGTCCGATTCTCGGATCGTGTGGGGCACCCCTAAATGGCTCGTGTACAATTCGAAAATAAAAACTTTGTTGACTGGGATTCAGCTTTCATCAAAGATATAAGCATCTCTCTGGGAAAATCTTGATTATTTTTTCGGATGGTCCCAACTAATGTTAGATTCTTCCTAATATAGTTCAGGAAAAAAACATGATGTGACCATGGGCGCACGCTCCCGAAGATTTATAACCATATTCTTACTCTTCAAATCACTACAAATGCCATAGAAATATGTTTTGGGTATTTTCCAAACTGAATCACATGTAATTGAGTTATTAATATAAACAAAAGTGTCAATAATTACGAATTATTACATCAGGTCCATGAAAAACTTTTGTTGGCGAAAGGTATCCTTGGCGGACAAGTGGGGTCAAAAATGACCCCATCGAGAAATTATTTTTTAAAATTACTTTAAAATTAAAATTAAAAAATCTTTTTGCTACACACAATAAACTGAGAGAAATATAGGAAAATAAAAAATCGTGAAAGTGATACATAAAGACTTGAGCTCAAAATCAAACAAAATGCAAGTGTGGGGACAAATATGACCCAACTTGGCCCGTTTAAAGGTTAAACACTCGTTGTCTCAGCTAGTAAGATGTCCCACGAGATCGAACAATATATTAGATTTACTCGTAACGAAATACCCTGAGCGTACGAACAAGCTTTCCATAGAGGAAGGAATATGCGATCATAATGCCGTGTACGTAGAATTTAATCTAAAAGTGGAGAAACAGGGTAAGGCTAGAAGACGCGTATATATGTGCGCCAAAGGCGATTTCTCGAAATTTAGGTCTTTTTTACAGACACAATTCCCTAATTTCTGAGAGGCATCTATCGACGCTAGTACAGAGGAATTATGGTGCGTGTTCAGGGATATGATGCGAGAGGGTACGGATAAATTCATTCCACATAAACTTAAACGTGATGGTGCGGAACCAAGATGGTACAACCAGAAAGTTAGATGCGCTCTTAGACGGCAAAGAAAACTTCACGCTCCCTTAAATACCAATTCTTCAAAAGTCACAGAGGAACAGAGGTCAATGATATGGCATCAATATAGAGAGGCGCGGTCAAGAGCTAGAGTAACAAAGCAAGGAGCATTTAATGATTACAAAAAGAAAGTTTTGCATAATAATTTGAAAGAAAATCCGAAAGCATTTTGGTCGTACGTTAGGGAGGTTCATGGTAGAGGCCCCACCATAGCGTCATTGAAAACGGAGGCAGGTGATGTAGTACACGATAGCGCGGAAAAAGCGAACTTGTTAAATGAACACTTTCAGAAAGCGTTTACTTCGGTGAGCAACGAATTTCAGGAACCAGCTTTGAATGATGAGGGAAATTCGATGGAAGATTTGATATTCTCTGAAACAGGTATCGCGCACCAGCTACAGTCGATTAAGCAAAATAAGTCTCTCGGGCCGGAGGGCATACCCGCGCGTGTGTTAAAAGAGCTAGCCTCGGTAATAGCACCATACTTGAAAATAATATTCGAAAAATCCGTTGCACATGGTACCGTTCCAAAAGACTGGAAACTAGCATACGTAACGCCCATCCACAAAGGCGGTGATAAAGAGAACCCCGAAAATTATAGACCGATTTCCTTGACGTCATTATCGTGTAAGATTCTAGAACATATAATCGTTAGCTCTGTTCTGCGTTATTTAGATGGTCGTTCTTCGCTAAGCAAAAACCAACACGGGTTTCGGAAAGGTAGGTCATGCGAAACGCAGCTCGCCCTGTTCGTAAACGATTTGTTACAATGCGGAGTGAAAAACACTCAGGTTGATGCCATTTTCATTGAATTTAAAAAAGCGTTTGACAAAGTGCACCATAATAAATTAATAGAAAACTAGGAAAGTACGGCATAAACCGTAATATCGTCCCGGCGTGGGCCTGTGTATGCGAACTTAATTTCTTAATTGCCTGTTATAAATCTTACATACATTTAAGTACACCAACAATGTTTCCCTCTATCGTATTCTATGAATGAAATTTCATGAATCGCAAAGAGAAAAGGCTGTAGCTAAGTGAATGTAAAGTACCTTTATTAAGAGCAAGGGAAGGATAGAAACAATTAGATTTTTTTGTTATTTTGAAGTATAGTTTCTGTTACTGCGATACTATAATTTTTGTATATAATATTATTTAACACAGACACTTTCTCACGCCCTTGTCATTGTGATAGCGACACCCCGCATTAATATACGAGCGCAATCTCCGACGCGAGATATCGCTCGCAGTGAGACGTAAAGATTATGACAAAGCCCTAAGAAAGTGTGTAAACCATCCTTTCTTCGGTGTTCGCCGTCGCTGGAGGCGCCCAGGGGCGTTTGGGGTTGCAGAGGGCCTCTCCCCCCCCCTCCTCGAAAATCCATTTTCTTCTTTTTATCCCTGTGTGCGATAGCTCCCACCCCGCCCCCCTTTCCTCCCACATTGCGCCCTCTCCGCCGACTGCTTGACTCGGGCGAATATCCCGGGGGCTGGTTATCTCAGGACGGCCCTCACGCTGCTTAACCGCCCCTCTTGGGGCCTCCTCCTCTTCCCTTGGACCCATACGCGCGGTCCCCGGCCTCATTTCCGGGGCAACGCTCCTCTCCTCTTCCACACTCCTTGCCTCTCTCTCTCTCACGAGCGAGAGAAAATCTTTTATAAAGGCTCTACTCTCCCTCCTCCCCCTTCCCTCTCTCCCCTCCTCCCCCTTCCCTCTCCCCCCCTTCAACCACTTATCTTCTCCCACCCTACTTTCGCCATTACCAACACAATTCCGTAAGAATATTCCTACCTTTCTGTCCCCATTCTTCACTTGATGCTATTTATATCCTTTTCGCCATTTCGAACGACATACCATGAAATCCTGTTCTTCATTGCATGATTATTTCGCCTCTTTTAAACGGCGGGCAACTTCTTCTTCTTGATATCTTATCATAAATACCTATTACGTTCTCATCTAACTTTGAATGGCTCTCGCATTTTGTTTTTTTTTAACTTCATTCTGTTTTCAATTTACGAACATATAAATATACATCTACATCTACATGATACCCTGCAAATCACCAGACTGGTGGATGGCAGGGGGTGCAGCACACCTAAACCTACGTAATAACGTTCCTCGTGGGACATTACAATGCGCAATATAGTTTAAATCTGTTATAAGACGCTATTAACATGTTTTCTAACTTTTTATTTTTGTGGTCATCGTTCAGTCGGAATCGTGCGACATCCTTAGCTGATTAGGAGAACGCCACGCGTCCTCCCTCAGCCTCCCCTCTCTCTCACCTCCTATCTCTCACCCCCTCTCTCTCACCCCCTATCTCTCACCCCCTCTCTCTCACCCCCCTCTCTTTCTCTCACCCCTTTTCCAAATACCCATTCTCCTTCCATCCACTTACTCTCCTCTCTCTCTCTCCTTAGCCAGATATCTCTTAGAGACGCCTGTTTAAACGAGTTGTCTTCATACCGTTATTAGTTCTTTGCGGTCTGCATTTCATTACATTCCACTTCCTCTAACCAGAAGTTATTAAAAATTCACTTATTTTTTGATTTTCTGTTCTTTGATTCCAATAAAACTCCAAGGCACTGGCTTACATTATTCATCATGAGAAAAAATCCAATAGCGGTCATAGCAGCGTTAACAGAGGCAAAGCTGAAAGAAAAATCATATTTCTTGCGGATGATGATGTTGGGGGGGGGGGGGGGGGGTGACGATGGGAGGGGAAGAAAGATGTCGAGAAGCGAGAAAAGAAGTAGTGGTGTGCAGGAAGGTGTAATTTCCAGGGAAGAGAGCGGCTCAGGATTATATAGTCTACTAGGTCTGCGATGGAGGAAAGAGAGTACTGGAAATCCAGGTCTGGGCTATACTATGTTCTGAAAGTAAAAAGAAATCAAATATATTGGACGCCTTATTTGAGAGGGAAAATATTACCACAGAATATAAGAAACATCCGAGCAATAGCTGAAAAAAATCTCGAAATATAGATGCGCAGAAATGAAACTCGACCGAAGTCGCAAAAAGTTTTTTTCTGTTTGAACCGAAAGTGATTTGAATGATAAGGCTCTGGTAATGATGCAGAGTGTGTAAATGAAATTCTGTCGAAGTGTGTCTGATAAACGAATTCAAACAGAACAGAAGAGAGAAGAGATTTAAGGTGGAAGCGGAAGAAGTTCTGTCGAGCTTTGAAAGGATTGAATAATTCGGTCTTTCGATAAGGGTGGTTGTCTAAAAAGAGAAGAGTGGATCCAAAAGACTTTCCGCAATACTAAATTTGAAAGTAAAAGAAGGGAGTCATCCTTTCTTTCCCACCACCTACCGCGATGTCTTCCAGATGGGATTTCTTTTAAAATAATTCCCCCTGCCTAATGATATAGGTTTGTTTATAGTCATTCGTAGCCTCCTTTTCCCGCGATCTGATTTTTTTTCCAAATTCGGAATTTCGGAATGATGTCTGTGTGTGTGTGGATGTGTGTGTATCTGATTGTGGGCGCTCTAACTCAAAAAGTACTTGCCATATCGTCACCAAATTTCATTATAACACTTTAACATGAGCACAAGGAACTGATTAGTTTTTGGACAATAACGGTTCACCGGAAGTCTAGGTTTATTCGAAGCTCGATTCGGTTTTTGCGATATTTCTCCATTAAAACATCATTACTGTATATACAGTACTATACATATGTTATGGAGAATGTAATTTCCTACAACTTTCATTTGAAACAATTTTCCATAGCAGTTATTGTTTAGGAATTATTTATAAAAAATAATCGGTTTTTTCGGTTTCCGTCAAATATCTCCTTCAAAACGTCGTTATTCGTAATCTTCGTGAGGACCAAAGATTTAGAGAATAATATTTCTTCCAACTTTTGTTTGAAACAAATTTTCGTAGAACCAGCGATTTCGGAGATATTTGGCATTATCATAATACCAGTATACAGAGCCACCACCATGTAGCGGTGAATTCTGTAAACATATTCAAAATATATCTAATTTACGACAATAAGGACGACTGTAATCTTTTACGATACGAAATAATAATTTTCTCTTATAATGCTATTCATAATAATTTAAATAACTTCCCCAAATATGGAGAAAGTCATGTATTGGCCACAAAAGATATTTTCATTCTGTATTCATTTTCACTTGGACCGATTTTTCAAAAGGTACTACTCGATGTAGCATTTTGCAGTCTTTATGCTGGTATCCGATAATGATACAGTATTGTTTAATTTACTCCTTTACTGAACCTGTGTTTTTGTTTTGATTTTGTAATTGCATAGGATCGAATTAGTTTATCTCGACTTAAATCATGTGCGAAAAAAATTAAAGTTATTTCTTAGCTAACAACACATTACAATTAATATTTTCCAAATTATCTTTAAATTGGTGCGTGAATCCGAATATATACGAGTATTTCAGGCTTCTGAAACATTTAATTTTACGCTTTATTGCTGTATTGAGCTCTCAATCTAATTGCTTTTCCGCCAGCTTTCGACAAATAACCAGATATATTTAATAATCTGTTCTGACATATGGATGTGAAACATGGACCATGAATGCCAGAATGATACAGCGCCTGCGAACAACACAGAGGAGCATGGAGAGATGCATGTTAGGGATCACCCGAAGAGACCGCAAGAGTAGCGACTGGGTAAGAAAGAAGACGAGAGTCGGTGAGGTGTTAGAAGAGTGAAGGCGCTAAAATGGCAGTAGGCGGGCCACATTGCTAGAAGAAATGACCAGCATTGGGCGTCCAGTGTCATCGAATGGATCCCAAGAAACATCAAGAGACCGAAAGACAGGTGGGACAGAGAGCTTGTTAAGTTCTTAGGGCAAACTTGGAGGAGGGAGGCAGTTGACAGGGAAAACTGGAAGATTCTGGGGGAGGCCTCCATCCGTCAGTGTATTGAAAAAGGCTGATGATGATATTTAATAAGGTAATATCGTATTTGTTTAAGCACAGCTATAATACGTTGCTAAAAAACGGTGTTAAACACAAATCGGCAATCCTCATTTGTGTCTCTACTGTACATAATTCACTCCTGTTGGCCTGTGAAAGGCACTCGATCGATTATCACCTATCACCTTTCGTGGTGCCTCAGATTCCACTCTGTTTTCTCGCTTTTCTATAAATGGAGTAGAATATAAGACATTATTAATTGTATGCTTGAACGAGAGTGGGATTGCAACATGTACCTAATCTTTACTCATAAAGAGAAAGTGTTTGTTACTAACAATAAGACACCTAGAATACATTTTTAATCGTCACAAAAATTAGTATTGAAGTCAAGATACGTCACTTTTTCATGTTTCTAACAAAGAAGGATAAAGGTAATGTTTTCTGAGTTATCGCCGCATTCGTGGCTAAAATATGTGTGAATTAAGTCCCTGTGAATCGCAAATTGTCTCTTGAAATGAATCATCCTGAAATATTTTAGTCGAATCTGGCAGTGAATAACATATAGGGCAGGAATTGCCAACATTCGGAGAAAGACTATTTTTATGCTCGGTGGGAGCAACTCAACTATATATTTTAAAGAATTTGTTTTTATATTTATCTACATCTATCTACATCTACATAATACCCTGCAAATCACCAGACTGGTGGGTGGCAGGGGGTGCAGCACACCAAAACCTACCTAATAACGTCTCTCGTGGGAATCACTCTCCTGTTATGATCCCGTATGGTCCTTGGGAAAAACGAGCTCCGATATCGCTCGGTCCTACAGTCGATCTCACGTATTTTATTCTCGTGATCGTGCCTGCCCATGTACCTAGGTGCCTCTAATATTCCTGAGACCTCCTCTAAGAGAATGATGTAATCATTAAATGCTTCTCGCATTGTTACTCTAGCTCTTGACCGCGCCTCTCTGTATTGATGCCGTATCGTTGACCTCTGTTCCTCTGTGACTTTCGAAGAATTACTATTTAAGCGAGCGTGAAGTTTTCTTTGCCGTCTAAGAGCGCATCTAACTTTCTGGTTGTACCATCTTTGTTCCGCACCATCACGTTTAAGTTTATGTGGAATGAAATTATCCGTACCCTCTCGCATCATATCCCTGAACACGCACCATAATTCCTCTGTACTAGCGTCTATAGATGCCCCGCAGAAATTAGGGTATTGTGTCTGTAAAAAAGACCTAAATTTCGAGAAATCGCCTTTGGCGTACATATATACGCGTCTTCTAGCCTTAACCTGTTTCTCCACTTTTAGCTTAAATTCTACGTACACAGCATTATGATCGCTTATTCCTTCCTCTATGGAAAGCTTGTTCATACGCTCGGGGTAGTTCGTTACGGGTAAATCTAATATATTGTTCGATCTCGTGGGACATCTTACTAGCTGACACAACGAGTGTTTAACGAAGGTTTCTATAAGTGCTTCGCATGATTCACGCTCTCTACCACCGGGATCAAAGCAATTATGATTTGTATGTTTGTTCATGGAACTCTTCCTAAACGGTAAATTCTAGAACAACTAAATTTGGTGCAATTATTTCTTACATCCTAACTTAGTGAATGGTCAAGGTTTCGTTTTTTTTCCGCCGGTATGATTCGAAATGGCGAAAGATTTAATCATCCAAAGTAACGTATTTTACCGCGTCCTCCAACTGACACAGGGATAAGTGTAGGCTATTTTTAATTTACACTTTTAAATTACTGAAAATCACTGTACAAAGACGAGACTTGGACTCTAAAACGGAGGAAAAACTGCAGTTTTATAATCCTACCATTTAATTTCGAATACGATCCAAATTTGTCCAAAATTAAGGTTTTTACCACGAAATTAATTATTCTTTAACATAAAATTTTTCCTAGCCACGACAACCCAATTTTTTTTAGAGATTTAACACGACAGCTTAATTTCAATTGCATTAACATGGAAGTCATAGGGTAGGGTGGGGCTATTTGGATGAAAATGAGCATTTGACCTACTGCGCAGAATGCTTCGTGCATCCGGCAGCCATTTACTAGTGAACGTTTGTGAAAGACTCATGGTGATGCTGTTGAAGTGGATTTATCTAGTTCTACATCTTTACACACATTCAAAACGCATTTAAAGGTATCGAGGTAAGCGTCACTAGCTCTGATTTTAACTGTATGTAACATTACATCTTTAGAATTTAAAGTCTAGTGTTAAAATTATTCTATCTATGCTGTTTATTTCTCTCTCACAATGTACAACCTTCTGCATTGTTCCATGGCACAAGTAACGCATTCTGTTAGCAACTAGAGGAACTATTTCCTTTTGTTTGAAGTCGTTACAAGTGGGGCTATTTGAATCACTTTTAGTGGGGCTATTTGAAACCGTCAACCGATTGTCTTTGCAGTAGTAGCCAATAGGTCAAGAGGTTTGTAAATTTAATAATGTAAAAATTATAAACAATTTTACTAACATTTCATGGTTTAGCTACTTCTAAATGTGCTATTAAGCTGAAATTTTTTCTAGTGGTAGAATTTGCCAAATAATGAAAACGGGAGTATAGAAATTTGAAAATTTTTATTCGTTCGGCCGTAATAAATTCTCAAATGTTAATCAAATTGACTAATGCTTATGTACTTTCTGAAGGTGCAGGAAGCTGAAAATTTTAAACAAGGTAAGGAATGATGCTCCGGTTGTAAATAACATTGAACATTTTAGAAATATTTATTATTGTGGCTGTTGAAAATTCATAAAGTTTAAACAATTCAATTTATATCAATGCACTTCTAGAGGTGCTACACCGATGATATTTTGCACAAATGTGAGGTATTCGTAACGTATGATGAAAACCTAAAAAAATAATATAATTATAAATTTTAGGGTTTGTTTTTACCCAATATTGACAATAAGGAAAAACACGTAAACCGGTAAGAAGGTGCAAACTGTTGCGTTTAAAAATTATTTGTCGTCTCAGACTCTTTACTTTAGGGTGAGAGAAAATGCTTGCAGGCACACCTTCACTAATATAACATATATCCCAATAAATGAATAATGACTCCATAATGATAACATGTACATTTAGTATAGGCAGGCCATAAATCAAAATGATAATGATAAAGACAATTCTGGTCCTGCTAAGTCCATTCATGGACTTGTCAGCAGTTGCCACTGTATTTCATATTGCCATGGTTAAGGCATATATTCTCATGGGTAGATATAACATTAATTAAATGTGTGTCAATACATTTTAATGAAAATTTTTGTAGGAAACTAGTTACAGGATTATGTAATACAGGCAGTCCTCTGCTTTCGTACATTCGACTTTAGTGCAATTCGCTCTTTCGTTCATTGTAAATTCTCGCCCCTAAACCGCCTTTTGTACGCCGAACAACGCCGATTTCGGACTTTCGTTCGTCAGCTGACTATCAAACATTTCGAGTTATCGCATAATGGCGCTGTCTGTCAGCAAACCCAACACTTTTAATAAATTAAAGTATGCTACGTAATAATATAAGTATTGTATGTAATGTAAGATTTGTGTGTAATGTTTTTTAATATTGTACTGAAATTTGACAAGATTAATACCACTGTAAAGTTGGTTAATAATCAATAAATTATTATTATTATTCAGTCTCGGCAAAGTTACCATCTTTGTTTGTACGTACAGCAGTGTTTCTTTGTTTGTGCATTTTACACGTATTATTTTATAAACATGAGTGATAAACGGAAAACTAAAAGTGCTAATACAAGTGAAAAGATATGTAGGACTCATAAACTGAACACGATTAAGACAAAGATGGAAATAATTAGGCGTGCCGAAAGCGGCGAATCTTTAGCTTCAATTGGACACTCATTGGACTTATGCCGGTCGAGTGTGTGTTTAATTGTGAAGGAGAAGAACACATATAATAATACAATACGTACTGTGGCGCTGTGAATAAACGTCACATTTTATTAAAGAACAAGGAACTGATCTACACATGCTTCGATGACGTTGGCGATATCCCGTTAGCAGACCGCGAAACTATTTGAGACATAATGATTGTGCAGTAGCTTGGACTTCTCATGAATGACAGTTGAACTCAGCGGGACTTTCTTGATCACTTCTTCACTTTTCTTAATAGATCTTATTGTGGACTCGTTCACACCAAGTAATTTACCAACTGATGAAGCAAATTCATTATGCGCAAGCATATCTGAAACTTCAATTTTCTTCTCCAAACTCTTCACTTTTTTTTGCCCTTTTTACCGACTTTTCTTTCATTTCAATAGCTGGATATACACTAGCAGATTTATCGGCCGATTGAAACGATTTATCTGCAGAATTATAGAAATCGTCAGATAAAACTGTTGGTTAGTGTTGCAGGAAAAATTGATGTTTTGATCGATAGATCGCTAGATAAAATCTGCCAGATTAAATGATGCAGCTTATCGGTTGAACAATACACACTGAGAGATAAATCGTACTTGAAAGATCGACTGATTTAACGAGCGTGGACGGATCGGATGTCCGCCCATAAAAACGGAACGGAAGAACAAAAATTCGTAACTTTTTCATTTTTATTGGATTTGTATGAAATTTTTTGAGAATTTTAGTAGAACATAACATTTATAAACATTAACTTTTCCGTTATCTTACGTGAAGCACACTCTTTACAGGAGAGTAGAGAAATACGTAAATCATCCCGATCGCCAACCACTTAGCGTTCCTGAAAAATACCCCGTTACTTAAACGCAAGACAAATAAAAATGAATTTCCAATAAGATTAGATGAATGATAGAATGCATTTCTGGCAAAACATTACTGCGCATATAAATTTTAAAACGTGTTTTATGGTGTTAATAGATGAAAATCATCAAATACGCGTTACTATAACGTATTTAAAATAAAAAATATACATGGAAGTGACCTAATCGAGTTGAGACTTTGGACTTTTATTTTGTTTTGTCAACTTGTCCTTCACTAAGGATAGTAAGTAGTAGTATAGTGCGGATAATCCTTACATTAAAGCAGTTATTAAAAGTTACCTTGTGTGAAATAGCGGGAGAGGCCACCGGAAGGGGATGTTTGGTATTTACGCTGTTCCGGTGGACGTTAATTCTGATGTTGAGGGGGTTACTGGTGAGGCTAACAGTAAAAGCAGGACAGAGGGTGCAGGTGAGGAGGTAAATGACATTCCTCGTAGTGCAGTTAGTTCTGGCGGTGATGGGGTAGGTGATGATGGAAGAGGGGCTGGAGAAAGAAAACGAGGGTGGGTGAATGGGGCAGCGGAGTTTGCCGCCGGGTTGAGATCCTGCAGCGGATGGACCGCGCCCAATACAGCGAGGGAGCCATATAGGTATCTGCCATAATTTCTCATGACAAAATATTACAATGACCTTATTGAATGCTTATTTAGAGTATTCGGATGTATTATATTTTAAACGTTTCGCTTTCTGAATGATTCGAATGATCGTAATTCTCTCCTTAAATTTTAACAGGCAATTCCACTATAGCTTGACCGCGTAGCAAACGTCCTGCGCGGAAATTCCTGCGCATCCCCTCCGAGCAGGGGTATACACTAGGGTGATTCATTTTAGAAGAAGTTCTGAAATGTCACGGCAGCAACCCGGAAATCGGTTCCTTTTCAGAAAAAAATAATTTTGAAAAAAACCGGAGTGAGATCGGACAATATTTAGAACTCGCGCATCCAGCCCGAAGTTTTCGGTATTTGGATATTCAGTGTTTTACCTAAATTGAGCCGTAGATCCTCAACAGCACGTTTCAGGGGGAAACTTCTTTGGTTTGAGCCCGGTCCTGACTTTCTACGGCCATTTTGAATTTACGGGGTTTCATACCTCGCAGTGGCAGTAACGCCATATTCTCGTTACTTGAAGGATGCGAACGGCGAAAGAAACATGGGAGTGTAACTATGGGAGAAATGATCACAAAATTTGACTTAAATATGCTTTATTGACTATTTGTGACATTTTTCCAAACGCAAACGTACAATTTTAATCAGGATATACAAGTGGGAACAAATTTCAATCAGGATTTACGTGTTGCTATAGGTCACTTTTCTTGCGTTGCGGAAACTGTTTCCTGTGATCGGCGACGACCTGGGTCAAGTATTCTTTTTGTTATTCATCTTTGGTTATTTTTTCATTATATTCAGTGATAAGAGCAACCCCTATTTCAGCATTGTCATTGACAACCCGCAAATGTTTGAGAGTATCCAGTGCCGATCGGTAGTGCTCCCGATTCGGCCACGTTTCAGGGTCAGACTGAATGAAATCGGTAGGAATGTCAAATCTGATAAAGAGGACCTTTGTCTTCCTACTCACAAAATCTTCCAGACATAGAGCCTCACAAGATGCTGAAGACAAATGCAGGCGCGCCGTGCAGCCTCATCTTCGCAATCCTTGTCTAAATCGGCGATCATTCTGCGCTTAGTATCAAGGGGAACCTCGGGGTCTAGAAGTGATAGGCCGACAAGCTCAGGGCTTAGATACCAAAGATGCCTACCTAATTTCTCAGCTGCTACTCTCCACATGGGTTTAGATTTCTTCACCGATGTTAACAGAAAGTTAAGATCATTTCTTGGCGCACTAATAGCGTCCGGAGCCGTAAACCATGCCTTGAGGTATGCTCATATGATCAGAAGACTGAGTTCTTTCAGTGCTTTCTCTTCCTTGGACGAGAGGGGAAATTGTTGGCGGAACATCAGAACCTTCAGTGTGTAAATGGCCTTGCTCATCCATCTCGCGTGATGGATTGCCCCTGGTTTCTTGAAGGTAATACCTGTCGACAGTGTGGACGGCACGCCTCCCAGATATATGATTGCGAGTTCCAGTATTTGTCTGTAATCATCCCGAGGCAGTCGATTCTGCAGGAAACGAAACACTAGTTTGAGAAACGTGTCCCAAATTCGCATTTTACCGTGAAAAATATACGGAACTTGACAGAGTTATTATCTCCAATTGATTTTTACAAAACTGAATCATGTCCTCAGCATGGCCCACGGACCGAAGGAAGGCTTTGCTATTTCCCATCGTAATGTATTTTCCTGCAAGAAAATGCATTAGCTGCAGATTTTTTATCTCAGATAATCCAGATTCACGGGTTTGTTATCGTATGACTTACCTTTCTAAATCGTATCCCACTGATCCTTAAATTTTTCAAACAAAGGAACTGTTGGGCTGGTTGAAGATCCCATGATTTCCTCAAACGCCGCTTTCATCACTATCTCTATGACGTGGTGTCTACAGGCCAAGTGCAGCAGATCCTTTCCGAGCTGTTGTTCTATTAAGGTGCATGTGCCTCCCTTGGAGCCTGTATTAGTACTGGTTGTATCGAAGCACATGCCGACAATTCTGTCAGTAAGGCCCCACTCCTCTATGAGTTTCACAACAGCGCAGGCCTGCATTTGTCCAGTCCCAGCTTTAATCTTCGGCACGCCAAGTAATTGATCAGTGCCACAGCTAGACACAATCACAGGAAGACTGTCTAAGCTTTTTTCTGTAAAAGAGGGGTATGGATCTTTAACATATTATTTAATGTGTAGTTTGGCTATACGACTGCAAGGTGACGGAGATAGATAATGCAGGACATCGGAGTGTGGAGTCACTTACCATCGCCGGTTGTGTCAGCTTGCCGTCCCAGTGAACTACTAATTTGCTCTCAGAACATTCTTCTTTCAAATGTTGCGCATATTCGGCGCGCTGCCTTATACTTGATCGGCGCACCGTAGAGAATGACACATTGCAAGTTAACAAGTCGTAACCAAAACCTTTTGCTGCTGAGGCAAGAATGAATGTTGTCTCACGATTCGAAGTCCCAGTTCGGTCAAGTGCAACAGACAGTTGAGGGATCATCACTTTCATTCGTTTGGGACGTGTTGCACAATCCATTTTAACATCGTCATCACTCACACCCGAGCTCACACTTCTATTTTCGCCGCCACTATCACTTGAAGACTCTAATTGCACCACCTCACTAGCTTTCAGTGTCTCCACACTGGTTTTCAACTGTCTTTCTGCTTTGGCTTCCTCACGCAGAGCAATCCTCTTTTCTTTTTGTGCAAGTTTTGCGTCTACGCCAGCCATCGCTCCGCACCTTTCTACCTCCTTTTGTGCTAACAGGAATTCACGGTCCTCGTCATTCTTGATGAGGGCAAGCGCCTGCTCATGCGCAATATCAAATAGAAGACTAAGTTCTTTCTTGAATTCTTGCCTTCTGTTCTCATATGTATAGCCTGTTCTACCACTGTCCTTCTTGAGTGACATCCATCGGGAGTGCAACATCACAAGTACGTCAGTGGCATGACGAACCTCTTTGGTCGGAATTCGGGCTTTTACCCACAGAGTGACAGTGTCTTCTACAGTTTTGCGAGCACTCTCTCTCTCACTGTTTTCTTCAGTGAGAGATGGTTGCAGCAATTTTCCCCACAACTCCGCACTTAACGAAAGCACTTAAGAAAGCGAACAGAACACGGATGGCCTCACCGAATGGCCCGCCGAATGGCCGCTACCACAGCAACGCGCTTTATATAGGGCGAATATTACCCCTATTTCCCATTCCCTCCTTTTCGTAGGGGTATATCACTTAGTCACGAATTTAACCAATACGAAGTCGAGGAGACGGGCATTTAAACGACCCGCCGTACCCCCTCCCTCGAGCGGCGACGTCAGGCGAGAGCGGGCAGTCAAGAAAACGACGCAGACCACGGGGGAGACGGACAGCGAGCTGTGACGGGAGTGGTAAAGAAAAAGGAGAGAAGGGGGAGAGTGACAGAGAAAGGGAAGGAGAGAGTGAAAAGTTTCCTGTTGGAGAGACGGTAACAATAAGTCCACAGTTTCTGAAGTGGTTAAGTGTTGTTGATATTTAATGTTATTTTGTTATGTGTACGATATAGCATTTAGTTGGAGCTGTATGTGGCGGTAATCTTTGGGTCGCCACATAATTGGAGGCACCGGAGAGATGGTATTCTGTAACTCTAACTATAAGGGTGCTATATGTTCGGTTTATTTTGGAATTTGCAATTTGTGGAATAGTTTTAGTTTGTTTAAGGGTATTTTTGGTTTTTGGTGGTATAGTTCTCCTGGTATTTGATTATATTGTGAATCATTCCGCTTTGTCATCTCAGTCATTCCATCTCCTTTCGAGATCCCTGTTTGTTTAATATCTTGTTATTTCGTATCAGATATGTCTAAAGAACGCGGTAAAAGGGGCGTTGGAATGCTTCCTGAACCCGCAGAAGAGACCCCGTCGAACGGGGGTGAAATGAAGCCTCATTTCTCGGATTGTGTAAAAGTCGCTAATCAGCTGTTGCTTGAAATTTCCCCTTTCCATGAACCCACGTCGGAGAATTGGTTTAAATTCATATCAGCGGTATGCGATGTTTTGTCTTTGTCTTTGATCCCAGAACATTATTTGTTTACTCTGTTGCTGTCTAAACTTCCGGCTAATTGTCGCCAATTCTGGCTCGCGGTCGTTAACCAGAGACTTCCATGGGATAATATAATAACTAAAGTATGGGATACTTTCGTCTCAAAAAGGGAATACGAACGACTTCTGACAACCAAAATCAAACGATTTCAGATGCCGCACGAGTCCCCTCGCGACTTTTATTATTCCGTCCAAGTTGCCGCTAAAGCACTCGGAAAAAAGTATTCTGAGGAAGAATTCATAGAATTGGTTTTGGAGGGGCTGAATCCTATGTCGCAGTCGACGTTGACCTTCGCTACTCGCCCCCAGACGCTCGGTCAGCTGGAGGAGTTGATGAGTAATGCAGCTAAGGGACTCATGAACCGCCTCGAATATTCGGCGGCTGAGGCGCCGTTAAACTTAGCAAACTCGTTTCCTTCTCCCAATTCACAGTCGGTTGCATTCCCCCATGTACCAATTTGTTCCTTTTGTAATAATCGTGGACATTCTTTCCGCGACTGTCGGCGAAGAGCTAGTGAAAATCGCTCCGCGAGATCCGCGAGAAACCGGCCAGCTATTTCGTTTTCCAATATAAATGACCAACTTGAGATGCCTTTTGTAAATTGCGATGTTCATTCCGCAAAAATTCCAGCTTTATTAGATACCGGCTCCTCCTTATCGATGCTTGACATTAATACTTGGCGTAAAATTCCCCGCACGGGACGAACCCAACAGTGTGACATTACGTGTCGGAATATCATTGCAGCTCGGATTATCTTGACACGATATGTTACATTGAGAGTCCGTATTCAAAACTTATCGTGGCGACATACATTCTATTTGTCCGATTTGCCTGTCCCAATGATATTGGGTCAGGATTTCATCAAAAGGACGCGAATCGTACTTTACCACGACGCGTTTTCCTTTGAAAACTGTCCAGATAAGAAATTCCCTTTCCACTTCAATTCCTACACTTCGTTAGCGTCGTCCGATTCGCCCCCGTCATCAATTGTTAATATGCAATGCCAAAATGCTCCACTTGCAAGCAACACCCATTCCAACAGGGAAAAGGTTTCCTTCGGCGGCGAAGATAATCTGAGTCGTCCAACAAACGAAATAAAATGTCTCGTCGATGGCTATTCCGACGTAATCTCTTCACAATTAGGCCAAACCAACCTGATGTGTTATGAGATTGAATTGCTCGATTCAACTCCGGTCAGATCCCCTCCATATCACTGTTCACCGCCAAAATTGGCCATGATGAGGGCTCATGTCGATAAGTTACTCGCTGACGGTATTATCCAGCCTTCGTTATCAAACTGGTGTTCACCTGCCTTTCTCATCCCCAAGAGAGATGGCTCCGAAAGACTAGTGGTAGACTATCGTAAACTCAATAAGCAGGTCAAGGCCGATAATTTTCCTACGCCTTCGATAGAACACGCCCTACAATATTTGGGCTCTGCCAAATATTTCACGATTCTTGATTTAAATTCTGCCTTCCATCAAATTCCTTTGACATCGCCTTCAAAGGAGTATACCGCCTTCGTCACACCGTTTGGGCTGTATCAATATAATCGTCTTCCATTTGGTTTAACCACATCTCCTCAGGTCTTTTCGAGGTTAATTGACAAGGTGCTAGGTGATTTAAAATATTCTTGTGTGTATCCATACATTGATGATTTATGCATTTATTCCAAGAGCCTCCAAGAACATCTTCGTCATGTCAAACTGATATTGGAGAAGCTAAGGGCAGCGGGTCTAACGGTCCATCCAGAGAAGATGAAATTGGCCCACGAATCCATTACCTTCCTTGGACATCGAATCTCCCATGGCGAACTTACCACTGACCCAGAGAGAACACAAACCCTTTCGGCATTCCCTGCTCCTAAGTCAGTTAAGGAGGTGTCACGCTTTCTCGGTATGTGCGGTTTTTATTCCAAATTTATTCCAAATTATGCGGAGATAGCATCCCCTCTGAATGCACTCCGCAAGAAAGATGTCATTTTCAAATGGACCAGTTTGCAGCAAGATTCTTTTGTCACATTGAAACAATGTCTGTCGTCTCCGCCTGTACTTCAACTTCCTAACTTTGAGGAAGAATTCCATTTGTTCGTGGATGCCAGTCAGGTGGCACTGGGGGGGGTTCTTCACCAAACGTTCGATGGGAAGCTAAAGCCTATAGCTTATGCTAGTAGAACCTTAAATAATTTTGAACAGAAGCAGCCATCTTATGAATTGGAGTGTCTTGCTTGTTGTTGGGCGGTCGAAAAATTCAGGACTTATCTACAGCCAAAACTATTCCATTTATACACAGACAATGGGGCGATAACCTGGTTGTTTAAACATCCCAAGCAACTAGGAAAAATTGGACGAATGGTTTTAAAATTGTCATCCTTTCGCTTTGTAATCCATCATGTCCCAGCTTCTAAAAATAGGGTAGCAGACTGTCTATCTAGAGCGGTCGATAAACCAATTGAGAATCCAACTCATTGTTCTATGCTGTTACATCAAATACCTCTGTCCTTCACAAACATTAGGGATCACCAGAATTCAGATCCACAGCTAAAACAGCTGATCGAGCAAATCAGACAGGGAAGCCCATCCCACAATTATTTCATTAAGAATGGATTATTATATCATGGAACAAGCAGACTTCAAAGGGGTAGAGTGGTGGTTCCAGATGCCCTCAAGGCCATGCTATTTTCCTATTTCCATTCCTTACCAACTGCTGGACATATGGGCATTAGTAAGACTTCTGAGCGAATCTGTAGGGAGTTTTGGTGGAGTAACATGAAGTCAGAAATAGCCCAGATGGTAAAAACCTGTCATGACTGCCAAACATGTAAACCTAGGAACACCCTTCCCCCTGGAGAAATGAGTTCTACTACTCCTAACTACCCCTGGGAGAGAGTTTATATAGACTTTGTTGGTCCATTACCCAGAAGTCGGAATGGAAATACCTGTGCACTCACAGTCATTGATGGTTTCACCAAATTTACCTTCATTGAACCGGTACGCTCTCAGTTAGCCTCACAAGTTGTTTCCACGTTATTCCAGAAAATCTTTCCTAAATTTGGCTATCCTAAATTCTTGGTTTCTGATAATGGAACCCAGTTCAGATCTGCGCTTCTGGCAGATATGTGTTTTAAATATGGTATAAAACAAATTTTCACAGCCCCTTATTATCCGCAACCTAACCAAGCTGAACGGGTCCACCGAAACCTGAAATATGCCCTAACTATCTTATCTCAACATGATCATAGGAAGTGGGATGAGTATGTGCCCAGCCTAACTTTTGCCTTCAATTCTGCCAAACACAGTAGTACAGGATATACTCCAGCGAGGGTGTTTATGGGAAGAGAACTTCCACACCCTCTAACAAATTTCTGGAGAATTCCTCCACAAGCTCTGTCGGAGACGTTAACACAATCTGAAAGGCAGTCCCTATGGCAAGAGGTGTTAAGAAATTTAAAAAGGTCAAGACTTAGACAAGCAGTGGCATTTAATCGAAGTCATTCAGGGAATCCCTTTAAAACTGGTGATATGGTTTTGTATAAAAGGTTTCCTACTAGTTCAAAGGCGCACCACCAAACCGCCAAACTGACACCACAATGGGTCGGGCCATTTTCGATTAAAAATTTCTTATCTCCTGTGACAGCTGTTCTGGAACTGTCACCCACTAAGGAGAGAATTGCCAATATATCGCATTTAAAATTATATCATAAATAATTCTGTTATTATAACTTGTATGTGGCGGTAATCTTTGGGTCGCCACATGGTGTTGGACAAATAGGCGCAACACTTCCAACTTAGATGGTAATTTGCATCCTGTTACGGCAGACTCAGGCTGTCCGATTAACCAAACTTGTCTTACTTCTCGTTTCCATATTTAAAATGTCATCACTTTACCAAAATACCAATAGGGAGCACGACTCATACGGCTGCCACCGAACTTAGAGGCCAGCGATGACCCTCAAGCTGCTGCGAACTAATATGCTGCTTACTAATGTCGTTCCCCCCTCACCCTTTGCTTGTTCAAACTTGCAATACGGAATGAATGTTAGAACACGCAGGGAACTGCCCCCCACCCTTCACCACTGTGTGCGGGTGACGGACGCGAGGCAGAGCGCGTCTCGCAGGCGCTGTCAGTCAAGACTAGAGACGAGAGCGCCTGCGAGGTAGGAAACTCCGTAAATTCAAAATGGCCGTAGAAAGTCAGGACCGGGCTCAAACCAAAGGGTGCGATGTGCCTATTAAAAGGTGTTAAAAGAAGTTTCCCCTGAAACGTGCTGTTGAGGATCTACGGCTCAATTTAGGTAAAACACTGAATATCCAAATACCGAAAACTTCGGGCTGGATGCGCGAGTTCTTAATATTGTCCGATCTCACTTCGGTTTTTTTCAAAATTATTTTTTTCTGAAAAGAACCGATTTCCGGGTTGCTGCCATGACATTTCAGAACTTTTTCTAAAACGAATCACCCTAGTATACACCCACTTCCGCTATAACTCCCTCCCTCGTGAACGTCCCTAGCGGGAGCTTCATTTGCTCGCGGTTGACAGCTTTTGCCGTTTGTTAATTTTCCCGAAAAATTAAAAACGCCGCTACTTTTCATAAATGGAAAACTGGCCTACGGCCCACGTTTGAGGGAAACTGACAATACTGAGCTGCTTACAAGGGCTCTCCGCTCGAGAGTGAGGGGTAGGGATAGCGGGGGTGGGAAGGTGTGGAGGTGGGGTAGGTAGCCTTAGCTCCGCCCACTGGTCGCCAAGAAGGTCGTTTTCTACGCGGTCCCTCTATAAACTAAACTGTGCCCTTAATATATCACTTCAAATGAATTTTCAGAGTTATTAACACAGCGAGGAAAATACAAATGAATTTTACTATCAATTGTAGGAAGCAGTTAGGAAAATAAAGCTAAAAAGAACTTGGCAGTCATTGGAGATTGGATTAATGGGGTGGGACAGATTCTCAGACTAGATGGGATAGTGTAACGAGGATGGCGTGCGACACCGGAAATCAAGAGGCGAGCGATTTCAACGCGAGAATTTCATTTATGAGATTGATTGGGACATGAAATACGGACGCGAGCCATGTTTATGGCCATTAGCGAATTTTGTTACCCCGTTTTTTCTGAAAAGCCGCTCCAATAAGAAAGAATTTATTAATATCAGCCAAGATAAACAGATTGATAAAACGAGAGTTGATTTATTTTTAACTTCAAAATACACTTCCGTTGAGATAATACTCACGAAACTAGAGCATAAGCCTCTTTATCGATGCAGTCATTTTAAAATTGAAACGGTATTCCCTTATTTCTTCTAATGCCATGAATTTTCCTACGAAACAAAGAATGTTATTTGAATTCGCAGAAGTTGACCTACAAACAATAATCATATGCGGACTATTAATGAATGAAAGCGACACGTTTCCTAGTCATTTCAACTATTCGACCAGAGGTGCACTTACTTCGAAGTCAGTAATTTCCAAAATCGATGCCGCGGCACACTAGGGTGTCACGGTTGACTTGTAAGCGGGGTCAAAGTGTAATAACCTCCCCTTATTTTTTCCCTTTTTTCAAGAGCTACTGTGCTATTGTTTATTTAGTTTGTTATTTTTTGTATTATGGATTTAACAATCAATAATATTTTACACTTCTAATGTTTCCTACTCTTGATCAAAACGAAAGCTTGCAAACCCATGACTGATCTTCCTGTGGCGACATTTACCCACCCAATCACCGGGCAATGGGGAGGGATAGTTTCGTTTCAGAGGGGTGAAGGGGGCGATAGCGCCAGAAGACGGCTACACCCGATATAAAAGGCATTATAATCTAAAATGAAAACGAGCCAATATCCTCGGGTACTTGTAAATAAAGTTTTTTTTGACAATTTCTCATTTTCTTACTTTGTTTTAATGTTTTTTTCCGAGAAAGGGTTATTGCAAAAAATTATTTTTGAAAAGGGGTCCGGGATAACCCAGTAGTACCTCATTTTGTTTTATATGCTTGTTTATTTATGGTTGTCATATTTCCAAGAAATATGTTTTCTAGTGGCGCCATTTTGAATGGGGGGGGGGGGGATACTACACTTCCTCCGTAAGGAGTGCCACGAAAAACATTGTTAAGTAAATTAATCAATTATTTGTAAACGTTAATATAACATCAGAACAATATAATTTACTCTGATAAATTATCATGTAATTGGTGTATTCAAAGGATTTGTTACTCTTATTTATATAGAAATATAAACTTTTCTTTAAATGTGTAAATGCCACGAAATTCTGTCTATCTTTCGGAAGTATGCCGCGATTAGAAAAAGCTCGGTAAGCATTGCACTAGATGCACGAAGGGAATGTTCAAGGGATAATGGCAAATATCAAAGATACTACACATATTTATTTTTCTCCTTACTACAATATTAATGCATAATTTTATAATAAAAATGTGTGAAATTGAGTACGAATGGATTTAGAAACGTATTTACTGGCAAAAGGGCGTTTAATTAGTACCATTATCCTTACAATTTTCGACTAAATAATGTACATCAATTTAATAATAACGTTAATTGCGATTAAATATGTCAGCATTGGTTGGTGCATTGGTTAACATACTGTAAATTGAGAGTCAAAATGACCCGTACAGTATTAGATTGAGAAAGCAGCGAATGTAAGTCCATCACTTAACTCCATGGCAATGCAATATGCGAACGATTAAATGTATCACGAATGATTAAGAAGATCGCTCTCGGAAAAAGCTGGAATAGTGCAATTTGAGAAAATATCGTTTTTGATTAATTTGTCTCTGAAATAAAGGTTGTGTTTATTTTCATAAAATATCTCCTTCATGATCAAATTGTTTTATTTTGTGCAATTTTGGAACTGAAAATATTTGTGCAGTTTGTAAACCTTTCTTTATGAAAAGCGCCTTCCAGTTTATGTATCATTTGTACTAATATTTCGAATAAAGAAAAATAAAAACACGATATTGGCGATGAATTGTACACTGTGCATTCTGGCGCAGCTGTGTCCAGGGCCCTTATGCCGTCGCATTTAAAATTAGGTGCTATATAATTTGAATGCTAGCCGGATTTCAATTTCCTGCGATAATTTATAAATGAAAGAGCGTAATAAATGACTAAAAGTAAAGAATGGAGAGTTTAATTGAGGAGGGGGTGAGGCGATTAGGTCGGAGGTCTGCCGGAGGGATTTAGATAGAGGAAGATATTTATTTCAAGGGCGGATGGAGGGCGAGGCGCCCGCCTTTTTGTGAGATTTATGTCTCGGGAGGAAAATCCCCTCTGTGTTCCTGCTTCGGGATGCGGAGTTGAGCTCATCTTATCCTGGCGCCTTAGCGAGAACATATTTTTTCGATTACCATGTAGAAATACCTCGCTCAACCTAAATTTGTCTTAGTTAGTTCCGTCATTGAGAACGTTAGTTTCCTCTTTAGCGACAATTCACACGTCTGACGGATTTCAAATTTTATATTTTAGTTTCTGCTTAGCTTTATTCTTAACTGGGTGGCGCTGTGGTCTGTAGTGGAAAAGTCAAAAAGCTCGGCCTTTAAGTTAAAAATTATCTTCCTTAAAAATAAACGACACACTTAATCCCATTTTGTTTAGGAGGATATTAGAATACGACATATATTGAATTAATTTGTGAAAATTGTAACTAGGCAACTGTCTATTCAAATGTAATTATAGTTTATCGGAAAATTAATTTTGCATGGAAGAAATAAATGTTTTAATAAATTGACGAGTAAAAAATACGAAAATAACATTATTGCGTCATTTTTAGCTGAGCCAAGGTTGCTATTTAATATAGTTGAAGCGGTTTCCTGTTACCTTCCTTTGTTCGTTCGTTTTTAACGCTACACGATCAGTTCAATATGTCTACTCGCCGGATTAAGATAATGTAAGCGCTTGAGATGAGAGTATGGCGTAGACTAAAGGAAGCTAGTTGAGCTGAGAGGAAAACAAATGAGGAAGTTTTTAATGGAGCATGCGAGAGAGAGAGAGAATGTATCTTAATTAGAGTAAAAAGGGAAGGAGATAAGATATTAGTGGGTCAAATTGAGAGAGGCAATGTTGCCTTGGAAGAATGCAGAGAAAGGAGGATGCTACAAAGGCAAAGGGGAGTAGGAAATAATGGTGGGTGATTTTAAAACAAGGGAACGAGACGATGAAGAGAGAGTGGTTGGGTTGGGTGAGCCTACACTCTTAAATACGTTTTTAGTGCAGTTTCAACTAGGCTATTAAGCGTCATTTTATCTTACACAATCAACTTTTCCAAAATATAATAAATATGTTTTAGTCCTCATAGCATCCTTTCTCGTTCTTTAACCCTTCCCTCCCCTCCCTCCTCTTCCCTATGAAATTACCTCATAGTTTCATTATACCAAGACTCTGCCCCAATTGCCTCCTCTCATATTTTCCTCGTAGTTTTTCGGTAAATAAGGAAGTCTGAATAATTTCTGTTTACCTGATGATACTTTGTAAAGAGCGAAACCTAGGTCGTTGAATATTTAAAAAACGAAATGTAAAATTACTACGTTGTTTCTTTGTTCTTATTATGGAGAAATCCAACTAAATATTGCCTCATAATATTCTATTCATTTGCATTATCAAGGTTCAGGCTATTCTCTGCAGCACCAAATTATCGTGGAATTCCATAATATTTACGGATACCACGAGGAAGCGAGAATTTTTTGAGTTAGCATTGCAAATATTCTATTGGTTTCTAAGTCAAGACAATGCGCCACATAAATCAGCGCTTCTCACAATGTTATAATTCTTTAGAGATACTGATTCATGAAATATCAGATCGTAGATGAGCTCCATTTTTCTAAGTTCCATGCCTTCATTTCACTCCGACTGCGGCCTTCGATGTTCAATTGTCCCTCTTCACCTATCACTCTTCATCGGCGCCTTTCTGCTACAGATGACTGTTCCCTCCTTCCTCCCCCATTCTTTCCTCTTTCCTCGTTATCCCCTCACCCCTCCTCTTTCCTTATCCCCTTATTGTTCTCCCCCCCCCTCCCCTCCCCTCCCCCTCACCCCCTCGACATGAGTGTTCGAAGGCGCCATGAGACTCTCTAGAGGTCTCAGCTGACGCTTTCCCGCTGGAATGAGGAGCGCCTTTGGAGAGGCGACGGCGAGTGATAGCCCACCGCCCCATTAAAGGGGGACAAAGAGAGGAGTGTTTTTTGTGCCTCCGTAAACGTATTTCGGAGTTTTTACCTCGAGGGTTTTTCTCCATCGCTTAGTTGCCCTTTTTTCGTTGAACTCGTTGGTCACGATTCATTTCTTTTAATGAGGCCTTGGATCCAAAAACCATGGCGGAGATAATATTTTTATAAGTTATCTGTATTAACGTGCCTTTTTACTTTCTCCATACCTAGTATGGCAAAGTATTGTAATCACGAGAAAAATCGACTTCGAGATTTCACCTTTAATTTTGACTTAATGAATAATAGAGAAGTGAATGCCCGTTCACAAAAATACGTTGCACAAACTGGCATCAAATGCTTCAAGGCTGTGGACGATACTTAGGTATAATTATGACGCACATGTAGCCAAAAAACTGCCAGAGTGTGTTCATTGAAAGTAAATTGTAATGGTGCATCACATGATATCTCTAGAAGGTTGTCTTGTTCGTTTAAACTTATTCCTGTAATGTTGTTAAAATCTACATTGAGTGGATATCTATTCCAATTATAACAAGAATCGGGAGCAGAAAAATAATCTCCGAAGTTGTTCTTTAATGCTTGCGATTTTTGAATAAATGGTTTTATTTTCATTAGGGAGTTCATCGTCGGACATTTCAAGAAATTTGCTAAATATTGGAAATGATCCATACAAGTATTTACGAAGACGATCGGACCACAAGTTAAATTTCTTAATAATTGCCTCAATACGATCTTCAACTTCGAATATATTTACGTCTATCCCTTGTAAGTTCGAATTTAGTACATTTAAATGGGTAAAGATATCCGCTAAGTACACCACATTAGCCAACCATGAAAAATCATTTAACCTTTCGTTAAGTTGAAATGACGTATTTTCGGGTATTTTTCCACGAGACAGCAAGCGTACTTCGGAATGTTTATGAACACTACCTGTTTCCTCATAAAGGGCACTGAAAATTCGGGAATTAAGAGGACTTGCTTTAATGAAGTTGACAATTTTCACTACTTTGTCGAGTGTTGTCTTCATTTTTTCTGGAATTTATCTGGATGCTAGGGATTCTCTATGAATGCAGCAATGATTCCACTTAACCGTGGGAACGAGAGCTTGCAGACGTGTGTACAATTAGGCCGCCGTTGTATCTACATCTACATGATACCCTGCAAATCACCAGACTGGTGGGTGGCAGGGGGTGCAGCACACCAAAATCTACCTAATAACGTCCCTCGTGGGAATCACTTTCCTGTTGTGATCCCGTATGGTCTTTGGGAAAAACGAGCTCCGATATCTCTCGGTCCTACAGTCGATCTCTCGTATTTTATTCTCGTGATCGTGCCTGCCCATGTACGTAGGTGCCTCTAATATTCCTGAGACCTCCTCTAAGAGAACTTCCGACCTAAATTTCTCCAGAAGCCTTAACCTAGCGCTAATTCTGCGATCCTCTAGCGATATCCAATTCAACTCCTTCAAGAGTGATGTGACGCTTAATATTTGCTCATATTTTTGCTTTACGAATGTGGCTGCTCTGCGTTGGATTCTTTCTAACTCAAGTATTTGTCCCTTTTCGTACGGATCCCATATGCTGGAAGCGTATTCGACCTGAGATCTGACCAATGATAAATAACACGTTTCTCGTACCTGTTCTGTGCCACTTCTTACTATTCTGCCTACGAAGCCCAATTTCTTATTGGCTGCGCCTACGATCCTTCGAATATGCATATTCCATGATAGATCACGACAAATGGTGACTCCTAAAATTTAACGTACTCTGCAGATTGGATATTCAATCTATCAATTCTGTACTCCGAGTCTAATTCATTGTTCTTACTCTTCCAGAAACTCAATAGGGAACATTTGCTGTGATTAACTTCGATTTTCCAATCTTGACACCATGCTGAAAGGGCGTTTAAATCTTCCTGGAGCGATTTTTGGTCATCCTGACTCGTTATCTCCTTATATAAAACGGTGTCATCTGCGAAAAGTCTTATCTTGCAGCGAACTAGGGAGCAGATATCGTTCATATATATCAGGAATAGTAGTGGGTCTATGACACTTCCCTGTGGAACACCTGATGCGACTTTTACCGGGTATGAAGATTTCCCATCAATAACTACTGTCTGCTTTCTTTTTGAAAGGAAGTCTTTTATCCAATTCACGATATTACGGTTTATGCCATACTTTCCTAGTTTTCTATTAATTTATTATGGGGTACTTTGTCAAACGCTTTTTTAAAATCAGTGAGAATGGCATCAACCTGAGTGTTTTTCTCTCCGGATTGCAACAAATCGTTTACGAACAGGGCGAGCTGCATTTCACATGACTTACCTTTCCGAAACCCGTGTTGGTTTTTGCTTAGCGAAGAACGACCATCTAAATAACGCAGAACAGAGCTAACGATTATATGTTCTAGAACCTTACACGATAATGACGTCAAGGAAATCGGTCTATAATTTTCGGGGTTCTTTTTATCACCGTCGTTGTGGATGGGCGTTACGTATGCTAGTTTCCAGTCTTTTGGAACGGTACCATGTGCAACGGATTTTTCGAAAATTATTTTCAAGTAAGGTGCTATTACTCTTTCAACACACGCGCGGGTATGCCCTCCGGCCCGGGAGACTTATTTTGCTTAATCGACTCTAGCTGGTGCGCGATACCTGTTTCAGAGAATATCAAATCTTCCATCGAATTTCCCTCATCATTCAAAGCTGGTTCCTGAAATTCGTTGCTCACCGAAGTAAACGCTTTCTGAAAGTGTTCATTTAACAAGTTCGCTTTTTCCGCGCTATCGTGTGCTACATCTCAATGACGCTATGGTGATGCCTCTACCATGAACCTCTCGAACGTACGACCAAAATGCTTTCGGATTTTCTTTCAAATTACTATGCAGAACTTTCTTTTTGTAATCATTAAATGCTTCTCGCATTGTTACTCTAGCTCTTGACCGCGCCTCTCTGTATTGATGCCGTATCATTGACCTCTGTTCCTCTGTGACTTTTGAAGAATTGGTATTTAAGGGAGCGTGAAGTTTTATTTGCCATCTAAGAGCGCATCTAACTTTCTGGTTGTACCATATGATGGTAAGCGTATCAGTACATACTCGTATATGTAAATTCTCAAGTGTCCGTCTGTCCGACTGTCACGGTACTTTTGGACATTTAACGATGGAAATAAGAGCTGAAACTATCAATACCCCATGAGGTCGTGCCTGGAAAATTCAAACGTACTTGAAAAAGTCCTGGATTCGGCTCCAGAAGGCGATTATATTTTCCCATAAGTTAACACGAAATTTTCGATTTTTCAGAGAGCAAGGTTTTCTTTCTTTCCCTTCCACATTGGCCGCTTATATCGGATTGCCCCCATCCTGCGTCGAAACTATTCCTCTTCGCTTCCCGTCATCCGTTCTGTCGAGTCGAGTGCCAAACATCGGACATCGTTCATTCTGGCGTCACTCTCTCTCTCACCCTCCCTCCCCCCCCCCTCCCCCCCCTCCCCCCCCCCCCCTCCACTGCACCTCTATGCCCTCTCTACTTCCCTTTGTCCTAGCGGCAATTTTGCCGAGAACAAAATCTGATTTCTATTCCGTTGACACCACACGCTCAAAGCAAACCCATAGGAGGAGTCGCTCCAACTATTATTTCCTGACTTTTTAATTATAATTTCTGCCTTATTGTCGCGTAGTGATGAAGAAATCTCGATGATACACGTTTAAGAGTCTTGCCTTTGAATTCAGTAGTAGTGATCATGAAACATTGTATTTCAAAGGTATAGATAATATTAATTCGTTGTAATTTACTAGGATGTGATGAAAGAATCAAACAGTTTTTAGCATATCCATATTGAAACTAGGGGAATCTTTCATAAATTAAAATTTAACTTTGGCTTATGCTTTTCAAATTATTTGAAATTCCGTTGCTTCTTTGAAACTTTTTTGGCACATGCAGAGTTTGCTATACGCCAATATATATAAGTATACGCCTTAATTGTCTAACAATAAGAATTACGTATTAATGGTTTTTTTATTCTTACTGGATAAATTATTTAGTTATTTTGAACACCGGTCAAGGCAAATAAATGTTTTTAAGAAGTTTCTTGGCGCTGGAAATAGCCGAAACCGCAGAATTCTTTTTACACGTAATCCCAGCTCATTCCTTCGAATGAGAACCCAAGCTGTTGAGTAATTTTTCGTATATCACAGTCTTAGAATGATAGAGTGATAGTGTAGGTTTAATATGAGGGTAGAATATTAGATAATTTTGTAAGCACTAAGAAAATATTGATGTGCGTTCTCGGTTTCAGCATGTCTATGGTTGTCAAAAAGGTCGCGATTTATGTAGAATGGATGCTTTGATATCTCCGAAGTGTTAAGAAGATATAAATGTAATGGTCCAGAAAATTAGTGCCAGAATGAGACTAAGAAGCGATAGTTCCCTATCTGTAGGATTTTTTAAATAAATATAATTTTATTAAAGAACCAAGACTACAAAAATATCTGAAACGTAATTACGTTTGCTATTTACACTATATCTGAAGTACTGTTTGAATCACTTGAAAACCAGCATGGAGACTTTTGGTCGTAAATGTTCGTCCAATGAATCGGAGTTCAATATATGTATTATAAAGAGTAGGAGCTAATTAATCATTCCTCGAAAAAACAATATATTTCGAAAAAATTTTTATCATTGACAGTGGCGTCGTCATTAACTTTCAGGAGCGTTTAGAATAAAACAAGTTAGGAAAGTGAACAACGTATCACAAATGGGCACGTTTCGTGCAATGGAGTGTTTGAAAGAAATTATATACCTGTACCTATACGTACGTGAGGGAAATAATTTTCTTTGTCATAAATAATCCACTTTCTTCCTATTGGCTTACATAATTCATTTATGTGAATTTCTTATTATTTTTTATTGTAAGTCCTTAATATAGAATTTCATGTTTATGTCAACAATACTATGGAAACAATGAAACGATTTATCCAATCACAATTTGCGGAAAATCTACGTCTAATTATTTAAGTTTCTTACGTAGTTTTGAAACAGCTTGCTTTGAAGTACTCTACGCCATATGAAAATATCATTAAAATCTATTTATTACTAATATTTCAATTAAAATCAACAAATATTTTATTGCCACGTAAACAAACCAAATCGCATACAGAAATTGCAAAAGGATTTTACGCACACACATACAAACACTTTTCTTTACAGGTATGTATACTCGTGCCGGCCGGGTTAGACTGGTAGGCAGTGCGCCTGCCTTCTAACCCAGAGGTCGCGGGTTCGAATCCCGCTTCGGGCATGGATGTTGTGATGTATGTTGATTTTCTCTAAGAGAATTCGACGGTGCAAAATAACATTAGCTGTTGACGCACCTAAAAACCTAATTACTACTACATCTATACTCGTTGATCAAGGCAACCGTTTATTTAGATTACACAGGCCTGCGATGATTCAGTTTTCTGAAATGTTTTACCCTTTATTTAGTAATTTGTGTACGCTGAATCCGAAAATGATAACGGTTCTTCTCTATCACGTACAGATTTTTCACAAAACGTCATATTGCGTTTTACATGTGTAGGTAATTTTCATTAAAAGTGGATCCATGTATTATAGATGAAATTTTTTAAAGCCACTCCCTATAGAAGTTTCCCGTTTAGGAGTGACGCAATAGCGTATTCTCTGTTGTTTTATAGAGCGTTCCATCTTTAAGTTCAGTATTGGGTATATGGCGCACGGTGTTGCCACGTCTCACTACCCTAACGCTAGCAAAAGTCTGGCAGTTAAAAATTTCCTTTATGTAACTTATTAAGTAAATGTTATTGTTACAATTTTTGCCGTAATACATTATTTTCTAAATCGAAACAAAAATACTGCGTAGTAAAATTTCTCTCGCTACGTACGTACCGCAAGTGTGTTGCACACGTGGCTGCTATAGAAGCCCAAACACTCCGAGGGTCCCAAAACCCTCGTAAAAGTGAAAGCTGAAAAGAGCTTAAAAGAATAGAATCCCTTTGAAGTGCCCTTGTTTTCCCTATGCGCTCAGATTTATATTTTTGTGCTAGCGTTCGGTTGTCTAAGCCAGTCTGAGGTACTCCTTTATCTTGTGATGTAAAGTTACCTACCCTTGCGAAAATTTCAAAATAGTAGAAAAATTAAAAGATTTATTTTATTATTTTATAATTGGAAAAATCACTCATGATAAAAATGGGATAATTTATGAATAAATGATTAATTAAAGAAAAGATTTCAATTTCATAAATTTACAAATGGCATAAGTTCGATAATATTGTAAAATATTCATTACCAACTTCACAGAACATCATATCATAACAAACAGATCAAGAAAAAGTGAAATTCAAATTATTTGAAATAAAGGAATAATTCCCCACAAGCTGAAAGATAAGAAAAATTAATTCTCCAGTTAAGGAGTTAAATGTCCTTCGACCTGTGGGATGGGTTTGATTTAAATGTATTACGCGCTTGAGGTGTTAATTATGTTAAATAACGTTTCCTTAACAACAGCAAAATATATTATGCCGTAAACCGTCTAAAAATTAAAAATTTATTTTTCCCAAACAAAAATTTCATTTGAAAAGCTATTGAAATCATAAATAAAAATTTAAATAGTACATACTTGTATTTTAAAAAATGGATAGTTTACTTTGTAAATAATAAATTAGCGTTGTATTTGCCATTTGAATTTTTATGCATAACTCGATAAATATTTCGTTTAGAGAAAGATGTATAGAATAAAAGTTGTAGGGCGTTTTAAAATATCCATTTTATGTTCTAAGCTAATTCGCGAAAAAAGTACCCAAACAATGTAAATTGGTATTTAACAAAATGATAGCATAGTTAATTGGAGAAATGCGAGTTCGGAGGTACACTGTGTTCACATCTTATTTTTGGATTTACTTCCTCGCATATACAAAGATTATATGTAATGTGATCAGAGGAAAATAGGAAAGCATCTTTGTACGAGAATAATTGCTCACAAAATCCCTAAGTAAAAACAAGAACTGGATTATTTTATGCTGATCACTATACACAATGGAAATTAAGTTGCAATTGTGAAAATTTTTACCTGCCAGACATTGCAAATTGGAATATTTATTCATATAAGAAATACTTTGTTATTGCACTAACCTTAATCACTTTCTGATGTGTCTAACGGTGCAACTCCTTTCACAAATGTCTGACATCCTGAAGGACCAGGTTTGGCCAACTCCGTGGAGGGAGATGAAGGCTGTGAAGTTGATGACGATGATCATGATGATGATGTAAGCTGGATTATCAAACTATCGACATCGTCTTGAAGTAGATCGGCTGTCCACATTTCGTCTTCTATTTTTTTTTATATGCTCAATATAATTGGACCAGTTATTTGGTGTTATTCGCTCATATCCTTTCTTAATTAATAATAGAACATCCTTCTTTTTGAAACTGGTATTATTTTGTCTTATAAAGTTTTTAAGTTGGGCCCAGACCATTTCAATTGGATTTAGTTCGCAATGGTAAGGTGGTAATCTCGTCGATCTTATACTTTTCATATTTTGCTTTATTTTGAATGACTAAATGCAGAAGTTCCCGCTTCAATAATCCCTCTTCCACTCGTATGCCATGGTCAGTTAACCAATTTTTTATGTCATACTTGCGCCAAGAGGTGGTGGGGATTGATTCGATTCTTCTTGAATGGTATTTTGCGTTATAAATCACTATTGCCGAATTTGGGAGCAGTTAAGTATAAGTTGCTCTGAAAACCATTTCTCATATGTATCACAATCCATTTCCTAATGAACATCAGCAGTGTTTTTGTGACATAAATAGTAAGTTCAGCACCCGATATAAACCCATTTTCATTTCCAGCGTGTACTAAAGCATACCTTGGACCTCGAGCTGTTGGAGCCTTCAACCCTGTACTTAAGCCCTCCAGAAAAGCCTGCCGAATACTTTTTATGGTGGAGTCTTTCCATTCTCTTAATACAGAATGACCTACGTTAACCCAGGACTCATCGGTATAAATTATATCCATATTCTCTGTTCTATATTTTCTTATTTTTCTTAAATATTCATGGCGCCATCTAATGATGTCATCACGTTCCAGAAAGATACCTTTATTTCCTCGCCTCTCGTACACAAATCCCACATCGTGGAGAAGTCGGTAGAGAGTGGTCCTGGTTATTTTCTGTAGATCCTCTTCATTCATTACCTTTAGAATTGAATTTAGAGTGGGACGCAATTTTCTTTTAGAAACGTGTGAACATTTTTTGCCGAGACATAGAAATCATCATATGTGTGGCTTCTTGAATATTTCCTCGGCCGTTCCAATTTTCTTTTTTTCGAGGGTGTTTTCAACTTTCCTTCATTTGCTTCTTTTTTAATCTTATAAATTGTCCTATGAGACGTACCACATAGCTTGCTTGTCCTACTAATTGCAGATGACAGACTTTTATTAGACTCATTGAGGCAGCTACTAAGAACATTTAATATTGTTTGTTTTTCCTTACTCCTGATTCTTTCACCTTGTTTTCTTTTCCTCGTTGAGACTTCCATCTTCTCACAAAAACCACCACAATACACAGTATGTTTAACAAGGGGACACTATAAACAAAATTTTCAAGCATAACGTATCTTTACACTTGAACCGTATTACACACTTCAGTTTGAAAACGTTTTGAAGAATTCTTAAAACAACTAATTTGCAATACACAATAAAACTGGCAAAATTTGTAAGTACTTTCCCGCACACTTATGAGCAGATAAAACAACGAAAGCAAAAGATAGTCCAACAGCTGAGTCGTAACTGAGGGAAGAGCGGGCGAGGATGACGAGACGGCAGTAAAACTTTCGTATAGTTCACCCTCCCCTTGGCGACCCAACCCCACATCTGGGTTCACCAAAAATAACTTCAAACATTTACCTACAACATTCTCGCTTAGACCATGAAAGTATCTTTACAAATAAAATAGTTTCCCGCAGACAAAGTTTTTCAAGGCAGGCTGGAACACGCAAAAGGAACTTTTATAATTAAATGCAGAAAACAAATATTTAAAATCAATATATTAAACTTTCATTAGCACCATTACGATCCTTAAAAATTCCTGAACGTAATGCAAAAAACTGCATTACATTATTTTAAAACAGAACGTATATATCATCGATTGAAACAAACGTGACCGTAAAATGTCCATTTCAGGTCAAATATTGTTTATCGCATTTTGTATAGAATATAACTTTTAGTTTTCATTTAAAAGTATATCATCAGATTCTGCGTTAAAAATAGAGCAATTAGATATTGTGAATTTTTATTTTAATGCAACTTTAAATTATTAGTGAGATTTGGCAATCCCGGTGTCGTAGAGGAGGAGGGGGCGATTAGATTTTTAAGTCTGCAGGAGAGGGGAGAAAGATGCCGTTTGAAACCGTACCGAGGCTTTAAGATGGAACGCTCTATAGATCGTACGAGAAACGCATCGCCTGCGTATAAGTGATTGACAGGTCAGGAGATAGGGGGCGCAGTTATGAAATCTTAAACACCGCCCCTGTGACTCCACAGCCAATCAGAGAGCGCCGTGTAGTGATTGACAGGCCAGGAGACATGTCTGTAGCAGACCGCCCGTGGTGACTGCACTTCCCTGTTCTCCATTGATCTAGAAATTACGAGAAACTTCATGGACTTCTTGTCAAGAACTTGCTTTGTCCCGGGACATCATTTTACTGGTACAGGAAGCGTGAAGAAGAATTCATCTCAAGAAGGTTCGTTGGTTTATTGCAACAATATTTATGAATTAATATGTAAGCTAGGCGCTATAACGTACGACCCAAATGAGTGGAGGTTGTTCATTGATGCTTGCAAGAGAAGTCTAAAAGGCGTCCTTCTTCACAACCGTAACTTGTGCTCATTCAGTGCACCTGAATGAAACATATGAAAATCTCGAAACTCTTCTGGCTAAGGTTAAATACGGGGAACACGGTTGGCTGCTTTGTGGGGACTTAAAAGTTCTTTGTATGTTGTTGGGTCAACAATCCGGTTACACGAAGTTCCCATGTTTTTTGTGTGAATGGGATAGCCGAGCGAGATCTCAGCATTGGATAAAGAAGGAATGGCCACGCAGAGTCCATCTGACACCAGGTTCTAAAAACATTGCACGTCAAAATCGTCGAAAATACTTTTACTCCCACTTCACATAAAACTGGGATTGATGAAGCAGTTTGTTAAGGCTTTGGACAAGGAGGGTGACTGTTTCAAGTATCTGTGTGGCAAATTCCCAGCCCTTTCCGAAGCAAAATTGAAAGAAGGAATCTTTATTGGTCCTCAGATTAGGAAACTTACTTTGGATGAGTAATTCGAAAGAACTATGAACAATCTTGAAAAAGAAGCATGGGCAGCTTTTAAGGATGTTATCAACAAATTCCTGGGGAATAACAAGGACCTAAATTACCAAAATATTGAGACCAACATGCTGAATACATTCAAAGCATTGGGCTGCAACATGAGTATAAAATTACATTTGTTACATTCACATCTGGATTACCTACTTCTCGGGAAATCTCGGAGCAGTAAGCGAAGAACAAGAAGAACGGTTTCACCAAGATGTCAAAGAAATGGAGAGAAGACACCAGGGAAGGTGGAACGTAAACATGCTGGCTGTCTATCGTTGGATGTTGAAAAGGGAGACGCTAGAATTTGGACACATAAAAGAAGAGGAACAAGGCGTTCTTTCGAGACAAAAAGGAAGCGATCCCACTAGAAGAATCAAACTGATTGAGAATGAACATTACCTATATATATTTACACAATCTAAATGAATAACATAAACTAAAATAAACTATTTACGTTAATATAATTCATTCTTTTTAATTTTTTGTTTGTATTTTTCAGCTACTATAGCAAAGCAAAATACGTAGTTGTAAACCAAAATAAATAAGGGTTTTCTTAGTTTTTTGTTTTTTTATTTCCACATTGCCAAAAATCCTTATGTGATGGGTAAAAATGGATTCCATTTTTGAATTGTGTAAAATCAGCTATTAGAAATAAAACAACTTTTTGAAAGTTCTAATTCGCGGGAATGTGTTATCAATGAAGAGAAGATAACCATGTAATATGTTAAAAAATAACGTATGTCCCTATTCTAAACTAATTTTATATTTACGCGTGAGCCTATTTGCGTTAATAAGAATTATAGATGTATAATATAATGGTTCTACTTACAAAAAGGCAAGATTTCAGCATTCCGCTGAAATCAATAGTTAACATTATCTATAGAATTATTTCCAATTAATTGACAAAATTAAAAACACAATATACGCAAATAAATATAAACTAATTTCCTTGTATCCCATTCGCAAAGGGGATAATTTGGAATTACTAGATAATTGGCTGTATAAAAAGAAATATTTCAACAACACCAGAATACAAACTAATGACCAATCTAGGCATAACACGGAATTATTTTCAAATAAATAACCATTTATTTATACAAAAATGATAAGAGTATGGTAACTTCTGTAAGGATTTGGAGCACATCATTAGCAATTTATTTATTATGAATAGCGATGCAGCAAATCAAATGGATAGAGATATATTTGGAGTGGTTTCAGTTGCGATTCACGTAAGTGCACTTTGTCCCCCATTATTCTTTAATAGAATTAGGTTTGATGCGGATGTACTAATATAAATGTGAATAAAATACGAAATAATTTTTAAAGTGGAATTTTACGAGATTTATAATTCGTTTAAAGTACGGTAGAAAACCCGAAATGATTATTAATAAATTTTCGTCGTTCTGAGAACTTTTACAAAGCATCCTTATGATGTGCTTGGAGATTGAGGTTATATTTTGTGTGGTTTTATCAGATTTTAGCAGACACTAAAAATGTATAATATAGAAACGGCGAGTAGAGTTCAAAAACTCTCTAATAGAATGTTGAAAAGATGTCTTGCTATTCACAGAAGTTGTAAAAAATGCCATAAGCGACAAATTTACGATCGATTTAATATTCCTGAACTTATCAATTGCGTGCGAATTACACTTTGTACAACTAGTAAACGTAGGGATGGACCAAATTGTGAGGAAAGAAGCAATCACTATAACGGACATAACTATAACGAAACTTTGGTCAGTTACAAAACCCTTGATTTTGTGAAGTCTTAAATTAATTTCTTAAAAATACACGCGGAAGAGTTCCGAGTTTGGAGATAACTTCGATGATTGCTGTCACATAAAAGGAGCAAATAAATTCTTTCCTTTACATCTTCCTTTTGCAAGGGTATCAAAGTAAATCTCATAATGAAACGAGGGCTATGGGATCCTCCTTCAAGAACAAGAAGCCGTACGTTCGAAGGAACAAGTGAAGCCATAAAAGAAAAAAAAAACAAATCGCTCCTTTTGCAGCGAGAAGAGATTTGTCTTCTTGGCAGATCGAGAGTTTTGGATTTTCCGGAAAAAGTAAGATGAGTTGGCCGATTAAGTTTAAGTGAGTATGGCGATGGGAAGGAGCAGAATTCGATTCCGAGCGAGATTCCGTCCGTGTTTGCACTCTCTTTCCACTGGCCTTCCTTCAGCGGATGAGAGACATCCTCGTGCCGGTGGAACAGATGCTGCACTTTCTCTCAGTTCGTTCTCACTCACTCGATCTTTAAATATGCCTTCTCTTCTTTCCATAAACTCATACGCTTTTAATTATTCTTATTTTCCACTTTTAGTTTAAAATACGCCTATTTCTGTCACTTTCCATTTGTTTTAAGCATCCGAAAATGTCCCCAAGTTTTTACAAAATAATCAGCAACGAGCAAAGAAATAATAATAAGAATATTTTTGAATGACATATAATTTTTTCTGCCACTTGCTGCTTAAAGGTCTTAACCTCGTCTTATGACTCGCCTATCCTTTTACAAACTGATTTAACATAATAAATATAATTAATTTTTATTACATGATTTATATCATTAAATAAAATAACAATGTATATTTTTTAAACAACCAGATCATTTCTTTGCTAGGATTATGACACCTGCATATGCTTACGCCTGCGATTGAAATCAATATATTTTCTTAATTCTTATTAAAAGTGTTACATCAATACTGATAAAATCCTATATATTGATGTTGCAGTGTACTTGTGTACTTCAGACCGGTGGGAAGAACCGGAATAGGTGAGGAACTGACTCCGTCGCTGAAGAAGGGCATCAGCCCGAAAGCTCCATTTTTGTGTAGTTTTTGTTCTTTTGTGTTTTTCGTGTGTCCTCAGCACCCCCAGCGGCTCTTCATTCTAGGTAAGTGTCCACTGGGCTTCCTCCAACACCTTGTTGCTACCCTTATTATTACCTTTCCTTTTCCTTAAGTATTTATATATATATATATATATATATATATATATATATATATATATATAAGATTGGTGTAATGACAACGCTTAGTAGGCCAGAGACTCTTCATTATCAGAATTAACCAGACATATTGCTCAACCAATTAAGAACGGCCTTGGGGATGTTGCCGGGTCTCCCTTTCGTCTTGGGGCGAATGCCAGGCAAACGCCACCCCGGAGAAAACAAAATACTTAAAACAACCACTTCGTTAATAAAAATATAATAAAATTGCCACTTAAACCAGAGTCTTTAAATCTAAAACCGGGTTTTTCGGTCAGTTCCATGTTTTAAAAAACAAACATTTGTATATCTCAGTTGTAAAAAATGAAATGTACGAGTCTGACATGGAAATGAAAACATTTAAAACTAAACTCCACATCCGGTGGGAATATGGTGCTCTTCTGGCTGGCGAATCTTTCGTAATCCGGCAGGAGTATCCCACTTGAAAATTAAATATGTATATTACGTCGCCATTTACGTTCGTAATATCGCTTTGTTCAATTAGTTAGAATGAAGATCCAAACTTGTGACTTGGGCAGTTTACATTCAACAGAATGTCTATTTTTTTCTAAGAGGGAATACGAATCGCAACTATCTTAAAAATTCGCTTGATGACATAAAAAAGGAGTTTTTCAAGATGTTAAGGATAAGAAATTCTTATATCAATTAAAATCACTATGTAATTACCATGTATTGTGATTTGTCTTTGTATTAATTAAAATTCCTGTAACATTTGGGCCACCCTGTATATGAGAAATAAGTTTGTGCAGAGAATAGATGTGATGTGGAGAGGGAGAGCATTGAAACATCGCATTTTATGCCCTGAAATGAACAAACGAGAAGAAATATGCAAAGAAATTTTTTATTGTGATTTCATATCACAATTCGATTATTTTAACGTAAAAAATACAATAATCTTCTTATAATTTTCTTTCTTAAATGATAATTACTAGACGTCTGCCGTTGTATCTCCGCTCGCTACAGAAGACAAGGCGTTCTTACGAAAGTTATTTGACATAATAATTAACGTTCTTTTACTGACATCGGCTCTTTTGAAGATTGATTTGGGGAACATTCATTAAAAACAATTTTCTTATCGTCTCATTTATCCGAGATTAAAAATTTTATTCGGAGGGATGAAAAATTTGTTACAAAAAGTCAGCGAATGAAGATAATTGCGATGATAATGAGTCTTGGAATTTATCGGACATGTCGCGCAAAAAAATAGCCCAATGGGAAAATGCGTTGATTTTTTAATTTTATTAAAGTCACCATTTTACTCAAATATCTCGGTAAAACGAAGATTTAAAAAATTTTATACAGTGAATAAACATTTATACGGTCGCATCCAAATTAGTCCCATTCAGAAACGTAAATAAACAAAATCATCGCTCACTGTCAATATTCATCGAATCTTGCAAGACTAATTAACTGAATTGAATACATACCTGAAATTTGAACTTCATTTTGATAAAATGATTTACTTCAACAAATAATAGGAAAAATGTGGTTTTACAAATAAAATATTTCGCGTGTTAGCATTATGAGATCTTTATCTTTTTACGCCGCTGGCTGAAATCAACGGTATTACAATGTAATCGATTAATATCCCTTCAAAGGAATATAATTAATGCTATTATAATACATCCTTAATTCGAATTTAATAGCATTGGATTCGATGTCAACATAGTCAGTGTATTTATTTCACTGTCAAAAACAGAAAAATTTCTTTTTCGTATTAAAAACAATTTCTGCGTTAATTTGTTGCGGATCTGAATGTTGTCCGGCTACGGAACTGTTAATGTACTGAATTGCTATATCAATTTCACTAATTTAAAAATGAAATTTTATAAAGCTGATTCTATGATTTTCTTAAGGAGTAAGAATTAAAGAATTGGATCGAAGAAACTAGCCTACAATTAATAATTTAGAAATATCGGAATTTTCCCGTCGCTTATAGCTAAGGGTTTGTGATCTTGCCAAACTTCAGATATAACATCCTGGTAGAAGTGTCTTACGTTTCAGTTCATTCTCCTCCACCTATGTAAGAAGCAGCTATTTATGATATCTATCTATATCTATAGTTCACCCTGCAAGCCACCGCAATGGTGTGTGGCAGGGGGTGCAATAGCAGCAAGGTGATAGGAGACAAAACAGCTTGGTTCTCACCAGGGCCGGATTAAGCGGCTCATGGGCCCCAAGCAAAACACAGGTTCTGGGCCCCGGCTCAAGATGGGGCCGGATTAATTAAGAGAACCTATAATACTTTAATAATAGTGACAAGAGTTTTTGGACAATATAGGTCTACCGGAAGTGGATGTTTATTGTTGTCGTTTTTCCGTTTTTTTTAGTCTCCTTTAAAAATCAAATTCTTTAAATAGTTGTTATTATAAAAGTTGTAGAGAATGTAATTTTCTACACGTTTTGTTTAAAACAATTTTTCGTCAAACCGATAGTTTAATAGATATTTTGTTTTTTCGTCGTTTTTTTCCAAATATCTCCTTTAAAACTCAATTTTCATAAATAGTTGTAATTATAAAAGTTGTAGAGAATAAAAGTCAATAGAAGTTTTATTCGGAACATTTTTTCATAAAGCCGATAGTTTAAGAGATATTTTGATTTTTCTTCTAAAT
This sequence comes from Uropetala carovei, assembly GCA_036926305.1. Lineage (NCBI taxonomy): Eukaryota > Metazoa > Arthropoda > Insecta > Odonata > Petaluridae > Uropetala > Uropetala carovei. The sequence continues at coordinate 31,653 of JAXCHB010000220.1, read as the reverse complement.
TACGTTAAATACGTCGCTAAGTGATACCATTGTTTCCGCTGCTATGATAATACTTTCTAATTGTTGATAGCGGTGCGTACGCCTCCAAGTGTGATATTAATTACTCATAGATACTTTGTTATCTATAGAAGCAGTTCACAATTTTCTTTACTTGTTTTTTACGTAATAAAGACTACTGAAAATATTTTTAAATGATTCTCCAGTGTAATCGCTGATAATTGTTTCTGAGAACTCTGACGTCGAGAGTAATCACATTCATTGCTCTGTTTGGAGAAAGTCATGTGTTGGTCCGTCAGCTTTTTATGAAAAGTTCAAAGAATGTAAATAAACATGAAATTGAGGAAGTGACGTTAACCAAAATACAAGTATTAAACGATTATTTATTTATTTATTTGTTCCAAAAACAGCACATTGGCCCAAATACATTGGAAACAATGAACAAACACAAAATAACAAAACAACAAAGAAGCAGGTTAACATAAAAAGCAAAGGCAATCAATTATTTAAAATAGAGCTAATTGTTTTCTGAAGTGATTACCTAAAAAGACGTCAACTTTGGAGTGATGATGCAATAGGTTGTTGTATGCTGCTGGAATACGGCAGAAAAGAGAGCGCTTAGAAATAGAGAGGCGATAATTGGGAATATGAAACAAATCTTGAAGACGGGTTGTGCGTGATGGAATACGTAGGGCAAAATAGGATGACATTTCAGGTGAGCGATAGAAACCGTTAATGATCGAATGTAGGCAGGCCAGATCGGAAAACTGTCGTCTATTAGAAAGAGTGGGTAAAGTTAATTTGTAGTTTGGATTCCGTGCATGGTGTCGAACTGTGGCTAGGAAAAACCTCTCTATTGACTCTGAACGTTTTATATTTGTAGGAGCGGCAGTACACCAAATGGGAGAGCAATAACTTGCCACAGGTAAAACACAACCACTAAAATATGAAACCATAGCAGCCGGGTCATTTATTTCATTAAGTCTATATAGTATTCTCAGAAGGGACATGGATTTAGATACGATTTTCTCAATATGCTTTAATAAAGACACTGGTTTATTTAAGGCAAAGCGAAGGTGTATACATAATGCATAAACGTTGATAACAAAGTTAACGATTGCAGGCATTAGCGCACAGAATTCTCTCAAGAGGGAGAGGCGGGGAGGTCCGAAATATTGACAAGCACAAAAGTTGTATACAAGTTATATCAATGTCGCGTATGGCATTGTTCATTATATTTAAGTTAAAAACAAATGGGGCAAACCGTCTCCTATTCCTCTCTGACGGCGCCCATGAACCCAGATTTAAAATAACGATGTATGTTCCCACAGTTTAGAAATATCACAATTTTCCAGGTAGAGAGGTCCGGACCCGGTGCCCCCTCCCCGTGTGTGCGTCACTTATTGAAGGTATTGTGATTCATATTCACAGGAAACTTTTTCCTGAGAGCGGGCCCCCCAATAAGCCCGGGCCCCAGTTATTTGCACCGACTACTGTCCACTCTTCCGGGTCCTGGGTAAGATATACGTACATATATTTCGTTCTCAAGTAAGAGCCGCAACCAATAAACCGAAAAATTAGAGGAGGAAGGGTCTTGGGAAATCCTCCTCGGACTTTCTTGCCTCGGGACTGCAAGGGAAGGGGGCGGGTGAGAAGACTCGAGTTGGGGAAGACCAAGGACAGCGTAAATATAAGACAAATAGAATAATAACCCGTCATATGACGGGTAACATTAAAGATTATAACATACTGGCTTCATTAATTAATTAATAACAAAACAATACAGGTTGCATAGCAACTCATGCTAGATTAAGCGTTCAAATCACAAAAAATACGCATTTTTACGTATTTTTTAAATTTTAAAAGGCAAGATACAATAAAAGACCGCTACAATAAAATAATTTAGAATTTCTTTCTTTTCGTTTTTCTTAGAAGTTTCTAAGTTAATATTTAGGTATTTTAATGATCAAAAAAAAATGTCTGCACGGTCAAATTCGTTTATTCCCGTGCTTTTAAATGGCAATACTAAAGGATATCTGGAGTCGAACCAAGGACACTTTATGTAAAAGTAATAACATTTTCTAGTAGATAATGTGATCATCTAAGAACACACCAAATTTCATATCTCTAGCTACTGCCAGTGCTGAGATATTGATAGATTCTAAGAGCGTTATACACAGAAAGAAGGAAAGACAGAATTGGAAAACTATATGAGGCATTGGAAGAGACCGGCACAGCGGTACATGGCCCCCCGTAAAATACTTCGCACCTACTCAGCCTAGTGATATCACCGACGCACTCTGGGCTGCCGCCGTCTTACGTGCGTAGCTGAAATAGCTTTAGAATACGGAAAAGCAACTGCTCCTGGCCGAGGCAGCAACCACTCAGGCAACCCGCGCCCATGGACATCATCGCCTCACCAGGACTTTTCCCGATGCCCTGGCTGCCCAATCCGTCCATGGTGGGCCCCTTCGTCATCTGGGCCCCACGCACTTGCGTGTTTTGCGTACCGCTTAATCCGGCCCTGGTTCTCACTAACAACCAAAATAGTTTATTACAAATTTAATTGTATGTGTAATTTATATTTTTAAAGTAAAGGATCTGTGAGTTATTTTTTAGGAAGTTTGATTTGCTGACGATGTTTATAGATTCTAGAAATGCCTTCTGAATGGGCAAAAATGCAGAGTAGGAAGAGATGGTCATCAAACGACGCGCGCACTCGATCGAGAAAGGATAAGGAATTCGAGAATTTGGACGATTTCTAAAACTCGAGCGCATCTCAGATTTAGGAATGATTCCATGTTGATAACCAGTATTTGAATAGGCAGTTATATTCGTGCGTTTGTATGTAATACGCAAATAATTTAATTATTTCCTCTAATGCCTTCGATTTAGAAAGAAATTAGTTGAACAAATTTTATGGCTAAGAAGGTTTAAGTTGATCTTTAAACTATTGTTTAACGACACACTATATACTTCGAGGATAAACCGCTGTTGGCCAGGTGTACGCATCTCGATTAAATCATTACTTTCGTATTTTAAATCGTTTTACGCATCGATAAAATCTTTCATTTGACTCTTCTGCCGATTCAATTGCTTGTAATGCCTTAAGGCTACGTACGCATCGGACATTCACTCACTGTATTGGATAGTGCGATTTAAAGTAAAATGATTACGTCGCACTTTACTTTCGTCTTAAGCACTCGTTTATCATTGCGCACTCCTAAATATCTTATACCCTACATTTCGTTTGACAGTTATACCTCTTAAATTTCACCTGGCCTCTCCAGTTTTCAAGAATACGATCATTCTAAATTCATATCGCCATAATGAGCACCACATAGTCGAAGAATCGGACGAAGTTTGGTAGTTCCGGTAAAAATAAATGGCCAGGTATCTTTGGCTTATTAGTCTCCGAACGTTTATTGCACATCATGATAATCTTCTAAGACAGTGGTGTCCAACCTTTTCTACATGGCGGGCCACGTAAGTGGTTGCGAATCCTTCGGCCAATTCTGAGCTGGATTATATTTTAAATCGGAAGTTACCTATATATTCTGAGGTGCCATTTAAGTGAAATCAAGTCTAAATGAGGTTTTTATTGTAGACATTCCAATATGAAAATCTTTATTACCAAAATTTTCATAAAAATGCATTAATTTTTGTGTTAAAAATTTCCGATTGGTTTTACTTTCTCATATACGAAGTATATTGAGAAAGTGTTGTAATCGCGCAAAAATTCGACCTCGAGATTTTTACGGAAATATACGTTGTAGGTGTAGCTGAGTCCGAAAAAGTGGTTTTTGCAATGCCGTCTGTCTGTCTGTTTGTTACTGGCTCTGCAGCCTAGCAAAATAATTAAGAGTAGTTTATTCTACGCGTTTTTATCATCAATTCGATTTTCTCAAAAACGGCTCCAACGATTTTGATCAAATTTCATACAGTTCCTTAAGTTTATGTCTTCAATAATACTACATAGTTCATATTTCTCAAAAAATGAATATAAGGCTATTTTTTCTAGGCAACTTTAACAATAATTCGATTTTCTCAAAAGCGGCTTTATAGATTTTGATCAAATTTCGTACAGTTACTTGAATTTACGTCTTCAATAATACTGTATAGCTCATATTTATCAAAAAATGTATATAAGACTAGCTTATTCTAGGCAACTTTAACAATAATTCGATTTTCTCAAAAATGGCTTCAACGATTTTGATCAAATTTCGCACAGTCGCTTGAGTTTACGTCTTCAATAATACTGTATAGTTCATATTTCTAAAAAAGATGAATATAAGGCCAGTTTATTCTAGGCAACTTTAACAATAATTCGATTTTCTCAGAAAAGGCTGCAACGATTTTGATCAAATTTCGTACTGTTACATGAGTATACGTCTTCAATAATACTACATATTTCATTTTCCCAACGAATGAATATAAGGCTAGTTTATTCTTGGGCAACTTTAACAAAAATTGGATTTTCTAAAAACAGGCTCATACGATTTTCCTTTTCTAAAGATAACTAAACGACGCATTAATACGTATATGAGAAAGTTTGTACAATGTATGTTGTACCGATTTTTAAATTATGCGCGATCGGCTTCACATACTGATCCTCCGAAATATCTACACCATTTTCTAGCTACGAATATCCCGACTTTCTATTCATATGGTTTAAAAATGCAAATCTGTCAATTGTTTTTATCAGCTGATAAATTTTATTAATTAAATAGATCGAAATATGATGATATTAAGCGGCATCTATACTGTGTAACAAATTAGTAACTAAAAGTATTTCTCCAGTTCCACAAGAAAGAGCAAGTAAATTTCCTGCATGGAAGTTTCTCAAAGAAGACGCCTCTCAAAAAATGTGCAACTGCCTTATAGCAGTATTTATACATAAACATTCAGATTATTAACCCCCAAAAAGCAGAAGATACAATACCTACACGAAAAAGAAATTTTCTATTAGTAATTGTATGTCGTAAAATAATAACGATCACGGTGCTTCTAAAATGTATTATTTTCTCAGGAGAGGAAATACTATAAATTTCGACGAATAACTATGATCCATATGTTTTATTGATTACAACATGCAAATAATTTTAAATATGGAATTCCGAAAAGTGACTGTCAATTTAGTAAATTAAAAATCCCTGACATCAAATCTCGGAAAAACAGTAGTATCTGCCAATTTACCTTTCCGATATGTTCAACCATTGCGTTCCCGTGGGTGCGACCCAATGTTGCGATTGCTTAATGGAGTCAGATGTGATGAGCTTTTCGAAATGTCTAGGTTTATACCTAATTCTTCTACGCTTCATATAATTACAACCCAAGTCTTTCGAGAACTCTGTTAAGCTATCTCATTATCACCTTCAACAAAACGAGCGTCTCCTCGTTTTAAGTCCCTCGATAAACCAAAGGGCTCTCGGACCGCTCATCGGGAGGTATTAAAGGATCGATGGACGATTTAGCGATTTATTTCTCCAAGTAGCTCAGAATTGTGATAGCAGATTTTCGAAATGTTAGCGTTATCCTACAAATCAACTATAAAGACTTTTAATGGCGCATCAAATACGCCTCTGTCATTACTTCGTCAAAAGATAATCGGTGAGTTCTCTCAGAATGTTACTTTCAGTTGATTATATTATCGACGGAGAAGGGTTTTAAGTTATAGCAGTGTTCTCGCCTCAAGAGCAGCCAAGTTATTCCCATCATCGAAGCAGTCTGCTGAAAGATAATTTTTCATTTGTTAGGGTTCTCTATCTCGCCGAGGAATTTATTGCAGAAAATGCGAATCAGTTGAGGACATTCTTTTACAGTTTCGTGGCAAAATATATTTTTACGTCGAATTCAAATTTGAACATTTATGACAAAATATTCGAGTAAAAATTTCACATTTTTATATAACGGTTAATAACTTAAATGTACTCTCAGTTTACGAAGTTTCATTTCTTTTCATCAAGCCGTCTCCATTCGAAAATCGGAACTAATCCGCTACGTTCGCCCTCTCGGTTTCTTAGTCCGTCCGCAAAATGGCCTTCGTCAGAGTCAAGTTGGCGTTTCCGCAGAAAGGGCTTCGGCCACCGCAATAATATCTCAGTCTCATTGGAAGAGTGCATTCTTGTTGCAAGAGGGCACCACAAAGGGTAAGGAAAACTATTTTTCATTAGGTACATACAACTAATCTAGTCTAGTCTATCGGTCGAGGAGGTCGATAAATGAGCGTTCGAACCTAAAATTGCTATGCTACTTAGCGCAATACCATTTTCGAGGTTGTACTAAGTTACGCCTGCCATTGTTTTCCATTGAAGTCGTTTTAAAGGCAGAGCTGTAATGTTATCGCTCCGGTTTCTTGTTTAGCCCTCATCTGTCAGCGAATGATCCACCTTCATTTTAGCATTGCGCGCTTGGAGTTCCGCTTGGCGGACGCATTTTCTGGGTTCGTCAAACCTGGAGCTGTTCCGCGTTTTAGGCCTAGCCGACGATATCGAACAGTCAAATGCGTTTCTGAAATCGTTCATCTTGCATTCTGCGATGGTTTCAGCTAGACGTCTCTCTCGTTCTATAAGACTCACAAATTTTTTGGACTTGACACCTTGTTTTAGTTCGCCGAAAACGCAGGAATTACGAGCGCATAGAAATTCTTCCTATGATCTACCGAATATATGGAGCGGTGAGTCTACACGCTGAATGCGTCAAAGCGTTCGATTGACGTGGACTATTTTTGTCTTCCTTTCGAACGACTTCTTGGATTCTACGCAATGAGTCGAAGTATATAAAGCCCATTGTTGCCGCCTTTTTGCCTCAGGCACGGTATTGAATCTAAAGCATTGCGTTTCTCATGGAAGGGAATACACTATCACCTGGTTCGCCTTCACCAATGGCAAAGACTCAGCAATTTGCTTTCATGACTTGGAATATTTAGTTCTTTATCTTTGGAGGCATAAGAGTTTAAATTTATCCCAAAAACATATCAAGAATTTTTGAAGAATAATTTTCTCACAAAGGCTGCGGTGTGGCAGCGAGAGTGGGCAGGCAACGTGAATGCATGATTTGGGGAAATCGTCTTAATCCTTAATCGGAGCCAAATTAGATGTGTGTATTGTATTGAGGATTAAATCGCACCATTAGAGCGAAAGTATATTTACACGCGCGTTGAACATCAAACCGAAATTCATCTTCTCACTCTTTTTAGAGTTTACGAGTAATTTGGAGAATTAATGCCGACTTAAGATATTCATGCAATAAAATATTTCACCGTCAACAAAGATATGGACATTATAACAGGCAAAGTCTCACATAACCAGCAATCTAATATTCATCTGTACGAGATAATGCTCTTCCAATGGACTTATTATATCCCATTCACTTCTTCAGGGAATCATCGGTGCATTCGAAGGCGTCTCCGATATTCCACGAAGAGGCCTTTCATCTCGCAGCCTATCGAGCGAAGATAGAGGTGAACATGTGATACCGCCTAGCGTGCTTCTGAGCGGTTCTAGGTGAATTCGTCGAACGATCAATTCATCGAAAGGTAAGTTTGTCGAAAATCATTTGTAATTTCTTTAAAGAAGAAATGTTATTGAAAATGATTTGCATTCAGACTGATTAATACTATCGAGTTTTAATGTAAGGAAAAAGCTTGAGATTTATGCTGAAGTTTCGGATTACTTATTGTTAGTTTTGAACGTCAGTTGGAGTCATTACGTGGTAATGTTAGTAACATTTCTGAAAATGATATTATCAAATGGCGAATGGTAATATTCATATTTATATTATTCATTCACAGGAGTTTCAAGGGAAACAAAATCCTTGCAATGCATTCGATACATTTATGGAGAATAAAAATACACAATAACTAAGTAATTATTCGCTTTTAATAATTTGATATTAATTGTTTTTATACACTCGCAAAATGGTTTTAAGAGAAATAAGTTTCTTTAAAGAAACCCATAACACTGTTACATGTCTGTTTTAACCGATTAGGGATTGAATTAAATGGCGGAAAATGGCCAATTTTTTATCTTTTTGAGAAATTTTGCCTTGGTTACGATGAGGGACCACAGTAATATTTAAAAAGATATCTGCACGCTTATATTTTCGTTATCCCTGTATTTGTATTATTCTGAGTTTGGTTTTAGAAAGCTTAGCTGAAGAAATTATGTACAGCAGAAATGTTCAGAATATATTTCCCGTGTCACCATTTAAAACTATTATAAGTTTTAATGTTTTCATTTGATAAACTTATTTTCGACTAACTCGTCATTTTCGACAAATTTGCCATTCGATGAATTGATCGTTCCACGAATTTGCTTTCGACGATTTTGTCTGTTCCCTTCAGAGCGAGCGCCGCGGCGTTTCCCCGAACTGTCTACCCTACCGATTCGATTTCGGCGAAATTTCCTTTCTTCCCTTTGACGCTTTCATTAAGAGATTCAACCTTTGCCAACTGCTATTTCACGTGCCTACTTTGACCGCGCCGTGGATTTCGATCCATGGTCCTCCAAATTTGTTCTTCCGAGGTGTTTAGAGCACCACTCTCAGCGCACATTTTCTCTCGCTTTCGCATTGAAGGACTCCATCGGGGATCTATCTACATAGTATATAGACCCTTTTTCGGCTTAAAACGCGAATGCCCCCACCGGAGGCACGCTATTCTCTCTCCCTCATCTCTCTCGGTCTGCTATATAGTATCTCCCCTCGAGACGACCCTTTTAACGCTTGGTGTTCAGTCCTTTCGAAGTTCTGGCCTCGCGACCCCCACTCCGTCTACATGGCGGCGGAAGAATGACGGGCCACGGCCGTACAAAGAGAAAGTGATTTGAATCCGTCAGAAACGATATGTTTCGAGAGCTGACACTTTAGTTTCTCGGCAATTTAAATTAAAAAAGAATTTGAATAAACCGCAACTCATGTCAGATGTTGATAAAATGTGAAAACATCTATGATACATATCTTGTGGATGCGTAGATTACGCAGGATAACGTAAATGAAGACCGAGTGTCATTTGTTGAAAGAAAGAGTGCCTGGGCGGAGCAAGAAGCGGTAGCTTTCTTTATTTTATGGAAACGCGTTTTCGGGCGAATCTTATTATTTTTTCCATTAAAAACCTTTTTGAACAGGTACTTGAAGAAATTAGTTCATTCACTTAAAGATTACTTTCATGGACATTTCACGAATTAAGTAAAACTTACACAGGTTCATTTTGATATTTTTTTCCGTTTTTAGAACTTAGCCGTTTTCTTGTAAAATCAGGATGCCAAAATTTTCCTTTTCTTTTACGATTGTCCTCAAATGGCATTAACGTATGATAACATCTCACCGCGGAGTAACAACAGCTTCACTTAACGGAACGGTTGCATATTTTACAGAATTTTCTTCAACGCTGGGGTCCACGGCAGTCGTCCAAAGTGTCATTGAAAATAGTCAGTACAGTAGAGACTCGATAATCCGAGTTTCGCCCAATCCGAGATCGCGTTCTCATAAAATCTTCGGTGACGTCACGTCTATCGGCGACCAAGGTAATAAAATTGAATAGCGTTTAAATAGGCGTACGTATAAATGAAATTACTTACGCGTATATTTCTTGGAATTCTTCGTCTTCTGTAAATATATACACCCTGTATCTCCGTTCGTCGTAGAGATACATATACGTAGACGCAAACTTGTTGCAGTGAATTTGCTATCGATACTCGCAATTTACGTGGTCTGTTCAGAAATCCTCTTGTTAGGCGCTCACTCCTTCTTTTAACCGACATTCCGAAAAAGGGTGCCCGGGGTGCACGTGTAAATACGATATATATAAAATACTATATCTGATCAGTACGTACGTGTAATCCGAGTTTTCATTAATCCGAATTGGCTCTGGCCCCGTTTACTTCGGGTTATCGAGACTCTAGTGTATTCATGGTAAACATCAGGAGTTTTCATGAGGCCGCATTAACAGCTGCGGGTGCTTGGGCATTAGGGTTCACATCGGAAGTTACTTGAGAGAATCGGATGCATCATATTCGTGAAAATCAGTAATTAATAATATTTTAGCTTTGTGACTTCACTAGGAAAGGTATTACGGCCATAATTTCAACAAAATTATGAAAATATTTGCGTTACGTTTCACAGTTGGTTTTCATAAAAAATTCTCGTGTGCTTGATGTGGCCCGAGGGCTGTAGTATCTCCATATCTAATTTAGACAATAATCGCTAGAGTTGTGTATTTATTGAATACTAGCATAAGTGCCCGTTGAATTTCAACGGGTTTAATGAATCTAAATTTTCATCAATGCAACATGTATAAATCGCAAGAATAAAATTGTGCACTCTTTTAACCATGGAATACTTCTATATTATAAGTCTGTTTTAATTAATTAACTAAAATCTCTCAGAAATTCCTTGAGTAAAATAGTACCTTTCTTTCTACTAAAATAGCCATTGTTATTAGTTTTAAATTGATTATGGCATTAGTATATCAATTTCATTAAATAAGCAGAATTCCGGTTCCAAAAATTGGTTCAATCTTCAATTGCCTCTGATAATACTTTAAATAGATTTTGGAATATAATGAACCACAATATCGTTTATTGTCTGCTCAGCACTCTTGCCTTCTCATTTTCCGAAACAACCACTTTCACCAGTTTTAAATGGATTTCAAACGTGGAAGAGAACTTGATTCAATTTAGTTAAGATAACCACATAACAAACTTCTTATTCAAAAGAAAATCCTTTTATAATATGCAATGTTAACCTAGAATTCATTCATTCTGAAAAGTGAATAAAAGTACCATGTACATATATTTCTTTCAACTAAAATAGCCACTCTTAACAGGTTTTAATGGATTAATGCATTAGCATTTCAATTTCATGAAATAATTAGAATTCCGGTAACAAAAAAATTTGTTCAATCTTCAATTGCCTCTGATAATACTTTAAATAGATTTTGGAATAAAATGTACCTTAATATCGTTTAGCGTCCGCTCACTACTCTGGACTTCTCAGTTTCCGAAACAACAACATTCAATAGTTTTAAATTGAGTTTTGCTTTGAAATAAATGTACTTGAGTCAATTCAGTACAACTTCCACTTTACATACTGTAAATTCCGAATTAAATCCTTTTATAATAGGCAATGCTAGCCTAAAATTAATTCATTCTGTAGAGTCAATAAATAAAGTTCTTTCTTTAAACTATAATAGTCACTGTTATTAGATTTAAACGGATTATAAGCCTTAGAACTAACTCTGTATTAAATCCACTTCTCCACTTTTAATTTACTTCCCGTTTTATGTATTGGTGTAACGTGGGCTGTATTCCATATAAAAGGAACTACACCCTCATCTAAAGATTTTCTGAATAGAAGCTTAAGGTACGGAGCTAATTCGTTTGCTAACGAGTTTATAATGAATGCAGGTATGGCTTCAGGCCCTGGCGAGTTTCTTTTGCGGACCTGACTTAGTAATTTAACTATACCGCTTTCGGATATTTCTATGTCGCTCATATTTGAGTCTATACGAGTAGGGAAATTGTGAAGCAATTTTCGAAGAACCGATTTAACATATTAACCTTAGTAAATGAATCGTGTACACTTCACCGTTGTCTATACGTAGAAGAGGTACTGTGGACTGACCTCCTCGAATTTCTCGCACGTACGACCAAAATTCTTTCGAGTCGTTTTTGAGTGAATCGGAGAGTGTCGTGGATCGGTAGGCGTGAAATTCCTTACGCGCTTCGTCTCTTGCAGATTTACGACTATTTCTGTATATTAAATACTCGTTCGCGTGATCCCTGGCAACTTGTTTAAGGTGCTTTATGCGCGCGTGATGCCGTCTTTGTTTCTTGAGCAAGGCACGGAGTTTCGGTTTCACCCACCGCGGGTCCTTGCGATCACGAGTTGCTTTAGTTGGGACAAACGTTTTCAGCCCTTCTCGAATGATTCGCAAAATTTCCGTCCATGAGTCATCTACGCTGTTACTATTCGTAAAATTGATAAACTCATTAAAAGATCCACTGTTGTTTCTTCGAAAATTTCCTGTTAACAGTTTTAAATGTCCTTTTAATTTTAATTGAATTTTAATTTATATTCGTTTCCAAACTTTGGCCATTATTACGAAATCAATTCGAGGAGTAACAATATACATTCGTAAGCACGTATGGTTTACAAAGAATTTAATTTAAGAATGCTTTTTATTTCCAATTTTTCTAAATGACACTCTTGATACTTAAAATTTTTTATATTTACGTTAATATACTTATTTTCCACAAAACACGCGAATCTCTCCCCTTCCTTCCTCTCTCTTTCGTATTGAAGCACTCAAGGCACGCTTATTCCCAGAAGGAAGTATACAATAATAGTAGTTTGAGGTGTAACAGTGGTAATGGTCGACATAGCAACATCACGTTAAAATGGCGAGATTTCCACAAAATATGCAAATTAAACGTTTAACATGGAATATTTCGAACTGTGGGCGAAAAAAGACGAACGGAATAAGAAACTTTATAAATTTTTCTTCAAAGTGGTTCAAATCCGAAGGTCGTCTGTTGATTTCTTATAATTTTAATTTCCAAATGAATAAAAGCCTGCACGTCGAAAAATCGCGTTTTACATGTTAAGTAATGGGAAATGGAAATGCCTCTCTTGGAGACGAACCAAGGAATTTTTGCGCCATTTAAATTCGTCTTTCTCTGAATAAGTGTTAATCAAGCATCCCTACCAAATTTCGAGTTTCTATCTGTATTATTTGTGGAGTTATTAGCGTTTGCCTAGCGTGACCAACCAACCAACCCAACCCAACCAACGGACGACGGCTATTATTATATAAAATTACATATCTCTATCAAAAATCGTGCATGCAAATATGCATAGATTTGAAATACCAATATTTACTTGCTGTACCCGCGTAATGTTTGTGCGGTTTTTTTCAATTAATTTATAAAACTTAAGAAGTGTGTGAAATAAGTTGATCTTTATAATTCAAATTAAACTCTAATAATGCATTTCCTAGTATAGGATTTTAATGCATATGGCTTCCAATATAAGGTTCGCGGGTTCGAATTTATTATACGAAGTCGGTAAGAAATCTACATTTTAAAAGTCATATTAGAAAGGAAATTAATGCTACACAGTAATTGTTCGCGAACTTTTATGGTTTTATTTTCTTTGGTTCTTTTTATAGAAGTATATGGCCTTTCTTTTTTGCTTAAAAATCAAGGTAACCGTTTCTTTAGATTATCATTGAAGAGAAGATAACCATGTAATGTGTTAAAAAATAACGTACTCCCCTATTCTCATCTAATTTTATTTTATGCGCGAGCCTATTTGCGTTAATGAGCATTATATATGTACTAGTGGAAACCAGCCATAAATGACGGGAAGACAATTCGTCTTGTTCGGATGAAAAAATCACTTTAACAGCTCTTTAATTACCACATTCTTGGTTAATGTTTTTCCATTCATCGAAATCTTTCCTTGTTAATTGGTGTCTTGTACAAAGACTTTCACATTTTTATAATTTCTTGCTCTTGTGAGATCCACGTAAAGTTTACCATGTCCAAATACAGACTAAGACAAGTAAACACCAACATGATCAAATGTTTGGCCCTGAACTTTATTAATTGTCATTGCAAAAGCTAAAATGACTGGAAATTGGCGTCTTCGCATGGTGAAAGGTAAACTACTGGCACTTGCTATCAAATTAATGCGTGGAATAAACACTTGTTCTCCTTTGTTACTTCCCGTAATAATTTCTGCGTCGATAAAGTTATTTTGCAGTTTTTTTTACAACCAATCGGGTGCCATTAAGAAGTCCTTTATTTGAATCTAAATTCCTAAGTAACATGATGAATACTCCAACTTTGAGACGAAGATGATGTTGTGGCATACCCGATGGACATTGCGAAATTAATTTAGTATTAGAATACAACAATATTTAATATTTAATTGTAAACTTTATTTTGTTGTTTCTATGGAACGGAATGTTAACAAAAAATTTAAATCAGTCAATCAATCACAAAGGAAATTAGATAATATTATGGATCTAGTACTTACAACAATGTAAGATTCCAGCATTCAAATGATGAAATTAAGATTCAACTGCTTTGATAAAGTTGTTAGAAACGCTTCCCATACGTAATTAACAGAATAATTAACCGTAAATATTTATGTTACTATGTGTAATGTTCGACTTTGCTACAGCAATAAATTCGATTCTAAACAAATGTGCGAAGCGAATAACGTTATTCTTTCACCTATTTGAATGTTTAATTGACACTAATTGAATCGGAGGCAACAATGGTGGTCGCCTTGACAACGCTCGTAATGAGTACGAAATATCCGCACAATTTCAAAAACAATTGCTTATTTTTGAAAATTTTGACAGTAAAACATGTCAACACTGCAATAATAAGATAGGATAATACTTTAAGCGTCGAATAAAGTAAAAACGAAGAAATCGGTCCTTATTAAGATATTTTGATGAATGAAGGAATAAAACCTTGTTCTCTGAAAAATCGAAAATTTCGTGTAAACTTATGAGAAAATGTAATCGTCTTCTGGAGTCGAACCCAGTACTTTTTCAGGGATATTTGATTTTTCTAGGCACCATCTTATGGGGGTTTAACGGTTTTGAAAGTTTCAGCTCTTATTTCCATCGTGCAATGTCCAAAAGTAGTGCGACAGAGAGACAAAATAATTGGCTTAATTCGTTGGATATTCTACCATATTTAAGGAATTTATGATTCCGAGTTTCAGCGATTCCACCGAATTGCCAAAATTCAAATGCCACTTTGCTAAAATAATATCAGTAGCACTTTTGCTACCCAATGACAACCTATAATGTTACTTTAGTGATGAGTTCTGCATCGTCTCATTTTCCGTGTTTCACCAAGGACTATTCGTGGCGGAAGCAGACCATTGCCACTCGGCCATTCATTCACAGCTCTGATGCAAAAAAATACTCGACTGTTAGCGGAAACTAAAAGGGAACGCGATTCCGACTTGCGACTTTTTATCGATGGATGCGTTAATAGCGTCCATTCAAGTTTCATGCGAGATCTGTTGGATATCCACGGATAAATATATACGGAATAACAGCTTTGGATTTTAATTTATGCTTATAAATTCCTCCTGAGTAAGATTTTGGGCTGTCTGGTGTAACATAAGTTTCTGTCCAGCGAGAACGACAAGTCACACAGGTATTGAAAATGGCGACACCTCGTACGTTAAGATGGAATTTTGAAAGCTCGATCAGAAAAAGTTTCCAATGAAATTCGTAGTTCGTATTCGGATAATTTAATCCTCATCCTCTGCCGACAAGTATTGCAATCCATCTCCCTCTGCATCACTTTGACCTCCCATCCTTTCCCTCTTGGTTGCGTCCACCTGTTCCTGGCAAGAGCGACTCCCTCATGCCATCCCTCCAACTGGCGGTAGGGGGAGAGAATGAGGAGAGCGGGGAGTTAGAGAGAGTGAAAAATGGAGAGGGTTTTGCAGAGAGATAGCAGGAATCGACGAACTGTTAGGTTCATGCGTCGCATATGGTTGCATAAATCCAGGAACATTTGCAGTTATTTTTAGATGTGGCCAGCACATATAAATTTCCCCAGGAGGTAAAATTTCGGGATGTCCAGGAAGTGAACTGGCGACGGGGAACAAGGCTGGGAGAACATGTTGCTGCTCCCAATTATTTTCTACGGAGAGGAAATATTTCCAGTCAGTCTTTCAAAATAAAATATGCATTTTTCAAAGGAAGAATTTCAAGTTCAGCATATATAATGGCGAATTTGTATATAAATAAACACGCACGCACGCACACACACACATACACGACCGTACATACATACATACATACATATATATGTGTGTGTGCGTGCGCATACACACTATGCGCTTGTGCGCTCATACGTACATAAATATACAGTGAAGCTTCAATTTATAGCTCCAGTATACATCGTTTTACTTGCAGTATCGTTCACTTTTTATAGTCTCTACAAATGTCCCTTATAAACAATGTTAAATTATATCGCATTCGTCGTTCTTCGAAGCATCGTTATTCCGCGTCAATCGTTTGGTCTTTTTCCTTCGATTGATTTTTAGCGCTTTAAAAAAATGCGTTTATTGTTTCACTTTGGCGTCTAACTGTGTGACTGCCTGTTCTGCTTAAATTGAAATTTGTGACGAAACCATAATAAAAACTTGAAGGTAGATTTATGTATTGCTCTCATTTGTATTCTTTAAATTTGAGTTTAAAACATATGCAAGCTCGAGCCCGTTTAAAATGTCTCATTGTCAGATCCCCCTGAAGAAGTCTCCGGCAAAGGAGAGGAAACGTTGGCGGTTAACGCAAAAACTTTACGCGGGATAACCCGAAAAAACCTAATTTCAGCATGTCTCACGTCAGAAAGTACATAAGACTAAAAGCTGATAAACTGAGCGTAAATTTCCATAATAATGCCGCTTATTCTGCAAAGGTTGAGAAAATCCAAAGATTTATTTTGAAAGTAGAATTTTTTTTATGCTTTTCAACTAAAACAATAGTCATAGCAACTGAAGTAAACGAGGTCTACTACAGATACGCAGATATGATTAATTTCTTTCTTGTGCACACAGGACGTTATAAAGGAAAGGAAATGGATTATCTACACCGAATTAATGAACTTAATATGTTAATTTTCCTTTCGTGCGCACAAAGCGCGTTGTAAGTGAAAAAGAATGGAAATTTTACGATGAATAAATGAGCTTTAATGTAAATATTCCGTTAAAATTGCTCAAGTGAGGTATGTTTGCAATAATTATCTATTGTTTTAATTATATCGCCGAAGGTATAAAAGATTGAAAGTTAAATGTCTGTGAGTGTACGTTTCCCATGAATCCCATGAGGAATCCACAAAATTTCGAAACAAATATCGTATTTCTGAAAACTTCGACCTTGTAACATGTATACTTCGCAGGATGTATAGAGGATATATAGAGTTTTATTCGTCGAATATAGCAAAATCGAAAAATAATCGGTCCATATTTACATATTTTTATGCTTGAAGGAAGAATACCTTGCAAGTCAAGAAATGGATTCATACGTGTTATCTTATGGAAAAATGTTAATCCCCTATATTGGCAGCACTGATTAATCCCGGTTGACCAAACCTTGACCATTCACTAAGTTAGGATGTAGGGAATAAACATACCAAATTTGGTTATTCTAGCTTTTACCGTTTGGGAGGAGTTCCATGAACAACCACACAAACACACGCTTCAAAATATATTATAGATAGGAACAGTGATTAAATTTAAGTTTATGATATTTTTTGTTGATCCGAGATTAATCCTGTTTCCGAATAAATGATAAAATTTTATTGTATAAAATTGTCAATTTCCTGATAATATCGTTTCAAAGGAAAAAAGCTCCGGCCCTTATTGGCCTCTGCGTGCACATAAAAGGCATTTAAATTCATACCAACTCATGCGGTGTTAACGCGAAAAGTGGACATTGCAATTAAATTTCTCTCCTTCTTTAAAAATGGCTCTTTTTTAGAATGAAAAAGCAAATTTTATCCTGAATCAAAACAGGTATAAGTCCTTTTAAGATTAAAAGTGAATTATTTCATTTTCCATGAATTAATTTTAACTACAGAATTCGTACCTAAAGTAGAACTATTGATAAGCCGCAATAAAAAATAACTCATTCCTTTGTTATTCAGTTTAGGAAAATAAATCTCTCTGGAATCGAGCTGCTATGCCGAAATTTTGGATTTTTCTGTGCCTCAATGGAGAAAATCGATTAAAACAAAAGAAAACCACGACATGTCGCTGAGAAATTCAAAATGGGGAAACCGACGTTAAGATTGCGAATTTGAGTGCTAGATCAGAAAATGCCTCTATTGATTAGAAGTTCGTATTAGGATGATTTGATCCTCGGCCATCCTCTTCCTCTGTCGAAAAGTATTGCAATCAATATTCCTCTTACCTCCCATTCGTTTCTATTGGTCATTAAAAGTATGCAATGTGGCTCTGTTAATCAACTTATGTTCTGTGTCTTTCATGAAATCAAAATATATATAACTGTTTTCCTGAAAGAGGAGTTATGATGCGCAGTCAATCTGAAGTTTCATCTACATCTACAGTTCACCCTGCAAGCCACCGCAGTGGTATGTGGCAGGTAGTGCAATAGCACCAAGGAAAAGCACTTAATAATGAGGATGTTTATAACCCTACGTCGGCTGATTTTTATCGTAACTTCTGTTCTGCTCAGCTATCGTTCTAGGGGAAAACGAACCTTTGTACCTCTCACTCCTACAGGCTATCTCTCTTATTTTACGAGGGTGGTCCATTCTACCAATATAAGTTGGCGCTCTTATTATTTCTTCGACGTCGCTGGAGAATATATGCGTTCTAAATCTTTCAAGAAGTTTTAACCTAGAGCGTGATCGGCGCTCAGTTAGTGTTTCCCATCCTAAGTCCTGTATCAAGTCTGTAACACTTTTATTTCTAACGTAACAAGTTTTGACGAATCTAGCGGCTTTTCGCTGCACTCTTTCTAACTCTGAGATTGATCCTTTCACGTACGGATCCCATATGCTCGACGCGTACTCTAATAGCGGTCTTACTAACGAGAAGTAACATGTCTCTTTGACTTTTTCCTCACTTTTACTACTATGCGTTTGATGAATCCTAGTTTCTGTTTAGCCTTCCCGCATATATTTCGTATGTGCATATCCCATGAGAGGTTGCTTGTAACGCCTAAGTATTTGACAGAATCGGCTAGTTTTAGCTGGACGCCTTCAACGGTGTAATTCGTCGTTTCGATGTTTTTGTTTCCCCAGAATCTCATAAAGGAACACTTTCCTAAGTTCAATTCTAACTGCCACTCTTTGCACCACTCGAGAATTGCATTTAAGATATCAGAAAGTAATCTTTGTTTATTAGGACTGTTAATGTCTCTGTAAACTACTGTGTCATCCGCGAATAACTTGATTTTACTTTTAATAACCTTATCTAATTCGTTTATATATAAAAGGAATAGTAGGGGGCCGACGACACTTCCCTGTGCAACGCCTGAGGCTACGCTGACTGAATATGATTTAACTACTATTTGTTCACGGTCATTAAGAAAGTCCCTGACCACTAGATTACCTTTCGATTTATTCCACAGTCATGTAATTTCTTCAATAACGTACTATGAGGAACTTTATCGAAAGCCTTCTTGAAGTCAAGGAAAACCGCGTCTAACTGAGTCTTACGATCTCCTGATCTTAGTATATCATGTACGAAGAGAGCGAGCTGTGTTTCACAAGATCTCGTCTTCCTGAAGCCGTGCTGATATTTACTTAGAAAGTTCTGGCTATATAAGAAGTCCATCACGGAACTAACGACAATGTGCTCGAGAACCTTGCAAGATAGGGAGGTAAGCGAAATTTGCCTGTAATTTTCTGTCTTATTTTTTACCACCTTTATGTAACGGCGTTATAAACGCTAATTTCCATTTCTTAGGTACAACGCCATGACTAAGTGACTTACTGAAAACTATTTCGAGATAAGGTGCTATTTCCAGTGCTAACTCTTTGAGTTCTCTAGCTGGTATCTCTTCTGGACCCGGAGACTTATTTGCCTTGATATTTTTACGCTGTTGAGCTATCCCTTTCGCTGATATGACTACATCGTTCATTTTTTCCTTGCCTGGTTCGGGCGCCACGACCTTCGCTCTCACGTCTTCGGTAGTAAATACGTTTGAGAAAATATGTTTAACAAATTTCCTTTATCTGTGCTATCGCAAACTACCTCTCCTTTGTCGTTTATTAACGGGGCTACGGTTGGGCGTCGATCTTGAACTTCCGTAACATTTGACCAAAAGATTTTGGGATTTTCATTTAGATGTCCGCAAAGAATCTATTTCTTGAAGTCCATTAATGCTTTGCGCATAACCTTTTTGGTCCTTGTCCGGCAATCTCTGTACTTATTTGAAATTGAAATTACTTCCTACTGTGACTTACAGTTATTGATGCGTTTAAATTTGGAGTGAAGCTTTCTTTGGTGTCTGAGGGCACACCTAACCTGCCGATTATACCACCTTGGTTCCCCATTATCGCTAATACGTATATTTACTTGGTATATACATATTAATACCCGTTCTAATTCCTGATAGGAATGCTTTCCAAGTTTTCTCAACGTTTTTCGTGCTTGTAGATTTGCTGAAATCGCCGTAATCCTTGAGTTTCTCTTTGAAATCCTCAAAGTTTCATTTTTGTACATGTACACTTTTTTGCGTAAATTCAAGGTGCTGGTAAAAGGAAACGACTGTGGTGAACTCGATTAAAAAAATAAATTATTTTAAAATTTACTGATCGTCATACTAAACTTAACATAGCATAAAATTTAGTATCGAGTAGAGCAACGTGAAATGATCGCCTCAAGTGCGACTAGCATCAAAATTCTATTGGAAACCCCTGGATTAGAAAATATATCCCTTTTAATAAACTCCTCTTTGCTTTATCCAAATTTTAAAAATGAAAATATTATGGAAAGATATTAGAAAATCTCGAGTTTTTCTAGTGTCACCGAATAAAATCTCTCTCTCACACGCAATATTTTACACTCTCTAATCCTACGCATTTCAGTATTCTTTTGTACTACATCTCCCTTCTGCCGCAATTGTAATATAAAAGTTTAGCATATTATTTGTTTTCAAAAATTCAATTTTTAGATTCTTTTGTGTGAAAATTTTCTAATTTATTTATCTTTACTTATACTTATTTATGCTTGGATTTTTCGCTCTACAAATTTTTTATGTAATGTGATCGTAAATTGAAAAAAAATTAATATTTTCAGAAAAGTGTAATAGGCAAATTATCGAGGAATATTTAATGCAGCGCCATTTTCTCGTTTGCAAATTGGAAAGAGTAACAGATGGAATATTTCTTATAAGATCGTACAATTAGAGGCTAGTCGATCTCTCGATTTGCAGCAAGAGATCGATGATAATTATTGTTTCAATATATATTCTCTTCCGACCACAGCCCGGCAATGCTAGGGTGGGGGGTGAAGCCAGGCCTTGCGCCCAGCCACCATCTTTCCAGTACACACTCGTCATCCTCGGAACATAAAATAGGCTATAGAATTAAGAAATATATAGGTGGATTTTTACTTAATAATCGTAGAAGCATACATTTTCTGATTTGCCTTCATTCTCCTTATATTTGACGTACATTAACAAAGCTGAGGATTTAATGCTAGGGAATGACACTATGGAAAAATAAGTGTATTACTAGCTTTTTCTTTTTTTGCTCCTTTATTGTGCTTATATACATAATTTCATGAAAACGTTTACAAAAATTTTTTTCAATATTTCAAAAACTGCATGAAATATCACTATATATATTTACCTTGTATACTGACTATAGTTTTACCTTGTAAACTAAGTTTTACTTTACAATTACCCTATAAACTAAGTGTTACTTCATATATACCTTTTATACTTAGTGTTAGCTTATATTTACCCTGAAATGATTTTTAATCTAAAAACATACAGTAATATTTATATAATTATTCTGAATGGTAAAACATTTATGTAAAATACAGAATAAGAACAAGTATGTATGGGGTTCATGTACTTACAAGTGCAAGGAAACACCTTCCTTTCGAGTTTTCTTCCTTCTATTGTACGTAAAATTACACCCGAACACCACGCAAGTATTAACCATGTCTCTATGATTTTTACTTGACGAGATATTCCGAAAGAACAGCGCTTATTACGGAAAAACTCTCGAACTTTGCGTTGCTGCCATAACCGGCTTAATAACCTGTGTACTGGTAAGATGGCGGCAACCCGCAATAGCCGGCGATTCGCCAATGCTGCAGAAGAGGGCGTTGCCTATCTAGTACTATATATCTGTGCTTCCGACAAAAGAAAAATATCATCCTTTCACTAATTATTATTCAGAAAAGTAACATCAACTACCATCACTACTGCTATTACACCAAGGATCTGCTGCCAGTTCTTACTCAAGGGCTATGAAAACCCTTGGAGGATCCATAGGAAACTTCTAAACGAATGTTACTGATAGTTATTGGGACTTGAGCACTTTTACCGAAACGTCTGTGCGCCAACGAGAGTTCTCTGGCACGGAAAATGTGAGAATTTATCCTCCGAGACTATTGGAAACGGGATAAGTGTTACAGAGTCAATTTAGTAAGGGAAAGTCACGTTCTTATGACCTAGTGTGTGAAAAAAGCTCCGAACAGAGAATTATTTGTACTATGAAGAAATTAATCCCAGTTGAGGGCAATCATTAAAACTGGAAGTTCTATTAATTAATTAATATTAACTATGGTATGGGACATCGGTGGATCCATGTCGGTGTATTTAAATTGACGCACAAGAGATATTTTGGACAAATTTCGTTTATTTGTCTGAAAATTAAAAATATAATGTAGACCAATTACCAATTCTTGGACACAATGCCCCAGGAAGTGTGATTAGTATGTGTTCCATGCTTCTTGCATATTTCGTTCTCTCGTTTGTCTCTATTTCAAAGTAGCTAAAACGCTCTCCAAACGAATCTTCAAGTGGAAAGCGAATTAAAACGATATCCCTCTCTCTTTCTCTCTCATACGAGTGATTCAAGCATAGAGCATTCCCCCGCCTATTTCCTCCTCCTCCCCTTTCCCCAAATTCCCTTTCCCTCCACCCTCCTCCTCCCACTCCCACCCAATTATTCCCTCCCATTTCCTCCTTTATTCTCCTTCCCCTTTTCCATCTGTTTCATGCCTCCTTTCCTGTCTCTCTCTCTCTTTCCATCCTTCCTCCAAAAAAACGCCGACATTCGCTTCCATTTTGCCGAGATGGAGCGATTTCCATTGTCTCCCCCAACTCGCCTCTCCCGGGATATAAACCAAAGGTTCGCTCGCTCCACGTTCTTCCTTTTCATTTATCTGGAGATGGTCGAGTTGGCGGCAACTTTCTACCCTTCCCTTATTCTTTATTTTATTTCTAACATATTGTTCCAACGACGGGTAATTTACGCAAATAAATACTAAATATGCAATTCAAACGATTTATATACTATCGTGTAAAGCGCTTGATAACCAACGTCCGCCATAGTCTTTCTAGAGATAGAAGTAATAAATTTAAATGTAAACACTTCCAGAATTTTGCAAGAATTTAGCACAAAAACTTGAGGGAGAATCTGACCTCTTGGCATATAAGGCACAAAATGTTCTCTTTCTCTCTGGAAATTCGATTCTCAGTCGACTTATTCAGAGTATCTCTACCCTCCAACCTTTGACACCGCACTCGGCTCCTTCCTTAAAGGGGGGGGGCAGGGGGCGTCCGGCGGCATTTGCGTCCATCAGCCGCAGCGGGAGTTGGCGGCGCTGCAGTCGGGCGAGAGTGCTTCTCGCGACGGACAATAGGGGGGCAGATGGAGTGGAGTGGAGAGAAGAAGAGTTCTTCATCTTTCTTCTTCTCCATCCGCTCTTCTCTCCCGCACCAGCCTTTATCTCGGAGAGCCGTGTTGCGCCGGCGAAATCCTTTCTCGTCGAAAAACCAGAAATTACCGCTTCGCCCCGTTCTCATTTTGAAAGCTTTACCCTGGAAGAATGCAAGTCCGGCTAACGCCACAAACGCCCGGTTGTGTTCGTAGCTGTCCCTCCGCGGATTCTTGCGTCGGTTTTCTCATTCGTGTAGCACTTATGTGGCCTAACAACTTCGGTTTGGCACCTTTATTTTCTTTTTATTGTAAACAGTTTCGAATACTTTATCAACGGCATAAAATTCAACGAGAGAGCTTAGACACTTTTTTTTATATAGGAATGGGAAAAAACAACGGTAAAATATTTCCCTGTGGCGCAGATTACGGATAAATATGACGAATAAATTTCCAGAAATAAACTTGATAATTATCACAAAACCAGATTCCATAAGAGAGACGAATCATAATCATCATTTGGCAGTTAGTTTTCATGTAATACATTTCAAATGGGAAAGTATGACCTGGAAAGAGAAAGAAAAAGGGAACGAATTGGAAGATTTATAAACCCCTTTCACTTAACAGATGAGAAACAAGATAGTTACAACATTAACGATTGTCCGTTACCGTGACCATTCGAAAGTAGCATCGAGAATTACAGTAGAATAGCGGAAAGAATCAGCAATTTCCAATAATTCGAGAACATTTACTCGGCTACATTTTCTCATTTAGAAACAGCTCAACATTACTACTCAACATGAATTTGAGAAGTCATCTCTCAAAAAGTCGTATACTTAAAAGATACGAGTACCTGCGGATCCAGTATTCAGGTTTAGATACCAGCGTCTAGCTTCGGAAGCTGGCCGCTGAGTGAGATGCAGAAATCACAACCAGCACAATAATAACCACATAAATAACTATTGCATATTAACTTGCACATTGACAGGGAGAAATATTAAGAATTAATAAATAATAATCTCTAAAGCACAGAATATTACTTAAGCATAAATCACAGGTAAACACTGAATACGGTTATTTCAGAGCTTAAATGCGGATATGGTTCACTTAACCTTTATTTTATGGATACAGGACTAAGCTGCATCATCCGGCAGCGTATTTATCTTCCCCATCCCACTCAACCGGCGTCACCTCCTCCTCTTCCCCCTCTTCTCCCCTCCTCTTCCACCTCCTTTGCCCTCCTCATCCCCCTCCTCATCCCCCTCCTCATCCCCCTCCTCATCCCCCTCCTCAGCCCCCTCCTCTTTTCCCTCCTCTTCCCCCTACTCTTTTCCCTCTTCCTTTTCTTCTTTCCTCCCCTCTTCCCCTCCTCTTTTCCCTCCTCTTCCCCCTCCTCTTCCCCCTCTTCACTCCCCTCTTCCCCCTCCACTTCCCCCTCCACTTCCCCCTCCACTTCCCCCTCCACTTCCCCTTCCTCTTCCCCATCCTCTTCCGCCTCCTCTTCCCCATCCTCTTCCCCCTCCACTTCCCCCTCCTCTTCCCTCTCTTCTTCCCTCCCCCCTTCTCTTCCCTCTTCCCACTCCACATCCCCCTCCTCTTCCCCCTCCTCTTCCCCTCCTCTTCCCCTCCTCTTCCTCCTCCACTTCCCCCTCCTCTTTTCCCTCCTCTCCCCCCTACTCTTTTCCCTCTTCCTTTTCTTCTTTCCTCCCCTCTTCCCCCTCCTCTTTTCCCTCCTCTTCCCCCTCCTCTTCCCCCTCTTCACTCCCCTCTTCCCCATCCACTTCCCCCTCCACTTCCCCCTCATCCACCCCCTACTCTTTCCCCTCCTCTTCCCCCTACTCTTCCACCTCCTCCTCCCACCCTCTTCCCCATCCTCTTCCCCCTCCACTTCCCCCTCCTCTTCCCTCTCTTCTTCCCTCCCCCTTCTCTTCCCTCTTCCCACTCCACATCCCCCTCCTCTTCCCCTCCTCTTCCCCTCCTCTTCCCCTCCTCTTCCCCTCCTCTTCCCCCTCCACTTCCCCCTCATCTTACCCCTCATCTTCCCCCTCCTATTTTCCCTTTTCTTCCCCCTACTCTTCCACCTCCTCCTCCCCCCTCTTCCCCCTCCTCTTCCCCCTCTTCCCTTTCTTCTTCCCTCCCCTCTTCACTCCCCTCTTCACTCCCCTCTTCCCCCTCTTCTTCCCCATCCTCTTCCCCCTCCTCTTCCTCCTCCACTTCCCCCTCATCCTCCCCTACTCTTTCCCCTCCTCTTCCCCCTACTCTTCCACCTCCTCCTCCCACCCTCTTCCCCCTCCACTTCCCCCTCCACTTCCCCCTACTCATCCCCCTCTTCTTCCCCCTCTTCTTCCCCCTCTTCTTCCCCCTCCTCTTCCCTCCCCTCTTTCCTTTCCTCCACATTTCTTCCCCCATCCTCTTTCATTACTTCGCCTGCGTTCTCCTTTCCACTTACAATCGAACTCGAAATTTCTCCTTCTGCACCCCTCTCCTCCCAACACCCACCTTTTTTTCCCTCCTTTCTCCGCTACCAACGTGAGTCACTCCGCCTTTTTTGTTTCTTCATTATTTGTAGACTATTATCTCCTCGTTAATGTTACTCCAGGTAAAATGTCTCTTGAAATTTGTCTTTCACCCACCAACGGCAGCCCTGCTTTATCTCTCCCTCCCCTCCCCTCCCTTTTATTCCCCCTCTTTCCTCTCCAACGTGCTCGTCTCTGTTCAATGCTTCATTCGACCGAATTCCTCTCGAGCGCGCTAACGTTGCTCGACCGCAGCTCTCCTCCGCGCCTCTCTGAATTCCACTCGTTTTCCGAAAAACCTCCTACCTACCTCTCTTTTTCCCTCCATCCAATCCACTTTTGCTGTTTTTTCCTCGGAACTTGGCTGCCCCACGCGACCACCCGCCGCTCCCTCAAGGGGGAGACCCTTTTCACGCAGTCCCCTCTCACCTATTTCGGTTTGCTTTCGGGTTTTCGGGAGGCGGGTCTGAATTCGGTCCCCGCGTGCCTTCCCCCTCCTCCCCCTGCCCCCTTCCCCATTCCCTTCCCTTCCTCTCCGCCCCGCCTCCTATATCCCCCTCACCCACTCTCTCTCTCTCTCCCCCTCTCTTCCTCATTTTCGTGTTTTCTCTCAGATCCTTTTTTTACTTCTTTTCTTCTTTTTGCATCGTGAAATCGACTCTTGCTGAAGCGCAAACCTTTTCGTTAACTTTTAAACCGGTCTTCTATAGTACCAAACATATTGCTAATGAGGCTAATAAATAATCTTATTTTAAGGATGCGTTATACCTATCATACGGCAGAATAAAACAAACTCTTTCGATGAAAGGCCTCCAGATAAATTCAAGTCGTAAAAAATTACGCAAACTCCAACTGTATTGCGCTTGATAAAAATCACAATGAATTTTCTTTACATCTAAACCTCCAATAAACTGGCGCTTTTATTTTAATAAAAATTACTGAATTTTCACTGTTGTTTAAATACACTAACGGCAGTTCCATATATACGGTGGATATCACAACTATAGATTGTATTCAATCCATAAATTACAATCGATAATTCATGTTTTAGATAAAAGAGTTTTACTATATCACTTATATGAACACGGCGTTAAATTCACGAAAAAAATAAAGTCTGCAAAGTCATAAATAGGTTTTTTCATTCTCCAGTATCAGATAAATTATCTCGATATATTTAAGCATTCGATTTTTCTTTATCTTTTTATCTCAAGCGACAACATTGTGAGATTCATAGTAAAATCTAAGAAATATTCGAACGTAACATGCTTAGTAAATTTCTCCAAGCACGTCTGCCTTAACTGCCTTAACTGAAATAGGGAACAACTATATTTTGCAAACAAACACTTTAATAAACAATAATGATCATTCATCGAGTCCTTTCAGATATAATTTTACTCTTATGTGGATCTAACGTATTTCGGTCTTCAAATAAAAGTTTCAGAACTAATTATTACCTCATTTACATAAATTGTGTATATGACATTAAATAATCCGCAGTTTAGGTGTCACTCTCTCGATCGAGTATTTTTCCTTGAAAAGCATTATACTAAAAATACATCTCTCGCCATAATATTTTCATCGTAATTTCTTCCTTGAAATGCCATCAGGATTTTTCTCTGCAAATGACTCCGTTTTACGGATTTTGGTAAAAGTGAATCTTTGCCACGCCCCTGCAAAATAGTCACGTCTGGGTTGCCACTGGTGAATGAATTCAATCGAAAACGTAGTTATCAGGAGTCCTGATCAATATGCTATGGAAATGTCTATATCGATTCTTATTACCCTTTGACGAAGTAGCCTTTAATGTTTCAAATAATTTAGTTTTTATCTTTTTCGCTTTCTCAGTTAATTTTATGATGTCAAAGGGAATTTGAGTGGCATTAAATGATGCAAATGGAATTGTTTTATTTAAAGACTGTCCACTTTGATACGGTATCTTTAGGCATCGCAGTTAAACCTATCGTTCGAGTGCTTAACGAAGCCCTGGAATTTGAAAAGTTTTATAGTAAACTAGCACAAGTTCACTGGATCCGCAAAATTACGTCAGTTACAATTGATTCCAACGCAGATGTAGGCGAGGAAATATTAAAATTGTCCTGACGTGTGTCATTATGTGATATTATCTATGTTGGCTGCGAATTCTTTAAATGAAAAATGCAATCCCTGTTGAAGTTGACGAACGAAACGCCGAGAGAAAATGCGACCGCGCATGCGCATCCGTTGTTTTCGTGCCTAAAGAGAGCGCGAGCTGCGAAATCCGCCGATAATTCCACGAGGTAATGCAATGACATATTCAGAGGGTGTGATGAAAGCGGCGCGAATAACGGGGATCTTTTGTTTTAATGACATTTTACATTAGCGCGGCTTGGTGCCATCCTATTTCGGAATCACGATCCGCTGCCAAAGGTCGAATTAAAACACGCTCCGCAAAAAAGGACACTCGCGAACTCGCCACCACGCGTTTGACCGCCGAAGCAAGGGATGGAAAATACAGAGATATCGAGGGTGAATATTTTTGCAAGTATATGGGATGCAAAAGGGAAAGAGGTAGGATGACAGAGATGGGCCTTGGGGAGGGCGGGGGGGTGAGGGAGGATGACAGAGGTGGGGGTAGGGGCCTTGGGGAGGGCGGGGGGGTGAGGGAGGGAGGGAGAGAGGATGATAGAGGTGGGGGTAGGGGCCTTGGGGAGGGGGGGGAGGGAGGATGATAGAGGTGGGGGTGAGCATGAGAGGATGGCAGAGGGGTGGAAAGAGGATGCTGCTTTAGTATGGTGAAGGCAAGGGGCCAGTAGGGTGGAGGGTAGTTTATTCAGAAGAGACATCGTTCATGTTTGTAAGGAAGTAGCGTAGTGGCAATGACCTTTAGAGATTGTTTTTTGTAGAAAATTAGATGTGTAATTCGATAATTATTTGGGAAAAATTTTAAGTTTTATTCTAATAACACGAGAGGAATGCCATATTCGAAAGACTAAACAAAGAGAGTATTTTTATTTAAAAGTTGTATGACCTAATATCAGTGGCGTAGCGGAATCATTCTGCCCCCACCCCTCACCCACCCCCACCCCCCTGCCACGGAAAAAGTAGGAATAATACACTTTAATCATACAATATAAATTAGGCGCTTCTCATATCCTTCAGTACATTATTACAAATTTAATAAATAAAACTTGGAAAATAAACAGTAAAGAATACGTTTCTCTATTCTACGAAAAATAAGTCTGCTGCCATTACAAAGTCCATCCTTAATACAAATATTTCTAAGTAATATAACTACTGCACCGATCTTTAGTTTCAGTTGTTGAGGAGGGAATCCAGTTGGAATTAAAGTTGCTAAATACTCAGGCTGGTATTGAATCATTGTATTGTCCGTACTGTCACTATCTGCAGAAGTCGCTACATCAAAACCGTCACAAATTATTTCAGGTGTAGGAATTTCTGTAATCATTCTAAACAAATGCTATTATGGTTAAATATTTACATTTTCATTATGTATCTTTCAAGATAACAAAAAAATTATTATTAGCAGGAAAAATAAAATTATATTACAATTTCATAACTCATAATAAGAATTTTTAAATATCTGTTTAGAGAGAGAGAAAGAGAGACACGCACAGGCAAGTCGCTGTCGTCTAAAGGGGACTTTAGTGCATGTGCACTGAAATTATCGAGGACAACAATACCCATAACCATGGAATCTTACAATTAGTATTGACATGTTAAAAAAATTACAAAATCTCCAGTATAAATTCCAAATATGAGAGAATACGCATGAGATTGAGAATTCGACGATAAGAATAAGAATCTTCATTCATATTGACGTGTTTTAGCGTAAATTTCGTATCGATAACTTAATTTTAAGATATTTTAAAAAGTAAAACAATGAAAGCCTTCAAACCAAGAATGTGATATTTACATTTTATCTTGTGGAAAACAACATTCATCCTATGAGGGTCAAATCCTTGACCTAATTCAAAATGTTTTTAGTTATAACGTAGAGATTCATTAAAACTGAAATCCTGAGAAATTTAAGACACCTCAGTAAATTTTTAACGGAGTTATTCGCAAAATTAGAGCGTTACGCAGCATGATGATGATGACCATAACGATTTTATAATATAGAGAGTTTTGCATGTAATTATTGGACATTATCTTATAAATATTTTAGTATGTGTGTGTGTGTGTGCATGTATGTTCTTTATACATTTTTACACCGTTGAAGCTATCGAATTCAAATGTTTCATGGGCCATAATATGCACCAAAGAAGAACTTGGTCTAGGTTTGCAGACCGTGGGGTCTCTTATACCCCATGGGATCAACAAAATATTATTTCCATAAGAATGCATGGGAAATGATGTGGAGAAATCCCAAAATGCCATGCAGCCCTTCACTGATGTGGATATAAATAACTAAATATTAATTTACGATATCAAAAAATGGATTATTTTACGCACGAAAGACTGCACATTTTAATTCTGTTCATGTTTTGTCGTATTACATGATAAATCGTTCAAAATTTTCCTTTAAGCGCAAAATTTATCGGTTTAGATGACCATTTTCCAGGCGGCAACAAAGCTAAATTTCTTAATTGTTGTCCTCTTCAAAGGGAGATGACCACGTAAAGATTAATGCAAGGAAAATCCACGCCGTGGCGCGCCGTAGAGGAAGTATAGCTAACGCCAAGATAAAGGATACAATGAGTTCATACCTAAATGTATTCTATGAGTACTTCTAAAGTAGGTCAAATAATATTTCAGGAATATTTGATCATTGTTATCTTTTACCATTAACATTGAAAGATTTATCGCAACATAAATCGATACAATCTACTTACATTTGTTCAGTAATTCCATTCCCTCCCTCCCTCCCTCTCACCTTCCATCCCCTCTCTCCCTCACCCATCCTCATTTTTCCCCCACCACCCACTCTCTGCGACTCCATCTTCTTTTCTTTAGGCTTAAACATGCCTTTTTACTTTCTCCATACGTAGTAATGGGAAAGTAATATGTTCACGAAAAAAATCGCCTTCGAGATTTCAACGGAAATACACGTTTTGAGGTCCATAGAACACGTTTAGACTATTTTCGGAATGATGTCTGTGTGTGCGTGTGTGTGTATGTTATTGTGGGCGCTCTAACTCAAAAAGTGCGTGCCATATCGTTACCAAACATCATATATAACACTTTAACATGAGCACAAAGAACTGATTAGTTTTTGGACAATAATGGGTAACCGGAAGTCGTGGTTTATTCGAAACCCGATTCGGTTTTTGCGATAATTCTTCGTTAAAACATCATTATTCTATATACAATTCTATACAAAAGTTATGAAGAATGTAATTTTCTACAACTTTCATTCGAAACAATTTACTATTGTAGTTATTGTTTAGGAGTTATTTATAAATAACCGATTTTCGGTTTTCTCCTTAAAAACATCTTTATTGGTAATATTCGTGAGGACCAAAGTTGTAGAGAATAATATTCTTCCTAGTTTTCTTTTAAACAAATTTTCGGAGATATTTTCTTTTCTTAATTTCCAGTATACAGCGCCACCACCATGTAGCGGTGAATTCTGTAAACATATTCAAAATATACGTAATATACGGCAATAAGGGTGACTATATTCTTTTACGATACGAAATAATAATTTTGCCTGATAATGCTATTCATAATAATTTAAAACATCTATATCCCAAATATGGAGAAAGTCATGTGTTGGCCACATCAGATTTTTC